>JAGDQO010000503.1:0-1260889 GCA_018342035.1 Solanum appendiculatum | reverse complement strand
GTACTTAGGCAACCAAGCGTACCAACCCCTCGATACGGTTATACGGGCCTACTACCCCCGTACTAGGCAACCAAGGTACCAACCCCTCGATACGGTTATACGGGCCTACTACCCCCCGTACTAGGCAACCAAGGTACCAACCCCTCGATACGGTTATACGGGCCTACTACCCCCCGTACTAGGCTTGGTCGACTCACAACACTTATTTAGGGAAAATCATATACATGCGTCCATTTCATCATCATTTCAGTAATTACATAACCATCCGACTCATAGGACGTACCTTGGACCTTCCTTTCCTAAGAATTCTATAAATGGGCATTTTATCAAACACAAGGTGGGCAATTGTTCATGTAAATGAAATCATGTATTTCAAGAATACTAAGTCCAACCAATTCCAAAATCCATATAAATCAGCCCACCAACAACATACATATATATATCAACCTTCATAATTTGATCATGGAAGCATGTAAACCATAAACATCACATAATAATTCCATTTCATGATAATATGCAAAATGGACCATAATAGGGTGTGTAGTAGTAATTCCATAATTAAAGAGTTCATAAATAATCATAAGGACCCATAAACTTGAAGTAGAAATGGAGGATAAATGGTTGGACTTGTGGAAAGGAAGGTTTCCACAATCAAACCCACATACCTCAACTTTGGAGAATCCTTGATGAAGATTGGAATGGAGAATCGAAGCTTGAGATTGAGTCTTGAATCCGGAATTAGAGCTTGAGATGTTTGAATTTGGTTGAAGATCTTGGTGGAATTTTTGGAGAGGGCTTAGAGAGTGTTTTTGGAGTTAGAAAATGACTAAGTATGGGACATATCCCCTTTTTATAAAAAATGACTCCAACCCGCCTAAAGAAAACTGCTCACTGGAAATTGCAAATCTGCACAGACAGGTTTTACGAAAATGGTCATAACTCCCTCATCCTAACTCGGACTAAGGTGAAACCAAGTGCGTTGGAAAGCTAACTCAAAGAGCTTTAATTTCATAGGTTGCAGCCCTTCCAGTTCCTTGTGTGCTAAGAGATATGCCCCTTTAAAGTTGACCCTCCAAATCGCAATTTTTGCGATTTTTGAATTTTGATACGGTTGCTCTAAAATTCGGGTTAGACCCATTTCCCACTCAATTTGACCCCACAAATAAGAATATGAAGTCGAATTTCTGAAATCATGCACGGATTTTGAGATATATGGAAATTACAATTATAGGTGTTTCCGAAGCACATTTTCGGGCATTTTTGGGGTCGTTTCACGGAAGGCGGTGAGTATGGGTAGTCTAGCCTTCCTTTCTATTTCGAGAGCGGCCATTGGCTTTGGACATTCAGTCCTTAGCCAATCAGATGATCAGACTCGATGTTTCAGACTCCAGCAGAGTATTAGCTTATGTGGGGTTTCCGTCATCTCTGCTTGATCAGATCTGTAGCCGCCAGTTTGAGGATGAGTCTTTAATAGCACTCACAGATAGAGTGTTGGAAGGTGATGCCGGGTAGACTATCTTAGATTCAGATGGGGTTTTGAGGTTAGCTCGTATCTACATCCGGGGGGTAGTCCGTCTTCATGGGGTGCCTATTTCGATCATCTCAGATCGGGGCCCACAGTTCACTTCCAGCTTTTGGAGAGCATTTCAGGGAGAGTTGGGCACCCGCGTGGATCTTAGCACAAAATTTCACCCGCAGACTGATGGTCAGTCAGAGTGCACTAATCAGGTGCTTGAGGATATATTGCGGGACTGTGTTATAAACTTTGGAGGTCAGTGGGACCATTTCTTGCCTTTGGCAGAGTTTGCGTACAACAACATCTACCATTCCAGCATTCAGATGGCCCCGTTTGAGGCCCTATATAGTAGGCGTTGTCACACTCCAGTTGGTTGGTTTGAGTCTACGGAGCCTAAGCCGCATGGTACAGATTTGTTTCAGGAGTCCTTGGAGCATGTGAGGTTGATCCAGGACAGGCTCAGGATGACTCAGAGTAGACAGATGAGTTATGAAAACCGCAGGAGTCGACCGTTGAGATTTGCTGTGGGTGACAGAGTATTCCTCCGGGTATCGCCCATAAAGGGCGTGATGAGATTTGGGAGGCGGGGCAAGCTAACCCACAGGTATATTGGGCCCTTTGAGATTTTGAGGACAGTTGGTGAGGCGGCTTATGAGTTAGCCTTACCTCCAGCATTCTCAGCTGTGCACCCAATTTTTCATGTTTCGATGTTGCGCCGGTATGTCCCAGATGAGTCGCATGTTCTCCAGTATGACGCCGTTGAGTTGGACGATCGTTTGACCTATACAGAGGAGCCTGTTGCTATTTTGGCTAGAGATGTGAGGCAGCTGAAGTCGAGATTCATTCCTGTGGTTAAGGTCCGTTGGAGGCATCGTCCAATTGAGGAGGCTACCTGAGAGATCGAGCGGGAGATGCAGGAGCAGTTCCCCAGCTTGTTTGAGCCCTCAGGTACTTCTTAATCCTTACTTTCGCGGACGAAAGTCCTTTTAGTAGTGGATATTGTAATGACCCTCAAGGTCATTTCTGTGTTAACGCCTTCTTTCTATCGTTTAGAGCATTCCTGTAGCGACCCCAAGTCATTTATGACTTGCTGGCACTGACTGTTCGGTCGCCCGGTCGTTCGTTTGGGTTTTATGCCTATTTTCCTGTTTTGGAGTTTTTGAACCTTGAAAAGTTGATTTCCGTCATAACTTCAGGTAAATGTCCTCAGATGAGAATTCTGACGGTTCCATCAGCTCCGAAGCGGCCAAATTAGGCTAGAAGCATGGTTAGCCCGAGTCCCGGGTTTCCAGTGTGATTTTGTGGCCAAATAGCTCTTTAGTCTTCGAAATTTGGCTTAAGGATGACTTCGGTCAACATTCTTGGTAAATGCACTCGGATGAAAATTCTGACAGCGCGGTTAGTTCTGGAATGCCGAGTTTGGTCTAGAACAACCTTTCCAGAATCTCCGGGAGCTTCCGATCTAATTTTGAGGCCTTCGATAGAAATTTGCAAAAATGGCATAATGGGTGTGGGACCCACTTTTTATCGAAATGACCTCGCATGGAAATTCCAACTGCGCCATTGAGTCTGGAATGTCGAATTTAGTGGGGTAGCATATCTGGTTTATTTTCATCGGGTCCCGAACGAATGTTAAGGGTCCGTTCAGAGACTTTGAAAAATAGAAAAAAATCTGGTTGCTGGTGCAGACCTTTAGCGACCAGAACTTAGACTTTTAGCGACCAGAAATGGTCTTTAGCGACCAGTTTCGGGTTTTATAACCCAGAAAATTTCAGCTTTCAGCCCTATTTTCAAATGGCGATTTCCCCCTCATCTGAGTTCCAATTTGAGTGATTCGAAGTCCTGTATGATCGTGGAGATTGTGGCTATGTGGTGGAGTGATTGGATTGTGTTGGTAAACCCTCCTTTGAGGGGAAATTCAGCTCGAAGCTGCTGCCATCAAGTTATGATTTCTTCTTCATTTTAAACTTCGATATCTCGAGTTCTCGAGCTCCGTGTTGGGTGATTCGAAGTCCCACGTGTTTGAATTTTCATTGGTTTCAAGGGTTTTAGGTAGGGGGTTCTTGGGTGCTCCTCGTTTTGCTTGAAATTGAGGGTAAGTCTCTATTTGGCCTATTTTTTTGTTAAGTTTTGTAAATTGTTGTTGTTGGTTGTTAGGAGCGAATCCGACCCCTATTGAGCGATCTAATTTAGGATTAGTGTTGGGGGAAAGATTTGGGACCTTTTGACGGAGTCAATTCCAGAAAATCCAGAGCGGGTCCCACTTTGCCCGATTTTGACCCAAAAATTGGTCTATCTCCGAATTTATTGATTTTTGTGTCTAAACGAATGTATTGACGTTGTGATTCTATTTTTTGTAGCGTGGCAGCAGTCTGAGGCCATTCGAAAGGGGAAATCTCCAATTGAGTGACTTGGAGCGCTCGTGATCGGATTTTTGGTAGGTTACGACTTTCCTTCTTTCTAGACTGAGCTTGATTATGTATATGTTGGTTGATATTTGTGAATCTGGGATGGTTAGTTAGTATTGTTTCCCTTGTTCCCCGATTACCTAAGTTTAGAGTTGACTGTTAGGTTGTTATGAGCTAGTATCATGCTATAGGTTGGGCTGTTGATTTGATTTGCTGATATGCATGTTGTAGGGTATCTATTGGTGGTTATCTGATGTTGCATGAGTAGGTCCGGGTGAATCTGTTTGATGATTGACCGATTATTGTGATTCTGCCTTAGAATAGGCTGTGATATTATTGACATAGTCCCATGTACCTGGTTGACTTGAGTATGTATCCGACGTCGTTTCAGATGGACTAGATCCTTGTAGACTGATATAGCAGACTTGGGTCAGATTATGAGCCTTAGTATAGGCATTTTCGTGGCTTTCGGACCTTCTGATTCTTTGCCCATTATCGCTGCGATTCTTGGGATGCTGCCGGAAGATGCCAGTGTTGCGCCGATTGTCGGCTGGATTGTGTTAGGCTGGGAGCCTTCGGTTGGTATATATGTGGGGGCGGCGGCCCGTGATGTTTAGTCTCTTATTGCATTGTTGTTGTGGCTTATCAGGTTCGTGATAGCTGGCTCCAGTACGCGGCTGACGTTACTCAGTTATCACTCAGGATTTCCAACGCTAGGTTGACGGGGGTAGGCTACCCGCTCCGGTCCGCAACTGACGTTACACGATTGCAGCCCGTTATTTCTAGTGCGAGTCCGTGGAGCATAGGCTACTAGTCCCAGCTACGCGATCGACGTATCCGGTGGAACCAGTATTTCCAGCGTTAGACTGTCGAGTGTGGGCTATTTGTGCCAGTCCGAGACTGAGGTTGCCCGGCTAGAGTCCGGCATTTCCAGCTCGTGACTGATGACTAAGCTGGGCTCTGATATCTATGACTGAGCTGGGCTTTGATATCTATGACTGAGCTGGGCTCTGATGTTTATGACTGAGCGGGGCTCTGATGGTAATGATTGGGCGGGGCCCTAGTGTTGTTCTGGAGTTGGTTATTCCTTCGTTTATGTAGAATAGCTCTTCTGTGTACCTGTTAGACTTATGGGGGTCCGTTCAAATTTTATTTAAACTTGCGCATGAGTGTGCCCAACGGGTCTTATGGGGGGCTCAGCTGGTTTTATTTTTAGTTATTTCTTTGTGTTTCCTTTCAGCTTTTCCGTTTCCTGTTCTGTTGACCTCTGTTTGTGCTGATTCTATCTTTTTCGCCTGTTTTTACCTTTCTTGCTCAGTCGGCCTATGATGCCTACTGGGTACCTGTTATTTTGGTGCTCATACTATACTCTGCATATGTTTTCGTGATGCAGGTCCAAGCACCAGTTATCAGCGTTGAGATCGGGCCGAGAGCTATCAGTTTGGGAGACTAGGGTGAGCACTTGGCATTTTGGGATTACCAGTTTCCTTCTGTTTATATATTTTGACTTGTCTTTTGTTTTCGAGATAGTTGTTTCAGTGGTTCACTTTCGGGACTTGTACTCTTTTTAGTAGTTCTGTACTTGTGACTTCTAGATTTTGGGATGTGTTGTATAAATTTAGTCTGGTTCGTTCCAGCTTTCGTGATTGCTCTTATTGTATGCTTCCGCTTGGTTATGGGTTAGTTTCCACCCTTAGTCCTGTTACTGTTTAGTTCTGGGATAGGATTTTGGCTGGCCTACTGGTGGGTTGATAGGCGCCATCATGACTTGAGAAATTGGGTCGTGACAGTAGGAGATACCAAGAAAACATAATCCTTAATCTCATAAGATCGTTTAGGTACACCTTTTCTTATACTCTTACGTAATTAAAGTTCAGATTTCTCTATAGGATTTTGAGATTCATAACTCCCACTTGGACTAGGAATCATTTCTTGATCCTTTGGGCAATCAAATATGCCTAACGACGTTATTTGATCTTCTAAATTCGATATTTCGTAGAGAGGCTCACTTTTATCAATTTTATCTTTTTTGAGAAGATTATTTTTCAAAAATCTGACATCTCGTGATACAATTTCAGTTTCAACATTTCATATGATTTCTCGTCCTCAGATATATGTCCTACGATGACGTGCTCTTCTACATTGTCCATTTGCTTGACTTCGAGAACTCCCACTTGAAGTAATTCAAGTTTGTTCCTGTTTAGCCATGTCTTAAATAGGAACAAGGAAACAGTAAGAATGGTTGTACCACGCAGTGTGACAACATATGTCACTATTATTTGTAGAAAAAAATCATTTAAGGAACTTAAAGATTAAACGAATTTATCAAGACCAAATAAATCTTTTTATTTAAACCATAATGTATATACTCAAATATCAACATATGGTTGTGAACAATAAATAAATATAAGTCTACAACCCAGAAGGTTTTGACCAGATTCAAAAAAATATATTGTAACGACCCGCTAGGTCGTTTTGAGCACTAGAACTATTTTGACTCTTCCCATAAATTTTAATAGGATTTTGGAACTATTCGGTAACTACGATTATTTAGGTAACGACTATTTTATTAAATAATAAATATAGTTGATAGTTAATGGGTCAAGTCTATAATTTATTTAATACCCTTTATCACCTAGCCCATATAATTAATTTAAGTTAGTAGAAATTGCCACTTTTAATACCTAATTATTTTATTTGGAAAAGAAAAGGGAAGAAAAGGTCTAACGAAAAACTTGCCCGGTCGTCGCCGTCATCCAGGTAACATTCAAACTTTGATGGTGTTGCAATTGCCAATTCCTTTTTCAATTAATGGCATAGTATGAATTTAATAACTATAATACGGTGAATAAGAAATTTATGGGTGTTTTAGGGGGTTTAATGGCGAAGCTTCCAATGAAAACTATCCACACAAAACTTAATTGTCATTAGTTAGAAATCATTGGTTAATGATTGTATCAAACCATTGATGTGATAATTGAAAGTGATGAAAAGGGGTTTGCTTGCATGTTGTTCACAGTTGTTGCCACTGGTTTAGTAACCGGTGGCTTCAATTTCAATTATTATTAATTGTTTATTATATTATAAATTTAGTTTTTGATATATTGAAATAGGTAATTAAATATTAGGTGTATTATATTATATGAACACCAATTAAGACTTAACCCTAGGCTGGAATTTTAGGAAATCATGACTTGACATATTAATTGTATCAATATTAGAAGCTTGATTAGAGATGTGAGTGAGTTTTGGGTCTAGGCTAGGCATATAGTAATATGGGTGTCTATGGACTCACTTACTTACAAATATTACATCTTTGATAGATTGGGAACATTCTGAAGCTTTACGAAGGGGAAAGGTAAAATCTTGAGGATTCGTGACACGTGTTCGGCATTCGAGGTATGTGAAGACTTTCAGACTTCGTTGAAGGACGTTTTCCTAATTAAAAACTAAAAATGGAATAGACAATGGGTAAGGGCGAAAGATGGGGGTCTCGTACCAATGGTGTGACGGGCATTGGTATGAGTACCAGTGTTATAAAGGGAAAGTTTATTGATGTATTATTGACTTGAATTCTCTGTGTGATTGTGTTTCTTTATTGAACCCGTGTATTTGTGATAATTGAGGTGATTATATATCATAATGATATTTGATTGATTGAGATGCATCATCATCCCCTTTTATTGAAATCATATTGTACACATGCATTGACATGAGATTGAGTATAAGTTGGGCACGTGGAGATCGTCCGTGCTGGGGATGGTGAGATGTTATAATTATAAGTTGGGCACGTGGAGATCGTTCGTGCTGGGGATTATTTGATTTTATAATAGTGCGTTGAGATCATCCGCACAGACACGTGGAGATCGTCCGTGTCGGTATATGGACCTCGCGAGTCCCCCATGGGTCATGAACTCTCGATGTATTTTCGAGGAGTATCATGTATATACGGTTGAGAGTGTACTTGGCGTCTGAGGCATATCATTTAATGGTGTCACATTGCATTGCATCTCATTACATCCCTCATTCTTGTTGATTATGTGCTTTATTGGTGATTGGATATTGCGTGATATTTGATTGTCCTTATTTGATGAGACTTGACTGAAAGTATCATGTTGACTTGTAAAATTAAAGAATTATTTTCTTATATACTCTTGTCACTACTTCTTCGTTGTCGGTCTATGAGATATACTGGGTACACGTGGTTTCGTACTCATACTACACTTGCTGCACTCTTTTGTGGTGCAGATTAGGTTGCTAGTATCAGTGCACCTCATGGAGCTTGAGTTTGAGTTTGGATCATCTTGAAGTTGTGGTGAGCTGCTTGGCTATTCTGCGGCCCACACCTTCATTTATCTCTTAATCTATTCAGTTGTCTTAGTATTCAGGCAGAGTATTTTTTTCATTTAGACTTGTCGATGTAGTTTGGACTTGTATCATATTGTAGAAGCTCTTGACTTATGACACTAAATCTTGGGGTGATATTTCAGTTTTCCACATTTTTATTTAAAAGACTTAGTATGTAAGATATTTGTTTGATATACTTATTGGGTTGGCTTACCTATCGGTTGGGAACATAGGTGCCATCACGACTTGTGATTTTGGGTCGTGACATAAATAAATTTAATTATATAAATTTCACATGTCTTAAATAAGAAAACTTTTTAATTCCAATCTAATGTACAAGTACAATATTTACTCCCTAAAGCAAATAGGAATGAATGTCACATTAGATGACAAAAAAAATATTTAAATAACTATAAATGTCTAGTAAAAATAAGATAAATTACATTTTTTCATAAAAGTTTAAGGCTCCCATAGTACTTATCTTCATATTCTAAAAGGACACTGTATTTAAAACATTTTACTTTTCCTTTGACAAGATTCAAATAAATAAATAAATATATGAAATATAAAGTCTACAACCCAAAAGGTTTTGACCA
Organism: Solanum appendiculatum; assembly: GCA_018342035.1. Lineage (NCBI taxonomy): Eukaryota > Viridiplantae > Streptophyta > Magnoliopsida > Solanales > Solanaceae > Solanum > Solanum appendiculatum. The sequence goes on along the minus strand of JAGDQO010000503.1, from coordinate 1,252,022 downwards.
GATTCAAAAAAAAAAAAAAATTAATTATATAAATTTCACATGTCTTGAATAAGAATTTTTTTTTAATTCCAATCCATTGTACAAGTATAACATTTAGTCCCTTAAGTAAATAGGAATGAATATCACATCAGATGACAAAAAAATATTTAAATAACTATAAATATATAGTAAAAAGAAGGCAAATCATGTTTTTTTTCATAAAAGCTTAAAGCTCTCATAGCACTGTAATACATACATATGTACTTGTCTTCATATTGTAAAAGAATATTGTATTAAAGCTTTTTACTTTTCCTTTGACCTTTTACCATAAAGAAGGTACAAGAAGACAATTTTATAAAATAAATAAATTTAAAAATACAAAGTCCTTTAATATACATAACACTCCTTTTCACTTCGCAACTCTATTCTTATTCAACTTTTCATCTTATTTTTAGATTAAAAAAAATTGACACTTTCCTTCTTCTCTATCCAAAACAATTAAAAAAAGAAAAAAAAATTATGATCACCTTTATTTCCCCAATACGAAAAAACAAAGACTTCATCGTCAGAAACGCGGAAAAAAAGGGCTGCTCGTCCAAAAAAAATTGATGAATCGAAGGTATGTTCTTATATCTACAATCAGATTTAAAAAAAAAATTCTAACAGGTGAGTTCGAATTAACCATAGCTTTATTAAAAAAATATACTGATCTTCATATAAATATTCTTGACACAAGATTTTTTATAACACACAATCAGTACATAATTTCAAGAAATACTATATAATCATCGAGCAAGTAACGATGGCTCTGATACCATTGATAGATTTAAACAACATTCAGTACATGATTTGCGTACCTTTGATTGTTGCAATGGAATGAAATTCACGAACCAAATAATTTGCTCCAAATCCTTCTTTGTATCACTAGGAAACAAGGATAATGCTTCACAAACTGAATGTCCTTTTGTTGGATGTCAATGATTCAAGAAGATTTCAATGCTATTATTTTTCTTTTGTTTTGTGTTCTTCTTTTTCTTACTTTTAAGGAGCATCCAAAAAATACTTAAATAAAAAGAAAAATTTATTTACAGTGGAGTAGTTACTATGTAACTGTTCCCACTTTTTAAAAAACTTGTTCTTATCTCTTTTTTTCCCCCAGAAAATAACTTCGAGTCGAATCGAATCAGGTCGGTCCACATGGGCGATCCATGATTCACGACCCAAAACCTACATACATTTTTTTAATTTAAAAATATTTTAATTTGGATAGACATAGTGTATGTATTTAAAAACTTGGAACACCCATATTTATTAAAAAATACTTTATTGATGTGTATAATTAAACTAGGAAACATATATCATATGATTAATTTGTTTATATAATGAATACTTGTAAACATGCGCAAAAATATTTTCAAAATATGAATCGAAATAAAATCGGCATATTACATAAATGTGCCATTTAACCTGGCCTCAATTAACATCTACGTCTGGGTGTGCACAAGTAAGCACTTAAACTTGTATAAAGTTGAATACGTAGATACACACGTCCTACGTGACAATTCACGTGAGATGCCACGTAGGACATAAATATCTACTTGTTCAATTTTATGCAAATTTATCTACTTGTGCGTACCTAAAATTGAACGATATAAATATCAGCTGAAACAAATTAAAAAGCTTATTTATGTGAATGTGAAATAAAACTTTTTGACAAATGTGAAATAACTCGTCGATAACTTTGTGTTCAGTTAAACACTGATTTTTTTTATAAAATAAGAAGGTAGGAGTAACACTTCTAATAAAATATGAATGGATAGAGAAAGAGAGAGAGAGAAATGGTAAGTGTTAATACCTAATGGGGGGCTTTCCAAGAATGGGCAGACAAAGATTGTTTGTTTGTCTCCTGAAAAAATAGAAAAGTCATGTAAAGACAACCAAGGTGGAATCAGTAGTTACAAAAGTTGTCATCCCCACTCTTGTTTGTTTTTTTACCCAATACTTTAATGCTACAAGTGAACTACTCCTCTTGAAATCAAGCTAAGAATAGTGGTGCTTTCTCTTATTGGTTAGGTTGATAGATGAAGAAGAAATTAGCATGGAGGACAAGAAGTTGAAGAGTTATTGTGTAACAGGAGGGACAGGCTTCATAGGCTCATGGCTCATTAAATCTCTTCTTCAAATGGGCTACAAAGTCCATGCTGCTGTGCGCCATCCTGGTTCATTCCTTTATCCTTCCTTCCTTTCTAAACTAATGCCCCCCTCCCCCCCCTCCTCTCGAGTCAGTGTGTTGATTATGGATTTCGATAAAATCTAGATTCTAAATTTATAGCTAAAAATTTATTAAACATGTATAAATCATTAATTTAAAATTCAATAACTTAATGAAATTAGAATTTCACACCGATAAACTTCAAATTCTACTTTCACTTCTGCCTCAACAAGCTAGCATAACTTCATGTAGATGGTATATATAATTTAAAAGTTTCAGTTTTGGGGACAAACGGATAGTTTTTTTTTTTTGGAACCCTAAAATAACCTACTATTACTACAACCAAACACATAGTTTACGACCTATTATGTAACTTGGGGGTTTATCTCATCTTTCAAAAGAGGTAAGATCCGGTGAATCGAAAATGAAGGAATTAATTAAGTTTATTTTTTTCGAACAGACATATGAATATGAGGAAAATGATTTTTTTAGTAGATTAGGAAAATTAAGTTCTACAAATTGAATTCTATATCGGCTATATTTTTATCATCCTCTAATTAACACACTTTATCTTCACCCCTAAACACCCTTACCTCCTTAACCTCCCCTTAATATTTATCTAAATTATATATAAATAGTTTTAAGATAATATTTTTATACACGCCCATAGAGTATAGAAACCGTGATCCACTTCCGATGGGATTTGATTCAAATTAAATTAATAAAGAAAATATAAAAAAAAATATATTACTATTCTCTCTGTTTCAATTTGTTTATCTTACTTTTGCTTAATTTGTTGTAAAAATAGTCTCTTTTCAAGTTTGGCAATTTCTTGATTTTAATTGCACATAACATGTTTAAGACCACGAAATAAAAAGCGATTTTGATACATTTATCATATTTTTTGTTTAATATCATGAAATTTAAAATTTTCTTTTTTTAAAAAAATTCATATTAAATCAAAACCAAACAAATATATTGAAACAAATACACTAAAACCTATGAAGTTGTATGGCCATAAAAGATTCACTTTTTCCAAAGTTGAACTCCGAAATTGAACTTCAAATTGTCAACTTTCAAATATTACTTTTTGCCTTGATAATAATTTTTTAAAATTTTTTATTATGAAATATAATCAAAGCCTGCTAGAACTTGTAATTTTTCTCGAGCTATGTGACAATTTACTTTAGCATATGCTAGCACTTCACGAGATATTGGTGGGACCTGTGAATTCTCTAGTAAAGTAGCATGCCAATATTGATCTAGTTAAACAGCATGCGTATTAATTCTTACATACATGTTAAACACGTTACTCCCTCCGTTCCTTTTTATATGTCACCTTTTTAGATTGCACTTACATTAAGAAATTAAGTAACTTTACACTTCTATCCTTATTTAATGTTTTCTTAAGTCAACTTTTCAATAAATGATGAATATGCTAGATTTCAAAAATTAAAATGCATTTGGATGACTATTTAAATTTTTGAGTTTATTTTTGGAGCCAATTTTTTTTCACCAATTGATCTAAGATTTTAAAAAATTTGTTAAAGCTTCAACTTTCAAGATTATTTTTTATTTTTTCTCCATCTTTTATTTTTAATTTGTTTGTTGAGATTTCTTTTTCAAAATAAGATTTTATAGAATAGTGAATGGAGAGAGTAATTAATCAATGTATGAAGTACTCCAATGAATATTAATTACTTATTAGTTTTCCTAGGTTGGTCAAATTATATATTTTCAAGACTAATTAACTACACTATCAAGGGTATAATTGGAAAAATATGGTAACTTATGCATTGATTTTATGAAATGACAAGTATTATGGACCAACTATTTATAGAAAGGAATGACATATAAAAAGGAACGGAGGAAGTAAAATTCAGTTGAACTCATCAAATTTAAATTTTTAAGAGCATGTTTGAATTGATTTATTTTAAATATTTTTAGATTAAAATAATTTTTAATCACTTTTATAGTATTTGAATATAATAAAAAAGAAGTGTTTTTGGGAAGTTATTATTAAATTAAAAAGATAAATAAGTCAAAAATTATAAATCCATCCAAACTCCTATCAAAGCTCATGTATGTGGTCTACAATTATTCTAACAAGATAACCTTCAATAAAATACTCATAATATTTTGTAAGAATGTCGAAATGATGAATAATTTCAACAGTTGGAAACTAGAATTCAAGAGCTTTACATATAACTAATAGATAAATATTTTATACACTAGGAGAGATATGACTATTTGAAGTTAGGTCATGTCTAATATTTAGGTATGATACACCTTCATAACTCTCCTAACTATCTTGTACTCAGACCCATTTGGTGGCGTGAGGGTGCACATGCATCCGATAATTTTTAATATATATATCTATAGATAGTCGTCTAAGAAAGGATGATGTATTTAATTATGCATTCTCATAATCAAAACTCATTTGGTGCATCGGTTGAAAGTGTAACCGTATCTCGCATCACTACGAGTTTGAGCGATGGTGCCCCCTTTATGTTCAAATCCTGGGTTCGGCTCTGCTTGTACTCAACTTAGAGCCTGAGTGAGAAGGTAATATTTAGCTTGAATTTTCCAATTTTACAGAGAAGTCATCACATCTATTGAAGTTGGCTGAGGGTAGTGACAAGCTAAGGTTGTTCAAAGCTGATTTAAGAGAAGAAGGGAGCTTTGATGAAGCAATGAAAGGTTGCACTGGCTTATTCCATGTTGCTGCACCCATGGAATTCTGGCCACAAGCCACAGAAAATATTGGTAAATATGCTTATCTAAATCATTACTTTAGAAGTCCCAAATAATTTTAATTAAGGAGACAAGGTCCAAATTTGCTCCTATACTATTTAAAATTGTATAATTCTGCCCTTCATTTGACTCATTCATTCCTTATCGTTAGAAAATAGTATCGTATTTGATCTTGTCATTACCAGAGCTCCACTATGAAAATAAAAAAAGTCCATATTTACCCCTCAATTTTTTTACTACGGTTTAAAATTACTCTCAAGTTACAGCTCCGTCTAGGGTCAGGGGCAAAAATAAGACTTTTTCTAATATATTTAATCAAAAGTCAAACAGAAGGCAAAATTGTTCAATATCAAATACTACAAGGATAAATTGACCCTTTTTCTTTTAATTAAAGTAAATAGAAGTAATTTCTTGGCTTATTTTAACTTGAAGACAGCTATGTTCAAGAAGATATCATAGAACCAGCAATCCAGGGGACCTTGAATGTTCTCAAATCCTGCTTAAAATCCAATTCTGTAAAAAAAGTTGTTTTCACATCATCAATCAGTACAGTCACTGCCAGAGACAGCTTTGGGAAATGGAGACCTCTTGTGGATGAATCTTGCAAGATACATGTCCAACATATTAAGCACACAAAACCAAGTGGTTGGGTAATTCTTTTTTTCCCTATACTCAAGAGCTATGTTGCTCGTACTCTTCAGAAATGTCCACATATGCATGTTGGATCCTTAAAAAGTAATGCATTATTTGAAGGATCCAACAACATTTTTTGAGAGTCTGTGCAACATAAGTCAAAAGTACTACCATCATTTTACGTTATTTATCGATGATTTTATAATTCACTTTTGTAGGTTTATGTACTACTAAAGCTTTTGACAGAGGATGCAGCATTTCAATTTGCAAAAGAAAATGGCATTGATTTGGTTTCAACAATAACACCAACTATAGCTGGTCCATTCCTTACTCCTACAGTTCCATCAAGCATTCGAGTTCTCTTGTCACCAATAACAGGTTTGACAGAACTCAGTAACTTTGATATAAACCTTGTAAATTTGTTAAGAAAGGCACTAAACATGCACATATAATAAACTTCAAATTTTGAATCCGTCTCTGCACGTATTTGTAACACATAAAAACATGTCTTTTAATTTAATAGGTGATCCTGAACTGTTAGCTATACTCACTGCTGTGAACACAAGAATGGGATCAATAGCTTTAGCTCATATAGAGGATATATGTCGCGCCCACATATTCCTCATGGAGAATATTAAAGCAGAAGGACGATATATATGTTGTGCTCGGAGTTGGGCAATGCCTGAAGTTATCGATCACCTTAAAAAAGAGTATCCTTACCCTGATTTAGAGAGGTTATCCATCGATTTCTACTTAAATTTACAGTTAACGCGAATAATTCACATGAAGTTTGTAGTCTAATTCTCTATGTTGCAGGCTAGATCATGGAGGAGGACATGATTCAGCAATCCCCTCGGAGATATCATCAAAGAAGTTGAGAGATCTGGGGTTTTCTTTCAAGTATGAAATCAACGATATCGTACAGGATACAGTTAGTTGTTGTATACATCATGGCTTCTTAGGCTCTATTCAAAAGTAAGAATTGCTTTATTGTATGAGCAGAGTTTTAAATCTTTAAGGAATGCCTTTGTAAGTTGGAAAACGAATTTTTCAAATTCTTATAAATAGAACGTATTATTATACCATTTTGAAACTTTAGAGAAGCCGTTGCAAATTTGTGTTCCAATTACATGTAGGAAAACGAATCCCTTTCTCAATTGGAAAAGGAGTTTTTCAACATGTTATACAATGGCGGTTTCTCTTCCAATTACATCTACAAAAAGGAATCCCTTTCTTAGTTGAAAACGAATTTTTCAACTTCTTATATATAGGAACTATTATTATACAATTTTTCTCATCATTCATTCATTCATTCTAAATTTTGAATTGAAAGAATTATAACTATGATTACAACAGATAAACATTGGATAAAACAATATGTTCTTGGGGTTGGATTTAACGGCCCCGTATATTTGGCAACACATTGTTCCGCCAACAATTATTTACAAGCTGTAGCAGTCAAATCTGCACAAATTGACAAGGACGACTGCTCTCTGCTACGACAAGAAGGAAAAATCTTGAACCAATTAAAAGGCTCACCTTACATTGTTCGATGTTTTGGAGAAGATGAGAGTGTCGAATACTCAATGTGGACGTACAATCTCTTGCTTGAATGCGCTCCTAGTGGCACTTTACGAGATTTCATACTTTTTAATGGAAGAATTCCGGAACCACTAGCAGCACGCTATGCATATCAGCTCTTGGCGGGTATCCGTCACATTCACAACAAAGGGTTTATTCATGGGGATATCAAATTGAGCAATATACTTATTTATCCGGATAACAAATTGATAAAAATTGCTGATTTTGGATCCGCCAAACAAGAAACAAGTGGTAAACATCAAGTTTTCGATATTTACTCTATAGGGTGCGTTGTCGCAAAGATGCTCATTGGGAAGCCCACTTGGTATGTGGGAGAGATTATGGATTATCAACGTCAGATTTGTGGTCATGATATGCATGATGAAGAGTAAAGATTTTATGACAGACTGTTTGTTTTGTGATTTTCCTAGTAGATTATTGAGTGTGGATGAACTAATTAATCATCCTTTTATTCAGAATGCAATTAGTACTCGTGAGAATGAAGATCACTTCATCAACATCTCTAGTACTGTTAATGACAATCTTTTTGGTGATTATTGGGTTTCAGAGCGTCATTTGTTTACTACAACTTATGAAGAATGGAAAGCCAAAATAAGGAGATCGATCGATGCTCCAAGGAAAGAAAGATACACTTACGACTTACAGAGGACATAGATAAAAAGATATATATAGAGATCGAGATTAGAGTAGAAGGTTAATTAGTAGGGTTGTTCTTAATTACTCATATATTATCTTGTTCTACGATTTGATTTTATTATCTATTATTTTTTTTTGCTTCAGTTATAATATTATATATTATTGTTATTGTTATTGATCTCTTCTGCATTACTATGTTTTCTTTTCTATACGTGATTTTGTTATGATTAACTCTATCGAATTCATGTTCTGTCAATTAATTAAGCAATCGTTATGTATTAGCATGTTTGCTCACTATTCTGTAATGTACATAAGCATGCACATATTTTTTATCAGTAAGCGCAATGTTTCAAATAGATGGGAGAAGAAGAAATGCAGGTAATAAGAAGGATCATACCTCGTTTTAAAACTTGTTAGCTACTTTGAAGTTTGAACAATTAGATTTTGTCAACTTTAGTTGCATTCTTGAAGCTAGGGTGTAACTGGATCGGGTTGGTTCAGATTTTTTAAATATCAAATTAAATTATTTATGTCAGATTTTATAAATTTATAAGCCAAACAAAACTAATAAAATTCAGATTTTTCAACCTAGAGGTTTTCCGATAAAGTATTCATACAAACATGCATATAATTAACTTGTGCTTCAAATATTTCTTTGGTCCTATCAAAATACAACTATCTAAGGCGTTTCATAAGAAAATAACACAAAACTGTTAAAAAATATAAGAAATATTTATAAATTATATCAAAGTTATATAAAATAAATTTTAAAAATTATATATATATATAATGTCAGATTGGTTTGGTCTCGAATTGACTTTTTAAAGTTAAAATCAAACCAAACCAACCCAAGTATAATCGGATTTTTTTTTCAAATACCAAACTAAGTTAAATCAAATTACTAATTAGATTTATTTCTCAATTTGCGGTTTGATGCAATTTTTAGTTCGATTTTATTCCCCTACTTGAAAGGCTGCACTTTGCTTGAGTTACTTGCAGAATATCTTGGTCGTCCAACTAATTTGTCGTTGGAACATGGGCGATTAATTGAAAATAAAAATAAAAATAAGATAACTCATTGGGATTGGGGCGAATTGTCCTCCTAATTATTTTTATGCAAATCCTAATTTTAAAATTTTACCAAATTTTTTTATTATTTATCTTAAAATACATCTAATGTAATAATAATTAAAAGTTGTAAGCAATTAAATTTGCAGGTTTTCTTTTCACTTCAATTTGAATCAATCATACTTGAAAATCGATTTGTAAGATTGTCTTCAATTCTTTAAGGTGTCTCTTAGACATTTTAAACTCAAACGAATTAGCTTATCAAATTATTAAATTTTAAAAGATATTGTCTTTAACTTTGGATGCCTTCTAAAGTGTAACAATCACTATGGTTTAGACCTATTTTTGTAATTAAATGTAATACGAAATATATACAAGTAAAAATGATACTCTAATTGGTATACTAAATCAGGTGAAGTCTCAATTTTTTTTAAAAATATTCCTACTACTTCTAGAATACTTTGATAGTTTGTATAACAATTGATTCAATTGATAAAAATTTCAAAACTATAATCAATAATGACATGTCTAAGATATAAACATTTGTAGTGTTATATAACGTATAATAATTTATATATGCTTATTCGTGTCTTGCGAATTATTACAAAAAATATTATATTGACAATTGAAAATAAAAATAATTAATTATCATGTATTTTAAAAATTATGAAAATAATATATATAAAATTACTAAATAAACATAAGATCTCTTTTTTTAAAATTTGGCTTTATGCCTCCTATTTTATTGAGTTGCGCCTAGAGGCAGCACGATATGTGTATCAGCTCTTGATGGGTATTTGTCACGTTCATAATAATAAAAAAATCACGGGGACATAAAATTGAGTAACATAGTTGTTTTTCCGAGTAACAAATTAGTAAACATTGCTGATTTAAGATTTGCAAAAGAAAAAATAATTCGTAAGCATCAAGTTTTTGATATATGCTTTGTACGTTGCGTTGTCGCAAAGATGCTCATGAAGCCCTCTTGATATATGAGAGGTATTAACAAATATCAACATGAGATTCATGCTTTTGATCCTGATGAAGAGTTTATGAATACTAGTGTTTCTAAAATGGCTAAAGATTTTGTGATTGACTGTTTGCCGTGTAATTTTACGGATAGATTATTGAATGCATAATACATAAATATGCCTTTTAACTTGGCCCCATTTCACATTTATGCCCTCCAATTTTGAGTGTGCACAAGTAGATACTTAAACTTGTATGAAATTGAACAAATAGACACACACGTCCTACGTGTCATCCTACGTGACAATTTGTGTCCTACGTGATGTCTTACCTAACACAAGTAGACACTTAAATTTTTAAACTTTTGTTTTTTGGTTTTGCACTCAATTAGGTAATCTGTTCAACTATATTAAACCATAAAAGAGTTGGATCAAAACACCAGAGAGCATTCCCAGCTTAGAAACTGAGTACTGTTAGCAGCAGCTGAGTTAGTTACCAGCGAACAAAAGAGGAGAGGAGTCTATGTGGATTTTTAAGTTGTGTTAGTAAGTTCACATTTGTTTAGAATTATAGGTCTTTTTAGGGACTCAAGATCCTTTAAATTATTTAAGAGCGCATCACATTGTATGTTAACGTGTATTAATTTGATGTTTGTAATGTACAAAGTGCTTTGATTTAGTTGTTAATGTTATGAAGAGAATGCACCTAATTAGTCAATTTAACAGTAAAAGACAGTCATCAATCATAAATTCTGCCCCCAATAGTTTAGTTGAAGGCTTGCTGCATTTAAATGAAATCAACAGTAGTTTAGCATACATCTGAAAGTGAACAAGGGCATTAAAAAGTTAACTGAGAACTGAAATGTGCTCGACAAGCTAGGAGCTGTGTTGTGTTTATACAATTACAAAAAATGTTATTAACGAACAGTCTTGAACAATTGTGTTTAAAGAGTAAAATTTTCAGTATTCATGTCAAAATCAGACAAATACAATAGTGGGGTAATGCGGATATTTATAAGACAGTTAACACGAACTACTCTCCTTAATATCCATACGCTTAAACTGTTATTGAAATCAAATAAAATCTCTAAGATCCCGAAATACTATCATTACCAAAGTTATCCTTAACCGGGACACTTTAGATCTTTCCTTGATAAGCCTCCTGTGACTACGAAGGTCCAAGGATGAGGGAATGTGTCAAGTTAGATACGACTTCTACATTCATTGATATAGGAAAGAGTATCAAGATTCAAAATCACAACAGTGTGTTGATGGCAGGTTCATATTGTATGTAACTGAAACATGGATATAGAGATGGCCGTTTAATTAAACCACACTTCACACTTTCTTAAATACATCTGAAGCGATGAGGTTGTTGAGCTTTCTGTGGTTTTGCCATAAGAATGCCGGGAGCCTAGAGTAACGATTGCCTTCAACTTTCTGCCTCTTGGCTAGTTGCGGCAAATCACATGTATTTAAGACATGCTGTATATACATTCTCTAGAAGACATGGTGCATCATAACTGCAAGACGTTCAAATCAAGCTCAAACTTCCATATATTAGGGAACCAAATATTAATCTATTTTCATGAAATTTGGATGTCTGGAGGGTTTTTCTTCACCTTTATAACCATTTTCAAACTGGTCCACATTTGCATTATAGCAAATGCCAAGTAGATGTATACCAATAGGGGAAGCAAAATAAAATGACCAATTAGATGTATACCAATGGTTTCGATACAGAATACAGAACAAGATACTCTTGTTAGCAACTTTCTCATTATAATTTTTCTCCTATAGATGGTTTCAATAAACTTATTTACATCTGAAAATGGGATGGACTGTAACATGTAATTGTTGACAAAGGCTTCAACTACCCAAACAAGAGAAACAGATAATCACAGCCAACAGTACTCCTTAGCCTATAAGAGACGTCAAAAATCAGATTTTGACAAGCAGGATACTTCCAAAAGAAGAGAAACTGAGACATCTTATAGTAGCGATATGGAGATATTTTAGATGCTACAAGACAACCGAAATGAGAATAAAGAAAAAGAGATGCCAGGAGTCATATTCTCAATCAAGCAACTTCGGAATTACACCCGGGAGAGTTAATTAGAAAACTTGAAGCAGAGGACATATTATCTCAACTAAATCACACCACATTGTTGCTCATAATTGAAGATTTGCTGGGTAAAACTAACCCTAACAACATCCAAGAGAAAAATTCGAAAAAAAGAAATCTAAGTCTGGAACTCAAATATGCATGTCCAGAAAACTTACAAACAACATCAATGTGGCTGAAGCAACTAAGAAGCCTTTGCCTTTCTGTTACCAGCCCAGAATTCCAATATCTACCAGAAAAAAGACAATATATAGAAGAAAAAAAACAAGGAATATCAGATTCTGCGAATAGTAGGTTTTCATCTTTACTTTTATTCTTTTTGGCTTAGACTCACACTGCTGCTAAATCAACATCAATTGTTTGTATCTTCGGCTTGTTCTTGTCCAGAACTACCTGCTAAAAAACGATCCTTCAATTCGTCATCAATGTCGTCACCGGGAACCCTAGCAATGTTACGAATGTGAGGCCAATTTAAACAGTGTCCGCTTAATTTGCTCTCGAGGGAGAAACAGTGTTCTGCAGGGACTCGTAAAGCAGTGATATCAAAAACGGAATCAGCTTTCTCACTTTCTCCTTCTTTTTTTGTTCTCTGAATCCCTTTTTGACTTGGAAAACGAATTTTTCAACTTGTTATATATAGGTCAACACCACAAATTTGACGTTGATATTCCTTAATCTCTCCCACATATCAGTGGGCTTTAAAGTAACATCTTTGCGACAACACACCCCACTTGAGTAAACTACTAATACACAGCCCCTAGTAAAGACGAGGAAAGCTGAAAACAGAAACTTGAGTGAACTACTGATACACAGCCCCGCTAGTAAAGACGAGGAAAGCTGAAAACAGAAACTTGAGTGAACTACTAATACACAGCCCCGAGTAAAGACGAGAAAAGCTGAAAACAGAATACAGAAGCCTTTCTCATTATGGGAGTAAGCCAATAATGGGTCGTTTGGTACGAAAACAAGTTATATATAGATTAGTAATACAAGGATTAGTAATGCAAGGATATAGAGACTCCACATACCACCAAAAATTAAACAAATCTTATGAGAACAACAGGAAAAGAGATGCCAGGAGTCAATAAGAAGTGCATTCGATATATCAAGAAGTTATATCCTCAATCTAGTAAATTCGGAATTTCACCTCAAGAAGTCATATTCTCAATATAGTAAATTCGGAATTACACCTGGGAGAGTAAATTAGAAAAACTTGAAACAGAGGACATATTTTCTCAACTAAATCACACCACATCGTTGCTGCTCACAATTGAGTAAAACTAACACTAACAACAACCAATAGCATATAAAAACTTTAAGGTTGAATTTATCAAAAGATTGCGTAACAAGAAACTCTGCAGCAACATTTGGCAAATTCATTACTACTTGAGTAATTGGCCTAGCTTTTTTCACTTGCAAAAATACTGTTAATGAACCTCCTCCCATCCATGTTAAAAATCTTTATAATTTAACAAAATCACTATTTATACCTCAATCTTCCTCTCAAGTTTGTTATGGACACAGTTTCTTTGCAGATATTTAACAGCATTAGGATTCAAATCATTAGCGTATACATATTTGACCTTCAAATCCTAATGCAGGTATTGCAGCATTTGTTGGGTTCGAAAATGATTATAACGTCATGCAGAAGCTTATAATTGCAAATTATATGATTGATAAATTAGATAACAAAGAAAAACATGCTAAAAACATATAGTTATTATGATTTGGTCAAACGACCTATATATTAAAAACTAATATGGAAAAACATAAACATATATTGGGAGAAAATCTCCCCATAAACATAAGTCTCTAAATGACTACATTGTGGATTTTCTTGTGATTTTGATATGAGAAGAGGGGTATTCAATTTATGGGATTCCAGTCTTTTTCTCTAAGGAAAGAATAAACCAAATATGGAAGAGAAATATATTTTTCTTTGAAGAAAAGTTCAAGCATTTATGGTAATACTTTGACTTTTCTTTAAGAAAATAATAAACTTCAAATAAAGTAACAAAATCAGGACAAAACTTTAACAGCATTAGGATATAGAGATATAAACAACAGAGAAGATGCTCTTCCAATTATATCTAGAAAAAGGAATTACATAATGGCGGTAGACAATGGATAGAGAAGTTGTTGCAAATTTATCTAGGAAAAGGAATCCCTTTCTCAGTTAGAAAAGGAGTTTTTCAACGGCTCTTTCTCTTCCAATTACATCTAGATAAAGGAATCCGTTTCTTAGTTGAAAACGAATTTTTCAACTTGTATATATAGGACCTATTATTATACAATTTTTCTCATCATTCATTCATTCATTCAAAATTCAAAGAATTATAACTATGATTACAACAGATAAGCATTGGATAAAGCAATATGTTCTTGGGGTGGGATTTAACGGCCCCGTATATTTGGCAACACATTCTTCCGCCAACAATTATTTACAAGCTATAGCTGTCAAATCTGCACAAGTTGACAAGGACGAGTGCTCTCTCCTACGACAAGAAGGAAAAATCTTGAACCAATTAGAAGGTTCACCTTACATTGTTCGATGTTTTGGAGAAGATGAGAGCGTCGAATACTCAATGTGGACGTACAATCTCTTGCTTGAATGCGCTCCTAGTGGCACTTTACGAGATTTCATACTTTTTAATGGAAGAATTCCGGAACCACTAGCAGCACGCTATGCATATCAGCTCTTGGCGGGTATCCGTCACATTCACAACAAAGGGTTTATTCATGGGGATATCAAATTGAGCAATATACTTATTTATCCGGATAACAAATTGATAAAAATTGCTGATTTTGGATCAGCCAAAGAAGAAACAAGTCGTAAGCATCAAGCTTTCGATATTTACTCTGTAGGGTGCGTTGTCTCAAAGATGCTCACCGGCAAGCCCACTTGGTATGGGGGAGAGATTAGGGAATATCAACATCAGATTTGTGGTCATGATATGCTTGATGAAGAGTATATAGACACTGGTGTCTCTAAGATGGCGAAAGATTTTATGACAGACTGTTTGTTTTGTGATTTTCCTAGTAGATTATTGAGTGTGGATGAACTAATTAATCATCCTTTTATTCAGAATGCAATTAGTACTCGTGAGAATGAAGATCACTTCATCAACATCTCTAGTACTGTTAATGACAATCTTTTTGGTGATTATTGGGTTTCAGAGCGTCATTTGTTTACTACAACTTATGAGGAATGGAAAGCCAAAATAAGAAGATCGATCGATGCTCAAAAAAAAGAAAGATACACTTACGGCTTACAAATGACATGACTTTAGATAGGAATATATATATAATTAGTAGGATTGCTCTTAATTACTCATATATTATCTTGTTCTCCAATTTTATTTATTATCTATTATTTTTTTTGCTTTGATTATAATATTAGATATTATTATTATTTTCTGCATTCAGTGGCGGATCTAGGATTTTAATTAAGGGGGTTCGAAAAATCTCTAATCTTATATTTATGAGGTTCAAAATCAATATATAGACATAAAAATCCTTTAAAATACCTTAAATATATAACGTAATTTTTTGCTGAGGGGGCTCTCGATAACCTTTAGGTCCTCCCCTGTCTGCATTACTGTATATTTTTTTTGATACGTAATTTTATTATGTTTTACTTTAGCCGAGATTCTATTGAATTCACAAAAAATGTCCAAAGTACGACGTGCCTAGAAACTAATGAAACACTGATATTTCTTGCAGATGGATGGTCTTCCATAAGAGTAACACAATAAACTTACTTCAATATTAAATGACAAACACATTATTCAAGAAAAAAACTTACATCAATACTAAATAACACACACATTTTTATTTTTTTTGGCTTTTCTAATTGACCCTTGAGCAAACTTTTCTAATTTCACCTTGATTTTCAGTAAGTACTTGAACTCTTCCCATTTTGACCATAGACTCACCAAAATCCTTAAAGAAAGTAGATCCATATTGATTAATTCCTTGTTTTTTGAGATAATCTTTGGTTTCACTATCATCAAGTAAAGCAGAATCAGAAGTAAAAAGTCCTCTTCTTTTAGCCACAAGTTTATAATAAGAATTATCAAATGTCCTAACACTTCCAGGGTCCATTTCCACAAGGGTATTTTGGTCATTTGGTGGACACTTTTTTTTCAAATTTTTTATATAGTTGGGGTCCAATGAAGGATCTGTATCTCCTTTTCCAGTAAAATTGTACAGACGGTTGTTGAAGGATGAGCAATGGGAGATTCCAATTGTGTGAGAACCTATAAATTGTTCATTAAAAAAAGGAAAAATATTAGTTAGTTTATATTAGTGACGAAGTCAAAATTTTAGTGAAAGGATTAATTTATCATAATATAAATAAGTAAATATAAGAAAAAATCAGGTGAATTCAATATTTACTTTGTATATATATAAAAAAAAATTAATTGTGCATGCCATAGTATTACACTAGAAAAGTGATTCAAGGAAAGGACATCAAATGACCACTAAGAAAATAACATTTTTAGTTTGTCTATTATTTTTACATCTCTTACGTTTAAAAATAAAGATTTCTCATTAAAAAATAATAAAATTAAAAATATATTTGTAAAAAGCTACAAAACTAATTTTTAAAGGGGTAAATTTCAATCATTTTTTAGCCCTTGTAGAATTGCAAAAGCAATCACTTTCCATGGAGTTCTAAATTTTACGGGTAAAATTTCATGAAATTATTATAAATGAATTTCACTTGTGAAATTTAAAACTTCATCGTAGTAATTATTTTTCGATTACAAGGTTAAAAAGTAGTCATTGGGCACTATTTCTACTTCATATACACAGTCAATATAATATTAACCATTACATCATCTTTACCTCATATTTTTCAAAATTACAAATCCATGTTGTAAGAAAACTTATATAATTTATTTATTTTTTAAATCTAGAATATATTATATATAATTTAAACTTTAGAAGCATTAATTAATGAGTTAATTACCTGATAATACAACAAGGTCCTTGACACTTAATCCCCTTTGCAAGAATCCTTGTTTCAATGATGTTATGTTTGCAAAAGGAGGAATCAAATTAAATAAAGCTTCTGTTATATTTGACACACTTCCATCTCTTCTTCCTGTTTCAACTTCCCATGACGGTCCCTTCACCTGATGATCACATTTAAATTAATACAAAAAATAAGAGACCATAATGTGCATCTTCGGTGTAAATAATATTTATATTATCGGGAAATCTTATTTGTTATAAAATAGTTAAGTTACCATGCATTTTCCTATAGTGATGAGCACTGGTTTGATGGAAAATGAATCAAAATATCATGCTCTACACATAACACAAATTTTTCACTGATCGGCAATAAAAAAAACCCTTTATTTCTTGTAGTGAATGATGTGCTAATGTAAAAAGATACTTTACGCTGTGTGCATATAATTAAAGACCTATTTTCTCATTTATCAATAATAAGTCTCCGAAAATTTTATCAAAAAAAAAGCATATAATTAAAGAGTTTAAATATGATACACCATATGTGTTAATAATTTTATACCATCAAGTTATCTTTACATGCATGTTACGTTATAGCAGGTAACATATTTCGTTTTCTAAGATTTCAAATCTATATTTTAAGAGTTAAGGTCTCTATCAAACACTTTTCTAAAGCTATCTAAAAGTCCTCATATTCAACTCGCTACCTCATCCACAATTTACATATAAATATCTTTGAGATCATGATTTGCTAATATAAAAAAATATTTTTATATTGACGATATATAAAACGTAAACTCAAATTTAACATATATATTTACCGCAACAGTGACATCTCTTGCAACTAGGGCAACAATATCTGCACAAGAAACTATGCCAGGGCAAGATTTTTCTAGAGCTGTCTTCACTTTATCAATAATTTGATATCCTCTAAGGCTTAAATTTGGGATTGAATCTTTCTCAGCTTGTTTTGTTGGTGAATCCAACAGAACTGATCCATCACAACCCTGCAAAAATATATAGGAATACATAAGTCAGTGTATTTGATACGATAAAAGTTAATTTTTTACGAAAAAGAACTCTTTTCATGGAAAACTAATATTTTTTCCACTTTTGATTAATGAGTGAAAAATACTTTTTGAAACGAAATATATATGAAAGATTGATCGATGGAACTATATATTGAGTAATAAAGATCAATAATAATGTCTAAAGTGCTAGTTAGAACAAGAAATATAAAAGTTAAAAGACAATTAGAGTAAGGAAAATGACTTCCATGTGAAAATATTTTTTGATAACCAAAAAATGACTTTTTCGTGAAAAATGTTTTATAAAAAATTTATTTTCTATTTTTTTAAAGAAAAAAATCACTTGATACCTGCTTTTGGCCTGTTTTGTTAGGATTTTTGTCAGATCCCATTTTGGGGGTAAAATAATTTTACCAAAGGCGATTATACTCCAGAGTTTGAACTCAAAATTTCTAGTTATTAAGAATGGAAGGTTACTTGTTACACCATCATAATTTTTTTGTGCAATTTTAAAAAAGAGATTTTCATACAAAACACACACTTATAAAATGATAGTAACAAAAAATAATTAATTTTACATACATACCCTAACAAAACAATCATGATAATGCATTCTCAACAAAGGGGCAGCAAGGCTAGGAACTCTTGATATAACATCACCAGCAATTTCCTTCACTATTAATTCAACATGAGGGCATGTTTTGTGATAAAATCCTACTTTGAGTACTCCATTTGCATGGTTTGAACCAAATGCAATAAGTAAAAAAGTCAATGAAATCAACAAACAATTTGAATTATTAATTGTCATTTCAATTATGGTTTGAAGAAAATGCAAAGAGGTTCCTCTTCTTTTATACTTAGAATAGATAGATAAGATTTGTATTTTTTTTAATTACATAGTTAATTAGATTTGAAGTAGTCGTGAAGAGACGTAAGAACGTGGGTTCTCTTGACATTTGTTTATTGTGTTACAAATAGAATATTTAAAGTCCTAATTGAATCATAAAAATTATTTTTCTATTGCCATAACGAACCTACTCATCAAATTGTGGTTTTATTATTAATGTCTAAGATGAGGCGGCCATGAGGATATTCCGGTTTGGTATAAGGGATAAAGATAATAATTTTATGATAAAATGTGAGATTGTTTTATTTTGTGTTTGGTTGCAATTTTTGATTCGTGTGTATATAAATAATCTTACAATTATTTATATCATAATGTTTGTATAATTTTTACCAAAAATTAAATGCGAGATAATTATGATATAAAAACAATAAAATTATGGTGAAATAGATAGGATCTCTCCACCTTTAGTCAAAGGATTTCGAATTTTGGAAATAGAAAAAGAATTCCAAAACTAAGTGTTTCCACTTTCCTCATTTAATGGGTCTCAGGATAGGAAATTACCCTCAATGACCTTAAATAAAAATGGATGATCTTGAACTTTTGAGTTTTGACTCCCTCTTGTTCCATATGAGAAAACCTTCAAGGTGAAAGAACGAAACCTTTTTAAACTTGAAATATTGGAAGGTCATAGAAAGGTAACTATGAAAGCTCTTCACTTTCATAACTGTGGGGTAAAATAGTCTTGATGAAGCTACATCAAACTTAAGTCCTTAAGAACTTGAGCTAATACTGCTTCTGACTTAGACGTCCTAAAATTAGTGTCTTTAGAATGAGTTATATATAATTTCAACCTATGATTTAGAAATATTGTCTGTAGAGCTTGATCTAGCTAATTAAGTATATAACTCTTTAACTCTTATCTCGTCCATGTGAATGAGTTGGATTTGGAATATTCTATGCTCAAATAGAACATATAATTAAGTAGTTTATTTATTGGTGTAGAAGTCCTTAGTGAGAGAGAGTTGAGAAGAAGAGCCTGTTATATCATTTTCAGGGATTCTTCTTTATATGACGTACATAGTTGCAATTCCATCTGAGTAATTAAAGGTAAGAATTCGATTTAAACAAGGTTAAAATAAAGTTTAAGATCACATGCCTTCAAAGTCATCCTTATCAATCACCTGTCTGACATTGTGTGAATCCGAACTAGCTAGTCGAGGGTTCAAAATAGATATCATACATCAAGTGAATTTTTCTATAAAAATATTTTTTTTTAAAAAAAGGTAACAATCGTAAAATAATTAATCCTGAGATGAAATGATAAAAAAAGATGCCCTTCTTCGGAACTCTTCTTGCAAATCCTTTAAGAAGATCAAGATAAAAATAAAAATAAAAATATACCCAACTTTATATAGTATAACATCAAATATATATTGTACATTATATCCCTTACACCTCATTTTTTTTAATCCAATGAACCAAACATTACCAAAAAGTATATATACTAAATATTCTCGATATTATTTAGGGTGTATTTGATATAAAGAAAAATATTTTCCGAAAAAATATTTCTCAAGAACATAAATAATTTTTTTGAATTTATTTCTTATCATGTTTAGCACGTATGTAAAAAGTACTATTCTAATAAATTTTTTACAGTTTAAATAAATAATATAGAAGGTGAAAGTGATACAACCACTAATCATGATACTATATTCCAAACATTAATTTCAGAATAACTTAATCACAAGGCAAACAGTTCCCTCAACGATATAATTGGTGATACAATTACTAAAATATGTTCCTATAGCCGCCACTGAGAACAGCTAATTTGGTACTGGAATTTTCAGTACTTTTAGTATTAATTAAAAGATAAAAGATTAATTTTGTTGTTGACTTAAATGGTAACATGCCTCTATCAGTTAATCACATAATTTATAATTTATTCTGACAGCTAAAAGATGAGAGGGAAATATAATTAGGGAAAAGGGTCCTAAACTATTCGAAAATGTCTAGATATACCCTCCGTTTGAAGTTTGGCTCACTCGTGCCCTTGCAGTTCAACTTTTCGCATAGATATGCCCTTATAGACGTTAGTTGCTTTGCTGGCTCATTTTTCCTTTCTTTAAATGACAAATGAAATTGCCACATCACTTTTTAATTGCCACATGACATTTATATGAAAAATAAATAAATTAACACACCTCTTTTAAATAACTATCCGACCCGTAAATCATCCCTTTTAACCCATTTGTATATCATATCCAACCCAAAAATCATCCCTTTTAACCCATTATCAAAGCCCTAACTTGTGGAAAACTTCTCCGTCTCCATCAAACTTTTTTCTTAGATTTTTGAATCCCATCATTATTATCCACTAAAGACTTATCGACAACAACCTCTTCATTATCGACAACAACCTCCTCACTCAGAAACACTAATTTCATCTAGATATTCACAATTTTCTTCAATATCATATGCCAAATACTTTTTAAGATCAGTCATCCTCGTCTCCAAAGCTTTCTTTTCACTATGAAGATTATCGCTTTCATTCTTTAAATTGTGGATGAGATATGCAACTCTAGGATGGAGCGGATGATCAACTCATTTCCAATAATCACATTTATAACCCTGCACAATTATGAACTTGAAATCAACAATGGCCAAAAATTTAAAAATTAATGAAATTGTATGATAAATTTACATTAGGCTTAGAACACTTATAAAAGCGTCTTCCAGCATTTGTTGGAGTAAAAGCCGTGAAAATCCTCGTTGCAATACCACATTGACAATTCATCATCGACCTACTTGAAACACTTGAGCCCTGACTCTTTTTTAAAAACTTGAATGCTGGAAGATGACTAGAATACTCTACCTAGCGCTGTGCGAGCTTCTTGAAATGAACTTGATGGGGGATAATAAGGGCTCTCAAGAACCCTAGTGCCGCAAATTTCTTTTGATGGTAATGAAGCAGTTTTCTACAAGGGTATATACGAATGGGTTAAAAGGGATGATTTACGGGTCGGGTAGGTTATTTAAAAGAGGTGTGTTAATTTATTTATTTTTCATATAAATACCATGTGGCAATTAAAAAGTGATGTGGCAATTCCATTTGTCATTTAAAGAAAGGAAAAATGAGCCAGCAAAGCAACTAACGTCTACAAGGGCATATCTATGCGAAAAAGTTGGACGGTAAGGGCATGGGTGAGCCAAGCTTCAAACGAAGGGTATATCTAGACATTTTCAAATAGTTTAGGGGCATATTTGACCCTTTTCCCTAGAATTAATGTGGTTGGTATAAATTAAGAAGCAATTTGGGAATTGGGAACATATAAAAAAATTATATTTGATCGTTAAAACAATTATTTTAGAGTTTGTGATTAGGTGAAGATGATATCTAAGGGGATTAATCATTTTTTAACATTTAACATTTACTATGGTCATTTGGTAACAAACATTTACGGAGGGAGGGTCGACTTAATAAGATTGGGGTCTTAAGTCAAACAACATACATATATCTTAATTATTATTTTTTAGTTGACTTATAAAATTATGGTCTGGATCTTGAACATAAATGATGTTGAAAGGTAAATCAACAAATAAAATTATTAGAGATCGTTTGGTAGTGTGTATTAGTAATACTTGTATTAATTATGCTTGCACTAGTTATGGCGAGATTATTTTTTATGTATTGTTTGATTTATTGTATTAAAAATAATATGCACTGCATAATTTTAAAAATATATATTTATTTATAAAAATATCCTCTCACAAATAGGGTAAAAAAGATGTAGAAGACATTTTTTACAAGCAGTCGTGTCTTTATTAATCAAGTTAATGCATGCATCGAAAGTCCTTGCATTACTAATACCATGAATTTTCATGTATCAATAATACACACCTCAATAACAATGTATAACTAATACAAACATTAATTATACATAGGTTGAAAAAATAATACCAAATAAAATACTATATTAATATGTAAAATTAATGCATCCATTATTTTGTCTAATATACTCTCCCGAACAATCCCTTACATATGGAAAAGTTGGTGACTCGTTATATAGGTTGCTCAAAGGTGGCTTAATAATGAACATAGTTTTTTTTTTTATTAATAACAATATTGAAACAATAAAATAAATAAATTATTGCCTGCGTAGCTCGTATCATTGAGTACACAATTTTAAAAATTACGTAAATATTACTAAGCAATATATTTGAATTACAAAATAAATATCAAAAAAAAAAGTTTAAGTTCCTGAAAATGATCAATGTTGATTTGATTTAGCTACCTTAATAAGGGAATAATATTACTTTTAAAAAAATTATACATCAATTAATATTTAATTCTTTAAAATAGATTGAGAACTTGCTATTTTCACTATCCTATATATATCATAGATGAGAAGAGAAGTTCTATTGTCTTCTATCTTTTTTTTTTTAGAAAAAATATGTAATTAGGCAAACATGCATATATATTTACAATAAAATTTCACATTAAACAATATTGAAAATTCTGAAGAAAAAAAAGTACAAAGTTTACAAATAAAAAGAAAGGAAAAAACTAACTACATTTTATCAAAAATATTTTATAACTTTGAATTAAACAATTCAAATCTTTATATTAATAATTAAAATTTTTACAACCATTAACATTCAAGATAATATATTGCAAACACATAGCTAACATCTTATTAACTAAAATCATTTTTTAAAAATAACAATATTGCAATGTGAAGTTAATAAATCTAAATCTAAGAACAAAACAAATCAATACAAAAAAGTAGAAACAACGGGAGAAGATTTAGGTTTAAAAATAAGATTGGGAAAGAAATAAAGTGGGGATGAACGTGATAAAGACAATCTTTTTTTTTTTTTTAGAGACAACCATTTTTTTTTATTAAAACTAAAAACTCCTCACGCACTTATTTTGATACTTGAAAATTTGAATAACTAAGAAATATTTTTTATATTAAAATTAAAAACTCCCCACGCACTTATTTTGATACTTGAAAATTTGAATAATTAAGAAATGTCCAAACAATATTACAATGATATAGCATGCAAATAGCCTGAATTCCGGTATAGAAATCACTTGTCATGTCAGTGTAACATGCAAATGGTGCTATTGGTTGCACAGATTGAGAAATGGAAGGAGGAGGGACTACAAAAGAAAAATATAGACGGAAAGTGAAGACTGAGAAAAAAATAGGGACTAGAGGTGAAGGATGAGAAAGAACAGGGACCGGGAGGTGAAGGTTGAGCAACTGAAGTAGAAATAAGTGGGATTGGAGGCACAAGAGGTGGAGCAACATGTGGTTTCACGCAATTGGTATATTTTTACAAAATTCTATTTGTTACTTCGGATTTCTAATAGTATGAGTTTTCTCATCTCCTACATTGAATCCCAATAATATTTGTTTGTAACTTATAATAACTAGTATCTACACTTGCCATAAAAATGCAAACAAATGTTGTTAAACACCACCAATGACCCAGATTGCTCGAACAGGCCTCAATGCTTGAACCAATGATGCAGGATTTATAACGAAATTTTGAGCGTA
Source organism: Solanum appendiculatum (assembly GCA_018342035.1). Classification (NCBI taxonomy): domain Eukaryota; kingdom Viridiplantae; phylum Streptophyta; class Magnoliopsida; order Solanales; family Solanaceae; genus Solanum; species Solanum appendiculatum. Next base: position 1,227,626 of record JAGDQO010000503.1, on the reverse strand, counting down.
TTTTCATGTATCAATATCAACATAATTTTGACTTTTGATATCAATGACGAAGTTTTGTTCAATATATTTAATTTTACTCCTTAATTATTAGTATGATAGTGAGTTATCATCTTCCTCTTTAATTATATTTTTACTCTTATAAGTTTTACATTATTTTTTTAAAACTTTTTCTGTACTTAATGATATAACCACGCACACATAATAATTTATTTATTTCATATACAATTATTATTAATTAACACGATACATACATGCAAAGTACGTACATTTAATTAGACACAACTTTATTCATATATATAATAAAATCAATTAGAATCCACACACTTCTCCATTCGATTTGTATGATTAAATAGTTTACCGACTCCATCTACTGCCCATAATAAAAAAATAAAAATAAAAATTAGCAATGGTTAAATTTGATGGCTAAATAATAAATTTATCGTTAAATAATAAATTTATCGCTAATTTTATTTAGTGATGGATAATGAATTCTTAAAAAAGAATAAATAAAAACAATTTAAAAATTAATTAATCACGAAGTTTGTAACAAATTTCATTTTTTTTTTTGGTATTGTCTTCATGCATGTAATAATTTATTTATTTTTGTTCGCATTCGTACGTCAATGCTACATATTGAACTTTCTCAAAGACGTGAACTCCGTATTTATTATTCAAATTTTGTATATATATATATATATATATATATATTAAAAAGTCCACTAAAGATATATTATAAATATATTTGATGATTAAGTCTCTATATAATTATTACTGAATGTATTACTTTGACTCTTGAATTCACTTTTGAACTTAGAGATAGATGAGAATTGAAACTTGGACAACATAATATTTTCTCCGTCTCAATTTATGCGGCACAATTTAAAATTTACGAGTCAAACGTGTTTTTCTTTGATCATGATTTGTTCATGTCTTTCAAATATTTTAAATCATCAATTATTAAACTTTTAACATAGTTTTTAAATATATAAAATTTATTTTTAAAAACTTAGTGATTTCATATCCGAATTCACTATCAAGATTAAAATGTTTGACTCTCGAAATGACACAAAAGAATTTGTCTTTTTCCCCCTATAATTGATATGTTTGTTCCTCTGATTTTGTTTGTTTTAATTATTAGTATTTTTTTTTCCTCTTGTGTGTTTTTGAACTAACAAGGTTGACAAAGAAATCTCACGAGTTGGGCCGATTCAAATTGTGGACTTTGGGATACGTCTATTGTAAGAAAGTTGAAGCATTTAGGCAATAAACGCCTCCTTCGATATCAGATAATTCTGTCCATCAAAATTAGGACAAATGAGAAGAAATCATTTAATATATATTTTTTTTAATGGGAATTTGATTATGAAATTTTATGATTCTCAACATACTTCATTGACTACTAGACAACACTTGGATTGTTAATATTTCACACGAAATATTGAAATTAGTGGGCCCTTCTTCCTTGCAAAAAAGCTTCTGAATTATCATCACATCAGTAGGCGTAATCATTTTAAGAAATTTATTAATTAGAAATTACCTAATAAAAATATTCAAACAATCAGTGCATAATTTTAAGTGATTGTACCCCCAAAAAATTTTGACAAGAGGAATGCCTTTTGTTGAAACTACGTGCAAATAGATGATTGCCACGTCTACAACCTTCCTTTTTTTCTCTTTTGGTAAAAAATATAGCTCTAGTCATAAATCACAAGTATATGCCTTAACGAATCGAGAAAATAACATAAAAGTATATTACTAAATAATATTGAAATAATAATTCAAAGTTGTAGTAGAAATCTTAGTTATTTAGGATTTGTTATTTTTTGTATTTATTTAATTAACGTCTAGTTAGGATTTGTTTGTCCTAGTTCATATAGGAATATGTTTTCTAGTCCTAGTTTAATTTGATTTTTTACTATTATAAATAGAAATGTTGCTAGTTATTTTCAATAAAAAAAATATAGAAAGAGAACCAAAAAGAAATATAGAGAAATAGAGAGAACTTGAAGTAAGATTCAAGAGCTTTACAGTGAAAATTGATCTCGGTTGGCAAGTAAGCACTCCAATTTTGAATATGCGCATTTAGATACCTTATCTCGTTTCAATTGTGACAATTGAACACTTTAATTTACAAAATGATCATCTAGATACCTTCAAAATTTATGTGTTACGTCAGTGTTTGGTGTGCTCTACACATAATGGAAATGAGTTGGACTATTCAATTGTCAATAGAGTCCAAATTGACATGTCTAGATATTTCAATCAATTAATTAAATTATATTGTTAACAATTTCAATCCTTTAAAATTTGTCAAAAAGTAGACCGTTTTAATGTTAGTCTCCATCAAATATTTAAAAAATATATTGAGATTTACCTGATTTTAATTTAATTATGTTATGACAAGTTAGACATAAATAGGATAGCATACACTCCTTCAACTAATCCACTTTTCTACCTAATTTTCTTGTCTTTATATATATACATTTAATGTCACATAAATTTTAATCATTCTACTTTTTTTTAACAAGGAGCTTATTTCCTTCATTCATAATCGTAATTAAGAAAAGCTTTGCAAGTAGATTGTCTACAGGATTGCAACTATGGTCAAGAATGCAAACTTATCAACACTTCGCAATTTCTTTCACAAAAGGTGCTCTTTTAGATCTCTATCTTAATTTATGTGTCATAGTTCAGATTTTAAGAGTCAAACTTTTTTATTTTAATGGTGAATTTGGACTAAGAAACTACTTCAAAAGTACTCGTAGACACTAAATTTTATGAAACTATATATGACGAGTTCAATTTCAATTAGGGTTTATAGAAGCTACTCTATCCTAAATCCAGGCTCATGCATATATATTCTTTGAGAAGGAATCTTGAAAATTCCATAAATTTATAGAATATTCACAAAGATCAAATTAAGATGTGTTAGAATTCTTCTTGACAACGATCCACAAAATTCTTTAAAAATTCAAAGACGTCCACATTATCCTAATTCGAGAAATTTATTTTTTATCTTTTTAAATTTGTTTCAAATAGTACTATAATTACAATAACTAATAATTTTAAATAATTAACTCGAATATGAAAAATAAAACAATTTATTTGACTCTCGAAATCCGCAGGTTTACCCCCTAAATTAGTACAGGATTAGTTTCCTTTCTGAATTCTCAACAGGCAGTGTACTCTTTTTATTAGTCTTTCCGTACGATTTGGCACTTTTTAGTTTATTCAGTACTACTTATCTTTTTAAATATTACTTTAAAATTTAATATTCAAAAGCAAATGATAAATACTACTGTACAATTTGTTAAAATTTTCTATATTTAAATAGTTTTATTAAAGAAAAAACTATTTAGAAAGTTTCTACAAATATTTTGTTAGGATTGATGAGAAAAGAAAAAAAAATTAGTGTTTTTACACTGAATAATTAAAAAGTTCCTCAGTATTTTAGTGAGAATCTGTTTTTCACCATGCATTTTCTCGGTGAGTTAGTTTAGCAGGGAAATCATATTTATAACACAAATTTCTCATTGATTTGTAGTGAAAAAAATATTTGTTTCTAGTTGTGGCTGTGTATCAAGATTAAATAGTACAAATTAATTTATTGTTTAATGGGCATCATGACAATTTTTACATGTGAAATTTTAAACCATATGGCCTTTTTTTTGCAGTCATGAAGCAACTATTACAGATTGTGAAGCTGAAAACTATTTGAAGGATTATTACATTCCTGATTACATACTTCTACCTGAAAAGGAAATACAGAATGGCTATGAAGTAGCTTCTTGTCCTGTATTAGTATTTATCAACTCCAAAAGTGGTGGTCAATTAGGGGGACAACTTCTTTTGACATATGGTACTCTTCTTAATAAAAATCAGGTAAACTTCTCATGTTATATGACTGTATTTAATTGAATACTAAGTTAAAATGTTAATAGGAAGTTAAAGTGTTGCCTTTCGATTTCTGTTACTATCTGTTGTTGTTTCTTGTACTTTGATTATCGTATTATTTTGTTGTAGTTATTGTTCTGTTACTATCTGTTGTTTCTTGTACTTCCGTTACTTCTTTTCTGGAATGGATTGTTTTTTTTTTAGTCGAGGGTATATTGGAAACAACCTCTTTACCTCTGAGGTCGGGGTATGGTGTGCATGCACTCAACTCTCACTAGACTCCATTTTGTGGGATTACACTGGATATGTTGTTATTCTTGGTATGCATATACATTTCTCATTTCTTCACATACATAAATTCAAAGGTTTTTGAGCTCTTTGTGGAGTACAAAATGTCGCGATCCTCCAAATTATTGCCTTTCGATTTCTGTTACTATCTGTTGTTGTTTCTTGTACTTTGATTATCATATTATTTTGTTTTAGTTATTGTTCTGTTAGTATCTGTTGTTTCTTGTACTTCCATTACTTTTTTTCTGAACTGCTTTGGATTGTTTTTTCTTGAGTTGATGGTCTACTGGAAACAACCTCTCGACCTCTCAGGTAAGAGGTAAGGTTTGCATGCACTCTACTCTCACTAAACTCCATTTTGTGGGATTACACTGGATATGTTGTTAATTCTTGGTATGCATATGCATTTCTCATTTCTTCACATACATAAATTCAAAGGTTTTTGAGCTCTTTGTGGAGTACAAAATGTTGCGATCCTCCAAAGTGTTCAATGTGGAAATGACTGTTTTTCAGGTATTTGATTTGGGAGAAAGGGCTCCTGACAAAGTTCTACATCAATTCTACTCCAACTTAGAGAAGCATAAGCAAAACGGAGATAGCTCGTCTTATGAGATTGAAAGGAGATTGAGAATCATAGTGAGTTTAGTACTTAGTTGAAGTATTACTTGTGTTTTATTCGTTCGATATATGATCTGAGGTATACTTACTCACCTCTAGGTGGCAGGTGGGGATGGAACAGCAGGTTGGATTCTTGGTGTTGTATCAGATCTAAAATTAGCTTATCCACCTCCAATCGCAACCGTGCCATTAGGAACAGGAAACAATCTGCCTTTTGCATTTGGTTGGGTAAGATACGTACTAAGATCACATTTATACTTTTGTCCAATGAACAATTTATTCTATATATGACATTAAACATGTTAGTTCACTCGAGTTAATGACTGTCTTTCGACTGATTCAAAAAGCTTATGGTCTAAATGCAGAATAATAGCACTTGTGCTTAGAGGTTGATCTAGCATATAACTAATAAGTGTTTTGTTATTGTCCGTGTTAGTCAAATTCCTTTGATAGAGCACTCTTATAGGTAGTGTATCGATTAATTTTTCATCTACTTGAGAATTTGTCTAATGATTGCAGGGGAAAAAGAATCCTGGTATTAACTGCCAGTCCGTGAAGTCGTTCCTGAATGAAGTGAAAAATGGAAAAGAAATGAAAGTTGACAGGTAAAGTCGGTTTTACTTGCATATTAAATTTGAAGGTTCTCAGCATATCTGTTTGTCAACACATATATATGTTTCGCCCCTGAGGTTATCGTACCTCATATATTGCTGTAAATGTTTGCTTCGTCTTGGCCTGCAGTACACCATTGTGTCGGCTAATCTTCAGTGCATACATTGTCCAATAATTCCTCGAATACAGCTGGTTTCAAGAATTTACCTTTTTTTACATTGACTTACACTGATGCGGAAGTTGTTTGAAGGAAAATATGTGATTAATGTTCAAAAAAACTTGTTTCTTGCACTCGTTGTACCAATTTCCCTCTCCTGTTGGAGTCTTAGACTTAAAAGCCTTCCTTTGGAGAAAAACGAGAAAGAAATATTCAGCCATTTTTATGCTTGGGTCGAGAGGAATCCATAAAATAGTACATCCTTTGCAAAGTTCTGCCTTGAAAATGCATTCAACTTTCAACTATTGTGAACTATCGGGATAATGATTAATCATTCAGATAACAATTTTCAAGTATGTTGACTACATTATGCATTTATCTTGTATGAAAAAGAGACATGGTTTTAAGCATTAAGCGGAAAGCTTTCTTGCTTATTATGCTTCTTATATCACAAACTGTTGTTATTTTTCCAGCAGTAAGCAAGTTTTTGCAAATCAGTTATTAGGAATTCAACAAAATCTTGAAAGCAAATTTTAGTACGCATGAGATAACCTGACTGTTTTGCTACCTCTTGTCCGGCTGGAATTTCATGTTTCTCTACAATGCATGCACAAGTTCTTTTTTTCATAAAGATGATTCATTAGATCACCTTGATAAATCAGAAATGACATGATGGTTATTGTGTTTCAGCTGGCATATTCTTATGAAAATGAGGGCTCCTAAAGAAGGTTCTTGTGATCCTATTGCACCTCTTGAGCTACCACATTCATTGCATGCTTTTCACGGTGCGCCTCAAGTTGATACTTTGAACAAGGTATCAAATTCTTCAGTCCATTTTTTCTTCATTATGGAAAAGCCATTTTTTTATGAAGTGTATTAGGCAGCTAGAAATATATTCCAGCAAAGAGTATCTAGAGATGCTGCCTATTTCGTACTCATGCTTAAGTAAATGAATCCGCTTTAGATATTGGAATACATCTGATATTCCTTACTAAGTTTTGCTTGAGATGTCTGATTTTCTCGTGAATAAGTTAAAAATTAAAATGTGGGATCTGCTTTTACCTAAAGGTGCATTCTGGTTATTTTCAGGAAGGCTATCATATATTTCGGGGAGGATTTTGGAACTACTTCAGCATAGGTAAGTGTTGTAATCTGTCTTTTGAAATACATCTTCAACTGGTCTTTACAATATTGTAGCACTCCATTTTGGCATTTGTAGTCCAGAAGAAATATTTTCAGTTGGTATACATATAGCCTGTTTTAGTGAACAATTATCAAACTAGATTGGTTTTATGACACCATACGAAAAGCTATATATAAGAGGTCTACATCTCGTAGAAGCACTTCATATTTGAATCTCTTCAGTAATGAGATGTTTCCTAGTGTGTCCTATTTGATCAAGAGCTTAATTCTTGCGTTATCTGGTGTAATATTATTTTCATTCCTGAGTTGAAGTTTTTCACTTCTTCCGTTAACTTGCAGGAATGGATGCTCAAGTTTCACATGCATTTCACAGCGAGAGGAAGCTCCATCCAGAAAAGTTCAAACACCAGTTAGTTAATCAGGTCCTTATTTTCATTTGGAACATGGTGATATAATGTTATATTTTCTTACATGTGGTCTATATTTATGTACTTCAACTGTTGGTCCTTTTGTCTTTTCATTAATTCGATTACTTTTATATGAAATCTCTGATGGTCTTGTCTCTTGTTTAGAGCAATTATGCGAAGCTTGTCTGTAAACAAGGATGGTTTTGCACTTCTTTCATGCACCCATCTTCAAGGTTAGTTTTATAGTCAATGTTAACCTGTATATGTCGTTGGTCGTATCATTTCTTTCCTTCCTTCATTGTTTGAACACATACTATTACCTTTCTCCCTGTGCCTGTATGACACTGTGGTTTGGGAAATTAATATTTTTAGCTATATGTGTACTTCCATGAGGTTCTCCTTCAGACGAAACCCTTGCATGACCTAGCAGTGAAACACTTGCATGACCTAGCAGTGAAACACTTCAGATATTTAACGAACTATATGGACTGATCTTTTGAAATATCTTAGTGTATATTTAGGGAATTTCTGGTATAGTATCAATAATTTTCTCTCATTATTCATTGTGAATGGTGGTTGTTGGGTAGCGCCAACATTCTGCCTATGGCAAGGCCTACGAGGGGGCTGGAGTGGCTTGGGTCGGAGTCATGATCAAACATGATACTTGCTTGGTTCACTTAGTTTAGAAATAAAGTTGTGCCCTTGCTATCTGCTATAGCTTTTGACATGATGGTAAGCGCTTGGTCCTAGTAAGTGGTATCAGAGCCAAGATCACGAGTTCAATTCCCAAGAACAACATGTTGCATGAAGCAAGTGTTGGGAGGGGGATTGTTAATGCCAACATTCTGCCTATGGCAAGGCCCATTAGGGGGCTGGAGTTGCCCAGGTTGTAGTCATAATTGAATATGGTGCTTGGTTGGTGGGCTTAGTTAAGAAATAAAGTTGTGCCCTTACTATCGCTATAGCTTTTGGCATGATGGTAAGCATTTGATCCTAACAATGATGCTTTCTTAGGACCATTCTCTTGCTTTTGATGTTAGATAGTCATGTAACAGACATTTATGATCTTGGCATCTTTACACTTTGTCGCCGATTGTCTGTCCATATCTGTTCTGTGTTTCATTAGTATGTGAAGATGATGGTGATGTAACATTGCCTTTCATATAACTACAGTTTCATTTCAAACTAAACACTGATTGTATCTGCTTTTCTGCAGAAACATTGCACAGCTAGCAAATGTCAAAATAATGAAAAGGCCAGGTGAATGGATAGACCTTCACATACCAAGCAGGTAGCAATATTGTGCTCTATTACGTACTGCATTACTTTCGTGCCTTTTTCTTAACCATATCTGTGGTTGGATGTGCAGCATCAGGTCTATCGTCTGCCTTAATTTGCCCAGCTTTTCTGGTGGACTTAATCCTTGGGGAAGACCTAACAAGCAGAAGCTGCATGAGGTCAGTTTCGATTTTCTTTTGAGTATCCTCTGCCCAAATTTAATCTAATAATGTAATGTGTCAAAATGTAACACATTTTCTGTGTTGATTTCATGTTTGTACTTCATAAAACAGAGGGACCTTACTCCTCCATATGTTGATGATGGTCTACTTGAAGTTGTTGGTTTCCGCGATGCTTGGCATGGACTTATTTTATGTACTCCTGGAGGACACGGGACACGCCTTGCACAGGTTGTTAATTCGATAGAAACATGTTTGATTGATTAATGTGTTCTTACTAGTCGATTGTTTGATCATAGATATATAATGTTCTTCTCCATTTTTGTATTTTTTTAGGCGAACAGAATACGATTTGAGTTTCACAAGGGTGCTGGTGAGCATACATTTATGAGAATGGATGGGGAACCATGGAAGCAACCACTTCCTATAGATGATGACAAAGTTGTTATAGAAATCTCCCATTTTGGTCAAGTGAACATGCTTGCTACTCCGCATTGTCTATCAAAAAGTATCAATGTTCCTTCTACAGATCAAAGTTTTTTTGAAGATGACTTGGTGGAGGAGAGGAGAAAGTTGGGTGCAGCTAATAGTTTCCGAATTCCAGATGGTTTCGATATAACACATAGTTAGTAGTTAGGCCTCGTGAACAGAGTTAATCGATACATGTGTTAGTAGGATGTAACAGGTGCTCGCATGAATTGTTACGCTAGTAAGAAACTACAGTAATAGGAAAGCAAAAAAGGTTAATTAGGCCTTCAGAATTAGCTTACATACAACAATTGTAGAATACTGGACAAGTAAAAGGAAATCAATATAGTATCTTTTTGAATAATTTTTACTGTAAAAGCTTGTTATCTGTAATTCTTTGTGAAGTTTTTATATATTTAACAAATATGTCTAATTTACATTTTATATTAAAAGAAAGGATTATATTTATGGACCATTAAATTCTGGATAGTACCCTCTTTTTTTTTCATAAGGTCAGAATATTATTACTTCCTCTTTCCAAATTTGTTTGCTATAAATTTATAATTTACCCTGATACAGATCAGTTAACTAAAATAAAAAGAAAAGAGACATGAAGTTTAGATAGTATAACACTAGTTGAGTATGGAAATTTTTTTGATAGGAACGGTGTAAATTCAAAGATAATCAAGCTCTAATACGGATATTGAACATAACAGAAAACCAAAAAAAGAGAGTATAACACTAGGTTTTGTACTATTCAAATAAGATCTACAAGAAGTCATGCTAATGAAAACACGAGAATGAAAGATGAATTAATTTTCATTACAAAAAGTTTGTAATTCGTTTTTTTAAAAATTTTCTACTTGCTATTTGGTACTATATTAGAGTCCGACTATTTTAAATTCGCACCACATAGAGCTCCATTTGGGGGAAAGCGCTCCTTATCAAGGATTTTTCTTGCACCACATAGGGCTTCATTTAGGGAAAAGCGCTCCCTATCAAAGATTTTTCATACTCAGGCTCAAACTCGAGATTTTTGATTAAAGAAGGAACAACCTTAGCCACTGCACCACATCCTGGTGGTGTACTCTGTTTCAAAATATACTTGTCTTTAAAAAAATAGCTCTTTTCTATTTTAGCAATTTTTTAATTACAATTTTATGTGTGACATATTTAACATTATAAAATTAATTTTTAAATATATTTGATATATATTTAATTTAAGTCCACCAAATTATTTAAAAACTTGCTTTAACCAACATAAATTGGTATGGAGAATTGGAATAAAAATAAGTGATTATTATTGTTTGGATCTTTTATTTTTATATTGTTTGGATTAGGATCCAAGTCCATCCCCACAGACTAGGGAAAACCAGGTGCTCCACAGTCCTGTCCCTATCAAACAAAGAGAGAATTGGATCAGCTAAATTGATACTCCCTAGATAAATAGATATTTTTTTAATTTAAATTTATTTATCTGATCTAAATTTAATATGGAATTCTAAAAAATAATTAAAGAATTGTCAAAGAAATTAAAGAGTGTAAAAAAACAAATTCTTATCAGCACTAAAAAAAAGTAAAGTAAACAAATTAAAACAAAGAAGTATTTTTTTATGGGAAAATTACGTAGCTAAGCAAACTTATACTACTTAATTATCTACTATAACTATAGTTTGCATTAATTACAATTCGAAACTAACTTTAAGGTATAATTTCATTCTCACTCTCGCCTCTCTCCTCTCTTCCTCTCTCTGGCGCCTCTCCCCCATCTCTTTGGAATTCTCGCTCGCCACTCGCCACTCTCCTCTCCCTGCCCAGTCTCTCTCTGTCTTCTCTTCTGCCAATCTCTCTCTCGCTTTATACAAACACAAATTGATATACAAATACATATACATATCTCTCCGCCCTATACACTTATAATTATACATATACAAATCTTCCACTGCCCAGTTCTCTTTTGTCTTTCTCTCTCTCTCTCTCTCTCTCTCTCTCTCTCTCTCTCTCTCACTTTATACAACACAAATGTATAATTTGTGTTTGTATAATGCAAGAGAGATTGGATTTTGCCCTGTCCAGTTCTCTTTTATCTATCTCTCTTTTTCGCTTTATATAAACACAAATGTATAATTTGTGTTTGTATAAAGCGAGAGAGATTGGATATACAATACAAATGTTTTAACTCGATTCAATTGTATACGAATTTAAATTGTATGTAGATATACAAATACAATACTTGATACATATACATATATACAATTATTTTGACATATATACATATGTATAATTCGACATATATACATATACAATTCGCCTCTCTCCACTCTCTGCCCTCTCTCACTCGCCTCTCTCCACTCTCTCCCAGTCTCGCTCGCCTCTCTCCTCCCTCTCCCAGTCTCGCTCACCAGATATACAAATACATATGTATATCAGTTACATTTATACATTATTTTGACAGTTATACATATACAATTCGCCTCTCTCCACTCTCTGCCCTCTCTCGCTCGCCTCTCTCCTCTCTCTCCCAGTCTCGCTCGCCACCCTCCTCCTTATAATATGTAGCTATGAATTGTAATTATCAAACTATAGCTATATATGGAGCATAATTAAAATATTTTGAGTGGCTATATGTGAAAGTTCCTCTTTTTTTATATATAAATGTATACTGTAGTATTTAAGCTAGTGTTTGGCCTTAAATTTTTAAATATTCTTGACATATTATATTTGGGTGAAGTTTCACTATGTGTTTGGCCCCAAGTTTTTTCCAAGAATATTTGACTATTTTAAAAAATATGATTTATACACATAAGTTTTTAAAATTATTAAAAATATCTATAAGTTTGTATTATCATTTTATATGAATATAATCCGTTAAAAAATAACCTCATAACATAATTGATAACAATCACAACAACAAATAATAATATAGGCAAGAACAATTTTATCACTCAAATTAGAACCCATTAAAATAAAAAATAAAAAATTTCTCAATTTTGTCACTCAAATTAGAATTTGAACTTTTCCATAGTAACAAACTATTCCTTTATACTATCTTCCCACATTTTACGAACAATCTCTTCACGATAAATTTTTATTTCTAGATCAGATGACTAAGAAGACGAAACAATATTATTACTCTAAGTCGATTGTAACTATATCATCACGCTCATGTTCAGTAAATATTGCATCACTGCTTTGATTTTCATGCAAAAAATTATGTAATACGGCACAAGCAACTACCATTTTCACTTGCATGTCTAATTCATACTTGTTCATGCCTTGTCGTAGTATTCCGAATCTACTTTTTCACGCACCAAATGCTCTTTCAGTTACATGACACAAAGAGACATGTTTATAGTTAAATAGCTCTTTGCCATTCTTGCGCTTCCTTTCACTTCCCCTGTAGTCCTGCAAATGATATCACATTCCTTTGTATAGAGCTAGAAATTCTTTTGTGTTCCGAAGACCAGCATCAATAATGTAATATTTTTCTACCAAATTTTAAAAAATGCATGCAATTCAGATATAGATGTTTATTATGGTTGGTGGGCATGTTGTTTAACAAATAGATGAATAGTCTAGTTATTTATTAATAGATAGATATGGTAGATAAATATTAGTTGGAGTTAATAAATGATGGGTATTTTTTATAAAATATAAAAGTTTGGGATAATTTTTTAATTTTTTAGAATTTCCAAATATTAGATCTTGGTTCAAATACTAGTTTTTCTAGTATTTGAGAACTTAGGATACTTGACAAATATATTTGCCAAGTTATATGGCCAAACACCATTTCCCAAGTTTTTCTCAAGTTTGTTTTTGGGGCCAAGCGAGTCCTAAAACAACACAGATTTTATGATAAATTTGTCTCAATTTATGTAATATTTTTTAAAAAATTAAGTCAATATAATTAATTATTAAAATTATTAGATTAGATAAACTCAATATTAGTCAAAATTCACATAATTTGAATCTGAAAAACTAAAATTGCCACATAATTTAAGAAAATGAAATATATGTATCATGCAAAATTAGTAAATAATTATTATAATTGAATCCTCTTGAGTATAGAATCTCCTTGTTAGGAAGCGTTTCACTTCAAATATGAGATTTTTTTCACACAAATTTAAATTTAATCGAGATCTAATATGGATATAGATCTAATGAACCGCCTTTCTTTGTGCGCATCCAACGTCCACACCCCACTTGTCATTCAAAACTAGGAGACACCGTCTTCCCCCCCCCCCCCCCCCCCCCCCCCTTTTTTTTTTTAATTATTATTTTTGTCTTCTTTTCTTTTATTTTTTTACCCCAAAATGCTGTCCAATTTCCTATAAAAAAAAGTGTCACTACACCTTCATTGTTCATCCAACAAACAAAGCAAAACTAAGAAAAAGATATTTCTCCTTTTTATCACTTTAAATGAGTTCATCAAGAAGAGCTTAGATAGTTGCACGTAGCATTGGAGCAGTAGAGGCATTAAAAGATCAAGGTTTTGCTAGATGGAATTACACAATGAGACTATTACAACAACATGCAAAGGCTAATTATTTCACTAGGCCTTATTCTAGTGCTACTACTTATCAAGCTAAGAGGCAGAAGTTTTCTGGAAAATCATCTACATATTTAATTTTGGTGTTATGTATTCGCGCGAAGTCTAAAATTTAGTAGAATTTAGTTTATATATATATAGTAGGATTTAGAAAACTAAGTGAGGAGAATCGCATTAGAAAGTTATTGTTGAACAAGTCTAAGAAAGTGAATTTGAATTTTGAATATGATTTTTGTAAATTATTTGGAAATGTTCTTGTTTTCATATGTTGAAAATAGTGTAAGGAGATTGTTGGTGGAATTTTGGACAGATTTTGAATAATAATGTAATTGGAAATCACACACACAAAAAGTTGTAACGTGTTATACCTTTTTAATACAAAATAAATATACTTGTGTATATTATTATACAATATAATTTACATTATTTTTATATGATATAAAAATTGAATAATAATAATGATATTGTATAAATATTATCGTACAAAAAATGACTATACATATATATAAATTAAAAATATGATTATGTGGATGCAAAGTGTAGCGACAGGCTGTATATTTTTAGGAAAAAGGATATGTCTTTTAAGATATAAATAAATAAGAAAATTTTTAGTACACTCTCCGTCCACTTTAATTATTATGGTTTTCTTTTTTAGAGTCAAACTATAAGAATTTTGATTAATATTTTACGATGTATTTTTTTATCATATTAATTTGTAAAAAAATGTAATTTATAGTACTTTTCGTATAGTATTTGAATATCTAAATTTTTTGTTTAAAATATCGAATTAATATAATCTAATTGAACTTTAAAAATTAGTCAAAATGACTTTCGGAAAATGCAATATGACAATTAAAAGTGAACGGAGGAATACCATTTTACACCAAGTATTTGAATTGGATCGTGAAAGCGATTTAATGCCTCAAGCCATTTGTCCGTTATTTGTAGTTTTGGCAACAATGATGTTTGTGGCAGTGAAGCTGTGGGGACAACGAGGTTTGGAGGTTTGGATTAGAGCTTAAGTAATTGCACTGAGTAGTGGTGGAGTCAGGAATTTCACGAAATGTGTCGTTGTTAGTGAGATTTGAACACATGAGCACCTAAGCATTGGTTCTTTCAAGGCGTCTAAAATCACAGAGCTACAACACCTTGTTGTGTCAAAAGGTGTTCAGAATATGTTATTTAATCACCCGTATATCATTTTACTTATATGTAAGATACTAACAATAACATAGCTACGCCCCTGGCACGGAGTATGTGAGTTCATATAAACGTTTGTGAAATTATAAGACGATTTATAATCGTTTGGTACTAAAATAAACTTTTTCAACGATCTTCATTAATTCTATGATAATTCTTACCGGTGAATAAAGTGTATAAGATCGATATATAATATGTGTATCAGTAGTGTATAACCATTAAACATTTATTAAAAGCAACAAAATATAATGTTGGAGAAATATGTATTTTATACAATAATGATATAATTTTTATACTTATGAAACATTTTCTATACATATTTAGTGATGATATATTTTCTATTACTATAATTTATCGAGAAAATTTCAGAAATAGCAAAAATAATAGACAAATAAGGCTTTATAGCTATAGTTTTGATAATTGCGCTTCATAGCTATAGTTCCGTTTGCTATGGAGGCTGCGATTTGTATATTTCGCTTGCCCGTTTGTATATTTCACTTGCAATATACAAACAAGATAGGTATATACAAATGGAGACTGCATTTGTATATTTCACTTGCCCGTTTGTATATTTTTCACTTGCGAATATATAAATAGGCTAAATATATACAAATTCTGTATTTATATATTTAGAAATTTTCAAAACTATGTTTGTATAATTCGCTTGCCAATATACAAACAATGTAATTTATTAAATGAATTTTTCATAAATCGTATACAAATAGCTAGGGTAAACATATACAAATTCTGAATTTATACAATCAGGAATGAAATTATATAAATTCTAGATTTATACAATCAGGATTCCAATTATATAAATTATGAATTTATACAATCAGGGACCGAATTATACAAAATCTGAATTTTTACAATTAGGAAACCGAATAGCAAAAATTCGCAAAACTGTAGCCACGAATTAAAAATAATCAAACAATAACTATATTACAAAATATATTCTAGATGTTTACCATTTCGCGTAATTTTTTCTAATTTAGAACTTTTAAGTGATTTTAACTTATGCGCAATTTTGGAATTTAATAACATTCATAAAATATGTGAAAAATTATTTATAAACATCATTTGACGAGTTGATAAGCTTACGAAAAAGTCTATAATTTTATCATCTTTTTTGACTTATAAGTCTTCCAAAAAAGAATTAAAGTCAACTTTTAGCTCCACCTAAAACACAACATTCATTCCCCTAAATTTGTTTATGGCCTGAAATTGCAAGTTATCATCGGAACTCCACCATGGCTGCCGCCGACCACCGCAAGCGACAGCAATCCGACGGGAAACTCTCATGGCTTTGCCCCTTCACTAAATCGATATTTCTGGCGAAGCGTCGGCTCCGGCTTGATCCTTCTAACAATCTCTACTTTCCTTGTGAGTCATCGCTCCTAAACCCTATACTACTTTATTGCACTTTAAAGTCGTTAGGTTCGAAGAAATTGTTATTGCTTGAATTATTTAGAGTATGAAGAAAAGTAATTTGGGCTCAAATTCTGTATTTTTGTTAAAAATATTCATTTCATATGTACAAAAAATCTATTCAGAACCTATAAACTCAAAATCGAGTGATATCTAGTCGGAGTTATGATATTTGTGAAGTAAAATGGTTACTGACCATAAGTGAAAGGAAGATACTTCTGTTTTTTTTATAACCGTGGTGTCTGGGCCAGATTCTGCCCACCTCGACTAATTCCACGAGATATCTGTCATCTCCAACTAGCAACTGGTACTAGGCAACTCTGTCCACCAAGGCCAGAGCAGATGATAAGAAATCACCTAGTGTTTTGTCTTTGTTGGGAATTGAACCTGAGAACTCATAGTGCTCAACTCACTTCATTGATCACTTAATTCAACACTGGAAAATGATTTTATGAAGGAAAACATTTTGCCTAGTACCAAATAATATTATTTTCATGTTTGAAGCAACGGAATTCTGTTTTAGCTATGTAATGTTGGTAATGATAGAATGATGGTTGTTGTTTTACTTTTGTGTTCTGAAGATGAACCTGGAAAGCAGGCGAAGAGTGCCATAAAGATTAAGAACACAAGCAAATCTTTTGTAGCATTCAAGGTAAAATATTTTTCCCTATTTCTTTTGTTTGCAGCCTTACGAGCTTTTGGCATTCATAACAAATGCAATTTTTGAATTTTTAAATTTAATTGAAACACAGTTTGAGTATGAGGTGCTCTTGTTTTTTTTCCAGCTTTACCATTTCTGCATCACTTTTTGCGTGTGGTAGCGACTTATTTATAACTTGCTTAAGTTATAAAGTTTGTGATGTGTGTTGTTATCTTAACCATTAGTCCATATGGATGATAAAATCTAAGCAGTGGTTTAAGCTTCTAATTCCTTTTTGAATTTTTAAGTAAGTTTCTGGTTCCTTTTGAATTTTTAAGTTTCAAACTACTGCACCAAAGAGCTGCTACATGCGACCTCCCGGAGGTATTCTTGTACCTGGCGAAAGCTTGATTGCCACTGGTATAAATCTTTCCTCACTTTTATTTCAAATAACTTTATATCCTATTTGTTGAGTGGAAAACAGATATTTGTTTTTACATCTTCCATTTATTTTTTATTATGTATCTGATTGACAGTCTTCAAGTTTATTGAACAACCTGAGAACAATGAGAAGCCTATAGATCAAAAGACCAAGGTGAAGTTCAAGATCATAAGTTTGAAGGTGAAAGAAGGAACTGATTATGTACCTGAGTTGGTAAGTTAATCAAACTTTTTGGCCTTGAAAAATTGCAAGTTTCTCTATTAGACCACAAATTCTTTATGCGCCGTCACTGTTCCTTGGTTTATATGCATGTGTACTTTCTTCTGTTACACATTGAACTTGTTACTGACAGAATCCTGTTTATTAGTTATCCACTTAAAGCAAATTTTCAAACTTGAAGGAAATGAAAATCTCCAGATGGATTGTGTAGATCATGGGTTTAAATGTACTTTGTATTGGAAGTCATTAAGTTTCTTGTTTTCATTTCTATTCCGTGTATCTTCTTTGGTTAGAATCCAATTCAATTTGCTCAAAGATATTTTAGAAACAATTATTAAGAAAGATAAGCTTTTGTAATCTTCAGTGTTTAATAAACAAGAGTATTTTTTTCATCATATGTTTTGAATGATAATAGGGGAGCTCCATTAAAGTTAACAACTGAATATTCTACGCATTGCTGCCTGGCACATTGACATCTTGTTAGATGATTGTTTCTTTCTAACTGCTATTAAAGGTGCGTTCGGTATGAAGGAAAATGTTTTCTAGAAAAATAAGTGGGTTTGTTACTTAGTTCTTATGCTCGGTATGTAAGCAAAAAATATTATCCTAAAAGCATTTGTATATATAATCTAGACAAATCCTATGAGAGTGGGGATGGGGGTAGGAGTATGGGGTAGTGGGGATGGGGGCTATGAGCGTGGGGGATGAAGATGAGGTGTGTTGAAGGGTGGGGAGAACACAATCTTGTGGAATGCCACTTGGAACTTGTTTACCCTACTTCCATTAGGGAGGTCAGCTTCCTCATTTGTAAGGAACATGTTTTCCTATAGAAAATGTTTTTTAAACAATTTGGCCAACCGAACATGGGAAAATTGGAAACCGTTTTCTCATTTCCTCCATACCAAACACACCCTAAATATATTAGTAATTTGTTTGATGAGTTACAAGCTCTGCAGTTGATGCCCTTTAGTTAAGAGACAAAACTGTTTGACCAACAAGCTAAAACTAATTGGTGCTGGCTATATTCATATGGTGTGGTTTCTCTTCATCTTCCATTCACTTATTTAGGAGTTGTTCTAGCCACTTTCGTTGGGGTTTTAGAAAAATGTTGATTGCTGCAGAGGCTTCTTTCTGTAGGTGATGGCTGAAAGGATGTTTTCCTGGTACAATCTTTTGCTTAAAGAATTGCAATGTTGCAAGAAAAGAGATACTCTGTTCCAGAATAGAAAATTCATTGATGAAATCTCATAGAGATGTGTTTATAATCGTAGCTAAATCATGACCTTTCCCCATCTGCTGTCTACATATTCATGTTGTCCTTTGCCAGGAAAAACCGATATTGGCGATTTCTACGCTGAAAAAAGCCTTTGATCTATAAGCTTGAATTTGATGTGAGGCTTTTTTTCAATGCTAAGTTTATTTGCTAATCTCAATAGTTTAATCAGCTAAACATCTTAGGAGAAGTATTTTCTTTTATGATGAACAGAGTACGCATTACAGAGATTAAAAACTTCTCAGAACTTAATGATATTTAGTTGCTTTTGCATACAACTCCGAAGTATAAATTTTCCACCTCCTCTATTACAAAAAATGAGAAGGATAACAATTTCATACCTAATCCATCTTTCAGTCATAATTCTTATCATTCTGGATATCTATGATTATTTTTTCCTTTCATCATCATGCGTTACTCCTAGGAAAGTAGTCTTGGTGCAATGGTCGGACTATATTTGACCTCGGTGCTATTGTTGGGAGAAAATCTGTGTTGCTCGGACTCTTCAAAAATGTCAACGGCGTGTCGGATTCTCCAAAAGTAGTGTATTTTTGGAGAATCCGACACGGGTACACCATCGGAAGTGACGAGTCCATGCAACTTAGGGGAAAACTTTGTAATGTAAGAGGTAAATAATAGGTCACAACCAAAACTAAAGTGTGGGATTTCTGATGCCCTCATATCGAATATCTAGTCTTTATCCGAAGTAATAGTTCTTAGTGGTGTAGCACTCATTGGTTTGTTTTATGCAGTTTGATGAACAAAAGGATAAAGTCACTATTGAGCGTACTCTAAAGGTGGTGTTCTTGGACCCTGAACGCCCTTCTCCAGTAAGTGTTGGACATGTTATATTTGTTTGTTTGTGCATTTTGCTAATGAGCAATCTCCAACCAAAGTAATTTGAATGATTAAAGGCACTGGATAAACTAAAACGTCAGCTGTCCCAAGCTGAGGCTGCAACAGAAGCTGAGAAGAAACCTCCCGTTGACACAGGTCCGAAAGTTGTGGGAGAAGGTTTAATAGTAGATGAATGGGTAAGTAGTATCTGCTGTTTGTGTAAATACATGAATCATTCTAAGTCCCGGCTTACTTCATTCCTCTAACAATGTGTTTCTGCTCACTACGCTTTATAGAAGGAACGGAGGGAAAGGTATCTTGCTCGGCAACAGGTTGAGGCAGTGGATTCAGTAAAGCAGTAGAGAGTGTTTATGTAAGTGCGTCTTTTTCCAGAATAGCTATGTAAAATCAGATCCACACTTTTTATTATTGCCTTTCTTTGGATTGATGGTGTAGAAGGTTAATGCAATGCTTCATGTAAAGAAGAACAATGAGTGGAGATTTAAGATTATATAAAATTAGAAATAATTATATTCGGGAAAAGATACAAGTAGCATACATGGAGAATAAACTCAGACACACTTGATATGAGATGTTCTACATCGACCTCAAAATGTACGGATTGTGCATATCTAAATCTTCTTTTCTTTCTTAAATTGTGTCTGGTCAAACATGAACTCACATAAATTGAAACGGAGAGATTACTACATACCACATTCGGAGATGAATTAACATTTGTGCTAGGAAATGAATGAATAATCGGAGGACATACAGAGGGAGGGGATGTGCTCCTATCTCATGACAGAAAAGAACGTAACATTCCACAGGAGAATTCTTTGTTTGTTGCTCTTCTTAAAAATCAAAATCATCCTGATTAGGCTTTGGAGAAGTGAGCAAAGCTGTATAAAGCCTGAGTCTGTCTTCTGTTAACGACGAAGATCGAGACAACGGTCTTCTTGGTCGAATAAACGACAACGATGTGAGTGTCAACCGGTGTCTATATCTCCTCCAGGCCAACTGAATAGCAACGGCAGCCCAAGTTCTCCATCCTGGAGAATAATATCTGGCGCTTCTCTTAACTTTCTCGTTGACGAATGTGTAGCGAAAATGTTGAGTGACATACTTGACATCGTCTGCTTCGAGGCCAAACGCTTCTGTGGTCTCGAGAGTCACTAGCGATGAGGAGGAGGGCGGTAGACGCTCCACGAAGGGTTTCCGGAGGCACCTGTTGGGAAAACAAAAATGAATGAAGAACGCAAATTGGAAAAGGAGGACTCAACGATTATTCGTTCGTTAGAAGTAGATGTTAAAATTTTGGTAGATAAGAATCTCGTAAAGACGTCTTTCAAGGAATGGCCCAGATTGGCTTAATACTATCACTTGGATCTGAAAACTACATGTTGATGCTCATGGAATTTCTTGCTAATAAGGTGCCATCAACTTTATTATAACGTCATAGCATACAAGACTACCAATTCCAGAGTGAATTAACGTTGTCTGCAGTATCACCTTAGTTTACTAGACTTATTTTTCAAATTAATTAGTCAAACACGAACAACTACTCTCCGAAATATTTTATTCATGTTTTAAATCAATTGTAACATTACCATGAAAGAAGTTCGTCACCACTGAAGTTTCCAGGGCCTAACATGCAACAACTTTTGACACCATCTCGAAGTTCTTGACTGCTTTGGAGATGGCCTCTCACTATGAACAACATTCTCTGAACTGGATCACCTTCTCTTGTTATCTTTCAGAAAAAAGAAAAAAACCGTGGTGTCTGAATCAGTTCGTAGGCACGTTGACTAATACTACGAATATTTGTTACCTTTCATAAGCAACAGGTAATAAAAATACGAATGTTTACATGACATTTAAACTTACGGTTTCCCCCTTTGTGAAAATCAAGGACTTGACGCGATCACATATGTTCTCCAGGACCAAATTATCCATATGTTGAAACAAAGGAACCTGAAAAATATGTGCAAAACTTAGCAAGTAAAACAAAATTATAAATTTTATAGTCTTAAACTAAAAGTATATAGAATGTACCAAAATAACCTTTAATATTATAGTCTTAAACATGTGATATGAAAAGTTAGAATTAATGTAAAAAAGATACCCGTATTATTTTTTTAAAACGTAACAGACTAAAAAGGAAAATAAGACAAAGTTTACCTGTCTAACCAAGTCCAAACAAAGATGATATTTGATGTCTCTTCTAAGTCCCTCAGGAAGGTTACTTATCATCTTATATTCATCAACTCCTCTTGTTGCTGCAAATCTATGCCTTTCATAATTTCTGACCCTCTGCTTGAATCCTTGAGGCAACCTTCTTCTCCTCATCCACCATTCTACATTTCTCATCTTTAGTTGCATTGCTTGTTTCTTTGATGTTGTTGCATGCAAGAATACCTACACCAACATTATTATAATTACTACTATTATACACCATAACATATACAACAATGTTACGTTGTTTGGTTGCTGGTTAGGAAGTGAGTTGTTTACGTATTAAAGTAGTTATAGTATATATACACTATGTTTGACTACTTTTTAGTTGTGCTTGGTATACAATTCAACATAACACGTATATGGTGTTTGGTCATCATTTTATAATTCTACACAAATAAAACGTAGTAGTATAAGTTCTGAGTTAATTTATGTATTTTATTTTACGCAGAATATATAGAAGATGGAATAACTAAATCCTACCTAAATCAATCCCTACGTACATAACTACAATCAGCAATCAAACAACCCTTAATAACATTTTATGTTCTCTATTGTCAATGTTGGCTGTAATAAGAATTTACACTAAAAGAATTCAAATATAAAATATAAATATACGAATAAGTCAAGAAAATTCAACGTCTATAGTCAAGTGACTCATGTTTAGGAAGGTTACCTTGATATTACCAATCAACATAGTGACCAGAAGAAGACCAGTAGTGAGGACAATAATTATGAATACATCTTCCAGCCAATCTGTTGTGCTCTCCAAGTTGCCAAATGTACTGCACGTAAAATTATCATATAATTAAATACAATATTCTGATTTGTTATTTTATACTACTAAAGTGACAAGTAATTTTTTTTATGGGTTCAGACTTTCGACCTACTACTATTTATTCCGCATTGAAAATATTGAGTGCAAAGATAAAAATAGTGTCATGACATCTCTACATCTGCCTCTAATTGCTTTAATAGTTATAATTAAGTGAGACGTTTAATAGAGAGATCAAACACAAATATTCCTATGACTAATTAAGAGCTACTACATGTTCATCTTTAAAGATGTACAAAAATCTCAAAAAGACAGATAATATGAACGGAAGGAAGTTATTAATGATAGAAGAGGGTTACCGTACATATAAGAGTACACTTTCATTTCTTACTAAAATTCTCTCTTATCACTTAATCAAATAGTATAAAAACTCTATCTTATTTTGTAGTTAGACAAGATGCAGTATAAAAAAATCAGAAATTAGCGACAGATAAAATTTCATAGCTAAACAATAAAAATTTCATGCTAATTTTATTTAATTATAAACTAGAGACGAATTATATGAAAATCCAATTAGCTAAGAGCTATTTAGCAACGACTTAGCTAGGGATTACCGATAAATTTCATAGCTAATCCATATTTTATAGAAGTAATGAGTCACCTTTTAAATTAAGTAGATAGAAAAAAGTATGTACGTACGTACCTGAGAGTCATGAGACCCCAGAAGATGGGAAATAATATTTTCTCGAAACGATTCTCATTTGTCACAAGTTGAACAGTCCATTTATAAACTCCATAATCAAAATTGTGTTCAGAGGCTAGGCATGTTGCTCTTGCAATTTTGGTCTCACCCCATATGACACCACTTTTATGCTTCACCAAACTAGTTGTTCCATAAAATATTTTCTCTTCACAAGCCAACATTCTGAGGCCACAACCATTTGTAACTCTGCACTGTTGTTTCAAACATTTTGCTGCCCTTTGGATTCCTAACAAGTACCAACATGCTCCCACTGCCTGTATATATTGTATAATATTATTGTCAGTATAAAAAATATTTATTCTAATGTGTTCAAATCAATAAACTAGAAAAGTTTTATTAACTGAAAAAACAGAAATTAGAAACGGTTTAAGAAAAGAAAAAAAGTTATCCGAGATCACAAATTAATTGTGTCTCCTTAAGAAATTTAATACCATCATTATACTCGAGATTATGAATTACTTCCTCCCAAAATAAAATAGATATACCTGTTATTAACGTAACATAGCAATACCTCATCATTTGTCAAAGCTAAAACCAAGCGGTGACGAAGACGGCACGAGGATGTTAATAATACAATTAACTAATAAAAAGTTTGCGTTCTAAAAATTTAAATTTTTAGATGAAATGATCGCATACTTCAACATGATATCAGAGCAGACAGAGAGAGGTTTGAGATAGTCACACACTTTAACAGAGAGGTGTGACTTCTCAACTCTTTAAGAATTAGAAGAAGTCCTTCTGTATATAATCACAGAAGTTCTCATCTTCATTACCAACTAGCAAGAAAATTCCTTATATAAAATGAACAAAATTTCCTCCACTCATTTTCACTCCAATTACCTTCCATTCTCCATTCACAATACATTACACTATATCATAAGTACTATTGATTAATTGATAATTTAGTAAAATATGTTAACAAGCTTAAATTACACTAATAATATAAAAAGTTCCTTGCATTTTTTTTGTGTAAAATCTTTACCATGATTGTCATTTCAATCATTTTCAGTTTTTTTTTGCTTTCCCTAGGGCTAGAAGATGACCCTCTGCTATGATTGTTCTAGCTGGCATGCATGAATTCATCATTTAAGCATCTATTTTTAGGTCAAAAAGATATAATAAGCTAAAAATTAAATATTTTCGACTTATAACTTTTAGCTTTTAATTTATAAACTATTTTTAAAAGTCAATCCAAACACCTTCTTGATACTTTCTTCACCCAATTTATATGATATAGTTTGAATGTTATCCATTTATACTTTGGTTTAAAAATGCGATTGATATCAATACTTTGATTCAAAAAATACCCTTATTGTTACTTAATAGGTCAAAAATGTTATTTTTTCAAATAAATATATTATTTATGTTCTTTGTTAACACATTCTTTTCCTAATAATATTTTCTTATTAGCTAATATTTATCCTACTTCAATTTAAAAAATTCTTATTTTATTATAATTATTTTTTGTTGTTATCTAAATAAAAGTTAATGATGGATTTATTATGATCTTATTAATGATCTTATTAATGACATATATAATCCATTAAAAGGGTACATGAAGTTATTCTATTTTAATTGATAAATGAGATTAAGAACAAAAAATTATTTCCTACATTTTTATTAGTTAAAGTGATTTTTAATGAAAGAAAATAAGAATATGGTTCTTTAAAAAGTAATATTTTTATCAAGAACAAAAAATGTTTTAAAAGAAAAGAAATAATATATGGATTTCTAAAAGGGCATTTTTGATCCATTTAGTAACAATAGAGACATTTTTGGACCAAATTATTAACGACAAAGACATTTTTGAACCAAAGTATTGACAGCGAAGACATTTTTGACCATAGTATAAATAGAGAACATTTTTGTTCATCTCACATAGTTTAAGACCATTTTTTTTATCCTTTTCGGTTAAAAAATTTCAAGAGGTTAAACTCATTCCTAGGAGTTCGAACCCAAGGCTTCTAACTAAGAATTAAGAAATCTTAACCATCTCTCTGCAACTCAGGTTAGTAAACTGTCAAATCTATCGAATATATTGTGTACATTATACAAAATGTTATTAATTTTATTCAATTTAATTTATCTATAACCTAATAAGATAATTGATTAATATATATAATCAAAATAGTGTACTTACATGGGAGGCAACAAAATAAGCAATCAAATTGAGAGCAATTCCCCACCAAACAGTACCAAAAATGTATCCAGAGAGATTCTGCATGCGTCTTAATAGGCAAATGGAGTGATAAATTTTGGGCAAATATTGAAACAGAAACATTATTAATAATACTGTCATCACTGTTGTTGTATAGCCTTTCTCCAGTAAACCTGGAATCCCTACCCACATCACTATCTGCAACAAATAATATCAAATTAATTATAATTCCCTCAAACTTGAAAAATTAATATTATATATATACTAAGCTACTATATGTACATGTCAAAAATATGGATAGTCTTATCAATGAGATAATCTTTTCTTCTTATTGCTGGTGTTCCCACTACTAAAAAATCACTATTTTCTCATTAAAAAGTGTTCAGCGGCTATTTGATTGAATTGATGTGAAAAGAAAAAAAATAGTAATTGTTTCATATGGAAAAATGAGGAAGCTTCCTACTATTTCAGTGAGAATCTGTTTCTCACGCTACGCATTTTAATTTTCCAGTGAGCTGCTTCAGTGGAAAAATTATGTTCTTTAACACAAATTTTTCATTAATTTACGGTGAAAAAATCTTTATTTCTAGTAGTATTGATCAACTAAAATCTTGCGGCTTCAAGAAACATTTTATGCATATCACTATCACAAATTCGAGTTTGGCATCCCTTTTTGTCCATACAAACATTTTAAAAAAAAAAAATGAAAATATAAAGTTTAAGGGAAATATCCGTGAGGTAGACTACTCGTGATTATATTATCGTACAAATTTGTTTGTGTTCCTCTTTCTGCTTCACCTTTGTGAGTAGAAGGAAAAGACTATTATCGTTTTTCGATGTAGAGCCAGAATTTAAAGTTTATGATTTATGATTCTAGTCGTTTTAAGTTATTGGATCCTAAAAGTAATAATTTGAGGTTCTAATAGTAATAAATTTGTTAATATTTAACGGATATCTTAAAAATAATATAAATTAAACTTTTAACTAGCTATTCAATTCGATCGCTAACATAGTTATATTCTAGCTTCGCCCCATAAAGTTATGACTGCGTGCATAAGAAACAACGGCCATGACATGCATGCCCTTTGTCTTCTTTTACTAACAATTTCATACTAAAATACAAAACATGCATCACCATTTATCATCACAATAAAATCATATCATAGTAGCATCTAGGCTTATTTTCTTTGATTCTTTGTGCTTAGCTTATACTTCATCAATCAACATCTAAAAGTGTTTAACATGTAAAATAGAACATACTTCTATTAGTTGATTATATACTCAACAAACGCACCTGAGGTAAAGGAAGGATGACAAAGAGATCGAAAAAGAAACCCTTCTTGGATTTCAAGTATCGTAAGGCCACAAAACATCGAAGACTCTGGTCTTGATGTAATCGAGGACCTCGATTACTACTATTAATTCTATTTCCATCCATTTCTCCATCGTAAGGACGTAATTTATGCATTTTGAATTGTATCCACATGTTCCATAAGTGCATCGCATCGGTCATGCATCGGAGGACGGTGACCGAGACCGCGAACCAACCGTCGATGAAGAGGCACATGCAAGTCTCGCTTATAGAAAGGGCGTAGAAAAAGAGAGGATCCACGAATAGACCCGTGGCGCATACTAATAAAAATACTCTATTCCATTCTTGAACCCAAGGCGCTCTAGGGTCTATGACTTTCCAAGAGAAAAAGTCTGTCAGTCCTGCTCCTCCTCCTCGACTACAACCACTACAAATGTTGTAGTCATTAGAATTATTATCTTCTTCTTCCTCGTCTTCTATGTTATCTTGCTCTTCCTCGTCCTCGTCCAGGTCATCATCACTACGATCACTATAATTATTTGATAGTTCAAGTTCATGATGACTAGCCATTAATTTTTTTTTCTCTTTTATGGGTTTGGGATATGGAGAGAAAAAAGAATGAGGAGAATATATGCACTGATTTTTTTGGAGTTAGAAGGGATAATATAATTTGAAACAATTAATAACAAGAAGAGGACATAAATTATTGTAGACATGGGAAGAGCATAACCTGACAAAAATTGATAGGAACTTCCAAGACTGCCCTTATGTAGTTACAAGGATATATATATTACCAATATATTAGTTTTAAAAAAATGTAATCAACAAACTAGGTTTTTGAATTTTTTGAAATTACTACTAATGTTTTAAAATTTATTTAAATTTTTGCAAATTACTGCATAATTAAAAAAGTTTTTTTTAATTTTTTTTGCAAAAGATGAAAAAACACTTTCTTATGATGTTTGGTAATTGGAAATACTATTCCCTCTGGTCCACTATAAATGAATCACTAGTGTATGACATATTCATTAAAAAAGATATTTAAAGATATTAATTAAAAGATAATTTGTCAATAGTACCCTTTTGATTCTTTCCTAACTCTTCTTAAAACTCATTATTTGGGATTTAAAAGTAGTTAAAATTAAAATTCCACTAAAATGAAGTATAATTCTGAAAAAAATAATTACGTAATACATTCTTGAACTTTGAATAATTTATATATTTTGAATCATAAAATAATATCAACAATTCATTTATATTGAACGAGATTGAGGGAATATTATTTTTACCACCAAAGAGTACTGTTGGATTTCTGATGGGGACATTAACATGGGACCAAATAAATTCTTTTGTAAGCTAGTGTATGTAATTTACGAAGGTAAGAGCCATTTAACTTTTTAGAGAAAAAGGGCATACTTTGTGTAACTTTTGTTTGTCATTTAAAGTAACTTTCATTTTTCCTCCAAATCTTATCTTTCAATAACTTCAATTTTTCCATCTAAAAACCGAAAACAAATTATATATAAAACGAGAGATGCAGTTGCTAGTTTCAGCATGACGCTTAATTATGTGTCTCACAGTTATTTTGGACTGGATTATGTATAATCTCTTTTGTTTCCCTGCCCTCCACTTCACATACACATGTTATTGTACGTGTAGTGCTTTTATACTCTTGTATCGTCAAAACGCTATATGTGTCATAAAAATTACGGTAAAATGGAGTACTATTTTTGCTGTCTCAATTTATATAGGTTTTTTTTTTTGGTTTGTCTAAAAAAAACATATTTCTATATTCAACAACAGTTTAACTTCTCTCATTTTACCTTAATGAGAGATTTCATGTCACACAAAATCTATGACTTATTTAGACCACGAATTTTAAAGTCTTCCTTTTTTTATATTAAATTTCATACTCAGTCAAATTACACCATATAAATTGAGACGGAAGGACGATTTGTTATATCATGTTAACAATACTGATAGTATAAACATTATTGAGAGTGCTATTATATATGTTTAAATTCAAAATGTAAAAAAAAAAAAAAGTTGAAATGGGGGGTATTTTAGGAATAGGAGAAGAGAAAAGGGAGAGACAAAGAGGAGTTGAGTTGGGCAGGTTGGAAAAGGGGCAAAGGTCATATTCACGAATAAGTTTGAACAACACAGGTTCTTCGCACTTTCCCTCCTTTTGTTTGTTTCTTAAATCAATTATTATACCAAAGAAAACTAATATATATAGTATACTACAAAGTACAAATATTACTATATTATTTATTTTAGTTTATTTGTCTTGTTTTCACTTGACACGTATGTTTACAACAAATTCAAAAATAAATTAACCACGAATAAAATCTGAAGAAACAAGAATATTATTAATAAAACAATAGGGTATTATTCTGTTTCTCCATTGATTCTTCTCTTCTAAGATTTTTCTATGATTCGAGGGCTATTATTGACGTATTTCTCGAACTAGGATAATTGAGACTTGATCTCTATGAAAGGATTTGTGGTAGATCTTCTTGAAGTATTTGATTATCAAGAAGAGTTTATGGAATGTTCGAGATGCCATCTTTATGGATATATCTTGTAGAGTGGCCTAAAAATAGTAGAGTAGCCTCCAAGAATCCTAAAAATCGAATACGTCTTGTAGAGTCCGATAAAATTTCAATGTCTACAACATAATTTAACAAAGAAAGAAGTTTTTTAAATCTGATGGTCTATAATGATACATAGATATGTCAAATGTATCAAAATGTCTCTTAATTATTTGATTTTGGAAACTTAAAAAAATATTTTTAAAAAGAAGATATTTCTTTTGAAACGAATTTAAAAAATAGGACAAATAAATTGAAAAAAAGGGTACTTTTTCATTCTGTTTGGATGGTTGTTAAGTATTGTTTCATATTAATGTATCGTATTGTATTGTACTGTGACGTTTGGATAGATTGTATTGTTCTATGTCGTCACAGTTACATAGTGTCACACATCGGGAATTTGAATGATAAACCTACAAAAAAAAGTAGGATACGGGAAATAGTTATTATGAAAAAGTAGGGTAGAGGATAAAATATAATTATTAATAATATATAAAGATAAAATAAGAAAAAAAATATTAAGGTAACAACGCGATCACAACAAATTGGTCATTACATAAAATGAGACATTTCATTGTTATCTAACGATGGATTTCAACAATATAATACAATAAAATTTCAATAACAATCAAAATAAACATTATGTTTAAACTAACAATACAATTGAACGAGTAACGACCATCCAAAGAAGGTCCTTATATATCAGATTGTAAGGAAACACAATTTACGTATAGAGCCGTCATGAACTTGAACACATCGTCTCAATATTCCCATATTTCTTCATTTCTTTGAAATATGTATAAAAAATATTATCTGTTTTAATTTATTTATCTTAATTTAATTTACTATAAAAAAAAATTTAAAACTTAAAATTTTGTGATAAACTAAAAATGTGTGTGATATATTAAAATAATTTTCAAATTTATTTATTTTAAATATATTATATAGGATATTAAATGTAAAAAGTTATTAAATATAATTTTTTTAAAAACATACAAATAAATTAAAACAGGTAGAGCAGTACATTCTAACTTCTTTTGCTACTACGTGGATATACCTTGTCATCTTGTATTGAAACTAATATGGCTTTTTTTTTTGGAGATATCCAAGTTTATTTATTGATTTGGTTATCTCTTAAAAAATAATAAATAAAATAGTAATTTTATTATATTAATTATAGGTCATTTTATTCATTAAAAAATGAATAGTATTTAACAATAAAGGTTAAATAAGTATAAAATATTAAGGAGAGTCTGGTGTACTAAAGCTTAGCTATGTGTCGGGTCTGAGAAAGGGCCCGATCATAAGAGCCTATTATACGCAGTCTTGATCACATAACAACAACTTTACCAATTACTTTAACGCCCCCCTTGAAGTATAAAATAATAAATTATCAATAATTTTTTAAATAAATTGATAAAATTAAAATAAATATTTAATTTTAATATAAATAAATAAGTAAAAGTGAACGGACAGTTTATCAAATAATCACATGTACTATATTTGTCTGCTTTTATTTGTTTGTTCCACCTCACAAATATCAAGAATTAAAAAGCTCCTTTTGTTTCTCAAAAAAGAATTCTCATGTGACAAAAAAGTTTGAGATGAGTTGCAGTAGGTCCTAACAAAACTAAAAAAAGTTATACACGTGATTTTGCAAAACTCATAGAAAATATCATATTTGTGACTTTAACCTATTGTCTAAAGTAATTATTTCTTTACCCTTTAGCTTCCGTTTTTTTTTTGTTTTCTTAATGATTTGAATTCATAATCTTAGGATTAAAAGAACAAATGCTTATCATACGAGTAACTTTCCCTTGTCACCGATGTTGAACTTATTTTGACATTTTGCCAAAAAAAGTTACTTATATAGAGGGGATTTAAAAGTTTAAGATCACAAACAAATTCATTTTTATCCATTCAAATAATGTAATTTTTCGATAGAAGATCTGTCATTACAGGATGAGTAAGGTGTGGAGCTATACTTTAAAGATAGATTTGCTAGATTCCAACCTTCCTGCTGCTTTGTATAGTCTTATTGGAAGGCAGTACATATTCTAGGAAATCAATTAAACCCTATTTTAACTTAATTCTGCCCCGGGTCCAAACCTGACCTATTTGTTTGTGATCCTAGTCCATCATGCAAGGTTTTTTTTTAGTGTTCGATACTTGTATTGGGATCCGACTAAATTTGAATTCTCACCAATAAAATACCACATTGAGACCTAGATAAAACACTCTCTAACAAAAGCGACTCTTTCGTATTGATATATAGTACGTAGTACTTTAATCTTGGTTATTTTCTCCAAGGTTTCTTCTACCTAACGCAGACTAACTAAACAAAGCAGATATAGATGGAGCCTGTTTCAATGTATTGTACTGAATATGGGCATATCTAGGGGGCGAGAGTGTTCATCCAAACTCTCAATAAAAAATTACATGGGTGAGGAAATGGGTTTAATGTTTATTGGGTTAGGTTTTTAGATGGGTCGGGGCATGGGTTTAAAATGAGGAATGGGTTATTTAAGAGAATTCAGGTTAATTTAAGTTGATTTGGGGATTTTCGTCCACATAGGGGCACAAATGATAAGATTAGCAACCGCAGGGGTAAGAATAACTTCATTTTAACGGTAAGGGCATAGTCAACTAATAAATCAAAGTTGAAGGGTATTTTTGACCCTTTTCCTTCTTCTTTTTTTATGTATATATAAAGATTTTGAATCTCTTGAACACAAGAATACGACCATATGATTTAGGGGATTCAAACTTTATCTTGAGATTCCAAGTTCAAATTCAAAAGATCAAAATCTTTGATCCGCCACTGAAACTGAGCCCAATATATGAAAAACCACTAAAATTTTGATTAATACAAAATTTCAAGAGCACAAGAGTACCTCAATGCTAAAAAATTTAGAGGTTTAACTCAATAAATTAAAATCTTAAATCCGTCTACGGTGACATAGATGTATAATTTGTTGTTACATCTGCAATATGCAAATGTTCAGTGGGGCCAGATTGTGATGGAATTCAGCAGAGGACCACATGAAGTTATTTTGTATCACCACCACTACTAAGTACTACCACAGAGTTTGGGCGGTCAAAATGCAGAGGACCAAATTTGTTTGGGTCAAAATGGGTTGGGTCAGAACGGGTTAGGTAACGGGTCATAACCCAACCCGCCCAATATTTACTAAGTTTTAATATCTTTATTTGTTATTTTATAAGCTTTTAAAACCTAATAAAATTATTATTTTTCTTTATTATAACTATGTATAACATATAAGATCAAAAAAAATGTTTTTTAATAATATTTTCACAAGATTTCTCAAAATCCAATTCGGGTTACATATCAACCCAATTTTTAATGGGTTGAAATGAATTGGGTTCAGATGTGTTGAACTTACTAATGGGCTGGTCAATAACCAATCCAAACCTAAATGGATTGGATCGGGTTGGGCTTGATTTTACCACCCCTATGTATCACTGACCTGTTTCAGAACTCAGAAGAAGCTTTGATGATTCTATAGTCTATATGCTACTCTTAGGCCTGGTGTTGTCAAATGTGTAGTCCCTTCATCTCAATTTTTGTGACACTCGTGTTTCTAATTATAAATTTCAAAAGTTTTTCAATTCTCTTTCAACTCCGCAACAGCCATGACGGACGCTGACATTTCTGGCATATATGAACAGAATTTGTACCCTCTCTTGAACATTTGCTGTTCCCTAGGATTCTTTCCTCTAAACACATGCATATGGTCCTTCCTATTTACAGCTCTACATAGAATATGCTTTGCAGGTACGACATGTACTGTGGATTCAACTGAACATATTGTTTACCTCATCATAATTTACCCAATAAATCCACCCCTGACTAGGAGTAACTTCCTGGATTCTTATGAAAAACATTATTTTGTTTCTCAAAATTTAAACAACTCTTTATACTGTAGTTGAATGATCAACATCACTATTCTAAGTAGAAACTTAGTTTGTTTCAATTTGTAATGTGAGAGAATAAAGGTGTTGCAAGTTCACTAAAGAGTGTGGCATGAGATTACTCTTGCTCACTCGAACAGAAACATACGAGATCACAAGTCACCCCACACGATCATTACGTGAACAAGAAATGGAGATCAAATGCATGCTTAGCGACTCTCTGCATAATTGATTAATTTCTCCTC
Source organism: Solanum appendiculatum (assembly GCA_018342035.1). NCBI lineage: Eukaryota > Viridiplantae > Streptophyta > Magnoliopsida > Solanales > Solanaceae > Solanum > Solanum appendiculatum. The sequence continues at coordinate 1,193,982 of JAGDQO010000503.1, read as the reverse complement.
TCGATCAGTTTTACTAGTTCGGAGAACTCATAGTTTCCTGGAACATCTTGAAATCACCACCACCAGAAAAGTAAGAGTGGTTTTACTACCGATAGGTTAATGCTGATTCGCCACACATCAATGCTATGAACTTCCAAAAAAAAAAGAAAGAAAAAGGACCCTACAATTCCACTTACTACCAAGCTTGATGATCACTGCAAAAACTACAATCTTAGATTCAATATCATGGAATTGCCAAGATATTACCAACAGAGAGACTCAGTCCTGCACTTTATCTGGAACAGAACGCCTCCATATGCCAGCCAAGGCACTGCCAAATATCGAGTGACAAACACTAGAAACTGCACATGGTACTGCAGTAAGTGGATTACCGAAGTGCTGAGTGGCTAGAACTACTCCAAGAACCGAGTTCTGCAACAAACAAAGTACAATTGAATGACGACACAGAGCCTTACTAAAATACATGATATATCAAGGGGCTTAGCTAACTATTCTAGTGTCATCTTTCCCGTAATTGTTTTTCAGGTGCCATTTTGGCAATACATTTATGAAAATTTCTTCAGTTATATACTGAGGATCGAAAGTGAACAAATATTTTCTTACCTGCATGCCGACTTCAATAGATATTGTCCTTGAGGATGATACATCAACTCCAAGCATCCTAGCGAGTACATAGCCAAAGAAGAAGCCAGACGCATGAAGAAGAGCAGTAGCTATGACAACCTGTTGACCTGACATAAGGATTGCAGAAGAACTCTGTGCAATTGCATTTCCACAAAGAACTGCAACGGTTGCTACAGCAATAGGTGGCATCAATGGAGACACAATTTTGACAAGGCCTTTGAAATACTGATTCAGAAACGCACCAGCTAATACAGGAAGAAGCACCACCTGTATTTTGGCAGGGTTTATAGTTCATTATGACAAGCTACAATACTGATAAGCGAATAACCAGATGAGAAAACGGACCTGTAAAGTGGACATGAAAAGTCCAGCTGCATCTACTGCGACAAATTGCCCTGCAAGTTTCTCTGTTAGAAAAGGGGTCATCACCTGCATGTGTAACCAGAAATGTCAATCAACTTCAGGGAGCTCTCACACCATCAAATAGGATGAGAGTATATCCAATGATATTAAGGGAAGTGTGAGATACATTCAACAATAAAAGGAAGTGTGGGAACTTCTTCCACATTGCTTAAGAATATGAGTGTACTAACAAAGAACCGCCTGCCAGTCTTAGACAAAAGTGCTCTGGTAGTCATTAATTGGCAAGATATAATGTTTCATTGCTTTGTTTATTAGATTTAGATATAAAGATAGCCATTTGTGTCTTTTTTAAGCAGTCCCAAACACGGATTCGACTACCAATAATTTTGCTGTTATAGTTCAACACGGATCAACTATCTAAGAAAACTACATATCAAGAAAACAATTGAAGACCCTAAATCTTCTTATTCTTGAGTATCCAGAAACACTTTCATGTTCTGGACTTGACACATTCTAATGACCATTCAATACTCAGTTTTACGCTTTCTAACCCTGCACCTTGATTACAGTCTAAAGGTAAATTAGTTAGACCTGTTTGCACTTGCACAATTACTCTGATGTTAGGGGTTAATTGAATTTTTTAAATGACTGTAACAAGCGCTGAAGCCTTCACCACACATACTTTTCTCACTTGGATTTTAAATTCATCCCGTCTATATCTGGTGTCGACCTTGACGTTTCATCTTTGTCTTTGACTATGGAAACAATTGACTGCTTTAACATTCTTATTGCGCTTGTATTGCTCTTAGGAGAAAATAGACCAACTCCTCCAAATGCTTACATGCTTTTGAGAATCGAGAGAATTAAAACTCAAAGTGACTTGAAAAAGAAGCTCCCTGAGTTTATTTTAGTTGCTTGTTGATTATTCTGTCAATAATGCATTTTTTTGTTGGCCAGAAGCTTTCATCTCAAGAGTAAAGGGGTTGCACATTTCCCAATAAGAACTATCTCGTAAAAGTTTCTTTTAGGAACAAATTGTTTTAGGCCAATTGTTCTTGGGATGCGTAAAACACACGACACACTATGCACAGATATAAATGTCTTATATTGGATAAGATATTCATCAACCAAATAATGAAATAAAAGCTACCAACCACAGCGGATAGGGTACTTGCAGCAGTCATCAAAACTGAAAGCGCCACATTTCCACTGCAAGAAAATGAAGTATCAACACCTAGTAGGTATTATAACGAAAATAACACGAAAACATGATAATATTAAATAATGATGATATAAAAGAATCTTCGAAATGTCAACCTACCGTGCAATATAAGTGACAATGTTACTTGCCGTCCCTGCAGAGTAATGAATGAAATGCTTAGTGAATGCCTATAAGTAGAAGGCTTGGAAAGGAGTTCAGCTGAGCATACCTCCAGGACAGCAGCCAACCAATATCAAGCCTGCTGCATAATGAGATGGCAAATTTAATAGCTTACTAACAAAATATCCTGATAAAGGCATCACCTACACCAGAAAACAGCCTGTTAACTTATCTATGCCAAGGAATTTGAGCAGGACATATATCTTCTTAGATGTTTGTGGTATAAACTGCAAATCTAATGCAGTTAATCATAATTGACAACAAAATGACTAATTAATGACACGATAACCAGAAACATGGACAAGTCCAATTAATAAAGAACACATTTTCTGAGAGACGTCACAAGAAGTGCAATATTTTGTACAAAAAAAGAAGAAGATGACAAATTGAACATACAATTAGTTTAACAAGAAAAAACCAGGTCCAGGGGAGCATATATTTGTGTCGTAATCAAAAAGCTAAAATTCAAGAGGAAAAAAATGAAATGCTCTTGGTAGCAAAGTGCTATAGTTCATATCAGAACTGCATTCGGTATTTGGCTATGTACTGGCTTACAAGTTGTCAGCGTACTTCATCCATATCATTTCATCATCTTGCTCATGAAAAAGAAAGGAGTTGGATGGTATCAAACTTCAGTTCTAGTCAGAAGACAAAAAAACAATTTACTTCTACATTAGAGAAAAAAATTGTCATCCCTCCCCCCTGCCCCCAACCTAAAATGCATGGAATCTTCACTTCTGATGCTTCACCTGTGTCGAATTCTCCAAAAATACACTACTTTCAGAGAATCCGACACGCACCCATTAACATTTTTGAAGAGTCCGAACAAACATAGCCCACAACCACAAGGCTTTCATTCAATGCCGAAGGTGGTACATATGGTAGGCGTGCATGATGGGTACGAATACTATTGGGGAACCAAGTCTACTATTTAAGTATAGAATAGTAAAAGGGAAGGGCCATAAGTCATTGAGTTTTGAAGCTGAAAACAACTGATTTCTCAGTTCTAAAAAATTAGAGAAAAAAATATTCCTCCTGTTCTACCACTATTAGAGTCTAAAATGCAGAACTCCATATATCAAAACAAATACACTGGAAATGAATCACCCATTGTTCAATTTAAGCAGTATTCATAAAAGATAAATCTTTCAGTGGGATATTGTGACATCTATATTTCCTTACTTTACTCATTGTCGCTTCTTGGTCATTCTTATTGAGAATCGTCTTAATTCACATTTAATAGCTAGGTATAGATGTCACCTCAGTTTTCATATCGCATTGGGTCTAAATCTGATTATTTTGGCTGGGTTTTTTGTATATGAAATTCGACCTTATATTGATTTACTCATTATATTCATTGTTGTAAAGAAACAGATTTCGAGAGTAACTCAACCTCTAAAACTAGCTCACGAGGGGAGTATTGACTAAGTCCATATAAGGAGATCACTTATTCCTTTTTCTCTATCAAATGCCATCAAGATCAAAAGTCAACTCATAAGGGGAGGATTATCTAAGTCTATATGACCCATTTGTGTTCTATTCAACAATTGCCATTTCATAAATACACTAAATTTAATGAGCCTAAGAAATCACCATACTAACATAGAGTAAAATAGACAACATACCGAGTACTGAAGGACGAATCCGCAGAACAACTCTTTAGGCATAGCTAAAGCACCACGAAGATCATCGAAAGTAAGAGTCATTCCCATGCCAAGCATCGTCAGTGTAATGCCCATCACAGTCCATTGAGGTTTAACCCAATTGTATGAGCTAGGTTTAAGCAGTCCAATCAAGCAACCCAAAGCTACCCACAAAGGAAACAAAACAGAAATCGTTTCCCCAACACTTTGGATCCAATCCCCAAAGCTATTATTCTTGTTGTTATCACCATCAGCAGTAATGGCAGTTGACGAATTTGAACACAGAAGCTGTCCTCTGGATATTAGTGAAATGGGTTTTTGATACAGAACAAGATTTTGTGATTGAAAAGGTAAATGGGTGTTTGAAAAATGAAGTGATTTAGTGGGTGATGAAGAAGAAGAAGAAGAAAAGGGGTAATTCTTGGAGGTGTGATATTGATTGTTGTGTATAAATCTTCTTGTTGTTGTTGTGTAATTGATACAGCTAGTTGGTGTTGACACAAGAGCCTGCATTTTTCTCCCCTGTTGAATACTCCGGCAATAATGCCACTGTTCTGCTAGTCACTCATCGGTCCATCGTTATACGCTAATCGGTGAAGTGGACATAGTACAAGTTCGAAAACTTTGATTGGCTACCTAATTTTTAGTTTGTTCGAGATTATATATTATATATATACCATTAGTAATTATATTTTGAAATATTTATCAAATATACTCTTATTCTTTTGGTGATTATTTTAGAGATGATCAATGAAAAAAAGTAGATATTAGGATATTTTGAGTTTTTTTATCCTTCTATTCTTTTAAGAGGTTTTTTTATACGTCAAAAATGTCAAATCATCATTTCAATGCGAAATGATTACATGTTTAGCACTAAAAAAATTATTTAATAGTACGTACCTACGTCTTGACGCTTCGCTTGAAACTAATTGGGAGCCAATTGATACAATATTTGAGATTGAATGTTTATTTTTTTGAGAGTCATTATGAGAGTGTTCAGCCATGACATTGGCCACTCTTGGAGAAAGGACCTACAGGATGCCCGAACACAAGGCAGTTTTACACCAAGTAGACGTTGAGGCAACTTATGTCCGGGAACGATCCCTTCCAATTTTTCGAGATTGTAACAAGCATTTCCTCGGTCTTGATTTTATCACGTGTTACAGTCCTGGTCGTTCCATAAATTGAAAACACTACCAAGTATTAATTTCTCCAATACATCCATCGCCATTATTAGGGTTCTTCCTGATTTTTTATTTAAGCTTTACTTTTCTCTCGAAGGAAGGTCAAAACATTATCAAATTGTTTTTACTTATTCTGAAAGTAAAATATAAATGTCTTCCATCTTTAGTTATTACTTTCTCAGAGAAAAAATTTGAAACTCTACAAATTGAAAGTTTTTCTTCTCATAACACAACACAATAACATCCACAATATAGTGTTAAAAAAATATTTATTTAAGGAGAAATTTTCTCTCAACAGTTTTAATATTTTCTTTTATATTAGATTTTCATATGTAACTCCAATATATAAGCGAAATTATATAATAATATTTTTCTTTTTAATTAGTATAATTTTCTATCATCTGATTTATCATCGGTATAATTTATAATTATTAACTTTTGCATCACGCTCCGATTATTTCAAGGACAAATTAGACAAAAAAATTCATTAGGTTGTATTTCATACCCAAAAAACTGTCCACTTAAAAAAATAAACCATTTATTACAATAAGTGGCTATTCAACATTTTTACCTTACAAAATTTGGCCTGTCTTCTTCTTCTTCTCGCTTCTTCATACTTTTTCTTCTACCTGCTTCTTCTTCTCCTCCATGCTGCTTCTTCTTCTTCTTTTTTTTTTTTTTTAAAAAATTGACGTATCACAAACATGAATCATTTCGAGCGAATTCCATGTTAAAAGACTTGAGACATCGAGAGAATTTTGTATATAAATTTGGGACTGTTTAGAAATGATTTTGAGTTGATCGAGATTGGAGAATCAATGTATACTTCATGTATAGTTAATAAATATTTCATGTGTTAAGCTATATTTAGCTTTTTGAATGTATCATAATGTATAGTTGGTGTATAGCTATCACGCCCTGAGCCTACACCCTGGACGTGGCTGACACTTAGAACCATTGTTGGTCCTAAGCAAACCCTTGGTCTGGCTTACTACTATTCTGAAGGCTATAACACATATGTGGAAGCTTTTTAAAAGATGAGAATGCAAGAGCTTTAGAAATAAACTCAAATACTTTATAGTTAAATATATATATATATATATAATCTGTATAATATGCTTACGTTTGTAAAACAACTAAGATCGTAACTCATCTGAATCATTTATGAAGCCTCTAACATACAGAAGAAAGATTACTGGAACAAGATTTCAGGCTATCTGAATAATACACTAACAACTTAAACAAACTACTAATACTTGAAATAAGGTGGAGCCCTCCGAAAGCAAGGACATCTCACCAAAACTGGAGAAAATTGGTCTTAATGATGCGTTTGTTGTCATGAGTACCTGAATCTGCATCATAAAATGATGCAACGCCGAATGGCATCAGTACATGGAATGTACAATATGTAAAATAGCTTAATGTAACAATAGGCTAAAATTGAACATACTGAGCTAAATGAATAACTCTGAAGATAGACTAAAATAAAGTCAACTGAATAGTAATGCATGCATTTGTGCTTTAACAACAAAACTTTAAAACTAAATATATGAAATAATAGCAAATACTGAAAATAATATAACTTTACTTTCCTTGGGGAGTTTCTTACAACCGACATACACCATGTGAGCTCATGATGTCTAACAGCTAACCCAGTTGGGAGGGCTGTCATATACCTTGCTAGAGTATAGGACCATATCATATCTATGTGGATCCACTAATATGGGCCTCTCAGAGCCAGATGGTCAACCGACAAAACGGTGAAACATAATTCTACGGTGGCATGTAGTTATGGGACTTGGGTTTTCTAAACTCGTATCCTTTTGGTGCTACATAGTTCTCCCAAAATAACATATATTTAGAGGCGTATCCAAAATTTTGACATGGTGGTGCACTATTACAAAACGGTGGATCTAAGATATAAATTTTATTGATTTGACATTTTAGGTACTTATCACTAAAAATCGTTAAAATTGTAGGTACAAAATTAATTCTTATCTATTTAAATATATATATTTCGCGCCGACGGTATTGAGATCGACTGAACCCATTGATTATATGTTATATCATCCAGTATTACTAGTTTTGATATGCACATTTGAAAGATTAAAGCTATATGTATATATAAAGTGCAACCAATTATCACTTAGAGAGGTGTTACCTAATTTTAGAAAGAAAAAATACAACACCATATATAGGTGTAAGATTCAAATTTCTAACCTCATTCAGAGAGGTGCACCCAATCATCATTGCATTATTTGATACGTCTAGTGTGAGTTTACTCATCTATATTTAAATATTTTAAAAAAAATATAATACTACTATATATGATTACAAGAGGGGAGCATGGGTTCACGTGAACCCGGTGACCCCCTCCTGCATACGCCTCTGCATATATTCAAATAATGCTCATAGGTATGAAAACCATCTATCATATTTGAATCGTATGTGAGACAAAGCTCAAAAGTCATATTTAACATAACCTGAAATCATATTGCAAGTCTTTGCTCAAATCTGTAAAATATACGGTTGATGAGACTAAGCTCACAACTTTCTAAAGTATACTTATATTCTGAGTTTTCATGATAAAAGAACATTCTATTTGAAAATCATATCTAACTTTGATGAAAAGTTATAAACTTTCACAATGAATCCTTCAAGTGACTAAACTTTCTTTGAAACATATTCTTTAAAATATATATAAAGATTTATCATGAAAATATACTCTCTTGAATTCTTTCTTGAATAGTGCACTTGAAATTTAAAATAGTAATACTTTTTTGAAATACTTCTTGAAAATCTTGAACTTACTTCATTCATGAAAATAATGCATATGAAAAATATTGTATCATGAGCATATCTATCCTTGTAAGCCTAGTGTCATGACCCACCACTTTGGAGAGTTATAAGAAGTCTGAGTTCGTGACACTTGGGTCTAAACTTCTTTAACTTTTCTGAACTTTAACTTTCAAGATTCGATAAGCTTCACTACAACATTTTAGGCTTTTGGCCACCCCTGTAAAGTGTGGTCTAAACTAGCGAAAAGTGTGGCCTTTGATAAAAGGCTACACTTTTTGACTTACGGCAACGCTTTTTCGGGGGTGGCCTAAAGAGGTGTAGCCTTTTACTTTAGACAATGCTTTTCAAGTGTTGCCGAATCGTCTACGCTTAATAACCATGGCCATTGATGTACAAAGGCCACGCTTTGTAGCACCTCTTTAGCAACATTTTTATTTGATAAATCTACACTTTTTAAGTGTGGTCTTTGCTTTGTTGTTGGCAACGTTTTAAAGCGTAGCCTTTATACCTCTTCTACAACAACACTTTATAAGTGTAACATTTTCTTATATACATGCTACAATTTTTATTATCAATAAGCCATACAATTGACGTTCCTATAGCCACACTTTTGAAGTGTGGCAACGCTGTCCAGAATTTTTATAGCCACAATTTCTAATCAAAATATAATAATTTTGGTTTGCATATTATTCACCAAACTATATATATATATATATATATATATATATATATATATATAAATGATCTCAATCACCAAATTAACTAATAAATAATTCAAATGTATAGATCATTTGCAGTAAACATCGAAAAACATATCTTATATAAGATATACTTCGAAATTAAATTAGTATTTAAAGATCTGTAATAGCAATAAATTTCACAAAATCAAATGAGTTCAAACATATATCACAATAGTTCAAAAACTCTATCGTTCACTTCAATTGATCTAGTTGACTTGTGCCACCATTCAAATTTGATCACCGACATTTTCCTACACGTTCAAAATAAAATTAAAAGTTAGTAAAATAATTTGATGCCAGTTAATTACCAATACAGTCACATGCACTGAATCTACTGATATACAAACTATATAGGCAAATTGTCCAAATAGCATACTAATGAGTACGACTATAGTCAAAACTGTGAAATACTCTAATTACAGTACATAAAAAATTCTATAATGAATCTGATCATATTATATATTAAGGAAAATCTAAGCTAATATGCTCCAAGATCTTGTATAGAAGGCATAAGGTCCTTAAAATCATCAATCAAACAATCAACAAGCCTTGAGTGTTTTTAGGGAACTCAAGTTATTTAATATATAAAGTAAAACAAAACATCCCATTCATTTTTAGGATAAAGCAAACCCGCTAAACGTGATACACAATAACAACAAACCTGTGAGTATTCCATAGTCTTTTTTCAAGCTAAAAAACCTTGTAATTCAAATCATTTCAAGCAGTTTACAAAAAAATGTTATTTTTTTCCTTTCCAAAGGTATGGACTGAACTTACATAACACTATAGATTAACTGACAAATGTAGAACTGCTCTCCTCAAGGGAGCTTAATTTGAATTCTAACAACATCGTGTCAAAGCTTACCCTTTATGAAACATTATGATAGTCATCAAACAAGTGCACAATTCTAATATGAATATCAAGTGTTTCTGGACATTGATTTATAATTACACCAGATCATAGTACCCTTAGTGTTCAGAAAATAGCTAGCATCAGTAGTAAGCCAACAGACTGCTGGAGAAACCATTCTTTATCAATCATTGATGTATCAAGGACAAAGTCAAAACTAAAAATCACATAACTGGGAACCAAGTATTGCCGCATCCAAAGAAACAAGAAGTCAACTAAGGTGACTTGATAAATTCAAGAGAGAGATGGAATTTTCAATTATTGCATGGTCATCTATTTGAAAATACCTTTTTATGCAAACTTTGCAAAATTTCTATGGCTTTAAATGTAGTTGCCGGTGAATTTTTCAAGTTTATTGCATTGTCATCCATTTAAATGTATACGCACGCAATCAAATTTCTCACACTCACTAGCCAAAGGACTAGAATAGGAAATCCTATAGCAGAGTTTGTAAGATAGAAAAATACCTTTTCAAGAATCGAAGCATGAATTGAGCCGGAAGAATTTGAAAGATTTTGCCCTCTTACAGCTCGTGCACTACTTGCGTCAACAGGTGAAGGAAGGTTAGATCCAGCACTCCCCGATATATCTTGAACATTTAATCCAGGGTTATTTTACACCAATTGACTACAGAAATATCACATTTCTTCCTTAAGAGAAGTGACTTCAGTGGCATGTTTTTGTTTAAGCTTGTTGGTTTCCTCATCTCTTTTCAGAGAACTTGCTGTCACTGATCTACCAGCATCTAAGTCGACCAGGCTGCTCCTTCCCAAACATTGCCCTAAATGCATCATCTGTTGTTTCCCAGAATTTTGATGATTCTAAAGCTCAGCCTATTAAAAAGAAGTTCTGTGAATAGCATGTACAAACACAACATTCTCGTCCTATTTGCGTAAACATAAATCAGAACTGCTAAGTAGATTTAGAAATAGAAAACAGATGAGCTTTAGTTGAATGATAGTTCGTTGAATGAGGTAAATGACTTTTTATCAAGCAGCTTACCCATATTAGTTATTTCTTCTTAACTATTGCTAACTAAAAATCCCTTTCAAATATTTCAACATAAGTCAAAAGTTCATATTTGGTCTTTAACTATGTGGTGGTGTAACTATTAAAAATGTCATCAATTTTTGTACTACAGATACCCTTAGCATCTGAAACATACTCAGCACACCAATTTTTTTTATTGAAAAAAAGGACAAATATACCCCCAAACTATCATAAATCGTATCTGTATACCCTTCGTTATACTTTCAGAACACCAATACCCTTATCGTCCAAATTTTAGAGTGTATATACCCTTTATATTAACGGTGGGACACGTGTCTCAATCTTAATCGCCGATCCGATTTTTATTAAATTTCTACCAAAAATTAAAAAGCCCTACCCAAATTAATTGAAAAAATCCCACCCAAATATATGATACCCACCCCCCAAAAAAATAACCCAAACAAATCATTACGGATGTAATTATACATATTCATCTAAATTCAATTTTTTGGTGTCATCTATTTCGTATAAATCCTGAAAAAGCATATACATATATAGAAGCTCAGAAACTAGATTACATGATTGTGATTATAAATCACCAAATTGCCAGCGTCGCGGTGCAGAAGCCATTGACAATGTCGACGAGTACGAGACCGGTGTTAATGTCGCTGGAAAGAAGCAGGGCTCATCTTCCTTCACCAGAATTTCACTCTTCAGTAAATCATTCGCCGCCTCTTGCGCCAGCATTCCCATATAAATACTTTGTCGTTACAAGTGGATATACATTATTTTTATTTTGGCATAATCATATTTCTTTGTCGCTGGAAGTATTAAAGCATAAATATAGGATTTTGGATTTTATTTTTGGGTGTGAATATTAGGACTTGTGTTTGGGGTTTTTGTCGATTGTAGCATCTTTGATCATTGTTGTTCCAGCAATGCTTATAACTTGGATCACTATTTTGATTTTACTGACATTTGCAGGTAAAGGAAAAAGGGATTTGGTTATGGAGGGGAAGAAATTGATAGGGAGATTACTGGGTTTGTTGTTATGGTTTTGATTAGAGAAGGAATCTTTGTGGCTGTGGAACGGGTTATATTTTTGGGTGTGGTATCATGTATTTGGGTGAGTTTTTTTGAGTGGGTCTTTTAATTTTTAGTAGAAATTTAGTAAATATCGGGTTGATGGTTGAGATTGAGACACGTGTCACGCCGTTAATATAAAGGGTATATACGCTCTAAAATTTGGACGGTAAGGGTACTGGTGTTCTGAAAGTATAACGAAGGATATATACATATCATTTATAATAGTTCGGGGGTATATTTGTCCTTTTTCCCTTTTTTATTTTTAGATTTTGACAAAAGTAGAGCTCCTTTGCCTATTACCATAGTGATCCAAATGAGGCTTTAGTCCCTTTTTTGATAGAGTTCTTTTTAGAAGCATTTATATAATGGTGGACAGATACACCATTAGAACAGTGAGTGCAATTGCACCACTATTTTGAGGCCCACGTTATATATACAATTCAATAAATTTTTGAAAGATGTATATTGAAATTGTCATATACGCGTTACAGTTTCCTACTTTAGCGTTAGCTTTTCATTTAAAGACGTCAGTAACTTCAAAACAACATTCATGTTAATAATGCAGCGACTCCAATGAAGAATTAAAAAATAATAATTTGTCCCGTCTTAGTGAACAGTCTAGCAAAGAATAATAATAAGAAGATGAAGAAGCAGAATGTAGTACAAAAGTGATTTACTATTATAATTTGACTGTCTTCCTAAACTTCTTTCCCCGTCTTTGTATGAGCTACAATAAACATTTTTGACTATGATGGTTCCTCGTTGATTTCTTTGGTTGCACGCTACAAATTATATCAACATAAAGTAAAAATAGACATCAATACATTCTGATAAAGTACAAAAAAATGAAAGTTAGATTTTTTACAGCGTCTACTAAATATTACCAATGCCATGTGTACTCTTGCACAATTTGTATACGCATTGAAACATGGGACAAAATTCTAATCCAAAGCAATCGAGTCTACTTTCCTTTACCTAACTAATTATCTATACCAAGTAATTTAAATTTACACAATTTGTATATAAGAAATTTACTAAGTTTTAAGCAGTTTAACAGCTTCGTAATTCATCATTGGAACAAAATTCACAATATACTCAAGAATAAGTATAATATCCATTGTTATATAACTTTTCATGTTCGAAAATTATACAGACAAAGAGTGGTCTCGATCTAAAGCAGGAAAGAAGAATCAGATTGTTAAGTACAACTGAATTTTCGACAAGCTCACAACTTGACCAACTCATATCTTTACTAATTTAAAAGGGCAGACAAATGATTTGAAGATAAATATATCCTTAGCAATTTATAAATACTAAATGAACTAATCTAGATTAAGCAATTTTAACAAGAATTAGATTCAGGTTATAAACTGGATTTAAGAATAAAAAACATGTACAATACTTAATTTACTTCAATCGCTATCTAGCTATAGAAAATTGACAAGAAATACCAAGTAATTTAAATTTACAGCACACATACATTAAAATTACAAATTTTAATCAAATTAACATAATTAAAGACCTTAGATTATCATAAAGTACATGAATGACATGGAGCAATAGAAAGCCTATTTTCAAAGAAGAAATCACACACTATCAGAATTCTAAATAATTCCTACAGATCTGTCACTCCAGTAAGAAACTTTAGAGTAGATTGCTTACAAATGTAAAACAAGGTGAGGATGTTCCAAAAGTTTTCCACTATTGAAAAACCCCATAAGTCATCAATAAACTGCAAGTAATTTTTACATCAAAATATGAAAGAGATGACAGTAAAATGAACAACCAATAGAAAGTTGTTCTCAAGCTGATTCTCTCAGGATAATGGACTCAATTTAATAAAATAACATGAACATGATAGCATACAACAAGGAATTTCTTGAAGTCTGAATTAAATATAAGTTATTCAAAAATTTCTACCTAATAACTTAGATGTACAAAAGTATATGAAGCTTCATTTAAGGTAGATAAGACTACTATAATTTTGTGTACAAGTAGGCCAACTAGATACATTTTAAAGTTACGAACTAATAGCCCAACTAGACAACTTTTAATGTTTCTAGGTGGCTAAACCAAACTAACATATTGCATTGGCAAAAACAAGTCTTAGAGGTTGAAATCAAAGCAACTTCTATTGGGTTTTTTTTATCTTTGTTAGTCTGTTTTGCACTAGTCTATTAGGTATCAACCAAGCAATTCAGAAAAAAATAAGCATGTCAAATACTTGTTAGTAGTTAACATTACTTTAGTAAAGCAAAAATATCTTTATTTACTTTAACCATGTATGCGAGGATAGGCCAGTAGAACATTCTTTAGTAAAACATAATTAATATGCACTTTCATTTGGCATTATATGCGGTCCACATGAATAGACATTTGAATTTTGTTAAAGTCAAGATCTGGTCTAAAAGTAGTCATTTGAACCAACCATGAAGCTCTTATAACTTAAGAGGTTGAACAAGACAATTTATAGGCTTAGACGTTTATCAGTTGAAGAAATCATTCACCCGCCAAACATAAGTTATTAACAATTATATGAGTTAAACCATTAATATTTGTTTGAGTCTTAAGTATTCAACCTAGCTTGTGTGCATTTTGTACTTTTACTTTGTCGCCTAAGTTTCTCAAATATTTAATTATATATTTTGGTGTTTAAAGTTTACTTTGAATTTTACACGTTGATTTTTCACAAGAGAATTCAATTATTTCATCCTCAAAAGTTCTTGATCACATGGACTACATAGAGAATAAAATTGAGGCAAGCAATTACTTTGAAGATTTGTTTACTTTCTCAACTTTCAAGCTTGTAACTATATATAGTAAGGATACTTAGGATACCTTTAAGTTGTATATGTTGCTATGAGCAATCAATGGTGAAAATTTAATATTCTCTTCACAAATTTATTTATTCAAGTTGGATAAAATTAATCAACAAATGCTCACGGCAAAGAACCATTTGATGGGTGTATACTATTACAAGCTAGAATCCTTTCTAGTCAATTTAAGAAGCTTGAGTTTCATAAACTAGTAAAGGCAAAGCAGAAACAACATACTACTAATAAGCATGACATGAAAACCTACATTCTCATGGACGATTTCAATCCGAATCAGCTTATCAATTTAAGGAAAAACATAAATTCTCATGCTTAATTAATGGCTATTGCCCACGACAAAGAATCAACCGATGGGTGTATTACTACTACAAGCTAGAATTCCAAAAATCAACAACACAAGAAAATCAAAATCCACCCCCACGCAATAAACCCAGATGCAATAAATTCAGACTTTTAAAGGTAGAAATTTCTACCTGATAAACTCTATTCCAACAAAACTCTTTCGATGTGATGAAGCTTTAGGACATCATCTTCATTGTTCTGTCCCTGGTGAATAACGACAAAATCGTAAGGAATTTTTGTATGTCGGCGGCAAACAAAGAGAAATCGTGAATGAAGCTAAAAGAGCTTCGATTTCAAAATGAAATTTTCTCATCTCAAAAGATAGTGAAAAATTAGAGAAATATTTTAAAATCATTCTTCAACTTAAATTTGTGAAAAATCATTACTTTGTGTGTTGATCGAACAAATACCTGTTAATTTGGACGAAAATTCATTTTTACAGAGCCTTGAAAAATTTTGAATTTAGGGCAAACAAAATCTCTTTTAGAGACTTGGAGAGTTTTTTTTATTGTTTATGAATTTTCTTTTTGGCCAAATAAAAATTGGAGGGAGAGCTAAATTTGTTAGAGGGAATATAATATTTTAGTGAAAATTTTAAGGCCACACTTGGTAAGTGTTGTTTCTACAATTATAAAAATAGCACACTTTAAAAGTGTAGTCATATATATAAAAAGGTGTGGCCAATTATATCATGATGTGACAACGCTTATAAAGTGTAGCCTATACTACTAAAGAGCATGTTTTACAAGTGTTGCCAATATTACTATGGTTTAAGCAATACTTTACAAGCGTTGCCTTGATTTAGCGTGGCCTTAGGCCTAAAATATTGTAGTGCTTCTTCTCTTCTCAAGACATGATCATAAAGATTCTTCCCAAACTTTTCTTGAGAGTACACTTTTGAAAACTTTAAATCAAATTTCATAAAAATCATGAAAAAGATTTCTCAATAACTTTAAAGAAATTCGTAAACTTTGCTTCAAAATTCATTAGACATGTATTAGGAATCAACTCAAGAAGAAGACTCCAAATTCATAGAATTCTTACTAAAAATCATAAGACGTTCAAAGAATATCATCAAGAAATCAAGAATTAAACTTGAAGATTGAACTCATAAAATCCTAACATGATTAATGGTTTTATATAGACACAATGACTTGGTTGTGGGGTGAACGGGGTTTCCACACTGAAGGATTAGCTTTGCATACCTTAAACGCTCCATGAATCTCGAAGAAAAATCCTAACTTGAAGAAAAACGATCAAGAAATCCTTTCTTGAGATTCTTGATCAAATAGTTTCTTGAAAACCCTATACGCATATAAAGAATAATTTGAATTTTAGCTTAGAAATTTTTAAAATATTACAATAATTCATATATAGATAAGTTATATTGTATAATTAATGTATACTTTTTATGATTTTTGACAAGCTATAATATATAATCAATGTATACTTGCTATAAATTTAACTATTTTTTATATAAATAAAATATATCTATATTTATTAATATAAACTAATTACTTTACTATATATATTTAAAACTAGCCCTTACTTCAATCCCACCACAAATGACCCTTAAATGATCTATTCAATATGCCCATAGACAATAAATTATACTATGAAACTCCAAATAGTGTCGGTCGGATGCCTTAATATACTATTGACAAGGTGGCTTAGCAGAGCAC
Organism: Solanum appendiculatum; assembly: GCA_018342035.1. NCBI lineage: Eukaryota > Viridiplantae > Streptophyta > Magnoliopsida > Solanales > Solanaceae > Solanum > Solanum appendiculatum. Next base: position 1,177,404 of record JAGDQO010000503.1, on the reverse strand, counting down.
CAACAGTCAATTGGGCAAACAGACAGTCTCTTCAATATTAAGAAGTGTTATTATATATGTGTCACTTTACATGTAAAAAAACTCACGTGAATTTGAGCTTACAAGGATTTCATAATATTCTTCAGTACGAAGTAAACCTTCAGCAATTCCCACAAGTCATCATAAACACTTGTAACTCTGTTAGGGGTCGTTTGGTAGAGTGTATCAGAGAAAATAATAGTTGCATTAATTCGCTAGATGTATTACTAATATCTTGTTTGATATACTTTTCTAACCTATGCATAACTAATGCTTGTATTAGTAATATACTGTATTGTGTATTGAAGAGTGTATTACTAGTACCATAGATTTCTATGCATTAGTAATGCAATGAATTTTAATACATGCATTAGCATCATTAAAGGTAAAATTGTCCCTCAAAAACTTTTTCACATCCTTTCCACTATATTTATGGAGGGTATTTTTGTACAAAATCTGTTTCTTTTAAAAAAAGTTATGCAATGCATAATATTTTTAATACACCAAATCAAACACTGGATAAGAAAATATCTCAACAGAACTAATGCAATCATAATTAATACACGCATTACTAATGCAAGTCTTACACTGACAATATTTCCTTATTCTCGCGCCACCTCACTGTGTCACATATCCTAACGCACGACACGTATATATATAAACTGCCTTTGTACTGTTTTTGGAAACATAAGCATAAATCCCATTACAAACCCCCCTTGTGATTTGGGCGGTGGTGTCAGACAAATTTTTTCTCTCTTATCTTTTTTAGTTCATACTACTTTTACACAAACATAATACTTTCTTTTAGTTTTCCACCAATATTTCACTTGCAGATCTTTGTTAGATCTTGCTTGTGTGTTTTAATTTGGTGGTGAGATGTAGTTTTTTTTGTTTGTTGAAAAAAAATAAAAAATAAAAAAAAATTAAAGGATGAAGATTCAGTGTAATGCGTGTGAGGTAGCAGAGGCAAAAGTATTATGTTGTGCTGATGAAGCGGCACTTTGTTGGTATTGTGATGATAAAGTTCATGCTGCAAATAAGCTTGCTAATAAGCATCAAAGAGTACCTCTTTCTGCTTCATCTTCACCCATGCCCAAGTGCGACATATGCCAAGTAAACTTTTTTTCAATTTGTTTATCTGGTTTTGATTTAGTACGAACTTTAATAAAGTAATTTTTTTTTGAATCTTTTGATTTTAGATCAAAGATTTCAAAAATAGATTTTTTATTTTCATTTTTCACTATTGGAAAAAGTCAATTTTTTTCTTTCATATTTTACGTTTAGCGTTAATGGCTCGTTATCCAAATCATTTTTCAAATTTAATATATAAGTATTGTGATAAAATATTTGTATTAGTTATTTTTAAAAAAAGACGTGTGAAGTCTAAAATGAATAAATAAAAATAATGTAATTTTTCGACGATCCACTGTCCATGTCACGCTGGTTACTTCCATTCAAAGAGAGTAAGAATGGTAAGCAGCCAAGGTCTATGGGATCATTTTAGCTTCTTTTGTCCTTGCAAAGTTACAATTTGATTGGCATTATTTGAAGGTGAGAGCAATTTATGAAAAATTACTGTGATAGATCCTAATGTTGTGTTAAGGGATTTTTACACAAATAGTCGGTCGGATTCACAGTTTACCAATAGCTTTTTACGTGATTTCACCTCATGTGCTTATGATTTGCTAATAGCTTGTGGCGCCAAAGCAGTTATGTTTATCAGATCTATCAGAATTTCACTTCTCATCACTTTGACATGTCTTGATCGCGAATAAAAAATATACTATTATATTTATCCATGCTTCATGCCTATTTCCCTGTTTTTTTTTTTCATTTTTATACTAATAGTAAGCAGAGGCGTATCCAGGATTTCTAGATGAGGGGTGCACTATTGTAAAAAGGTGGATCTAAAATGTAAATTTGATCGGATATATCTATACATATATAAGATTCGAATTTCTAACCACATTAGAGAGGTGCACCTAATCATCGTCACATAATATGATACTCCGAATATGGGTTCACACATCTATATTTCAATATTTTTAAAAAAATATAACACTATTATATATGATTTCGGGAGGGGAGCATGGGTTCACGTGAACCCGGTGACCCCCCTTAGATACGCCCCTGATAGTAAGAGATGTATTTTGTACAGGAAACTGTTGGGTTTTTCTTTTGCCTTGAGGATCGGGCTTTGCTCTGCAGAAAATGCGACATTTCTATTCACACCGTCAATGCTTATGTCTCATCTCACCAGAGGTTCTTGCTGACTGGAGTCAAAGTGGGACTTGAACCTCTGGGTCCTTCTGCAGCAGCATCCTCAGGAAAGTCACCTTCTATCCAGAAGGTTGTTGAGCAAGAATCTCCTCCAATTCCTAAGAGTGTTGCTCCGAGTGACGGCGTGTTACCTGTCCATAGTAGTGGGACTGGGGATTTTGCACCTAGTAGACTTCCATTGGTTGGAGGTTCTGCAGCTGGAATCATTCCACAATGGCAATTTGATGAATATCTTGGAATGGGTGATTTCAATCAGAATTATGGAGACATGGATTATGGACCATCTAAGGTACCTTTTCCTTCCTTCTCTTGATAAGGAGGGTCGCATTTCTTTTTATATTATACATGATGGTATTGTGGCTAGCTATCATCATCCAAATATAGAATTGTGCACTGTGTATATGAACGGCTTCACATACAGGTCTCCTGTATGCTTCTGTTACATGCACGTCATTGTGTGTACATGTAGCAACAAGGTATATGCATGGTTTTCATTTCTATATGGAGATGTGGAAGCATCAGGATGGGTTTTGGTGCATGGTGTGACATTTGTGCTTCTGTTGTATTCGTTCTTGAGTTGTCTGTACATCTGTCTGCCTCAATGAGGACTTTCATTTCCATATGGATACGTGGAAGCGTCAGGATGAGCTTTGTAGGTGTGACATTCATGCTTCGGTTGTTCACTCTCGAGTTAAAGTTGTCTGTACATGTGTCTGCCTCACTGCGAGGAATTCTTTGTTTGTTATATAGAGACAGGGAAGTATCTGATCGATGGCAAGTTTCTGATTACAAAATCTATTGGTTCTACCAGCTAAGTAGAATAGAGCTAAAGCTTATATGGAAGGTGTGACACTCCATATGAAATCTTGGAATGAGAAAGGCAGGTCTAGGTACAAACTTGCCGGCCTTGTGCCGAATTCGATAATCACAATCCACAAGCACCAGCATCATAGAAATTGCTAATGTTGTATTTGGGTATGACTCTGTCGCATTGCAAACTCTCAGGCGCTCGGAGTTTTGATTCTTGACAAGTGTCGAGATAAGTGTGTTATAGACTTCTGGTTACATCTTTAGCGAATAGATGCATGGCTGTCAAAAAATCATCCCTATGCTGTAGGATTTTGAGTTTCGCCTTACCATCATTTGGCGAGGATAAGACTGGTGAAATTGAGGGAGTTGGAAACACTATCATGTCGTATCATATTCGTTATTTCATTGATCTGTGATCTCCTGATAGAAAAATTGTTACTTTGATGACTGCCTATACTCTAGATTGGATGTCATGCTTGTACGAGTCAGACAAGTCTTTTCAAATGGCTATCAATATGTTTCACCGTATAAAATGGAATTAGCTGTGGTACCTAACTTTAGTTCTCTCTCTCAGGCAGGCAACGGAAAGCTTGGAGAATCAGCTAGTTCTCCGTTCTTAAGAGATGCTGACGCAGAAGTTGCTGGTGACGACTGCTTTAGTACTGATGTGCCAGATACATGTTGGGCAGTCCCACAAATTCCTTCACCACCAACAGCTTCTGGACTAAACTGGCCGACGAAAACTATCCAGAATCCGTTTGATGCTGCATTGTTGGAATCTGATGCTAGTTATTTCCCTTTGCAGAACATTCAAGATCAACAATCAAATGGTTCCGGTTCCAAAAGGAGTAGGCATTTCTAGCACATTCTCCTTAAGTTTCGTACGTTAGGTAGTGAATAAAGTGTCTCAAGCACTGATCTTTGTTAGATAGATATTATCGGCAAGTGTTATCCTTTTTAAGTTGTCTTCCTTACAAAACGGTGCTATAGATGATATCCTGATAACTGCTCCCAGTGGTCGAGCAAAGAGTCGTCATAAACGAGACACCGGTGGGTTTTTCAGGGTAGCTGGAATCCAGCACAACATCTTCATACTCTTCTCGGATTGACGCGGGTGGTTGTTCAGACTTCAAGGTATAAACGAAGTGGAGGTACTGTCTGGATTTTGCTATCACGTGAAGTTGGGAGTTAGTCCAGTTTTTAATACCTGCTGTAGCTAAATATGTTTATGACATCCTTCAAATATTACAAGTTTTGTATCTCGATAGTTTACCCGGGGGGGAATAGCTCTATAGTTCACGTTTAGTTACAGAATGATGTAACGGATAAAGCTATTTGTGTCTACTTGTATATAAATAACAGACACTAATCAGCTTATGAATGGTTTTATCTGTTCTGCTTCTCGTCATTCTATATTTGCGTTTTGGAATTCAATATGCTTCATTTTCCTCTATCCCTTTTGTGTAATGGTAGTTGTAATTTGTATGAGAGCCACTTCTGTGGACTCGTGATCGAAGAATTCATCAAAGCTTGAAGGAGAGCTGAAGAAGCAAGACGCTTGAACTCCAGCATTACACGATTCGAAGAGACGGAGCTGAGGGAACAAATTGAAGGTGTTACATCTACTTGAAATGTAGGCTAAACATTGCTGATCAGGACTTGCCTTTATTTGTTCTTATGCAGCTGTAGCAATTTCAGTCCAGGGGCGGATCCACAGTATCGCCTCCCTCGTCTCTCTCCTATCTTGCTCGCAACTCTCTCATGTATCCGGTACTCTAGATACTTGCTAATCAATCCAGATACATACAGATACATGTATCTAGTGTGATTCGCATGTATCTGGGATACATCGAATCTTGCTCACCTCTTTTTCTATTTTTGTGTATCTGGTAGCAAAAATACTTGTATCTAAATGTATTTTCTTCAATATATGATAAGATACTTAATATTTTGAAAGTATAGGTAATAATAGTATATATGGTAGTGAAATATATTTTAACTAATTAGGGGTCTTTTTTTCCTTAAATTTATGACAATTTTTTACCCTCCCAAAAAATATTGTTTTGGATTTTAAAACGCAAGTTATCATTGTCGAGAGTATTATTGCAGCGACTTAAAAATAATAAATAGGCACCTTAAAGCTGAACCTACGGTGCATTTTTAAATGAAAAAGTTGTTACACATTGAAATTCAAAATCAAATCTTTATTTACCCATATGATTATGGATTGTTTCTCACGTGTTTTCATCTTTTTATATTCAGTAATTTAATCGGTTATATATTAATGTGCAATGCATTTTTCAATGAAAAAAGCTGGTTTGTTGAAATTCGAAATCAAATCTTTGATTATCCCTATGATCATGGATCACATGGTTTCATTAGTTTATACTTCATATTCTTCATGGTTAGTGTAGCTTACAATGTATTTTAAATGATAAAATTAGTACAAGTAAAATTCAAAGTCATATTAGTTAGCTATGGTGATTGTAACCACATGGGTGATTAATGAAACCGTTAGTTATCCAAAAATAAATTTAAAAAATTCAAAGTTAAATTTTTAATTCCCTATTATCATGGGTTGTTTTTCACATGGTTTGATGGTTAGATCTAAATAATTAAGATAATTTGTTTTTAATATTTGAATATTCATTATTTATTTATTTGTAATAAATATGCAATTCAAATTTAATAACTAATTAAATATCATATTATAGCAACTCTGTTATACAGGGGCGGAGCCACCCGTTATCGAGGGGTGTCAAGCGATATGCCTTCGCCGAAAAATTACATTGTATATAGAGGTCAAATTTTGGTTTAATAAAAAAAAAAAAAAATATATATATATATATATATATATATATATATTTAATAACTAATTAAATATCATATTATAGCAACTCTGCTATACAGGGGCGGAGCCACCGGTTATCGAGTGGTGTCAAGGGACATGCCTTCGTCGAAAAATTACATTGTATATAGATGTCAAATTTTGGTTTAATAATATATATATATAAGTTTTGACACATCTTCACACTAGTTGAAGATTTAGTCTAGTGGTTACGGGGTTGTAAAATTTCCTTGAGGTTGTGTGCTCTAGCCCGGCTGTTGGCCTCATAATTTTATTTTAGCTATCTGCACACTCCCACTATAGCGGCCTACCACCCACTACTATAGCGGCCTACCACCCACTACTATAGCGGCCTACCACCCACTATAACGGATTGCACGAACTTCAAAAATTCGGAAACTCATAAAATTTCTTTTTTTTTCACAACATACCTTCGTCCCTTGACGTTCCGAACTATCCCTTCACGCCAAGTTCGATTCCGGGAGTTCTACTCACTCGAATTCGATTTCGTAAAGTTTTAAGGGTTCCTTAATGTCTTGGCTATTAGAAAATATAACCCAAGCCTAGACATTTCACCTCCACCATTCCCGAATAGCCCTAGACCTCACTTCGCTTAAATTCCATCTGAAACTGGCCTAATCTAATATTTTTAAGTTACTATTCGAAAAGTTTTTTTGCCCGATCTCTCTCACCATTGGCCTAGTCATAGCGACCGAGACAGATTGTAATTACATCGTACACTTGACTAGTCATTTGGTGTGCAGATTTGGATTTAAGAAGTATGATCTCACCCCTCTACCTTTTGCTAAAAATTAAATATTTTAGGCTTTGTCCTAGACAAGATTCAAACTCATTACGTGCTATGTCTTTTTTATTGGACCAAAACTTCCGGGGGGCTAAGTGAACAGTTTGGACCAAATGAAATTTCCTTAATAATTAATGTCACACCTTTAAATTAGCACTAGAAGTCAAATTAAGGTTTTCAAAAGTTAATTTATAAAATAAACAGAAGAAAGTAAAATAAAATACAAAATTTAGTAGTTATAGAAAATGGAATTTTTTTAAAACTAATTAAAAAGGAGAGCAAAACACGTCAATTTTATATCAAGTGGAGTGGGCAGTGAATGGTTTACTTTACAAAGAACACCCAATGCATGGTCATTACAATATACATAAGAATACCTTTTTGTATTTTTTTCAGCTTTACACATTTTAATTTATTCTTGTTTTCAGAGCCAACATTTTTTATGGCAAGAGGAATAAAAAAAGTTGACAGAAATAGTCGCTCACAAATTATACTTTTTACATATTAATGTATGATGTCCATAAAATTTAAATTTTATATAAAATAATATATATTTAGCTAGTAAATATAATTATTTTGACTGATCAATTAAATACTATGTAATTTGCCCTAAGAAAATATAAGAATGCCATAATAGGGACTTGCTTGCATACTCTTGAGGATATTTGTGGTCTCTTAGGATAGCAGTAGGGACATTTTTAATCTCAAAATGTAACGCAGAGTATAAATGGTCTATTTTGCATAGTTCAAAAGCAATTTGACCCTTTTTTCATTTTTAAAACAATGAACAAATAAAAATAAAGAGACAGAGTATAATTTATGATTACCAGGATTTGTTCCCTCATGGAATGCATTATGAATTTTAAAAAACCAATACATATCACGTTCTCTAGTTGACATTAAAAAAATTCATATATGAAACTTATATTTGCTATATAGTTGGGAGTTTAATTTTCTCACATATCACATCCTCAATTGTACCCTTTGTTCAGTTCTCTAACTACTATCTTTGCTAATTTCTTGTTCCATTTTAGCAAAAATGGAAATAGGGTTTGTCAACGAAAATGATTACATAAAAGTTGAAATCATATGCACAAAACTCATAAAACCATCTTTACCTACACTCTCTGACAATCAATGTTACAAGCTCTCTTTTTTTGATCAAATAGCTGAGAGAGAACACATTCCTGTTGTTCTTTTCTATCCTTACACTAATAATTTCATCAACAGCTCCATTATCGATGAGCAACTTGAGAAATCCCTTTCTAAGGTATTAACTCATGTTTATCCCGCAGCAGGAAGGTACAACAAAGATGAATGCTCGATTCTTTGTCTTGATCAAGGCATTCCTTATACTAAGGCCAAGGTCAATTGTACGCTGGATAATTTCTTAGAGAAAGCACGCAAGGATCTTAGTCTTGCAGCTTTATTTTGGCCACATGAAAATAAGAATATAGATAAAACTAATTTCATGGTTTCACCAATTATCACGGTACAAGTAACCAAATTTGAATGTGGTGGCCTAGCTTTATCATCCAGTGTTTCACACCCTGCAATGGATGGTTTTACATTTTTTAATTTTCTATGTGGGTGGACAAAAGTGTGTAGATTGGGAACTCCCATCGACAAGATTAATTTTCTAAGCTTCAATTTAGGTAATATTTTTCCAACGAGAGATATATCAGGTCTTTTTAAGTCAACCCACGTAGCAAATAGAGAAGAAAATATTGTTAATAAGAGATTTGTTGTCCGTGAAGCTGCCCTGTCAAGGCTCAGAAAACAATGCATTGATGAATCAGGTGGAGCTTTGAATTTTCAACCTTCAAGGGTTGAAATTATTACAGCAATCCTATGGAGGGCTTTAATCCGCATTTCAGCAGCTAGAAATGGATATTTTAGGCCTTCTCTAATGGACTTTCCATTGAATTTGCGCTCTAAATCATCTTTACCTCAAGTGAACAACTCTATGGGAAATTTTAGAATCGATGTTCCAATAAAATTCATTCCAGGGGAGACCAAGATGGAATTACACAACTTGGTAATATTAATAAGGAATACTGTGAATAAAGCTGTTGCTTCATGTGCGAAAGCTTCACCAGATGAAATAGTTTCAACATTGGTTAATATATATAATGAAAGTGTTAGATCACCAGAATGGGGAGGTAATAAAGAAGTTGACAAAGTGGCATGTTCAAGTTTATGCAAGTTCCCTTTGCAGGATATTAATTTTGGTTTGGGAAAACCACCTTTAGTATATTTTGGTTTGAAAGATATGGAAATATTTTGGTTATATGATACGGATTGTCACAGTACTGAAGTTGGTGTGCAATTGGACTTGAAGGAAAGTTGCATGCAACTATTTGAGTGTGACTACGACATCAAAACTTTGATATCACCGGCAAAGGATGTGGTTTAGAGGATGAGATTGCTCCTCCTTTAATCAAAGATCTTGGGTTCGAGTCCTGGTAAAAATCATTGGTAGAGAGCGCTTCCCTCCCGAATGGAGCCCCCGTGTGAATTCGAAATAATCGAGCTCAAATGCGAGTACTGAACAACAAAAGAAAAAAAAAAAAAAACTTTGATATCATTTTAATTTTTCATTATGTAATTGGTATTTGTTTTTGTTTGTAATATGTCGCTATAATTATTATTTTCTTGTCTTAATTTATGTTGTCAGATTTTCTTATCTTATTAAGATCACAACTTCTTTTTCGTTTAAGTAAAGGGTAAAACATTTAGAGATTTTTACTTCTTTTTTTTTGAAATAGGACCCAAGCAATAAATGAAGATGATATAAATAGAGGTCACTTTAGTCTTATGTTGCTCCCAAATGCACACACAAGTATACGTAATCGCAGAAGTAATACGTGGTTCTTTTAGAACCGGGTTGTCGAACCTAATGGACTTATGATCAATGTATATCAATTCAATTAAATCTACAACTTAAAAAATGTATTAACGATATGGTTTTGATTACTATTACTAAGAACAATTTAAATAATAAACTAACTAACAAGGATAACTATAATTTCGGTGTTTTAATCAATTAAGGGATAATTCCAGGGCTGCAGCATGCTTTGGGTTTCATGTATCACATCTCATGCAAAGAATCAATTTTAGTTATCACATTACTAATTTACAGGGTTAATGTTACGATCATGATCTCTCGACATCTAATCGCCTACTCCAACTAGCTGTCTAACTACATCGTTGAGCGGGGATATGCAATCCTAATTGGCGAGCATTTATATTTCATTCTATTTCCTTACCAAACTTGGTGTTCGTCCGGGCGTCACTCCTAAACACAAATCTAAAGAAGTTAGATCAAGCTTTTTACATTCTCTGGTCTATCTACCTCTTCATCTCTCGAGTCCAAGAATAGACAATAGATTTATTTCTATGGTGGCCTAGCATAAAATACTAAAACAAGAATGTAAAAGTAATGTATATGATAACCAATAATCAATTCAAAGCAATTCGATGTTCAACAATAACCCGTAGCTACAGCCCCAGAACAAGGGCGTTTAGCCACACATAATATTCATAAACTCAAAAATAATAAGTTTCATAAAATTCAAACCTAAAGAAGTAGAGAATTGAAACCAAAGATGAATTGTAATCCCTTGCTCTTGTACACCAAAAAATAGCTAACCCCTTACAAAATAACCCTAGGGTCCTATATATAGAGTTCCCACAAATAATTTTCCTAATTTAGACCAAAATAAGAGTCCTATTTAAAACAATTTTCGCTGGAAATTCGGACCAAGGCTGGCGTGGGGCGCCAGCATAGCCCCAGAAGCTTCCTTCAGTAGTTTATTGCCTGGAGCAGTACGCCAGAAATTTTCCTCTGAAGTTTTGGGCCTGGCGTGGGGCGCCAGTAGTACGCCAAGGCTGCCAGGCCCAATTCTTCTCTTCTTTCCATTTGCTCTTGCTTCCTTGCCTTGTATCCATGCTTCCCACTTCGCGCTTTCTTCCATAGACTCCATTTTTCTTCAAGAACTCCTGCATAATCTAATCACATGTCTTAGTGCACAATCATTGCAAATTACTCAAAACATAACACATAGTTTAAAGATTATTCTTAAACAAAAGACTAATATGGGCAATATTTGACAAACCGACATATAAATATGCCTAAGATCACCACCCCACACATAAACTCTTGTTCGTCCTCGAACAAACTTTTCACTATCACCTTTATATCACTACCTTTGAACTTATCTACCAGCCTCAAAATCAACCAAACATATTTAATCATGCTTTTGTAGTACACACTTTATGCAACATTCAACATTGTTAAACACTTTATACTAGCCTACCTATCAACAACATATAACCTCAAAGAATGACTCTTTTTCATAATTTCGGGCTAATGCAATCATATAAGAACACACCAAACAACAATATACCCAACATGTGTCATGGATACCCTCACAAATTTTTGGTGTAGCCTTCACTCCTACAAACATTATGTTCGCACATTTATGTCAATACAAGGCCCTTTTTCACAAAATTTTCCACTCACTCTCCAAAAGAAGTTCACACATATCATAACATGCCATAAGTTTGCCCGTACTGTACATCAATTTTCACAAAGTATTCATCATGGAATCAAGAGGACTTGCATTTGGTTGTAATGTCGGCTAAAGGTAGGGGAGGATGTGTTTAGGATATAATTAGTGACTATACCTCCCTAATGCACATGTTTTATTTTACGACATAATTCTTCATCCACTTCTTCTTCCCTTGTGGTACAACCCTCACTAGACTCCTTCATGTTTCAAGTGTCTCAAGCGCTGCCCCTTTTATTATTTTTGTTCATTTACACACTTGTTTCTTATTTATTCATCATTTTTTTTCACAAGTGCTTTTACATTTGAAGTTCAAGGGCCATCTTTTTCCATCTCTTTTCTTGGAGTTTACCACACAACAAACATTTTCAGTCTATTTCACTTCTACTATTCTTTGCATTTTGCTTCTCAACATAGGGCATTAAGGATCAAATTTTGGATCAAACAAAATCATGGTATCAATAAAAATGGATTTGGCTTAATACGTGGTTTAATCACAAAAAATAGAGGCTTCAAGGCTCAAAGGGGCTTAACTAAGGATAATTCATTTAGAGGTACACAAAAGGGTCAGAATTGGTTAATCAAAGAATTGCCTCAATCACATTCCTTAAATCCTACAAGTTACTCATTTAAGCACACACATGGCAAATTTTAGCTATCACTCAATGCAAGAACTAAGCAATTTCTCAACACACATGGCATCACAACACAATTAAGGATACAATCACTTTCTAGCATGCTCATATAATCACATTACTGTGTTTCCACACAATTAAGCCTAATTTTATTAATTCAGAGTCAAAACAAAGAGCTTATAGTTGTTTCAAGGTTGCCAAGTTCTTTCAAGTTGCATACAAGTAGGATTACTCATGACGTCTGGCTAAGTCTCAAGACAAGATATCAAAGTACCAAAAGGTCAATTTCTCACAAACTACTACTCCTAGTGATTAATTTTACCTTAAGACGGTCGTCATCCATCCATCATTGGGAACTGTCACTCCTATGACTCTACGACTCAATCAAACTAACACAAAAATTCTAGGCCTAATCGGTTCAAAGGGACTATCCTCAGGAAAAGTACCGAAAACAAAAGCCGAGGAACCCACCTAAAAATACAAAAAGACTCGATAAAGTAGTAAAATATTTACAATGAAGTTCATCTCCCACTCCACACTTAAAGATAGCACTGTCCCCAGTGCGCAAAGTAAAACATAGTATAGAGTTAGAGAGACTCCCTCGGGCCTCTAGGTCTCATCGTCGTCACCATCACGACCATCTGCCATAGATGTGGCACCATCAACTATCATCAAAGCTGTATCGGCTACATCTCCCTCATCATCATCATCATTGAGCTCTTCATCCACGGTAGCTTCATCGTCATCTAGCGGCTCTTGAAAAACCGGGCCCATCCGACACATATACACGACACTATCCGTCAGTGGATAGCGCTCAGCCAATTCCTCCATCTCTTCGTCGGTGACCGGGCGGCCTCCAATACGAAGTTGCAACTCTGCTATCCCAAACATCCGTGCCATCCAGCTATCATCTCTAGCATGTCGGTCGGCAGTAGATAGGACAGGCCCGTGAGACACATCCAAAACATTAGTACGCGACACATCAACAATGCTACTCACTAGGTATGGGGCCCTCGATTGGTCCATGTCAAGAGGTTCCTCCTCAATACATTCGGCCCTCAGAAACCGCATTATCAAACCACTATACAATAGCGCCACCTCTTATTATTCTGAACTTCATCATATTCTGTCGAAGTACCGCCCCAAGATTGATTGGCATTCCTTTCGTGAGCATGTAAATTAGGACCACCGGTTCTCGAGTCACCTCAGAAGTGTGTTTGCACGGCAGTAACACACTGTTCACTACCTTTAGCCACACTCGCGCTTCTTAATTTAAATGCGCATAGTGGAGTGTGGCATGCCTCCCGATATCCTTACTTCTCTCCCACCTCGCCGTGGAGTTAACCACGCACAGTGTATGTCGAATCTCTCTATACGGTGGAGTTTCTTTCAATTGACTATACGCAGCTGCATCACAATGGAGGGTACCCAAAAATGCATTAAGTATTCTTGAAGTAAATCAGACACTTTTCCCCCGGACTTCAATCGAATGACTATGCCTCGTTTCCGTGATCCAATTGGCATATAATTCTTTCACAAGAGTGAGGTTACAATCTCCTTGATTAACAAATATGAACTGCAGCCCCAAATTATAAATAATTTCGTGAATGCGGGGGAATTTCACTTGTAAACGTACCTCATTCATGTGTTCATCTCCAAGGTATTTCGCTTCCTTTTGGCTCTCAAACCAATCCACACCATAATGCTCTACCACTTGCTTACCAAATTTCTTTGGCAGAAATTGGAGACTAGTTGTTCCGGCGGTGTTTCCCATCCTAGCACGCTTGCTACCCGCTCCAAGCTCCAAATTCTTACCCTTAGGTGCCATATGGACTATAATAGAGCAAGAAAAAGAAAGAAAGAAAATTTTTTGGGGTAACGGTAGGGAGGTCGGGTTTTGGGTAGTGGTGATTTGGGGTTTTGGGTTTTAATTAATGGAGGATTAGGGAATTATGAGGAAGAAAGTGTGTGAAGAGAAGAAGAAGAAAAATATGGAGAAGTGAAGAAAATTGGAGGGGATCAGTTGGGTTTGGGGAATTTTAGACAGAGGAGGTGAATTGGATTTGAAGTAGGTTTAGGAGATAAAAGGGAAAAAATATAAAGTGGGTCAGGTTTTTGGCAGTGGTTCGGGTTTTGTGGGGGTTGGGTGAATTTTTAGACTCGAGAGCGATAACGCCTCTAGGTGCCAGCATTGAGCCAAAGAAGGCGTTCAGTAGTTCGGCCCATGGCGTGCTACGCCGACAGTGCGTCTGTCTGGGTTTGAGCCTAACGCGCTGCTCCATCAAGGCGCCCGAGCGAGGTGTCTGAAGTTTGGCCTCTGGCGCGAGGCGCTGGCAGTTCGCCCGACCTGCAGAATTCGTCGGCGTGATGAGCCATCAAGGAGACTGGGACGACGTTCAGAAGTTTGGGCGTGGGCATGGGGCGCCCGTGTTACGCCAGACCTACAACTTCTTGGCGTAGCGCGCCACTGTGGCACCATAGGAAGGTTTCAGCCGTTTCGCGTGTGGCGTAGGGCGCTGCGAGTGTACCCCAATCAGCGTTTAGTAGTTCACGCCAACAGTGCGCCTGCCAGCCAAGATCCATTTTTCTTTGATTTTGTTCAGCTTTTTTTTAAAAAAAAATATACCTGCATCAAGAACACCCCGTGTTAGAAAATGGTGGGTTGCCTCCCACTCAGCACCTTAGTTTCGGTCGTGGCATGACACATCTTTTTGTATTTTTCTAGTTTATGGATCCTAACTATTACAATTGAATTAAAAGTCAACTAAAGTTTTACCAAACTAAAAAAAATGCAACCTAAACCCAGAAAAATTAAACTAACTAAAAATTTAAAAATCAAACTAAAGCAAGAATTAACTAATTATTACAAGTTTTCATGGGTTGCCTCCCGTGGAGTGCCTGGTTTAACGTCGCGCCTCAACCCAACTTGGATCATTCATCATTTAGTTCAAGAGCTTCACGATCTCGATCTGTATCCTCTCTAAAATAATGCTTGACCCTTTGCCCATTCACCAAGAAAGAAGGGCCAGTTTTGTCTTTAAGCTCTACAGCGCCATGTTGAGTCATCCTCACCACTTCAAAGGGTCCACTCCATTTTGATCTTAGTTTTCCGGGGAACAACCTAAGTCTAGAGTTAAAGAGTAATACATTTTGCCCCGGAGTGAAAGTGCTAGGGATTATGTGCTTATCATGCCATCTCTTAGTCTTCTCTTGGTAAATTTTTGCATTCTCATAAACATAGAGCCTAAACTCCTTTAGTTCATGCAATTGACCAATTATTTTCCTATCATCTAGCTCAGGATCATGATTCAACTTCTTTATAGCCCAATATGCTTGGTGCTCTAGCTCTGTCGGAAGATGGCATGCTTTGCCGAACACCATGTGATAGGGAGAAGTCCCTATAGGTGTTTTGTATGTAGTCCGATATGCCCATAATGCATCCTCAAGCTTCTCAGACCAATCTTTGCGCTGCGCATTCACCGTATTTTGCAGTATCTGCTTCACCTCACGATTCGAAACTTTAACTTGACCACTAGTTTGTGGGTGATAAGCTGTAGCTACTTTATGTCGTATACCATACTTAGCCGGAAGATTCTTCACAAGATGGTTAATGAAATGCTTACCTCCATCACTTATGATTGCCCTTGGAGTACCAAAAAGTGTGAAAATGTGTTTCTTGATGGATTTAATCAACACTCTTGACTCATTCGTGGGAAGAGTGACAACCTCAACCCATTTAGACACATAATCAACGGCCACAAGAATGTATGGGTTTCCACTAGATGATGGGAAGGGACCCATGAAGTCAATACCCCACACATCAAAGATTTCCACCTCAAGAATATTATTTAAGGGCATTTCATGTCTTCTCGATATCGTGCCCAACCTTTGGCACTTATCACACCCCTTCACATAAGCCATAGAATCTTTAAAAAGAGAGGACCAAAAGAATCTGGATTGCAATACCTTGTGAGCCGTACGCTCTCCTCCATGGTGCCCTCCATATGGACTTGCATGACAACTCTGGAGCACTTGATTGACCTCATTCTTCGGAATACATCACCTCACCACTTGGTCCGCTCCTTGTTTGAACAAGAATGGCTCATCCCATATATAGAATTTAGCGCCATGCATCAGTTTCTTTCTCTGTTGGGTTGTAACGACAGGTGGAAACACTCCACTCACTAAAAAATTCACAATGTCTGCATACCAAGGCACTTGGGAGATATCCAAAGCCATCAAATGCTCATCCGAAAACTCTTCGCGTATTTGTTCCCCTTCATTCACATGAGAGAAATCTCCTAACCTTGACAGATGATCCACAATCTGATTTTCAGTACCCTTCCGGTCTTTGATCTCAAGGTCGAACTCTTGGAGAAGCAATATCCACCGAATTAGTCTTGGCTTGGCATCCTTCTTGTTGAATAGGTACCTAATAGCTGCATGGTCAGTATAAACAATAACATTGGTACCTACCAAATACGATCTGAACTTGTCGAAGGAGAACACTAGAGCAAGCATCTCCTTCTCAGCATCAAGGGTCTTACTCGCATAATAGATTGAATGGAACACTTTGCCTTGTCGTTGTCCCAATACTGCACCCACTGCTACATCGCTTGCATCACATATGAGTTCAAATGGCAGCTCCCAATTAGGAGCAATCAAGATAGGAGCTTCAATTAAGTTCCTCTTCAGCTCCTCAAACGCCTTTAAACAACTTTCATCAAACTCGAATTTCACCTCCTTTTCCAAAAAACTGAACATGGGTCTAGCAATCTTGAAAAAATCCTTGATGAATCTCCGGTAAAAACCTGCATGTCCTAAGAAGCTTCTTACCCCTTTGACAGAAATAGGAGGGGGCAATTTTTCAATAACCTCCACTTTGGCTTTATCTACCTCAAGTCCTTGCTTAGATACTTTATGACCCAACACTATACCTTCTCGGACCAAGAAGTGACACTTCTCCCAATTAAGCACTAGGTTAGTGTCTTCACAACGAGCAAGTACTCTATCAAGGTTTCGAAGACATACCTCAAAAGACTTCCCAAAGACGGAGAAGTCATCCATGAAGACTTCTATCAAGTCCTCTACCATATCATGGAAAATAGCCATCATGCACCTCTGAAATGTGGCAGGAGCATTGCAAATCCCAAATGGCATGCGCTTGAACGCATACGTGCCATAGGGACATGTGAAAGTAGTTTTCTCTTTATCCTCAGGTGCGATCAAGATCTGATTGTATCTGGAATACCCATCCAAGAATCAATAATATTCCTGCCCTGCTAAACGGTCAAGCATTTTATTAATAAAAGGGACAGGGTAGTGATCCTTCCTTGTGGCATCGTTCAATTTCCGGTAATCCATGAAGATTCTCCATTCGGTGACAGTTCTTGTTGGGATTAACTCCTTTTTGTCATTCTTCACCACTGTCATCCCTCCTTTCTTTGGTACACACTGCACAGGACTGACCCATTTGATGTCAGAGATAGGATACACAATTCTTGCATCTAACCACTTAATCACTTCTTTCTTCACAACCTCCTTCATCAAATGATTTAGCCGACGTTGGTGTTGTGCACTCGATTTATGGTCTTCCTCCATGTAGATTCAGTGCATGCACAATGCCGGACTAATGCCATGAATATCCGACATTTGCCAGCCTATTGCTCTCTTCCTTTTCTTCAATATCTCCAAAGCCGCATCAACCTGTACTTCAGAAAATTCCGCAGAAAGTATAACCGGTAATGTTTCATTAGTACTAAGATATGCATACCTCAAGTGAGCCGAAAGAGATTTTAACTCCAACTTTGGTGCTTCTTCAATTGAGGGTTTGGGAGGAGGACCCAACACTCGATCTAATGGTTCCACTACACCATTTCGTGAACCAACTAGCGCTACATTAAGACAAGTAGCCAGTTCTTGCACTTCTGCATCTCCATCTATGTCATGCCCAACCAAAACTCTCTTCAAGGGATCCTTGGGAGTTATGCAATGCAATTCTACGGCAAGATCTACTATCATAATGGGAGACAACTCTTCATAGACAGAAGGCAGTTTCAAGGCGCTATAGACATCAAACACTTCCACCTTATCATGAGCTCTCATAGTCAACTGCCCAGCTGCTACATCAATCAATGCTCACCCCGTAGCTAAGAATCACTACAAGAAATGTGTCTTTTTGTGACGACCTTTTGTAGCGACTCACTCAGTTGCCACAAAATATATGCCTTTTGTGGCGACTTGAAATTGTTTCCACAAAATGTTATAATTTTAGTGGCGATAAATAAAATTGCTACTAAAAAATATTCTTTAGTGGCGACTCTCCTTAGTTCGCCACTAAATATGTCAAATAATATATGGCTGCCTAAGTATTTGTGGTGACTTATGAGCAGTCGTCACAAAAACACATTTGTGGCGACGTTGTCGCCACTAAAGATGATCTTTTGTGGCAACTTTGAGACATTTGTGGCGACAACTAAGATGATCTTTTGTGGCAACTTTCAGGTTATCGCTAATTCTTTTGTTTTGATATTTAGTATATATATATATATGGTCTTTTTATTGCTGCTAAATAAGTAAATTAGTTATATATTTTAAACAAATTATCATGTATTGAAAAGTTTTAATGATTATATATCTATTTAAATAGGTATTTTAGTAATTTTATATATCTAATAATATTTATATTGAATAAGTACTTATATATTGAAGCTCTTTGCACACTACAAAAAAAAGTTGATTTTAAGAATATTTTATTAATTTGCGATTTAGAGTGTATATACCCTTTGTTTAAAAAGTTGTGAATATATACATTCGACGTCATAGAAAGAATGCATATTAGAATCAACAACCATGCAACCATACCCATTATAATATTAAGTCCAATATGGAATTATATGACATGGACATTCGGGTGACCTCTCAATCCTTATTAATTGTAGAAAGTTATACAATTATAGGAGAAAACTATTAGGTGAATTGAGAATGTTAATTGTTATGGCTTTCCTTTAAGGCTCAAAAGTCAATATCAAACTTTAAAAATCTAATCCAAATCTTGCTTATTTGCATTGAATTGAAATTGAAATTAAAAATTCGCATCGAAAATTTCATTTTCAACCTGATTGATCCGAATTCACACACCTATCTCCATTATCTAAAAAATATTGCGTTAATCCATTTCAAACTTTATCTTCAATTTTGCTTTCTTCTATTTTCTGTAATTTAAAACTTGTTTGTTGATAATTTCTTTTTAAAAATATCCACATTAAATAATTTTAAAAGGTAAATGTAATAAAATTATAGTACAGTAACAAAGCATTATTATTGTACTTACTTCTATAAAAATCCATTAAGGGAAAAAAATACAAATTCAATCACACTTGCCCAAAATTCTCTCTCTATTTACTCTCAAAATCCATTTTTCTATCAAACCCAGTCTCTCCTACCCAAAATTCATTCACTGTCTTCAAATTCATTCGACCTCTTCTCTAGCAACTAGAACCGGCGGTTTCACATATCCCAACCCTCTTATTCTTGCCGTTTTCTCCTTTTCTTCTTCCTATTCTCTAATCGAACCCTAATTATTCAAACCCTGGTTGTTAGGGTTTAGTTCATTTTTAAGCAGATCTAAGCCCAAATCAATTTATTCCTCCAAGGTCCGGCGATTTCGCATAGCTGATGCATTAGACTGAAAGATTCACACATTACTTTGAATCTTATGTGGGAAGAATTTGCAGGTATTGAAGAAACTTCTATAATCCTAAAGTTCATGACTTGATAGATTTTTTACAATATATTTAATTTATCCAGCATTTGGAGGACTTTTAAATGGGTAATCTTGCTAGCTCTCTCATCATGGAAATCCAGCATTTCTAAAAGCTACTAGTTTATTTTAAATTCTTGATGTTCTCACTGATCTACAGGTAAAACTATTTTGTCGCCACTTGCTACGACCCTATTGTCGCCACTAAAACTATTTTGTGGTGACATTATTGTGGGCTTTTGTAGCGACTTTCGTTGCCACTAAAACATAGATTTCTTGTAGTGAATGGTCGTCCCAAAATAAATGAAACTTCAGGATCGGGCTCAAAATTTAGGATAATAAAGTCCACAGGAAAGATCAGCGACCCCACTTGCACCAAGACATCTTCTACTACTCCTTCTGGCCTTTCCACAGACCTATCAACTAATTGGAGGATAATTGTGGTTGGTTTTGGACTACCCAACCCAAGTTTCTTGTACAAAGATGCCGGCATGAGGTTTATACTAGCACCCAAGTCACACAAACCTCGGGCATGAACACTTTGACCAATGGTGATTTTCACCGTGAAGCTACCCAGATCCTTCAACTTTTTGGGTAGTCTCTTTTGAATTCTGGAACTGCACTCCTCAATGAGTGTCACTGTTTCATACTCAGTTAATCTCCTCTTATTCGCCACCATCTCTTTCACATACTTGGCGTACTTAGGAATTACCTGCAAAATATCAACCAATGGTAGATTAATGTGAACTTGTTTAATGAGAGATAGAAACTTACCGAAGCATTCGTCTTCATTCTGTTTTTTGAACTTTTGTGGAAAAGGAGGGGTGGTTTTATTGGAGGAAAAACCCTCTCAACATTCGCATCTTGAACCACTTATTCGGATTTCTTTTCTTCTCTCACCACCTCAGAACTTCTTTTCTTCGGAGCTAGTTCCTCCAGTTGTAATCCACTCCTTGTGCTCACCGCATTCATTTGCCTTGGGTTAGGATCCGTGTCACACAGAAGACCTCCAGGTGGATGCACAATGGCGACATTGCTAATTGTGTGAACTGTCTTTCCAGATTTTTCTGCGCCAACTGTGTGTTTCTCAACTCTTCTCCCAACTTCCTATAGTGTTCTTCATTTTTGTTGTTGATTTATGTACTTAGTTTTTGGAACAACTCCTCATTAGTCATGCCCCCTTGCTTCGCACCTTGATTATTTGGCTGTTGAAATTGCTGTCTATTATCTTGTGCTCGGTATTGGTTCTGCCCTTGAGCCTGATTTTGGTGTTGATTCTGATTTCCGCCCCATGAGAAGTTGGAGTGGTTCCTCCAACTTGAGTTATACGTGTTCCCATAATTTTGCGTACCTCCACCTCTTTGGGCGTTCCCCAGATAATTCACAGAGTCTGGGTTTGAACCGCAAAAATCAGCCACATGGTCTCCACTTCCACAAACTTCACACCATCCTTGCGGTTGGTGTACAACATTTACCTGTGCTCTTTGCTGCCCGACTGATAACTTCTTGAACTGAGTAATGAATTTATTTGCTAGCGCATCCAATTTTGCATTCAGTGCAGTTAATTGATCCACTTCCAACATACATGCTCCTTTGCTTATCCCCATTCCAATCCGGGTTGCTTTCAGACATTTTGTCCAAGAGCTCCACTAACTCATCATAGGTCTTCTCAAGAGCTTGTCCACCTGCTGCAGTATTCAATAACACCCTAGCATTATATTCAAGGCATTCAATAAAGGTATGAGCCAGTACCTCATTCGCCTGATAGTGATGTGGACAAGCAATCAACATTTGTTTAAATCTATTCCAGGCTTGGTACATGTTCTCTCCGCTTCTCTGCTTGAAACTCAATATGTCACTTCTCAATTTTGCAGTTCTGCCTGAGGGCAAGAATCGATTAAGAAACTTCTTTGCTAACTGGTCCCATGTGGTGATAGAGTTGGGTGGCTCAGAGTCTAACCATCGCCTCGCTTCTCCCAAAAGTGAAAATGGGAACAAGGTCAATCGCACATAATCAGTTGATACCCCATGTGGAATAAAAATGTTGCTTATCTCCAGAAAACCTCTGAGGTGCACTTGGGGATTTTCATGGGGCAGGCCAGTGAATAGCCCATTAGTATGGAGGAGATGCACCATGGATTGTTTCAACTCAAATCTTCCACCCGGTGGTGGTTTCCGTATGCTTGAGGTCATACTGGTGGTGAGTGGGACTGCCATATCGCGGACTGGCCTCGGAGCTATCACTGCAGGTATCTCCATGTGTTCTATTTCCACGTGTTCTCCACGATCGTCAACTGGGTTTTCGTCCCGGTTTTCTGGGAGATCTATTCCTAATTCCTGCTGTCATCCGAGATTAGCCATCTTTCTTCGTTGTTGAAGGGCTCGTTCAGGTTCGTCGTCTAGTTCAACAAGATCACCTTTGCGAGCCAGACTTCAGATCCTAATTGCCTGCAATACAGAACAGCTAAGATCAAGTTATAGCACTTCGAACAATCACTAGTAGACTCAAAAGAATTAAATATAAATTAATTTCTAAGTCCCCGGCAACGGCGCTAAAAACTTGTTGCAGAAGTAATACGTGATTCTTTTAGAACCGAGTTGTCGTACCCAAGGGACTTATGATCAATGCATATCAATTCAATTAAATCTACAACTTAAAGAACGTGTTAACGATATGGTTTTGATTACTATTACTAAGAACAATTTAAATAATAAACTAACTAACAAGGATAACTATAATTTCGGTGTTTTAATCAATTAAGGGACAATTCCAGGGCTGCAACATGCTTTGGGTTTCATGTATCATATCTCATGCAAAGAATCAATCTTAGTTATCACATTATTGATTTACAGGGTTAATGTTATGATCATGATCTCTCGACCTCTAATCGCCTACTCCAACTAGCTGTCTAACTACATCGTTAAGCGGGAATAGGCAGTCCTAATTAGCGAGCATTTATATTTCATCCTGTTTCGTAACCAAGCTTGGTGTTCGTCCGGGCGTCACTCCTAAACACAAATCTAAACAAGTTAGATCAAGCTCTTTACATTCTCTCGTCTATCTACCTCTTCATCTCTCGAATCCAAGAATAGACAATAGATTTATTTCTATGGTGGCCTAGCATGAAATACTAAAACATGAATGTAAAAGTAATGTATATGATAACCAATAGTCAATTCAAAGCAAGTTGATGTTCAACAATAACCCGTAGCTACAGCCCCAGAACAAGGGCTTTTAGCCACTCATAATATTCATAAACTCAAAAATAATAAGTTTCATAAAATTCAAACCTAAAGAAGAAGTAGAGAATTGAAACCAAAGATGAATTGTAATCCGTTGCTCTTGCACACCAAAAAATAACTAATCCCTTACAAAATAACCCTAGGGTCCTATATATAGAGTTCCTACAAATAATTTTCCTAATTTAGACTAAAGTAAGAGTCCTACTTTGTCCAACTTTCGCTGGAAAAATCGAGCATAACGTGGCGTGGGGCGCCAAGATAGCCTCAGAAGCTTCCTTAAGTAGTTTGCTGCTTTGCGTAGGCACCAACAATACGCCAAAAATTTCTTCTGAAGTTTTGGGCCTGGCGTGGGGCGCCAGCAGTACGCCAAGGCTGCCAGGCCCAATTCTTCTCTTCTTTCCATTTGCTCTTGCTTCCTTGCCTTGTATCCATGCTTTCACGCTTTTCTCCATAGACTCCATTTTTTTTCAAGAACTCCTGCATAATCTAATCACATGTTTTAGTGCACAATCATTGCAAATTACTCAAAATACAATGAATAGTTTAAAGATTATTCTTAAACACAATACTAATATGGGATATATTTGACAAACCGGCATATAAATACGCCTAAGATCATCTTATATACATCAGTTGCAAGTAAGATTCCTTGGGGCCCAATCATGATGCTCCATTTTAACAGAAATGACTAAAATGTCCCCACAAAAGCTAAGCACACATGTTAACTTGCTGTGTACTTACTCCCTCTTATAATATAGTAGAATGTTAATTTAATTTTTTAATTAAACAAATAATAAAATCAATGTATATGCCGCATTAGAAAAAAAAAATCCATGTATAACGCGTGAACATGGAATGGGAAGGGTGTATTTAAGCTTTGTTTGTCAAGTAAAAGGGTTATTTAAGTCTGTCAGTAGTTTGGGGACGAAATCAATAATTCGCGTCAAGTTCAGAGTGTATTTTCAATACTTCTCTCTAAAAATAATAATATAGGATTCATCATTAATTATGTGGCTTTAATACTTGCAGTGCATTTTAAATGTAAAATTGGTACATGGAAATTCAAAATAAAATATACAATGACCCCCACCCCCTCTCCCTATGAACATGGTTTTTTTTATTTCTCATTCTGTGTTCGACGTCCATATTAAAGTCTTGATTAAATTCGATTTCTGACATGATTTCATTAGTTTATATTAGGAAAAATTATGCAAAGTGACCTCTCGGCTCTTTACTTTACCAAAAAAATGGCCCAACTTTTAAAATTATCAAAATTGGCCAAATATGCTCTTCTTCTTTCTTTCAATTTTGCAATTAATGTCTGTTTTGCTTCTTCTTCGTCTTCATTATTTTTTTTCTTGTTCTGCTTCGTCATTCTTCTTCTTCTTTGGCTTTTTTTAAAAAAAATAAAAATAAAAATCAGCGTACCGAAAACATGAATCGTTTTGAGGAAATTATATATCAAAAGACTCAAAAAATAAAGATGATTTCATATCTAAATTTTGGGACTGTTTAGAGGTGATTTTGGGTTGATCGAGATTTAATTTGTCAGTGTATACTTCATGTATAGTCATTGCATATTTCATGTATAATTAAGTTATATTAAGCTTTTTGAGTGCATCATAAATCATAAGAAATTAAAGGAGAGGATCTCGTAAGTGTGTGGAGTCAGAATTTTTATTATGAAGGTTCAAAATATAAAAAAATAAAGAATCAAATTTTTTTTAACATTTACTATATATACGTGAAAAATAATTTTAATCATATATAAACTCCGTAATTTTTCACCCTCAAACTGAGTCAACCCCTGGATCTGGCCAGAGATGATAGGAGGAGGAGTGCACGTTTTCTAGTATATTTTCAAGAAGTAAGGTCTGAAAATATGAAAAATTAAATACACGAACTAGTCGAAGAAAAAATGATTGATATGATTATTTTATCATACTATCTCTATTAATTGATGTTTAGTATTTGGTCTGAAAAAAAATGATTTAGGGAATAAGTAATTGATGCTAAAGTTAAAACATGGAAAAAAAATAATTATCTTATTTGATATGTCAAAAGTGACAATTAAAAGTAAGAAATTATTTTTAAAATAGAAAAGGGTTAATATTCACCCTCAAACTGAGTCAACCCCTGGATCTGGCCAGATATGATAGGAGGAGGAGTGCACGTTTTCTAGTATATTTTCAAGAAGTAAGGTCTGAAAATATGAAAAAATAAATACACCAACTAGTCGATGAAAAAATGATTGATATGATTATTTTATTATACTATCTCTATTAATTGATGTTTAATATTTGGTCCTAAAAAAAATAATTTAGGGAATAAGTAATTGATGCTAAAGGTAAAACATGAAAAAAAAAATTATCTTATTTGATATGTCAAAAATGACAATTAAAAGTAAGAATTTATTTTTAAAATAGAAAAGGGTTAATATTGTCCTTTAACTATGCGAAATAAACCACTTATACCCTCTATCTCCGTTACATTTTGGACATAAAAATGTTCTCACCGTTATTTCAAGAGACCACAAATATCCTTAACAGTTAACGATCCAATTTTTTAATGATATAATAGGTTAGATGAAACTAATTCCTCCTCTTAAACATTGCCAATTAGAATTCACAATAATTCAATTGTGACAAGATGCGAGAAAATACTCTGCTTGATGTCATGTGCTGTTGTTTTTTTGTTTTTCATCTGATATTTGATATTTATATTGGAGTTCGATTAAATTGGATTTACATCAAAAAGTCATATTAAGAGAGGAAGGTAAAACATTCCCTAACAAAAGTGACTCCGTATTATGTAAAAAGATAATTAAAAAAAATTTACCCTCATAAATGTTTTACTACATTTAAAACAGAAGCTTATTAAAAACAATTTGTTTTAAGCTATATATATATATATAAATATATATTTTTTATTTTATTTTAATTTTATTTATTTTATTATATATATATATATATATATATATATATATATTTTAATCCTTATATGGATTTTATTATTGTTTACATAGATGATATTCTGGTGTATTCTAAAACCTTTGAAATGCATATTAAACATTTAGATATTTTTTAAAAGGTAGTAATTCAAAATGGTTTAGTTATATCAAAACCAAAAATGAGTTTGTTTCAAACTGAGGTAAGATTTTTAGGTCCTTTTGAGTTCAATTTTCATTCTCTCTCTAGTTTTGTAACCTTCTTGTAAAAACATTCTAAATATATAAAATCTTCAAAGCTTTTAGAAGGCATCCGGCGAGTCTCCGGGAAGGTACTTTTCAATTTTACTTTATATTGTATACTGTTCTAGACCGGACGATGTCCGGTTAAACTATTTCATATCTATGTTAAATAACTAACCTTTGGCTGTGTTAACTATGAAGATATACTAGACTCAATTTAAGTAAAGGGAGAGATTTATGTACCGATTATTTTAACTTGGTTTCGAGATGGTGGTACAGTCAGATCTGAGCACTGTTCTTAGTGGCTCGACTAGCAAAGCTAGGAGATGTAAGTCCCCGTTAAAAGAAGAGAGAAAGGGGCAGATAAAATCCCGATCAGAAACTGCTAGTTGATGGGCTACTCTGAACATGTATTCAGATCTAGACCGACCCCTTGCTCGGGTAAAAGGGATTAAGTCCCAGACCATACAGTTATCATAATAAGGCATAAATCCCTCTCCTACTTCAATTGTATGTCCCTGTACAAGTACTTCAATTGCGAGATCTAAAGTTGTATGGCGGATTACCGCCCGCAGCCTTGATCCTTGTGAATGTTTATATATATATATATATATATATATATATATATATATATATATGATTTTTTTTTTTCCACCAAAACTACTGAGGTGAAAGGACATGAGAGTAGGTTTCTCTCATAAACTGAGGTGAAAAGACATGAGAGTAGGTATCTCTCATAATTTATTTTTTTTGAGGCATAAATTTATATTTTTGTATCATAATATCTCCAAAGTTATGTTTAACATTGTCACACCCCTTTTTCGTGTGACATCGTAAAGATTTTTTCCAATTTAAGTGACGGTATTGAATAAAGATTATTTTAATTTTTGAGAATCGCCACTTGGAATTGAGTTATGGTATTCCAAGTCACCTTTTTCTTTTTAATCCCTAACCAAAAGGAAATGACTCTTTATTTGGTCTGCGAACTAGAAATTCGGGTAAGGAATTCTGTTGACCGAAGGGAAGGTATTAGGCATCCCTCGAGTCCCATGATTCTGCACGGTCGCTTTTATCAACTTATACTTGACTAAAATTATTTGTGAAAATATTATTACAGGTCATGGCTTGTTTGCATTTTATATTGTTAAACTTTTATTTTGGTCTCAACCTAGATGCGTAACCGCATTCTTGGTCTTGACGTACACCGGCTTAAAGGCATATTTGTCTTCTTCTCTCGAATGCATCACACCTAATAATCTCTATTTACACCTCTAAATTTAAATTAATTATTAATATAATTCGGTCAAAGTGCGTCTCCGCATCCTTGAATTTATTTTAAATGTTTCAAAAAAGATATGTAACCACATTCTTAATTGAAACATATATTTTTACGTACCTAAAACTCATCTAGTATTGAAAACTTTTATGCTTATTTTTTTTGAATTCAAGACAACTAATCTATTTGTTCAATTATTATATTAATCAATGATATTTTTAATTAAATTTGTCCCCATATCCAAGGATTCAACCAACCTAATTAAAATGAAGTAATTAAAGTTTAACAACATAACCCATTTGTTTGTTTATTGGGTAATGACATTTATTCAAAAATATGTAAATTAAAATAAGAAATTTACATCAACACTAAGCTAAACAATACCGTAAGAAATAGTGACTTAGGCACGACAAAATTAAACAACCAAAAAATAAAATTATTACATAATAATAGGACTTCATTCATTAAATAGAGATATAACACTTTAATTCAATATTCATTTTAATCAAATTACAGATAAAATAAAATTGTAAGAAAACTAATCATATAATTACATCAAATTCTATAAATAAATTAAAGAGATAAGACAAAGTTGAGTACCGCAATATCTTGTTCGAAACTCTATTAGAACCCCACAAAGCTTTTGTAGATTGTATGTATATGTGTTTGTGTGAGAAATGGTGTAAGTGGGCAGATTGTTTTTTTTTTTTTTTTTTTGTGTCGTCTGTAGTGTGAGAGTATTGTAGTATAGTGTGTCGTCTGTAAGTATAGGTGTGGGTTGCTGGTTGTTGGTAATATATAGTGTAGTGTGTATGGTAGTGTATTACACTATTACTACGTGTGTAATATAATATAATATAATTTAACTATTTTTTATAATAAATATTTAAGGAATAAAAAGTGGTGTAAAACCTTAGGTTCAATAAAAAATTACGTGTCTACAAACATGGCTTCCATTTCTAAAGAACAACGTAAATTGGATAGTATTTAGGCTTGTTTAATTGAGATATAGGATGTTTCTTTACCAATTCTTAAGATTATATAACGAAATAGAGGGGCAGTTTAGTCATTTTGTTGTATTATCCAAGCATTATTAAATCTGATATTAGTAATCCCTAAATATCAAAATTTTAATGATATAATAGGTTAGGTGAAAATAATAAACTATCCAAATTTTTAATGATATAATAGGTTAGGTGAAAATAATAAACTATCCAAATTTTTAATGATATAATAGGTTAGGTGAAAATATTCCTCTGTCTTATCATTGCCAATTAGAATTCACAATAATTCAATTTTGACAAGATGCGAGAAATACTGTCAGCTTGAATCTGCTTGATGATCAAATGGCTCATAGAAGCAGTTTG
Source organism: Solanum appendiculatum (assembly GCA_018342035.1). Lineage (NCBI taxonomy): Eukaryota > Viridiplantae > Streptophyta > Magnoliopsida > Solanales > Solanaceae > Solanum > Solanum appendiculatum. The sequence goes on along the minus strand of JAGDQO010000503.1, from coordinate 1,148,599 downwards.
TTATAGCCTCTAGTTGTTCAACTTGAGTTGGATATTAAAGTAAAATCACTTTGACGTTGTTTTTTTTGTTTTCATCCGATATTTGGTACTTATATTGCTGTTCGATTAAATCTGAGTTCACATCAAAAAGTCATATTAAGAAAGGAAGGTAAAAGACTCCCTAATAAAAATGACTTCGTATTATGTAAAAATACTTTTACCCTCATTAAAGTTTTACTACATTTAAATTAGAAGCCTATTAAAAACAATTTGTTTTAAGCCATATAAATATATATAAAAGCTACAAGAGTGATTATTTCACTTTGAAAGGAAAAAAACATGTCAAATAAAGTCTCACGGATAAGCTCTCAGACTGTGTGGACTGAGGTGAAAGGACATGAGAGTAGGTAGCTCTCATAAAATTATTATTTTTTTGAGACATAAATTTATATTTTTGTGTCGTAATATCTTCAAAGCTATGTTTAACATGGCTTCCATTTCTAAAGAACAACCTATTTGAAAGGCATAATTAAAAATCAACCTTTAAAAAACAAAATATAAAATTTTATACACTAACAATACATGCAATCTTATACGGGGTCGTTCGGTACAAAGATTAATAACAAATAGATTAGTAATGCATGGATTAGTAATGCATGAATTATTTTTTATCAAGTGTTTGGTTCATTGTTTTCCACCTAATCTTGTGTTTGGTTTAAAACTCTACAAAAAGCTTCTTTTCAATTATATCCTTGAATTATTATAAAAAAATTTATTTCATGTAATTGGCTAGGACTGCATAGAATAAGCAATACTTCTTGTCACCGCTAACCATACACTAGGTGAGAGAGAAAAAATGGTGTTTCAAATCTGCAACAAAGACGTTATTTTCTTCAATGTGTGTAACACAGATACACTCTATTATATTGCCTGAAAATTTATATGTTAATTTGATCAATCACGTATGTCAGCACCTAGTGAATTAGAAAAAAAAAGAACGTTATTTTTTTATTGGATTGCAAAATTTGATCGCTGAAACATTATCTCTGCAATTGTAAAACTAAAGTATAAAATTGGATAATATTTAGTCTTGTTTAATTGAGAAATAGGGTGTTTCTTTACCAATTCTTACGATTATATAACGAAATAGAGGGGCAGTTTAGTCATTTTCTTGTATTATCCAAGCATTATTAAATCCGATATTAGTAATTTGTTGATATCCTAGATATTAAATAAAACCACATATGGTGTGTTAAATTATTTATGTATTAGGTGTGTTTAAGTTAAATTGTGCAATTAAACATTATAGTGGGTGGGATACGATTGGACTATATCTCATTTAATACATAAACGGCTCTGCTTGGGCCCGTGCTATCACGGACTTTATCTCAGCTAGTGTGTATATTATATATATATATATATATATGTATAGTTGGAAGTATAGTTATCACAAATCACATCCTCAATTATAGTTCACTTCTCTAGCTACCTTTGCTAATTTCTTGTTCCACTTTAGCAAAAATGGAAATAGGGTTTGTTAACGAAAATGATTGCATAAAAGTTGAAATCTTATGCACAAAGCTCATCAAACCATCTTCACCTACACTCTCTTACCATCAATGTTACAAGCTCTCTTTCTTTGATCAAATAACTGAGAGAGAACACATTCCTGTTGTTCTTTTCTATCCTTATAATAATCTCAACACCTCCATTATCGATGAGCGACTTGAGCAATCCCTTTCTGAGGTATTAACTCATGTTTATCCAGCAGCAGGAAGGTACGACAAAGATGAATGTTCCATTCTTTGCCTTGATCAAGGTGTTTCCTACACTAAGGCTAAGGTCAATTGTAAGCTGGATAATTTCTTAGAGAAAGCACACAAGGATCTTACTCCTGCAGCTTTATTTTGGCCACATGAAAACAAGAATGTGGATCAAAATAATTTTATGGTATCACCAATTCTCACAGTACAAGTAACCAAATTTGAATGTGGTGGCCTAGCTTTATCTGTCAGTGTTTCACACCCTGTAATGGATGGTTTCTCATTTTTTAATTTTCTATTTGGGTGGGGAAAAGTGTGTAGATTGGGATCGCCCATCGACGAGATTAATTTTCTAAGCTTCGATTTAGGTAATATTTTCCCAACAAGAGATATATCAGGTCTTTTCAAGTCTGCCGATATTACCCACGTAGCAAATAGAGAAGAAAATATTGTTAATAAGAGATTTGTTGTCCGTGAAGCTACTTTGTCAAGGCTCAGAAAACAATGCATTGATGAATCAGGTGGAGCTTTGAATTTTCAACCTTCAAGGGTTGAAATTATTACAGCAATCCTATGGAGGGCTTTAATCCGCATTTCAGCAGCTAGAAATGGATATTTCAGGCCTTCTCTAATGGACTATCCATTGAATTTGCGCTCTAAATCATCTTTACCTCAACTGAAAAACTCAATGGGGAATTTTAGAATGGATGTTCCAATAAAGTTCATACCGGGAGAGACTAAAATGGAATTGCATCACTTCATAATATTAATCAGGAATACTATGAATAAAGTTGTTGCTTCATGTACCAATGCTTTACCGGATGAAATAGTGTCAACATTAGTTAATATATATAACGAAAGCTTTGAAGCACCACAGTGGGGAGGTAATGATGAAGTTGATAAAGTGGCAAGTGCAAGTTTGTGCAAGTTCCCTTTGCAGGATATTGATTTTGGTTTGGGAAAACCATCTTTAGTATATTTTGGTTTGAAAGATATGGAAATGTTTTGGTTATATGATACGGATTGTCACAATGAAGTTGGTGTGCAATTGGACTTGAAGGAAAATAGCATGCAACTATTTGAGTGTGACTACGACATCAAAACTTTGATATCGTCTTAATTTTTCATTATGTTATTGGTATTTGTTTTGTTTGTAATATGTTGCTATAATTATTATTTTCTCGATTGTCATGATTTTCTTATCTTTTTAAGATGAGATTGCTTTTTTTTTAATTCAATAAAGGGTAAAACATTTAGAGAATTTTAGGCTTTATATCTCTTAGCTCAAGTTTATTATCAAAATGAGCCTTTACTTTAAGATCTTACCCTATTTAAGCCTATTTTGTATTAGTATATAATTTAGGTGAAATGGTCTAGTAAATCTTTGTACTTGACTTAGATTGTAAACTGGACCCTTCTACTCCACAAAGTTTCAACAAGACACTTAAACTTGAACAAAATAGAAATTTTAAGCCCCTTTGACCATTGACCTGCCTTATGTATCATTAATTTAGTTGAGTTGGAAAAATGTGTGTTACACATGCAAGATAAGAGTGTGAATTTATTTTAAGAGTGACTAAAGTTAAGTAAGAAGTAAAGAAAATTAACCTAAATAATTGACAAAAGGCAAAAAAGAAAAAGAAAACCCTTTCTTCTTAAAACCCCACCTACCATTTTTGAAAAATAGAATATCTCCCACCTACCATATCACTATCCTCTCCATTGTCAATTATTTTTTCTTGTAATCTCACTTTCCCTCGTTTTCCAAATGAAAACTACATATTCATCAAAAATCCAACACCAAAAATAATTGGAAAAGAAAGAAAAAAAACTTCTCCAAATTGAAAGCTCAGATCGAAATGGATTTATATATTGAAGAAGGCTCAGCTCGAATTGTAATCAACGAACTAGGTTTTTGAATTTTTTTGAATTAAAAAAAATATAATCAACGAACTGGGGTTTTGAATTTTTTTAAAATTAAAAAAAATATAATCAACGAACTAGGTTTCTGAATTTTTTTAAATTACTACTAATGTTTTAAAATTTATTTTAATTTTTGCAAATTACTGCATAATTAAAGAAGGTTTTTTAAAAAAATTGCAAAAGATGAAAAAACACTTTCTTATGATGTTTGGTAATTGGTAATACTATTCTCTCTGGTCCAATATAAATGAATCACTAGTGTATGACATATTCATTAAAAAAGACATTTAAAGATATTAATTAAAAGAAAATTTGTCAATAGTACCCTTTTGATTCTTCCCTAACTCTTCTTAAAAGTCATTATTTGGGATTTAAAAGTAGTTAAAAATTCCACTAAAATGAAGAATAATTCTGAAAAATATAATTACGTAATATATTCTTGAACTTTGAATAATTTATATATTTTGAATCATAAAAAATACTAATAATTCATTTATATTGAACCAATCGAGGGAATATTATTTTTACCACCTAAGAGTACTGTTGGCTATCTGATGGGGACATTAACATGGGACCAAATAAATTCTTTTGTAAGCTAATGTATGTAATGTATATACGTAGGAAAGAGCCATTTAACTTTTTAGAGAAAAAAGGCATACTATGTGTAACTTTTGTTTGTCATTTAAACCCTTTGTAACTTTCATTTTTCCTCCAAATTATATCTTTCAATAACTTCAATTTTTCCATCTAAAAATCGAAAACAAATTATATATAAAATGAGAGATGCAATTGCTAGTTTCAGCATGACACTTAATTATGTGTCTCACAATTATTTTGGACGGTATCATGTATAATCTCTTTTGTTTCCCTGCCCTCCACTTCACATACACACGTTATCGTACGTGTAGTGCTTTTATACTCTTGTATCATCAAAACACTCTATGTGTCATAAAATTTGAGGTAAAATGGAGTACTATTTTTTCTGTCTCAATTTATGTGATTTTTTTTTTGTCTGTCTAAAAAAAAAAACATATTTCTATATTCAACAACAATTTAACTTTGCTCATTTTACCTTAATGAGAGATTTCATGTCACGCAAAATCTATGACTTATTTAGACCACGAATTTCAAAGTCTTCCTTTTTTTATATTAAATTTCATAATCAGTCAAATTACACCATATAAATTGAGACCGAAGGACGATTTGTTATATCATGTTAACAATACTGATAGTATAAACATTATTGAGAGGGCTATTATATATATTTAAATTCAAAATGTAAAAAAAAAAAGAAGTAGAAATGGGGGGGTATTTTAGGAATAAGAGAAGAGAGAGGGAGAGACAAAGAGGAGTTGAGTTGGGCAGGTTGGCAAAGGGGCAAAGGTCATATTCACGAATAAGTTTGAACAACACATGTTCTTCGCACTTTTCCTCCTTTTGTTTGTTTCTTAAATCAATTATTGTACCATAGAAAACTAATATATATACTAAAAAGTACAAATATTACTATATTATTTATTTTAGTTTATTTGTCTTTTTTTTCACTCGACATGTATGTTTGCAACAAATTTGAAAATAAATTAACCACGAACAAAATCTAAAGAAATAAGAATATTATTAATAAAAAAATAGGGTACAATTATGTTCCTCCATTGATTCTTTTCTTCTAAGATTTTTCTCTGCTTCGAGGGCTGTTAGTGACCTATTTCTCGAACTAGGATGATTTGGACTTGATCTCCATGAAAGGATTTGTGGTGGATCTTCATTCTTGAAGTGTTTGATTATCAAGAAGAGTGTGGCATATCTTGATCTCTTTATGAATATTCCAAGAGTTTGTGGGATGTTCGAGATGTCATCTTTAAGGATATATCTTGTAGAGTGGCCTAAAAAGAGTAGAGTAACCTCCAAGAATCCTAAAAATCGAATACGTCTTGTAGAATCCGATAAAATTTCAATGTCTACAACGTAATTTAAGAAAGTAAAGAAGTTTTTTATATCTCATGGTCTCAAATGATAGATATGTCAAATGTATCAAAATGTCTATAAATTATGTGATTTTGGAAACTTAAAAAAATATTTTTAAAAAGAAGATATTTCTTTTGAAACGAATTTTTAAAAAAGGACAAATAAATTGAAACAAAAAAGTACTTTTTCACGAATGGTTGTTAAGTATTGTTTCATAATGTATTGTATTGTATTGTACTGTGACGTTTGGATAGATTGTATCGTTCTTGTAATGACCCTGAAGGTCATTTTTTGGTAACGTTTATTAAATGACCGTTTTACCCATCCCAAGAGTTCCCCCGAGTCATGTTTGACTGATTTATGAAGTTAATTTTGTGAAGTTCTTGTTAAGTTGTGGTTTTTGGAAAATTTTGATTTTTAAAGATTTAAGTTGCCAAATTGTGGGTTTTGAGGTCATTTGGAGTTTCGAATCTCGAATGAAAATTCCGTCGATTTCATCTGTTCTGAAATGTAGAAATTGGTCTAGGAGAGTTGACATAATCAATTTTGGGGCTGTATCGTGGATTTGAGGTCTTAAGTTGAAAAATTGTGAAATTTTGAGCTTAGAGTTAACTTTAGTCAACATTCGGAGATCGGATGCTCGGATGTGGATTCCAACGACTCCGTTGGATTTGGGGGATGACTTTAGGTCTAGGGGTGGCCTTGGTTGAATTTTTAGAGGTCTCGAGTTTGTTTTGAGTTTTTGAAGCTTAAGTTAGTTTCATTGTGCTTTATCGGGTTCCAGGTCAAGGAGACCTCGAATCCGAATTTCGACGGTTTCATTGAGTCTAGAACGTCGAATTTAGTAAGGTGGTATATATGGTTTGTGTGCACAGGGTTCCAAACGAATCCCGAGGGCCCAATCGAAGACTTGTTGAATTGCTGATTTTTGCTGATATCTGATACTTGATGTTTTGGCCTCCTCGTTCGCGGAGTGTAAACTGTTATGCCTCCGCATTCGCGGAAGGTCAGCGCGTTCGCGGAGAGAGGTGTTCCCCTGACCTCCGCATTCGCGGAGGGTTATTATGCCTGAACAGTGTAAAAATTGGGAAATGTCCCATTTTGGTCATTTTGGAGCTCTCTTAGGCGATTTTTGAAGAGGCTTTTCTTGGGAATCAGTGTGAGTACGTGATTTTAATCCTTGGCCTTGATTACCCATTGATTTAAACATAGTTTCAACTTGGAAATTGGGGTTTTAAAGTGAGATTTTGGGAGTTTTGATAGAACTTTGAATTTTTGATTAAATGAAAATGGTGAACTGATTTGAACTCCGTTTTTCAAATGGTTTTCTCTAATGAATTTCTAATGCCTTGAGAGAACTTTTCATGTAAGAAATTCCGGATTCAAATCCCGTATTCAAAATAGGAGTTTTGGGTTGTTTTACCTTTTCTTTTCGAATTCGTGTTCTTGGCATTGTTAGCTCCGGATTGTGATTGTGGTTCATATTTTGAGTAGATTGTGGTGATTTGGATTGCTCTCGGAAAGGAAAAGCTCCGGTTGTGGATTGAGCGTGTTTTGATTAAGGCAAGTGGACATTTAAAACTTTGTGAACCTTGCTAAATTCTGATTTCCTTCCTTGATTGAGTTGGGGAGTAATGTGATGAAATCTTGTTGAAATAAATCTAATTTGATCGATGGGGCAATAAAAAGGCTTATGTGCTAATGTTGTGAAATAAGTGGGGTTTTAGTGATCTTGTGTGTTGTGTTGTGATTGGAAAAGTGCTATGAAAGCCTTGATGAAATCGTGAAATTAATGAATATGTCTTTTGCTCATTTCGAACTATGGGATTAGACTTGAATATCTTGCTTAGCAATTAATCATATTTGTGATTACGGGATTAGTGAAATGGAGACTAAGCAATTGATCATTTCGTACATGATGTGACCATTGGTATTGATATATTGTTGATAGTGTGGCGTGATTTGCATTGATATGAATTGCGTTGTGACTGAGAACACTATCATTACTCATTATTTGTGTGAACATGCTTGTGTGCATTGTTTCCGAGACACTATGATGAGACACTTTGATGATTATGCCGAGGCTTCTGCCGGCGATATGTGATGTCCAGGTTTTGCTGGCGATATGTGATGCCGAGGTTTCTACCGGCGATATGTGATGCCGAGGTTTCTACTGGCGACATGTGATGCCAAGGTTTCTATGGGCGATATGAGGTACCGAGGTCTCTTTCGGTGGATACATCGTCCATGTGTGGCCCCCATGGGTTTCGGTCTGAGATTCAGCAGATGTGTATCATAGGACAGCCCTACATCATGCTACTTGACATTGTATTGCATTTCATTGTCATTTTTCTTAACATTGTGGAGTTGCGTTTATGTCCCTTGACACTGTATTTGATGTATTTGATGCTTATGTGTTATATTGTTGATATTTTTGGACTGTTTTTGATCTATGTGCGATATGAACTGTGTAGTCTAGGTGGGCTGATTTCTGTGCAGGTTGTAGTGTTGGAGGTTCGGTTGGGAGAAAAGGGGGTTCGTGAGTTTAGTTAGGTTGATCTTGTTTTTTGGGTTGACTTGCTGGGTACCGTGTTTTTGGTACTCACCCTTGCTTCTATTCTTGTGTAGGTTGCGAGCTCGGATCGTGATTTTGATCTCTCTTCTTTCTTTCGAGGCTTCTATGGATACTTGAGAGGTAGTTTTTCGATGTTGGCGATCCCTCTAGATCCTTTTTCTATACTTTGTTCTATTTGAGACACCAAGATGTTGAGACTTGTACTTATCTATTTAACTTTTGTATTAGCGGGTTGTACATGTGACAACTTGTCTTGGGTTGGTTTTGTTTAAGTTGAAAGACTTCCGCTTGATTATTTCTCTTCTTTATTTATATTATTTTCGCTTGTTAGGTTTTAGGCTGACTTGTCCTGGTGGGATAGGACAAGTGCAATCACACCCGATTTCGGATCGTAACAAATGGTATCGGAGCCAGGTTTCATAGGTCTCACGTGTACAAGCCCCGTCTAAGTAGAGTCTCGCGGATCGGTTCAGATACGTCTGTACTTATCTTGAGAGGCTACGAGGACTGTTAGGAAACTTCTTTTATTCTATTCTCTCTTATCATGTGTGGTTCTTGTCGCTTATGCTAAGTGTCTTTTGTTGTTTTGAGAGATACCGATGACTAGAGCTTCTGTTTTGAGCGATGGAAGAGAGGCAGTCCCCGAGGCAGTGGTTGAGGCCCTAGTCAGAGCTCGGGGTAGAGGAGCAGCACGTGGGAGAGGTCCTTCCTGAGGAGCGGCACCTGCTAGAGGCCGTGGTAGAGAGGTTTCCCCAGAGCCATAGGCTGAGGTTGGTGAGTACCAGGTTCCTCTAGGGTTCTCAGCACCATTCTTTCAGAAGACCTTATTGAGAATGCTCAGAGTTATGTAGAGCTTTACTTAGGGTGCTGCAGGCACGCCACAGGGTTCACAGAGTAAGGCAAGGGTGCACACCCCAGAGCAGCATAAGGATTAGGTGGGTCAGCCACCATTGGTTCCCGTGCCAGCTGTCAGTGCACAGGTTGCTTCATATGTGGTTCTGACAATGGAGGACCAACAGTGCTATGAGAGGTTTCAGAAGATGAAACCACCCCAGTTTCAAGGTGGTAAGAACGAGGATGCTCATGAGTTTCTGACCTTGTGCCATGAAATGCTTCAGGCGGCGAGGATGGTGGATGCGAAGGGTGTCTGTTTTGTTGCTCTGTGGGCTAGCTAGGGAGTGGTGGAGGTCTTGTGTGGAGTCCATGCCAATGGGATCTCCTCTGGTTGAGTGGGATGCTTTCTCTAGTGATTTTTAGGATCGCTTCATTCCCTGGAGTGTGCGTGAGGAGAGCAGGTTGAGGTTTGAGGGTTTGACTCAGGGTGGCATGTCAGTTACGGAGTACTCGGCACGTTTCTGTCAACTGTCTCGCCATGCCATATCTTTGGTTCTAGATGAGGCGGAGAGGGTCCGCAGATTAATGAGGGGTGTGACTTTCTCCATTAGATCTTATGTGTTCAGATCATCCCATGAGGGTGCTTCCTTCCAGTCCATTGTGAGTATCGCCAGAGAGGCGGAGTTGTTTGTATGAGAGGAGTTTGGGGACTCCAAGAGGGCCCTTTCTAGTGGGTAGTTTTCATGTGCATCGTCTGGAGGCAGAGGTTCTCAAAGAGGTGGTACTTCATTTCAGCGCCAGAGGCCTGTTCATGCTTCTATGCTAGCAGCCGAGAGTGTACAGTCGTCCCGTGGGTCTTTCAGGTCTGGCCGAGGTGGATATAGTATTGCACCAGCCTCGTCGCAGCAGCTCTTCGTTCTGAGGTCTTGTTTCAGTTGTGGGGATCTGGGTCATTTGATGCGACAGTGCCATCTGCAGACTCATTCAGGGCCTCAGCGTATTTATTCTGCAGCTCCAAAGAGAGGTTCAGAGCCTCCGGCTAGAGGTCGAGGCAAGGGTAAGACAGCAGGTAGAGGTGTGTCACGACCCAAGCCTAGGGCCTAGATGTGACCGGCGAATGGGGAACCCGAAGGAACCCCAAACAAGCCTCATAGCGTATCATTACACATCCTTGGTCGCGGAAGCAATTAAATGACCATAAGCGATAAGCATAATCAAGGGGGAAATCGGGACTAAGGGAGCAAAAAAAAAAGAAATGATACATAAATACCATAGATGAGTCAAGCTCAAGCATAATACACAACTTGTCCAACACCACCTCTAAACATGAGTACTTAGCGGGGCCAAGACAAACTACCGGGCTCACCCTCATAGTCAAAACATAACTAGAAAGGAAAAGTTTTATACATAGCAAAAGATCATGAGCAACGTCCCCGAAATGGAGGACTCACCAATAACCACTATAGAAAATCGTACTAGCCACGCGGAGGAGGATGGTCAAGCGGTGCTCCGGTCCCTACATGGTGACATCATGTAGGCATAGAGTATGCGTTAGTACATTTGAATGTACTAAGTATATGGGATGCAATGCAATGCTACATTAGATGGACATCATAGAAAAATGCGTAATCATACCCAATAGATAGCATATTAATGAAATGATATGTATAATGATGCTTACATAAAAATCATATTTAGTGGGACGTAGTACATGTGTGGCGAGTGACCATCAATATAGTATTTCCAAGGCCTACCACCCCCTTGGAGAGGCGAAAGAGGTACAAACCCCTCAATATGGTTACACGGGCCTACCACCCCCCGAGCTAGGGACCAAGGTACAAACCCCTCGATATGGTTATACGGGCCTACTACCCCCCGTACTAGGCAACCAAGGTACCAACCCCTCGATACGGTTATACGGGCCTACTACCCCCCGTACTAGGCAACCAAGGTACCAACCCCTCGATACGGTTATACGGGCCTACTACCCCCCATACTAGGCAACCAAGGTACCAACCCCTCGATACGGTTATACGGGCCTACTACCCCCCGTACTAGGCTTGGTCGACTCACAACACTTATTTAGGGAAAATCATATACATGTGTCCATTTCATCATCATTTCAGTAATTACATAACCATCCGACTCATAGACGTACCTTGGACCTTCCCTTTCCTAAGAATTCTATAAATGGGCATTTTATCAAACACAAGGTGGGCAATTGTTCATGTAAATGAAATCATGTATTTCAAGAATACTAAGTCCAACCAATTCCAAAATCCATATAAATCAGCCCACCAACAACATACATATATATATCAACCTTCATAATTTGATCATGGAAGCATGTAAACCATAAACATCACATAATAATTCCATTTCATGATAATATGCAAAATGGACCATAATAGGGTGTGTAATAGTAATTCCATAATTCAAGAGTTCATAAATAATCATAAGGACCCATAAACTTGAAGTAGAAATAGAGGATAAATGGTTGGACTTGTGGAAAGGAAGGTTTCCACAATCAAACCCACATACCTCAACTTTGGAGAATCCTTGATGAAGATTGGAATGGAGAATCGAAGCTTGAGATTGAGTCTTGAATCCGGAATTAGAGCTTGAGATGTTTGAATTTGGTTGAAGATCTTGGTGGAATTTTTGGAGAGGGCTTAGAGAGTGTTTTTGGAGTTTAGAAAATGACTAAGTATGGGACATATCCCCTTTTTATAAAAAATGACTCCAACCCGCCTAAAGAAAACTGCTCACTGGAAATTGCAAATCTGCACAGACAGATTTTACGAAAATGGTCATAACTCCCTCATCCTAACTCAGACTAAGGTGAAACCAAGTGCGTTGGAAAGATAACTCAAAGAGATTTAATTTGATAGGTTGCAGCCCTTCCAGTTCCTTGTGTGCTAAGAGATATGCCCCTTTAAAATTGACCCTCCAAATCGCAATTTTTGCGATTTTCGAATTTTGATACGGTTGCTCTAAAATTCGGGTTAGACCCATTTCCCACTCAATTTGACCCCACAAATAATAATATGAATTCGAATTTCCGAAATCATGCACGGATTTTGAGATATATGGAAATTACAATTATAGGTGTTTCCGAAGCACATTTTCGGGCATTTTTGGGGTCGTTTCAAGGTGGCAGAGCATTGGGTAGTGGAAATGTGGCCCAGCGTAGAGGTAAATGTGCGGCTCAGACCGAAAGTGGTAGAGGAGCCCAGTGTTATGCATTTTCGGGGAGGCTCAAGGCTGAGTCTTCCAATGCTGTCATCACATGTATCGTCCAGTTTGCCATCGATCTGCATCAGTGTTATTTGATCCAGGATCTACTTTCTCCTATGTGTCTAGCTACTTTGCATCTGAGTTTGATTTCGTGTGTGATCGTATGTCTGTGCCTATGCATGTTTCTACACCCGTGGGTGAGCCCTTAGTGGTGGATCGAGTGTATCGATCCTGTCTTGTTTCTTTGGCTGGGTACGACACTTGGGTAGACTTGAATATTCTGGGGATGGTAGATTTTGATGTGATTTTGGGTATGGAATGACTTTCTCCCTATCATGCGATCCTTGATTATCATGTTAAGACTGTCACCTTAGCGATGCCGGGTGTTCCGAGAGTAGAGTGGAAGGGTAATAGTGGTTCTTACCCTAGTAAAGTTATCTCCTTCATGCGAGCCCAGAGGTTGATTGATAGAGGGTGTTTGTCCTATTTGGCCTTTATTCGAAATGCTAGTGTTAAGTTGCCTCCTATTGAGTCTGTTCACGTGGTTAAGGATTTTGCATATGTTTTCCCCACTGATATTCCTGGTGTTCCTCCGGATCAGGATATTGATTTTACTATTGACTTGGAGCCGGGCACTAAGCCCATCTCTATTGCTTCATATCGTATCGCTCCAGCTGAGTTGAAAGATCAGCTGCAGGACTTGTTGAGCAAGGGGTTTATTCGCCCTAGTGTGTCGCCTTGTGGTGCACCGATCCTTTTTGTAAAGAAGAAAGATGGCTTTATGAGGATGTGTATTGACTATAGGCAGTTGAATAAGATGACTATTAAGAACAAGTATCCTCTTCCTCGCATTGATGATTTGTTTGATCAGCTTCAGAGTGCGGCGTTGTTTTCTAAGATTGACTTGAGGTCCGGCTATCATCAGTTGAAGATTAGGCTATCGGATATTCCTAAGACAGCTTTCTGGACTCGTTATGGCTACTATGAGTTCTTAGTGATGTCTTTTGGGCTGACTAATGCTCCTATGGAGTTTATGGAGTTGATGAACAGAGTGTTCCGTCTGTACTTGGATTCCTTCGTGATCGTATTCAATGATGGCATTTTGATATATTCCCGAACAAAGGAGGATCATGTCCGTCACTTGAGGTTGACATTTCAGACTTTGAGGGAGCACAAGTTGTATGCCAAGTTCTCTAAGTGTGAGTTTTGGCTTGAGTATGTGGCATTCTTGGGACGCGTGGTGTCCAAGGAGGGTATTAGGGTTGATCCGGCCAAGATTGGGGCAGTTAAGGGCTGGACGAGACCTACTTCTCCTACCGAGATTCAAAGTTTTGTGGGGTTGGCAGGCTATTACAGACGGTTTGTGCAGAGTTTCTCTACTATCGCAACGCCTTTGACTAGATTGACTCAGAAGACTATGGATTTCCATTGGTCCGATGAGTGTGAGGCGAGCTTTCAAAAGCTCAAAACTTTTTTGACTTCAACTCGTGTGTTGACCTTGCCCGAGGAGGGTGTCAACTTTACCGTATATTGTGATGCCGCCGGAGTTGGTTTGGGAGGTGTATTGATGCAGAAAGGGAAGGTTATTGGCTATGCTTCTAGACAGTTGAAGGCACATAAGAATAATTATCCTACTCACGATCTAGAGCTTGCAGCGGTGGTGTTTGTGCTTAAGCTATTGCAACATTATTTGTATGGGGTTTGTTGTGAGGTCTTCAGCGATCATCGGAGTCTTCAGTACATCTTTAGTCAGAGGGATCTGAATTTGAGACAGCGTAGATGGCTTGAGTTACTGAAGGAATACGATATGACTATCTTGTATCATCCTAGGAAGGCCAATTTGGTGGGTGATGCTTTGAGTATGAAGGCTCCTAGTATGGGGAGTCTCGCCGTGATTAGTGTTGATATGAGGCCCCTGACTAGAGATGTTCAGAGGTTAGCCAACATCATTGCCAGGTTGCAGGTTTCTGAGGAGAGCGATGGTTTGATTACGTTCATTGAGGCCCGTTCTTCTTTAGTTGAGCAGATTCGTGAGCGCCAGTTGGATGATGAGAAGTTGTGTCTCATTTTCGAGACAAGGTGATGAAAGGTGAAGCCAAGGAGGCTGCACTTGACTCTGATGGAGTTTTGAGGATTGGAGGTCGGATTTGTGTGCCCAAGGTGGGCGAGCTCATTAGACTGATTCTAGAAGAGGTCCATTATTCTAGATATTCTATCCATCCGGGGACAACGAAGATGTATCATGATCTGAGTCAGTTATACTGGTGGTGTGGTATGAAGAGGGATATTGCGGACTTTGTATCTAGATGTTTGACCTGTCAACAGGTCAAGTATGAGCATTAGCGACCCGGAGGTGTGTCTCAGAGGATGCCCATTCCTACTTGAAAGTGGGAACGAATCACTATGGAGTTTGTTATGGGTTTACCTACCACTGTGGGTGGTTATGACTCTATTTGGGTGGTTGTTGATAGGCTGACTAAGTCTGCTCATTTCATTCCAGTTCGGGTGAAGTATACAGTGGAGAAGTTAGCCCAGTTCTACATCAGTCAGACTGTTAGGCTTCATGGGGTGCCGATATCTATAGTCTCAGATCGGGGTTCCTTGTTCACTTCGCATTTCTGGAGGGCCTTACAACATGGTTTGGGTACTCAGTTGGATATGAGTACGGCATTTCACCCTCAGACAGATGGTCAGTCCGAGCGGACAATTCAGGTGCTTGAGGACATGTTTCATGCTTGTGTGATTGACTTTGGTGCTAGGTGGGATCAACATTTACCCCTAGCGGAGTTTGCCTACAACAACAACTATCATTCCAGCATTCAGATGGCCCTATTTGAGGCGTTGTATGGCAGACGGTGTAGATCGCCGATTGGATGATTTGATTCGGCGGAGATGGATTCTTTAGACACTAACTTGCTTAGAGATGCCATGGATCAGGTTTGTTTGATTCAGAATAAGCTGTTGACTGCTCAGAGTTGGCAGAAGAGTTATGCCAATCGGAGAGTTCGAGACTTGGTATTCATGGATGGTGATCATGTTTGGCTCCGAGTATCACCCATGAAAGGTGTTATGCGGTTTGGAAAGAAGGGCAAGCTTAGCCCTAGATTCATTGGTCCTTTTGAGATTTTGGACCGAGTGGGAGAGGTGGCATATATGTTGTCTTTGCCACCTAGCTTGTCAACTATGCATCATGTGTTTCATGTTTCTATGCTTCGAAAGTACATCCCGTATGAGTCTCATGTGATTACACTCGATTCGGTGGAGTTGAGCCCTGATTTGACTTATGAGGAGGAGCCTACAACTATTCTTGATAGACAGGTCCATAAGCTTAGGACCAAGAAAATTGCTTCAGTGAAGGTGCAGTGGGGTCACCGTTCAGTTAGAGAGGCTACCTGAGAGTCTGAGTCAGACATGCGTGCCAGATATCCTCAGCTTTTCGAGGCTCCAGGTACTTTCTTTTACTTTATTTTCGAGGATGAACATGGTTTTTAGTGGTGAAAATATAATGACCCTGAAGGTCATTTTTTGGTAATTTTTATTAAATGACTGTTTTGCCCCTCCCGAGAGTTGTCCCGATTCATGTTTGACTGATTTATGAAGTTAATTTTGTGAAGTTCTTGTTAAGTTGTGGTTTTTGAAAAATTTTGATTTCTAAAGGCTTAAGTTGCCAAATTGTGGGTTTTGGGGTAATTCGGAGTTTCGGGTCTCGGATAGGAATTCCATCGATTCCATCAGTTTCAAAATGTGGAAATTGATCTAGGAGAGTTGACGACATCAGTTTTGGGGCGGTATCGTTGATGTGACGTCTTAAGTTGGAAAACTGTGAAATTTTAAGCTTAGATTTGACTTTTGTCAACATTCAGAGATCAGATGCTTGGATGTGGATTCTGACGACTCCATTGGATTCGGGGGATTACTTTAGTCCTTGGGGTGGCCTTGGTTGAATTTTTAGAGGTCCCGAGTTTGTTTTGAGTTTTTGAAGCTTATGCTAGTTTCGTTGTGCTTTATCGGGTTCCGGGCCAAGGAGACCTTGATCCGAATTTCGACGGTTCCATTGAGTCTGAAACGTCGAATTTAGTAAGGTGGCATATAAGGTTTATGTGCACGGGGTTCCGAATAATTCTCGAGGGCCCAATCGGAGACTTGTTGAATTGCTGATTTTTGCTGATATCTGATACCTGATATTTTGGCCTCCGCGTTTGCGGAGGGAAAGGGTCCGCGTTCGCGGAGTGTTGACTGTTAAATCTCTGCGTTCACAGATGGTTAGCGCATTCACGGAGAGAGTTGTTCCCCTGACCTCCGCGTTCGCGGGCTTAGTGAGCCGCGTTCGTAGAGGGTTAATTATGCCTGAACAGTGTAAAAATTGGAAAATGTCCCATTTTCATCATTTTGGAGCTCTCTTGGGCAATTTTTGAAGAGGATTTTCTTTGAAATCAGTGTGGGTATGTGATTTTAACCCTTGGCCTTGATTACCCATTGATTTAAACATGATTTAAACTTGAAAATTGTGTTTTTAAAGTGAGATTTTTGGGGTTTTGATAGAACTTCGAATTTTTGATAAAATGGAAATGGCGAACTGATTTGAACTCTATGTTTCAAATGGTTTTCTCTAATGAATTTCTAATGCCTTGAGGGAGCTTTTCATGTAAGAAGTATCGGATTCAAATCCCATATTCGAAATCGAAGTTTTGGGTTGTTTTACCTTTTCTTTCTGAATTTCGTGTTCTTGGCATTGTTAGCTCCGGATTGTGATTGTGGTTCACAATTTGAGTAGATTTTGGTGTTTTGGATTGCTTTCGGAAAGGAAAAGCTCCGGTTGTGGATTGAGCGTGTTTTGATTAAGGCAAGTGGACATTTAAAACTTTGTGAACCTAGCTAAATTCTGATTTCCTTCCTTGATTGAGTTTGGGAGTAATGTGATGAAATCTTGTTGAAATAAATCTAATTTGATCGATGGGGTAATAAAAAGGCTTATGTGCTAATGTTGTGAAATAAGTGGGGTTTTAGTGATCTTGTGTGTTGTGTTGTGATTGGAAAAGTGCTATGAAAGCCTTGATGAAATCGTGAAATTAATGAATATGTCTTTTGCTCATTTCGAACTATGGGATTAGACTTGAATATCTTGCTTAGCAATTAATCATATTTGTGATAACGGGATCAGTGAAATGGAGACTAGGAAATTGATCATTTCGTACATGATGTGACCATTGATATTGATATATTGTTGATAGTGTGACGTGATTTGCATTGATATGGATTGCGATGTGACTGTGAACACTATCAATGCTTATTATTTGTGTGAACATGCTTGTGTGCATTGGTTCTTAGACACTATGATGAGACACTTTGATGATTATGCCAAGGCTTTTGTCGGCGATATGTGATGTCGAGTTTTTTGCCGGCGATATGTGATGTCGAGGCGACATGTGATGCCGATATTTCTACCGGCGATATAAGGTGCCGAGGTCTTTTTCGGTGATACATGGTCCATGTATGGCCCCCATGGGTTCCGGTCTGAGATTCAGCGGATGTGTATCGTAGAAAAGCCTTGCATCATGCTACTTGACATTGCATTGCATTTCATTTTATTGTCCCTTTTCTTGACATTGTGGAGTTGTGTTTATGTCCCGTGACACTGTATTTGATGCTTATGTGTTCTATTGGTGATATTTGTGGACTGGTGTTGATCTATGTGCGATATGAACTGTGTAGTCTAGGTTGAGCTGATTTCTGTGCAGGTTGTAGTGTTGGAGGTTCGGTTGGGAGAAAAGGGGGTTCGTGAGTTTAGTTAGGTTGACCTTGTTTTATTGGTTGACTTGCTGGGTACCGTGTTTTTGGTACTCACCCTTGCTTCTACACTTGTGTAGGTTGCTATCCCGGACCGTGATTCTGATCTCTCTTCTTTCTTCTGAGGCTTCTATGGATACTTGAGAGGTAGCTGTTCAATGTCAGCGATCCCTCTAGATCCTTTTTCTATACTTTGTTCTATTTGAGACACAAAGATATTAAGACTTGTACTTATCTATTTAACTTCTGTATTAGCGGGTTGTACATGTGACAACCTGTCTTGGGTTGGTTTTGTTTAAGTTGAAAGACTTTCGCTTGGTTATTTCTCTTCTTTATTTAAGTTATTTTCGCTTGTTGGGTTTTAGGCTGACTTGTCCTGGTGAGATAGGACAAGTGCCATCACACCCGGTTTCAGGTTGTGATAGTTCTATGTCGTCACAGTTACATAGTGTCACTCATCGGAAATTTGAATGATAAATCTAAAAAAAAAAAAGTAGGGTACGGGGAAGAGTTATTATGAAAAAGTAGGGTAGAGGATAAAATATAATTATTAATAATAAATAAAAATAAAATAAGAAAAAAATATTAAGGTAACAACGCAATTACAACAAATTGGTCATTACATAAAATGAGACACTTCATCGTTATCTAACGATGAATTTAAACAATACGATTTAATAAAATTTCAATAACAATCAAAATTTACATTGTGTTTAAACTAACAATACCATACAATTCAACAAGTAACGACCATCCAAAGAAGGTGCTTATATATCATATTGTAAGGAAACACAATTTACGTATAGAGCCATCATGAACTTGATCACATCATCGCAATACTCCCATATTTCTTCATTCCTTTGAAATATTTAAAAAATATTATTCATTTTAATTTATTTATCTTGATTTAATTTGATATAAAAAAAGTTTTAAAATTTTGAATTTTGTGATAAACTAAAAATGTGTAATTATTAAAATATTTTTCAAATTTATTTATTTATTTTAAATATATTAGATAAGATATTAAATGTAAAAAGTTATTAAATATAATTTTTTTTTAAAAACATACAAATAAATTAAAACAGATAGAGCAGTACATTCTAACTTCTTTTGCTACTACGTGGATATACCTTGTCATCTTGTATGGAAACTAATATGGTTTTTTTTTTTGGAGATATCCAAGTTTATTTATTGATTTGGTTATCTCTTAAAAATTAATAAATAAAATAGTAATTTTATTATTTAAATAATAAATAAAATAGTAATTTTATTTATATTAATTATAGGTCATTTTATTCATTAAAAATGAATAGTATTTAACAATAAAGATTAAATAAGTATAAAATATTAAGGAGAGTATGGTGTACTAAAGTTCCGCTATGTGTCGGGTTTGAAAAAGGACCCGATCATAAGGGCCTATTATACACAGTATTGATCACATAACAATAACTTTATCAGTTATTTTTATGCTCCCCTTGAAGTATAAAATAATAGATTAGCAATTAATTTTTTAAATTGATTAAATTAAAATAAATATTTAATTTTAATATAAATAAATAAGTAAAAGTGGACGAAAAGTATATCAAATAATCACGAGTTTAATATACTATATTTGTCTACTTTCATTTGTTTGTTCCACCTCACAAATATCAAGAATTAAAAGCTCCTTTTGTTTCTCAAAAAAGAATTCTGATGTGACATAAAAGTTTGAGATGAGTTGCAGTAGGCCCTAACAAAACTAAAAAAATTATACACGTGATTTTGCAAAACTCATAGAAAATATAATATTTGTGACTTTAACCTATGGTCTAAAACAATTTCTTTTACCCTTCCGTCTTTTTTTTTCTTCGTAATTTGAACTCACAGTCTTAAACTTGAAAATAAAAATACTTATCATATGAGTAAAAACGTCGACATATTATGAAGTTGGTGTGCAATTGGAGTTGAAGAAAAATTGCATCCAGCTATTTGAGTGTGACTATGATATCAAAACTTAGATATCGTCTTAATTTTTCATTATGTATCTGGTATTTGTTTTGTTTTGTAATATGTCGCTATAATTATTATTTTCTCGATCGTCTCTATTTATGTTGTCATGATTTTCTTATCTTTTTAAGATGAGATTACTTTTTTTTTTATTCAATAAAGGGTAAATCATTTGGAGAATTTTAGGCTTTATATCCCTTGGCTCAAGTTTATTATCAAAATGAGCCTTTACTTTAAGATCTTACCTTATTAAGCCTATTTTGTATTACTCCATCCGTTTAAAAAAGAATGACCCCCTTTCCTGTTTAGTTTGTTTAAAAAAGAATGATCCCTTTTCTTTTTTGACAACATTTTAATTTCAGCTTTCCATATGACATGTTTAAGGCCACAAAATTAAAGGGCATTTTGGTACATTTGACATAACTTTAATTTAGGACCACAAAATAGAAAAATCTTCTTATTTTCTTAAACTCCGTGCCAAGTCAAACTAGACCATTCTTTCTGAAACGAAGGGAGTTGTATATAATTTAGGCGAAATGGTCTAGTAGACCCTTGTACTTGACTTGGATTATAAACTGGACCCTTCTACTCCACAAAGTTTTAACTAGACACTTAAACTTGAACAAAATAGAAATTTTAAGCCCCTTTGACCATTGACCGGCCTTATGTGGCATTAATTTAACTTAGTTGGAAAAATGTGTGTTACAAACACGAAATAAGAGCGTGAATTTATTATAAGAGTGACTAAAATTAAATAAGAAGTAAAGAAAATTAACACAAAAGACAAAAAAGTAAAAGAAAACCCCTTTCTTCTTAAAACCCACCTACCTTTTTTGAAAAATAGCAGATTTCCCACGTGCTATATAACTATCCTCTCCATTATCAATTATTGTTTCTTGTAATCTCACTTTCCCTCATTTTTCAAATGAAAGCTACACATTCAGCAAAAATTCAACAACAAAAATAATTGGAAACGAAAGAAAAAAAAACTTCTCCAAATTGAAAGATCAGATTGAACTGGATTTGTATATTGAAGAAGGTGTTTACATCCCTACTTTATTCAAATAAGGCGAAATGTCGTGGTAACTCAAAAAATAAACAATTCAATTAAATTTTAAAAGAGTCGCCACATAATTTTAGGAATACTAGGAAACCAATTAATTAATTACAAAAATAAAACTAGTCTACGAAATCAATAGATTCTAGGTAAGGGGTTCAAGTTATTCCGAAGGGAAGGTATTAGGCATCCTTCAAAATCCACAACTGTGGGTCCCGACTGAATTCATTTTTTTCAAATTGAGGAGGAGAAATATAATGTACAAGTATAATAACATGTAATATACACAATGCATAAAATAAAACAATAATATAAGAAACGGCCTAAGATTTACCTAACGTCAATAATATATACAATAACGAATAAACAATATAACTTGAACTCCATTGGAATAGCTTCAATGGGAAGCGACTCCGGGGTGTACCTGTAAAGACACTTAGTAAAAGTGTTAGTAATAAATAAATATGAATAAAAATAAATAAATAAGAACTTAAAATAAAACCCGTCATATATACATGGAAGGCCTTGAAAATCGACGGTAATTTCTTCATCGGCCAATTTTAACATATAAAATATATAAATTTAAACTAAATTTCCATTTTTTACAATGGAGAGGCCTCGAAAATCAACGGAGAGATTTTTTCATTGGCCAATTTAATATAACATATATAAAAACTTAAACTAAAATTTTCCGCCATTCATATTGGGGATGCCTCCAAAACAGACAAAGAGATTTTTTCATTGGCCAATTTTAACATGCAAAATATATAATAAATATAGTAAAGTGGTAAAGATATAAAATAGTCTGAAACAATTGTAACAGGGTAAAAAAATAGGACATAAGTCTATCAAGCTCAAACAAGTCACTAAATATTAGTCCACAAATAATGATAAGAACAAAAATAAACAACAAATAAAAAAGTAAAACAATGTATAACCATAATAATAAAATAAACCAACAACACAAAGAAAGCAATGTACAATTAGTCAACAAATGAATATAATTATCAATAATAACAATAAACAACAGCAAAAGAGTAAAGTGCATAGTAATGACAAAAAAAATCAACAGAAAGGAAACAGTGCACATATCATTTTACTCGAACAACAATAATAGCAGGAAAATAATCCAAATTAATTTCAAGAATCAAAATAGATAAATAATAATCAACAACAGAGAATAATATATCAGTAATAACAATTTAACCCAACAAAAATGAAATAAACGAAGGAAACCAAGAAAATTTCATTTCAAGCAATAAGGCAAAACAGTAGTATTCATCGAACAAGACAAACTTTCGTCGGAAAATAACGATGGCCGGAGTTTGAACCCCTCTGGCCAGATTTGAATGAATAATAGATAAAATCTAACAAAAACCTGACGCATGAAAGAAGTGTCACGAACCGAATCTATACCCTGGACGTGGTCGACACTCGAGAACTATTGTTGATCCCCAAGCGAACCCTCATCCTGGCTGACTACAAGCGGAAAACTAACTCAAGCAATAATAGGCTTAAAACAGAATGAAATCCATTAAACTCAAGTACTCAACTCATAAAATCTAGAAAATACTTAATAGCAATACTTATAATTCATAAAACAACACAAAAGAAAGTAAATGTTGAGGAACACCTCGACTCTGTCTATCTATGAAGCATCTACTATTAAGGAAGGATATCGGGACAAGACCCACGACACCTCAAACGATTATATAACTGGAGTCCTCCGGAACCAAGGAGGCCTTACTCAAAAGCTGACAAGTGGATGAAGTGATCTCAACGGAATTCCTGTTGATGATCCTAAGTACCTGTATCTGCATCATTAAAAGATGCAGGTCGAATGACGTCAGTACATTGAATGTACGAGTATGTAATATAGCTGAATAACCAAATAACTTAACTGAAACTCTGGCAGTAACTCAACTGAAATATAATATAGATCATGATGGAAAACTCATTTAAACTCTTACCGAAAGAATGCAATAAAAGCATATACTGAACTGACCAGGCTGAAAGAAATGCTCAACTCAACTCAACTCAACTCAACTTGACTCGACTCAGCTCAACTCAACTCGACTCAACTCAACTCAACGTAAAGCATGATTAGAGATAATATCATTTTAAGCTTCACAAAGTATAATATAATAACTCAAAGAAAAATTATATGTGAAAATACAATGAAAGTACTCTTTACTCTATTTGGGAGATTCTCTGACCGACAACCATCACTATGAGCTAGGTGATGATACAACGTCCTATACCTTGCCGGGGTATAGAACACCTCAACTAAGTGGATCCACTAAGCTCTGCCCGAAGGCACTAAGGAAATCATCTAAAAAGTATGAATCCTTTACCCATGTTGGCATACATGGTTTATGGGGGCTGTGAGTTGTCTGAACTCTCCCCCATATCGGTGCTCAATACTACTCCCAATAAATATATATACTCATGATCAATGTTTAAAAACATTCTCTTTTCTCAATTTGAGATAATTACTCAAAAGATCCTCTTAAAAGAAGTAACTGCTCTGAAATATTTTTGTACTCATAACTCATTTAGAAATCAACGTTTCTCTCTTTTAAATGTAAAAATGTTACATTTGGGAATACTTAGATCCCTTATACTCTTTTTCAATCATGAATACAACTCTTCTCATTCTCATATTTACTTTCTCAAGACTTAGTTCAAAACTGTTGTTAATTACAAAAGAATTCTCAAAATGACTCAAGAAGGCCTCTTGAACTTTCCTATTAAACTTACTTTAGTATGGAGTGTAAATTAAGACATGTGATTATGACATGTAGATTCTCTCAAGGATTAATGAAGACTTTAAGAGTTCATATTAAGAAGAGAGCGAAGACACGATTTGAAAGAACGCATACGGGATGAAGAACGAAGAAGAAAAGGGCCTGGAGACCCTGGGGTATTGCGGGCGTGCCGCCCCAGGCCTCAAACTTCAGAGGCTGGTTTCGAGCACACTGCAGGCGCACTGCCCCAGGCCTCCTGGCGCAATGGTGGGGCATTGCCTCAGTGCCGAACCCAGAAATTTGACAGATTTTCTTGCTCAATTCCGGGTCCTAACTCATCTAGAATCGATTGGTTTCTTCCAAACTCTCTTTGATTCACAAACCCAACATGAAATCAATGAAATCCCACTCAAACTTTATCAAGAAACACCACTCATTCGCAAAACCCTCACCTCAAGAACTCAAAACCTCCATTGTTAAAGAAAAGGGTCAACTTCAAATAACCATATATTCTAGCTCATAAGGATTTAGGTAGTCCATCTGCTATCAAATCGAAGGTCTTTGAGTCCTCTTTCCAACGCAACCAAGTTTGCTCCATTTGAAGCTCGGAGTAAAATGTTATGCCCGTTTGAGTGAAACATCTCTATTTAAGGCACTTCATTCGTTTTAGGAAAGAGTATTTTGGTCTTTTCCTTTTTTTCACTAGTCTTAGCACATTTTTCCTGACCTAATTAAGGGTCTAATCAGATTCTAAATCACCTAGTCACGTTTCTAAACACTTAGAGAAATTAGAGCGAAGTTTCAAGAAGAGTAAAAGAGGGTTTTCAAGCGTTCTTCAAGATTCGTCGACTTCGCCAAGAACCTTTATTCTTACCAGGTATGTAAGGCTTCCCATAGTGATGGATTTGTTCATCCACACGCCAATCATGTAATCCTTTTGTTAATTCGCCCATATATTCGTTTATGTAAATGTTACAATACTATTACTGTATTTGTCCATTGTGGCCAAAATAATTTTTCCTTTAAAAGAAACTATTTTTATTTGCTGGATTGTTATCATTGAATGCATTATGAGACAGTTATCTGTCCCTTCCAATATTGATCAAAATGTATGGGGCAAGATAAATTTTTGACTGATTAATTATGTAATGATAAAAATATATTTAATTATTATGTTTTTGTAAGTATTTTATTTGAACAATGGTTGATGTTCAGATAGAAAAAGAGAACAATTCATAATTTAGTCACACAATGAACACATATCGAATTATTCTTTCTCCTTTTACTAAAGAATATTGTGTGTTTGTTGTAGTGGCATACGCTTATTCTTCGAGGGATTTCTTCAACGGAAACCCCAACAATACTAGTATAAATTTTTCATGATTTTGTTTATTCAGAAGTATTCTGTCTAAACTATGAAAGCTAATTAAAAAAAAAGATAGAAAAAGAGAATAATTCATAATTCAGGTGTGCGTTAAAAAATTGTTGATGAAAGTTGAGGATGGAAAAGTGAATATATACTTGATAGTTCAGATATAAAACTCGTAAAACATAATATTTCAAATGTGTTTTTGACCTTCTTGAGAGTTAGGAAGAAAAAGTGAATCTATACTTGAGAGTTCATAATTCTCAACTCAATTCATTTTTACTACTAAGTAGTAGGTATTACTTATTTTAGATTTCTACGATAAGAAATATTGATCGAATTAGAAACAAATTATAACAAATAATTTATTACTAAATCTAGATATAGTATACAATATCTGAAATTAAAACAAATTTCATGTCAATATGACCTTTTACTTTTTCTATTAATCACAATAATAAACTTCTCCATTATATTATGGGAGACAAAAAAACAAAAGTAAATTCACATCCATGGAGTTTGATTGCAAAAAGAGATGAATTATTTTGGGTCATCACCAATAATTCCAAATGCAATTGCGATCCAGGATCACTTTATCACAATAATAAAGTGCTCCATAATTTTATGGAAGAAAAAACACACAAATAAAGTCATATCCATGGAATTTGGTTGCAAAATGGCAATGAATTATTTTGGGTCACCAATAAATATCCAGAGATATTGTTACTCCTATTAATGGATGTTTAGTATTAGTTTTTAAAAAATAATTTGAGAAACAAATAATTAATGCTAAGGATAAAATATGAAGAATTTTTAAATATTTTTTTTGATGTGTTAATTAAAAGGACAAATAAAATTGAAAATTAATTTTTTGAAATATTGAACAAGATTGACCCTAGCCTTAGTGTTTCTTGAAATTCTGAGCGTAGGAATTTAGGAGTGAATGAGAGGGTTTGATTATGAAATATGATTTTCTACACGTTTAGGGTAATTTAGATGACTTCCTTGTAAATATATGACACTTGGGTCTAATTCAACCCCAAAAGCTAGGTCATGAGGGGAGGGTTGCCCAAGTCCATATAAGGAGACCAGCGGTCCATTCCCCCACCAATGTGGGACTTTTACCCACTCTAACACCCCTTTCACGCCAAGGCCCGACTTGCACTTGGACTGGGATCCCAAACGGGAATGGACTAGTAGTTTCCTTATATGGACTTGGGCAACCATCCCCTCATGAGTTAGCTTTTGGAGTTGAGTTAGGCCCAAGTGCCATATCTTTACTGGTATCAGAGCTTTTCTTTTTATTAGCAAATAGAACATCAACTTCAATATTTTTCATGTTGCCAAGTACTGTCACATCATCTGGACCAAACAAAACATATTTTCCAGAATCTGTAATTTGAGAGACTAAAACTAGATTCTTCTTCAAACCTGGAACATAATAGACATCATTTAGCTTGATGTTTGTATCATTAATACCAATTTCAACCACACCTTCTTTCATTACCGGATAAGTTGAACTATCAGCCGTTACAATAACTTTTTCTCCTTTATGTTGTTGCAACTTTGAAAATAATGAATCATCGCCAGTCACATGGTGTGTACAACCAGAATCAACGATTCACTCTTCTTTGAAATCAACATAATTGAAATGAGATTTATTTGGTGCCAATTCAAACGTCGCATTATCTTTTATTTCAACGTCTTTAATAGTAAAACAATGCTCCCATTTAGGCTCATCATCTTGTTCATCTTCACAAACAGCATTTGCTTTGGAGATCTTAACACAACAATATCTTTGAATATGCCCAAGCTTCCCACACCTATGACACCTGATTGATTTGTATCCTTGTGAATTATTACCAGCAACCTTCCTCCGATTAGTACCTTCCTCTGGATCGTCCTCTTTTAACTTTTCTTTTGAAAAAAGAACAACTCTATGTTCAGAGTTGAAACTTTGGCCATTTGTTTAGCCAAAGCTTCCTGATTAGACAACATATTTTCCAGTTCTTCAACTGTTGGTTGTTGTGCCCATCCTTGAATGGAGGTGACAAAGGGCGTATACTCTTTATTTAAACCACAAATAAGGAACCTCCTTAAACGGGCTACACTAATTTTCTTTGTTGCATCTAGTTCGGAAATTTCAGCACAAATATTCTTTACTCGCAAAAAGTATTTTGAAATTGACATGGTTCCTTGTATCGTCATTGCCAATTCATTTTCCAAGAATTGTAATGTTGTTGTATTCTTCTTGAAAAATAACCTTTCAACAGTTTTCCAGACTTGCTATGGAGAACCAACATCACAAACATGATCAATAAACTCTTTGCTAATCGATGTCCTTAAAGCAAATAGAATCTTTCCGCACTTGATCTTCCATTTCCTACGTGGTTCACTATTATCAGGAGTATCTACTGGAATTTCTGTATCTGAACCAGCTATCAGTTCCCACAAGTCTTGACCTTGAAGATAAACCTCCATACACATCCTCCAATAGTTGTAGTTAGTTCTTACAAGTTTCTCAACACCATTTTGTGAATTTGCACCACTTCCCCCATTAAATTTATCCATATTACACAACAAGAATTTTCTCAAAGAACAATAACAACAACAGAGATTGAAGAATTCCAACCTGGCTCGGATACCATGTAAAGATATGACACCTAAGTCTAACTCAACCCCAAAAGCTAACTCATGGGTTTCCTGAAATTAATGCTCAAGGAGTTGATGAATCCCTTACTCTAGCTATGGAATCCTCTTCTTCAGAAAATGGACGGGAAATGGTTAGAAGATCTTTGAGGGAGAAAAGGCAACCAAATCATCTCAAAGATTATCAAGTGAAGTTAAATCACTGCACTGTGACTTCCTGTTTCTTTACTAGAGCATTTGATGAAGAATCTACATGTTATGAGGAAGCTAAGGGCTGCCAAAAATGAAAAATAACAATACAAGAAGAGATTGATACCTTGAGGAAGAATGATACATGGGAGCTTGTTGCTCGTGGATTTTCTCAAAGTTATGGGCAAGACTATGAAGAAACATTCAGTCTTGTGGCGAAAATGGTAATTGTGAGATCGATTTTCTCTCTTGCTGCTTTTAGAAATTGAAAGTTATGGCAACTTGATGTAAACAATGCATTTCTTTATGGAGAGTTGGATCATGAAGTTCTAATGGAGCAACCTCAAGGGTTCATCTCTAAACAATTTCCCAATCATGTTTGTAGACTGAAGAAGGCATTGTGTGGCCTTAAACAAGCTCCGCGTGCTTGATATGGCAAAATTGCACAATATTTTTTTTTTGTGGATTTAAATTTTCTGATTTAGATTCTAGTTTGTTTGTAAAATTAGAATCACAAATCCATTTGTTGGTTTTATTATACGCAGATGATATGATAATTACCGGAAGTGATGAAGAAGAAATATCTCGATTGAAGGAGATCTATCAATTCGATTTGAGATGAAGAATTTAGGTGAGGTTGATTATTTTCTTGGTTTGGAAGTGGAGAAAACCAGTCAAGGGTACCTTATATGTCAAAGAAGATATGCTAAGAATTTGTTGAAGCATTTTAGCATGAGGTAGGCAAAAGAAATGGCAACTCCAATGGAGATAAATCTTAAGATGAAGTTGCTGAAGGATGCTAGATCATTTTGACAGCTTGTTGGTAGTTTAATTTACTTAACTATCACAAGGCTGAAAATTGCATATTATGTTAGTGTTGTCTCTAAATTTATGCAGGATCCAAGAACTCCTCATTTAGAGGCAGCAAAAGAATTCTACGTTACATAAAAGGTTCAGTTGATTATGGCCTTATGTATGAAAAAGGGAATGATTTTGTGTTGCAAGGATTTACAGACTCAGATTGGGCAGGTGATACAACTGATCGTCGTTCAACTTCAGGGTACTGTTTCAGCCTTGGATCTACGGCTGTTTCTTGGTGTAGCAAGAAGCAGGCCACTGTTGTTTTGTCTAGTACAGAAGCGGAATATATAGCAGCGACAATGGCTGCCCAAGAATACATATGGCTAAAATGTTTGATGGGAGATATTTTTAGCAAAGTGGACTACATTGTGCAAATTCAATGTGATAATGAGAGAGCCATCAAACTTTATTCAAATTCAGTTTTTCTTGGGTGAATAAAGCACATAGAAGTTCGTCACCATTTTATTCGAGAGAAAGTATTGAATCAAGAAATTGAGTTGAAAGGAGTTCATACCAATGCACAAGTAGCAGATATATATCTTTACAAAAGCTTTAGCGAAGCCCGATTTTGTAAAGTTTAGAGTTGCTCTTCGATCATTGACGGTAAATATGCACTAAGGGGAAGTATTACAAATTAGTGTATATTATTTACTGCTTTTGTTGTTTTATTGAGTTTTACCAAGTCTAGGTGTTCGTGCCTATATTTTAGGATAGGCTAGAGTCAATAACAAAGTATATCAGTACTTTGATATGGAAATAGTTTCTGCACTTTTTTAGGAGTCAAGTTATATTACTTTTAGGAGTCAGTTATAGCTTTAGAGTTTAGTTTATAAATTTCTCTTTTTTGTTGTATTTTCATTAAAAGCTTTCAATATAAAGGTTTAGTTATTCTCTAGATCGTTTGCTTCTTCTCATCATTTCAATAAGAATTTTCTGTTCAACTTTTTGTTTTTTTCCTAAGGATTTTTAGGATAAAAATACCCTTAAAAAATAAATTAAATGAGCTGGAAGTCTGGATTTTATTCCAGCGGACAGTAAGATTTGTATTCACTCCGTAATGCGGAGCTATCGCGGAGTTGTTGCAAGGTTAGAGCGTCTCGAGTAAATCAGTCATAACTCTTTACTCAGAACTCGCATTAAGGCAAACTTGGTAGCGTTGGAAAGATGACTCTTAGACCTTTAATTTGATAGGCTATGGGCCACCTAATTCATTATATGCTGAGAGATATGATTGTTTGAAGTTGACCTAAGTATAATCTTATATTGAAACTCAATCGATAAGAAAGCTTTCAACTCAACTTTGTGCTAGGAGATTCTAGTGACCTTAATTGATATCCAAAATCATTTCCACATTAAAGAATTGACCTTAACACCTAAGCATAATTTAAGAATCACCCAACATGATCTTATACGTAAATAAATAGACTAGTTCAAGTCTTAACTTAAAAAAAAATTTGGGGTGTAACAGGCCTGATCACGTGTTTGCGTATTTGAGTCTGCATCAATAAAAAGATGCAGTGTCCCCGAAAAAAGGGACGTACATGCATATGAAAATATATTGTTTGTAAATTGGTAGAAAGAAACATAATGTACATATCAGATCAATAGAAGTAGCTAACATAATCAAAATCGTGACATATGAAGGTTAAGAGATTAGGTAGCTCAGACTGCCTTAAGGATATCTCTTTCATCATATTTTAGTTCATTATGGTAGTCTTATAGTGTAACCGACATAAGCCACTAAGTGAGCACATAAAATTTGATCTCGGTTCGATCAGCTAAATCATCTCATACATTGTCGGGTATGAGACATAAGTGTGCATATCATGTAGATCCATAACTAGCCCTTACCAGGGGCATGAAAGATGAAGTCGTCCGAACCAACTATATGATCCTTAACCCATGTTGGCAAACGTAGTTTTAGGAATTTGTCATTTAGATTTATGCCTTCTTGATCAAGGATTTAACTCCCTTAAGCTCATGTGATCATCGGTTAGTCTGAACGCTCATCTTCATAACATTCATTCATTAGTATTATCACGTCATTAGCTTACAACTCATGTACCATAGTTTTACATTCATGAGAGACTTGTATTATATCGTAATAATAAAGTTAGAGAATCATAAGATAACATCATAAGGTCTCACATTTTGAAACTTTCGTAACTCATAGTTTTAGAGTTCATAACATAAGAATTTCCGAGAAAACATCAAGAAATCATCAAAGAGTTATCAAGAAGTCATAAAGAAAATCACTAAAGAGGTTTTCACGATAAGAATTTCTCCTTTCAATAATCATTCGTAATTTCATGTAGAAAATCTTAGAAAAAACTCATTAGTAAAAGAATTTTCAAGAAATTGAAGTAATTTCACGGAGAGCTCTTGGGTTTTCATGATGATTCAAGAACAATTCAAGAATATGGAGTTTCGTCCTAACCTTAATTCATTTATGAAGGATTCTTTGAAACCATGGAAACGTAATTTGTGGGTAAAAACAAGGTGTTCCCATACATGGAGATAACCTTACATAACTTAGTGTAGAATCTTGAAGAAAAAATCTTGAAAGATGAATCCTATCCTTGGTGTTTCTTAAAGTTCTTGAGCGCACGAATTTTTCAGAATGGGAGTTTAATAATAAAAAAACTAATTCCCTACATGTTTGAGGCTATTTATATAACTTCCCAAAGATTTTAGGATAAAAATACCCTCATAAAAACTCAAAATCGATAAAATTTACTATTTTGTCATCATCTCAGTGACGGGTCGTCGCTTAAGTGACGGGTCGTCCCTTAAGTGACGGGCAGTCACCCAGACCATCAAACCTTACCACAAAACAAATATTCTGCCTCACTATGACGGCCAGGTGTGACGGTCCTATCACAGGTCTAACGGACCGTCACAGTTTTCATCATACCGTGACAGCTTGCAGCGTCTCTAGTAAAACGGTCATGACATTTTACTCAGGACTCTGATTGATGAGCAGTTGGTGGCATTGGAAAAAAGACTCATAGGTCTTTAATTGGATAGGTTCTGGATCACATAACTCTTCATATTATGAGAGATATGATCATTTGAAGTTGACCCTTTTATGAACTCATGCGAAAACTTAGTGTTGACACCCAATTTTGGACCTCCACAAAATGGATTAATCATCGAGCTTCTTTAATTTCAAATAATT
This sequence comes from Solanum appendiculatum, assembly GCA_018342035.1. NCBI lineage: Eukaryota > Viridiplantae > Streptophyta > Magnoliopsida > Solanales > Solanaceae > Solanum > Solanum appendiculatum. The sequence goes on along the minus strand of JAGDQO010000503.1, from coordinate 1,116,503 downwards.
TGAAATAATTAGCTTTTATAAAATTTAAAATATTTTCAAGTTATTTTTTAGTAATTTTGTCATTTCTATAATTTTCAAATAATATATATTTCTACGTAAATATATACAATTATTACCTTTTATGAATGTTCGAAAATTGTCTCAAAAAAATTTGTTTTTAATTAAATATTTTGTTAATAAGTTTAGTTTAATCAATAGTTTATATTTTGAGTTAATAAGTTTATAATTAAGTTAATTATTTTATTTTGTTAAGATTAAGAAGCTCGTTATTTACTTAATGTTAATTCATCTTATTTAATATTTAGCCGAATTCATCAACTAACTCAATTTGGCTACGTTCTAAATTCAAAGGATGCAATTGCAATTTGATGGGTCATTTATTAAAGCAATTCGGCTATCCCTTAAACCTAAATGAACTTTCAGCCAATTCCAATCCAGCAGCCCAGGTGCAATACCTCTGACCCAGCCCAACTTAGTTGGAAATCATTCTTCTACTTTGTTTGTTGCCTGCATATCTAATTTCTCAACTTACTCAGTCTTAATCTTATTGAGAGTTAAAGTTTTGGAGTCTTCGGGCTATAAAGCAATTGTTTTAGCATGTATTTTTGTCCGATGGATGTTTAAGTTCATCAATGCTTTATTCGATTTAGTCTCTTACTTTCCTGATTCCCTACCTATTTGAGAAATGATTGGTATTGACATATTGTGTTATTTGAGGAGATCTGTTCCTATTCTTTGGATGATTTAACTTGATCATTTTATAAAGCTAATGATTTGGGTTCGTATTCTGCTAACCTTTTTGGTTCTATCTTTCTTTAAAATTATGGTATTTATTAATCATTAATGAAGTGGTTGTTCGTTCTAAATGTTCAATTATTTAATTTCTCTTCCAGTTGTATGGTATACATTCTAATTTCATTTCCTTATTTTTGTTTGGATGTGTAACGATCCATTAGATTGTTTTGAGTACTAGAGCTTCTTATTTCATAAAAGACTCTTCGATAGATTCTAAATGGGTATTCTAGACTATTCGTAAATTAATTCAAAGAAACGACTTCAGGCGACCTTTTACTTTAACCCTTCTTAGTTATATTAATGGTATGCATATGCTTTATTGATTAGTGTAATAGTCGTCGCTATTGAAACTTATCGTGTGTGTGTCCTCTGCTGTATTGCAATTCAGTTGGGTTCTGTAGAAACTTTTGTCAACAAAACATATATATAATATTCATTAAAGGCTATTGAATTGATCGAGTATGGTGGTTGTCAGCATTGCAATTAGTTTAAGGGTTGGTCAAGGAGTTAAATTATTATTATAATGTTAATTGATTAAAAGAGAAAGAGGCAAATTACTATTCTTTATGTACTCGCGTGAATATTGTTTATCAGCAACTAAAGAAATGATGGATTGGTTAGTCAATTCTATATCCATATGTTTAAAATTGGGATTAGATTCTGGATGGTTTCATTATTTTACCTTTTGTTTTCTTTTTTTAGTGGGGTTTCTGGTGTTAGAACTTTACTTGAATATCATTAAAGTTAAGATAATTGGAGAAATTTAGAGTTATCCTTAGCCTTGAACTTTAGGAAAATTGATTATAGATTTGGATGGGTTATCGAGTCTAGGCTAGATATATTGTAATATGGGTGTCTACGGACTCGTTTGCTTATTAATATTGTATATTTGATAGATTGGAAATGTTCGGAGACTTTGAGGAAAGAAAAAGCATTGGGGAATTAGCTTGCTTGACTTCGATTCTTTGGTTGAGGTAGGTTATGGTTTATTCTATGTGATAGATAGACTCTTAATAGTGATTGATAGTCATTGAGTGATATTGTGAAATTTTCTATGTTCTTGGTTGTTGTGGTTTGGATGATTCATGTGTTGTTGTGATTGGTCTGTAATCCCAAGACCGCGAAATCTATAATCTTAAACTTTTTTTATTAAAGTGATGCCTTGAATAAAGAAAGCTTAATGAAATATTGATAAGGAAGTGGAAAGAGATGATAAATAATGACAAATGAATTAACGATGTAATTGGATCGGGTGTCACGTTCCGACACGGTGTTATTGGATCGGGTGTCACGTTCCGACAAGGTGTTATTGGATTGGGTGTCACGTTCCGACACAGTGTTATTGGATCGAGTGTCACGTTTCGACACGGTATTATTGGATCGAGTGTCACGTTCCGACACGGGGTTATTAGATCGGGTGTCACGTTCCGACACAGTAACATTAAAGAAAAACATATTGAATTAACTTAATGTACTCAATCTCAAAGAACTCATTTCCTAAAAGAGCGTGGTGTGGAGGCCTGAGTCCTCATGTGTGTTCTTGATATTGTTGACTGATTGTGTACTTGATTCAGTGTTGTTGTCACTTGTTCATGTGATTTGTTGCTTGCCACCTGCTACGTGCTATAGTTGATTTTATACTATTACTTTAAGCATATCAGTTTCTATTCTACTCAGTACATGTTGCCCTGTACTGATCCCTACTTGTGTTTCTTTCGTTTTCCTTTTATGGAGTGCAGCGAGTGTGCCACCGACTTCGACTCGCCCTCAGCTCTAGTCCGTCTCCAGCACATCAGAATTCAGGGTGAGCTATTCCATCTAGCTCGTGTTGGATTCTCTCTCGGTCATGACATGATGTCCTTAGCTTTCGGACATACATTGTCCTATTTATTTATTTTGATATCTTTAATACCCTTAGACTTGATATTTTGAGAATAGATGTCCTTGATGTGATGACTTTCAGGTTTTGGGATAATATGTAATAAACTCTAAAGGTTTCTTTTATTGTTTACTTTAAGTTGTGAGCTTCCACATTATGGTTGTATTTTGTTGTTGAACAATTAATATACGTTGGGGTTTGGATTTGTTGGTTTGCCCACTTAGGAGGTTAAGTGTAGGTGCCACTCATGACTTGTTTTGGGTCGTGACAGGATGCAACTTGTTGGTGAAAACATTAGACTCTAATCTCTTCTCTTCCTGCATCGCGATTGGCCCAATTATGTCTTTTATCGAGTCAATTTCATCAATTGGAAGCTGAAATACATGGCAAGAAAGCCGAAATACAGGGCTAGAAATTTTGATACAAGTCTTGGAAAGTCCAAAAGTGGACTAGTATATATGTCAAAATACAGGAATACAAGGCCTCAAATGGAAGTACAGGTTGCAGGATTGAAGTGAGCTGTATACATTTGGTATACAATTCGATATACAGGAAAAAGGGCCAAAATACGGCTTATATACATGAGTATACACTCATTGTATATGCAGATTTTCAGGGGGCAAGAAATGGGCCAAAGCCCAAGTATAATTGAAGCAGGTTCAGGCAACCAAATGGGCTGGAAAAGGGCCCAAATAATGCAACCTTTTTGTTAGGGGAAAATTTTCAAAATGTCAATATTTTAACATTTAATAGGACTCCTTAGCCACATTTTCAATATTTATTAAAAATGTCAATATTTTCTTTTGTTATAGGGCTGATTATGTATTTTTTTCCTTTGTTTAATTTTAAAGAATACAATTAGGTAATAACAAAAAGGAGAAAATCATGGGAGAGAATATTAAAAAAAAGGTAAAATCACTTAAATTCCTCTCATCAATTACATTTTAAAGGAAAAAATCAGACAGGGCTCCTCTCGACCTTGTTTCTCAAATTTCCAACTCTCTCTTGTTCATCAAATTTTCAATATGATTTTTAACACTCCATTGATAATACTCAATCTATATCGAAGTGAATTCGATTGATTTTGCGATTTTTTCTTATAGGGAATTTTTTTTTTGAAATAATCGATTAGGAATTCGTTGACAAACAATCGACAGGACACGAAATTTCCAACTTGATCTTCCACATAATCGGTGAAATACAAAATCCATCAGGTATTTGTTAACTGCTGAATCGTAAATTTGTTTGAAAGTGTTTCTAAAATGGCTATTAAAAGTTTTGACATGAAACATCTTTATTTTCTTAGATATTTGTTTTTTTGGGGGGATAAAAGCAGTGAAATATTTGTATGTATTTGAAATCGTTAGTATGTTTGCTTGTTTGTAATCAATGTAGCAATTTACTTAGTATGATTGAAGAATTGTAGGTTTGTATGGTTGATTGTTTTTATTTTTTTTCGGAATATTGTATCCATGCTAGGAATTGTTATCAATTTTGTAGTTCATAAAAGTATTTGTAGCTGATTGTTTGGAATACAATAATAAACTTTGTTTAGGATATAAAATCACATATGGATTAAAATATATTGGGATACAAATAATAATATTTTTGTAATACCAAAAATATATATATCTTTGGCAGTCATGGAATACAATTTTTATAGAAAAAAAATGTGGCAGTTAGTTATGGAATACAATTGGTTGTATCTAACAATGAAATACAAATATTAGTTTTGACTAAAAAAGCAAAATGCATACATTTCTCATTCATTGCGTATACTTTCTTTTTATACGAATTGTGTCATAAATGTAAAACATTATGTATTGATGACTTGAAAATAAATATTGTTGGAATACATTGTAGTTATGGGGAACATTAGTTTTCTAATCATGCATTCTGGGAGATGGAACGAAAAAAAATTGCTACATTATACAAGTCAAATACATTACTGGCTACATACGACAATTCAATTACTCCCTTACCTGATCGAAGCGAGTGGAATGTATCTGATTATATTGAGGATGGCATAGTGCGGCCACCAAAATTCAAATGACTTTCTGGTAGGCCACCAAAAAATGTTCGCGACAAATCATACGGTGAACTATACGGGAAGAACAACAACAATTCATGATGTAGTACCTGTGGATATAAGGGGCACAATAGACAGTCATGTAGGAATGGACCACATATTGTATAGTTAGTAATGTTTGTATTGTAAAAAAAAATAATTTTGAAAGTGTTGGATAGTTATGAATGCCTTTGTATTTTGATACTTGTTTGAACATGTTTATCAATTTTAACTGAATTGTGTTCAGATTATCGTTGTGATTGTAGCTTGTTTTGTATATTTTCTAATGTAAAATACTCACATATATTAATTTTAAAATAAATACAAACATAATGATTGAATAGACCTAATGATATGTACAATATAAATACAAAATAAAATGGTTTTAAGCTGAGATTTAAATAGAGAGATATTGAGATACATTGTGAGGACAGAAATATAAAACTTTTGATGGCATACAATTTTTTTTTTGATGACGTACCGTTAGAGTGAATGCAAATAAAAAAGAAATGCAAACAAAAATTATGTTGCATTCCAGATAATCAACTAGAAAGATACTATTATGAACTACTAACTTTGTATCCACTGCCGAGGTTGAATACAATTGATGAAAAAAATACAAAACTAGTAGGCATACAGTTAGAATAAATACAAAATAAGAAGCAATATAGCAAAAAAAATGTTGTATTCCACATAATTCCCACAAAATAATATTATATACTACAAAAGTTGTATCTAAACAAAAATTATGTTGTATTCCACACTGCAAAGATACTATTATGAACTACTAACTTTGTATCTACTTCCGAGGAGAATACAATTTGATGACATAAATACAAAACTAATAGGCATACAGAATAGAAGAAATACATAAATATGTTGTATTCCACAGAATCCCAACAAAATGATATTATGAACTATAAAAGTTGTATCCAAGGTAGACGAAGAGCCTATCGTTTTCCTTTTCTTTTCATTGTTTGTGTCCTTGCTCTTGATGATGTTTATATTCTGTAATTAAGGAAGGCTTTGCATGCAGATAGGGTCATGTAGATGCTTAAATCTTCTTTCTTCCGCCATTCTAGCCGCCGATCCTATATTATCGACTTGTCCTTGAGTGATACAAAGATCAAAAGACGGAAAATCGCTAAAAAATCATCATTAAATGGAATACCTCTTGTAGTCCTCTTTGAGTCCACCATTAGAGAGGAATTTTAAATTTTTCCTTATCAAAAACCCTAATAAAAAATAGAGGATTTACTAAGCAACTATACAAACAAATATATTGAAAAGTTTAAACAGATGCAAATCATTAAAATACATAAAAATCGAAAAAAGATACATACCTAAATCAATGAGATTGTTGTGAATATCTTTTGGGAGATTTTTACCAATTTATGAAAATAATCGAAAAAAAGGTCACCAATCAAAGAGAGAGAAGCAGTAGAAGGAGGGCATTGGATGAGAGAGAATTTTTTTTGTTTTGAGATAATTGTAAATTGGAGAGAGAACGTATGTTTGGGTGAAATGTATTGTTGCAATATATTGGCAAGACGTGGGCCTTAATTAGAGGAAAATAAGGAATTAGCATTGATACTTTTAATTTGCAATATAACTAAAATATTGACTTTTTTAATAATTATTTTAAAGTGTAGTTGTTTTTAATAAACATTTTAGGGATTTTGACTAGTTAACTAATTTTTCCTTTCTTTATTTTTATGTTTGATTGAAATATTTAGATTTTACTTATTTGTTTAATAAGTTGTTTGTCAATATAAAAAATAGTTTTCTTAAACAATGTTAAGTTCATTTTCCTTTTAATTAATATTTGAAAAAAATACAGTTTTTATTTTTTTTATGACAAGGGAAACCCGCAGCCGCTACCCTTTGGGTGCACACAGGGTAAAACCCCCGCTCATATACAATAGCTCGCAAACCACACAGGAGAGGTAACCCGCACTAGGCAAGCCCGGTGCAACGAGCTCGACCCAGAAGGCGAAAAAAATATAGCTTTTATTTATAACTTAATAAATATTTTCAAAGTTAGTCAAATCCTTAGTCAAGTCGTAGGACAACCGCGAGTTAGCGGGCACTTCAAATGCCTAACACCTTCTTGAAGTGTAAATTTGAACCCCGAACCCTTTTGGTATTTTTAAATGATTTCTTCTGTTGGAGTCTTTTTGCAAAATTCCAAGTTTTCTGGATTTTTCTCAAAAATTAAGTGGCGACTCTTTCTTTAAAAAAATTGATTTCTTCTAAAAGTTAAATTGATTTTTTTGGAAATCTAAGTCTTTTATTTCATTTTAAACTTAACTTGGTATTAAACTTAACTTGGTACGGGGATTGATACTCCGCATCTCCACCTAAAATAACCTTTTGAATTTATTTTGTTGATTAATAATATGACCCTCTTGGGTCATTTTGAATTTAAAAAAAAAAAAAAAAACTTGGTAGGAAAGCTTTAAACTTAACTTGGTATTAAAGGTTTCTAATGACCCTAAACCACATCCAATACACTTCTCAATTTTAGGAATGTACAGTAAAACATATATGAACAAGTTGTATATCATTCGACCCAAGTTGATATAGTTACGACAAAGAGTTTGAATCCTTAGAGTAGAATTGCAAGGTAATACACACGTACACTAAACTGATAACTTTAAAAGCATAAATGTACTTATAAATATTGATTGAATTTTTTGCTTTTCATTAAAAGATTCCACAATAAATAAAACTATAGTTTACTATTTTTTCTAAACAATTATCATTATGTTTAATTAGAGCCTTAAAATTAATTAAAATTATGTGCATTAAATCTTCACTTATATATTTTTTTCCTATTACGTAGAGACTTTATATAAATCAGATTTCCTGCCCTCAAAACAAAACTGCTAAAGGAAGACCGTCAAGCAATAAACACATAACATACGAACTTCTCCTATTCTTAGGTTTCCATTCTCTTCTTCATAAGGTATATTTTAAAGGAATAGTTCAAATATATATACTAAAATAATTAGTTTATACACTGATTATACATTATGATACATTCAAAAAATTAGATATAACTTAATTATACATAAAGTATACACTGATTATTCAATCCTGAATGCAACTCAAAATCTCCTCTAAACAGTCTCAAATTTTAGATATGAAATTTTCTCGATGCTTTGAGTCTTTTGATATACAACTCCCCCAAAATGATCCACGTTTGTGGTACATCACATTTAAAGAAAAAGGGGAAGCATCAAAGAAGAAGGAGGAGGAGGGTGGACGAAGAAGAACAGGAAGGTCGCGTTTGACCATTTTTTTGGGTATATAATATATATAGTCGAACAATCATTTTTACAAATTTATATAAATTGGGATAAATAAATGATAAGTAAAATTTATGGGTGAACATTCTACATAATTATTATCCCTATTTTAAATTTTTGGAATTTGTATTTGTTTGGTAGTAGAGGAATTTTGGATAACTAATTCTCTAACACACGTGCATTACATGTGTATCCCATTCTAAATAATAAATATTTTAAAAGTTCAAGAATTTGAAATTTATTTTTTAGCCCAAATAAAAATATAATTTTCTTTTATAGAAATTTAAATTAAAGAAGTTTAATAGAGAGAAAACACACACAAAAAAAAAATAGAGAAGAAAGTCTATTAAAATAAAAACCAAGATGGAAGAATAAAAAATTGAGCCCACCGAACTTCTCTATTTATAGCCAGCAAAGGGTAGTATTAACAACTGTTTATTGTGCCTCATCAGAAAAATTACAGTCTTTCATAAAAGTGTCAACTCATCGAAAAAGTCACAACCATTAAAAAAAGTTAACACTCTTCAATGTGAAAAAGTGTCGACTTTTAATATAAATAAATAAATATAAATATAAAATATAGAAGATATACTAAATTGGGTGTTATTAGTTGAGGGTATTATAGTAATTTAACATTTAAGTTAGGGGTATTTTTAATTGGGGGTATTGTTTAAAAATGAAAGTTACCTATGTTTAAAAATGAGAAGAAACCCTCTATTTATAGCCAACAAATGACAATATGAACATATATTTATGAAAAAATTACCTAACTTTACACCCTTTTTTACCATATTTTCTTATTTTCCCTACCGTTTAAAAAAATATCAAAAATCCCTTATTTTGCTCCCATCATCCCCTTTTTCGGATACATCAATTTGAAATCTCATACCCAAGATTTTCCTTTCTTTTTTCATGCCTCAAATCTCTACACAGTTACCTCCATTAGTCTATTTTCGATTTTCAAATCTTGTCTATTTTCGATTTTCAAATCTTGTCTCTTTCCAATTAATGATTTCAAGTGATTCAAGAGGTAGGCCTCTTTTTTAAGCGCTTAAGTTTTTGATTTTTAATTTTTTTTTTAGTTTTTTCATCTTAAAAAATTACTGATACGTATGGATGAAGGTTGATCTTTCAGTATTGGGCTTACCCAATTAGTTCGAGAAGGATACATCTTCGACTTCTAAAATAATTGTGAAAAAAATGCTCAAAAAGGGAGAAAAAGATCAAGATGGTGGTGGCTCTAGTAAGGGTTTTGGATCGAGATTCATAGATGACGCTATTGTTGATAGTGAAAAAAAGATACGGGAGTTGATACAGAGCAAAGGAGAAAGTGTAGAAGAATTTCTTTGTCATTTTTTTTTGCTTTCAGCAGATCAAATTGTTGATTTTTTTTCCGATTTTTCGTTGTTCATCCTTTTTGATTCATATGGGTTCAGATTTTTAATGTATCAAGTTGATTTTTTTCTTAAACTAATGTATAATGACTTTAAGTCAACATTATGATACATTATATTTTTATCATGCACAATGTATCATGTTCAAATATTAGTTTTGATACATAACCTTAATTCGTATTGATACTTGATACAAAAATTCTACCAAATGTGTCATTTATCATTTATCGGGTATTGCTACGAAAGAAGAAAAGTGTTTAATATAGATTTTTATCAATTATCTTAACGATCCGTAAATAAATTAAGTACCAGATACCTATTTATTGCATACTCATTATTAAATGTATCAGAGATACATCAACAACATGATACATTTATGTCACGACCCGAGCCTACATCCTGGACGTGGCCGGCACTCGAAAACCATTGCTGGTCTAAAAGCGAACCCTCATCCTGGCTGACTACAAGCGGAAGACTAACTCAACATACACAAGCATCAAACTGAAATAAATGCTAAATCAATAGTGTATTAAATTTCAAAACTCTCTGAATATACTGAGTACTAAACATAAGTTTTAAAGAAAACCTCTAAGACAGAAAGACTCTCCAAAACTATCTATCTATGAAGCATAAACTATATATAGACGAGTGTCGGAACAAGACCCACGACTACTCAAAATGCTACTAATGCCAACAACTCATAACACTAGAGTTCTCTTGAAGCAAGGAGACCTCACTCGAAAGCTGATGAGCGGATGGAGTAATCTCAACGGAGTCTTATTGAGGATCTTAAGTACTTGTATCTGCATCATAAAAGATGCAGGTCGAATGACATCAGAACGTGGAATGTATGAGTATGTAATATAGCTAAACAATAAAATTACTTGTCATGCCCCGAGCATACACCCTGGACGTGGCCGGCACTCGAGAACCATTGCTGGTCCCCCTTGGCTGACTACTTAGCGAAAAACTTAATCAAGCAATAATAGGCTTAAAACAGAATGAAATCCATTAAACTCAAGTACTGGAAAATACTTAATAGCAATACTTATAGTTCATAAAACAACACAAAAAAAGTAAATGCTGAGGAACACCTCGACTCTACCTATCTATGAAGCATCTACTATTAAAGAAGGATGTCGGGACAAGACCCACGACTCCTCAACAAAATTGCTACTAACAACTTATAAAAATGTAGTCCTCCGGAACCAAGAAGGCCTTACTCAAAAGCTGACAAGCGAATGCAGTGATCTCAACGGAACTCCTGTTGAGGATCCTAAGTACTTGTATCTGCATCATTAAAAGATGCAGATCGAATGACGTCAATACATTGAATGTACGAATATGTAATATAGCTGAACTGAAACTCTGGCAGTAACTCAACTAAAATATAATATAGATCATATGTAAAACTCATTTAAACTCTTACCGAAAGAATACAATAAAAGCATATATTGAACTGACCAGGCTGAAAGAAATGTTCAACTCAACTCAACTCAACTCAACTAAACTAAACTCAACTCAACTCAACTAAACTAAACTAAACTCTTTTTCAATCGTGAATATTACTCTTCTCATTCTCATATTTACTTTCTCAAGACTCAGTTCAAAACCATTGATAATTACAAAAGAATTCTCAAAATGACTCAAAATGACCTCTTGAACTTCCCAATTAAAATTACTTTGGTTTGGAATATAAATCAAGACATGTGAGTAGGATAACGCATGAATTCTCAATGATAAATGGAGCTTATATGAGTTAATATAGAGTGGGAAAACATAGCCACAACTTAAAGGAACACACCTAAGAGAACGGAGAAGAAATGGGCCCTGGCGACCCCTGGCGCACTGCTGGCGTGGGGTGCCAGGCCCCAAACTTCAGAAGAAAGTTTGGGGTGCACTGTTGGCGCGGGGCGCCAGGCCCCAAACTTCAGAAGAAACTCTCTGGCGCTATGGTGGCGCCCTACCTCACCCTCTGCCCAGATATTTTGATGAATTTTCTTGCTCAATTCCATGTTCTAACTCATCTAGAATCGATTGGTTTCTTCCAAACTCTCTTTGATTCACAAACCCAACACAGAACTATCGAAATCCCACTCAAATTCTATCAAGAACACCACTCATTCTCAAAATCCTCACCTCAAGAACTCAAAACCTCCATTGATAAAGAATGAAGCTTAAAACTCAAGAACTCTTCAAGAATGCTCACATAACCAATTATATAGGCGAATTAAAGAAAGAATTACATGCTTGGCGGGAGGATAAAAAAATCCATCACTATGGGAAGCCTTACATACCTGGAAAGAACGAAGGTTCTTGGCGAAATCGATGAATCTTGAAGAACGCTTGAAAACCCTTTTTTCCTCTTCTTGAAATTTTGCCCTAATTTCTCTAAGTTTTTAGAAACGTGAATAGGTGATTTAGAATCTGATCAGACCCTTAATTAGGTCAAGAAAAACGTGTTAAACCTAGTGGGAAAAAGGAAAAGACCAAAATACCTTTTTCTTAAACGGATGAAAAGCCTTAACTAGAGAGGCTTCACTCAAAAAGGCATAACATTTTACTTCGAGCTTCAAATGGAGAAAACTTGGTGGCGTTGAAAAGAGGACTCAAAGACCTTCGATTTGATAGCTTATGGACCACCTAAATCATTATGTGTTGAAAGATATGATTATTTGAAGTTGACCTAAGTAGAATCTTAGGTCAAAACTCACTCGGTAGGGAAGCTTTAAACTCAACATTGTGCTAGGGTATTCTAGTGACCTTAATTGATATATGAAATTATTCCCACACTAATTAATTGACCTTAGAATCTAAGAACAATTAAGAATGACTCGGTACGATCTTAGACAAAATTCAATAATGATTTAGGTCTTAACTTAAAATTTTTCGAGGTGTTACAATATCTCCCCCCTGGGATCATTTGTCCTCGAATGATGGTTAAACTGAGCATGAAAGGTAAATGGGTTACTATCACTATCTCTCTTGACTTCTGAACTTGCCTACTAACATAGGCGGAAAATGATTCATACTGAGAGTTTTGAAACTGGACTAGAGCACATAAGTCATGAACGATATGAGTTTGAACATAGTCACTCTCTATCTGAAATTATTTGACATGAAACAAGGATATCCGGGCACGAAGTAAGAATATGACTACTATGGCTTGAGTGATATGACTAGTAGCTTTAAGCTTAGCAACACTTCTCAACTATGCTCTCCTTTCTGATTACTAACTTCATAAGCTGCAACTGATAGCCCCAAGTAGAGTATATGACTACTCTTACCAATGTCTAAGTCAAATCGCTTACTATTACTGTGCTCAAGCCTAATCTCTAATTCACAAGGTGCGAAATATGAGATGGTTATACTTATCTAAACCACAAGATTCAGGTTCTATACCTTTGTAGGGAACCCCATCCCAAGAATACTTCTTCTTATAACCGCATTTAACCAACCTTGAGCCCATATCTAGAAACACTTAATGCTTCATGCATTTGTCCACATGTTAACAACACTACATTCAAGCCTAGTACTATAACCACTCCTTGGACTCCTGCTAACCAATCCTTCTAAGAATTTCTCATTCTCTCATCATCTCTACCGCATTACTACTGGGAACCGACTAATTGCTCTCATCTGACAATTACTTATAGTAAAACTCCATCCTATTCCTCCTCTACACTATAACCTTAGATGGAAATAAAAGAAAATACCACCACTACCACAATAAGAAACATCAACTCTCTTTGTTCTATCATCACTCAACTACTATCAACCACATCACTATCAAAATTGAAAATGATCATTGAAAGAGCTTTAGGGCGAAAGATCATAAGCACGATTCATTCGAGAATTTTGATATAAGAATATGCATTACACAACATTATGTTGCTAGCCATTGAGAGTAAATCATGAATTCGCAAGACTGAGCATACTATGAGACACGATGGCTTATATGAATTAGTTTGTATCATGAGGCAGATATCCGTAAATTTATGGAGTAAGATTTAGATCAATGGGGTAAAGTATTTGCCCCTCATTCTGGAACTGAGAATGCATGTGAATTTGTCTCAAGTGTATGAGCATAGGTCATGAACACAATTCTGATATTAAAGACATCAACATGATGCTGTAACGGTTGTATTTTGATGAATATGCTAGAGTATGAATGGATTGATATATCACTTTAACTCTTTCTGAACACCTTCTATCTGATTCTCAACACTTGACTTGGTTTCTCATCTTATCATCTCCCCCTTAGGTTTGAAGCTGATACTCTTAGGCTATGGATCTATTTTATCTTTTCTAAACTAGTCTACATTCGCTTTTCTTACTTAGAAGATGCAAATCTCATGACTACTGAACTCTCCATAAGCAGGTACTAAAACTCCTTCTAAGATGCTTCTCCTCCCCTCTTCTCATTGGCTTATAAGGCCACTTAATCTAACTGTTAATAACCTGACTTCTCCTTCTTAGCCTACTAATAACACCCTTCTATGTTCATATATAGCTAACTGGAGAAAATTTGAACTATATTTAAGAGGCTCATCATTGGCTATATATGAACTCTCTAACCAACTCTTATGGGTAATAAATAATGTTTACATCAGCCTACTCCACATTGATAATTCAAATATATTATCTAGGCACACATAGAAAATCATAAACTTAATCGGAGCCTCGTCAGACTAAACACGATCTCGGGTACACCTGTTAATGTTGTTGTTACTTTAATGACTTAGATGTACCTTATTGCTCTCATCTAGAGTTAGAATCCCACACTTGTACCACTCATATTTATTGCAACTAACACCTTAATTCCTCACCTACTCTATGTCAAATCTATTAGATCAAATCTCAAAACTAACATCATCACCCTCAGGTTGCCATCCTATGATCACGGCACTCATCTCAAATTCAAGCTTAGTGTCTGTTACTAAACACGGATATCAATATAATTGCTCGCTTACTATACTACAACTACTAGATAAACTTAAGAAACACTTATCCACTAAGACCTCATGACAAGTTGTAAATCTTTATATCTCCGTGTACATACTTATAGATTACTGCCACATTCCTTTTCACAACTTAAGTACTATTTACCCACTTAGTATACATTATTAATTAATTACTTCTATAATCCTCTAAATACTATGGGCTCTCCTTTCAATATCATAAGCCTAGCTTAGATCAATCACCTCATGAATACTCTGCTCTTCTATTCAACACTTATACTTGGCCTTCACTAATACAATATTACATTGACATTAACTCCCTTCTGGTTAAATTATACTCTAACTCATCCATACTAGTAGCTTTTACTATACCTTCTATCATGGAATCTACACAAACTCATCACTTCTTAGTCAACCCATAAGGAGAAACTCATCCTTAATAACTTATTGGGTGCATGATTGCAATAATGTAATTTGCCTCATCACTACCTCCCTTTCTTAGATTATTATACCTCTGCATACATTCTTCTAACTCTGGACACTTCTACTACTACTGGCTCATAGTATCGTAACTCATACTATATTTTTGGGTGCAAATACTACCCAAGTTCTAAAACACACTTTCCTCATAAGGGTCTCAACTGAAACAAGGTTTAGAGAAGACAGTCTGGGAGTACATCTCGCTTTTAGCTCGAACGCACGATTCATAAGAATAAGAGTGCATTCTTTCAACTTCAAACACTTAAGCTCACTCACGAGCTTCTCTCAAGCCCCTGTGCAGTCTCATGACTTTCTCAAGACTTTTCCTGGGAGCAAATCATTGATTAGGATCTAGGCTTTGCTTTTCAACTACCTTGAGTATGAGGGGTAGTCGAATGAAATTGAG
The DNA here is from genome assembly GCA_018342035.1 of Solanum appendiculatum. Lineage (NCBI taxonomy): Eukaryota > Viridiplantae > Streptophyta > Magnoliopsida > Solanales > Solanaceae > Solanum > Solanum appendiculatum. The sequence goes on along the minus strand of JAGDQO010000503.1, from coordinate 1,101,209 downwards.
AAACGCATAAGTACGAATAAGTTCCTTATGACACAGTTCTAGTGCACGATTTAGAGTATGAAAGAAGGGAAACTTTACTTAAATGTTTGTAGTCCCTCATTTATAGAAGTGGGGCCCTCACAACCATAAATAAGATCCTACTTGACACGGCTTCATAGACACCCTAGGACATTTGAACTCTGTGCTCTGATACGAAGTTTGTCACACCCCGAGCCTACATCCTGGACGTGGCCGACACTCGAGAACCATTGTTGGTCTCCAAGCGAACCCTTGGCCTGGCTGACTACTTAGAGGAAGACTTACTCAAGCAATAATAGGCTTAAATCAAAATAAAATCCATTAAACTCAAGTATTCAACTCATAAAAACTGGAAAATACTTAATAGCAATACTTATAGTTCATAAAAACAACACAAAAAAAGTAAATGCTGAGGAACACCTCGACTCTGTCTATCTATGAAGCCTCTACTATAAAAGAAGGATGTCAGGACAAGACCCACGACTCCTCAAAAAAACTGCTACAACAACTTATAAAACTAGAGTCTTCCGGAACCAAGGAGGCCTTACTCAAAAGCTGACAAACGGATGCAGTGATCTCAACGAAACTCCTGTTGAGGATCCTAAGTACCTGTATCTGCATCATTAAAAGATGTTGGTCGAATGACGTCAGTACATTGAATGTACGAGAATGTAATATAGTTGAACTGAAACCCTGGCAGTAACCCAACTAAAATATAATATAGATCATGATGGAAAACTCATTTAAACTCTTACCGAAAGAATGCAATAAAAGCATATATTGTACTGACCAGGCTGAAAGAAATTCTCAACTCAAATCAACTAAACTAAACTCAACTCAACTAGACTCGACTCAGCTCAACTCAAATCAACGTAAAACATGATTAGAGATAATATCATTTTAAGCTTCACAAAGTATAATATAATAACTCAAAGAAAATTATATGTGAAAATAAAATGAAAGTACACTTTACTCTATTTGGGAGTTTCTCTAACCGACGACCATCACTATGAGCTACGTGATGATACAACGTCTCGCCTACGTTGCCAGAACTGTCATATACCTTGCCGGGGTATAGAACCTCTCAACTAAGTGGATCCACTAAGATCTGCCTAAAGGCACTAAGGAAATCATCTAAAAAGTATGAATCCTTTACCCATGTTGGCATACATGGTTTATGAGGACTTTGAGTTGTTTGAACTCCCCCATATCGGTGCTCAATACTTCTCCCAATAATATGTACTCATGCTCAAATGTATAAAACATAACTCTTTCTCAATTTGAGGTAATTACTCAAATGATCCTCTTAATAGAGGTGATACTCTGAAACATCTCTGAACTTATAAACTCATTTAAAGATCAATGCTTCTATATTTTAAATGTAAAAGTGTTACATTTGGAAATACTTAGTTCCCTTATAATCTTTTTCAATCGTGAATATAACTCTTCTCATTCTCATATTTACTTTCTCAAGACTCAGTTCAAAACCATTGATAATTACAAAAGAATTCTCAAAATGACTCAAAAAGACCTCTTGAACTTCCCAATTAAACTTACTTTAGTTTGGAATGTAAATCAAGACATGTGAGTAGGATAATGCATGAATTCTCAATGATAAATGGAGATTATATGAGTTAATATAGAGTGGGAAAACATAGCCACAACTTAAAGGAACACACCTAAAAGAACGGAGAAGAAATGGGCCCTGGCGACCCCTGGCGCACTGCTGGCGTGGGGTGCCAGGCCCCAAACTTCAGAAGAAAGTTTGGGGTGCACTGTTGGCGCGGGGCGCCAGGCCCCAAACTTTAGAAGAAACTCTCTGGCGCTATGGTGGCGCCCTACCTCACCCTCTGCCCAGATATTTTGATGAATTTTCTTGCTCAATTCCATGTTCTAACTCATCTAGAATCGATTGGTTTCTTCCAAACTCTCTTTGATTCACAAACCCAACACAGAACTATCGAAATCCCACTCAAATTCTATCAAGAACACCACTCATTCGCAAAACCCTCACCTCAAGAACTCAAAACCTCCATTGATAAAGAGTGAAGCTTAAAACTCAAGAACTCTTCAAGAATGCTCACATAACCAATTATATGGGTGAATTAAAAAAAGAATTACATGCTTGGTGTGAGGATGAAAAAATCCATCACTATGGGAAGCCTTACATACCTGGAAAGAACGAAGGTTCTTGGCGAAATCGACGAATCTTGAAGAACGCTTGAAAACCCTCTTTTCCTCTTCTTGAAATTTCACCCTAATTTCTCTAAGTTTTTAGAAACGTGAATAGGTGATTTAGAATCTGATTAGACCCTTAATTAGGTCAGGAAAAACGTGTTAAACCTAGTGGGAAAAAGGAAAAGACCAAAATACCCTTTCCTTAAACGGATGAAAAGCCTTAACTAGAGAGGTTTCACTCAAACAGGCATAACTTTTTACTTCGAGCTTCAAATGGAGCTAACTTGGCGGCATTGGAAAGAGGACTCAAAGACCTTCGATTTGATAGCTCATTGACCACCTAAATCATTATGTATTGAAAGATATGATCATTTGAATTGGACCTAAGTAGAATCTTAGGTCAAAACTCACTCGGTAGGGAAGCTTTCAACTCAACTTTGTGCTAGGGGATTCTAGTGACCTTAATTGATATCCGAAATCATTCCCACACTAATGAGTTGACCTTAGAATCCAAGAACAATTAAGAATCACTTGGTACGATCTTATACGAAATTCAAGAATGATTTGGGTCTTAACTTAAGAATTTTCGGGGTGTTACATAATTGAACTGAAACTCTACAGTAACTCAACTAAAATATAATATAAATCATGATGGAAAAAAATTATTTAAACTCTTACCGAAAGAATGCAATAATAGTATATACTGAACTAACCAGACTGAAACAAATACTCAACTTAACTCAATGTAAAGCATGATTAGAAATAAAATCCGTTAAAGCTTCATAAATAAAAGATATAACTCAAAGATGTATATAAAAATACAATAAATTACTCTTTACTCTTATTTGAGAGATTCTCTAACCGACAACCATTACTATGAGTTACATGATGATACAGCGTCTCGTCCACACTTTCAGAACTGTCCTATACCTTGACGGGGTATAGAACACCTCAACTAAGTGGATCCACTAAGTTCTGCCCGAAGACACTAAGGATTCATCTAAAAAGTATGATCCTATACCCATGTTGCTACATGGTTTATGGAGGCTGTGAGTTGTCTGAACTCTCCCCCATATCGGTGCTCAATACTACTCCCAATAAATATATATACGCATACTCAATGTTTAAGAACATTCTCTTTTCTCAATTTGAGGTAATTACTCAAAAGTTCCATTCAAAAGAGGTAATTGCTCTGGAGTATCTCTGTACTCATAACTCATTTAGAAAGCAAAGTTTCTCTTTTTCAATTTAAAACTATTATCTTTGGGAATTACTTAGTTCCCTATACCTTCTTCGAAACTCATCCTTTACTCTTTCTTATAAACAATTTTAAAGACAAAGCATTTGTTCTAAAAAGATTCTCAAACTCCTCTTTACTTTCTCAAAACTCAGTTTAAGATCATTGTTGGTTAACAAGGGTTCTCAATATAACTCAAAAGACTTCTTGAATTTTTCCTTTTAAACTCACTTTAGTTTTGAATGTAAACTAAGACATGTGATTAAAACATATAGGAAATCTCAAAGGTGAATGGAGCCTTTAGGAGTTAATACTAAGAAGGAAACGTAGTCACAACTCAAAGGAACATGTTTGGAATGAAACACGAAAGGAAAAAGGCCAGGCGACCCCTGGCGTACTGCTGACATGGGGCGCCAGGCCCCAAACTACTGGCCAAAGTTTGGGGCGCACTGTTGGCGCGGGGCGCCAAGCCCCAAACTACTGACCAGTAGTTCTGGCGCTATAGTGGCGCGCCGCCCCCCCCTCTACCCAAAAATTCGACGAATTTTTATGCTCAATTTAGGGTCCCAACTCGTCTATAATTGAGTAATTCCTCTTAAAATCATCTTGATTTTCAAACCCAACATGAATTCATAGAAACTTTCATACAAACCCTCTTGAAATATAACTCTTACCAAAGATCTACAACACAAAAGAATTCACAACCTCCATTGTTAAAGAATTAAACCAAAATCAAGAACTATGCAAGAATCCCTTAGATATAATGATTTTTTGGATAAATTAGATGTATGGCGTAAGGATGAACAAGTCCATCACTGTGAGAAGCCTTACATACCTGGAAAGAACAATGTTCTTGGCGAGAATCGACGGGATCTTGACGAACGCTAAAAAACCTAGCTCTTTCTCCTCTTGAACTCTTCTCCTATTTTTCTAAGTGTTTAGGAATGACAAAGAGTGGTTTAGCATCTGATTAGACTCTTAATTGGGTGAGGAAAAACGTGCTAAACCTAGTGGAAAAAAGGAAAAGACCAAAATACCCTTTTCTAAAACGAATGAGATGCCTTAAATAGAGAAGCTTCACACAAACGGGCATAACTTTTTACTTCGAGCTTGAAATTTAGCAAACTCGGTGGCGTTGAAAAGAGGATTCAAAGATCTTTAATTTGGTAGGTCATGGGCCATCTAACTCCTTATGTACTGAAAAATATGATCGTTTGAAATTGACTTAAGTAGAATCCTATGTCAAAACTTACTCGGTAGGGAAGCTTTCAACTCAACTTTGTGCTGGGGATTCTGGTGATCTTAATTGATATCCAAAATTATTCCCACACTAATGAATTGACCTTAGAATTCAAGAACAATTAAGAATCACTCGTTACGACCTTATACGAAATTAAAAAATAGTTCGGGTCTTAACTTAGAAATTTTTGGGGTGTTACAATTTAATACCTATTAGTTATAATTACCTATTCTTCCATACTGATACATTAAAAAAAATTCACATATATCTAATAATTTATATCAACAAAATGTGACTGAAATACTTTAAGGTTACTAAATGATTTTTAATGAGTATTTCTTAAACTTCCGCATATATGTTTAGTATTCTGCCTAGTAGTCAGTTTGGCCAAGGGTTTGCCTGAGACCAACAATCGTTTCCGTGAGCCGGCCACGTCTAGGGTGTAGGCTCAGGGCGTAACACTACATCTCATAATAGGTAAGTTATCAATCTCATTAATTATTTAATCGGCGGTGATTCCGCTCTTCCTCTTCCAAATTCTCATCACCGCCCATCAATAACGACAATCATGATGTGGAACATGCCTCCGGTTCCTCATCTCATCTACAACGACCTCCATTAATAATAACACCACTGCCTCCATTCTTCCTCTCTCTTCCCTTCCTCTCACTTTTTTTTGTTTATTTTTTGGGTTCTCCAATGATCAAAGCTCGAATAGCTCTCGATGAGATTTGCCACCACTATTCACCTTTCTTCGTCACAATCGTAGCTCCAATGATACATATTTGGTTGGAAAATGGTATATCCATTGATGACATGGAACACAAAATTATCATTGTTGTCGCTGGCGATACTAATGGATGACTGATTCACCGACAATTGAACTCGAATTTCCTGATATTTCCAAGGTTTAGGACTTTCTAGTATAGAGTAATTAATGAATTTTTGGTGTTCACAGTGATGGTGAAAGTACTTTTGGTGTTTGCAGGGATGGTGAGACTATAAGGAAAAATGACAGAGAATAATAAAAATAGAAAAAAAATATTACTTCAAGTTTCACATATTAAAAGCGTGAGTTTCACTGGTTAACATATAGCTATGGTTGTGACTTTTTTAAGGGTGTAATAATTCCTATTTTAAACAGTTCAAGAGGGTTATTGCACTCCCATAAAGTTGAAGCGTATAATTGAAAATCCAAATATAAGTAAAGAGTGATTTTTAACTTTTTTCTCTTGGATGTTGTATTTGTAATTTGTATTGTTATTTTGAATAAACAAAAAAGTCATATTTACACCCTTTTTATTGAAAAAGTTTTGATATTGCTCTCTGTTATACTTTCGGCCATATATGTTTCATTATATTATTGGTACATATATGTCTTTGATGTTATAAAAATAGCTCAAATTTGTCCTTTCTCTCCTTTGATAACCCCATCCATTTTAGCTAAAATAACATGCCAACTCACCGGACCAATCCTTCTTCGTCCACTATTATCCATGTCACCAACATCTCATCGTGTGAACTCACTTGTGAATTTTATTTGGATGACCAATTTCCATCATACAACAAAACTAAATAAATTATTAATTTAAAAATGTTGTGTATCTTAGTTAATGTATTTGCAACAGAAGCATTATTATCCTCGTTATATTCGTGAATACAATATTCTAAAACTTCAAAATAAAGTAGAATAAAAAATGGAAATGAAACAAAATTATATCTGAGTTCTTTGAATTTACCTTGCTTTCTTAAAAAACTTAATTCCTTCGTAGTACCCGCTCGAGGTATATAATTATTTCTCTCATGATAAAATGGATAAATTAAATTAGTATAATGGTACATCAAATTTAGTGTATAATGAACACAAAGCGTAACGAAATTACACTTGGAACTTACTTTGCAAATGTAAGAAATATTGCATAAAGAAGTAGAGTAATTCAAAATTTTCTTAAGTAAAAATCTGAAGAAATAGAGTAATTCAGAATATTTGTAAGTAAAAATTTGAGGAAGCAAACATGTATTTATAGTCAACAAAAAGTAGTTAAACATATGTGATTGTGCCTTTTTAGGAAAAGTAAAAACCTATTCCATCCATGTGAAAATGAGATGCTATTCAAATTATGCCCTTTCCCTTGGTATCTTTACGGGAATTAAAACACCTATTTGTTTTTCATTTTCACCTCTTAAAAAATCCAAGAATACCCGATATGAACGCGAAATAGTTATATGAAAAATAAATCATTTGCAATTAATGATTAATCGTATTTGGATAAGTAGATTTTTCTTTAAACTTTTCGTAGTGAATGTATATTAGATATACTCAGTCGATCAATCAATATGATATCTTTGAACCGTCAAGTTTTAGTGTATACCTAGACAACATACATCATACAATTAACTCTTAACTATCTTTGATTCTCATTGTTGTATTTGTTTCTAAAAATGAGTTGACGGTGTAATATTATTGTCCACCGTCAGTGAATAGTAGTTAAATTTCTTTTTTAATTAATTGACAGAACATGAATTCGATAGAGTCAAGCATAACAAAATCACGTATAAAAAAGAACATATAGTAATGCACAAGAGAACAATAACAACAACAATAATATAAAATACTATAATCTAAACAAAGAGAACTATAAATCATAAATAAAATTGGAGAACAAGATAGTACATGAGTAATTAAGAACAACCATACTAATTAATCTTCTAGAACTCTAATCTTCGATCTCCATATATCTATTCCTATCTAGAGTCATGTTCTCTATAAATTGCAAATGTAATGTTCCCTCTTTTGATTATTGATCGATCTCCTTATTTTGACTTTCCATTCTTTACAAGTTGTAGTAAACAAATAACGCTCTGAAATTCAATAATCACCAAAAGAATTATCATTAACGGTACTAGCGATGCTAATCAAGTGTTTTTCATCCTCATAAGTATTAATTGCATTCTGAATAAAAGGATGATTAATTAGTTCATCCACACTCAATAATCTACTAGTAAAAATCACAAAACAAATAGTCTTTCACAAAATCTTTAGCCATCTTAAAAACACCAGTGTCTATATACTCTTCATCAGGCATATCAAAACCACAAATCTCACGTTGATATTTGTTAATATGTCCCACATACCAAGTGAGCTTCCTGGTGAACATCTTTGCGACAACGCACCCTACAGATCAAATATCAAAAAATTGATGCTTGCGACTTATTTCTTCTTTGACGGATCCAAAATCAGCAATTTTTACTAACTTGCTATTTAAATAAATAAGTACGTTACTGAATTTGATATTCCCATGGAAAAAATGATTATTATGAATGAGACGAATGCCCATTAAGAGGTGATACTCAAGCATCAAGAGATTGTACGTTCACATTGCGTATTCAACACTCTCATCTTTTTCAAAACATCGAACGATATAAAACGAACATTTTAATTGGTTCAAGATTTTTCCTTCTTGTCATAACAGAGAGCATTCGTCCTTGTCAACTTGTGCAGATTTGACTACTACTGCTTATAAATAATTGTTGGCGGAACAATGTGTTGCCAAATATATGAGGTCGTTAAATCCAACCAAACGACCCCTTATTGTACACAATGTATCAAGTTTGTATAATAGTATATAAGAGGCGTTAATACACACTTTTACATTGTAAATATAAAATTATACAATATTATATAAATTTATCGAAAATAGGATTTCGTCCCTTACGAACTTCAACAACAAAACTCCATCTGAAATGGGGAAAATCTTTATCAAATAGTTTCAAAATGATACCTAAAATGTACCACAATCATCAAATTAAAAACCCATTTGTGAATTTTCATAATTTCTATAAAATTATAGATTTAAATAGAGAAGGAAAATCAACTCCTCGTCTTAAATTTTCGTACTAGAATGCTATGTTTGTTTTTTTTCTTTGCAAAGATGTTATGCTATGTGCCTGCAAAGTGAGAGGAAGGAAGTTGATGAAAGTCAACATATATTAGCAACTCTGTGAAAAAATGCTTTGGACAAAGAAAGACTAAACATTGACCATTGTACAACACAATGAAAACATCTTAGCCTTTGGTCCAAGAATACCATTGGTCCAAATTACATATCTAAACAAACTTCAAACTTCATATTTCAAATCACGATTCCATTATTGCATGTCCAAAACGATCCATAAATAAAAAGTACAAACAAAACAAGTACCAACACTATAATGAAAATTTGTAGTTTTGCATCACGTATAAAGGTGAGATCTTTGATGTCATCGTCGCATTCAAATAACTGCATACAGCTTTCCTTCAATATCATACAACCAAAACATTTGCGTATTTTTCATACCAAAAAATATTAAGGTTGATTTTCCCAAACCAAAATCAAAATCAAAATCGTGCACAGGGAACTTGCATATACTTGTACACATGCCTTTGTCAACTTCATCGTTACCTCCCCACTCCGGTGATCGAAAACTTTCATATTATATGAATTAACCAACGTTGACACTGCGTCATCTGGTGAATTAGCTTTGTTACATGAAGCAACAACTTTATTCACTGCATTAATCCTGATTAATATTATGAAATGATGCAATTCCATCTTGGCCTCTTGTATATAGTAAATTGAAAGATGCTCCATCATATCAAAGAAATCACATGGAAAGATCTTCTCCAACTTAGTGGTAATAACATGAATATTGTCACGCTCCGAGACTACCTTCTAGACGCGACACGGTGCTTAGAGCCACAAGTGACCCCAAACTAACCTCATGGCATGGCATGACACTAAAATTAACATAATTACTGATAGAAGATAACTAAATGTGGAAGCTAATTGAAATAGTCTAATAGCTCAATAGATGAAATATCTGAGTACATATAAGTAAAAGTCTATATTGACTTTCTGAAAGCCTCTACTATTATGAGTTGCTAGGACAAGCCCCTAGCTAAGTTCAAACGTCGAAAACGGAAAGTAATGACTGAAATCAAAGATAAATGGATCGTCCTCAGATAATAAGGACTCACAAAAAGCTGTTGCATTAATGCTGACTAAATCTGTACTAACTGCGGACTGGATACTAAGTGTCAGAACCTATATTATCAAACAATATAGATAAAAAGTATGCGGTCAGTACTTTGAATATATTGAGTATGAGGAATTATATCTGAATATACTGAATATGTAAAAATGCTGATGCAATGATCAAGTAAAATAGCATGAAGCTGAGATATACTGAATTGAAATATAAGTACAAGGTCAAGCAATAACTGAAAGTCCTATGTGTGCACTTCTATAAAAAAAAAATCCTAATTTTATATATTCAATCTACATATATAGATTGAATATATTATCATATAAGCTCTATATATATAAACACATCAACTTACACGAGGTTTATTATATTTACAAATAATTTTCAACATGAGATTAAGTATGTGCAGATTTTATATAATAATAGGGGACAAACGTGTAAAGCACGTTTTCAAAACTATTAACAATAAAAAGTATGGATTAAATTTATAACAATTTTTTACCCTCCCAAAAAATATTGTTGCGGTTTCTAATACGCAAGTTATCATTCTCAAGAATATTATTGTAATGACTTAAAAATAATAAATAGGTACCTTACTGCAGCACGTTAACACTTAAAAGTCTACCATGATCCATCATTAATATATGTGGCTTTAATACTTGCAGTGCACTTTTAAATGATAAAATTGGTACATGGAAATACAAAATAAAATATGTAATGACCCCCTTATGATCATAGTTTTTTTTTTTAATTCTTATTTGGGGTTTGAAATCCGTATTGGAGTCCGATTAAATTCAATTTCTAACATTATATTATGCAATTTAATTAGTTCTTAGTAGCTTTAGAACCTACCGTGCATTTTTAAATGAAAAAATTGTCACACATTGAAATTCGAAATAAAATCTTTACTTATCCATATGATTATGGATTGTTTCTCACATGTTTTCATCTATTTATATTCTGTAATTTAATCGGTTATTAATGTGCAGTGCATTTTTAAATGAAAAAAATTGGTATGTTGAAATTCGAAATCAAATCTTCAATTATTCCTATGATCATAGATCGTTTCTCACATGGTTTCATTAGTTTATATTCAGCAATTTAATTGGTTTTTCATGATTTGTGTACCTTACAATGTATTTTAAATGATAAAAGGGAAAATGGTCAAAAATACCCCTCAACTTTGTTTTGTTGGTTGACTATGTCGTCGCCGTTAAAATGAAGTTATTTTTAGCCCTGCCGTCTACAAACTTGTCACTCGTGCCCCTCAATTGGATGGAAAACCCCAAATCAATAAAAATAACCCAATTTCAATTAAATTACCCGTTCTCCGACCCACTAAACCAAATAAATTCTTACCAAACTACATCCCCAAAGTCATCTCTTTCCTCCATTGAAGGACCTATTAGAAAGAGATTGAAAGATGTGTTTGTTGTAAAATTAAAGGAAAACTCTAGCCGGTATTTAACTGTCATTATTAATATCCTCATGATTTATGCAAGAATCTATGCCAGTATAGGAGGACTTGATCCATGGTATGTTTAGATTCATCATTGCTAGGCAGTATACGAAGCGTATGCCCTAGCCAGAGCGATTCAGATTCCAACTTGGCTCCTCTGGATGCAGTCACAATTAACAGGTTTGACAATGTATATTTCAAGAACCTAATGAACAATTCAGAGCTTCCTGAGTCAGATCAAGCTCGCATGAATGACAATACAACTGCTGCACTGGTGTCAAACTACAGCAAGAATCCATATCTTTTCTCCAAGGAGTTCGCAGCATCAATGGTAAAGCTGATCAATATAGGTGTGCTTTTGGAGATTTATAAGGGAATTATGGGAGTAGAAATTCCCTTATAAATGGCCGCCATGAAAATGCCTACGGGTTTCTCGGAGTGACCACATATTCCCAACGGACTTTATCGTCGAAAGCCCTTATGCTCTCGAATTGAGTCCACTTGTTAGACTCAAACATTTACCTATAACACAAGTGTAGCTTCTCATGTAGAGCTGAACGACGTTGTAAAGCTCATTGGTGTGACTCCGTCGATATCCGTGATGTCACAGTGAAAACACAGCAAGCGAACGTGGTCTTTCTTTTTCTTATTTTTTGATTCTCAATTATATACAGCTTTTTGTGATAAAATGAATTCTTTCTGATTGTTTGGGGTTTTTGAGGTTTGGGATTCATGTGATTTTGCAATAATTGATTGTTAATTGGTGTATCAGCAAAGGAAGAAGATTTGAAACCCATATGATTATTTAAGTTTTGGAGCAATGTATGTTTCCAACAGATGATGCTTTTGCAGAGAACAATGATAGACGGTAGGGGTGAATGCAAGAGTGAGGTCTGATTTGTTTGAGAGATGGGTTTGGGTAATTTGATATGAATTTATTTGGTTTAGTGGGTCGGATCAGATTTAAGGAAGAAAACAGGTAATTTAATTGAAATTGGGTTATTTTTGTTGATTTGGGGTTTTCCATCCAATTGAGGGGCACGAGTGAGAAGTTTGTAGACGGCAAGACTAAAAATAACTTCATTTTAACAACGAGGGCATAGTCAACCAATAAAACAAAGTTGAGGGGTATTTTTGACCCTTTTCCCATGATAAAATTAGTACAAGTATAATTTAAAATCAAAATTTTAATTCCCTATTATAATGGGTTGTTTCTCACATGGTTTGATTAGTTTATGTTCTGGATTTTAAACCTTGGCATAGGCTATATTTGTTTTATTTGAATGATTAATATGTTGTCAGACTTGAACACTGAATGCTTAAGATTGATTATTTTTAACATTTGAATATGCATAATTTATTTATTTGTAATAAATATGCAATTCAAAATTAATAAGCAATTAAATATCATATTAAAAAATATTAGATAAAATATTAACTTGAAGAATTATATTATTATTTAAGTGATAAATTAATATATTTAAAGATATAAATAAATATATGTTTGATATAATTATTGAACTATCTAAATTATTAAAAAAAGATATATCGATAAAAAAAAAAGTTGTAATAAAATGTAATCATAAATACTTAAATTTAACATAAATTAATCTATTAATTGAACTTATCCAACAAACTAAAATAATTACTCAGATATAGTTCTGATTAAGATGCAAGAAATGTTGGGTTCGAAAGAATCATGGCGTCATGCGAAAGCTTATAATTACAAATCATGATGGTGATAAATTAGATGACCAAAAAAAAAAACTATAAATTAAAAAAGACTTTATAATATCAGTTTGGTCAATTGATCTACATATGATAATACTAATATGAAAGAAAAATATTTAAAATGCAAAGAAAATCAATCTACCCATATGCAAAACTCTCTAAACGATCACACTGTGGATGTCATTGTGTCTTTGGTATGAGAAGAGGATCTTCAATTTATAGAGTTCCAAGTTTTTCCTCTAAGGAAAGAATAAACCAAATGTGAAAGAGAATTATATTTTCCTTTAAGGACATTACTCTTTGGGAAGGATTTTGACTTGATTTGATAGTGGAAAGAGCCCTAGGTTGATTAGAACGATCATGAATTGGCGTGGGTTAGGATTTGAGTATAACTCAGGTATTGTTAGGCCATTTTTGATTAATTGTTGTATTTTTCATTATTGTTAGACCAATAACAAGTCAAGGCACTTCAAAAAGGAAAAGCTCAAGTTCTTTAGAGTTTCCAAGGTTTGAATCGAGGTAGGTGATGGTTTGTTGTTTTTAAAATATGTAATGTGTGCATGTTAACTGCTTTGTAGTGTTATTGTGCAAGCATGTGGGAGGGAAACAAAAGGTTAATGTGAAATGATCATGTGTAGTAATCTCAATGCAATGAACTTATTTATTTACTTGTGTTTCAAGTGGGATATTTATTGTGGTTGAGATTGATGGTTGGCTCGGGTAGTACGCCGATACAAGAATATTAACGGTTGGCTCGGATACCATGTCTGGTATGAATACTAACACTGATAGGCTCAAGTACCGCATCGGTAAACTAACAGTTTGTATCATTGTATGGGTTTCATGAGAAGATCGGTATGTGCATTTGTGATCATGTGAGACATGTTTCATGCATTAGTAGATGGTAATTAGTAATCTGTAACATGTTGTGACTGTTGATATTTATGCATGTGTTGGCCTGTAGTGCTATATTGTAGTTACTTGTTTACATTTGTATTCTTGAATTGGTCGTTTGATCCTATCAATACACGAATTTTTTTGTACTGATACTGCACTTGTTCTTTCCTTGTTGAGTATACGGCATATTCAGGCGGTTTCTTCGAGACCTCAGTTGAGAGATACTTGACTGTTTGAATCCAAGGGTGAGCTACTCTTCTGGGCGACCATGGATTCATCTATGTTTCTTTGTCCATCTTTTCGGACACAAACACTTTAGACTATTAGATTTATGCATTAAGTTTTCAGGGTTACATCCTCATTCATGACTGATAGAGTTTTGGTACAATAACTTTCAGATTCTAGGGGGTCTTATTTCCATAAATGTTTGACAAATGATTGAGTTTATGGGAACTCGATCCTTTATTTAATTTGTCAAATAATTTCAACAAATCAAAACACGTTTTTGAGCTTTCATAAATTCTATAAAATTTTAGATTTAAACAGTTTGATCCCTGATTAAAAGGTCAATAGAGAAGGAAACTCATTTCCTCGTCTTAAATTGTCGTAGGATGCTATTTTTTTTTTTGTTTGTTTGTAAAGATGTTATGTTATGTGGCTGCAATTGAGATTGATACAAATTGTTGAATAGGATCAGAAAATTGAGAGGAAGGTCGACATATATTAGTAACACTGTGGAAGATACTTTTGATAAAGAAAGACAGAACATTGTACAACACAATGAAAACATCAAATTACATGTCCAAACAAACATCAAACTTCATATTTCAAATCACGATTCCATTATTGCATGTCCAAAACGAACCCAAAATAAAAAGTACAAACAAAACAAGTACCAACAGCATAATGAAAATTATAGTTTTGCATCACGTATAAAGGTGAGATCTTTGATGTCATCGTCGCGTTCAAATAACTGCATACAGCCTTCCTTCAAGTCCATTTGCACACAAACTTGAGGTCCAATATCATACAACCAAAACATTTGCGTATTTTTCATACCAAAAAATATTAAGTTTGATTTTCCCAAACCAAAATCAGAATCGTGCACAGGGAACTTGCATATACTTGTACACATGACTTTGTCAACTTCATCGTTCCCTCCCCACTCTGGTGATCGAAAACTTTCATTATATGAATTAACCAAGGTTGACACTACGTCATCTGGTGAATTAGCTTTGCTACATGAAGCAACAACTTTATTCACCGCATTCCTGATTAATATTATGAAATGATGCAATTCCATCTTGGTCTCTCCTGGTATGAATTTTACTGGAACACCAAGTATAAAATTCCCCATTGAATTTTTCACTTGAGATAAAGATGTAATTTTTGAGCGCATATTCATTGGAAAGTCCATGAGAGATGGCCTGAAGCACCCATTATTT
Organism: Solanum appendiculatum; assembly: GCA_018342035.1. NCBI lineage: Eukaryota > Viridiplantae > Streptophyta > Magnoliopsida > Solanales > Solanaceae > Solanum > Solanum appendiculatum. The sequence continues at coordinate 1,085,979 of JAGDQO010000503.1, read as the reverse complement.
ATGGTTGCTGTAGCGCGGATTAAAGCCCTCCATAGGAGTGCTGTAATAATCTCAACCCTCGAAGGTTGAAAAGTCAAAGCTCCGTCTGATTCATCAATGCATTTTTTTCTAAGCCTTGACATAACAGTCTCACGGATGACAATTCTCTTAACAACAATATCTTGTGGCATAATTGGAATGGGGGTTGACTTGAAAAGTCCTGATATATCTCTTGTCGGAAAAATATCACCCATATTGAAGCTTAGAAAATTAATCTTCTCGATGGGAGTCCCCATTCTACACACTTTTGCCCACTCAAAAATAAATTGAAAATCCGAGAAACCATCCATTGCAGGATGTGAAGTACTGATTGATATAGCGAGTCCACCACATTCAAACTTGGTTACTTGAATAGTGATAATTGGTGAAACCATAAAATTAGTTTCATCTATATTCTTGTTTACATGTGGGCTAAATAAAGCCGCAAGACCAAAGTCGTTGCGTGCTTTCTCTAAGAAATTATCCAACGTACAATTAGTCTTGGCCTTGGTATAGAAAACGCCTTGATCAATACAAAGAATCGAACAATATTCATCTTTGTCATCGTATCTTCCTGCTACTGGATAAACATGAGTTAATACCTTTGAAAGGGATTGCTCAAGACGTTCATCCATGTCGAAATTATTATAATTATGAAAGAAAAAAATCATAGAAACATGTTCTTTTTCAGATATTTGGTCGAAGAAAGAGAGCTTGTAATGTTGAAGGTGAGGGGGAGTAGGTAAACATGGCTTAATGAGCTTTGTGCATAAGATTTTAATTTCCATTTTTGCTACACAACTCAACTAAGGCTACAAAGATATATGTGAGAACCTCCCAACTATATATAGCAGCGAAAAAAGTTATGTATTGCCTTTTTACTCACCCATTTTCTTTTTATTTTATTTGTAATCAACTAAATAAAAAGAAAATTTTCATAAATATATAATTAACCAACTTATATTGCAAAAATATAATGCAAAACTTACCTGACAAATCTTTAGCTCAGAATATAATCCAATATACAATGTTAACACATCCTATATACAATAATATATACAAAGCTTTCATATATATTTTTTACAAAAATATTTTAGAATTTGATTTAGAGTATTATGTACTCAATATACAATATTATACAATTTCATGATAACTCTAAAATGAGATACATGATTGCCACTATCTCATTGGAGGCGGTCTTATCTCGATAATAATGCATTAATGAGAAACCATCCAGCTAATAAAAATAAGTTTTTTTGTTATATATATATATATATATATAATCCACCTAATTAAATAATTTAAGTAATGCGATGTAATTTAAAATCTTTTGGAAAGAGATCGTTGTAATATTATATGGTAACTTTGTCATCAAAAATTGACAATTCAAAATGCAAACAAGTTGGACTACCCTTTGCCTCTTAATTTTGTTAAAGAAATTATACTTGTTTGGTCTAATTGCCGTTGATTTTGATGTAGGTTTTACTTTATTACTATAAAAACTCATCGTCTTAGATTTATCTAAATATTTGAAGATCTGTTACATATTTTTCTCAGCTGTCTATTCTAACTTCTAGATGTCGGATATATATATATATATATATATATATATATTTATAGATCTGTCTTAAATTGAACAGACAGATCTGTTCATGAAAGAACATGACTGTTATGAAAAGTTATTTGATCATGAAAGAACATGACTCTTATTAAAAGTCATATGTTCTTGAAAGAACATGACTCTTATGAAAAGTCACCTCTTAAGTTCTATAAATATAAAGACTCTCTAGAAGTAGCCTAAGAAAAATCCGCCATGTATAAACAAAGGGTTTTGTTGTATATCTCCTGAAGGGATTTGTTTGTATTTTCCCCAATATGTATACGAGTAATATCTCTTTAAAGAAAGTGATTACACGCCTCAAAGCCATTTTTTTCTTCAATTATATTTCCTATTGTTTCTTCCAGCAGCAATTTTTAAAGGTTTTGAGAAACAAATTGATTGAAGATGTCACATGTCAAGGCTAAGGAAATTGTTACTGGCAATCTAGTTGTGGTCTTCAGCAAACGTACTATCCCTTATGTGTTAGCGTTAAGAAAAAAAAAATAAACTAGCGTGAATCAAGAAAAAGAGAAGGTAGTCGATTTGGCTTAGATATGAAAAAGCGGTCATATGATAAGAGTGATGGATCACGAAAGAAATGACATATATCGGGTTCTGCTTCTTAACTTTTAGGAATATAACATATTTGATATACTTATTATAAATTTGTTATTTGGTCCACAGAAAATTAATATGGCATAATTGTGTTACATAAAGATCATGTGAATTTTATTTTCAAGTTATGAGATGATATATATGAATTCCTTTATTTTGATGGATAATATCTATACTTTAAAGTTATTAGAATAATTCGAAATTAAGAGAAATGATAATTAATGTTAGATCATTTTGTCTTCATTAAATGTTGAAGATTTTGTCTTCTTATTAAATGCTCACGTGTTATAGTATTGGAATGCAATTAACTTCTTTTTTTTTGGTTTCCCACCCGGTGTTCGAAGCACACATTAGAGCTCCGACTAAATCCGGATTGCGCACTGCAAGGCCCATTCGGGGGTGGCGCTCCCAACAAGATTTTCTAGTGTTAATTGTATGAGAGTTACAAAAGAGACATTTGAAACATTCAAAAAGTAGGGTTACTTGGATTATGATTAATAGTCAATAATATTTGAAGAAGTTTAAGATATAAATTATTTCTTCAACACCCACAAGATATATCTTTGATGTATTTGACATAGTACTTATATTTACAACTTGACAATTTTAGCAATAGTTAGTTGAGTAAACTGCTAATGTGATGATTAGGCTATAAGCCTTCGTGGAAATATTGTATAATTTTGTAAAGTAATGTCATTTGAAATGTTGTGACTTTTCATGAAAAGAAGTATCTGTTATAAGATAACTTTTGTAATGGACTTTCTATTGAATTTGCGCTCTAAATCATCTTTACCTCAAGTGAACAACTCTATGGGAAATTTTAGAATCGATGTTCCAATAATATTCATACAAGGAGAGACTAAAATGGAATTGCATCACTTCATAATATTAATCAGGAATGCAGTGAATAAAGTTGTTTCTTCATGTATCAACGCTTCACCAGATGAAATAGTGTCAACATTAGTTAATATATATAACGAGAGCTTTGAAGCATCAGAGTGGGGAGGTAACGATCAAGTTGACAAAGTGGCATGTTCAAGTGTGTGCAAGTTCCCTTTGCAGGATATTGATTTTGGTTTGGGAAACCCTTCTTTAGTATATTTTGGTTTGAAAGATATGGAAATATTTTGGCTGTATGATACTATTGTCACACTGAAGTTGGTGTGCAATTCCTCTTGAAAGAAAATTGCATGCATCAATTGAGTAAATCATATATCGTAAGTTAATTTCTTTTGTTAAAACCAGATGTTAAAGTATTTTGACCATTGTCTTGGTTTTTTTTAAGAAATCATGTTTTTAAGGACTCATTTTTTAGGTATTAAACTCTTTGGAAAGTATGGCTTACTTGAAATTTAATAAATGAGTAAATGCTTAACAGTATACTTAAATGATGTTAATAGAATATATGTCAAACTTGAGTATCTATTTAAATGACATGTTTTTTAGGATGTTTCTCATGAATTTGACGTGATAAGCATTTGAGATTATTTTTTTAACAAATTCAGTCAATATCCAAGATAAAAGTTTAGATCTTGGTTCAGTTCTGATATTTTTTTACTTTATTGTTGTATACTATTTCTTTTGAAACAAAAATAAAAACTTGTAAAACAAATGAGCCTTAACTTCAGAGTTAATTTTTTTAAGTGTAAACATGCTAACTGATCTCCAGATTAAATATGTTTTAAAATTCAATTACTCGTTTTTTTTTTAATGTTTTAGCACTCACTTTTGATTTTAATCAATTAACCTAAGTTTCATCGATAATCGTCTTTAATGGATCTTAAAGAATGCTTAACCCTTCCCTTTAGGATAACTAGAATCCTTACCTAAAATTATATAATTAGTTGACCATTAATTGGAGTTAATTTAGCTTTGTTTTAGTTAAATAATTAGGTGTCCTAATTCACCTTTAAAATTATTAGGTGGTGACTCCTTAAGCTAATTATTTAGGAATCACCAATATGTTGTACTCTAATTTGATCTAGGTGGTGACTCCTTAAGCTAATTATTTAGGAATCACCAATATGTTGTACTCTAATTTGATCGAGGTTAAAATGGAGTATAACAATATATTCTTGACAAATCAATGTAGTCACTCGAAAACACGAATAGTACCGAGTGGTCATGGTAAGCTAATAAAAGTAGTTCACCATCGCGCAAAGCGTGAGAAATTCCTAGTTATATAAGCAATTGAGTTGATTTTCTTATATTTGCGTGTTCATAATAAATTTAACTACTGCATCAAAATAATTGTCACGATCCAAAAATAGACATGATAGCACTCGTCTAATCCCACCAAGACAAGTCAACATCAATCCCACAATATGAAAGAAAAAGCGGAAAGGTAAATCAATAATAGCATAAGAGCGAAAAACTTAGCCAATTTCATAAACACCACCAAAATTTGATTGTCACGCGATCCAAAAATAGACATGATAGCACTCGTCTAATCCCACCAAGACAAGTCAGCATCAATCCCACAATATGAAAGAAAAAGTGGAAAGGTAAATCAATAATAACATAAGAGCGAAAAACTTAGCCAATTTCATAAACACCACCAAAATTTGATTGTCACGTGTACAAACCACTAGTGTAGTAATACACAATATTTTTGAAGGATTTTTTTTAAAAAAAAGTAACAAATAAAAAAAATTATTTTCTTTATTTACGTATTATTTTATTTTAATTTAATTTTTTTTTAACTTTAGAAGATTATGAAAAAAAAGATAATAGATAAAGATTGAATCCAAAAAAAAAAATAGGTAAGAACTAACAAAAATATTCTTCTTCTCAATATTTTTCAACAAAACTTTTGTAAAATTTTAAAAAATAATAAAATAATAATAATTAAAGATTTCAATTCCCCAAGAAAGGTAACAAATAAAAATTTTCCTTTTCATAGTTTACATATTATTTTTTCTGATTTGAATTTTTTTTAACTTGAGGGGATTATAACATACAAAAGATAATAGCTAAAGCACATTGATATTTGCCCTTTTTCGTAATTTGACTCTCAAAAGCACTTTTCAGATGAATTTGTCAAACACAAAGTATTTTTAAAAAAAAACACTTTTCAAAAAAGCTATTTTAAAAAAACACTTCTAGAAATAAGCAGTTAGTTTTTAGCAGCAATGTTATAACAGTCTCTTACTGTTTCGTCGTTCTACTAGCAAGTCCTAAACCTTTGACATATCGAGAAATCTAAGTTGAATTGCCTGTGAATAAGTCATCCATCAGTATCACCAGCGACGACAATGACAATGATGATTTTGTATTCCATATGATCATCATTGGATAGTGCTCATCTCCAACTAACTCCATAAACGATTGAAGACGGAGATGAAAGAGGTGGGGATTCGTCAATATACCATTCTCCAACCAAATATGTACCATCGGAGCTATGATTGTGACGAAGAGAGGTGAATGGTGGTGGCAGAGCTCATCGAGAGCTATTCGAGCTTTGATCATTGGGAGTTAATATCTTAAAAGGTCACTCAACTTTACGAATTTATCTAGTAAAAGTCATTAAACTTTGTTTTGTATCAATAAAATCACTCAATTTAGACTTTTGTATCAATAAAATCACTCAACTTAGACCTTTGTATTAGTAAAATCACTCAACAAAATTTATCATTAAATTATTTTTTATGTCATGTAAAATAGACCCCACAAATAAATAAAATTAGAAAAAACTAATCAAAATTCTTTTATGGGTAAACTTAATTAGTGAAACAAATACTCTTATGGTATTAAGTATAATATTATATCTTAATTTAGTTAATAAAAAGAAATAATTAGTCCTCTATATCTGTTTCTTAGAATTAGCACAACCAAATTATTGATGCAGTTTACATTCACAGATCTAATTATGACTCACTTGACCGAATTACGGAATAAAAGTATTAAAAGGTTTTAAATTGTGACCTCAATTAATTACTTTGTGGATATATCATAACTGACACCTTTTCTTTAACAATGCAAAAATTAATTACACAACAGTGCTCGTATAAATTTGTCTTTTTTGTTCCGTAACATTTTTTTAAAAAAAAATATTAAATATAAAAAAGTATCATTTTATATATTATAATACTTTTCCATTGAAGCTTAAAACGTTTTTTTATGGAAATAATAATAATAATGTCATAATGCATACATATTTTAATATTATAAAAGTATTTATTTCATTAATTAAGTTTGCTCGTAAAAGTTTATTAATGAGTTTTTTTTAATTTTATTTATTTATAGGGATCATATTTATATGACATAAAAAAATAATTTATTTTTTCATATAAATGTTTTTTAATGATAAATTTAGTTTAGTGATTTTATTGATACAAAAGTCTAAGTTGAGTGATTTTATTGAAACGAAATAAAGTTCAATGACTTTAATAGAGAAATTTCTAAAGTTGAGTGATCTTTTGAGATATTAACTCGACCATTGGAGAACCCAAAAAAACAAACTAAAAATGTGAGGGGAAGAGAAGAGAGAGGACGAACAGAGGCAGTGGTGTTGCCAACAATGGAGGTCATTTGAAACAAGCAGTATCCTCTCACGTAAGATGATGATGAACTGGTGACGATAACAATTTTGAAGAGAAAGAGCGAAATCACTGTCGATTGAATAATTAATGAGATTGGTAACTTGCCTATTGTAAGATGTAGTTTATTGATTTAGATTTGAGATTCGGATCTATTAGTAAAAAAATATTTCCTTTTTTTTGGGTTTTCAATATTAAGAGAAAAAAATAACTTAAGAAATCCAAATAAAACATCAACTTAAACTTCAAATCTTATTTCAAATTTTCAAATCATAACTCCATATTGCATATCCAAACGATCCCTAAATAAAAAGTACAAACAAAACAAGCAGCAATAACATAATGGAAAAGTAAAATGATATCAAAGATTTGCATCGCGTATAAACATGAGAGCTTTGATGTCATCGTCATGATCAAATAGCTGCATATAGCTTTCCTTCAAGTCCATTTGCACACCAACTTCAGAATGAATATCCGTATCATGCAACCAAAACATTTGTGTATCTTTCATACCAAAAAATAGTAAGGCTGGTTTTCCCAAACCAAAATCAGTATCATGCAAAGGGAACATGCACATACTTGAACATAAAACTTTGTCAACTTCATCATTACCTCCCCACTCTGGTGATCTAACACTTTCATTATATATATTAACCAATGTTGACACTATTTCATCTGGTGAAGCTTTCGCACATGAAGCAACAACTTTATTCACCATATCCCTGATTAATATTATGAAGTTGTGTAATTCCATCTTGGTCTCTCCTGGAATGAATTTTATCGGAACATCGATTCTAAAATTCCCCATTGAGTTGTGCACTTGAGGTAAAGATGTTTTAGAGCGCAAATTCAATGGAAAGTCCATTAAAGAAGGCCTAACATACCCATGTATGGTTGTTGAAATGCGGATTAAAGCCCTCCAGAGGAGTGCTGTGATAATTTCAACCCTTGATGGTTGAAAAGTCAAACCTCCATCTGATTCATCCATGCATTTTTTTCTAAGCCTTGACATAGCAGCCTTACGAACAACGAATCTCTTAACAATAATATCTTTTTCTATAACTGGATCATAAGTTGACTTGAAAAGTCCTGATATATCTCTTGTTGGAAAGATATTACCCAAATCGAAGCTTAAGAAATTAATCTCCTCGATAGGAGTTCCCATTCTACACACTTTTGCCCACTCGAAAAGAAATTTAAAATCTGAGAAACCATCCATGGCAGGGTGTGAACCACTCAATGATATCGCGAGGCCACCACATTCAAACTCGGTTACTTGTGCAATGACAATTGGTGAAACCATCAAATTAGTTTCATCTACATTTTTATTTTCATGTGGCCAAAATAAACCCGCAAGACCAAGGTCCTTGCGTGTTTTCTCTAGGAAATTATCCAGCTTACAATTGACCTTAGCCTTAGTGTAGGAAACACCTTGATCAAGACAAAGAATCAAACATTCATCTTTGTCGTACCTTCCTGCTGCTGGATAAACATGAGTTAATATCTTTGAAAGGGATTGTTCAAGTCGTTCATCGATGGTGGAGTTGTTGATGAAGTTATTATTAGCATAGAAAAGAACAAAAGGGACGTGTTCTTTCTCAGATAATTGGTCGAAAAACGAGAGCTTGTAACGTTGAAGGTGAGGGGGAGTTGGTAAACATGGCTTTATGAGTTTCGTCCATAAGATTTCAACTTTTATGCAATCTTTTTGGTTGACAAATCCTATTTCCATTAGTTCAAATGGAAAAAAAAGAAGAAGCAAAGATAGAGAAGTGAACAAGGCTATAAGAGGTACAATTGTTCCTTTGTAAACTCCCAACTATATATAGCCCCAAAAAAATAAAAAAATTCAAACATTAATTATTTGGTTTGACTTAATGAAGTGAGAAAAAAATTGACTATGAATAGATCCAAATAATATATTTAGCATAATTTGATTTGACTTAATGAAGTGATAAAAATATTTTGACCGTGAATAGATTTTAATAATATGTTCAACCAAAATCTGGTTTGAGTTAATGAACTGATAAAAATGTTTTGACTGTGAATAAATCCAAATAATATTTTCAAACAAAATCCGATTTAAGGTAATACAGCGATAAAAACATTTTGACTACGCTTAATATAACTTTTAACTTGTCTTTAGCAGGCAAGTATGACCTTTAATTTTGTGAGTGCAAGTAGGCACTTTAACTAGCCAAAACTTGAACAAATAAATATTCGAATTCTACCTGGCAAATTAAGTGCGTGAAATACACCCGAGTCATACGCCAGAGGTAATTTGAGTGTTTATTTGTTCAAATTTTACATAATTGAAGAGTCTACTTGCACTGGCAAAGTTAAAGTCATAGTTGTCAATTAAATCCAAATTAAAGATAATTTTATGTATTATGCTTATACAATATATACACATACAAAGTCATATATATACATACAATTATACCCTAATTATCCAGAAAATTATGTACTATTTTCTCCATTTCTAAATAAATGATGTTTTTAACGTAGACACGTCTTTTAAGAAATTATGTCTTCTTAAAAAATAAAGAGTGTTTTTTTTACTAATTTATCCCTAATTAAATGTCTTAAAGAAAGAAGTGATTATTTGGTAGTGTAAAATTCTATGTATTAAAACAAGGGTAATTTTGAAAGAATAAGATTAATTATTTTTTGAAATCCTAACCCATCACTTATTTTGAAACAAAATAAAAAGGCTAAAAATCACTTATTTAGGAAGTACATAATTTCGTTGTGGGTTCAGTATCACGAGCGGAGCTAACAGTGTACTAAGGGTGGTGTTCGTGTGTTCGAATCTCATCAGGTGGGTTTCAAAAATAAATAGTAATCCCTAGGGGTAGCAAAATCAAATCCAACCTGTCTAATTCATTCAATTTGCTTAAGTTTGGGTGAATTATTGATTTGTATATTTCAATCCATCAAAATTGCTATGTTATATATAGTCATAATATAGAAAAATAATAACTTTATTAGGTACTAAAATATTTTTAAAGAACAAATAATATAATTAAAACTTGGTAAAAGTTGAGTTGATTGGATTATGACTCATTATTTGACCCGTTTTGACCCAAGTAAATTCGGATTGGGTTGAGTCTTGACCCGTTTGTTGTCTTGATCCATTTTGACCCACTCAATTGTCACCCTTAGTAGTCCCACATGCAGAAAAAGAAAAGAGATCAAGATTTGAACTTTATGAATCCTGTAATTTACTATATGTACTTATTCAGTGAATTTCTCAACAAATATATAGGTTTTCAACTAAAGTTATTGGGTTCTTGCGAATTAGTACGTACTTTCCATTCTAGTTATGTGCCTTCACTTCCCTACCTGCTGAGGAGGACACCACGAGTAATTTCTTGGAGAAATCTCACGACATGCTTAAAAATCACATACATTAGGAGTCTTTATTTCTTTCTAAATTTTTGTATCAAATCAAATTATATTATATAAATTAAAATGAATGACAGATGCAGGGCTGGAGCTACAGTATCCCTAGGGTAGTCAAACAAATTAACACTCTTAATAGGAAAATTATCAAATTTTTAGATAAAAAAAAGTATCTTATAGATTATATATAATAGTTTGAACACCCTTGTCATAACTAAGCTATTTAGCCCAGCGGTCCAGCTTTGCACTATGATACTCCGTAGTGCGGCTGCACAAGTTAGAAATGATTCAAAAATGTTATTCTTTGAATTATTGGATTAAATTTGTCCCTCCTTCCACGTATTGAATCAAAAAAACGTCCTTAATTAACCAATTAGAAGTGGTTCCATTTTGTCCCTCCTTCTACCTATTAAATAAAAAAACCCTTAACATATTAAAAACGACTCAAACATATATATATTCCGATTTTAATTATATAAGTCAATAATTTTTTTTCTCTACGTTGACAATTATTTAGTTTCCTTTTGATTCGTAAAAGAAATTTTGGGAAGTTCTTGATTGTTGTCTAAATGTTTGTCTTACCTAATAGAAGTGTTTGTTTTAAATAAATAAAATATATATATTGTATGAACTAACGTATAAATTAACCTAAATGTATGTTTTTAAAAATATTGTCCTACTCACATATAGTGAGAAATTTCATTAGGCGTGTATGCCCACAAAAAAGATAAATTTTGTTGAGATTTTATTTTGTTTAAGATGTTTCTTAAGAAAATACAATACCACTTAGCATAAATTATACAAATATCTCATGGTATTTTTAAAGTTTAAAATTGTTAAGTAATGAAAAAGAAAGATATATAACTAAGATCTAATAGTAGTAAAATGGATTAAAAATTTGAGACGTAATTTCTTCAAATTTGAAGGCTAAATTTGTTTTAAAAAAGCATTCTAATATTATAATAAAGATATGATAGTTATAAACTTCAATAAGATAAAATAAGATTGCGCAAAGAGCTGACATAAACTAATAATTAAATAGTTGATAAACATATTTTTAGGTAGAATGAGGGTCAAATTTGAACGATTTTTAATGGATTTAGGATATTTTTTATCAAATGCGTGGAATGAGAGACAAATTTGATCCAATAAATAGTAAACGAGCATTTTAAAACTATTGATTATTGAACAATATGGTGAGGACATTTTTGAACATTATCTCTTTCTAAAACAATATTCAATGTTTTTCCTTGGACGTTTAACTTTTTTCTCTCTCATTTAATTTTGTAAAATAAACAAATCTTATTAATCGTGTTGTTTGGTTTCATTACACCCTCAAGATGAAGAAGCTAAATAAATGGTATTAGTATAGTGAAAGTCGAAAATATGAAAAGCTTCTAATTCATCAAATATGACTTAAATAACGGTATAACTTAATCGTAAGTCTGAATAAATAATGAAGTACTTGTGTGAGTTGCTGGAAAAAAAGTTATATGATCAAATTTGAATTGATTTCTGAGATAATCACTCAATAAATATTAATCCCTCCATGTCATTTTATGTGGCACCCTTTCCTTTTTAATCCGTCCAAAAAAGAATGTCACCTTACTATCACAGGCGGAGCTAGGTGAGGATTCGTGGGTTCGGACGAACCCACTAACTTTTCTGTAGACCCTGTAGTTATACTAGAAAATTAAATAAATATATGTATATTAACTTTTGATAAACCCCTAACAAAATTGATTGACAGTGTTTGCAATAAATTTTAACGTGACAGAAAATAAATTGCAATCACAAATAAAATATAAAGAAACATAATTTTATTGATTAAGATTGTGAGTACAATTTTGTTCCTCCCTTGATTCTTCTCTCTATTTAGATTTCTCCATCGATTTGAGGGTCGTTAGTGGCGTATTTCCCTAACTAGGAGGACTTGGACTTGATTTCCCTAATTCGAGGGCCGTTAATGGCGTATTTCTCGAACTAGGATCATTTGGACTTGATATTCATAATTTGAGGGCCGTTAGTGGCGTATTTCTCAAATTAAGATGATCTAGATTTGATCTCTTTACGAATATTTCATGAATTTGCAGAATATTCGAGATATTTGACATGCCTTTTCAAGAGAATATAGTACCCTTTATATAGGCATGAACTAGGGTTTAGGGTGGTAGCATCCAAGAATTCTAATTAGAATTGAACACACCTTGAAGAGTCCTAACTCGAATGGAACACATCTTGTAGAGTCCCACAAAATTTCAATGTCTACAAATGCCCCTTGCAACAAGGCTTGTCGGAGTGTAGACTTGTTAAAACTCAAAGGCGAGACTTGAAGTACTCATTCTTCCACCTTTTGTAACACCCCATAACTTGGAGTTGGAGAAAATGTAGAAATTGCTGCAGTAATGGTTCTATGGGACCGACCTACGGACCGCAGATGGTTCTACGGACCGTAGGAAGGCAACCGTAGAAACCAGGTTGAGGTTGGAGAATGTCAAGTTTTAGGAGTTGATTCTACGGACCAAAGGTATGGGTCGTAGTCTGATCTACGAACCGTAGATAGGACCCGTAGGTTGCCCTCCAGACTTAGTCGAATTTCAGTTATCAGGGCCTGATCTACGGTGGCCATGTACGGACCGTAGATCGGATGACGGGCCGTACATAGGCATCGTCAGTTGGAAGGCCAAAGTGGCAAACTCTCTGAATCAAACGACGGAGGAACAGGACGGACCGTAGGTTGACTTACGGACCGTAGGTCGCGCCGACAGTTTTCATTAAGGGTATTTTAGACCTTTCCCCTCCCTTCTAAACCCAAATCCCGACTTTTCCCTATTATTTTCGGCCTAAAACTACTGAAAATAGTCTAAACACATTCATTACACTTAGAGAAACTTAAGAGGAGAGTCAAAAGAAGAAAAGGCTAGGGTTTCAAGAATTCATCCAAATTCTTCAAGATTCGTCAAGATCCTTGATCTTCCAGGTATGTAAGGCTTTCCTCAGTGTTGGGCTAGTGCGTTCACACGCCAAATTTCACCAGAAATTCAGAATTATGAAATTTAGGGTTTCATTCCAAGTTATTGAGGAATGAGAATGTCTATCTATTCTATTGAATTCTAGTTAAATTCTTGAGAATTGTATCCATATCTTTGAGTAATTATCTTGCTATGGTTCATGCTTCCAAATTGTTGAGTTGATTGTCCATATTTAATTTTCTGCAAAAAACCCTATGAATTGAGCAAAATAGAGAGGAGTTGTGAGTAGAGTTAAAGAGGCAGTTTGAGTAACTTGTAAATGAAACTTTGATTTCCCAACTATCATTTTTGAGTGAGAAAGAAGACTTTGATTTAGAGAAAATAACCAAGAGAGTTTTGAGAAGAGGAGTTGAGGCACTGTTTCTTAAAGAATATCTTTTGAGTAATTACCTCAAAAATAGAGAAAGAATTATATTTTTACTTACTTGTGCATGAGTATATTTATTGGGAGTAGTATTGAGCACCGATATGGGGATGAGTTCAGACAACTCAAACCCCCCATAAACCATGTATGCCAACATGGGTAAAGGATTCATACTTTTTAGATGATTTCCCTATGCCTTCAGACAGAGCTTAGTGGATCCACTTAGTTGAGGATGTCTTATACTCCGGCAAGGTATAGGACAGTTCTGGCAGCGTGGGCGAGACGATGTATCATCATTTAGCTCAGAGTGATGGTTATCGGTTAGAGAATCTCCCAAATATGAGTAAACACTTACTTTATGATATTTTACACATATTCTTGAGGTTGCTTTTATATATATGTATATATTTTACACATATTCTTGTGTCTGGCGAAGGGATTCAAGTCGACACTCAGAAGATTGAGGCAGTGCAGAATTGGCCAAGACCCACATCTCCAACTGATATAAGGAGTTTCTTGGGGTTGGCTGGTTACAACAGAAGGTTTTTTGAGGGGTTCTCATCTATTTCGTTTCCATTGACTAAGTTGACTCAGAAAACAACTAAGTTCCAATGGTCTGAAGCTTGTGAGAGAAGCTTTCAGGAATTGAAAACTCGGTTAACTACAGCTCCAGTATTGACCTTACCAGAAGGTACAGAGGGTTTTGCTGTCTATTGTGATGCGTCCAGAGTTGGACTTGGTTGCGTGTTGATGCAGAAGGGTAAGGTGATAGCATATGCCTCTAGACAGCTTAAGATTCATGAGAGAAACTACCCCACTCGTGATCTCGAGTTGGCAACAGTAGTCTTTGCTCTCAAAATATGGCGTCACTATCTCTATGGTGTTCATGTAGATGTGTTCAAGAACCACAAGAGTCTACATTATGTGTTCAGTCAGAAAGAGCTCAATCTCAAACAAATGAGGTGGTTGGAGTTGCTCAAGGATTATGATATGAGCATCCTCTATCACCCAGGTAAGGCTAATGTGGCTACTGATGCTTTGAGCAGATTATCCATGGGAACTACAGCCCACGTTGAAGAAGGCAAGAAGGAGTTAGCTAAGGAAGTCCAACGACTGGCACGATTGGGTGTTCGCTTGTTGGATTCCAGTGAAGGCGAAGGTGTTGTGATAAACGGAGTTGAGTCCTCATTAGTGGCAGAGGTGAAAGAAAAGCAAGACCAAGATCCCATTTTTCTTGAGTTGAAGGTAAACATGCATAAGCAGAAAGTGATGGCTTTTGCACAAGGGGGAGATGGAGTGTTGAGGTACCAAGGAAGATTGTGTGTTCCAAATATAGATGACCTCCAAAAGAGGATCATGGAAGAAGCTCACAGTTCCAGATATTCAATTCATCCGGGTTCTACAAAAATGTACCATGACTTGAGAGAAGTTTATTGGTGGAGTAGCATGAAGAGGTGCATCGCTGAATTTGTTGCTAAGTGCCCAACTTGTCAGCAAGTCAAGGTGGAGCATCAGAGACCATGTGGTGTAGCCCAGAATATACCCCTTCCAGAATGGAAGTGGGAGATGATCAATATGGACTTCATCACAGGTTTACCACGATCTCGCAGGCAGCATGATTCCATTTGGGTGATTGTGGATCGGATGACCAAATCAACCACTTCTTACCAGTGAGGACTACCAATACAGCAGATGAGTATGCAAACCTATACATTCGTGAGATAGTTCGACTGCATGGAGCTCCACTATCCATCATCTCAGACAGGGGTGCTCAGTTTACCGCACACTTTTGGAAGTCATTCCAGAAAGGTTTGGGCACAAAAGTGAACCTTAGTACTGCTTTTCATCCTCAGACGGATGGTCAAGCAGAACGCACCATTCAGACCTTGGAGGATATGTTAAAAACATGTGTTCTTGATTTTAAAGGTAATTGGGATGACCATTTGCCTCTTATCGAGTTCGCATACAACAATAGTTACCACTCCAGCATACAGATGGTTCTGTATGAGGCTTTATATGGGAGGAGGTGTAGATCTCCCATTGGCTGGTTCGAGGTTGGTGAAGCTGAATTGATAGGACCAGATCTGGTTCATCAAGCTATGGAAAAGGTGAAGTTAATTCAAATGAGGTTGAAGACAGCACAGAGTCGTCAGAAATCCTACACAGATGTTAGGAGAAGAGATTTGGAGTTTGAGGTTGATGATTGGGTATATCTGAAGGTCTCACCCATGAAGGGTGTGATGAGGTTTGGCCGAAAAGGGAAGCTCAGTCCCCGCTTCATTAGTCCTTATAGGATATCAAAGAGAGTTGGCGATGTAGCCTATGAGTTGGAGCTACCATCAGAGTTAGAGGCAGTCCATCCAGTATTTCACATCTCTATGTTGAGGAAATGCTTGAGTGATCATTCCCTTGTTGTGCCTACTGAGAATATTGGCATCAAGGACAGCCTATCTTATGAGGAGACCCCTATTCAGATCCTTGATCGCTAGGTTCGCAAATTGAGGACCAAAGAGGTTGCATCGGTGAAAGTCTTATGGAGAAATCAGTTCGTTGAGGAAGCTACTTGGGAGGCCGAGGAGGACATGAAAAAGAGATATCCACATCTTTTTGCCACCAATGCAGACCCAGAGCAAGGTACTAACTCTTAACGAAGTACCATTTTAAGTTTAGCATGTTGAGTTCTTGAGTTTTTAAATTTAATTGGCATGTGTTGCTAGAAATTGTATTGTGTTGGGTTGTTGGATGTCCCCGTCCCTTACAGGCTTAGTATGGGCTTATTTGAGGACGAATGTTCCCAAGGGGGAGATATTGTAACACCCCATAACTTGGAGTTAGAGAAAATGCAAAAACTGCAGCAGTACTAGTTCTACGAGACCGACCTACGGACCGTAGGAAGGCAACCGTAGAAACCAGGTTGAGGTTGGAGAATGTCAAGTTTCAGGAGTTCATTCTATGGACCAAAGGTATGGGTCGTAGTCTGATCTACGGACCGTAGATAGGACCCGTAGGTTGCCCTCCAGACTTAGTCGAATTTCAGTTATCAGGGCCTGATCTACGGTGGCCATGTACGGACCGTAGATCGGATGACGGGCCGTACATGGGCATCGTCAGTTGGAAGGCCAAAGTGGCAAACTCTCTGAATCAAACGACGGAGGAACAGAACGGACCGTAGGTTGACTTACGGACCGTAGGTCGCGCCGACAGTTTTCATTAAGGGTATTTTAGACCTTTCCCCTCCCTTCTAAACCCAAATCCCGACTTTTCCCTATTATTTTTGGCCTAAAACTAATGAAAATAGTCTAAACACATTCATTACACTTAGAGAAACTTAAGAGGAGAGTCAAAAGAAGAAGAGGCTAGGATTTCAAGAATTCATCCAAATTCTTCAAGATTCGTCAAGATCCTTGATCGTCCAGGTATGTAAGGCTTTCCTCAGTGTTGGGCTAGTGCATCCACACGCCAAATTTCACCAGAAATTCAGAATTATGAAATTTAGGGTTTCATTCCAAGTTATTGAGGAATGCAAATGTCTGTCTATTCTATTGAATTCTAGTTAAATTCTTGAGAATTGTATCCATATCTTTGAGTAATTATCTTGCTATGGTTCATGCTTAGATTCTAGTATGAACCCAAATTGTTGAGTTGACTGTCCATATTTAATTTTCTGCAAAGAACCCTGTGAATTGAGCATTTACTGAATTATTTTGGAGAGTCTTTTAAACTGAACCATTAATTTAAATTGGTTTCTTTTGAGCAAAATAGAGGGAAGTTGTGAGTAGAATTAAAGAGGCAGTT
Organism: Solanum appendiculatum; assembly: GCA_018342035.1. NCBI lineage: Eukaryota > Viridiplantae > Streptophyta > Magnoliopsida > Solanales > Solanaceae > Solanum > Solanum appendiculatum. Next base: position 1,068,612 of record JAGDQO010000503.1, on the reverse strand, counting down.
AAAGTAACTTGTAAATGAAACTTTGATTTTCCAACTATCATTTTTGAGTGAGAAAGAGGACTTTGATTTAGAGAAAATAACCAAGAGAGTTTTGAGAATAGGAGTTGAGGCATTGTTTCTTAAAGAATATCTTTTGAGTAATTACCTCAAAAATAGAGAAAGAATTATATTTTTACTTAATTGAGCATGAGTATATTTATTGGGAGTAGTATTGAGCACCGATATGGGGATGAGTTCAGACAACTCAAACTCCCCATAAACTATGTATTCCAACATGGGTAAATGATTCATACTTTTTAGGTGATTTCCCTATGCCTTCGGACAGAGCTTAGTGGATCCACTTAGTTGAGGATGTCTTATACTCCGGCAAGGTATAGGACAGTTCTGGCAGCGTGGGCGAGACGTTGTATCATCATTTAGCTCAGAGTGATGGTTGTCGGTTAGAGAATCTCCCAAATATGAGTAAACACTTACTTTATGATATTTTACACATATTCTTGAGGTTGCTTTTATATATATATATATTTTTTAAAATCTTTACATTGACTTACTTTTGAGTATCACTTTTACTTGAGTTAGTATGAGTTGTTTTGCTTTGAGTTGAGTTGAGGTGAGTATTCCTTGAGCCCTATCTTTTCTGTTATTGCTTTACTCAGCCGTTTCAGTGCATTCAATGTACTGATGTAATTGGACTTGCGTCTTTTCACGATGCAGATACAGGTGTTCAGGGTCATCAACAGGCGCTTCGTTAATACCGTTTGCACTCCAGATAGCAGTTGTGGTGAGCCTCCTAGTACTTTCGGAGGATCTGTCTTTTTATTCAGTTGTTTTAGTTTTGTTGAGGTGTTGTGGGGTATGTCCCGACACCCGTCTGAGTTACTTAGAGGCTTCATAGACAGGTCTAGAGTTGATGGGTTCCCCCTTACTTGTTCGTATCTTTCCATGTTTGAGTCTTTCTGCTGGTTTCAGTATTTGAAGTTCGAGTATTTTCAGCATATAACTATTTTAATCTTTCATTTGAGTTTATGAGTTTATTCATGCTATGATAGGAGCCTTTTAGGCTCGAGTTAAGTCTTCCGCTGAGTAGTGAGCCAGGCCAACGGTTCACTTGGGGATCAGAAATGGTTCTCAAGTGCCCGCAACGTCCAGGGTGTAGACTCGGGGCGTGACACCTTTGCAGCTTCAGATTTGCATATTTGATTTATGAGAGAAGAGATGAAGGGCAGATTTGGTCCCATTGGGCATGCCAATTTGTTTGCAACAAATTTTAAAGTGACATAAAATAAATTGCAATCACATATGAAGAAACATAATTTTATTGATCAAGATTGTGAGTATTATTATGTTCCTCCCTTGATTCTTCTCTCTTTAGATTTCTCCATCGATTTGAGGGTCGTTAGTGGCGTATTTCCCGAACTAGGAGGACTTGGACTTGATTTCCCTAATTCGAGGGTCGTTAGTGGCGTATTTCTCGAACTAGGATCATTTGGACTTGATATTCATAATTTGAGGGCCGTTAGTGGCGTATTTCTCGAATTTGAATCATTTGGACTTGATACTCATAATTCGAGGGCCGTTAGTGGCGTATTTCTCGAATTAAGATGATTTAGATTTGATCTCTTTACGAATATTTCATGAATTTGCAAAATATTCGAGATATTTGAGATGCCTTTTCAAGAGAATATAATACTCTTTATATAGGCATGAACTAGGGTTTAGGGTGGTAGCATCCAAGAATTCTAATTAGAATTGAACACACCTTATAGAGTCCTAGCTCGAATTGAACACATCTTGTAGAGTCCCACAAAATTTCAATGTCTACAGACATCTTAGTGATAAAGAAGGGGCGGTGGAAATAACTTACACAAGGAAGGATATTTTGCAATAATTTTCTCTTCTATCCTAAAATTTAGAACCCCAAGCTCCTAATCGCGGCTCTGCATCTGCTTACTATAATTAGAAACAATTTAACTTTAAAAATACTCTTTTTACCTTTAATGAAATGATTTTCAACCATACAAATATCTAGGAATTGTTTAGACCACAAGTTTCAAAAGTCTTCATTGTTTTCTTAAACATCGTGTTAAATCAAATGGTGCCGCGTAAAATGGGACGGAGGAAATAGTAGTTATTATCTCAAAATCATTTTTTTTGTTGGAAACAATTGAAATAAAAAAAGAAAGATGACTTTTTAAAATAAAAATTATTAATTGAGCGATCATTCAAGAAATCAATCCGATCAAATCCATTGCTCTACCTGCCTGTTATAGAAACAAAGAATTAACAATGGACCATATGGCCAACTTTTGAGGGCTAATTACTAGATTTGAAATTCTTAATCAGCCTTTACTTAATTATTATCGTGTTATTTGATTATTACTAGTAGTTGGTGGAGAAAGCACACTGTTTACGGCAATTTTCATGGTCAAATCACATAAAATGCCATAATCGGCTCAACGCTCCTATTTTCTACTTGTGGACGCGTTTGCTAAAGTTGTTTCGATTTATTATCTCTTTCTATGACAATAGGTATTTGCATTTACCAGCAGTTCGACAATTCAAAAATATCAATGAATATATTAGGGATGAATAAAATCGAATTGAAAAGCGCATCAAATCGCAAATCGAGTCAGAGAAAAAAATTGATTAGTGGTTTGATTTGACTTGATTTGTTATTGAAAAAAAAATCTTACTATACTTGATTTGATTTGGTTTTAACTTTAAAAAATCAACCCAAAACCAAATCAATCCGATATCAAAGTGGGCAAAGATTTGGCTTTAACTTTAAAAAATCAACCCAAGACCAGAACCTTTGCTCACTTTTATACCATATTGAAGTGTGTCATCTTTACTCTCAATTTTGAGAATTTCAACTTATATCAAAGTAGGGAAAGCGAAGATGCTAATAATAATATATGTAGTAATGAATGTCGTCCGACTTGTTTAGTGGAGCAATCCTATAGTTAGGAATGTGACACATCAATCCTTTGTATCGAAGTAAGGTTGATTGCTTAGGATAGTTATACATCTCGTCTTAAAGTTTATGCTCTTCGAGAAAATACATTTCTATTATTTAATTATATTCTCAACACATAATTCTGATTAAAAACTTAGAAAAAAAATTACTTGATATTTTTTCGAATGTTGTAATTTATATGATTTTTCCCTGGCTTGTACAACACCTAATCCAACATATCGTGCAAGATATGTTTGTCAGAGAAATTTGGTGAGGCTCTTTTTAATTTGTTTGGTGCTTCAATCATGAAAATTAGAAAACAAAAAATCAAAAATAATTATATTTGCACCAAACAAAAACAAAATTTAGAAATCAATATTAGATACTAAGAACCTAAATGCCCATACACACGATGGAAATAAAAGAGGGGGGCCCTATGGGTTGGCATAAGATCAAAGAGTAAGACTAAGTTGACCACAAGAAGCTTCTCATCTTCTACCTCCTTATAACTTTTGCGACCTATATAGATTGAAGGTGTATTTGGTGGAAAATATTTTATTTTATTTTTTTGGAAAATATTTTTGAGAAAATAAATAATTTTCTTATTTTTTTGTTTTTGATAAATAAATAAATAAATAATATTATAATGTATTCAAATTAAACACCATGGGGGTTGGAGTAGATATGGTGTGTGCTGGAGGATGAGAATGAGACAATTAATGATAAATGTTAGAGATGAAACTTATTTTTTTTTTACTTTTTTATTTTAAGAAATTTATTTTCTTAAAGAAAGCGTTCTCCAAAAATTTTACCAATCAATGTGAAAAAAATAGAAACATTTTCCTCTGTACCAAGCACACCCTTATAGTGCAATAGTTATTGAGAAATTTATGTACTACTTTCTTCGTTTTTAAATAAGTGATGTTTTAGTTTAGGTGCACCTTTTATGAAATTATTCATTTCTAGAAAATAAAGAGTGTTTTTACTAATTTATCTTTAATTTAAATGTGTAAGAAGTGATTATTTGATAGTGTAAATTGTAAAACTCTATGTAATAAAATAAGGATATTTTTTGAAAGAATAAGATGAATTTCTTCCTGGGTTAACCCATTCAATATCCGAAAAAAGGTAGGCTTTTGGTGAGCATATACAACAGATAATACACACTTGAAAATAAGCTGAAATTCTAACACATCACTTATTTTCAAACAAAATAAAAAAACTTAAACATTACTTATTTAGGAACGAAGAAAGTACGTACTTCGTTATTTAATACCTTTAAATTAACATCACCTCGTTCTTCTGAACAACAATAATCGAAAATCCAAATCATTAAAGCTACTAATATTTCATATTATTGGTGCGCAGATTTCTTGCTTATTTTTCTATTAGATATGTAAGAAAAAAATTATTTTGAGGAAGTTAAAATATCATTTTTAAGAAAATTATTTTTTTAAAATGACCAACCGACAGTATTTTATTTTGCTTTCACTATCACTTTCTATTAAAGGTCTCAATTTGTCTGTGTTCTCTAATCCACCATTTCAAAATAATTAGTCATTTTCTACATGTAAAACATGCATATTTTCCATTTGACATAACTTGTTGTAGGTAGGACACAAAACAAATGGTTTGGTACAAAGTAGATTGTGGTATTTTAATCATGTTCCTTTAGCTTATATTAAAATTTCATTAAGTCTAATGAACATTTTAAATATCATGTTTAGACGTAACCACCGTGTAATGGGATAACATTAGGATTTAGGAGTACAACTTTTGCTTTTCTATGTTCTACTTCATGAATATGATATATAAACTTGACACATTTAATTAAACTATTCATTTTCGTACTACGTTGAATTTCACTAGCAATGATTAGTAGGAGTACCCTCGTCGTCCCAATTTATATGACATAGTTCGAATTTCGAAAGTCAAATGACTGCAATTTATTCACATGTCTTTTAAATATTTTAATTTTTTAATTCTTGTGACTTGTAGTATTTTTATGTAGTTTCTAAATTTGTAAATAGTTTTCTAAAAAACATAAAAATTGTATTTTTAAATTCACAGTCAAAATAAAGAACTTTGACTCTCGAAATTCAAATTGCGTCAAATAAAATGACACGTATCCAGAATTTTCACTTAATGGATTTAAAATCTGAAAAAGTAAACACATAAACTAGCCAAAGAGTGATTCAACATCTATTATATATACATAAAAAATAATTAAAATCATATATAAATAGCATAATTTTTCATTGAAGAAATTCAGATAAACCCATTTAACCCCAAGCTGGCTCCGCCCCTGGTCAAATAAATTGGGACATGGGGAGTATTTTACAAGTACAATTTCTTCTATTTTACAATGCTATCTTATAGAATAGAAAAGGTTTATTTGTCTGTGGGAGGTGCACTTTTTGGTTGAGTCCATGCTCTTTCCCTTCTAATTATTTTATCTTATTTTATTTGTGTGGGGGTTCTCTTTTTCTTTCCCAGTAGCTTCAGCGCCTAAAATACTTGTACTCACCCACCGTCACTTCCCCTTTTTATATGCCCACACCGCACGGCAGTGGATAGCAATATTAACAATAACAATTTTCTTAAACAACTACAGAGTTCCCATCATACACAATTCGATTTTAGAGTTTCTAAGGCTTGAAGTCAGAGACTTCTGGTTAAGGATCGAGAGATTCCAAACATCATCCCACCAAGCCTTTGAGTTTTGTTTCCATTTTAATTATCCGATTTTTGTAGTTGGCCTGATTAATTCAGATTCACGCTAGTTGCTCTCTACTAAGAAATTATCCATTCTCAGGCTTGAAATCCGAGATTTCTAGTTAAGGATCAAGAGAGTTCAACCATCTGGTCGAGCATTTGGGTGTTGTGTTCGTTTTAACTATCTACTCAGTCTGACTAATTCGGATTAACGTTGGTTGCTCTCTACTAAGAAATCCTCCATTATCAGGCTTGAAGTGAGAGATTTCTAGTTAAGGATAGAGAGATTCCAGTGTCCATATATCCCACCAAGCATAAACAAGCTGGTCCTCTGCCTTGTTTTTGTGTCCATTATGGCTTTCCTTAGGTGCTTTGGGTACAACGTAAGGCGTGCTGGTGTTGATGATATCCGTGTTTTCGCAGAAGGCGATAAAGAAGATCAATTGGATAACACAATGATTGCAGGTGCAACGAGATATACAAGCGAAGAGTTGAAGAAATTCACCGCGAATTTCTCAAATTCCAATTTAATTGCGTGTGGAGGATTTAGCAGAGTTTATTTAGCTAATTTCCCTGATTCATCTCTCAAAGCTGTCAAAATCATGGACTGCAGCAGCGAGCGTCTCAATAGAATCTACAAGCAAGAATTACACATCTTGGTTCAAATTGAACACAACAACATTGTTAAACTTATTGATCATTGTGATGACGATGAATTTGGAAACATGCTCGTGTTCGAGTATGTCTCAAATGGTACTCTACAAGACAAACTCCACGAAAACAGAGATATAATTCTTCCATGGAGAAATCGAATGGCAGTGGCATTTCAACTTTCTCAAGCTATTGAGTATCTACATGACAAATGTCCTCTACAAATTGTGCATAGCGATATCAAATCTTCAAATATATTACTAGACGATCAATTCAATTGCAAGCTTTGTGATTTTGGTTCCGCGAAAATTGGATTTTCTTCTTCTGTTTCACCACCAACGAAAAATCGAGTGATGCTTGGTTCTCCAGGTTATACTGATCCTCACTACTTGAGAACCGGCATTGCCTCCAAGAAAAACGACATTTATAGCTTTGGAGTCATTATTTTAGAACTCATTTCAGGAGTCGAAGCCTTTTCCTCAGAAAATGGGGAGAGGCTAACATCAAAAGCTACTCCGATTTTGAACGATGTGTCTAAGGTAGCGGAAATGATGGATCCACGCCTCGATAGGAATTACGTATTGGAGGAAGCTAAGGCCATGGTTACACTTGCAGCACTATGCCTAAGTGATTTCCCAGGTCTTAGACCCTCTGCTTCCGAAATTTTGGAGAATATGAGAAGTAGAATATCTTCCATCTCCTTTCTATTTTCAGTTGGTAAAAAGGTTTGAGCGAGGGTGAAACTAGGAAGGGCCGAGGGGTTCATATGAAAATCCCTTTAGAGGAAAATTATACCGTCTATACATGATTAAAATTACAACAATATTTATGTGTGATACTAGTTAAAGGTTCATGTAAATTTGTATAGGGATTTGTCACAATTGAAAGTTCTGTGATTAGCTAGGTAAAGAATTAGTTCAAGAAACTCCTTACAAATTGAGAGTTGAAATTTTGAATGGTCAATTATATTTGCTACTCAACTTATGAGAAATAGAACAGATTTTCCTTTACTTTAAATTTGGTCTAAATTATGTCCTTACACAAACCTCTGATGGTTAAACAGGTGAAGTGAACATCATTTGAATTAAAGTGCGTCCAAACGTAGTCCAAAAGAAATTTAGAAATACTATTCATCACATCGTGTGAGTTCTCATAACGTATAATAATAATAATATTAGGAAAAACCAGTGGCCAACATTAGCCGTTATGAAACCGTCGTATGAGTGAAGCCGGACGGTTGGGCACTGGATTAGTTATCCCCTAGTTTGGGGACTGCTAAGGTGAAAGAATTAAGACCTTTGAATTGTATATAGTGCCCAAACGTCTGGCTTCACTAGTGAGACGATTTTGCTAATGTTATTTGCTGGCTATTTCTTCGGATGTATCGATCCTTGGTCTGATTTGATTCCTACATAGCAAATCGTATCATCAGCCTCTCAGAGTAATATTATAATTTATGTCATCTCCTAGATGAATATTTATTATTCCCTATATTCCATATTAACTGAATTTGTGTGACAATGTATACTAATTAAGAAAAATATTTAAGGAAATAATTTAAATCATATTTTTCACTATTATCCTTTGTGAAATCATAAATATAACTTTGCACATAATACAATTTATTTCCTAGAAAATATCAAACTTTATTAAAGAAAAGGGTAAAAATGAAAATAAAATAAAATTTAAACATCTATCTTAAATTTTGAACAATGAAAAAACTCCCCAAAAATTCAGTTATTATGAAATAGAGGGAGTATTTATTTATACTTTGAAAGAAGAGTTTAATTTTTAAAATTAGGGATTGTAAATGATTTTCACCGATTTAAAAATAGACAAACTTCCATATATATAGAGAGATAAGTATGGAAAACACCCCTAAACTTGACGTGAATTATTACTTTAGTCCCCCAACTATTGACAGCCTTAAAAACACCCATCTACTTGATTAAGTGAATTTAAAAACACCCTTCTTATGCCACATGTGCATGTATGTAGAATTTTCTGCTGACGTGGTGTACACATAGATATATGTAATATAAAAAATATTTAAAAACATTTAAATAATTAGCCAAGAATTTAGCAATTTAAGAAGATAAAATAACTTTTTTTCTTTTTAAAAATTTAATTTTTCTCATCACTCCATCCTCTACCCCAGTACCCCAACCTCACACCTCACTACCTATCCACTCCCAAAAAAAATCTTTTAAACTTTTTTTTGGTGGGGAGTGAGAGAGGTAGTGGTGTGATAAGAAAAAAAATATTTTATTTTAAAAGTAATTTTTTTTTGGGGGGTGGTGGGTTGGAGTCTGGGTACACGATCGTGTTTGGATAAAAAGTTTTTAAATTTTTTTTTAGGGGATGAAGGGGTGAGGTGCGTAGTGGGGTTGGGGTACCTGGGTAGGGGATGGGTGAGGTAAGAAATTTTTTTATTTTTTTTAAAAAAAAATTCATTACTAAATTTTAGCATAGTAATTATTTGAATATTTTTTACTATATATATATATATATCTATGTGTACGCCACATCAGCAGAAAATTCCACATATACGCATAGGTGGACGCCATGTGGCATGAGAGGGGTGTATTTAAATGGGGAAATTTCATAAATAGCTAAAAGTTGAAACATAATTAGCCTCTTTAGCTACAGTTTGCCTATTTACGTAACATAGCTATAGTTTCAATAGCTATTATATATCTTGCTTAAATTTATTTATTTTTATACAAATTGGACTCTTAACTTAATTAATGAGGCAGAAATTTAGGTTATTAAAAAGGAAAGCAATCCCACAAATCACGGTTATTATATCTGATTAGAATTTCTCACCAAATATGACTTCTACCAAACAAAGAAAGATAAATTTAACTTCCTAAATAAATACGTCAAAAAATGACTTTTATATATATATATATATATATATATATAAGATATAAGTAAATGTATACAAATGCTGAAATTATACAAATAAATAGTTGGAACATATATTTGTTGATAATATACAAATACAAAAAAGTAATTGTATATAATTGTTGAAAATATACAAATAAGGTCTTAAAAGGTAAGAAAGTCGCAATAAACATTGTTACACTAAATCCATAGAATCGTATACAGCATAATGTGAAATATATTGATAGAAATACAAACACAAAAATATACGAAATAAATTATTTAAATACCTCGATAATGCTAAGATTATACAAATAATAGTTGGAATGTATACTTGCTGATAATATACAAATACAAAAGAAGTAATTATATATAACTGTTGAAAATATACAAATAAGGTCTAAAAAGTATAAAAAAACTACAATAAACATTGATACGCTAAATCCATACAATCGTATACAACATAATGTGAAATGTATTGATAAAAATACAAATCACAAAATTTATACAAAAATACCTTAATTTCTTCACCATAATCTTGGTCCATTGATCCAGATTCATCATCTTCTTCTACAAAATATTTTTAACCCATGTCCATTAAGTGTTGGGATTTTGGTGGAGCCGATTCGCCAGAGATGGTGTTGTTATTGTTTGTCGGAGATCTAGTCTGTCGGAGCTGCTTCGTCTGGATTTGTGTGAGTGTAAAGCTTTCTGATTCGTACGGATTTCACCAGAAAAATGGTGTTTAATGGTTAATAGTAACGAGGAAGAGGAAAAAGGTGGTAAGGATGAAAGTTTGTGGTGGTGGTTTGGTTTGCTGCAGTGACTAGTGGATTGTGGGATGGTTTGACGGTGGTTGATGGTGCTCATTGGGTGTGAAGGAAGAAGAAGAACTAGATTGGATGGTGGTGGATGATTTGAGAGGGAAAAATAAAATTTTTAAAATTTGAAATTTGATAGTGTTTGAGTGAATCAAGGAGAAAAATCAGTAAAAAGATTACGATGAGAGAGAAATGTTAATTTGTATAATTGAAGAAAACGACAGATATGGTAATCTATGCGAGATATACAAATCCGGAAATGGCCCATAGCAACTAGAATGAAACATTAGTGGCGATGAGTAATTATTTAAAACTGTAGCTATAATACATAATTAAGTAGTACATTTAGCTTAGTTACGTAATTTTTGCTTTTTAAATTCACTTAATCAACAAGTAAAGAGATATTTTTAAGACTGTGAATAGTTTAGAAACTAAATAATAATTCACGCAAAATTTAGTGATTTCGTTTTCCCCGTATCTACTTGGAGGGTGTTTCCATTAGAACCGAGGCAAAGAGCCAAAGAGTAGATAGTTAGAGTGCTAAAGATAACAACAATGGCTGTTCACTACTGTTCTTCTTCTTCTTCCTTAATGTTCACTTCTCCTTCACCAAAATCATTCTCTTCTTCCCCTAACAAAACCCCATTTATCGGTTTCTCCATGGCAGCTTTCTCCAAGCCCTCGTTTCAGTCATTACCCCTTTCCAGAATCAATCGGAAAACCCAAATTCGATGCCAAGACAAAGCTGCCTATATTTTGACCAGCGATGGATTTTCGAAGAATCTGAAATCGATTGCCCTGTAAACTTCAAATTTCTCCCTTTTTATCTTTTTTTGCCATTTCTTATCTTACTTGAATTTTGCTGTAGCTGAGCTAAAAATTCGTTAGTTTAAAGGTACAATTTACTGACTTAATTTTAAATGGAGACTCTAGTTATAGAATTCAAATCTAGGTTATCTGTATATGCTTGAATTTTGGGAAAATGTCTTGAGCTAAGTTATACTTTATCTTCATTTTTACTTGTTCATGTTTGACTTGACATACTCCTTAACAATTATTAATTACTAAAACGTAAGTTTACTTGATTATATTAACTTTTGAATATAAGAAATTTAGTGTTTTGGGAAACACAATGTTTTGGGAAATGTGTATAGTTAATAACGAGGGTAAATTAGGAATGATAAATTATTTTTTGATTTTTTAAACTAAATAAGGAAATATGAACATTTGTTTTTAGTACAGAGGACTAGTAAAAGTGGACGGAGAGGGTACTTTGTATAGTTTATTCTTCTGTAGTTCTGTTCTATTTTGTATGAAGCTTCTTTTTCCTTTTTGTTTGTTCAAGAAAGATCAAATATTTATATTAGGAAACCTTTTAAATTTATCATTCTCATTTAATCCTTGATAACATGCTCATGTGGATGATATGACATGTTGTAGATCATAAATTCGTTTGGATTAATTTTGTAAGTTACATAAACTTAGGCTAATGTGTCAAAAGTTGGTGTTTTTATCTTAAGCCGTGTGTACAGTCAAACATTGTCGTATAAAATGGAAAGGAGAAAGAAAGAACCTATCTCTTGTCGAAACCCTCAAATTTGAAAGCTTCCGGTACTTCTTACACTATCTTAAGAGTTTCTCTCTTGTCTTTCCCCTGCAGAATAAGCTAGCGTTTGGCTATAAGATTTCATAATGCAAGATTTCCTCTTTCCCCTTGAATCTACAGATTGACAGCACCACCTTCTTTCAAAAGTAAAAGAACAAAAAGGAAAAGGATGATTTTGTAGGAGAGATTGTTGCTAGCTTATCTGCAGAAATACATGAGAAACTAAGTTTCAAAGTAATTCTGTGTGTCTCCATGCTAGATGCCTGCTTTGGCAGTCAACCAGTGACTTGAAAATCTCATTGGCTTTTTGTTTAAGAAATATTAGAGACACTAGTTGCATGTAGTGTTGCTGCTAAGTGAAAAGATCCAATGGTGCTTCTACTATCTGCTTTAATATTGAGAGAGACGGAGAGTCAGGGGATGAGTTGAATGACTAGGGTCATATCGATCTAAAGTATTGCAACTATCACCCATATTATGGAGAATATAAGCTCTGGCAGTAATATTGTCTTGAGGTTTAACAATGCCCATAATTTTTGTGATTCAACATGACTTACTTTTTATCAATGATGTAGCACGAATTTTAGTTTGAAAATTTGGCTAGAGTTGCTGAAGTAAGATTATGAACGTTCTTGCATGATTGAATGGATTAAATAGGACAAATAACTCATTCTGCTTTTCTCCTGTAGGACATTTGGAACGAGACATGGTATCCCAAGGCTGCTGATCATGTGAACACTGACAAACCTTGGTATATCGTTGATGCCACTGACAAAATTCTTGGAAGAATGGCATCAACTATAGCGATACATATGAGAGGGAAGAATCTGGCCACATACACTCCAAGTGTTGACATGGGTGCATTTGTCATAGTGGTAAGTTTCTGTAAGTTAAGCATGTTAACTTATCTGATTTCTTTAGGAAAAAGGGCATTGGGATCCTACTTTTTCCTTTTTGAATTATAGGTCCTATGAATTCCATATCCTCAATTCTTAAGAAATGTTGGACCCTGTAGTCTGAGAAGACTTCGATAGAAGATCATTGAAAGATGAATGTGCTCCCCCCAGGTTTTGGACTAGTGGTAAGAGAGTAGCGCATGATGTAACAATAGGAAAAAAGGAGCAACAGGTGATGTGTGGGTTAGGCAGATGTAACGGATCTGAACCTTGCTGCAGACACGAGCCTGAAATTTAAGAGGAGAAGTGTAGAGGGGTGGTCCATTGTCAACCAAGTTTTAAATTTTGCGTCATTGATTCTCGATGATTACTCAATTGTTAAAAAAAAGGAGTGAATTCTATCTTTCCTTGTGATTATTTTTGATGAGCGGTCATTTTCCAACGAAAACCTTTTGCTAGTACGTTCAGCTTTAGAGGCTTCTTTTATTTTGCATCTCATGACATCGAGGTCCCTGAGGCATGGTTCTTTATTCAACTTCGATGAAATCTTTTGTGTTGCATAAGAAATGCCGGGTGATGCTTACTTCCTGACCACTCCTATTATCACTTAGCTAGGCTTCTGTTTGTTCAACTTTGATGAAATCCTCTGTGTGCATAGGAACCTGGTGCTGCTTACTGTCTGATCACTCCTCGTAGTATCACCTAATCAAGGTTAAACTTGAATTACACACTTCAAATTATACCTTCCTTAATCCACATGAGCATTAAATATGACAACTAGGCATGTGCCAATGCCATATTAGTTGGGTAAATAAGAAATTAGATTGTTTGACCCCACGTCTGGACAGGGGACCTAGTGAAGATAGCATTATATAACTTTGACACTTTCCAGCTCTTTTTAACTGTAAATTATTTGCTACTCTGCAGTTTGATATCTGAGCAATTCTGTTTTTACTTGAACACCAAAAGATTAATGCTGAGAAGGTTGCTGTATCGGGGAAGAAGAGGAGCCAAAAACTTTATAGGAGGCACTCCGGCAGACCAGGTGGGATGACAGTGGAGACTTTTGATCAACTGCAACAGAGAATTCCTGAAAGAATCATTTGTGTTGTTTCATTCCATGCTAGACCTATATGAGTTTTCTTAATTATGTTGATTAACCTAAAGAAGATGTTAGGCAATTTACACATAACCTTGGAGAGAAAGATCACTTATTAGATATTAGGGACTCCATTAATAACTCTCATCTCTCGTAGCAGTAGCATCCATGGAACTTACAATGTACTCGTGTGTGTGTATTATATATTTCTACACTCACATAAACCAACCCCACTTGGAACTAATGATTTGAAATCCTAGATTTCCCTCTTCATAAAAGAGTATTACTTCTTTAAATGGAGGATTGTATGCAGAGAATGGGTTAACATCCCTTACCCTTACCCTTAATCCTACATCATTTCTGTATGGCTATTGTTTACTTCTAACAAGAGTCAGATGTGAATTATGCATCAGTGGCCTTCTCATGCTTCTGGTTTTCTTTATCGTGTGCATGTACCTCCCCCCTCCCCTTAATGAATTTGACAAGTTCATTTATTGGATCTCAGAATTGGTGGTGATTGCACTTGCTTTGCCTTGAGTCACTGATTACAATCAGTAACGATATTTTGTTCCCTGCATTTTTTACATTTTATATACTCTCAATCCTTAAAAAGATTCAATTTTCTGTTTATGCAGCTTGGTAGACAACTATTTACCCATCTTAAGGTGTATAAAGGTCCTGAACATCCTCACGAGGCACAGAAACCTGTTGAATTGCCCATTAGAGACAAGAGGATACAGAAGCAGCGGTGAACTCCAAGCGATTCCACTGAGGAGCAGTTCTCATTTTTGGCTGTTGATACTGCTTTTTAAGTTGTCTGTTTAACAAGTGTAACCTCATATTTGAACTCCAATATTGTACCTGGTATTCTTCTTTATGCTTTTTGTAGAGGTTTTTCATTACAAAATTATTTGCCTCCACCTTTTCTGAGCCATTGATATTCTTTACGTTTCAGTTCTGATGAACGTTTCTTCAATGGGTTTTATCACTCCCTTTGTTCCGCGTCCTTGCGTGCAGATGCAGTATGGTGGTCCTATTGGTGTCATGTTATCAGGCTTTTGAGGGAGGGAAGGGAAGTGTTAAAGACTATTCTTAGGGCTTGGCATAGGGTACAATGATGACTCTATTTACCCTTCATCTATATGAAAATCTAAATCTGTCATATTATTGTGCAGGTTGATGACTTAAATACTCTTGAAGAATTTTCAAAAGTGTAGATTTAACTGTTGAAATGAGAAAATTGCAGAATTCTTTGCTCCTAAAGTACCATAACTTTGTGCAATTTATGCATTTATATATATTGCCATAACTATTTGCATGATATAGTTTTACTCTTAAATGAAAATATTAAAAGAATGAAGATGAAAATGATCAATCAATTCGTCAAATGATAATTTGACACATCTGATCACAAAGGCACTGGCAACCTCAACATATGATAAGTTGTTTACAAAATTAGAGTACATCATCTTCAAGAATTATGAGGTTGCTTTAATAGGGAGGGTAAAATATGTGTTGCACTTTTTTTTCCTTAATCAAGATGTTGTCCATTGAATTTTTGTGGTAAGGTTTTTCATGAGGAAGTTAGAAATGTGTATTACTAAATATGTGCACTATTTTTCCTTCATTTTGGTTTTTTCTCACAAAATTTTCTCCTAATAAGGTTTTAAACGAAGCACGGTATCTATTAATAAACATCTAAGGGGAGCATTTATAACTACATTATATTGTGAATGTCTAAGTACTCTATATCTTTCTAATGAAGCTCGCAATCAAGCATGTAGCTTGTAAGTAGTTCGAGCAAGTAACTTATGTAGGCAACTTTTGAAAAGCCTCGCAACAACTTTTTGAAACTTTTATTCAGGCAGACAACTTGCAAGTACCTCAAAAAATAGCTTGCAAGCAGATTCTGAAAAGCCTCAGAATAACTTTTTTTTCTTTCATAAAAACAGAAAGTTAAAGATTTCTTTGGCTACATCTCGTCTTGTACTTCTATTACTTCCTCCACTTCAAATTGTTTGTCTAATTTTGACTTGGCACAAAGTATAAAAAAAGTAAAGAAGATTTTTGAAGCTTATGATCTTAAACTAAGATATATAAAATATACCAAAATGTACTTTATCGAATGATCTTAAACATACCATGTGGAAAATTTAAATTAAAAAATTACCAAAAAGGGAAAGAAAAAATATTTTTTAAAACGAACTAAAAAGAAAAATAAAATAAACAAATTGAAACAAAAGGAGTATTATTTTATAACTTAAAACATGAGTAGTTGTATTCCTGAAGAGAAGAAGAGTGACCTGAGTTGAAAATTGATCGCAAAGATATGTTATATTAAGAAAATATTTACTATTTTTATGGTAATAACATTTTTTTCACTTGGACA
This sequence comes from Solanum appendiculatum, assembly GCA_018342035.1. Lineage (NCBI taxonomy): Eukaryota > Viridiplantae > Streptophyta > Magnoliopsida > Solanales > Solanaceae > Solanum > Solanum appendiculatum. Next base: position 1,052,593 of record JAGDQO010000503.1, on the reverse strand, counting down.
CTTATAATACATTTTTAATACATATTATGTAGAATAATTTATAAAACACATATAATACAAGTTTTATTAATGGATAATGCATATTCACACATTTTAATACACTTATAATATATTGTTTCAATTACTTATCAAATAAGCATAATATATTTTAAAACACTTATAATACATCTATATTGCATGTATAATTCACTTTTAATACAAGGGGCGGCTCTATAGCTTTGGAAAAAAGGCAACTGCCTTAGGCCCCCAAATTTGGGGGGCCTCATTTTTAAAAAAAATAATAGGTTATAAGTAATATTTTTTAAAATATCGAATATTATTTGTAGAAAATATAAACTTTTTATATAAGAAGAAAAAAAGTAATAGAAGTTTGACAAATCTTGACCACTATGTCTCAAGAAATATTAAATAATTTGCTATAATAAACTACATAAAAAATATATGTATTAGAATTTAAGGCCTCCGTTCAGATTTGGCTTTAGGCCACCGATTTATTTGAGCCGCCCCTGTTAATACATAGTACAAATTTATCATAACATTGCTATATATTGTTATAAATGATAATAAATAAAAAAATATCGCTAAAACCGGTAATTATTTATTAAAATGTACTCATTCAAGTAAAATTATTCATTATATATAAATTTTCAAGTAGAAAAAAAAAAGAGAAGCCTTTGCAAACCCTAATTTGTTTGTTTTATTCACTCTCCTACTTTTACTATCTTCTATTTTCATTTCAAATTTTGTTAATTTTATTTTTAGGGTTTAAGTCATTTCTTATGGCTACAACGGCGACATCAGCGGCGGCAACTAGCACGGCAAATTGGCCCGTTGAGAAGCCCAAATGGCCTCATACAAAAGATTGGTTTGTTCGAGTTACAACCTAATTTGATCCAGCTAAAAATATCACCAATCCAATTTATGGGTGGGCATGGTATGGTATGATACGATATTTAAAATTTTGGTACCGTAATTTCAATATTCAATTTTTAAAACTATTATACAACTACCATATCAATTTAATTCAGTATGGTTCTATATTTTGAAGTTCGATTTCGATATTTTGCGGTATGATAAATTGGTAACCATAGTTTGTTTAACTTCGACTAATATATACTCGTATAATAGAGTATTATGATTTCGACAATTCAAAAAAAGGTCTCAATTGTATCATACTAACACATTACACATGTAGAAATATATATTCAAAAGAAAGTACAAACAACTCCTTTTGTTAGTCAATTGCATTTAAAATACATTTCAATCAAAATAGAGTAGTCAAAGTTTTATCTTCTAAACATTTAATGAAGGAAAAATTTTGTGGTGGTTGAGGCTCAAGATGTCATAGTTGTGTGAGGGATTATTTCATTTGTCAAATTATGAAAGGAGCCTCACACAACTTTTGTATGCCACCTCATACTTATCCCTTAACCACTATAAAATTTTTCTGAACCACTACTAGTAGGTTGCATATTTGTTAGTATTTTAATAAGGGCAAACTATATAAATCCTACTAGTTTAGATCCTAATTACTAGGAATCCCGATAGTTTTTTATATTACTTTCTATACCATTTTCGATTGTGGGATACATGTATCACGACCCGTCAGATTCATGTATCCATCAGGTTTAAAAGGTCGAGATACATGATTTAATACTTTTGAAATAAATGTTGTAACTTATTTTCTTAATTAAAGGAGTAACTTATGGGAAACTAACAAACAAAACGGAATTTGAAGGATCCTTCTGTATCAACTATTACCAGTTTTACTAAAAAATTAAAATCATAATTTCTTTTGAGTATAATTAATCTAACAATTTTTGAGTATTTATTCTTTTGAGCATGTATCCCACAACTTTTGAGTATAATTTACTCTAACAACTTTTGGAAAAAAAAATTAAAAATCTAATTTCTTCTATTTATTTTCCATCAACAATAAAGTGAAAAACTTTTTTCAAAAATTCAAATTTGTTTCTTTGAATTTTGCGATTTTTTTTCAATTTTTCATGTTTAGAGAACAATGTGTATTTCGCACTATGTATCTGATTTATGGACCTAATTTCATCAGGTGTATCTGTTATATATGTATATCTGATACATAACATGTATTTGAAACTTGTTATGTACCTGAAGTATGTATCTAATGATTCGATATTAATCTTTTCAATTGAATTTGATTCGATAAACATGCATTTTGACTTTAGTGGATCTTTATTATCGCTAACTGCGCCAACAATGAATTTTAATAAATAAACAAATATATAAAATAAGGATATATACATAGAAGAAAGGGAGATACATAGATGAAGGGTACATACATAGAACATTTAGATACGTCAAGCAAACACTGTATCTATACAAATCCATCATAAATTCACCAAGTCCGATATTGAAATCCAGAGCTGATATGACTCTGGATCTTGTCTTTCAACTTCTATTTCTCTGTTCTAACAACCTGTTTCCGGTAACCGTAGTTGTTTTAATATCCATTCTCGTTTTCGATGATGAAACACCACCACCGGCTAAGATTGTATTGTTCCGTTTTCTATTCAGTTTTTGATGGTTTAGTGAAGAAGATCTATGAGTGAAAAGGAAGAAAGAAATAGAATGGGGAGATGAACTTGGGATAGTAGATTGAGGATGAAGGAAGAGAGACTATGGTAGAGGTGATGGAGAATGTGGGGGTGGGGGAGAGATATACGGTTGACATAGGAGTGATGTGAGAGAAAGTAATTTAAATTGTTAAAGTACAATTAATTAAAGAGTTTAAATTTTAAGATAATTATTCAATACGATTTGTGTATCTGATTTAACTTTTTAAAATATATGGTATAACTATTAAAAATGGTATTATGAGTAATATTTTTAAACTATAGATAAAATATGTATATATGGTAGTTTTTTTTTATGGTAGTTAAATATGTCTAATTATGTAGTTTTTCCTTTTAATAATATATATATGTTGCTTATGTAACTATATACTTCGGTATGGTATTCGGTATTTCGATATATTATTTCTAAATATCAAATACCGTACCAAATATCAAAAAATTTAAAATGTATACCCATATATCATACCAAATACCATAATACCAAAATCACGGTATCAAAAATTTCGGTATGATATGATAATTTGTTATTATACCATACCATGTCCACCCCTAATTCAACCCGTTATAATTTAAACAGGTCAGGAAAATTATAAATTTATGAGTTTACCACATATATATTCAACACACTTGGAGTTGGAGCATAGTGTGTTCAACTTAACAAAAAATCATTTGGATTTGCAGATGAAAAAACAGAGATTGTGAGAACTAGCATTTGAGTTGTGTAATTGGAAAAAAAGTTTTAAAAGTTTAATATTTGCCACTGGAAGTTGAAGATTCAAAAAATTACTTGAAATTCATCTTCGCACCTGCATTTAATTGAGAAAATTATTTTTTTCCACTTTCAAGTTAATACTTTATTCACTTTCACAAACTGACATCGATTTGCAAGTTGAAAGACAATTATTTTTACAGATGAAGCCATAAACAAATGCACATAATATTTAGGTTTCGAATTTTATTGATACAACTGCAGCGATATGTTTGCCCAGATGAGTGGTCATACAACACCAAAACTTTTATGTAACTTCAAAACTGGTTAGATTCGTTCAACTTTTCTTGGTAGTGAAGTTGAGGCCTCCGTTTAACCGTGATCATCAAACCCAATTCTTAACATGCCTTATATATTTGGTAGAAGAGTAGAAGGATCAGAAGGAACATCAGCACTTGCCTGCCAAGAAAAACAACTTGTGCATCAAAATAGTGCAGTAAACTGTCTCCAATGCATATAGTCTCCAAGTGTTAAGAACTCAATAGCACATCAAAATTGTGCAATAAACCTACTATCATTAAAAAAAAACAATAAACCCTCTGTTGGGTTGTCAAGGCTAGGCACTAATGGGTCTTTTGGTCCTAGTCCCAATATAAATTTGGAATTATATTTATCCTGTGGCACCAGAGGTCAGGGAAAATAGAGAGGATTATGTTTTACGTACAAACTCACGATTAATCAGGGGTCAATGTCCATGAAAGCAGTCTAGAATACACAGAAATATCATCTTGGAATTAATGTCCACAAAAATAAATCTGAAAAATTGAACTAAAGCATAAATAATTAACCAAAAGGGGCCAGAAGAAGTGGAATGGTGGAAGATCAATGCAGCGTCCCATGAAGGGATTAAATGACTTCAATCTGAAGATACTTTGGACGAAAATTATTTCGTGTTGCTTAAGAACTGAAACATGTTAACACGTCTGCATGTTGCCTGTTTTACTTCAAAAATAAAAAGTTAACTTTTCTTTTGTTTTCTTTTCCACATAAGCTTGGATATGTCTATCTCACTTTCTAAAGTAACATTTCCAAAAGTGAAAGAAGAACTTCCATGCAACAATCTAGGTAATTTGCTGGGAAACCACAGGCGGTTTTGTTACCCAGAATTTGAGAACTCAAGTTTTTCCACTTTTGTGTCTAATGAAATCGTGTCATACCTCGAGATATCTTGTTATCAATGTTTTGGTGCTGAAATTGAAGCCTTCAACTGATTCTCCTTTCTTACGAGATGCATGAAGTTGCTTTCTGACTTGAGTCGCTAGAGACTGCAGAGGACATTAATAAACAAGGTAACTCAGTATTATATTTGTATCATAGAATGTTCAATTACTCAATTTTAAGGCATTCTCTTTGAAGTACCTTTCCTAGCTCCACACCCCACTGATCAAAAGAATTGATACACCATACAAAGCCTTGGACTGCAACTCTGTGCTCGTAGATGGCCAGTAACTGAAAGAAAAGGAAGATGATGGCGGGAAGTTGAGTTTACGGATCACAAGAAGAGGCATGTGTCTTTACACGAGGAGAATTGTCACTACTTGCAGCATGTCACAAAATTGAAGACACGGGTTCAAGATGAAAGATATAATCTTGGTAAAACACCATAATTAAACAGGAATCTCCTTTAATTAAGCATGACAAAGAAACGACTGAGAAAAATAATGAGCATACTCTCACCAACGTACAGGCGATACTACTACATATAAACACTTTGTGAAGTTCATCAACTGTCAAATTATAATTAAAGGTGATCTAAAAAAAAGATCTTCTCTCACAGACTAATTTGGTAGGTACAAGTATACCTATTCCGCCCTTTTAGCCTCCTCTCCAACTTCAAATAACTATGGTAGAGATCTAGGGATAAAGGAGATGAATAATTCCAGTACCGGGGATCTATGGATTAGTTTTCTCACATAAGTGTGGCTCTCAATTTGACTTGCAACAAGCTCCTCTCCCTCAGCATCTTTATTTATATTTATTTCTTTAGGAGCAAACTAGAAAGGCATGTGTCCTAACGTGGGACTTTCTACCCACAAAGGCACATATATTATGAAGTCATTTATTGACTGTAAAGAAGCAAGAGAAGAGATTGGAGGAATGTACATAGACTAGCTTCACAAGGCATTTTTTGAGGGATTAAGATAAGTGAGTGCAAGATTCAATAGGTCATTGTAAGTAACAATTTATTAGCTTTTCAGTTAATTGGATTTATATGGAAATTTCATTGACGAAATTTATTTGGCAAAATGAAATATCAATCGACCTCAAAGGAATCACTTCGTTGTCTCTTTCAAATGCAGTAAGCTATTCCTTCTCACTTTTCCCCCTAAGCTCTACTACTCAAAAATAAATAAATGGGCAGCCCATTGCACTAAGCTTGCATTAATGACAAACAAATTTCATTTGAAAATCATTGATGCAGTTCAAGAAAGGTAGCACTGAGTTTCACACCGTCACTTATACAATGGTACAAACTCAACGCATAGAACATACTGTGTCACTCAAAACTCAGAAACACTTGTAAAATACTTTACTGTCTAATATCTCATACCTGTCCAATGTTGTAAGCATTCAATGATGGAAGTAGTATACTTAGAGAAGGTCGATTTCCAGAAAATGTCTGCAAGATATTGGAGGAGTTTGAGAATAGACCTCTAAGTATAGCACAATATCATCAAATAAGGAATGTACGGAATTACCTTATGAGCAACAAGATGCTCAGGAACATTCTCCTTTTGCAACTGCTCTGGTGTCTGCGAAGAAAGTCGATAGTGATAATCAACTGAATGAGATCGATTTCCTAATTTTAACTATACAGGTATGTGGTGGCCAGTGGGTATATTGTAAAAAATAGAAAGAGTGTCTCACCTTCCCATATGCAAGGGCATCTGGCTGTGCAAAGAAGTTCGACATGAGCTCATCATGGTTATTCACCACTTCATCTGAAAATGAGTAGCCCAATATTAGACTAGGGGAAGCAAATGGAATAAGCAGCAGACTGTAACCTAGGTGTCAATGTTTTATTTTGTCTTTCTCCATAAAATGGGAATGAGAGACCATGATATTAGGCTAGAAATGTAGCTTTTTAGCTACATTTCGCCTTATAACTGAATACTTTAATCGTGTTTGAGCTAGAATCCGAGCAGTACATACTTAATACGTGTGTTTATTTGTATAGAACCTGTTCTCCAGTAGAAGAACTAATTTGGAGCGAAAAACAGATGAAATGAAGCTTCGAGGTCTGAATAGAAGTTCAAGGAAATTAACCAAAGTCAAGCTCAGGGGTCGAGAACTAAGTGTGCAAGAGAAAAATTGACAAGAAAAACTGAAAGACCCAAAATTACCCTAGCCAGGGCAATTTTGGATCAAAACTGCAGGAATTATGGTCTTGGGAAATCCCTCTAGGCACCGCATGCCAAGCGTTATGTGGCACGTTGTGCAAGGTCAATTTGGGCTATCTGTTGTTGAAATCACAGTCTCGGGCTTTTACTCTTAGCACAGCGTGCCATACTACTTTTGGGCATGTGCAATCCTGCTTTGGTTCATTAAGGGTATTTTTGTACAAGGTCATTTCTACATGGTATAAATACATGGAAAGCACCACTTGGGAAGACTTTTGACCTACAAAGATGTAGAAGGCTCCTCGCTTGGAGACACGAGGATTCTAAGAGTTCCCATCAATGGTCAATTAAATACAATAGTTTGGATTGAGAAGTTGGTTGTAATGTTTTCTAGGTTTTTATTCTTATTTGCAATGTACTTCTCTTCAACGGAGTAATTTTCTCATAGGACATAGACGGATATGGTATAATGATCATCACTTTCAGTTAATTCTTGTTGAATGCTTAGAACTTGTCGATGGATTTCTAATAGAAATTGTGGAGTAATCGTTATTTCATGTTAATCGAAAGAGAAGTGTTTTGATGAATATCCTTTGTAACACCCCGCACTTTCAGAGTGCTTAAGTTAGGCCGTCAAAGACTTACAAGTCTAATCTTATCGCTTTATGTCACCCGTCGATGAGATGTCGGTAGAATGATGTTGCAAATGGGTGATTGTATCAAGGGAGTGATGTATGAAGATGTTCGACGGTTGTAGCCAGTGTTGTGTATGGCGGCCTTGTCGGCCCAGATTTCCTGTGGTTTCAAGTCTTGAAGATGTGTGGTTTCAGTTGGTTTGCATAGTCAAGTGAGGCACCAGATGCCGATCGCGACTCCCGGGGTTTGGGGTGTGACATCTTCACATCATATGGTTCGGTTCATATTTAGTAATTCTTCTAAGTAATTGGAAGTACTTATGAATTATTAATTTGAACTGACGTTAGAAACATCTGCACGAAGTTTTCCTTGAACAAATATCACATTTCTTGCACAAGCTTGCTATGGTTTCATTATTTTATCTAATGAAAATTGAGTAAATTCTAAAGAAGAATCTCAGTTAGCAACGGATGATCTAATTAATTATTAAATTTGCAAGATTCAATAATACTTAGAAGTGAACCTTGAATAAGAGTAAATCCTTAGAGAATAATCTTGCATCTATCTCGTCAATTGCCCTACTTTGTCTCATTGCAAATTATCATTCACTGCCCGTTTCTCGAATATCTCATGAGTCTTTAACTTGAATGCTTGTGGTTTATAACCACCTCAGCTACAAGAATTATTTTCCTTAATAGCATCAATCAAAATCTATTTGAGTGTTATTTATACCAATCGTTGTGGAAATGATAACTTTTCTATACTATCTTTGACAAGCACGAGGATTAGTTTTTATATATCGCGCATCAGACCACACGAAAAAGAAGAATAAGAATACAAAAGTAAAAGGAATTTGTACCTTTCAGGTAAATAGGTTGCTGGCTCTTAACAACACCAATAAAATCACAAGGAATAACACGACCCTGAAAATTCCAGGAAGATGGTATTCAATATTCAAGTGAGATTTTGTATAAAATTAAACATACCAAAAGTAGATACATGAGCACTTGTTTTAGTGATAACAATCAGAACAAAATCATAATTCAAGGAAAAAGCATGGCGTTCCAAGAAACATTTGCTCTGCACCTTTTATGATATCTTTAGAGAGTATGAAGCTGAAATATATAGAGTTAAGGAGACTGATAAAACGAGGTAATATCATCAAATAAAAAAACAAATAACTAATTCCACTCAGAAAACACCACTGGAACTCCTCCTTTCCGTTTGCCTTTTGGGGTGGTTGTTAGAGGGGGAGGTGGTTACTCCTCTTGCAGAGGTGGAGATGTAAGTAAGAGTTATGGACCATCCTCACTAACCAACCCTAGAATCTCCAAATTGACATCCTTCCACCACCACATCCCAAAAAATAATTAAATGAAGAACCAAAGCACCACCTAATAACGACAAGAAGACTCACAAATCTACCTAAATTAATTCACGTGATATATTACTTAGCATGTCGAAACTATAGTTTGTGGGACAGGAATAAAAATGGAATTTTCTAATAACCTTGTATGTAGTTTGTGAGAGGTCTTCTTCAGATTATATCATTAATATGCTTTGAAGATTCTTAGTTCAAGCAAATGAGCAACTCTTTTCTTACAGAGGCTTTTTGCGTGAAATACTTTGACGACATAATCTTATACAATTACATTTTTATTAAGTTGAACAGTATTAAGATAAAAATGTAGTCAACAAACTGTAAGTGTCAATAAAATCTTGAAAAAGAAGAAGTTGACACATGCTACCTGCGTAAATCAAGTACAGAATGGGCATAATTTCAGGAAAAAACATGAACTGTTGGAACTGGAAATTTATGCTACCTGGTGAATTAATTGGTAAAAGCTGTGTTGGCCATTTGTCCCTGGTTCACCAAAATCAATTTCACCAGTCTGGTAAGGAAGAGGGACACCATCAATAGACACCCCTTTTCCATTACTCTCCATACTGACCTGCATTCAATCAAATTTTTGTGAAGGACGTAAGTATGGCACCTGGAATAACATACAAGCAAACAAGTTAGAATAACATGCCTGTTGAATATGAGGTGCCAACTTCTCCAGTGCTTGAGAATAGGGTAATATTGCCTGAAATATCAAATGTTTAGTAGTATGGTATTGATGAGTCACCCAGACACCCCAGATGCAAGCAGAATGATAATATACTCACTCTTGCTGGATATCCAAGGAATGAAACATTCCACACACTAAGCAAGCCTAAAAGCACCTGAAACAACGATGTGATATTAAGAATCAAATTGAGTTTAGTGATGTGATATAAGCAAATCAAGCATCTGACTAGAAAAGCAGAATATAAAGTTGCTATTAGCAGATAATGCTTGGGATTGAGGCGTAAATGTTGTTATATTGGCAGAATAATCCAATAACCAAAGGTGCAAGTAATAGCAAAAGAATCTTCAAGAGTTCGAAGTATGAAGAGAATCGAGGAAAATATAGAAAAATAAAGCTAAAGACAATTAATTGCAGAGAAATAAAGAGGCTACAAAGCGTATATAAAATGTGTAACAGAGCCTGGAGCTAGGAAAGCTTTGATCCTTATGAAACAAAAAAGTAACAGAGAAAGAGGCCTAACCACAGAAGGGAAAACTTCAGATTCACTAGTTTGGTATGAATAATCAGAATGCAAACATGCAAGACAGGACCAGACTAGAAGACACTGAACCGTCCCAATCGTCATAACAGCTGATCACGCAATTAAACCTACAAACTGTTTGATTTCTCTGGGAAAATTGAATCCGACAACAAATCAAGGGTACAGGCTTGGCTCAATATCTGGGTAGAGATGCAAACTTAATCAACACAGCACCTCATTGGCCAGGAGTAGAATGAAGCTACCGGTCTAAGATATGGAGGAAACAAAAGTAGACATGATATACATCAGTATAAGCAAACACGTACATTTGCATCAAACAATCTGACAATGTATTTATTATTTGTGAATTGTGTGTTTTCACTTAGACCCTCAGTTTGGACTTCTGAACTCTCTAAGGCGGAACGTGCCACTTACCGATGTAATTACATCACTGGGTATACCAAGTGAACATTGCAGAAATATTATAGCACTAACATTCACTAGAGAACAGAACAATTAAATATAACAGAGAACATAAACATAAGTTTCTATGAGCTGGGGCATACAGGTATATTTTTCTCAAATGGTGCTGAGAAGAAATGCTGATCAACACTTGAAGCTCCCTTCAGAAATCTGAACAAGAAGAGAACATGTCAGAAAAAATGATTAAAGCAGTACAAACAGAAGCAAAAGAAAAAAGGTAGCAAAATGAAACACATATCACGTGCAACATAACAACTAAGGAAGCTGCTACCCTATGACAACCAATTCTTCTAAAGAGCAAAACTCCGGGGGCTTCAGATATATAGTGTTCTCTTGATGTAGAAAGTTAATCCACCAAACTAATAAAATTGGCAAGCAACATCCTAATAATTAAGCTAAGAGGTGGAGACACCAAACTATGCAATAGAAAAAGTACAGCCTGCCATCACTAAGTGGGCAAAAGGTGGCAATTTATTTCCTTTCTAGCTTTTCACCATATACTCAAGGTAATGATTATGAAACAAGAAAGACCAGATCTTATGGATACAACTAATCAGCAGATATGGTTTATACTTGACCTGTCAATAGATCATGAGAAAAGTAAAAAACCTATAACGTTTGGACGTGTATGGTCAACATCAAGGGTGCATGAGATATTAAAATAACTTGAAGGATCTATGTGCAAAGGTAGCTGCAAATTACTTACTTCTCAACAATGGAAAATCCATATTGCAGAGAAAGAGGCAATACTCCGACTGCGCTGCAGACTGCATAATAATAAGTAATCCTTTAATATATATTTAGATAAACGAAATTTGAGAGCAAAATCTGTGTGCATCTGCCAAAATACTCTTAAAAAGACTTACCACTATATCGACCTCCTACCCAGTCCCAGAAAGCGAATGCATTATTTGGATCAATGCCAAATTGTTCTACAAGCTGTTACAAATTGATACACTTAGCAAAGAATATAGTGGGCTAATATATAATGTATCTTCAGTGATGAAATTTAAGATCTAGTTAAACCAGAAATCTCTAATATCCTTTATTATGAACAACAAAAAAGGTACTCTTCAATCCACATAACAGATGGAATCCAACAGAATAAAGTTGCCCAGTCTTTCTGCTTAAAACAGAGACATGGAAAAATTAAAAATAAAAACAGAAAAAGGGCTGTTTGCATGCACAATCCAGATATAGTAGTGACACTTGAATATGCATGATCATACTAGCCAAGGCACCACCTAAATAAAATTACACTGTCCTCCCTGGATACAACACCTCAACATCCAGGAAGGAGCATATTGTTTAAATTTGTAGGAGGAACAATAGATTAACAAATTACTCACTAGATAAGAGAAATTGGAAGACAAACTAGAAGAAGATGCACTATACTTTCTGTAAAATGCAACCGATTAAAAAAAAAGACATTCTACAAAATGCACTGATCAGGGAAACCCTTTTAGGACTTTGTAATTCTAACAGTCATTAGTGTTGACCGGGCGATGAAACAGGATCCATTTACATTTCGGGATAAAAACTGTCCGATCTAGCTACAACCAAGCTGTTCTCCAGTACTTCACCATGATTTATCTAGAGGAAAAAATGGATGTACTCTGATACTCCCTCCAATTTATGGCACTCTTGGAAAGTTAATAATTGTTTAATAGCATTCCATTTCTACAAAACTTTCAGAACTTTCAAGAATTCAAAATCATCAGAATATCAAAATTTTAAAGTTGATGGGATGTGATGTGATATTTTCTCTATCAAACTAACTTTTCAATCATCACTTAAAATTTTCCTTCTACTACTACTAATATTATATATATGTCAAGTTAACATCTAAAACTCTATATCATGTCAAAGGTTTTGCAAGCTGCAAGCCAGAAATCTTGTGATCCTTGTTTTAAACAAAGATACACTATCAAAATCAAGCTAAACTCAAAGATACTATATCCCACAAAGGCGAAAGAACAAAAACATGTTTGCTAGAAATAATTTGAATATGTATGATTTTACTGCAAGAAGTGGTTCAAATGACACACAAAAAAACGAGCAAAGGAGATGACCGCACCTTAAGATTGGTACTAACTGCAACCATATGCTTTGCAACTGCCTGAGGTCTAAAAAAGTAAGAATCCCCGGAAAAGGGAGGTTCGAGTCAAACAAAGAATTGTGACAACAAAACCGACACTAAACATCATAAAGAAATAAGCACCGATCTAACATCATAAATAAATAAGCACTGGTCAATACACTTCAATAGCTGCACAAGCGACCAGTATACCAAACAATACTATGTGATCCTTTCAATATTACTGATTGATGTAAAGTTGCACAACCATGTTTAATTTGCTAAGCTTTTTTTAGCTGGTGATAACAATAGCAGTAATAAATGACGTAGCAGGTGATGGAAGCTTGGTTGGTTCACGTTTTTTCCCAAGTTTCCCTTGCTACAGGTTTAACCTAATTCCTAGGAATTGAACTGGTCAACAAGCTATCCAAAGCTAAGTTACTCGGACTCTTCACTTTTGGTGCCGCACCCGTGTCGATACGACATGGGTGTGGGTGTGGGATCCGTGTCCGATTTGGTCAACCGATTTTGGGTACTTTGACCAAAATCGATGGGGAAATTCTGGACAGTTTTAATGATTTATGTAATCAATACAAAAGCTAAGATGAAATTGAAGAAAATGGAATACCTTTTATATAGAAATATCTATGTCACTCCTTTTCTTTTAATCTCCATCCAAGATTCTCCTCAAGTTCTCCACATAATATCTCATAATTTAGGTTTTATAACTCTATTTTTAGATATTTTAATTATTTTTAGGCGAATCCCCGCACCCGTATCCATACATGGATCCATATCTCCGAATCTTAAAAATTAGATCATGAAGGATCCGACCTCTAGATCCGCACCCGTATTAGACACCCGCACCCAAGTCCGAGCAACTTAGATCCAAAGTAGTCTCTTATCAACTGAATTACTATTTGTATAATTTTATGCATGAATATTTGTCAGGTTTTAAGATATTTCAAGGAAGAATGCACCAAGAATGTATTATTTTGGAAACGCAGGAGCATAAGTATATCTTGCTTGTATTGGTTTCCACATTCAAACATGTGAACTATACCCCTTCCCAAGTTAGTTCCTCCAGTTTCATATCATCAATGCATTCAACAAACTCAGTCATAGTAGTGGTGCTTCTGTTGCAGGTCCTCTTCTCCTCTCTAATGGGTATCTAACCACATTAAAATCTCCCGCCAATACCAAAGGTCAATAAACAGACCCCTAACAGCTCCCACACCTTTTGTCTCATCCTGTTGCAATTGGGAGAGGAGAACACACCCCAGTCATGTACCAGTGGAATTCCTGAGTTTTGGATGAGAATTTGCAGACCACCCCCGACCACTTGCCTCCAACTAGGCATATCTAACATTCCTCTTCCCCCATAATTGCTCAACCTTATCTTCAATATTTCCTTCTAATTTCGTCTCCTGAAAACACAAAATCAGCCTTCCATTTGTGAATGAGGCTGCTAATCACTCCTTCCATTTGCTTATCGCTCATGTTTAATCCCCTAACATTCCATGAAATCACTTTTAACATCATTGATTCATGTTAGTATCTCCTTCCCCTTGCTTCTACCACCATTGCTTTTGAAATTCATATCAAACACCAACCTTTTTAATTCATTCATGCCTTTCTTCTTAATTGTGGATTGTTGTGCCTTTTCAGCCTCGTCTGATTGCCTGCCTACTGTTATCAATATTTTTTAAAAGAGGTGACACACCCCTTAAAGCAAATACCAAATTGTTTGCTCAGTTTAATTATATTTTGATGCACCCAGAGAGTGGTGTCCATGTCTCTGTCGTTCTCCTCCTGAATTTCCAGTGAGTTTAGGGGGTTCTATTTCCTCCTCACAATCAGCATCTGACTCAATTATTATCATCGTATGCATGTCCCTCTCCCCCCCTTGTTTCCGACAATTTTGCATCATCCCTCCCCCCCCCCCCCCCTCAATGAACATCATGGCTTCTTCATAATTATCTCCATGGTCATCACTTTCTTCACTGTCTTTTGTCTCCTTTGAATCCTGATATTGTAGTTCTTCTGCTTTTCACAACACCAATTTGTCCAATTTAATAGGGCTGCAGTCATCGTTCAGAATTATCAGGCTTTCTTTACCAAAATAAGATTCGTCCAGCAATGGAAAAGGCAACAAAGAATGGACTAAAGATATATATGTCACTAAAAGGTTAAATTAATGTGCCTTCTAGAAAAAGGTTAAATTAATGTGTGCACCATAACTGATGAACCTGAGTTTCTCTTTATGTAGCATGATATCACCTTGACAAATGTTATGGTAAAACTTCATTTGAAACAATGTGGTAGAAAGCAACGTGCCAAAACTGAATTTCTCTTAGTATCTATCCAGATGGAAGCGGGGACACCAACACTCTCTTTAACCAGGTGGGTGCTGTGGGTTTGTTAGAAATAGGACAGTCAAGCAGGTTAATCTAACTTCATGCACAACTGATCCAAGGTAACCACCTCAGGCTAGCTAATCGGTTTCAGACAGAGATACAGACTAAGGTCCCATCAGTTGTACTGTCAATACTTCCCATTAATGAGGCACAGAATAAAAATCAATTGTCCAAAAGTACAACATTAAATAAAACATGTCAGAAGATGGAGTAAATATTGTCACACTTACCCTAATGCAGAGGAGATCCATTCCCTCATTGTACGGGCATTTAGCATTGTCTCGGCAGTAGTAAAAGTCTTCGAGACCACCACAACTTCAAGCAAAGCAAGAAGATATTATCAAGGATAAGTCTGATATATTTACATTTCTCTATTTGTAGGAAAATAACATCAATAAATATTAATTCACCTAGAGTTGTTTCAGGATTCAAGCCTGTTATATTTCTGGCTACATCAATTGGATCAACATTTGCGAGACTGCAACCACAAAGAAATGTAAATGTAATTATTTTCACAATTCAGAAAGAGAGCATTTTCTTTGCTCTAAACTAGAAATATGAACCGTTTAAAGCGGGACACAACATGTATGGCAATAGATGCAGGGCGGTTAAAAGGTTACTATCAACCAAATGAGTTAATAACAAAACTACTTGCTCAAACACAGAATTGGTTTAAATAATTCCTTCACACTTACAATCGCAACTGGCGCCCTCTTGCACACTCACTAGCCTCTGCTTCTGTAATATGCCAGGTTTAAAATTTTAACATTTGGCTATTTAAAAACTAGACAGCAAAGAAAGCAAAACAAATGAATAGCATTTGTTTGGATGAGAGGGTCATATACATACCTGTTTGAAGTGCTGTGTGTACGAACAAAGGGCCTAAGAAACTGCCACCTATACCAATAGCTACAACATCTTTCAATGTTTTTCCTGTGGCTCCAACCTATCAAGAATTTCCTCTTGATTAGAAACTTAGCGGTATTGCTTAATTGAATATCTCTTTGATGATCGATATTACCCAGGTACCACTGCGAACCCTCTCAGAGAAGTCTCGGATCTTATCAAGAACATGCCAAACCTCAGGGACAACATTCTTCCCATCACTATTTATGACTGCATCCCTTGGAGCACGCAGTGCAACATGAAGAACGGATCTGTTTTCTGTGCTGTTTATCTACAAGAAAGATTAAATAATAATGATGGCAAACCACTCACTAGTTGACAGGATAAACATAATAACTAAAAAAATCTAAATACTGTAAGAACTAGTAACTTCTCCATAGATACGTGAGCATTCAAGTTGCCAATTTCAGATTAACTAACGATCCTTTGTCAGTCTCCCCTAGTCATTAGAGTACACTGATATTGATGGTCAATATACAAATTAACAAATTCCTATTATTTGAAGGAGAAACACTGTTTGTAGACAGGAGACAACACGTAAATCCTTTATACAGCTTAGTAACATATAAGAAATGCAAATTTATAATACTATTACGAAGTGCTTAATGAGTTTTTCTGATAAAAAGTTTTGGCTTCTCATAGGACCAAGCGTACTGACAAAACTGTGCTTTGTGAGTTAGAAGATATCCTAGTTCCTCAATTATATTTAAGATGTTGATTTATTCACTTGACCTACAAGACAAATCATTCTAGTTCCTCAATTACATTTACGATGTTGATGATTCCATTTGGCATACAAGAAAAATAAACATACTACATTCACAAATTCGAGTTTAATCCAGTCGATGACAATAAGAAGCACAATTAAATTAAATGACAAACATGAAACAGAAAACAACATGTATTGAAGGAACAAAGTTATCTTATCCTACTGCAACTATCCAAAACAATTCTTCAACATAAGTAACATTGCACTAGGCTTACATGTTCTCCATTGAACATCCGAATAATCTTCTCCTTAACACGTGCTGCCTGCATCATCACAAACACCAACAATGCAAGGTTATATAACTTTCTAATCACCTGAAAGCGATTCATATAAGGAAACAAACAAACCTCAGCTAAATTGAAGAGCTTATTCAATGTATCAAGGTTTGCTCGTTGTCTCGAGTAATCGAGCAGGATCCCATCAAACTCCCTAAACAATGATTAGAAAAATTAAAAAAAAAAAAAAATACGAAGATTTTGGATTAACTAGCACACAATTAAAGCAAATAAGTATCGTACATCATCATTGATTGGCATCGATTAGTATCATTCATCAAATCACGCAAATGAGTCTTGTTAATTTCTTCAACATGACCCTGCGATAGAAGAGAAATTTCACATTAATTACAACATAGGAGTAATTCAAATTCATGAAATTGTGAAATTGCTTACTCGCAAATCCTTCCAGGGCTTAGTATCGCTAATTAAAGTAGACGAAGCCATTTCTGAAAAAAAAAATTACTTTCAATCCGATTAGAAGAAGGATATGAATAGGAGCTGAGTTTCAACAGATAGATAGATGTAGTGATCGGCGCCACTCGGTGGCTTTAGGCCAAAAACGAAAAAGTCAGGGGCACAAAACTATTATATAAAAATATAAATAATTATGTATTTATTATATGTATATATTACTCTCTCGGTTCATTTTTACGTATCCACTATACTAAGGTCTCGTTTGGTCATGTAGTATAAAATCATGATATGAAACTATGAGATAAGTTAAAATTTGATTTGAACATGTGATTTGAACTTTTTTTGTTGTATATTTTCTCATAAACATAAAAATCTCATAAGTTGTAAAATTATTAAAATTGTATCAATTCTTTATACAATCTTACCCATTTAAAATTGAGAGACCCTTGTGCTTGGCTTTATTTGTAAGTTGGATCTTTGTACTTACGACTTTGTCAACTGAATCACTATACTCACTGAAACACAATATTTTAAACACACTTGACTATTGACTGAACACATATGGCACCAATATTGCTGACTTGGAATAATGGATAATTTCACGCATTTTAAGACGAGTGGGTATAATATTTTATATTAAACATCATTAAAAAAACATTAAAAAAAGAACGCCAAAAAATAGAAGAAGAAGTCATCTTCTTCACAGAGACGCCCTGCCCCTCCCTCCTCCAACCCAACCAATTTTCTTCTTCTCATTCCCTTCTTTTCCTTCCTTTATGGATTCACCCACTATTTTCACTCCGTTCATCTTCTTACTGTCCCACTCCTAAATATTTTCTCTAAATTTTCTTTTTTTCGGGGCAAATCAAGACCACTTCTAGTCCTTTTTGTTTTCCACATTTCCACCCTAAAATCTCAATTTCATTAGTACTTTTTGAATCTTGTATGAGCTAATGTGAAGGGTGATAGTGGGTATTGAAAAATTGAAAACTTCGTTAATAAGCTTGATGAAGCTTCAAGAAAAATAAATGGGTTTTGTGATTTTTTATGAAATAAATTCAAAATTGTAATGGAAATTTGTTGGGTTTGTTTTTGCGAATGTGAAATTCAAGTCAAATAGGTAGGAATTCTACCCATTTGACATGAATTTGGTGCTCAATTTGAGAGCAAATATGGAGAAAATTATGTTCAAAATTTTCAGAATATGCAAAAGTAGTTTTTTTTTTTGACATTTAATTTCTTATGTGTGATTAAAAATGACATGGAATTCCAAGTGTAAACGGGTGTACTACAATCACACACATAGGATGAGAAAAGGGTTTAAAATATTGTATTTCAGTGAGTTTAAGGGTTCAATTGACAAAATTAAGTATAAGGGTCCAATTTACAAACAGAGTCAAGTACAAGGGCATCCCAGGTCATTCCGCCTACAAAATAACCATAAATTTATAAAATCACATAATACACTATCATAAAGATATTCTTAAAAAATACAATATTTATTGATCAAGCTTTAATTCAATGAAAAAATAAAATTAAACATAAATTGTGGTGTACTACTCTTTAATATAATCCTCCCACATAGTACGAACACTCTTGTCACACCCTGAGCCTACACCCTAGACGTGGCCGGCACTTGAGAACCACTGTTGATTCCCAAGCGAACCATTGGCCTGGCTTACTACTTAGCGGAAGACTTACTTAAGCATTTTTAGTTTTAAATATCTGAAGTAAAAACATTTAAGTCAAATACTGTATGAACTGTATAAGAATACTGAATGTAAACAGTAATAGTTTAGCAAAATATCTGAAAATAAATACCAAGAGACTCTCTAACACTGTCTATCTATGAAGCCTCTACTGCCTGAGATAGGCGTCAGGACAAACCCACGACAACCTTAAATAAAACTACTAAGGCAAACAAATGCCTGGAGTCCTCCGAAAGCAAGGAGGCCTTACCAAAGCTGGTAAGAAGCTGGGTGATATCAACGATGCGCCTGTTGATGATCTTGAACACCTATATCTACATCATAAGATGATGCAGGTCAAATGACATCAGTACATTGAATGTACGAGTATGTAATAAGGTTGAGTGAAAAAATAACTTAACTGAAAGACTGAAATATAACTCAGTTGAAGTAAAGCATAAACATGAGATAAAATCATTTAAACTTCACAAATAAAAAGCAATAATAGCAGATACTGAACTAAACTGGAATATATATATAACTACTCTTTATTTTACTGGAAAGTTTCTCTAACCGATAATCATCACTATGAGCCTCGTGATGATACAACGTCTTACCCACGTTGTCAGAGCCGCTCTATACCTTGTCAGAGTATAGAACGCAACTAAACTAATGGATCCACTAAAAAGCCTTCTTTAGGCAGGTGAGGAGTCGTCCGTCTTGCGGTACGATCCTATCTACGCTGGCTACGTAATTTATGGAATTTGAGTTGTCTGAACTCTTACCCCGTATCGGTGCTCAATACTACTCCCAAAATAATATACTTGTATAATATGCTCATAGTTTGATAAACTATCTATCTGTCTGAATAAAGGGTGAGACCAAGCTCAAATCTTTCTAAAATGTATCTTTCAAAGTCATGTATATAACTTAAATCATGAGAAAGTTTTCTAACTTGCATAGCTCATAAGTATTCGAAATTAATTTTCATAATAGCATAAAGACTCTAAAATCATGCTTTGAAATATAAGCTTCATGAAATCATAACAATGTCATGTCAATAACTCACAAGAACAACAATGTAAAACCTTACTAAGTATAAAAAGGAAGTGCATAGGTCAAGAATCTTTAATCATGAATAATTAATTTAAGAAATCAAACAATTCGGGTCATAATTATGGATGAATTTGAAAGTGAGTTTGATAACCCTAACTATGGAAGTTAGCTCATGGACATTGATAAATCTTGGATATGAGGATGAAAGGAATTCCTCATTGAAGTATTACGTACCTTAATCGCTCCAATTCCCGAAGAAAAGTAAGATCTTGGAAGAAGAAGACCTGCAAAACCTTTCTCGAACCTTGGAGATGAGTTCTTGAGAAGCTTTCTTGAAAATCTATGAGTTTCATGAGTAGGAGTTATTAATTCGCGTTAAGATTAAGGAATTAAGATTACCTTGGATGATGGATGAACCTTGGAGGAAGTTAGTTTCTTGAAAACTTTTCTAAAATTTTATTTACATATGAAATAAA
This sequence comes from Solanum appendiculatum, assembly GCA_018342035.1. Taxonomy (NCBI): domain Eukaryota; kingdom Viridiplantae; phylum Streptophyta; class Magnoliopsida; order Solanales; family Solanaceae; genus Solanum; species Solanum appendiculatum. The sequence goes on along the minus strand of JAGDQO010000503.1, from coordinate 1,032,079 downwards.
TGGTTAATAAATACATATGTGGGGTTATTTTTACAAAATATAAATTGATGGGTCAATTTTTATATTTGAAATTCTCAAATCATGATTTTTGGAGAATTTGGGATTTCATCTCATGATATGAAATCATGAGATGAAATCAGCTTGAAATTGCATGTCCAAACTTTGATTTTATCTCATGATTTCATATTGCGATTTCATATCACATGTCCAAACGCCTACTAAAAATAATTGTCCAACAATACTTGACCAGTTTGAAAAATCAAGAGATAATTTACACTCTTATGGCTATTTTGCCCTTGCTATTAAATACTATTCAATATCTATTACTCCCTCCGTCCAACAATAGTTGTTCACTATACTAAAAATAGATGTCCAACAATACTTGTCCAATTTAAAAATCAAGAGATAATTTACCTTTTGTGTCTATTTTACCCTTGCTATTAAATACTATTTATCATCTAACACATTTCTCAAAACATTAGATTTAATAAAGACAAAGGATAATATAGTAATATTACCGATATTATTTATTGTTTCTCAAGGGATGTGCCAAGTCAATAGTAGACAACTATTGTTGGGTAGAGGGAGTACAATTTTTCAAAGTATTAAATTTAATATATTCAAAGGGTACTATAATAATATTAGCCCTATTATTTATTGTTTCTTAAGATGTGTCAAGTCAATAGTGGGCAATTGCTGTTGGACAAAGAGAGTAGTACTAATTGAAACTTTCTTAATACTCTCTTTGTCTCATATTAGTTGATATTACTAAAAATAGTTGTCATATATTAATTGTCCACCTTACTAAATTAAGAAAATATTATTTAATTTTTTCCTATATTACCCTCTCAATTAATTCTTTTTGAAAGTGTTCACATTTATTTATAAAATTTTCAACATGTTTTCTAAGGGGTGAATTAGTAAAATTATATTCTTATCCATGATTTCTTAATATACATGTAAAAAGAAAAATGATCAACTAATATGAGACGGAGGGAGTAGTTATTTGTTATCAATCTCTTGCAGATTATTATGTACATATTTTTGAATTTTTATTATTTGCTAAAACATATAATTAATGTAATTATAAATAAAAGCCATAGCCAAATACATTTGCAGTTTTTTTTTTACTTTTTAAATTTATTTAACTTACTTTTATTTGAATCAATCATGTTTTAATATTGGTTAGTAAATTTATCTTTAATTCTTTGAAATGTTTTTTTAGGCATTTCAAGCTCAATTAATTAAATTATCAAATAATTAAATTTTAAAAGGTAATGTCTTAATTTTGAATATCTTCTATAGATAACAATCATTGCATTATTGATGATTTCGAAATATTTTGTAATTAAAAGTAATACGGAATATTATATAAGTAAAAAAATGACTCTCTAATTGTCATATTTAATAAAGTGAAGTTTTGATTTTATTTTGAAATAATTTTGATAGTTTGTGTAACAATTGATCCAATTGAAAAGGTTTTTAAAATTCTAATTAATAAGAATTTATCTAAGACTTAAACATTTGTGATATTATGCAACGTACAATAATTTAAATATATGCATATTCGTGTCTTACAAAATATTACAAGAAATGGTATATTTTTAATTGAAAAGAGAATAATTATTAAATTATAATTAATTACTATATATTTTTAGAATTTCTGAAATAAAATATATATAAAAGATAATTAAATAAATGTAACGCTCTTTTCTAAATTTTGATTTTGTGTTATACATTCTGTTGAACTTTCCCTAAATATGATTCAAATTAACAAAATATTGAAGTTCAAATTCAAATATAAACATTTCAAATATTTGACTTGTGTTCCAAATCCTTTCAAAAAAGAAGATAATCAATCGAAAGAATTGAACAAAAATGAAAAATGTAAGAAGAATTTGAATCACGTATCATCCACAAATTATTAAAGACAATAGAGTAGTTAGATCAGATAATATTTTTTTAGGATTTTATTAAATGTCATAAGAGGATTAAAGTATTAACACATCAAATAGAAGCCTCGAGATTGTTATGTTTTGTCCTGATTTTTTTTTACCTTATTTGAAGTTTATTTTTTCACTTGAAGGAAAGTTAAAGTATTACCATAAATGCTTTAATTTTTTCTAAAAGGAAAATATAATTTTCTTCCATATTTGGGTTATTCCTTCCTTAGAGAAAAAGTCTGGAACTCTATAAATTGAAGACCATCTTCTCATACCAAATAATTAGAGCATCTATAATGTAATCGTTTAGAGAGTTTTGTTTATGGGGAGATTTTATCCAACATATTTATGTTTTTCAATATTAGTTTTATAATATGTAGGTCACTTGACCAAACCATATAATAATATTTTGATTTTTAGTACAAGTTTGTCATTCAATTTATCATCATATGATTTGCATTCGCATGATGCCATAATCACTTTAGAACCCAACAAAGATATCTCTATAAAGTTATCAAACGATCATAACATGTCAATGCGAGAATCAACCAAGTTGAAAGAATGAGTCGTAAACAACCAATAAGGTTTGAAGGTCATCATTACAATAAGCTTATTTTAATTCAACAAACCGTTAGCATTATGGATATATAGCTTACAGATCTAATAGTGAATGATCGTATATATTAATGTAACTATATAGTGTTGTAAATAAGTGTAATTATAGATGTTTACTGTAGTAAGCAAAGATAATAAATATTTTGATACAATTTTATATTTAGAGGGATAGCATAGTAGATTTAGAGGGATAGAATAGCTAATCTTTAAGTATAATAATAATAAATCTTTAGGAATGTAATATGTATATTTTTCATTTAATGGAAAGACTCTCAATTTGACTAGTATTCAGCAAAAATTTAACATGAAATTAGAGTTAGGTCCATTTCAATTTGGGCTCTCAATCCATGCTTCAGTTAGGTCTGAGCGTGAAAGGGGTGTTAGATTAGGTTAGAGTTCCATACTGATTGAAGAATGAATTAGTAGTTTGCTTATATGTACTTGAATAATTTTCCCTCTTGGATATTTGTTTTAGGGAATTACTTCGTGAAGAGGAATATCTTGTCACACAAAATGCGTTGCTCAATGTAAAAGAAAGGGAAAGGATGCGACTAGAACACACATTATCAAAGAGTATCTCACATTTCTTCAAAGTCGTAATGATGTCAACCTTTTCAGCATTGACATTACAAGGTAATTAATTATGTTATATTTAATTTTTGGATTGTTGATTCGATCGGATAATTCCAATCATAATACCAACTCAACAAGCATACTAAAAGATGTTCATGAGTATCAAGGTCCATCACAAATATATATTGCCAATGATTATAATTTATCCATTATCAAGGTTAGGGGTATTACTCCAATTTTCAAGAATGCTTCTGTCTCACCAAAACTCTCAACTATGCTGATTTCAGTTGGACATTTGTGATAAATAATAATTGTAATGTAATTTTTTCTCATAAATATTTTTAGAGAAAATATATATAAAATTTCCTGCAGATCACATGAAAATAATTTTACATGTAACGCTGCCAAGGTTCCTTTTCCAATTAATTAACTAATTACTATAAAGTTATATAGCATTTCGAGAAATATTTAATGTTCAATTAAGTAATTATTCTTTTTCTAATCAATCGTGCACTGAGGCCTAAGCTCCCGATATGCTGGGAGTCTAGAAAAAGATCAATTTTGTAGGAAATTGCTTTCACAACTTATACCTGTGACCTCGTGCAGGTCATATAAAAATAACTTTACCTTTAACGCCGCTAAGGTTCCTTTTTCAATTAAGTAGTTACTATAAAGTTATATAGTATCTGGTTCCAAATGTCAGGAACTCCAGCTAGACACCAATGACTGCAGTCCATCCCACTTAGCCCATAAATTGAAGGATGTCCATCTTTACGCAATAGGCAAAGATTTGTGACATCAAGCAATGTCACTGGCTTCTCAATTGTGGACAAAACTTTCTTCAACACTGTCAATGCTGGGGGCAAGCCTCCTGGATATGTCGAACCACTTATCGGTTGTCGCTGCCCTAAGCAAGTTTTCACGCCTGGTTGATTCCAATCGGTACCACTGTTGGTTTCACAAAGGAAAGAATTAGCGCGAATGATCAAGTAGAAAGATTGAATGAAATTCGAATTGTTAACCTAATATAGACTATAGTCATAGAATGGTCATCTAACTTCCAATTTATAGTACTAATAAAGTCACAAAACTAATATTTGTAATAAAAAAAAAAGTAACTTAACCATGTCTGTATATAAATATGTCGATTTTTTTATTACATTGTATCCTAGAAATATATATGAACTGGTTTTTATTTGAGCAACCTACATAATATCTATGTGACAAGTCATATAAGACTAGGTTTTTAAGGTGAGCCCAAATAGTGATCATCCCTAATTGGTCAACTATGTTGCACTTACTTGTAATGAGATGGGGAAATTCCTTGAAAGAACACTATACTTTTTTCAGGATTAATGTTGGCGTCAATCCACTTAGCCCATGTAAATAAAGCTCTCTCAAAAGCAGTCACACGATCCATGTCTTTATAGTATTGACCTCCTATTTCAATATAATCCCATCTACAAAATAAAAAAGTGACAAAAATGAGAATGTTATGTTTTTAACGGTTACGAAATGTAGTAGGTTAGCTAAAAATAAACGAACTTTGAAAAATAGTTGTGCTAAAAATGAAAATAAGCAAGTAATTAGAGCTAACGGTTGAGTGGTTCCTCTGCGATTCCACCAATGCCAAGTATTGAAAATGAGCATGTCAATTCCTTTCCACAACTTGCCACCTTCAATTGAGTCTAATTTTAAGATTCTGCCCTTTTCTTCCCTTACAACGTCCACTAAATACACACTTCGATCCAACATCACGTCAAGTTCAAAATCCTGAAAATACAATAAGGTTTTTAAGCTTAACAATTTGACTAGAGTTTAAGTGCAAAAGGGAAGAAAAGGAAGTTCTTATATACTAGGGAAGGCACCACAAAAGAAGGTGTGGTTTTCACACTATAATGTTTTGGTTTAGTGTTACATAATTTTACGACATATATAAGTTGAATTCCACTAAAAGAAGCAAATGGAATAGCACATACTTTAACATGATGCTTTGGTTTTTTCCTACTAGTATTAATATTTCTCCATAATTTTGAGTATAAACTAATTACGCAAATAGAGTAGTAGTCAGGATTTGAAGTTTACGGGCTCAAGATTCTAGTCCTTCTATAATACTGGATTTTGAAGTTATAGTTTGTATATATTCAATTAAGTAAATATAGAGTTTGGACACCAAACACTACAACAACAACAAAACACTAATTATCGGCAATTGAGTTAATGTCATTATATTCAGAGTTGAAAGTCTTTAACGACATTTATATAGAGTGTTGATTATAAATACCTATATTACATTATTACTGCTAAATATAATATAGCAACAATTATTTTATTATTGCTCAAAAATCCTTTTATTTATTGTAGTGAAAGTTAATTAAATTTGATCTAACTTATAACTGAAGCTCTAGCTCTGCCCGAGGAAAATGATAAAGAAATTACCAAGAAGGTGAATAAAGAGACATCGCCAACTCTGGTTGCGTTGTATTTGGTCTTAGAAAGTGATGTGTAAAGAAGGCATACAAGTGACTGCCACTGGTTTCTGCTTAGAGAATCTCCAACAAACATGATGCTTTTCCCTTTGAATTTCTCCAAGAATGCCCCTCCATCAAATCTGCATAAAATGATGAGTTTGAAATTTAAAATTTATGAATTCTGAATTTTAATATTGTCATAACGTTTGGCTTGAATGCTCGAGTTATTTGACATGATATCAGAAGTAACATGATTTAATAAGAGCATTTTCATACTTGTAAGTAACTAAGTACAGTTAGTCAGGATCATTTGATATGTGGAATAAGAATAATAGTCTCGAGATTATCTTTATATATCTCATATTTAATTTGAGGTATTAGTTGTTCCCGGGATTATCTTATCCCATTATTTGTACTAAAATAATATCATTCCTATCCATTATAAAAGGTAGGATAAATAATCTCATGTGATATCCCAACCAATCGAATATCCTAACTTATATATCCCATTCCACGTACCGAACTCTCCCTTTAATCAAAAAGGAATCCATGGCCAGCGTTAATGCCAGCGTCCTAAAAGTTTACATAGATTTTGTGCTACTCCACTTATTATCTTAGATATTCGGGTTGGACGTTAGATTATTATTGTAATTGGAGCATAGATGCATTTATATAATTCTGAAAAAAAATTGGCTATGTATTCTAGTTTTAAAAAAATTAAAAAATTGTGTCCATACAATGATACAATTCAAATTGTAGCGCACGACATCATACAGGAATACGAACAACTATGTGAAACAAAGGTCAAGATTTTCAATAATTTGGTTTTTATTTTTGACAGAACCAGTCTTGAAGTGAATGAATTATAAAGAAGTAAGGAAATGAGACGACTGTATTGGATTTATTGCTCGCCACCACACTGGCTGGCTGGTGCATTGGCCTTACCGTAAGAAGTCCGAAAATCGATTTTACGGTATAGACGCTTATGACCTTCCCCTCTATGCCTTGCGGTAATGATTCCTCTGGCATTACGGGGGTATATGGGAGGAAACCAGTCTGCAGTAATTAAAATTGCTCCTTCGGATCACTAAGTAAAATCTTGACTCACACATACCGCCTTTGCATCTAGCATTGGGTAGACCTCATACAATAACTGTCCTAGCTCTACCATATCTTTTGTTTCATTTCTTCTGGAACAATCACAAAGATTTTTTTTATTATGGATCTACTACCAGAAATTCAACGCAAACAAAAAAGGGGAACTCAGTCAATGGACAAAGCTCCTTGCTTGCGGAGCGGCATACCAATAAAAAGAAAAGCGTTATCGGATTGGAAAGTTGTCGTGCATTTCTTTTTTATAGGTATACTTGCCGGAGGTCTTTGAGCCTTGTTACGGACTAAAGTCCTAAAGAAAAGCGACCCCAATCCCTCTCCAGCCCAGGTCAAAGGTCTTCCCGCCCTTTTTGGGGCAGAGTCAAGTTCGTTACGGTTAGATATATAGAAAGTGTGCAGTGAGGGTGCTTGTAAATCACTAGGTAGCCTAGCTCGACCCGAGCAATGCCCAAAAGTCCCATGCCTTTCTTGGTCGGACCAACCCAACCGGCGATTTCCGACAAGTCTTTATAATAATCTTACTTGTCCCTAACGCAAAAGTACCGGGCATTTTCGGGGACTAGCCCGCTTCCACTCTTTTCTATCCATGTGGCTGAGAGCCCTCATAGCCCAGGCACAACGACGCAATTATCAAGGGCACGCTCTACCACTGAGCTAATAGCCCGTCGTGCGAGCCTCCCACTGGGGGCCCGCTATGCCAAAAGCGAGAGAAACCCCATCCCTCCTGCATCTGAGGCTAATTTTAGATCTTATTCCGGTTTGCATGCAGAAAGACCAGCTTTTGACAATAAATCCAATGAATACTTGCACTGGGTTCCAAAACTCTTTGTGACCTCATCCCCGACGCTACTCTCTCGACAAGAAGAACTTTTTCTATTGTGATATTTTTTGGCGAGTTCGGTCAGGAGGGACAAAAGAGAGATGCTTTCTATCAGTCGTGCTAGGTCACTGACATATCCTTTTTTGTCTTTATTTGACCCCAAGAATGGATTGGATCGGAACGACTTTCCTGTTGAAGAAAATTCAATAAATAAAGAAAAAGAAGAATGCCCTCTCCTTACAGTCAAGTGGCTTTCAGCTCCTTTCCTTCTCCTCGCTACTGTCAAAATGTTGAATTTCTTTTTTTACAATAGAGAAAAGAGAGAAGAGCAGGCCGATTTCCTTTACTTTATTATTAAACTTAAACAAAGAATCCTTTGACTTTTAATGCCTTCATTCCTCGATCCGCTTGTAAATTCTTGGTGTAATACCCACTCGTAAATGATTGGTGTAAGAATTTCTCACTAATCAGGTGTGATCAGTCTTTAGTTCTTTTTGTAGGCCGGACATCCTTTTCCTAAAAAGTCCTCACATGGTCAGTGAAGGCCCAAGTGTACCTATAAAAAAGAAATGCACGGCAGCTTTTGAAGAAAAAAAAGAAGAAGGAAATGAAGAACGGGAACGAAACAAAATAAAGCGTTTCTAGCTCTAGTTTCGGATGAGCTTCTCCCAATTATGTCTGGTAATAGAATAGGGCTCGCTCTAGTCCCCTACGATAAGGATGAGAAAAGGCCAAGGAGTGAATAGGAGGGAATAAGGGCATCAGTTTTAGCTCTTACTGTTCGAGAATCAACTGTACATGAATAGGCTCTACCTAATGCAATTGACCGACCCGACATTTTTTCCTTCAATAATGCCTTCGCTTCACTTCAAGACGCTATTTACCAAGGAAAGACTACCTTTTTTTTTAATGGAAGAAGCAGAAGGGGAACTTGATTCTGAAATGTAATGATTGATAGAATCGATATTTCATAGAAGAATGACCGAGACCATAAAATCCCAAGAGTTACTCAATGAATCGGTTGATTGGAATTGCGGGATGGATAGATGTTACAGATGATGAATCAATTTCTTTTATATGTCTGGCACTTTGCAGCCCTCGTACATTTAGCATAAATCGTTGAAAACGAGAAAGTCTGTCCACTCTGAGTGGGCAGAGCCTTGTTACCTTATTAATAGGAGGGATGGTTCTACCTATTTTGCTCACTTGGTAACTCAAATGCGTAACTTTTAAGATTGAAGGTTATAATTTGGTTTAATTAAAACTTCAAAGCTAATTAAATCTACGGTGACAGTTTAGCCACCATAATGAAATGATTGTTTTTACAACTGGAAATCTGAAAAAGAAGTGAGAGGGGCCATATAATTGACTAAAATAAGCCAAACTCTAATTAGATTTAAGGATCTAAAATCTACTTTAAACAGAACATGTCTAGATATTGATCTTTATCAAGTGGTCAAGATCTTAATTGGTCTCTTCTTTCTTTAATGTTTTTATTTTGGCGGTCCATTGGCATTTCCTTTAATTTATCAGTAAATTTAATTTAAGCACTCAAACTATGATATATTTCAAGATTTTATGTGTGCGTTCACAAGTTAATCACCTAAAATGTTTTTCATTCGTTTGTTATGCACAACAGGATCAATTGAAATATGTATGAGGTATTATAGTTTATTGAGGTTAAAACATATACTTAAATGAGGTGACATAGTTGAAGTGGGTTAAGGTTAGGCTGAACCACTAAGGCGGAGGGCCAAAACAAGAATGAGAACCATTAAGGAAAGAAAGAATACAATTGAGGAGAAGGTTGAAGGCCTTTAACCATCGAAATTCTAAGGGGGAGAAGATAAAAAGATTAATATATTGCTTTCTGAAATTTTCTGATGTCTTCTATTTTCTTGAGAGGTCTTTTATGGGCAAAACATTAAATGGTTGCTTCCATGTGAAATGATCATATACACTTAGCATACAAGTCAATATTTTCCATAATTTGGTTTAATTAAGATTCCAAAGCTAATTAAGATTATAGTGACAGTTTAGCAACCATAATGAAATGATTATTTTACAACTGGAAATTTTGATAAAGAAGTGAGGGACCCTACACCTTGTAAAAGCATGTATTAAAGAGCAACATGAAACAAACATCCTAGACACCCAACAGTGTGGCCCCTTCACACATGAAAACAAAAATTTGGTAGTATTTTCTTATCAACACATGAGGATGGGGGGACCTTTGTCAGATATGTTTTTTTTTATTTAGTTTTTGTGTCAGGTATTCATATTGAAGTTCGATTAAATTTGAATTTGCATCGAAAAATTTCACGTTAGGGGTAAAGTGCTTTCTAACAAAGTTGACTCTATATTCAAGAAAATTCAAACCTGAAACCTTTGGTTAAAAATAAATGAGTACTTATCACTATGTACTTTCACTTTCCGGTATGTTACCATTGTGGTAATGTCCAATATAATTGACTAAAATATGCCAAGTCTAATTCGATTTAGGGATCTAAAAACTACATTAAACAGATTATGTCTAGATATTGATCTTCATCAAGTGGTCAAGATCTTAATTGGTTTCTTCCTTCTTAAATGTTTTTCTTTTGATTGAATAAGTGGTTAAGAACACATTCCAAATCTTTGTCAAAATTTTAAGTGAAAAAATATCTAATAGAAACACATTATCATCATATATATATATATAAATGTTCTATCGGAACCTGCTATAATTTGAATGTCCAAATAAATTTTGTTTAGTAAATTTAAAAGTTGTCGGTGTATTCTACCTATTCTTTTTTACTTTGAAGGAATTGTACATTTGTACTACTTTAATTTTAGATCGCAATGAAGTCTTTACTGTAGAAACGTCGGAGAGTATATAATAATTATGAAATGAATCAGACGTTTCCAAATGTAGACCAAATTATCATTTAATAAGTAAATGAGTTAAAAAAAATCAAAAGAAGATAATGAATTCTTTTCTAAAAAGAAAACGTCAAACATTTCTAAAAAAAATTCAATTCTAATGATTAATGTGCATTAAGACTTTACAATAATGACACAATTCACAATTTTTGACTTAGAAATTTCAAAGTGAAGAAAATCATGTTAATAAGTACTTCCTATTTTACTTACTAAATTTTATGAGGTATAAATTCGAATTAATCAGGCATCGAAGAAAAAAAATAGCCAATTACATGCCAACAAAGATTGTATTATGGTCTTCGAGATTCCCCATTGAGAAATCATTATTAAAGCTGTCACTTTTCTGGGTGTGGCCACGGGTCACCATACTATTACAACTTATAAGCATTCATGTCATTTGTTAGCTAGTTAGAGTTACGTAATTATTAGTAATACTGAGAAATTTTTTGTATTATTTTTTTTTATAATAACTAGTTATAAGTAGTTATTTATGTGTTAGTTATTTTATTTTGTATAAAAAAGTATATAGATTTTTTCATAATTTATTTATGTATTAATTATACATGTTCTAAAATTGCAAATTAGACACCATATTCCTCTTAATTAGCTATCAAACATAATAAGTATTACTTATTTTAAATTTAATACAGGAATAACTCACTTTCAAATTAACTACGAGGCTCACATGCACTCCATCTATTCTTTCAATCTACCCTCTAACCTCCATCACTTTCACAAATCCTTGCATATTACTTATTTTAACATAGATTGTAACTAAACAACATTTGTAGAGTTAGAAAGATTCAAAACCAAGAATCAAATAACATTATTTACAAGTTTCATTTCAAAACTCATACACTAGTAAAAACACAGAAATTAGCAACAAACAAATTTCCTAGTCAAACAACAGAATCCATCACTAATTCTATTTAACGACAGATTATCATAATACTATGTTAGCTACGAGCAATTCAGCGACCGGTTATTGACATAAGATATGGAGTTATTAGAATTACCTTTCTAAGGAGCATCCATGTGGTTGCCATCTATACTTGAGATAATCTTGATCAGGACGGCCATTCCTTTGACAATTGAATTCATGTTCAATGAAAGGACATTGAGTTGAATTGTAAAGAGGATACGTTTCATCTTCAACCCAACTTCCTTCGAAAAAGTTGCAACTCGGCTTTGAATTTGCATTTGCATTTGCATTTGAGTGATGAAAAAGTAGCACAAAAAGACTTGTAAAAATACCAATGAAATTCCAACCCATGGCTCTACTAATCAAATCTTGAAGAAAAATTGCCTCTTTAACATGAGTGTTGTTGTTGTGTGTGTCATATATAGAGTTAGATTGTGTTGAGATCTAAGAATAAGGGAAAGATTGTTTAGATATCACAACTTTTCTGAAAAGAAAAAAAAGATGTGTGCCATGTGATTTATGAATAACTTAAAAATTGTCAGAAAGAAAAGTTTTTCACGTTTCTTTAACATACCATTTATTTATACCACACTAGATGCCGCAAGGGATAATGGTAGGGGTGGACATGGGACGGTATTGAAAACTTTAGTTCAGTAATTTTTATTTTTGATTTTTAAAAAATATTACTTTCTTTATTTCAATTTATTTGGTATGATTTAGATTTTGAAAGTCAACATTTTAATTTTGATTGTGAATTTGAGTATGAAAATTTTAAGTTTCTTGAAATAAAATTTATATATTTGAAAATTAAGTAAAAAATATTGTTAGTCATAATAATTAATAATTTGAGATATGTTAAAGGTATATGAAATAGTTTATATATATTCAATGAATTTTCTTAAGACAAATACAAAATGACATTCTAGCTATGCCCCTAAAAACCTAGTAACATTGACTCAAACTTGTACATTGTATAAAAAATTGTTTAATATATAAATAATTAATTCTAAATCTAACGCATAAAATAATTATAATTCAAGATCCACAAAATAAAAATTATGAATCCATTATAAATATCTGCTTTTTCAGGCATTTAACCAGAGTAGTAAATACTAACTGTCCACTTGGAGATGTTACAATTTTACACTCAATTAAATTATATAGTTAATGACTCTGTGTTTAGGTTGTTTAAAACGTCTTAAATTTGCATTATATTTCTTCCCAAGTGTACAGGTTTGATTGCCATTTGCCAATACTTCTTAACAACACTAACAAGTAACGACTTATTTGGATGGTTGTTACATGTATTGTCTAAAATATTGTGATTATTTTGATTGTTATTTAAGTTCTACTGTATAGTATTATTAAATCAATTGTTATATAATAACGAAAAATTACATTTTATGCAATAATTTATTTGTTGTAATCGTGTAGTGTAAGCCAATTAGACTTTTTCCTAACCCTATGAAAAAAAAAAGCTATCAGATGAAAAAAAAATCACCTAATATTTTTTATTTTTGTTGGGACGTAAACCTGAGAGACCTCATGGTTCTTTATGTAGTTTATAAGCATTTGGTAAAAAATTTCATAATTTATGTTTCTTTAACATATTTTATTTCAGATTTGAACGAATAAAATTTGGATGGTGCAATATTAATCCCACTCTATTTTTCCATAGACTATAAATAATTTGTGGATTAATTTCTATTGCTCTTTTTGTTTTGGTGCGTCTGAAATGAGAGTCAACACTCTCCTTATATATGTGAGAGCATTACCCTATAGACAAACAAATGCAATTGCAAATTCCAAACCAAAACATGTGACAACATTGACAAGTTGTTGTGACAATCGTCACAACAAAAAATAACTTTTAGCGATAATAAATATATACATTAACAAAGATTGTTAAAGTCTTTATCAGCACCAATTAACTTTCATTAGATTCAATGTCGCTACAGGCTTTAGGGACATTTACAAAAAGTGTTAATTGCCTCTAAAAAAATTAAATTCTTTTTATTAGTCCCACAATATTGGATACACGACGTATCCTAAGTGTATATTGTATACTCAGTATACACTCAGATACAATCAGTGAGTATAGATTGAGTATACGTTTGCTAATACACTAATATACTCATGCATTAAATGTATATAACTAGTGTATACACTATGTATATTAATTGTATACTTCATATACAATACGTATACAAATATATACATTGAGTAAGCATTGTATGCAAAAACCAGTGTTGAATGTCCAAAATGAAAAACAATAGACCGGTGGTGAAGAATGTAAGAGAGTAAAACAAAAATATGTATTATCGGTTTGGTTTTATGTATTACCGATTTGGTTTTGCTTCACATTTGATGGATGCAGAAATATGTATGAATTTTTGAATGAAGAATTGGTTACGTAAGTCTTTGGAGTGGACGGATATTTGCTAGATTTTGTAAATAATTTAGGGGTGTGCACCGATTGGTTTGGTTCAATTTTATGTATTATCGGTTTTCGATTTTTAGATACGCTAAATCAATAACAAATCAATAAGATATTTTTTATCAGTTTTCGGTTTATCCAATAAGAAAATGCTCATAAAATAAATATATGACTTCTCACTTCTCTAACAATTTGATGCAATACACTGAAACAAGCAAATCAACTATAAATGCTTTGATATAGTGAAACAAGAAAGATAATGAGAAATTGTATCAATAAGAGCAGATGTAGTACGAAGGCTACAATTAAATGTTATAGTTAAAACATAATATGGAATTTCTGATGTGAAGTAGAAACTACTGTGAAGTGTGTAGACTGTAGTGTAGAGTACTGCTATAGTGTCTAGTTATGTTAAATTATTAATATTTAATATTTATGAAGGGTAAAGTAGTAAATTACTATCATCTTAATGGTTATCGGTTTACCCAATAACCCAATACTAAAAATCGAAACCCAACCGATAACCCAATAATTTTTTTTTAATAAAATCATTAAAACTTGTTAACCCAATAACATTTTTTTCGATTCGATTTATTGCGATTTTTGCATACCCCAAATAAATATTCACGGTTTCTTGTTCTTTCGTCTACTAACATTTATTGTATATTTTAGCTACAAATTGTCAGATGAGTTTATGGATCAGACGAGTGCAAAACCTAATATACTTAAGTAGTAACATTGTTTATTATTGCAACAACCTTACGAGATAGTGATAAGTTCCACGCGCTCTAAGCCTGGTCCATACGTGATAAGGAAGATTGGTCGCAGAGCAAATGACAAGAATGAAGATGGGTTACTTACCAATATGTATGGACAACAACCAAAAAAATTCAATAAAGAGGCAACATGTATATGTAATGTATCAATATTATATAATTAGTGCACAATCATGTATATATAATGTGTAATTATGTATCAGAGATGTATATACATTGTTTATATAATATTTATACATTGCAGATCGATTTTTTTCAATAACTGATAAACGATAAGTCAACATCTTAATGGTTCATAATGATTTAACATGTCTACAAACCGATAATCGATTAGTCTAATCATCGATAAACTGACCGATACACATCCTTCTTTCTTTCTACAATAACATTCACAATGTAGTTCTCAAATAAAGTATTGTTTAGTGGAGATTATTCTTCCAAAAATTTTATGTTTTCTTTTATATCAGCCATATGTAAGCTAATTGACCAAATAAATTTAATATATTATGATTATTTTTTTAAAAAAATTTTTCTCTTTGTTATCATCGTTCTAGACTTATTTGTTGGGTTTTGTACGTGCCATCTTATTTTAATCCCATCAACATGCACATAATTTGAGTTCAGTCGTATTCTAAGGTGTACATCAAATGTTTGGACTCACTGGATGACGTAGTGCACATGAACATCATTATATTTCTTTTTGAAACTCAAAAAAAACAATAGAAATGTACTAAAAAGGAAGTGGAGGTGAACAAGTTACCATTGCATAGCTCTAACCAAATTCACTTTATATTATTAATTTATTACCCAATTATGCAATATGTAAAAAAAAATAATCAAAATTCTAAAAAAGAAAATTGAGATCATCACAAGTTCATTTTGCTTTTAGGTTTAGGAGATGCATGAAATTTGAGTCATTATTTTATTATTTATTATTGGTTAATCCTAATCATGTATATTTCATATATATATTTTTTAACTAGGAACTTAATATGTATTTTTATTATAAAAGTATGAAACTCCAACATGATATGTTGCACGGACGAATGTATATATGTTGCACTTTCAAAAGAATTATCAATAACGATAACAATTTTTTTAATAATGATAATGCAATTCAAATGACAGGAAAGAACATAAATCAATAACATGGTTTGTAAAAGATTGTCAAGTGAGATATCAATACTATCGAAATTCTTCATATTAAATTTATATCTTCAGAAGTTATATAATAACATTTATTTCATCATTTAAACAAAGACTATATTGCTGAGCTAGTAAAACTAAAATTACTTGAAATTGAAGACTAATAAGGTTCATAATTTCAAAATGCATAATCGAGTTTAAATTTAAGATTGTTTTCAAAGTTAAAATACACATGGTCCTAATTCGTGTTTGATATCAATTTAAGTCAAGGTTTAGGAAATTAAATCTATATAGGAGAGGAGCAAAAAACCACTTGACTGTAAGGAGAGGCAAAGTTCCATACCCTTTGCACGAAGTATTGAATAATGTTTGGACTGGCTTAAAAGTTTGTCAAACCTACTTTTAAGTCAGTTTCTGACTTCTTGAAGTATTTGGCAAATAAAAAAATAACTTAAAATAAGTTTAAAATGACTTAAAATAAGTTAGGGAGTGTTTGACAAAGTTAATAATAACATAAAATAAGTTTTAAATGACTTTTAATTAAAAGAAAAGTAGATATCCCCTACTTTTTATTTTTTGACTTAAAACCTACTTTTTTTTAAGCCAATTCAAACGAGCTCTAAATCATCTTCCTATTAGGGTTAAGGAGTCAACTGAGCATCTCAGCGCGGCGGGATTGACACAGGAAAGGAAAAAAGATTGATACTTATACTGATATCGAGTTGAAAGAGCAATGGATAGAATCTCACTTCCTCTGTGCATCTCTGTGATGGATAAATCTCCATAAACTCTCTGGATAGAACGTGAAAGTAGTTTTCCTTTGCACTTTTTTTTGAGATTGAAAGAAAAAGAAAACAGGTATTACTAGATCACTATTATTCGTCTGACTATTAAATTCTCAAAATTATATATACAGTCCCATTGTTTTCTGTCAATCTTATAATTTTACTTTTACCTTGTTAAATTTTTATAGCATATATTTGTAATTTATTAACTTTAAAGTTTACTTTGTAAATTTATTTTACATCTCAAATTGCACTTGACAATAAGGCTTTGTAAATTTGCATGAAATCTCTATTTAAATAGTAAATATATCCTATAGCTAACGTCCAATTTTTGTTTGAATATTCTCAACTTATCTCATAATGTTAGTAAGTTTATAGGTTAAATGGATTCTCTCATTTATTACTTTTTTTTTGGATTGGACTCTTATGTTTAACCTATAACGTCTATATTAGAGTCACTTTCGTACATAATTTTTTTTTTTTATGTATATATAGAGATTTTGAATTCCCTAAATACAAGATAGGAGATTAACTCAATGATTTAGACAGTTGAAAATATACCTTAAAGTTTCAAATTTAAATTCTAGGTGTTACATTTTTATTTTTTAAACCTCTTAATAAAAATCTTAAAATAACAACTACCTATCAAATTAGTCTTTTGAATTGGATATTCATGTTTAGTAAGTTTAAATTCCACAAAATGAAAAGGCTGTCTGGGGCTGAAAAGAACATGAACTAGACAGGAGAAAAAAAGAAGAGAGGGGGCTCCTATGTTTTCTAGCTAGATGTTTTTGACTAGGTCCTCTCAATCTGCAACTTGAATAGGTGCATTTATTTATTTGTACGAATAAATTGAAGTGTGTCGGTCTATTTGGCAGAGTGTATTAGTAAAAATAACGTATGCGTTAACTATTTATGTATTAATAATATCTTGTTTGATATATTTTTTCATGTTTTATATAACTAGTGTTTACACTCTATTGTATATTAAGGTACGTATTATTAATACCATGAATTTCTAGGTATTATTAGTAGTGCAATGGGTATTAATGCATGCATTAGCATGGTTTAGATCTCATTGCCCCTCGGAATCTTTTTTACATCTTTCCACCATAATTTTGAAGGATATCTTTGTAAATAAATATTTTGATGCAACGTGTGCTATTTTTAATACACCAAATCAAACAATGCATAAGAAATAATCTATGTATAATTAATACAAGCATTACTAATACATTTTATTTAACGATATTATTCTTATATACTCTACCAAACGACCCCTTAAATGTACTTGTTAAAATATCTAACAATGTCCACACATGGAGATTGAATTTTCTGCCTACCCTCCCAACCAAATAGGCTAATCGATATTCATGGAGAGAAAAAGACAGTTTGTTGTTATTATTGAGTTTCTTTCTTTTTATGTTATGTGGTACTGCTCTTCACGTTATTTCATTGTTTTTATCGCTCTCATTTATGTGCTTTTCTTTTCAAATTATTTGGAAATTAAAAGTTTTTTTTAAGATGAGGATTTATCGAAAATATTCTATGAGATATATAGGATAAAGTCTGCGTACACTTTATCTTTCTCAAACTGTACTTATGAAATTACACCGAATAAGTTATTGTTATCGAGGGAAAAAAAGGAAAAGATAGAAGGAAATAAGCACGGGAATTCTCCTAATTTGTTTTCTATTGTTGTTGAATAGAAAACAAAAACACAATAAATTCAAATACTTCCATAATTTAGTCATAGTTTATACCCCATACTTCTCTATCGCAATTCTTGTGAGGGAATTGAAATAGAAGATTAAAACACTTAATTAATTTATATAAATTTTGTAGTATTTGATCGAAAATATTAATTAAAAAACTTATGAGTTTCTTGTTAAAAGAAACATATTTACAATAATTATAATGTATGTTACTCATCGTCGAAAATCCCCACAAACCTCCTCTTTAGGAAGATGCACATTTTTTTTTCTCATTAATGTAAACCCTAACCATCAAATTCATATGAAAAAGCATACGATGCATTATATATTGTATTTATATAAAAAATATTTGAGGGCTTGCAACTCTGTGAGGAGTTGACTTTTCTGTTTCTAATGTGATTTATGAGAGGGGAAGAAATATTTATTTCAGTACTTAGCATTATTGCAATCTTTCAATAATTCCTTTTTCAGTCCTCCCTGAAATTTTTACCAAATTTGAGCGCTTGAAAATTTAGAAATATGAAAATTTAAATTTGTGATGAGTTTGAATTGGTTATTCTTGCAAATAGCTTAAAATATTCTTTGGAGTTCATATCTCAATTTCTAGAGACATTAATTAAATTTAGAGTTAATTTTAGGAGAAATATTAGACTATAATTTGATAAAGACAAAATATAATACATTAATAACTAAAACAACACATTATATAGTTCTAATACAAGTATAACACAATATTGTATTATAATTGAAGACAAAAAAATATATTATACTTGCATCTAACACAATCTCAAATTTTATTAATTGCTTTAAATATTACTGTATTAAAAATATATTATTTATATATTTACCGCGTGAATTGAAATATGCCTATCATATGAATAACATATTGAATTCAAAATGTATTACAATTGTCATTTATATATTTTTTATTAATAATGTCAAAAAAATATTATACTTGAATTTCAAACAGTCAATCACTATTTAAATTAGTTTGCCCCAAGAAAATTTGGGAAAAATTTGAGAAGTGATGTTTGATCATATAACTTGACAAATATATTTGCCAAGTATTCCAAGTTTTCAAATACTAGAAAAAACTAATATTTGGAACTTTTGAAAAATTAAAAAATTATCTCAAATTTTTATATTTTATAAAAAATACTCATCTTTTATTAATTTCAACTAATATTTGTTACTACCCCCTCAGATAAAGTTTGAGTTCTAATTTAACTGATAAAGTTGAGAAAAAAAGAACAGTTTGTGTTTAATGAGTTATAATTATAATTGAATCAGTGACAAGTTTGAGTATGTGATTAATGTATTGTGTTTGCCTATATTGTTATTTTGTTATTATCGATTGTTATCAGTTATGTTATAAGATTATTTTTTAACGGAACATATTCATTATAAAATGATAATATGAATTTATGGGTATTTCTAATATTTTTTTAAAACTTATGGATATAAATCATATTTTTTGAAATAATCTAATATTTTTGAAAAAGCTTAGGGCCAAACACATGATGAAACTTCACCAAAAACTTTACCCAAATATAATTTGTCAAAAATACCTAAGAACTTGGGACCCAACGCTATCTTAATTGCGGAAAACTTGTTTCCAATCAGACTACAGAGACTGAAGTAGTCGACTAGTCGATATCAAAAACATTTCATCAAAGGTTTTAACCCTAACCACCGAACAGATTCTTCATTTATGGTTAATAATTTCTACTACCTTTTTATATCTTGTTTGGATTTCCTATTTTTATAAATTAACAACAATACTGTTCGTCTAATTGTATGAAGCAACTAAAAATTTGAAATTGAATTTCTTCTTCTGAGCAATAATGGATAATACTACTTGTATTTTCAGATTTTGTGCTTTATTTCTCTTTCTATGTTTGAGATCTGTGGACGCTCAACTTTTGCCTGAAGATGAAGGTAGTTATCATTTTTCTCTTACCTCTTCTTATTTATTAACATTTAAACACACTCGTTTTTCTCTTCTTTGATTTCATCTCAACGTAGTTGATTCTAATTTTCTTCAAAAAAATTAAATTAAATTAACTTCCTCGAATAATAATTACTATAAATTGAGTGATTATTTGAGAAATTAACTCGGTATTGATCTGTAATTTTATTTGTGAAATCTGGTTTTTTTTTTCTTCTTCTTCTTCGTGTGCGTTTTCTTTTTTCTATTTTTGTCTTTTACTTTTGCGATCTAAAAACTAAAACTTCATACTTTCCTATTGCAGATTGCTTATAGTATCCATGACAGCATTTTCTTTCTTATATTTATTATTAAAAATGGAGTAATAATATTTTTTAGTTTCGTCAGCTTTTACAGTTAAATTAATTTACTATTTAAAATTTAAAATTTTGATATTCGAAAATTTACTATAAGTTGTAATAATTTTCCATATTAATATGATATATCAACAACATACCCAGTGATAGGTCACGGGTTGGTTTGAATTGGTTGTTGGTCAAAATCAAATCAATTTAATTGATTTTTAAATTATTAAAATCAAATTAAATATAATATATAATTATCGGTTTGATTGTTATCGATTTCGGTTCAGTTTGATCCGATGTTTGGTTATTAACCATACACAAAAGTAAAAGAAACGGTTGATTTAAACACAAAAAAAGACAACAATTTGTTCAAAAGAAAATGAATTTTCTTCGTGCCATTTTGAATCTTATAATTTTTATATCTAAACTCTGATTATGTTTAACTTCTGGCTTATATTGTTGCCTAATTCAATATACTAAACAGCATAACTTACATAATGCATAAGCTACCGATATTGTTGTACAAATAAAAAATGCATCATACCTTATTATTAGAGTGTTGTATTTTTTAGATTAAAAATGTTCAAAAAGTATATATTATGTATATGTAATTATAAAAAGTATGTATATAATTTGTCAGTTTGGTTATTTCTGTTTTTTTTGGAACAAAATTAAAATTAAAATCAAATTAATTTGTTATTGATTTTTAAAAATGTAAAATCAGATCAAATAAAAATCAATTTTGTCTAATTGATTTGATTTGGCTTTTTGGTTTGAGTCGATTTTTTTATCCAAATCGTGAACATCCCTACCTAGTATCGATGAAATCCCACTTAAGGTCTGAGAAGATAAAAGTGTATGCAGATCTATCACTACCTAGAAATTATTTTCGAAAAATCCTAAAGAAGAAGACAATGAAGAAAATGTATACAATTTAATTGTTGAAAAACGAATAATGACAAGTAAAAGTGAACGGATGGAAAGTAATAGTTCTTATCTCAAAACATCACTGTTTTATTTTAATTTCTTAAATAAAAAGTGACTTTATGAGATAATAACTACTTCTTTTATTTCCAAATAAGTGTCCCTTTAGTAATTCAAGAAAAAATAATATTTATTTTTTAACTATTTTTTTATATTAAAAAAATGTTTTTTTATATTAAAAAAATGTTTTTTTAATGGGCGTGAAATGATATTTTAGTATGAAAATATAATACTAATTAATTAGATCACTATACGAAAATCAAATAGTGTATTTGTTTGTTTGTGTTCGTTGATTTTTCAACATTATTAAATGGTTAACATCAAATATAGTAGATAAAGTAGTCTTGCGTTACGAAAAGAAATTCCTATCTAAACTTTTTCTTTCAATTATTGGTCTTTTTATGAGTGTATGTTTCTGTGAGCAATGAAAGTGATTTTTTTTACACTACTTAAAAAAAAAAAAAAGAGCCTAGTTATTATTATGTGAAATTAATTTTTAAGTTGTAGTATTTTTATTTTTTCTTAAATGGCAATATTTGCATTTTACTTCTTTTTCATTAATTATATTAATGGTCTAACATTTGAAATTAAATATCATTTATAGATAAGAAGACCAAAAAAATATATAAATAAGAAGACCAAACAAATACTATAATTAAACGTATTACTTAGTTAATGGCTACAAAATATCATAGAAATTTGAACAATACAACGGAAGATTTAAATTTAATATGACGTCTTTATGTTGTATTCACCACGTAAAAAATTACTTACTCCTATAAGGTAAATATGTTTTCACTAAATTACCTTTAATTGATAATGTAAAAAATTATTTAAAAATAAATATAAAGGTTAAAAATACCATATGGTATATATAGATCATAGGAAATATCTAATCTAGGTTAAAGAAATAACATGAATTAAAGTTTATTAGTTAATTCTGAAAAAAGAATTAAACAAGTTGCTTTGCGTAATTAATAAGGGGTCAAACCATGTACGTATTAAATTTTGCATAAGCAATATCACGTTTGGTAGCTGGCTAAAAGATAAGTTATTCAGGTATACAATTAGTAATTTCCATTTTGGAAACTTGCCTAATTAATATCTATTCAAGTTAGTATAATTTTTTTTATATATATTATTTTATGTAGAGTACAAAATAAAATAATTACTTCCCCTGCCTGACTGCCTCTTCCTATTTACTTGTCAAATTTTGACTTGACACACTTATTAAGAAAATAATGATTGATATAGTGAGTTTCTCATTTTATTCCTATTAATTGATAGGGTCCCAAACATATTTATTCACTACATTTTTCAAAGACATTAACTCAATGTAAATAAATTGAAGGTATGATTGGAACAAGAAAATTGTCCTTCCTTGATTTTTCAAAAATGACAAGTAAAAGGAGAAATTAAATTTAGGGGTGTCAATGAGATTGTTCGATCGGTTATTTTAAAATTATTTTATACCATCTCAATTTTTGGGTATTTTACAATGTATACCAAAATTAAATTTTTTTAAAATCATCCCAATCATATCAATTTCTCTTCGATATCAGTACGATTCAATTAATTTTCGGTTATTTTTTTTACTATCTATGTGTATGTACAAAATTCAAAAGAATAATAAAAACATATACATATTTAAGGCTTACACCTACCCCTTTAAATTTAAGACATATTTAAGGTATATAATAATCATAAATAATATATTAAAATTTTGACAAATTAATAAAAGAATAATTCCACGTATAATATTAATGAGCTTAATTAAAATCTATAAATACTTAGATTAAGAAAATTAAATATTAATATATAATATAAAATATATTACATAGATGGAAGATTGAAAATGTCAAGGGTAAAATAGACTTTACATATGATAAATGAGATAATAATGTTTATTGTTCATTATTGAGAAGGGAGTTTGATTTTTAAAGCAAAGATAGACCCTAAGATTAAATAGCAGCTACTAATCACCCTATCCTTCACCTTTTGTAATATCAGTGAGGGCTTAGTGCTTACCATTTTGGGTAACGTTTTTGAAGGGAGGAAAATATTTTTTTGAAAAATACTTTCTAATTTCTTAAATTTGGTTGGTCAAAATTCTTTTGATTTTTTTGCGACCTGATTCTAAATTAGTTCAACCATTAATGACGATGAAATATCAAATGATGATAAAAAAAAATAAAATGATATTGTTGGTTAGTCTAAGGGAAAACTTATCCTATTGTACATATTAGGCGGAATGACTTGAGAGGTCCTTATATTTGGCTCCGTTGGTAAGTTAGACATTATACTTACGACTTTGCCAACTAAACTCTCAAATTCACTAAAACACAATATTTTAAACATATTTGATCATTGACCGAACACATATGACATTAATATTGCTGAGTTGGAATAATGCATGATTCCACGCATTTTAAAGTGAGTGAGTATAATCTTTTATTATCTTTTGTATTAAAAAAATGAAAAATATCCCCCCCCCCCAAACCCAACCAAACCAAATTTCTTCTTCCCATTCCACTCTTCTCCTCCTTCTTACTGCTTTAGTTATTTCAGCAGTTATTATTAATTTAGATTACTTTAGTTCAGTTCGTTTAGGAGTCTTATTGTTTTTCTTGTTACTCTATTTAACATCTTTCTGCCTTTATTAATAAAGTATTCTCTTTTAGCCTATATCTGGTCTCTATATGGTATCAGAGCAGGCAGATGTCCTGAGATCGAATCTCACCGCCACCCATATTAAAAAGAATTTTCACGTGCTTGGCTCATGAAAAAATAGGCCCGCACGTGAGGGGACGTGTTGAGAATATAATTAAATAATAAAAGTATGCTCTTTCTAATAGCTTAGGCTTTTAGATGAGATGACCACACACTTCAACATCGTATCAGGGTTCTTCTCGCTCTAATAAGAACGATCCAATTTTTTTTCGTTCCTTCTCCCTCACGTAGATCAGCAACAATTACCCATCACAATGGCAATAACAATGGAAACAATCCCAGAGTTGTCAATGTTGATGACACGATGGGTACCAACATTATCATTCAGTTCAATCCTGCGTCCCAATTACCCATCAAACTAAGCACTGGTCATAACTTCACCAACTCAAAGCCTATTTTTTCATGCTTATGTATGGCTACAACCTCTTTGGCCATCTCGATGGGACCACTCCAGCCCCTAGTCGCAAGATTGCCCACAGCATGAACATATCTCCTAATTCTGCCGTCTGAACTTTGTTCTGTCAGGAACAACTCATCTAGAATGCTCTCATGGCTTCTGTCGAACCCACTATTGCCTCTATTATTGCTGCCACTGACTCAGCTAAAGCAGCTTGGAATGCTTTGCATACCACTTATGCGAATAGATCTCAAATTTGGGTCTTCAGTTTGCGTGATCAGCTTGCTTGTGTCACTAAAGACTCTCGCTCCATCACCGAATATCTTCATACTATTCGTTCTTTTTCGGATAAGTTAGCTACGGGTGGTAGTCTTGTGTCCAATTCTGAACTCATCGTCAAAATACTCAGTGGTCTAGGTCCTGAATATCGTGAGATTTATGCTGCCATTTGTGCACGCATTAGGACTATCTCCTATGAGGAATTGTTTGAAAAACTACCAGATTATGAACTTTTTCTTCGCCAAGACGATGCTAAGAAACTGTCTAGTCCCATCACTATCGTAGTTACTACTCCCACCAAATCTAACACTAATAATCGCAACAATCTCAAGCAGATGAACAATTCTCAACAATGGTGTCAAAATTCATATCCAAACACTCCATCACAATGGCAGTCCAACTCAAATCCAAACGGTGTTACTCGATGTCAGCTATGTAACAGGATTGGCCACACTACCAATGTTTGCTACTCGAAGTCTCACAATCACTTTGAAGCCAAAGCCAACTATGTTACTGGGTTTATTGTAGCCTCCAAACCTTCGATAGTTGATTCAGTAGCCACCTATCCCATCACAACAGAGCCATACAACTTACAACCATATCAGGGTAACAAGGATGTCTCCATGGGTGATGGTAACAAAATTCTCATTTCTCATACTGGTTCTACTTAATAAATTGCATCAAATAATGTTTTAAAGCTAACCCACACTTTGTGTGCCCCTTCTATTGCACACAAGTTTCTCTCTATTTATAAATTTTGTCAAGACAATCAAAAGTCTATTGGATTTTTTCCTTTTGACTTTGTTGTGAAGGATTTAAGAACGCGAAAATCACTAGTGCACGGTCGGACCAACAATGGACTATATGAGTGGCCTGTCGCACATTCCCAAGCTCACATGATTTTCACATCCAGCCCTCTTAGTACTTGACATCAATGTCTTGGTTGTCCTCACTCTAGAGTTCTTAGGTTTATTTTAAATAAATTCTCGCTATCGTTTCATGAGCGAGATAAACCTTTTTTGAGTAAATGAGCGAGACAAACCTTTTCACTGTAGTTCTTGTTTATCTAATAAAACCATCGACAAACTTTTGCCCAATTATCATTGTGTAGCTCTAAACCGCTTCAAATTATTTTTAGTGATTTATGAGGGCCTTTTTCAATTTTATCTCTTGACAAGAAGTTGTATTATTATATTTTTATTCACCAATACACTTGGCTCTACACTTTAACCAAAAAAAAAGTGAAGTTGAAGAGATTTTTCAAAAATTTCATCCTATGATGGAAAAATATTTTGACAACAAAATTTTATCACTATATAATGATGGTTGAGGTGAGTATAAAAGTCTCGACTCCTATATTACACTTCATGGCATTCAACACCTCTCCATCCCATCTTATACACCTTAATGAGTTATACTTGTAGAACAACGACATCATCATATCGTTGAAACTGCAAGAACACTCTTACATGAGGCGTCTCTTCCACCCTAATTTTGGTCTTTCGCATGTCATCACACTATCTACCTCATCAATCGTCTGCCACCTCTCACCTAGATAATCAATCTCAATTCCAAAGATTACTTGGAGAATCACCTGATTATAACTCCTTACAAATTTTTGATTGTTTATGCTATGCATGACTGATGACTTAAACCATACTCCAAAAAATAAACTTGAACCAAAATCTACCTTATGCGTCTATCTCAGATTCTCATTATCTTATCACTATCACCAATGTTTTGACCCAATTTTCGCAAAGGTGTATCAATCCCAAGATGTGTGATTTATTGAGAATATTTTTTCATTTAAGACACTGTTCTCCAACACTGCCATTAAATCAGCTCACCTGGAATAGAAAAAAACCACGATGTCAAGTTATTCGGACCCCACACCCAAACTTCCCATAGTTAGAGATTTGCCTGCTCCATTAGAAATAGAAGCAAACACAAAAACAAATTTCCCATCAACATCTGCTTCTTCTCCAGCCAAGTCTCGGGACAACTCAAACTCACAGACCTTATCCGACAATGCTTCAGTGGCGGACGCAACTTCGCCTCTTGCAACTTCTCCCTCTCTAGGTAAATTTCTATCTTTCTCATCTTTTATAATTCCCGCTTTCTAGAACCCCTCTTCTATACCTACTGCCCAACATCTACCACCACGTCTCCCTACAAATTATCAAGCGCTTATGCTTACCTACAAACACGTATATATATGCCTACCTACTAACACGTATATCTATCAAACAAGCACAAATAAATCTTGAGTGGCATAACCACTGGAGTTTACTAGTGATGACAAACCAACGCATATATGTCGTCTGCGAAAGGTGATCTATAGCTTGAAACAGGCTCCTCGGGTGTGGTACAATGCCCTCACGGGTTATCTTTCATCCATAGGCTTTGTTAAGACAAAATTAGATGCCTCACTACTTGTCAGACATGGTATAGGTGACACGTTGTTCGTCCTTGTCTATGTCGATGATATTATTTTCACTGCCAATCAGGTTATCACTTCCCTTGCTTCTCTGTTCTCTATTAAAGATTTAGGTAATCTTCACTACTTTTTTGATGTTGAAGTGATACGCAGCTGTGACGATTTAATTCTCACCCAAGCAAATTATATGAATTAATTAATTTTAAATGATGAGCTAATGACCGACTGCGAGAGTGCTAACACGCCAATGAGTGCTTCTAAGTTACTCACCTTATCTGATGGAACTCACTTGATTGATGCTACACGTTATCGCCGAGTCTTGGGTAGGCTTTAATACCTATCTTACCGGACTGAACATAACCTATGCGGTCAACAAGCTGTCTCAATTCATGCAAGCACCATCAGACCTTCACTGGAAAGCTGTAAAACATGTTCTCTGATACCTACGTGGTGCCATTCAACTCGGTCTATGTGTTACTCCCATTGATGACTTCAATCTACATGTGTACTTTGATATAGATTGGAGTGGGGACATTGTTGATAGAGTTTTCTACATCTGGTTACATTCTGTTTCTTGGTCACAATCCAATTAGCTGGTCCTCAAAGAAATAAAATACTGTCTCATGCTTCTCCACCGAGTATGAGTATAGGGCGGTGACTAATGCCCTTTCTGAAACCTTGTGGGTCATCAATCTCCTGAATGAGCTGCAATTTCCAGTACATCAGTTACCCACAATCTATTGTGACAATCTTGGAGCCACATTCTTGAGCAAGAATCCTGTCCTCCATAGTCGTATGAAGCATGCTACCGTGGACTTTCACTTTGTTTGCTACCATGTCAACATCAAAAGGGTTTTTGTTGTTCATGTCCATGGTACCAATCAAATAGCCGACACTCTCACCAAGGCACTGCCTAAATCTACATTTGAGAATAATTTGTTCAAGTTAGGCTTGGTAACTCATCGCTTAACTTGAGGGGACGCATTAGAACATAATGAGATAGTTTATATATTAGTTAGTAATTTAGTCGTATTAGTGGTTCAGTAGTCCACGTTTACTTAGGATACTGCTTTAGTTATTTCGGCAGTTATTATATATTTTAGATTGTTTTAGTTGGGTTCATTTAGGAGTCTTATTATTTTCGCTGTTACTCTATTTAATAACTTTCTTCCTTCATTAATAAATAAAGTATTCTCTTTCAGCACATATCCCGTCTTTATAGGATCCACCCATCATTCCCACTCCCTTCTTCTTCTTAACGACCCGCATCACTGCCCCGGCCCCAAATGCACTCAAAGTTCCCTTCTTTTGCTGCAAACCAACACCACCCCTACCCCTTTTTGTTTTGCTACATTCGCACCCCCAAAATCTCTAATTCATGAGTATTTTTAAAATCATGTACGAGTTAATAAGGGTGATAGTGGCTATTGAAAAATTTAAAAACTTCATTGATAAGCTTGAAGAATAATAAATGGTTTTTGTGAATTTATGAAATTAATTCAAAATTGTAATGGAGATTTGTTGGGTTTGTGTTTGTGAACCTATAGTGTGAAATTCAAGTCAAATAGGTAAGAATTCCACCCATTTGACTTGAATTTGATGCTCACTTTGAGAGCAAATATGGAGAAAATAATGTCCAAAATTTCCAGAATATTCAAAAGTAGTCTTATTTTTTTTTTTTATTTTCTTAATATTTAATTTCTTATGTGTTATTAAAAATGATGTGGAATTCCTCTTTGTACAGCTAAAGTATCACAGTATGCAAGAGTTTAATTTGCTCTTGGAGTCTAACAATAGTATACTCTATATGATTTCTCACATCTGGATATTGTAACGATTGTGATTTAATATAAATTTGATGTCACAGTAAAAGTTCTGGAAACAATATCATCGAAACTTCAGAACAGATGGAATGTCAGCCGAACCTCTTGCATGCAGGGGAAGGGTTTTAACACGACGGATCCTACTTATCGTAGGATTGTCAGCAATGTAACATGTGATTGTTCATTCAGTAACAACGCAGTTTGCCATATTGTAACAATGTAAGCTCTGCTTTGATCTTTTAAACTTCACATTTTACTCTTAACGAGAAAGTTTTATAGCTAAACAAATGCTGTGAAATACTGACTACTATATATAAACTTCAAAAGTTTTATAGCTAAACCAATAGGTCAGTCACCAACTCTTATTATTTCTCAATGAAAGAGGATCACAAATACACAAATGAATCCAAGTTTATATAGACTGTGAAAAATCCTAATCATAGAGTGTTTAGGATGTCGTCCGATCCTAATCCTAATCGAGGTCAGACCTACAAACTTAACAATTCTTCTACTTGGGACTGATACCATCTTCCGCATTGTGCATCATAGAGAGTTGGTGATTTCAGCTAACTTTAGAAGTTAGCTAGGCCAAGAAAAGTCGAGCATACCTCCAGCTTCTCAGTAGTTACTGATTTGGTTAACATGTCTGCAGGATTCTCATCAGTGTGAATCCTATCCATCTTGAATGAACCTTCCTCTAAAAGTGACCAAATGAAACGATACTTAATATCAATGTGCTTCGTCCTTGAATGATATGTAGAGTTCTTTGCCAGATGAATGATACTTTGTTGTCACTATGCAACCTGCATTCCATCCTTGATCTTGCCTTAGTTCCTTCAGCAAGCTCTCTAACCAAATGAATGACACTTTGTTGCAGCAACATATTTTGCCTCTGTGGTCCAACTGATTGTTGCTCTTCCAAGAGTAAACACATAGCCTGTAGTACTCTTCTTACCATCAACATTTCCAACCATATATGAATCAACAAAACCTTGTCGCCCGATTCTAGCACCTATGTAGAACAAAGACAAACCTTTCGTGGCCAACATGTACCTCAAAATCCACTTCACAACATTTCAATGTTCTATACCAGGATTTGACATGAATCTGCTCACAACTCCCACTGCATGGGAAATATCTGGTCTTGTACATACGATAGCATACATGAGACTTCCCTCAGTTTATACATATGGTGTGTTCTCCATTCGATTCTTTTCTTCATCAGATTTTGGGCTAAGTTGCTTCCAGATTTCTTGAATTGACCTGCTGAAGGAGTTCTCATCGGCTTGACACCCTCCATGTTAAACCTGTTCAATATCTTCTCAGTGTACTATTTTTAACGCACCTTCGGCAACTTATTTCTTTTGTCTCTTTCAATTTTTCAGCCCCAAATCTCCTTCACAGAACCAAGATTCTTCATTGAAAATTCACCAGTCATTTACTCCTTCAGCTTTGTGATCTCATGCATTTTAGAGCTTGCCACTAACATGCAAAATATTGTATTTACAAACTTCTTGAAGTAACAATGATCACCATTACACCGAGTAAAGCCAATAGTCATCTTACACCTGTCAAACTTCAAGTACCACTGTCTTGGTGCTTGTTTCAAACCATAAACTCTTCTTCAGTCTGCATACCACATTTTCCTTACCAACCTCTAGAACCCTTCAGATTGCTGCATATACAAGTCTTCCTCTAGGTCTCCTTGGAGAAAGGTTGTCTTTACATCTAGCTGCTCTAAATGTAAATCTTTTGCCGCAACAATACTTAACACAACTCGAATAGTAGGTAATTTAACCATAGGAGAGAAAATCTCAGTGAAATCGATACCTGCCTTCTGTTGGAAACCTTTTACTACCAACCTTGCCTTGTATCTCGTTGAGCCATCATGCTCCTTTTTCACCCTGTACACTCATTTATTCTGAATTGACTTCTTCCCTTTTGGCAATTTGACCAAGTCCCAGGTTTGGTTTATGTGGAGTGAGTCCACTTCTTCATCCATGGCCTGAATCCACTTGAACTTGCTATCAACCTGCATTCTCATCAAAACAGCTAGGCTCACCGTCATTTGTTAGTAAAAAGTAATCAAGAGAAGGAGAATATTGTTTGTTAGGAAACCTCTATCTTATAAACCTTCGTGACGGAACTGGTGCCTCTATTGTTTCCTGTTTGTCCTCGTCATGTGGCATCAACTTGTGCATCATCCTGTTCTCATCAACCTCAGGTTCAACAAACACCGGTTCTATCTGTTTCTGTTTCTCCTTTAACTTGTTCTTATGCAGAACACTTTCGTTGAACATCACTTTCTTGCTCCTCATTACCTTATGACTGTCATGATCCCAGAGTCTATACCCAAAGCTATCACCACCATAGACTAAGAAAGTGCAAAATTTGAACTTTGCATCTTACTTTAATCTCTCATTAGCATTCACATGAACATAAGCAATGCAACCAAAAACTCTACGATACGAGAGTTTTACCTCTTTACTTGTCCATGCTTCTTGAGGTAGGTCACATGCTATGGCTGTTGAAGGTCCTCTTTTGATCAACTATGTAACACTATTCACAGCTCCAACCCATAATCGTTTCGCTAACTCAACACTGATCATCATGCTTCTAGCTCTTTTCAGCAATGGTTTTGTTCATCCATTCAGCTATCACATACTGAGAGCCATTAACTGAAGGTACCTGGGATGGTCCTCCCTTAGAAAAGCTGACCTTCTTTTGTTTTTCCAACACACAGTCTTCATAAAACTGTAAATCAACAGATGTTACTCCATCCAATTTCTCCTTACGAACCATTACCTTCATTTCCGTCGCGATCATGTGGCCAAGCCTCCTATGCCATAAACCTGCATCATTCTCTGAAGAAGCCATATTAATGCTACCCGGGGAGCCATCCTGAGTGGATGTTATATACAGAGTTCCATCTCTCTTCCCTCATGCTATCACCAAATTACCCTTGGTAATCTTCCATGAATCTGCATTAAAAGTGACAACACAACCAACATCTGATAATTGACTAACAGAAACTAAATTTCATGCTAGTTTTTGCTTTTTGGTTCATGTTGAACTTTCTTCAGTTTCAGCTTTCCATGTTCGTTAAACTAATTTTTATCATGGTTAATTAGTACATGTAATGAGAGATTCTTTTGATCTTCTGCTTTTTTGTTGATACAGCCAATTGAAGGGTCTTAATATGACAGGAAATCTTCCTCCAGAATTTGCAAATCTTACTCATCTTCGAGAATTGTGAGTATCAGTTATATATTTCTCCCCTTTCTGATTACAGAAACTTTGTATGTGTTTTATTCAATTTTTTTCTTATAAAATCATAACAGTAACAAGTTAATTGTTTGTTGCTTTATATGAAACAAAATCTATTGAATTGTGTGAACCATATCCTTAAAAAGTGTGAAATCTAAAAGTTTAAAGTGGATCATAATATGCAAAATTGGAGGCTCAATCAATTTTTGCATTTCCAGAGATCTGTCTCGTAATTACTTAAATGGATCAATTCCCTCAAGTTACGGCCAGCTTCGCGTCACTATTTTGTAAGTTCTTTTCTGTTTAATCTTTTAAAAGATTTTCAATAAAGAAGGTTTTTTTTTTGGTCTTCTGATATTTTGTTCAAACTCATATGTGTAGGTCACTCTTGGGTAACCGTATCAGTGGGCCGATTCCCAAGGAGTTAGGTGACATTTTCACATTGGAAGAACTGTAAGTTGAAAGATATTGCATACTCCCTGTAACTTTCTAAATACTTTTGGGGTATCTAATTGGATGTCACATTGATGAATTGGATGTTTTCAGAAATTTGGAAAATAATCTACTTGAAGGACCTCTTCCTCCAAACCTTGGTAGTTTGAGCCGCCTGAGAGTAATGTAAGACATAGTAACCATATATTCGACGTCTACTAGTTACTTATTGTTACTTCTGTTCCAAATTATTTGGCACTTTTCGCTTCCCAATTGTCAAACTAAAATGCATTTTCTCACCATTTTGATTTGAAAAGAACTGTAATGTATAGTACTTTTGTATAGTTTCTGGAGATTTTTAACATAAAGAAAGAGTTAATCAAGTCTAATTTAGCTCTGTCAAATTGTATCAAACATAAGCAAAAAGTGCCAATCAAATCGGGACGAATTGTGTGATTTTTCAGTTATTATGGTTAATTGATGGATCATTTTGCAGGTTTCTTTCTGCCAATAATCTCACAGGAACTGTACCTGAGAACTTCAGCAATCTTAAGAACATGACAGACTTGTAAGCAAGAAAATGTTAAAAGAACATTTGACTTTTGTTCTTCATTCTCTTAACTCTTTCGTCTGTTTGCAGTAGGATAGATGGGACTAGCATATCTGGACCCATACCACATTTTATTGGAAATTGGATCAAAATGGATAGATTGTAAGTATGCATCTGGTAGTTGTAAATATTAATGCAATTTTCTTCTCCCTGAAGGATTCTAAACTTTAAAAAGGCAAAAAATTGGTAGCATACATTGTATTTAGTAGCAAATATCATGAAATTTTTTGCAGAGACATTCAAGGAACGTCAATGGAGGGACCTATTCCTCCTACAATATCCCAGTTGAAAAATATGACCGAGTTGTAAGTACACTCTTCTCTCGTATTACCTGCTTTTACAGCCAAATGACTGTTAAATTCATCTTCAATTTCTACTATTATAATAGAAAGAATAAATTAAAAGAGAAAAACTCTTGAGAAAAGAAAATTGAAGGCTATAGCGGAAGTTCTCATGTGCATTGTTGTTTTTAGGAGAATATCTGGTTTGAGAGGAAAACAAATGCAATTCCCAAATCTTCAAAACTTGACGAAGATGAAAAGGCTGTGAGTAGGATATGCTTGTAGATGGAAATTTAGCTATTACATCTATTCATCGTAATGTCGTATGCTCATGGTTCTTTAATTTGATTTTAATGATGCAGGACTTTGAGAAATTGCTCAATTTTCGGTCCTATTCCGGGATATGTAGGTTCCACCATGCCTTTGAAACTTTTGTAAGTTTGTCATCTTTTTATTTTTTTTAATCATTCTTCTTTTATGGGAAACTTTTTTTCCAGCAAGTTCTGTGTTTTGGCTCTTCTATATTTGGTTTATCAAGAGGAATTTACATATTGTGTTAATTGACCTTGAGAAGGCCTATGATGAAGTCCCGAGAGAAGTCTCATGGCGATTTCTGAAGGCGAGAGGTGTACCGGTGGCTTACATTAGGGCGATAAAGGACATATACGAAGGAGCTAAAATGCGGATAAGAACGGTGAGAAGAGACTCGGAGCACTTCCTCTGGAGATGGGATTACACCAGGGGTCAACTCTTGGTCCGTTTCTGTTTGCCTTGGTGATGGAGGTATTGACGCGAGTCATTCAAGATGAGGTGTCGTGGTGTGCTATTTGTGGATAACATAATACTGATTGATGAGTCACGCAATGGTGTTAATGATAAGTTAGAGGTGTGGAGACATACTTTGGAGGCTAAAGGGTTCAGGTTGAGCCGGACTAAGACAGAATATGTGGAGTGCAAATTCAATGATGCAATCCATGAGGTAGGCGTGGAAGTGAGGCTTGACACACTCAATATCCCCAAGAGCTATAGATTCAAGTATCTTGGGTCTATAATTCAGGGGAATGGAAACATTGGCGATGATATCCCACACCATAATTGTGTGGCATGGATGAAGTGGAGGCTTTCCTCCGGAGTCTTGTGTGATAAAAAGGTACCACCAAAACTCAAAGGTAAGTTTTATAGAGTGGTGGTTCATCTGACATTGTTGCATGGGACTGAGTGTTGGCTAGTCAAGAACTCTCATGTCCAAAAGATGCATGTTGCGGAGATGAGGATGTTGAGGTGGATGTGTGGTCATACTAGGAGAGATAAGATTAGAAAATGAGGATATCCGGGATAAGGTGGGAGTGGCTTCCGTGATGGACAAGATGAGAGAAACGAGACTTAGAAGGAGGAGATGCATAGATGCACCAATGAGTAGGCGGGAGAGGTTGGTGATAGAGGGTATGAGGAGAGGCAGAGGTAGCCGAAGAATATTGGGGAGAGGTGATAAGACAGGATATGACGCAACTCTAGGTTACCGAGGATATGACCCTAGATAGGAGGGGGTGGAGGGCATGTATTAGGGTAGACGGTTAGTAGGTAGTGTAGTGTTGTCTTGCTTAAGGTGGCTAGTGTTTGCGATGGTATTTAGTTGTATTATTGTAGTTCTTGTTTTTCTATTTTTATCATCGTCTATTATTGCTTTTTTAATAATCTATCCTAGTATGTTGTTTATGGTGTTTCGACTATCACATGATTTATTGTTGTTTTGGCTCCTCTCTGGTAGGCGTTTGCACTGTTTCGTTGTTATTTGCTATATTCTCTTCATTGTCTCCTTCTTCTTTATACCGGGATTTGTTGCACTTGAGCCGAGGGTCTTTCGGAAACATCCTCTCTACCTCAACGAGGTTGTGATAAGGTCTGCGTACATTCTACCCTCCTCACTTGTGGGATTTCACTGGGTATGTTGTTGTTGTTAAGAGTACTAGAACGTAGAAGTCCAGGTGAGATGTATCCAGAGATGGCATAGATTTTGATGTTTCTCAGCTTGTATTTCTCTTCTATCTAATTGTGAATAGGACTGGCAAGTGTAACATTAGACTTAGAGGTTGTTATACCTGATTTGTTGATTTATCTAGTCAGAACTCAGAACAAATAACATGCTTTCTATATATATTCATAAGACGAAGGATTCAATTGAAAATGTGAAGTCCCGTCTAAGGTAATACCAATGATTTGAGTCAACAGGATGCAGTTTTTCTAGTTTGTCATCTCCTCTTTCTGCAACAAAGTGTATATATTCATCAAAATTCATAAAATTTTAATTTGTCTATAATACAAGCCTGGAATTACCCTATATTGTATAAAAGGATTCAATTGAAAATGCATTCCTCATATTTGCATGATGGAGCAAAGATTTTCACTAATTGTTTGAATACCACAGTGGTTTGCTTTGCTGTCTGGTTTGATGCTAATCCTGCCTGCTTCTGATAAGAGTTATTTACTTGCAGGGACCTGAGCAACAACATGTTGAATGGTACAATCCCAGATACATTTGCGCAGTTGCATTTTGATCACATGTAGGTACCTTGCAGTGAAACCTTTACAAGTTGAAGCATAAATCTTGCAATGTTTTTTTTTTCCTCAAAGTTTTCTTACGGTTATAACAAGCAAAAGTTTTATCTGTGATGTAGGTTTCTTGGCAACAACGCATTAAGCGGAGCAATTCCCAACTGGGTGATTAGTAGTGATAAGAACATGTTGGTATTTGCTCAATTTGTTCCGTTTTCCTCATCTAAGTAGTAAACTTTGGTTATTATCATGCCACACTTCAAAGTTAAAAGTTTTTTCCGCAAAACTTTTTGTTTGCTGAAAGGACGCATTTGCAAGAATTTGGTGTCTTCTAAGTGCATGACAACTATAATTTTTTTATGCAGTGATATATCATACAACAATTTCACCCATACATTTACTCCAGGATGCCAGCCCTCTATAGTGTGAGCATTCATATATTATTTCTTTTTTTATTAGTGAGAATTTCGGTCCTTTAACTACACAACTTACAAACCTTTCTTTCTTTAAACAGAAACTTAGCCGCCAGCTATTCAGATACAATGAACACGTTCAACAACACGTAAGTCCTAAATGTTGTCTTATGCATCAGGTGCTAGTTTGTTTGATGCTTTCTGTCTATTGTCTATAATTATCTATTCGAAATTGCAGGGATTCCTGGTGTTCCATGAAACCCCTCATTTGTCCCACGGATGCGAAATGTAAGAGTTCCAGCCTATTAAAGGACCTCAGGGGTTATGTCTGGATCGTTTACCACTGAACCAACTCTTGGAGTGGCAGCTTGTGGACTTTTTTAAGTACAAAAGCATAACTTTAGAGTTGAGAGATAATTTCACAACCGTTCCTCATGTTATGTTCTTTATGTCAATTGCAGATCATTCGCTATTCATAAACTGTGGAGGAGGTAGAACTACATTTGAGGGAAATGATTATGAGGAGGACTTGACCAATAGGGGTCCATCATATTTTTTTTCGTCTGGTGATAGATGGGCATTCAGCAGTTCGGGAGTGTACGTGGGTCTTGCAAATACTAGTTATATTGCAACAAATAGATTTTCACTGAACGTGTCCGGTGCCAACTTTTACAACACAGCACGCCTTGCCCCTAATTCTCTGAAATATTATGGGCTTTGCCTACAAAGAGGTAGCTACAGAGTGCGCCTTCACTTTGCTGAAATAATGTTTTCTAATGACTCAACATATAGCAGCCTTGGAAGGCGGATATTTGATGTAGCAATACAAGTAAGTTTGAGGTCGAACTTCTTTTGTAAATAATAAATATGTAATGTTGATATACTGAGTTCTGATATGATTGGCAACTTTCTGATTTAAGATTGAAGGTACCAATTTGTTGGAGATAATGTGGTATATTTTGATTTCTTACACAGGGGAGAGTAGTTTTGAAGGATTTCAACATCATGGAGAAAGCTAATGGTGTTGGAAAAGGTCATACCGAGGACTTTGAAGATATTACTGTTAGTAGCACTCTGGAGATTCACTTGTATTGGACCGGGAAGGGGACTAACGCTATTCCAGACAGAGGTGTATATGGACCTCTGATTTCAGCTATCTCAGTGACACCAAGTCCGTATATCTCTGCCTATAGACTTTACACTTACCTTCCCACAATCGTATCTTAAGAAAATCCCATTTTCTTCTTGCAGACTTTAATACAGGCCGTGGGTTACCTGTCGGAGCTGTTATTGGCATTGTACTCGCTTTAATTGTGTTGGTTCTGATAGTTTTATTTGCTTTGTGGAAGAAAGGCATTTTTGGAGGGAAAATTAATGAAGAAGAATTAGGTAACACATACCTCAAAGAATTTATTCACTCTCTACATTTGATATGGCGATACTTCCGTTGTGATAATCAGAATTATTTACGAAATTTCTAGCTGCGACATACAAATAATTATCTGCCTGTAATTGACTTCTGTTGGCAGATCGACATCATGACATATCATAGAT
Organism: Solanum appendiculatum; assembly: GCA_018342035.1. Lineage (NCBI taxonomy): Eukaryota > Viridiplantae > Streptophyta > Magnoliopsida > Solanales > Solanaceae > Solanum > Solanum appendiculatum. The sequence continues at coordinate 993,789 of JAGDQO010000503.1, read as the reverse complement.
AGTCAGCACACAACAAAATGTTCATGACATATCATACAAATGTTCATTCTTTTAAAAATTGCTGTTCATTATACAGATTTTTTAGAAGATCTATATATACTGACGTTTGCAATATTCTTTTCATTTACAGAACTCAGAGCCCTTGATTTACAAACAGGTCATTTTAGACTTCGACAAATTAAAGCTGCTACAAATAACTTTGATCCTGCCAACAAAATTGGTGAAGGAGGGTTTGGACCAGTTTACAAGGTATCAATTCTCTATCCACACTGATTTTGCGTAAGGACGGCTTGTGGTTCTGTAGTGATATTTCTACTGGTTATCTGTTACAATAATTAGGGAATTACAAGTTAGTTGACCAGTGTACTGGAAGTTAGTTAGATTGTCAGTTGTAACTGAATCTGTTAGATAGAATAAGTCAGTGAAAATGTATTCTTCATAAATAGACATTGTAATCATCAGTTACATTCAGCATATGAAATATACATTTTACTTTTCTCTCTTCTTTTCTCTTCTTCTATTCATCTCCATTGATTGTATTCTCGAGTTCTCTCCTGAACAATCTTTCGATCCTCGAATCCTTAAGATTCCTGCAATCGAGTCACTATCCAGTAACATTGGTATCAAAGCCAGGCATTCCTTGGCAACGATGGCGAAAGGAAGTCGACCAGTTGGGGAAACAAATAATGACAATTCTGCCGCAAAAATTGGGGATTTACGAGATATGATGCAAAACATGGTAACAGAGATGGGGAATTTAGCTGGTAAGGTCTCATCGTTGGAGAAATTAGATCATGCAGTGATGGAATTGAGGAACCAGATTTCAGCAGACAATCGCAGGGGAACTGTTCCATTGGGACATGAGGGTGTTGCTGATCGAAATGATGGTTTAGGGGTTCCTAGGGAAAGGGAAAGAAGTCCTAGCACAGGTAATAACTCCCACTCTCACCAATCGAACTTCAATAGGTGGTCACGAATGGAGTTCTTGAGGTTTTGGGGGGAAGATCTTAGGTCATGGTTGTTTAAAATTGATCAATTCTTTTCCATGGAGAATGTTGGTCCTGACGAGAAAGTAACAGTTGCAGCTCTGCACTTGGAAGGGGAGGCCATCCAATGGCATTTGTCATTCATGAGATATAGACCATACTTACAACCACCCAATTGGGGTGACTATGTGAGGGCATTGGTTGAAAGATTTGGTACTGATTTTGATGATCCCATGGAGGAAATCAAAAAGATCAAGCAAGTTGGTAGTGTGAAGGATTATCAGTCAGTGTTTGAAGAGAAACTTGACAAGGGTGAATTTGTCACAAGAAAAAGCTATTAGCTGTTTTATTGGGGGTCTGAAACCTGAGTTGACTATTGCTGTGAAGATCACCAATCCTACTTCATTATCTCAGGTGTACAGGAGTGCAAGAATTCAGGAAGCATACCTGCAGGCGGTGAGGCAACCTGACCATAATCAACCTCAAATGCATACAAGGAAGTTCTTGGACCAAAAGAATTTTACTAGTAAACCTCTTTTACCTACTCCTGGTAGCAATAATTCCAGCTTTTCCAAAGGAGTCAGTAGAAGAACTGTGAGCTTAGAGGAGATGAATGAAAAAAGGGCCAAAGGGTTGTGTTATTTTTGCTCTGAAAAATACATGCCAGGACACAAGTGTAAAACTTCTAAACAGTTATATTTGTTGGAAGTGGAGGAAGGGGATGAGTTGCTGGATTCAGTAGAGGAGCAAGGGAATATCTTGCAAGAATTGCAGAGTGATACGTTAGATTTGGGGCAACCTGTGGAGCACATGGAGATCTCAATGCATGCTTTGAATGGGTCATTGGGTTTTAGGACGTTGAAGGTAACGGGGTACCATTCTAAAATGGCATTACATATCCTCATTGACACTGTTAGCTCTCATAATTTCATAGATCCTGATTTAGTCAAGCAGTTAGGGTGTGAGGTGAAGTCCATTAACACTGAGGTGGTGGCTGCAGCTAATGGAAGTATGAAGGTGGACAAAATGACTACTGTCACTTGGTTGCTACAGGGAGCCGAGCTTGTAGCTGACTTTCTACTACTTCCATTAGGTTCATGTGGGGTTGTGTTGGGGGTTCAGTGGTTGTTAACATTAGGTGATATCAAGATGAATTTCAGGAGTTTAACAATGGAGTTTTGGTACAAGGGTAGAAGGCATTTGCTCAGGGGATCTGGCAGTCAAGTATTAACTTCTAGTGCTGGGAAATTGTCCAAACACTCAGGAAATCAGTCCCAACTTTGCATGATTCAGGTAGCCCCTCAAGGGGGTGATGAAATGAAGGGGCATTCATTGGACAATGACAAACATGCTGAGGAAAATCCTGCATTATTGGAGGTACTATCAGAATTTTCTGCTTTATTTGATGATCCTGTTGGTTTACCACCTTCTAGAGGTGTATTTGATCATAGAATTGTACTACAATCTGGTGTAGAGCCTGTGAATAAGAGACCCTATAGATATCCTTCAGTAAAAAAGGATGCTATTGAGGGTCTAGTACAACAAATGCTGGATCAAGGGATTAGACAACCTAGTTGCAGTCCTTTTGCATCACCAGTTGTGTTAGTAGGCAAAAAGGATGGGTCATGGAGGTTATGTGTCCATTATAGGGACTTGAATAAGTCTACTATCAAGAACAAGTTTCCAATTCCTATAGTGGAGGACCTATTGGATGAATTGGGAGGGTTCAAGATATTCTCTAAAATAGACTTAAGGTCTGGATATCATCAACTAAGAATGGCTAATGAGGATGTGCCTAAAACTGCTTTCAGAACTCACTCTGGACATTTCGAATACTTAGTCATGCCCTTTGGATTATCAAATGCCCCAGCCACGTTTCAAGGATTAATGAATTCTGTGTTCCAGAAATTTCTAAGGAAGCATGTATTGGTATTTTGATGATATACTGATATACGGTAAGACCATAGAAGATCATGTATTGCATTTGAGGTCTGTCTTTTTGAAGATGGTGGAGCACTAGTTATTTGCAAGAAAAAGTAAATGTTTCTTTGGTGTTCGTCGGATTGAATACCTTGGTCACTTTATCACAGCTGAGGGTGTATCTACTGATCCTCAGAAGACCAAAGCAGTTAAAGATTGGCCTGTCCCAACTACTCTTAAGCAGCTGAGAGGGTTCTTGGGTTTAGCTGGTTATTACAGAAGGTTCATCCAAGGGTTTGGGATGATCAGTAGACCTCTCAATGATCTTACAAAGAAGGATAAGTTCAAATGGAATTCCACAGCTCAGCAGGCTTTTGTACAATTGAAAGAGGCACTAACTCAAGCACCTGTCTTGGCTTTGCCTGATGCAAGCAAGACTTTTATTGTTGAAACAGATGCAAGTGGCTATGGGATAGGGGCTGTGCTGATGCAGGAAGGGCATCCTATAGCTTTTATTAGTAAAGCTTTGTCTCCCCGGCATGCTGCTTTATCAGTATACGATAGGGAGTTATTGGCAATTGTTCAGGCTGTTACTAAGTGGTCTCAATACTTACTAGGTCAGAGGTTTGTTATTAGGACTGATCAGAAAGCCTTAAAGTTTCTTATGGAGCAAAAGTTGCATACTAATTCTCAGTTGTTGTGGTTCACTAAGCTCATGCCATTTGATTACTCTATTGAGTACAAAAGGGGAATTGAGAACAAAGTAGCTGATGCACTTTCCAGAGTTACTGGAGCTGAGTTGTTGGCTTTGATCATTTCACCTACTAATACTGATCTTTTTCAAGCTATTGTGGCGAGTTGGCATTCAGATCAGGAACTGCATCAGTTAATTACCGAGCTACGGGCAGATCCTACTTCCCACAGCCAATTCACTTGGTTACAGGGTCAGTTAAGAAGGAAAGGGAGGCTTGTGATTGGAAATGTACAGAGCTTGAGGACTGACATTATCACCTTGTGGCATGCTGGCCCTCTTGGTGGTCATTCAGGAGTTGAAGCTACCCTCAAGAGGTTGTTGACACTGTTTTATTGGAAGAACATAAGGACAGAGGTGAAGGAATTCATTCAAAAATGTGATATATGTCAAAAGAATAAGTCTGATTTGGCTGCATATCCTGGTTTGTTACAACCCTTGCCAATTCCTGAGGTAGTTTGGTCTCAAATCAGTATGGACTTTATTGATGGTCTTCCTAAGTCTAAAGGGCATGAGGTGATCTTGGTGGTGGTTGATAGACTCAGCAAACATGGTCATTTCCTTCCCTTGAAACACCCCTATACCGTGCAATCAGTTGCTCAAGTTTTCTTGGATACCATTGTCCGACTCCATGGTCTTCCAGATGCTATTACCAGTGATAGAGATGCTGTTTTTTTGAGCTCCTTCTGGCAAGAGCTCCACTCTGCAAGGTGTATTGTTGAACACCTCTACGACTTATCATCCTCAGTCAGATGGTCAAACTGAGGTGTTAAACAGATGTTTGGAAACCTATTTGCGATGCTACTGTAATGATGATGCTTCAAATTGGTTAGCTTGTTTACCTATGGCTGAGTACTGGTATAACACTTTCTTTCACTCAGCCATTCAAACAACGCCTTATGAGGCTTTGTATGGTCGACCCCCACCCCTCCATCTTCCTTATCTACCAGGTGAGTCAGCCTCTGCTGAAGTTGACACTACATTGGTGAATAGAGAGCTCAAGTTGCAGCTACTGAAACATCACTTATTAAGAGCTCAGCTTTGGATGAAGCAACAAGCAGACTCTCATAGGAGTGATAGACAATTTACTGTTGGAGATTGGGTTTATTTTAAAGTGCAGCCTTAAAAACAAGCTACCATATCTCAACACTCTTCCCACAAGTTAGCCGCTAAGTATTATGGCCCATTTCAGATCATCAAGAGAGTTGGTCCTGTGGCTTACACCCTCCTTTTGCCTAGTTCTGTGAAGATACACCCTACTGTGCATTTGTCATTGTTAAAGAGGTGTTATGAGGTTCCTTCCTCCATTTCTTGTCCTCCTACTGTTGATTTGGCTAATCCTAATTGTCCTGGTCCTGAATCTGTATTGCAAAGAAGGATGGTTAAGAGAGGCAACAAAGCTGTTGCTCAGGTGTTGATTAAATGGGTTGGACTGCCTGCTGATGTTGCCACTTGGGAATTTGCTACTGTCCTGAAGACAAGATTTCCTTCTTTTGATCCTTGAGGTCAAGGATCTTTTGTATGGGGGGAGTACTGTTACAATAATTAGGGAATTACAAGTTAGTTGACCAGTGTACTGGAAGTTAGTTAGATTGTCAGTTGTAACTGAATCTGTTAGATAGAATAAGTCAGTGAAAATGTATTCTTCATAAATAGACATTGTAATCATCAGTTACATTCAGCATATGAAATATACAGTTTACTTTTCTCTCTTCTTCCCTCTTCTTTTCTCTTCTTCTATTCATCTCCATTGATTGTATTCTCGAGTTCTCTCCTGAACAATCTTTCGATCCTCGAATCCTTAAGATTCCTGCAATCGAGCCACTATCCAGTAACATTATCCTTGATGTCATGTTTATAGGAAAATACAGTAGTAATATCCTTCTTCTGTCTGTAATATGATCGTTGTGAATTAATCTTGCTATCTGTAGGGTGTACTCGCCGATGGTGCAGTCATAGCTGTTAAGCAGCTGTCTTCCAAGTCGAAGCAGGGAAATCGTGAATTTGTCAATGAGATAGGCATGATTTCAGCTCTACAACACCCAAACCTTGTCAAGCTTTACGGTTGTTGCATAGAAGGGAACCAGTTATTGGTGATATACGAATACATGGAAAATAACTGTCTTGCTCGAGCTCTCTTTGGTAATGTTTTGCAACAACATTTTGAAAATCATTAATCATGCAATGATAATTTTATGCTTAATACTCCTCTAATTCTCCTTTCTTAGGCCGTGACGACCAGAGGTTGAACCTAGACTGGGAAACCAGAAAAAGGATATGCTCAGGAATAGCAAAAGGGTTAGCTTACCTTCATGAAGAATCAAGGTTGAAAATTGTCCACAGAGATATAAAGTGTACCAATGTGCTTCTTGATAAGGATCTGAATGCGAAGATTTCAGATTTTGGATTGGCTAAATTAGATGAAGAAGAGAACACTCATATTAGCACCCGAATTGCTGGAACAGTGTGAGCCTTCTTATCATAACTGTCTCTGTACTATCATTTGAATTTGTTCGTCATACAGTAACATGGTCAGTTTGACATATCTTATGCTTCTTTTTCCTTTTTTGAAGAGGTTATATGGCTCCTGAGTACGCAACGAGAGGCTACTTGACAGATAAAGCTGATGTTTATAGCTTCGGAGTCGTTGCTTTGGAGATTGTCAGTGGGAAAAGCAACACAAACTACAGGCCAAAAGAGGAATTTGTTTACCTTCTTGACTGGGTAAACTATCTTTTTACTGAACCATCATTCCCAAATACTAATATCTTTAACAACTGCTGCAACATCATGTATTATAAGTCTTCCATGTACATATTATAAGCCAGAAAAAGCTTCTCTTGTTAGTGTTTTGTTCAAATTTATACTCCATCTGTTTCAATTTATCTGTCTTACTTTCGTTCACATTCTTATGGATGCATCTTTGCGTATTTACTTTTTCTTTTCTCCAATTTCATCTTGCTATGTATGTCAATGTTTGTTTTCTACTCGGAGTGCAGGCTTACGTCCTACAAGAACAGGGAAATCTGTTAGAACTAGTGGATCCACATCTCGGTTCCGATTACTCTAAAAAAGAGGCAATGCGGATGATAAATCTCTCTCTTTTGTGCACAAATCTCTCTCCTACTCTCCGACCATCCATGTCTTCTGTGGTGAGAATGCTCGAAGGAAAAGTTCCAGTGCAAGCACCAATAATCAAGCGCACTACATCACACGACGAAATGAGATTTAAATCATTTGAGAAACTTTCACATGACAGTCAAACAACGCAAGTATCAACATACTCAGAGGACAGTCAAGGACAGAGTATGAATGCACCTTGGAATAATTCCTCATCAGGGTCTGTCCATGATAAAGATGAAAAGTTTAGTTCCTCAAGTAGGCTTCTTCAAGATCTTTATGAGGTAAACATAGATTGATTGACATATTTGATTTCCATCATGTAATTATCTAACTGTATCTTCACACAGGACCAAATATTTATGTATATATGTTTGTGTGTTTTTCCACTTCTTTTCTTTCTTTTTTTCACAAAATAAATCTGTCTTTTCCCCCCACATATTCACCCTACTAGATACAAAAGTCCGGGCAAGCCCGGGCCCAATAAATATTAATTTATTTATTTGAATTTATATGATACATATAAAACTAGGAGAATTACTAAATTTTTAAATATTTTTTGTTGTTAATTATTTTTGTAATATTTTTAACGTACTTCTCAAATAATATTTGTGGCACATGTGATATTTTCTTTATTATTATAATTTATAATACTTTTAACGTAATTTTCAAATAATATATGTTACTCATTCTGTCACAACTTATGTGGCACATGTAAAATTTTGAAGTCAACCAAATTTTTAGTATGTTTTTTTTAAAGTATTTTAAGTTGTTAATTATTGTGACTTATAGTGCTCTTAACTAAAGTAATTTTCAAATAATATATGTTATTTTCTCTGCCAAATTTATGTGGCACATGTGAAATTTGAGAGTTAATCAAATTTTTAATATTTTTAAAAATATTTTAAGTTGTGATTTATAACACTTTTAACGTAATTTTTAAATAATATATATTACTCACTCTGTCCCAACTTACGTGGCACATGTGAAATTTAAAATATTTTAAATTGTTAATTATTGTGACGTATAGTACTCTTAATTAACATAATTTTTAAATAATATATGTTATTTCCCTTATCCCAATTTATATGGCACATGAAAAATTTCGAGAATTAATCAAATTTTTAATATGTTTTTTAAATATTTTAAGTTGTATATATGTTACTCTCTCAGTCCCAATTATGCAGTACAGGTGAAATTTTGAGAGTTTACTAAATTTTTAATATTTTAAGTTGATTTTTAGTACTATTTTTATAAATACAAAACATATAAAAAAAATTAAGACAAATAAATTAAAAGAGATAAAATATTAAATGTAAATAAAGGAAGTTGAAAGAGAAGGGCAAACCGGTCAATTGACCGGCTGACTCTAAGCTCCTCAACATTCCCTTCTATACTATAGAGTAATATAATTCGTATTCTTTTCTCATATAATTATTTGATACAAAATTATTTTATATTATAAATTTTTAAATAATATAAATTGCTAACAAGTATTATACAATATACATATTGACGAATAATACAAATAAAAATAAAATTACTGATGAAACACAATTAAATAAATGTTATTTTATGATAAAGTTTATTTTAATTTCTATATAAATAGTCAACTTTCAAAATTAAGATTTACAATGAATATTACATAAAAATAATTAGGTATATTAAGGACTTAATTAAAAACATATAATTTATAGTATGTTAAATGAAAAGTGTTATAGAATAATAAAAAATAATAAAAAAGTAATTTGGTGTTGATGAATAATGTCACACAAAATTTGGTGTGACACTATTCACACACCAAATTTCATTGATATTTGTTTAAAATTATTTAAAATATCTCAATTATTTATACAATCTTATCAAATAAGCACAAGCTTATAAGATCGCATAATATACTATCACAAAGATATTCTTAAAAAATACAATATTTATTGATCAAATTTTAATTCAATAAAAAAAAAATTAAACATAAGTTGTGGTGTACTAGTCTTTATATAATCCTCCCACATAGTACAGATAATTTTCTCACGTTGAACTTGCATTTCTCACTTATATGACTAAGAAACGAAGCAACATTGTTACATTGAGCCATTTGTTGGTCAATTTGGTTGGTAAATATATTTGATAAAAAATAATAAATTTGGTGAATATAAATGGTAAGTAGAAATTGATTTGAAGTAATAATAGATTCAATGTAAGTGAAAATAATCATTATATGAGATATAAATGGTTTAAAAAGTAATGATATAAATTATAAATTTTATTTACATATAAAACAAATGGTTAGTAGATATATATGTGGAGTTGTTTTTACAAAATATAAACTTGTGGTAAATTTTTTTATTTGAAAAACCCCAAATCATGATTTTTGGATAATTGGAATTTCATCTCATGATAAAAAATCTTGAGATGAAATCAACATGAAATCACATATCCTAACGCTGATTTCATCTTATAATTTCACATCACAATTTCATATCGCATATCCAAATGCCTACTTATTAAATACTAATTACTTTATTATATATATATTTAGATGCGTTTGCTCTTGATTATTAAAATGTTATAATAGTTGAGTCACAAAATTCTTTTGTCTGTACATAATCATTATATCCAAATTGTCCAGGCCAAAAATAGAAGTAACGGATGATCCTGAATTTAAGCAAATAAAGAGCAAGAACCGGTCATTTCAAACACTACTAAAGCGTAAATCACTTCAAATCACGTATAACAAATGAACCATAATTTTCTAAAAAATCCATAATAACCCTAAATTATTTCCACTTTTGCCTTCACTTTCCACCCTACACTCCAAGAAACTTTCCAATATAAATCAATACCCTCTCACACACACACACACACAAAACTCAAAAAAAAGAAGATGGAATTCCGCCTATACATAATTTTAATTTTCTCAGTATTCGCCATGATGATCGATCCATCATCATCATCGTTATACAATAATTTTAAGACTCAATACAAGAACTTCGATCAGTTATCATCGATCTTGCACGGTGAGGACCACCGTGCAATCTCAACGAGGAAGTGCAACGGTGGCCTCGTGGGAAATTGCATAGATGAGGAGGAAGAGATGATGATGGAGTCAGACATTAGCCGACGTGTGTTGGGAGGAAGAAATGGTTATGTTAGTTATGGGGCAATGTCGAGGAACAATGTTCCTTGTAATGTACGAGGTGCTTCTTATTATAATTGTCATGCAAACCAACGGGTTAATCCTTATCGTCGTGGTTGCACTCAAATTACACGTTGTGCTAGAACCAATTCTTGAATAATCTCGAAAATAAGATAATGTTTGATTTGCTTAGAGTTTTGGTCTCCACTTTCTTATGTTATTGTGCTATTTTTCAATATTTGCGTATGATGACATAATCGTACTTATATCGATGTAAATGATCTATCTACACAAATTCGATCATGACATATTTTTTTCTTGTTTTTTCCTTGTGTTGCACCCTCGATTGGTAGATCTGAGGCGAAGTGATAGTGGCCGTTATTTCAAAAGTGTTTGATTTTGTTAATTAATTTTGTTTTTCCATAATAGGAATGAGATGTAAATTTCATTAAAACTTAAGGTAAGGAACTATCTGAAGTTTTACACTAGTTATTTATTTATTTGTTTATTTTCTGTTGTATTTTCTCATTATAGTTTTTTGGTTATTCGGCAAAAAATTCTCAAGATTTAATTGTCTTAATTCTAAGGCATATCTTTTTCATTTTAAAAAGACTAAAACCGAAATCTGGAGGCATGTTATAAAAATGTGACACCTGAGCCTAACTCAATCCCAAAAGCTAGTTTCGGAGAGGAGCAAACAGATCACCGCCAATCCATTCCTCAATCAATGTGGGACTTTTATCCATTCTAACACATGTTACTCTTTTTTAGTCTGTTTCAAAAAGAATATATTTTCTTCTTTTTTGACAACTCTTTAATTTCAACTTTCCACATAATATATTTAAGACCACAAGATTAAATTAAAGGACATTATGATACATTCTATATATTTTTAATTAGTTTAATATCACAAGATTCGAAAAAAAAATTACTCTCTTCAGACCACTTTACTTGTCGTCATAACTAAAAATAGAAGGTTGAAGAGAGATTAACATTTTAAATAATCAAGGGTAATAAATGTAAGAATGTCAAAATACATAGTTCCTTAAGGGACGTGTATGTTAAAAATGTGACAAGTAAAGTAATCCAAGGAAGTAATTTGCTTTCTCAAATTCGGTGTCAATTCAAAATTATCAAACAAACAAATTGAAACAAAAATCAGAGGAAGTACTAAAATAAAGAAGATAATTGGCATGTCATGTCCTATTAAGGCTCTATCTTTTAATTAAGTCTATTTAACTTATATCATCTAGGCGTTGTCTTATATCCATTATTAAAAAGAACTCATAGGTAAAAGTTTAAATTAAATCGGTTCTTCTTAATCGAGTCAATAAAACAATAATTTTACTCATTTAGTCATATCTTTTTGTTCATAATGTTTAAGCAGTAAAAAACAAATTTCTTACGGAATTTGTGTTAAAATAATAATATAAAAATTTACTATAAGAAACTATCACTTATCTTACGTTTACATTTTAGTAACAATACTCTTTTTCAAATTTATCAAAAGTATCAATATTCTTCACTTACATTGTGTTTTAAACCATCACTTAAATATCTCAATTAAAATTTGTCCGTATAATAACACTTCTCAAGAGTCACATAGTAAAAAGTTATTCAATACAAATTATTTCGAAGGCAAACACATGTTATGTATTCGCTCGATTAAAACACACTCTATATAAGTAAATTTTTACTAATTCATTAACTAAAATATAACAACACAAATACACACTTTTTTCTCTGAAACTTTCTATTATTTTCATGAAGTTAATACCTCAATCGAACGGAGTATGAGACAATTACATACATTCACAAAAATTTCATTAAAATATTTGCAACTCTTTCAAGTTGATTTACACACAAACCCGTCAACATTAATGCGATTTCAATAATTAAGTACTTATAAACTGATTAATTAAAGACCAACAATTTCCCTAATCATAAGAAAATTGAAATTTAAAATGACATGAGACTATTTATATTCTTTAGTGATATTTGTTTGAAAAAGATTGAGCATTTCTTCTTCTTCTTAATAAGTATGTTTTTTTTTAAGACAAGCATCACTCGTCTCATACAAATGAAGAAACATGAGTACTAGTACAAATTTTGTGAATGAGATAGAGGCTATTTAGCGCTTTCTTAAACACAAAGAAATTAAAAAACATAAACCTAGATACATAAATAAGTTGCTATTATCATCATCAAACTAATACTAAAACACCAAGAAAAACCACCAATGAACCCTGCTGGAGCACCCGATTTAGCTGGAGCCGGGGCAGGTGAAACTGGGCCAATGGATTCAGCAGGTGTTGGGCTCAATGGTGTTTGGGCTTCATGGGCTTTGCTGTGATTGGGTGACAACACAGCAATCATGAGTTTCTGGCCCTTTTCACAATTATCTTCATGTCCACTGATGAAACAAAATGGGCCTGGTCCATCAAATCTGAATTTTGAATTACCATTTTTTAATATAAGCATTGGATCTTCCTTGTTGCAATTGTTGTAATCATCTTTGTAAACAAAAAGAACTGAATTTGACCCTGATTCAAACTTGAAAACTGCAAAAAAAAAAAGTCAAATCATTAAAGATACACACAAATTAATCGCACCTGAGTCAGAAATTCTAACAAGGGAATTTAGAGAAAAAAAATCCAAGAGGTCATGCCGCTTAGAATTTTAAACAATTTCTTAACCCATTTTTTACTATATTAAACATTTCCCTTGTGTCACAGAAGATACAAAATTTTCACCAAAGGGCTCAACATTTATAACTTTATATATACATTAAAAAGAACTTCATATACAAAGTATGATTTTTTGGTGAATGGAGTTTCGATGAACCCTCTGAATTCAAACCAGCAATCTAAAATAATTTTTTTACCACATTTGTCATTACAATAAAAGTTTTCTTCATGTCAAGATCTAATGGTGGATGCACTTTTTTTTAATCACACGGGTTCAGTATTTATCATATATACATTAAAAAAATTATATAAAAATAGTTGATTTTCTGACAAAATGGATCCGATGAACCCCTTTCATCCTTCTATAGCTCCTCCCCTAGTCAAAGAATTCCAAAAAAATTATATATATAAAAAATAATTTTTAAATAAGATGTAAACATTTTTTTTTGGATAAACAAAGGAAGAAAGGATTTACCAATAGTATCATTGACTTGAAAACGATTTCGTTCGGCCCAATGACTGTAAGATTCAGAAGGATTTAAAACCCAGCCACTTTCGCCACCAGCATAAAATGTATGATTAGCTTCACATAATGAACCACACATAATAAATCCCATAAAAATCAGAAAAAAATAGCTTAGAGACAACAAAGACTCCATGAATAATAATACTCAAATTTTAGATGGAAAGAGAATTTTGTGGTTTAATGAGTGGAAAAATTAGCAGTATTTATGGAAAGTGTTAGCTGGTAATTGATTGTTGTGTTAAAATATCATAATTATAATAATTTGTCTTTTATTGATTAATAAATAAATAAATAAACGGTAATATTATTTTTTTCCAGAAAAACTTTTACATCTGGCAAAAATGTTTATTACACATCTGGCCGTTTTTTTTTAAAGATTTAAATTACATATTATTTGATTTTTTTTAATAAAAAAATAAAAAAATCATGCAAGTTGATCAGAGTAAGTTATCTTTAAATTGATTATAGTATTAATTATAGTTTTCAAATGTTGAAAGATTAAGATTATAATTATAGAAGATAGATTATAGTAGTCATCACTTTGAAACTTTTGACAATCATATCTTGATTAAAATATTTTATTTTATTTGTGTGTACTTAATTATCGAAGAAATTTGCTTGTTATTTTTTCAAAATTATATTTCAATATGTGTAAAGTTTTAATTTGATATGTTTCTTTAAAGACCATGACCAAGGCCAAAGTTATAATTCTTTATTATATTAGTAAATATAAGTCGAAGTTGAATAAATTATGATTACTGATTTATTATACCGTAAAATATCGAACTCTATCGAATTAATTTAGTATGATAATGAAATAGTATATTTTTTGTATTTTTTCTTGAGCTGAGGTCTATCGGAAACACCTCTCTACGTTCCAAAATACATATATTAATATCTTTGTACGCACTACTATCTCCAGACCTCATCTGGAGAGTTACACTAGTTATGTTATTTAATGATATTGTAGTATTATTAAAAATCAAATTATCGAACGAAAATTTCCAATATCGTACCAGATATATCCCTAGTTATTATCTTTAATCTGATAGCGTAAAAAGTATATATCATTAGTTTCCACTACTTAAAGTTAAACCCGTTACGTAATAACAATATAAGCTTGAGTTATATATATGGGAAAGTAATATTTTTAATCCTTGTGTTATTGCATTATTCCTATTTTCGTCCTCGTGATATTCGATTAAACTCATTTGACCTTCAATTAAGCAATGTGTGTGATTTTAGTCCTTTAACTAACTGACATATCAAATAAAATAACGACTTGTTAAATTGTAGAGGAGCAAATATTCTTTCTTATAAAATTTATTCTACTGAGTTATTTTCAAGATCCAAAAGAAAGAGTAGAAGAAATCAAGATTAGCCCCACTTGTAGATAAGGAGGAAATCATTAACAACAAACATTTGCTTTTTCTTGAGAAATGATGCCAGAAAGAAAATGATTGATAAAAAAGGAAAATATTATTTTGAAAGACAATGAGAATCAGAGATATTGGAGAAATAAAATGCAAAAATAGATTTTTTTTAAGTGTAGGTAATAAAAGCAACTTGAAATACCTGACTACAATTTAAAAGCCCTCTGCAATTTAACATATTGTGATTTTATCTGTCATCAGATAGTTGAAGGACTAAAATCACACACATTGATTAATTGAAGGTCAAATGCGCTTAATCAAATATTACGAGGATTAAAATAGGAATAATGTAATAACACAAGAACTAAAAACATTATTTTTCCTATATATTGTTAGTATAAAAAATTATTATGTCATCATATCACTTTATTTGTTGTAGGTAGCAAGTTGTGGCATTCATGGTTTGATCTCAATATAACTTTTTGCAATATTCAATTTGTTGTTTTGTTGAATAATTCATAAATTATACGTAGATTATTATATACCAAATGTTCTAAAAAAGAAATTTATGGCATAAAATCATAACAAGTCACGTATGATCTTATACTATATTCAACTGAAACTAATTGCCTTATAAGATTAGTCATAAATCACACACGTTCATCACAAGTTTTTGTGCTTATTCCAAAAGTTTGCAATGTGACTTTTATTGTAAAAGTATTATATTATTTTATTTGCTAGTAAACTTAAATGTGCCTAATTTCATAAAAAATAATTTGTGATCACTCAACTAACCATTATTATATTAAAAAAATTACCTTTTGTTCTTAAATTTCACTTTAAACAATATAGTAATTTTTTTTCTCAGGATAACGCGCAACTGCTACAACCTCTGCCATTTGGGTGAGCATTTTGTGCACAGGAGATAAACCCTATTATGTAATGACTTGTAAATCACATAGGAAATATAAGTCACACTAGGCAAGACTTATGCAATAGACTCGATTCAAAAGACATTAAGGGAAAATCAATCTCAAATGATCCTAGTAAACAACCACCCTCCAAATCAATTGAGACATGTTCGCAAAGTGACTTTTTATTGAGTGAGATGTGATAAATCTTACTCAATTTTGCAACATATTGCACAGATAGGACAAAAAAGGTATACTAATTATCCCTTAGGAGATAGGGTAACAGTCCATCCACTCCCTTGAGTGACAATTCAATCCCAGCCATTAAAATAATCTCTTAGTAAATCGATGATGATTCTACAGCCCAATAATGTACCAAAACAGTAGCTTTATGCTTCATGCTCACCAGTAAAAAATTAGGAGAAGACTAATGTCAAATGATCTTTAGCTTTCTGCAAAACTGAAAACACCCCAACTATGTTATTTATAGATTGTAACTGATTTTGAATAAAGAAATACAAGTGGAGTTTTCTAATTTTTGGTTCTTGAATTGACTAGGGAAGACATTCTTGGTGAACCATAAATCAACAAAACCAATGATTCTGTTTATGTTGAGCTTTCATTTTCTCTGAAATTGATTTTTGTTGTGGGGGTTGTTGTTTTATGTTGTTTGACTTCAATTTAAGCAACCCCTTTTTCTTTCTTTATCTTAAAGTTGTCTTCTTTTTTTTTGAAATTGTAACTGTAATGGGCTTTGTTTCTTCATCTTGGTTGCTTAAGAATTGCTTGAAAGTGAAGAATTTGAATTGATCTTGAAATGGGTATGGCAAAAAGATTATATTTTTTGAGGTTGAAGAGGAGAAATTATGGAGTTTTGTTTAGAGTTCTTTTTAGTTTATGGTTCATCCTTGGAGGGATTTGCCCAGTAATGAGTCTTAGGCCTCTCAGAGAAAGATATCGTTCGTGGGGAGATGAGGTTAGTATTGGAGTTACATTTTGTATCTGCACTTTCTTGTGTAATTTGCCTATAGGATAAATTATTTAGTATTGGAATGAAATTGGTCCAAATAGTGGAAAGAGTACAGCCCTAATTAGGATAGGATTGAGGTGTAGGTTGATTTGATTGCTGTTGTTCTTCGAAAATTTGTTAATGTTGTAAAAGTATCACACTATGAAGATTGGCATTTTAATTTTGAACAGCTCAATGGAGTATCTGACAGTGAAGATTGCTACTTTAATTTTGAATAGTGTATTATTTGTTGTTGCTATTGTTCTCTTCTCCAGTATTTTTACTTTACATACTTATTGTTTGTTATGCTTTACTTGAGCCGAGGGTCTACCGGAGACAACTTCTTTGCCTTCACAAGGTAGCCCTCCCCAGACACCACTTGTGGGATTATGCTGGGTTTGTTGTTGTTGTATTAAAAACTGAAACTTTATTCATTCAAGTGCTCAAGTGATGAAGTGCAAATTTTGTGTCAGCTAGCTGGTGAAAGGAATTCCAAGCTATTTTCTTAACCTGCATCTGATAGGTTTAGTGCTTCATACTTTTTGAATCTTACTAAACACAGGTCAGTTTATCATGCATAATAGCAAGGATGGATTTATATTATGGACATTGTACAATGAGGAGATATGGCAATGAAAATTATATAACTAACAAGAAATTTGCTTTTATTTGTCCCCCTTTTTAATAAGGAACTTTCTCTTTTGAGTATACTTCATTATCGTGAGAAAACATGGAATAAAGTAGGATTTTCTAGGGACTGTTTTATGTTTATGCCTAGAGACAAGATATCTGCCACTCCAATCAATGCTGGACACCAAAAAGAAAATCAGGGATGATGAAATGGCTGGATAAGTTCAGTTAATGAGATATCGAAATTATTTGCTGGATAATTCAGTAAATGAGATATGAAATTATTCCAACACCTAGTCAAGACTGGATATCAAAAGTTCACTAGGAAACTGTATCGAATCAAGTTTGACACTAGCTATATTTGGTTTCTTGGTGATTAAGATCAAGGTTATGTTCTTACTCAGTTATAACTTCTTGGAGTTCATTAGGAGTGTGGAATTCTGGAAAGGGCATTACCTTCCTGTATTTGAACAGGGGACATGAAGATAGTATCATTGCCAAAAGTGAATAAGTCATGTTATTTGTTCCCCATGCTGTTCATGCCTAACCATTAATTATATCCTTGTTGTTTGTTGCAGTGGCTTCTTGTAAGAAAGGATGAGAATGAATTGGGGCCTTTTTCTGCTTGGAATATAACAGGAACTTACAGAGGTTTGTACAGTATGATGTTTTAGTGCATTGCTGATATTATAAGTGAGTGTGGAAGAACACTTTCATGTTGCTCTACTATTTTTTTTTAAAAAAAGAAGCTTTCCTGTTGTTCTTCCTTCACTTGTATGCAATGTGGTGATAAAACCTTAAAGTGATCGAGTAGGACTTGAGTAGGACTCATCAAACACAACATGACAGAAAATTTCATGATCACTTCAATTACTAAACTCAGTTGCTGCTTCGGTCTTGAATCTAATTATACCCTCTCCTCGATATTTGAACTGCAGGGTCTTGGAAGTTTCTAGATTCAACAAATAGCTCTTCCAGGTTTCCTGATTTTAGGAAGTCCAATGGCAACTCGGTCCTTGAATTGATAAGTAATCCAACAAAAATAACTGGTGTACATTATGTCCAGGTAATCCTGTCGTCATTAAATAGGTGAATTTCTTTATGAAATGGTATGTTAAATCCCCGTTGTGAATGGTATGTTAAATCCCCGTTCTCTGCACAAGTACTTGTCTCAAACCTATTAATTGTCTATGTCATTGTGTCCCAATAAGTTTACTGAATTTTAAGCTGATGACTTGGGTAGTTTACTTCTCTTTCTATCTTGAGAGAGCATCTATCATAAGTCAAACCTGGACTTGCAGCATGCCATGCTAGTTTTACTGGACTTTACTTTGCTTTTCTAATAAAGAATGATGTTTCCAAGAAAAAGTTGCAATTGGCTGTATGTTTGTAGAAAACCATATTTTTTGTAAGGTTTTCTATTTTTGGTATGCATCTTGTGTAGGGGCGAGTTTTTGCCTTCATTAAAAAGATCTAAAAAGATCTTCTTACTTTTCTAAGAACATTTTTTGTCAAAAATCAAACTAAACATATATCCATAATGATATGGTAAATGTGAAATTGCATGTTCCTCATGAAGGCGCTAATCAATGATGGCATAGCTCCAGGCGTAAAGGAAATTAGACATTTAAGCAATTAGAAAGTTTTAGTTAGTTTTTATTTCATTTTTAGGAAGTTCCTCCGAACCCCCTCCGACGGAAAATTACGCTGTTTATACATGGCTAATATTTATTTTCTATGTATATATAGTAGATGTTGAATCCCCTTTGCCTTCTTCGTGTGTCCACTTTTTCATATTTTGAACCCTCTTAGCGAAAATCTTTGCTCTGCAACTGCCGATAAGCTAAAGTTGCTCGGATCCTTCATGATCTAATTTTTAAGATTCGGGGATATGGATCCATGTATGGATACGGGTGCGAGGATTCACCTAAAAATAATTAAAATATCTAAAATAGAGTTATAAAACCTAAATTATGTGATATTATGTGGAGAACTTGAGGAGAATCTTGGACGGAGATTAAAGGAAAAGGAGTTACATAGAAATTTCTATATAAAAGGTATTCCATTTTCTTCAATTTCACCTTAGCTTTTGTATTGATTACATAAATCATTAAAACTGTCCACACTTTCCCCATCGATTTTGGTCAAAGTACCCAAAATCGGTTGACCAAATCGGACATGGATCCCATACCCACACCCACACCCACACCCACACCCATGTCGTGTTGACACGGGTGCGGCACCAAAAGTGAAGAGTCCGAGCAACTTAGCCGATAAGCACTTGCAAGATCGCAAACCATGGAATTATCAACGTTGTAAGCTCAATACCTTACAAGTAACGGTGGTCTGCTTACTGATTCTATCTTGCTTCTTTATTGTAATGTATTGCTATCCTTTGATGAGTGCTGAAAGCAGTTAAACATATGATTATTTAAAAGTTGAATTCCAATATTCTAATGCAGATTAACTATTGATAGTAATGTTTATTAGGCATGTCATCTTTCTTAGATGATGATACTTTGAATGCAGAATATGTACATTTCTATGGTTTATTCTTTATTTGATCTCATTTTCCAAACAACAGGGTGCAATAATTTTCCATGATGTATTTGACAATGAACATGGAGTTGGTGGTGCACAAATAAGGGTAGAAGGTGTATATATATGGCCATTTAGACAACTTCGAATGGTAGCTTACAGGTACTAGTTCTTATTTGGTACCTAAGCTGAAAGGAAATTTCTAACACCATCTATCTTGTGCACCATGGAAGAAATCGATATAGGAATATGCCAAAGTAAAATAGTAATTTACGCCGAAAGTGTATCAGTTGTTTTCTATCTTTGAAATGCTTTCAGTCCTAAGAAGATGCTACAGTCCTTTTATCCTGCTGAATGATTCCAAAATTGTATTTACAATATAAGACAATGGATGTTCAGGATGGGTGTCTTTGCAGAGCTTCAAGCACTCTTAAGTAATTCATGCCAGAAATTTATAATTGTTACTAGCTTTTAGTTGCTAAAGTCCTTATCTCATGCTTAAGGATTCCAATTAAATGTTTTTTTTTTCAGGGAATTGTCATTAAAGTTTCTAAATCTTGTGTTCTTCAGAAATGGAATGTAAATTTTAGATATTGGTTCCACATCACTTAACATTCCTGCAGATGCTATTGTCATGTGCTTCGTCAACTCACAGTCATGCTTCTAATTTGCAGTGGCAAAGATGGTGAGTTTGGCCAGGAAGACGATTATCTGTTATCAAATCCATATCACTTGGTACTAATTACAACAATATGTCATTTGTCCTCAGCATGGATTACTGAGTATAGCTTTGACATGACTCCTGATGATCATCTGTTACAATGAGTTCTGCTGCTGCTTGAATCAGTTGACATACTTTAAATTTCTTCAGCAGTGTTACATGCTTTATATTTGAAGAGCATAATGCTTGAATACCATTAAGAATTTGACATGCTTTGACTTTTATAGATGATATTTTGGTAATGGTATAACAAATTTGAAACTTTAGCACATGTTTGGATAGACATAAGTAGAATTCCTTTTCAAAGTGGAGATGATGAGGGGGAATTATGAATGCTATTCATACCCCTTCTGATGGGCTTCCTTTCCCCCTATCCTTTCCTTTTCCCTTTCTTTTTTGTTGTTTCAAAAAGGTTTTTGTATATTCCATTCTTCCCGTGGTGAGGCACTCACATGTTCAAGAAAAATGACCAATATATCTGGATAAGCTCCTGGTCAATGGTCTCAAAAAGTCAATTCACATTACATATGCCTTCTTTTTTCTTTTATCTCCATTTTACCTTGTAAGAAAGCATATGCTTATGCAGTCCAGTTTAGCTTCTTTGTAATCAAAATAGCAGAAAATGAGGGCTGCTCTTAGTCTTTGTTCTTCCACAGTGGCAGCTAATTACCATCAGATATGTCATATTCCATGGTAGTCAAATTGAAATTATTTGGAAAAGATAAAAAGGAGGCACTTTATCCGGAATTTCTTGTGTTCCGTAATGGTTATGATGGTTACTTTAGACGTACATCCCTTTCATGTGACAATAATTCGAGTTTAAGACTTTATAAAGATTTATGTCATTGAAAATGACTTGCTTTATCTTTGTTGACAGCTTGGAGTTTTCTCGTCCCAGATATTCCAGGAGTCTTCTCGAGATAAGATTTGGAAAAAGAAACACTGTAATAATTTATTTTTTTCAACATTGATCCAGTTTAATGTTTTAGCTCCTAGCTAACTTGTGTATCATTTTGTTTCTGCAGCACCGTTTTATGAGATGGAGAAAAATTGTAATATTGAAATTGCTGCACAAATTGCTCGTGTCTCATCCTCCTCAAATGGTACTTGGTTTTCATATTTACCTTTCACCTTTGATTCCTCCTCAAATGGTACTTGGCTTTCTTATTTACCTTTCACCTTTGATACGACTCAAGCATCAAGAGGATACATTTCTTCTCTGGATCATTTGGCTTTCATATATGCTTCCCAATTCATCCATTTCATGAACTCTGTTTTATATAATTTTTACTCCAATAATCATCAAGAAAGGATTTTTTGAATAAGGTTAGGTCAATCATCAAGAAAGGATTTTTGTCATTACTCTTTCAGGTCTTGGGTATTTTAGCTTTTGATGCCCGTTAATGTTCTAAACTTAATTTGATAAGATCACCCTGCATTATATATGCAAAATGCATTATGTTACGTAAGCTACTTCTTTTGTATTTGTTCAGAATCTACATATGCTTTTCTGCATGTTCATCAAAATTTTCCAATCTATTTATGTACCATGATGCAGTTTGCCCAAACAGGGAGAGAGAGAGAGAGAGAGTGCTCTGATACCTTGTTAAGAAATGAATCTTGAGCCTAACTCAACCCCAAAGCCTAGCTCAAGAGTGTTATATTAAAGAGACCACCCATTCCCTTCACCACGATATGGGACTTCTTCACATTTTCTTTGTTCCATTTTAATGCGTATCTCGATTCAGTATTCAACTTATCCATAAGTTTGTGCGAAATATCAGGAACAAGTGATTTATTTTCCTTTCTCAGACGGAGCTCGTGATCATTATCACCTAGAAGGATTGATAGAGAGCCCTTCTGTGGATGCTGATGGAGACTGTTTTTCGCCGATGCTTTTGAATGCTACTTCTGTCAATATAGAGGTTTACTACAACAAAGCGGTGAACTACACATTGATGGTCACATTTGTATCCTACAACACTTCTCATTTTTATCCATATCATTTTTATAACAGATATCGCTTGTCTGGATTCTTTAACTTCCTGATCCACCAGATATCTTTTCTGCAAGTGCTCCTTCTGATTCGACAAATGGAACATAGCAACACCCAATCAGTAGGACTATCTCTCTCTCTCTCTCTCTTATTAAGCCTAGAATGACATGTGATATTATTTTTCTAGGGAGCTGCCAAAGTTTCAATTCTGATGATTGGACAACAGGCTATCATGGATGCTTATCTTTGTCTTTTGCATCTGACCGCAGGGATACTTGTTGGTAAGTTTGATAAATGCTGTTGTCTTGGTAATCCCAGCTAGTACAAATACATTTATAGAGTTCTCTGCAAGCTAATCATACCTTGTGATCAGGTTCTAGCTTGATTTCATATGGAACACTGAGGTAGCATCTAGCATTATACAATTATACATGAACATTATTAGGATCATGTTAACAAGTCATTCCTATGTCATATTCGTCTGCCTTATTCATCACTTTTGGAAGAAGCACTGTTAGAAGTTTATGTCGACAGTTCTTCAAAAGAATTTTACATTCTTAGCATGTGCACTCTTTTCTGGTAGCAAACTTATGTTGTTGGATATTGTCTATGAAGCCCTACATTGGGTCTCAAGTATTACCTTTATGTAATTTTTCTGTTCAGAGAAGTATCTCCATACTTTTATTCATTTCTTGCTTTCGGTTAGTCAGTGTTTGAAGTAAAAGCTGGTCACTTCTTTCTTGGCACTGTTCAGCCTTCCCTTTCTTTCATTCTTTTGCAGAATCCCTTTTCAATGCTTTTGCAACTGCTGCATTCTTCAAGTTTGTTGTCTTCTCGATATTTGAGATGAGATATCTACTTGCTATATGGAAGGCAAATAGGCCCATGAATAGCGGAGAGGGTTGGGAAGCAATGAGACGCGAATTGTCAGTACTTTACAGCCGTTTCTGTAAGTATCTTTTTACTTGAGGTGGACTTGTACCAAAACAGTTAACAGAATCAGCAAGTGAAGATTCGTTTAATACACATGCCTATATTACCAATATGCAGGCTGCTATTGAAAGGGTAGTTAGATGTTAAAATCAAATAATGTATCTGAGTTTCACTGTTTCCAAGTCTTTCTTTGTTCAATTTTGCTTGTGGACAGGCTAATGAATTAATCACTTTTTTTCTATCTATTTTCCCCAATTTTTTTGTGGGGTATCTAGAGGCTGTAATATCTGTATCTATAGTTATTTATTCAAAAAAAACAAACTGGGCTACACAGTTTGGGAATTTTGATATATAACAGAATGATCCTGAGAAGGTTTCAGTGTCTGAACTGCAGAAAAGAAAGCATCAAGGGAAAAATAACAGTGTTCAACATAGAACGAGCTTTGCTTTTAGATGGGCTCTAAAGCAAATGCAATTGGTATCCACTTACCAAATCATATCGAAAAAGATTTTTTTTTTTAATTATACTATTAAAGCAGGAGTATTATGCGGTTATGCCATTCTAACATCACTTAACATAGTGAGCTAAAGTTCTTCCTTTCCACCGGGCCAATCCAATGTCTTTGTCCTTTCAAAGTTGGGCCACTTCAGTTGCATTTGCAATTAGTCATAAACAATCTGCTTGCATTTACCTTTTCTTTTTCTGAATCTTTTGCAGATGGGATCCTTTTAGGCGGCCTATTGTTCATGTATGAGTTTCACAAGTTTCTGCGCCCTATTCTTCTACTTTTACACTCATTCTGGATACCTCAAATTGTTACTAACGTCATTCGTGACTCAAGAAAACCGTTGCACCCTCATTACATCTTGGGAATGACTATAACTCGTTTGGCAATTCCATTATATGTCTTTGGCTGTCCTCACAATTTTATGCGTATAGAGCCTGATAAGAATTGGTGCATCTGCTTGGGAGTTTTTACTGCGCTGCAGGCATCAATTCTTCTGTTGCAGCATTACCTTGGATCTCGGTGGTTCATTCCACGTCAGGTTAGATACTGCTCTTTCAGTTGAAACCCTCGAAAGGATTATTTCTTGAAAGCAGAAAATACTGAGTAATTAGTGCTGCCATTTGTCTTATGTAAGCTTTATTGTGGTGTTGCAGATTTTACCCGAGAAGTATAACTATTATAGAAGGATTGATCAGGGTGCAAATCACGCCACTGACTGTGTTATTTGCATGACTGCTATTGATCATACTCAACGCTCAAATAATTGCATGGTACTATAAAAGAAAAATTCTCTAGCTTAATTTAGTGTTCCTATTAGAATGCGATTTTAACTCCAAAAACATGCACAGTTAGTAGTTGACCTAATGATGTTCAGGTGACACCTTGTGATCATTTCTTTCACTCCGGTTGTTTGCAAAGATGGATGGACATAAAGATGGAGTGTCCAACATGCCGACGTCCTCTTCCACCAGCTTGAATAAATGTTATTTCTTGAATTCATCTTGATAGAGCAACTGACATTGCCCGACCTGTTTAGAAAGGTAAATGGCTTTGCTTGAAGTTATATTACAACAGATAATGACTGACCTTTTTGTGCTGCAAGCTCCAGTGGTTACTGTCAGTCATTTAATTCAGCATTACTTCATAGTGATTTTACTTTTAACAATGCTATTGTTTAAATGTCTGCCTTGTAGCTTGCCATTGTCTGAGTAAAGACTACGGGTGTGTTCGGTATGGAGGAAAGCATTTTCCGCAAAATGTCTTATAATTCTCATGTTCGGTTGGTCTAAATTTTGGAAAACATTTTCTATAGGAAAACAAGCTCATTTTTGGAACATGTGAAAGTAGGAAAAACAAGTTCCACAAGTGCCATTCCAGATTGATTGTTTCCTCTCCACCCTCCAGGACCTCATCTTCACCCCATCCCCACCACTCCACACCGCACCTCCTATAGTATTTGTCTAGATTATATACAAATGCTTTTAGGATAATATTTTCTTGCTTACATACCGAACACAACAAGAAAATAAGTAACCCATTTATTTTCTTGGAAAATATTTCCCTTCCTACCGAACATGTCTTATGTCATGATACATTCCTTGTACATAGATGTCTCAAGGTCGTTTTTTTCCTACGGTCCAGAAGGAAAAATGTTTGACAAAGCTTCATACTCTCTTTCAGGTTGGAGACTCAGAGAATTACATAAGAAGTTTCTGTATTAAAAAGTTAAGCACAGATTCACCAGATTTGCTGTGCAGATGCCGTTCAATGTACATTACAAATATAATATCTTGTTGATTAACTGTCTATTCTTTTCTAATACTTCACCACAATCGGATTTCTTTGAGAAATACATTTACTTTCAGTTTAGAGCAAACTTTGTTGGAAAAATGTAGTTATTTCCAAGTTGGAAATTCAAGACTGTAAGTTGATATCTTCGAGAGGTAAATTACGGGTACATAGCAGATATGTTTGGTTTTCAAAAACAAATGATGTGTTATACCATCTTTATAATTCTTGTGCTTGAGTAATGGATACTCTCTTCGTTTCAATTTGTTTGTTTGGTTTTGACTTGACACAGAGTTTAAGAAAGCACATACGACTTTTGAATCTTGTGGCCTTGAACTAATCAACATTATTAGATTAAGTTGACATATAGCAAGCCATTGTGGAAGACAAGGAGCTCACTATGTGAACTAGCCCTCAACTCCAATTATGTAGGACTTAGTCTGAGGTATTAATGTTGATCTTTTGATCTCGTAAAACTAAACGTGATACAATGCAATACAAACAAAGACAAGGAACGAATTACCTACTTCAATTATTGATGGAAAGAATTGTCGTTTTGGGAAAAGATGCTCGTACAACATACAAAAACTAGTATGAAACTTGATTTGATTATCAATGTTGTGATATTTCCAATGTCCTTTTTTTCAATCCTTCTTTAGGAGCTCCATCTTTTTTCTCCCTGGTGACTCAAATTCACAATCTTTGAGATCGGAAGTGGAGGTGCTTAACATCATCTCACCAATCCCTCTTGTGATATTTCCAGTGTCCTGGAAATTCTTTGACCAAGTATGTTTTGTCAAATCTTTGACCAAATATGTAAAATCGACCAACTCTATCATCAAGAATAGACTCAGATTTGTCATTCGCAAACTCTTCCGTCTCTTCCTCTTCATCCTCCTCCCCTCCTCCTTTTCATTGATTTCATCAATTCTATCATCAAGAATTGACACAGATATGTCATTCACAAACTCCTCATCTTCTTCTTCTAAGGGGAAAGACATTCTTGACTCAGAGGCTGGTGCAAGAAAGGCCAGGGAAGCCTGATTTTGGTTTATGAATAGAGAAAATAGTCAAAAACCCCCCTAATCTACACACTTATATTTCACGGAGTCATATCACCCTCTTAAACTATTTTAAAGTGGAATTATATGTTCCCTAAATGTTGAGGTGGCAAAGGTGTAGTTCACTCTCTTAGGTGAGAGGCAAAAAAGTAAGTAAAACTTTAATATTTTTTTTATTTCATATTAATTTTTTACTTTTTTAAAAAAACTTTTATGTTTCCTTTTATTTATTTGTTGTTGCAAATAATTGATGAATGTCCCTTGTACCCCTTATATGCAAATAATTGATGAATGTCCATTGTACCCCTTTTATGCCTATAAAAGGCACTGTAACTTCTATGGAAATACACACAAAAATAAAAAAGACAAAAGTTTCTTATTTTATCTCTCTACTGCATTCTTTCTTTCTTGGTTGTTATTAGTTTAATTCTAGTATTCAATCTTTATTTTATAATACGTTATTAGTACGAGACTCTGCCATCTCAAAGTTTGAAGACTAAATTTGAAGCGGCTAAGGTATTATTATTTTTCTTCTCTTTATTATGACTAATCTTACTAAACTTGAGTTCGTTGCCCTTCATAGTTCGGGCAAGAACTACCTTTCATAGGTACTGGATTCTGAAATCCATTTGGATGCAATGGGTCTTGGAGACACCATTAAAATTGAAAATAAAGCATCAAAACAAGACTGTGCTAAAACAATGATATTTTTGCGTCATCATATTGACGAGATTTTGAAAATTGAATATCACACAGTCAAGGATCCACTTGTTCTGTGGAATAACCTGAAAGAAAGATATGACCATTTGAAGATGGTCATACATCCAAAGACACGATATGAATGAATGCATTCAAGGTTACAAGACTTTAAGTCTATTCATGAGTACAATTCTGTCATGTTCAGAATTACTTCTCAATAGAAACTATGTGGAGATATACGGTTAGTGATGTTGATATGATGGAAAAAAACGTTCTCCACCTTTCATGCCTCGAATGTGCTTCTATAGCAACAATATCGAGAAAAAGGTTTCAAGAAGTATTATGAACTGATTTCTCATCTTCTCGTGGCTGAACAAAATAATAATTTGTTAATGAAAAATTATGTGAATCATCCTACTGGATCCACACCATTTTCTGAAGTGAATGAGGTGTGCGCCCACCACACTAGGCGTGGAAGAGTTCGTGAACGTGGACGTGGTCATAATTATGGCCAAGAACGAAATTCTTTTCCTGGTGTTAATCATTCACCAAAGAAAAATCACTATCAAAAGGGAAAGAGAAAAGATGAGAAACATGAAGCAGTTAAAACAAACTGTTTTCGATGTGGTGGAAGAGGTCATTATGCATGTGATTGTCGTACTCGTAAGCACTTGGTTGAGCTTGACCAAGCATCACTAAGAAAGAAAAATAAAAATCCTGAAGCTAATTTTATCGCTGAAAATCATGTTGACATCACACACTTGGATGTAGAAGATTTCTTCACGCACCCGGAAGGAAAAATAGATTACTTGATTGGTGACGGTTATGTGGATATGAAAGAATAATCATGGTTAATATTTGCTAATTTTAATGTTATTAATATTTGTTGTTTTTGTACTGATCATAATGTGGGAAGTAAATAATTAAAATATTTATCTTTATCTACGTATATTCATTGAGTCCCCTTTTGAAAACATCTATGGAAATATGGGTTGAAATTTTATAATGGTTTGAAGATGAAATGAAGCATATTAAAATAATGTTTTCTTCTTATCCTTTTGTGAGTATAAAAGAGAATTTATAAAGTTATTTTTAAAATGAATAAAGTAGATGCATTATCTAAATAAAGTAAGTGAAAACAATAGTCTTTTCTTTTGTCACTCAAATGTCTTTTCAAAAAATTAGATGTTTGCTTTCCAAATCCTTTTATGGCAAAATGAGTTGATTTACACAACTCATGGCCCTTATATCATAGGGTTCTATATTATTGTATACCTGTTTAATTTAATTTATTTTTGTAAATTGAATTATGCTAATATAGTAGAACCACTTTAGTGTATTTTTCTAATATCATAATAAAGTAATTGAATTACTTTAGTGTATTTTAAATAAATAAATGGGGTGGGGGTGGGGGTGGGGGGGAATTAGATCATTATATTAGTACTCATTTTAGACAAGCTAAACTAGACTAAAGTTTACTGTTAAAAGTTTGGGTGATAAAGATCTTATGCATTATTAGTATATGATCATAATAATGATTCAAATGTCATTTTAGCACTTAAGTTATCTCTTATATTTTATGAATTATTTAGTAGAAAATAATTAATGATTTAATATAAATTTATTTCATTACTTTTGAAGATATGGATAATTCTCCAAGCAGATTATCAAATTATGAAGACATTTGCTTGATTGATTCTGGTACAACACACACGATATTCAAAAATGAGAAATATTTTTCTCATTTAAGTATGGGCAATATGAATGTTACTACGATTTCTTGTAGTGCTAATTTCATTGAGGGCTTCGGAAGAGCCATTGTAATTTTGTCCAAGGAAACTAAACTCATAATAAATAATGTTATGTTTTCTCCTCAGTCTCGGAGAAACTTATAAATAATCATTTTCACGAATATCTTTGAAACTCAATAAGTTTCTCCGAGACTGAGAAGAAAACATAGCACTATTTAATATGAGTTTATTTCCCTTGGGTAAAATTATAATGGCTCTCCCGAAGCCCTCAATCAAATTAGCACTATCAGAAATCGTAATAATATTCATATTGCCCATATTTAAATGAGAAAAATATTTCTCAATTTTGAATATCGTGTGTGTTGTACCAGAATCAATCAAGTAAATGTCATCATAATTTGATAATTTGCTTGGAGAATTATCCATATCTTCAAAAGTAATGAAATAAATTTATATTAAATAATTAATTATCTTCTATTAAATAATTTATAAAATATAAGAGATAACGGAAGTGTTAAAATAACATTTGAATCATTATTATGATCATATACTAATAATGCATAAGATCTTTATCATCCAAACTTTTAACAGTAAACTTTAGTCTAGTTTAGCTTGTCTAAAATGAGTACTAATATAATGATCTAATCCCCCCACCCCCCTCCCCCTTTTATTTATATAAATACACGAAAGTAATTCAATTATTTTATTATGATATTAGGAAAATACACTAAAGTGATTCTACTATATTAGCATAATCCAATTTACAAAAATAAATTAAATTAAACAGGCATACAATAATATAGGATCTTGTGATATAAGGGTCATGAGTTGTGTAAATCAACTCATTTTGCCAGAAAAGGATTTGGAAAGCAAACATCTAATTTCTTGAAAAAACATTTGAGTGACAAAAGAAAAAGCTATTATTTCCACTTACTTTATTTAGATAATGCATCTACTTTATTCATTTTAAAGATAACTTTATAAATTTCCTTTTATACTCACAAAAGGATAAGAAGAAAACATTATTTTAATATGCTCCAATTCATCTTCAAACCATTATAAAATTTCAACTCATATTTCCATAGATGTTTTTAAAAGGGGACTCAATGAATATAGGTGGATAAAAATAAGTACTTTAATTATTTGCTTCCCACATTATGACCAGTACAAAAAAACAAATATTAATAACATTATTATTTACAAATATTAACCATGATTATTCTTTCATATCCACAGAACCGTCATCAATCAAGTAATCTACTTTTCCTTCAAGGTGCGTGAAGAAATCTGCCACATCCAAGTGTGTGATGTCAATATGATTTTCAGCGATACTATTAGCTTCAGAATTTTTATCCTTCTTTCTTAGTGATGCTTGGTAAAGCTCAACCAAGTGTTTAGGAGTACGAAAATCACGTGCATAATGACCTCTTCCACTACATCGAAAACAGTTTGTTTTAACTGCTTCACGTTTCTCATATTTTCTTTTTCCCTTTTGATAGTGATTTTTCTTTGGTGAATGATTAACACAAGGAAAAGGATTTCACCCTTGGCCATAATTACGACCACGTCCACGTCCACGACCTCTACCATGCCTAGCGTGGTGGGCGTACACCTCATTCATTTCAGGAAATGGTGTAGATCCAGTAGGACGATTCTTGTGATTTTTCATTAACAAATCATTATTTTGTTCAGTCACGAGAAGATGAGAAATCAGTTCAGAATACTTCTTGAAACCTTTTTCTTGATACTGTTGTTGCAGAAGCACATTCGAGGCATGAAAGGTGGAGAACGTTTTTTTCATCATATCAACATCACTAACCGTATCTCCACATAGTTTCAATTGAGAAGTAATTCTGAACATGGCAGAATTGTACTCATGAATAGACTTAAAGTCTTGTAACCTTAAATGCATCCAATCGTATTATGCCTTTGGATGTATGACCATCTTCAAATGGTCATATCTTTCTTTCAGGTTATTCCATAGAACGAGTGGATCCTTGACTGTGAGATATTCAATTTTCAAAATTTCGTCAATATGATGACGCAAGAATATGATTGCTTTAGCACAGTTTTGTTTTGAGGCTTTATTTTCAATTTTAATGGTGTCTCCAAGACCCATTGCATCCAAATGGATTTCAGCATCAAGTATCCATGAAAGGTAGTTCTTGCCCGAACTATGAAGGGCAACGAACTCAAGTTTAGTAAGATTAACTATAATAAAGAGAAGAAAAATAATAATACCTTAGCCTTCAAATTTAATCTTCAAACTTTGAGATGACAGAGTCTCATGCTAATATCGTGTTATAAAATAAAGGTTGAATACTAAAATTTAACTAATAACAACCAAGAAAGAAAGAATGTAGTAGAGAGATAAAATAGGAAACTTTTGTCTTTCCTATTTTTGTGTGTATTTCCATATAAGTTACAATGCCTTTTATAGGGAAAAGACATAAGTACCCCCCTCAACTACACGCGAAATCTCAGCAACACACATTAACAATACATGAGTCCTATTACCCCCTGAATTATTTTAAAGTGTAATAAACACACCCTTAACATAGCCTAAAACCTATATAGTCACTCACATGATGGGAAGTGTTTTACACTCGCCTCCAAGTCATCATTATGTCAGTGTCACGTCAATAAACGGTCAGATCTAAAAAAAATATAAAAATCCATGTCATTTGATTCCATCTTCTTCATTATCAACACCCACTACATAACCACTAAACCCACTTATTTTGACCATTAAAACTCATAGCAATCACCATGAAAATTATAACCCACCACCAAATTTATCCCTTCACTATCACCGGATTCAATATCTACAATCAATTTCATTTTTCTACCAAGAAATATCAAAACACACATCATATATTTCATTACCCACATTTAAATCCACCATAAAATATAACTCCAATCCTCAAACACCCTAAATCTCCATTGAAGAAACTACATGAATTTTGAAATCTAATCCGAGAAAAATTCAAAATTGGGTTATTTTTTTTCTGATTGTATTTGGGTTAAGAAAGGTCGATTAAAGTGAGAAGGAAAAACAAGGAGGGCGGGTGTTATTGATAGAGAACTGACGCGGATCGGAGTTGGGTTTGGGGGGGTGAGATGTCATATTTTTGAAGAACTGAAGCAGAGGGCGGAGGTGGGGGTGCGGTGGGGCTGAGGGTTGGGGGTAGGGGAAGAGTAGGGGTATGACTTAGATAATTGAGGAGGAGGAGGATAATTAAGTAATTTATTTATTAATTTCTTTAAAAAAAAAGTTCTAATTTAAGTTCTGCTCTTTATATGTTACCTAAATTAAATTCATAAGATGCAATTTTTTTCCTCATCAGTGAATTTCAAGTTATGTATTTGAGTAAAAAATGAAAAAGAAAAGAAAAATTTTCTCGATACTATACAAATTAATGAAAAACACTAAAAAGATTTCTCCGACAATTTAAATATGTTGTGAAAAAATGATAAAACTTGATTCTATTTCATAAAGAAAAAAAGAAATTTAATTAAAAATATATCAATTTAAGTTTTAATGTTAATTAATGAGAAAATACATAAAATACCCCCTAAACTATGACTCTTTTTTGAAAAAGACACTCAAACTTTGCGAGGGTCTTAATAAACCCCTAAACTAATTTATAGTGAAATTATTGAACCCTTTTTCGGCATTTAATGTAGAGAGTGTATATCAATCACCTGAAGAGCGTGAAACAAAAAAAAAGTAAGATTAAACTTTTTTTAAAATATTTTTTATTAAATATATAAATAATCTTTTATTTTACTGTTAAAATTTTTTCTTCTTGTTCTTCCTAAGCTTCACCATTGTCCATTGAAGGAGATGACAATGGCTTCAAGGTTTTTTTTTTCTTCTTTTTCTTTCATTTCTTCTTTCTCTTTTCGTTTTCATTCAGATTGGATTTTAACGGAGAGATTTAGTTATAATTGAATAACACAGTTTCAATTCATCATAGAAAACACCTTTTTAGTTCGGCCACCAACAAAAATTTTCATTGACAACTAGCTGATTTCCTTTGCTATAGCGATGACGAAAGTTTTGCTGTTTCAACCTCAGATTTTTCCTCTTGCTTCTTGGCTGGCGGAAATCTTCTCCTCCTACCTGGCCGGCGGGGGTGAGAAGGGCCGGGAAGATGATGACAACGTCGAAGAAAGAATCGTCGGCGTTATTTCAAGTGACCCCTGATCAATTACGAGGGGCTGAAATCATGTTCAGACCAAGCAAAAATTATCTCATAGCTCGGAGAGAAAATATACATGTTGATTTAGAGCAAAAATCAAAGACAAAATACCAAAAAAAAAAAAAAAGATTTTGATAGAAATTTTAATTTGAAAAAAGTTAATTTGGTAGTTGATTTGATTTTCCATTTTAATTTTGATTTGAAGAAAGACACAGTAAAAATGGTGTTATGGCAATGGTGGCCACTCCACAAGATAGTCGGCGAAGAAGACCCAGTGAAGAAAATCAAAGGTTGAGGTTAAGCAGAATTGAAGAAGAAAAGGAAAATATCTAATTAAAACTAAGAAAATAAAAATTAAAAATTAAAAAATTATATAAAATTGATATGTGGCGAGTAATAATTGGTATGTTCTTTCACTTTCTTTCTTATAAGTGGGATTGATTGAAAAATGAGATATTTATATCACTTTTAAATTGTTTAGTGGGGTATTAGGACCTTTATAAAGTTTAAGTGTCTTTTTAAAAAAAGTGTTATAGTTAAATGCGGTAATTATGTATTTTTTCTTAATTTATTCTCTGTACTTACTAATTATAAAAATATCCAATTAAAAAAGAATGCATTTCCATATTAATCAGATTTTAGTACCTCTTTTTCGTATCTCACATGCCTCTAAGAGAGTGAACACACTATCTATGCCACCTCGACACAGAAGAGTGCATTTATTACACTTTAAAATAATTTAGGGATAATAGAACTCATGTATAGTTAAGATATGTCGCTGAAATTTCACGTATAGTTGACGGGTACTTGTGCCTTATCCCCTTTCATAGGCATAAAAGGGATATAATGGATATTTATCAATTATTCGTATATAAGGGGTACAATGGACAATTAGACATGATTATTTACAACAATTTGATACTTTTACTTTCTTTTTCTTCTTTGTTTTTCTCTTTTAACAGAGAAACGACTGGCAACAACACCGGTGATGGCGGCATCTTTGATCCACCGTGAGTTTCGCTCCTCCACTACCAGGTCTTCACCTTTATCGGATTTTCATCATTAAACCCCCTCTCATCTTCAAATCACACACTTCTCACAGTAGCTATACTAAAAATCCATTAGAAATAATCTTTGTTACTCCACCATGTGAGAACAAACCCTTCAACTACCAGTTCCAATTTGAACCACCATCACCACTTCCTCTGTTTTCGTAGCTCCAAGATATTCAAACTAGGAGATGCAGCTTCAAGCATAAACACAAAATTTTAAAAGTCTGATGCATCTTCTACCTTGTTTTTTTTTCAGATCTGAAAAGGCTATGATTATCAAATCTACCATGAACATTGTATTATACAAAAATCATACAAAATCTTCATTTTTCAAGATTTCTATTAAACTAAACTATAGCTAAAAACGTAAACGCTAAAATTGATATAAAAAAAAGAATTTTTGGGCATTGAATTGTTAATGATTTTGGGTGAAAATTTCATCAATCAAAAGAGAAAAAACGAGAAATTGTGTAGAAATTGAGAATTTGAGGGTTGATTCGATAATTATTAAAAGAAAATTTGGGATTTTCGAAGATTGAATTGAGAGAAATTTAGAAGAAAATTGATGAAAAAGAATTTAGAAGCAGGTGGCTGGTGGCTGATGCTAGGCTGTAGAATAAAGAAAAAGAATGAATTTTTTATATATTAAAAAAGGTAATGTTATGTGAAGTATAAGTGTGTAGTTGGGAATTCGGAAATAGGTTGGGGTTCCTTTGCCTATTTTCTCTTTATGATTATATGGAAAATGGGAGCTTGAATAGAAGGCTGTATGAATGTGATGTGAGAAGTTACATGTTGAGCTTTGAACACAGAATCAAGATTTTGAAAGATGTGGCATCAGGGTTCTATATTAGCATGAGGAGTGGGAGGCAAAAGTGTTGCATAGTGTTATTAAGGCTAGCAATATTTTACTTGACAAGGAAATGAATGCAAGAATAAGTGATTTTGGTTTAGCCAGAATGCATGATCATGGGGTCAAGTGTCTACAAGGATTTATGAGTTCAATGATACACATTATGAACTCAGTGATTTAAAATTTTGGATCTGCCTCTAAGATCAAACAAAACAAGTATGGTCTGTTTTAGAGCATTATGAGCACTGCATCCCAGATAATTGGTAGAGGAGATAGAGCTGGTAAAGACGACCAGTAGAAGCCTCAACAGAGGGAAGAATTCAGCACGAGATAACATGCCATTGCATATTAGGACTGGATTTTGGACATGAGAATAATAAGATTTTGTAACTTCTAAATTATTAAAATAAATTTCAGATTGTAGGTTAATGTATATTCTGCTCTCTTGCTTGAAGAATAGAATCCCCTGAATCCTGATAAAAGATTGAATATAGATGAACAGATGTTTGATAAATGATAGATCAAATCATATATATCATTGGCTGTATTTGTTCATCTACATACGCGCTTGTCATTTTTAATTATGCTAAGCTAGCTGAGTGCTAAAAAAATGAATACACAGTGTGAGAGCTCTATTATTACAGAACTGTTGCACACATGATTAATGCGCTAAAACATATTTTGCAGTGCTGTCCGTCCTATTATCTCCCCGAGGGAGGAGGAGGGGGGGGGTTCAAGAATTCTTGAACAATCATCATCTCTTCGGATTTGAATTGATCAGTCATCACGATCACCTCATTTGAGAGGCAGCAGCACTAGAAACTGCTGCATAGGGGCATAGCATTTTCCTCCTCTCTTTCCTTTTAATAACCAGTAGCTTAGGGGAGCTTGGCCTTGTCACATGTTTGGAAGACCTGTTGTATACAGATTTAAATGTCGTCTTAGTACGAGGAAGACAAGTAAAAGGAAGGTAGAAGAAGAAACACAAAAAGTCACATTCTTACTTTTGAGGTAGGAAAGGATGATCAAAATTAGGCACAGGTCTTGCATGCGGTACCAAAGTTCTTCTTAGTTGTTTTAAGGCCTTCTCATCTTCCATCTATTCGTTCCAGAAATTGGAATTAGTCTACAGACTTTGTAATGAAAAATATCTACGAATAATAGTGTATAGTTGATAATATGAGCATACCATTCTTGCACATTCTGCCTCCTCCTGATACCTCTTATACATCATTTCTTTCTCCTTAATCTGCACAGCAACTTATAAGGTGAGTGCTAGAACCAAACGAAAGCCTAAGAACGTGATTAAAGGGGAAAAATTACCTTCTTATCAAATTCAGCTCTGTCAACAGCGCGGTGATTTACATGTAGATTGAATTCCTGAACCTCAGTGAACGGTTTACGTTCTTTCTCAGGAACTGGAATTGGATCCCTGCATTATTAGGTAGAAAATATTAGCCATCTTTCATTATTACTGTGTAGAAAACTTATTATTCCTCAAAGTTCTTACTCAATCAAGATTGGTTGCGCCTTGAATAACCTCATCTTAGCTTCTTCCTCCTCCAATCTCTTCCTTTCTTCCATTTCTCTTCTCATCTCCTCTTCATGCCTAATGAGACTCTCAAGTTCAAAAGGTTCTGTCTTCGTGCAAGGTTTTGGCTCTGGTTTTGGTGGAATCTGGCAAGATAACATGATAAAATGAGCAAATTTATGTTTTTTTTGTGAAAAAGATGATATCAATGGAATTGGTATAGAACTTTCATACCACGGGATAATCAGTAGTATAAGGATATGGAGTTGCTTTGGGATTTCTGGACCTCTCTTCCTCCATCTGTTTCTGTAGAAGTTCAGAGAACAACTTCCTCTCTTTCTCAACTCCTCGTTCCTTTATTCCGGAAAAAGCCAAGTCAGGACTGAACTATATTTTCAGCTTAGAACAAAACCAAGATGTAGAACTGCCTGATTTGTACCTCAGTGTAGAGATGAAAAGGATTTGGTATAGTGTTTCTGAGAATATTCTTGTCATTTTGAGGTTGAGAATACAAGGAAAGCTGAAAAAACACAAGGCATGATGATGAGAAAGAGGCGCGATAGGACTATCAGAGAAAAGTATTATAGTAAGGAATATGATTGAACCTTGTCAAACAGATCATCAAAGTTAGCTTGAGGCGGAATCCTTTCGTCTGTGGCAAAGTGAAATTCCTGAGGCTCAGTCACCTGCCTCTTTGTGTTGCAGAACATTCCCAAATCTCCTTTACTTTCAAGAATCTACAAGTTGAAAAGGGGAAATATTTAGAATGAAGCAAGAGAGTTCAATCTAATTGATCACCAGGATAAAGTAGGCGGTGGCAGATCTTGTTACCTTCTTATTCAAAGGCCTTGCCCTGAACTTTGGCACTTTTTCAAGTTCTTCCTTTTCCAATTCTTCTGTGCTTTTGGCAATTGGAGGTCGTGCTCTTAGTGATGTTTTTAGAAAAGGTGATTTAGGTGCTGTAAGATGTGGCTGCCACCGATGACTCTGAGATCAAATGAATATGTTTTCAGTCAGTAATTAGAGCAAGTAATTGTTTTCGTTTGAGTTATTACAGGCGGCACTTGTAGTACCTGAAAAGAAGATTCTATTGATTGAACTGAAGTTGTATCCGCGTTCTTATTGGCCCTTGCCATTGTTTCCAAGTGAAACTCCTGCGTAAGTAAAGACATTATACAAACTATCCTGGTATGCAAATTTTTCTCTCAATGCTTTTGGAATCGCTATACCATACCTTAAATTCTGGAAGTTGGGGTGTACTTTTAGGTAACAATAATGGTTGAGTTGGAGCTTCCAAAATCTGTTATCACAAAATGTACAACAAAACAACATTGGATGGTACAATCATAAGAAAAGGTTTAAAAATCAAAAGGCCGTTTTAGAACTACCAAAATTAAATGTCAAATACTATGTGTAACATGAGCTACCTTTTTGTTAACTGGGTGAGCCTTAAATTTGGGAATTTTGGCCATCATTTCTTCCTCAAGTTCAGCTGAACTCTTCACCCTTGTTGGACGGACACGTTGAGCTGTTTCAAATTCGGGTTCTTTAGGCCTGGTTAATGTAAGTTTTGGCTTTCTCTGTGCTCGTCCAGTCGGGTCACCCTGTGCGATGAATGTACTTCAAAAATATTGTCTAGGGAACCTGATCCATAATATTATTATACTAGTAAAGTACCAATACTTACATTTGAAGTAGAATTGCTCATGCAAGGCAGTGAATTTTCCCTTGTGCCAGATTGGAATTTCTTTATCATTTCTGCGGTCGAAACAAACGGGGAAACAAGTGGCCTAACATACATCTGCACAATACAAAGTTTAAGTAAGATTCAGAAAATTGAAGTTCGCATGTATTAAGTGCAAGAAAAAGGAGTCATGATAAACCTTTCGCTCCTCTTTTCGAGTTTTAGCTGCAGATGAGAACAAGTTAGAGCTGCTATTAGCTACCCCAAGTCTTGTTTTGTGTGGCAAATGTTGAGGAGGTTTGATATCAAGAATCTAGCAGTTTGGAAAGAAAGAAAAACCAAGTTCATCAGATAAAGTAACATGAAATATTCTGCACAATGCACCATTCACAGAAGATATAGAGGAGAGACTTACCTTCCTAGATCTTCCCTCTTCTAGTTTTTGTCTCTTTACTGCTTGGTTTTCTTGAGCAAAATTTGGAGTTGCAACATCACTTTTCTTGATGGCTTGCCTGTGCAGCAGCAAATGAAATTCACTTACTTTTTAACAAAGAACAGCTAGAGCATTAAGAAAATCTATAAGTGCCACTTACTTTCTAACAGTAGCTTGATTAGAGCTCCTCAGATGTGACTGTTGTGGTTGAGTTTTTGACTTTAATGCTGAAGGGTTTCTAAGTGTGCTTGCAATCTTTTTAGCAGTTTGTTGCCTCTTGGAGTTAGTCTTCCGAGAGTCGCTCTTCTGAGATGTTATTGTTGGTCCGGGCGTGCAAGTTTCTGTTACATGAAGGTGCTAAATTAGAATCTTTATCAGCCAATTCATTCTAAGGATGAAAGATAAGAAAGGATTCCCATAGTACAACTTACCTTGGACAGTAGAGTGCTTCTCTTCAGATTCCTGGAAAATTATTAAGACATGATAAGATAGTGTTCAAAAGGCGCAAATGGTGCTTCTTCTAAGTTATGAGCGATACATACCGGATTAGGAAAACTGGTACCAGGTTCTGGTATGATCAAATTTGGGGTTACCTCGTCTTTACTTTTAGAAGAAGTGAGCTCAGCAGCAGACCTGTTTTCGGATAGTAATGTCAGTACATTGACACCAGTAAGAACCTATGTTGCTCGGACTCTTCAAAAATGTTGTCGGGTTAGTGAGTTTTGGAGGATCACATCACACACGGTGCGGGAGCATTTTTGGAGACTCCGAGCAACATAGGTAAGAACATAATCCCAAATGAGATCAGAATTCAGGAGGTTTTTGCAATATAAAGTAGTTGCAGACCTTGTGTTATCCTGCAACTCCTCAGCATCAGTGAAGTCACATAGGCTCTCAAGTTGAACCATTCTACCAGTTTTGATTTTTGGCATAAAAGCTGGACAAACAACCAAAGAAGAAAATCTACATGTCATCCCAAAATTGGCACTCTAATAAATATAAGCAATCAACAACATCAACATAAACCCTCCATAATTGTGGACATTATTACAGTCCACATTTATTGTATACATACGCGACGAAACAGAAGTATGCAATGGATAAACAGATCAAACAAAACTATCCCATGAATTATTATACCAATGTTCAACGGGATAGAAGGAGGTTAGTATTCGGTCTTGGTTGGTTCCAACTATACGTAGGAGAAATTGTGATTGAGCACATATGATAATTTCTTAAACTCGCCAATTACAACTACACTACACTTATTTGAAGTTCTTCACAGTCAAGTCAAAATGTTCATTGATTGTAAGATCCGTATGCTTGATAAAGTAAAAGACTTTTTCAATGCATTTGAACTACCCCTAACTGTTTAATTTACAAGTGACCTGCATTATTACAGATTCTATTAATTGGGAAAAAAAACAACAAAATATCAATTCTGATTCTAAGTTGACATTCAAATATTTATGAACGAGTTACTAAAGTCTCAATTGGTTGGCTACTTGAACTTTCATGTTGCTACGAAATTACACGACACACAAAACACAAAACCCAAATAGTATAACAGAGAATGAAAAAGAAATTGACATACGAGAAGGAGCATAGCTTCTTGTAATGTGGAACCAAAGCTCAGCTTTCCGTGTTTCCTCTTCTGTTTCTTCATCAACAAAGTCATAAAACCTCGGTGCTGAGAACTCATACGCCTCGTCGATTACAAACGAGTTGGGATCATCTGTTACTGACATTTTTGAGTGAATTTTTAAGAGAGATTTGTGGGTCTGAATTTGATCTTTGCAAGAAACAACTTGTTGGGAGAGAAATGGATGGAGTAGAAAATGTTGTGAATTTTTTTTGTCTAACGGTCGAATTTTATTTTTGAAAAGGAGTTTGGCAACTGTTGGCATTGTAACGGCTATAAATCCAGTTGTCAAAGAAGATGGCGACGTCGTTTTGGTCCCTTGTAAAACTACACTAAACTACATCAAATCAAATGAATGAAGTTTTTGATCAACCCACCATTTTGACAAGTGCACCAATATGGGTGCAGAAGGAAGTAAATGTAGATGTACTAGAAACTAACTAGACTAGAACTAGGAATGAACCCTTTGGTATTATCCAGGGTCGGGATGTGATCCAAACTATTAATAATGATCCGCCCTTGATAGTGGGTGGAGAACCTATCATTACTGTCAATCGTTAATATTATAATATAAGTAACCCTTTAATCGAAAAAATATGAATTATATTAATCTTTACCAAGTCTCATACGTGAACTATCCCAAATTACATAACGTTAATGAAAATTATGATTCTGTCAGTAAATTCCCACCACCTCCTCTGAGCGCTCTTAGGGGTCGTTTGGTGTGATGGATAAAAGGAATTAATCCTGGGATAATTTTTAAGTGGGCTTTAATCTCCTGTTTGATTGCAAAGGCTGAAATAACTTATCCCAGGATTAACAATTAGTCCGGGGATAAGTTATCCCTCCTTGAGGGTGGAATAGTAATCCCAGGATAACTTATCCTGCGATAAAGTAAGTAAAATAACAAAAATACCCCCTCTTAAACTCTCTTTTATACACCTCTTTACAATCATCTATATTAACATAATTTTTAACAACATTTATAATAACATTCACAACCTTAATTATTCGTTGTTCTTATGGTAATATATTTTTCTATTAAAAAATTACATTTTATAAATACAATTTTTATTTATGAATATATTATAAGTTGAATTTATTTGCCTAATTCTTATGTTTATTTATATTTTGATTTCTCTTAAAATGTTCGCTCCGCTACTAAATTACATATTTTTAAATAAATAGTTTATTACTCACTTAAAAATTATATTTTATAAATCAATTAAAATGTAGATAACTTTAAAATATAGATAACTTTAATAATAAAATTTCTTTTACGTTAATAAATTTAAAATGGAATTTTTATTTTTATGCTAAATAAGATGGAAGTTTTATTTTTAAACTAAATAAGATGAAAGTTTTAATTTTAAGCTAAATAAGATGGAAATTTTATTTTTAAGCTAAATAAGATGGAAGTTTTATTTTTAAGTGAAATAAGATGAAAGTTTAATTTTTAAAACACATGACACAATCATGGAAATGCACACATAAAAATATTTAAGCTAAATAAGATGGAAATTTTATTTTTAAGAATGAATAATTAAAGTTTGCAAAGAAAATGTAAAAAAAAAAACTAAATAAGATAGAGGGTATTTTTGTAAACAAACAACTTATTCTTAGAAACTATGCAATGAATATAAGTTTGAATATGGCAAACCAAACAAACAATAAAAACTAATCCCAGCATAACTTGTATTCAAACCAAACGACCCCTTAGATCATCTCCAACCCACCTCTATTTCATTCTCCAAAGATAATGGACAGTAAAATAGAGAAAGGATTCTCCAACCACACTTTAATACACTCTCAATTCTTCATTTATAGGGAGGTGTTTGGAGAACTACTATTCACCCTCTCTATTTTACTTTTTGATTATTTTATTATTATTTCTATTATTTTGTAATTAACATATTATTTTTAATATAAGGTCATTAATTAAAATTTTAATATACGTAATTCTTTTTAAATGTAATATAACATTTTAAAAAATAGAATATTTAATATATACTATTTCATTCCGAATTAATAATATTTCATTTTTTAAAAATTTTCTTCACTTTAATATATTTGATATTATTATTAATTTTCACTAATTAAAATGATAAGAAGAAACTTTTAATTTAAAAATACAATACGTAACATAATAGTTTAAATACAAGATAACAATACAATACATAACATTATGATTTTATCACAACAATTTTGCGTGCAATTTATGTTCATTAATTTGTATATTATATACTATTTGCTTGCAATTTATGTTATTTAGAATAAAATATAATTTTATATTAAATTAAAAAAATTATATTACATGAAAATTATATAAAGTGATTATTTGAAAAAAAAAAAGAAAGAAAATTATATTATGAAATAAGAAAATAAGAATGAAATAAAAATAATAATATAATATTGAGGAGAGAGAAAAATATTCTTTTTTAGAGACTAAAATAGAGAATTGAATTGGAGTTGAATGTTTGAAGAATAGAAAAGTCTATATTTAGAGAGTAAAATAGAGGGTAAGGTTGGAAATGCCCCTACTGAACCTTCTTTTGAAAAAAGCTATTCAAAATACGTCTAACTTTACTTTTAGTTACGTTTTTAGCTCAATATCATATGCTATTACTTATCTATTTTTCTATTTTTAGTTGTTCCTTTTTACTTGTCTATTTTAACAAATCAAGAAAGGTTAATTTCTTTTTACCTATTATATCCTCAATTAATTAATAAACTTTTTAAAAATTTTAAATTTTTAATTCACCACTTGGGCAAAATAGTAAATTTATTATGGATAGTGGGAGTAGCATAGTGCCTTTTTTTAGTGGTTGCTTTGAAGTTTAATGAAGGAAGAGTGTTGTGCTTAATGTAAGACGTGGCGATTAAAGAGGCAAGTGTCCCATTTTCCAAAGCCAAAGGTGGCGGCGTTTATTTGATGAGTTTCACTTTCTCACCCCACACGTCACCATTATACATACTCCGCCATTTAGCACCTCACCCCCCAACAAAGAATCTACTCCACCAATTACGCCGACTCAAATCAAACAACTTGATTTCCACTTTTATCTTTTTATCTCAATTGAGATTTGAGACCAAATAACAAATTATTAGTATTATTCATCTTATGTTAAATGATCAAATTTATATTCATTTTAATTTTGATATGATATTTCCGTTAAATAATTGAAAGTATAATAATGTTGGACGGCAGAATAGTACACCTGCCTGCCGTCTACTTTTTTTAGACAAGACAACACGGATTCCTCATGATCTATCTACCACCCCATATAATCACCGTTTTCCCTCTTTTTCACAAAAGCCTTCCACTTGGTGAATCACTTGGCTAGTCCGCAGGAACCTACCAAATCAGCGGGGAGCGGAGCAAGCTCACTGGTGCCACCTATATGCAGGGCAGAGCCAAGGGTTCATCCGAATCTTCTTTGGCGAAAAATATTATTATTTATATGTGGTTAAAATTAATTTTTAAATATATATAGTAGATGTCAAACCCTCTTCAGCTAATTCGTGTATTTACTTTTTAAAATTTTGAACCCTTTATTAAAAATCTTGATTCCACCAGTGCTATACGATAGTAGGCTGTGGATGTATGACGTTTGGAACTAGTGTTCGTACATCTATCCCAGCCTTTCTAAAACTGATTAAAAAATAAAAAAAGTAGACAAACACATGACAAGCAAATATTTTGAAGGTATTTACATCGATTACCAGTAAGTCCACATTAAGCTTCCATAGATGGAGCAAGGTTAAGATCAAGATTTAATTCTCTTCTACCTAAGCCTACTACTGACGATGAATCAGATTCACTATCAACTACTCTACCAGTTACACTGTTAAATTGAGCCGCCGCTGCCCCCACCGGTTCAAACCGGTATGGTTGTGGCCGGTTCACTAATCCGGTTCGAACTAAATTACCATCAAGCAACAAAATTGGTTGTCCATTAGGCAGAACCGCCACGGCCGGTCGCCTATGATACATCGGGAACCCATTCC
The DNA here is from genome assembly GCA_018342035.1 of Solanum appendiculatum. Lineage (NCBI taxonomy): Eukaryota > Viridiplantae > Streptophyta > Magnoliopsida > Solanales > Solanaceae > Solanum > Solanum appendiculatum. The sequence continues at coordinate 949,336 of JAGDQO010000503.1, read as the reverse complement.
TGACATGGTCACCGAGGCTGCGCGTGAGGTCAAGCTCATTAACACAAGAGGACCCTGCATGACTGGCCGATTGATGACGGAACATCGGAAATCCATTTCTTAGCAACCCAATTTCAGCTGAACTGCCACCATTGCCACCCCCTTCGGGACGGCGCGTGAGATTGAGCTCAAACGGCGCTTGAACGACAGTTTCCCCACTAGAGGACTCTGCAGTGCTGCTTCTTTTGCTCAGCGGAGCTACTTCCATGGTCGGTTGTTGATGGAAAATCGGAAACCCATTTCTCACCAACCCAACTTCCGCATAACGTCCACCCCCTTCCTCAAGGCGGCGCGTGAGGTCGCACTGCTGCGGCGCGTGGACACCGTTTTCTCCACTAGAGGATTCATCTGGACTGCCGCTGTCATTGGGGCTCTGATCCTCCGAGGGCAAGGGGAAATTTGTCTTGGCTTTGGGTCCACGGAACTCTACAGCGGCGGCATCGTAAGCCTTTGCCGCCTCCTCTGCGGTGTCGAAAGTTCCCAACCAAACTCTGGTCTTCTTGCCAGGATCACGGATTTCAGCAGCATAACGACCCCATGGCCTCTTCCTCACTCCTCTGTAATGAACCTCTTTGTTCTTTGTAGTCTTCACAATTGCGCCGTTAACTTTTTCCTTCATAGCCATTTTAGCTGACTCTGAGTATTATTGTTTTTTGGAATAGACGTGTAATAAGAATAGCTTGAGGAGCAATGAGTGGGTAGCTCCACTTATATAATGGATATAATGGAAGAGAGGGTAAAAGTTGTTTCTTTTTTCTTGTTTTTGATTTTGGAGTTTAAAAACCTTGTCGGTGTAAATTCAAGTAATCAAATATATTTTCACCAAATTCTTAGTCAACATTGTTTACAGTAAGTAAGATGTGATAAGGCTTTAAAAATGCGGTGAAGATAAAAGAGATGAAGGGGGACCGGACCGCCCAAGTAAATTTAATAGAATAATAATGTGTAGCCGATTACGTGGGCAGGTGGGCGTTTCCAAAGACAAAAGCGCTTTACATGTTGAATTGACAGGCCCGGCCCCTGCCGGCGACAGCCGCTCTACTAATTCTAGAACGCGCTTCTCACTTGTCTACTACACTTTTTCTTTTTTAATGTGACAACACAACCACCGCATTCTTTTTCGTGTCTAATGTCTATATTTGAATTCGATTAAATTTGAATTTATTTTTTAACAAAGATAATTTTGTATTCAAAATGACTCAAACTCAAAAATTCTGATTAATAAAAAAATTTGAATTCACTTTCTAACAAAGATAGCTTTATATTCGAAATGATTTAAACTCAAAAATTCTGATTAAGAATAAAGAAGTATTTACTACTCAACCATAACCTTAGTTGGTTGTTTACTTATTTACCTCACATGCCTTTCTAAATTTCTTTTTTTTTTATTTGTTTACTTCAGATTTTATGTGTTTTGAAAAAAATTAATTATTTTATACTATATATTAAAAATAACAAATAAAGTAAAATTTTATTTTTAAAATACCGAACAAGTAAAGGCGTATAAAATATTTGACTTGGTGCAACTTACCTATTACCTCCAATCAAAGTGATATTTTAAAAATATTTAATAGCAATTTGATCTTAAATTTTTATGTTGTCATTATATCACATTATGTTGTCATTATATCACAAAAATATAATGTTATTAGAAGGGAGAAATTAATTATATTTATAGAAATCGTTTTCAAATAAATCTAAAGAGGAAGCTTTTGATATTGTGCGTATAATTAACTATTGATTTACCTACCGCTACACCTATTGTAGTCGTGTACTATTTTATAACAATAATTCAATTAGCCGTTTTTGGCTCCTATATGAAAACGACAATTCACATACGCGTCTTCTAAGAAACGCCGTGTTAAAAAATTCCACACTTGTCATTTCCCACAACAACAAGAGGTGGTTTATAGATAGTGAGATCATGGAATAGTTCGTTTATCGCTAAAATTAGCTAGCGTTTGGTTATAAAATTTTAAATTGAATTGAATTTTAAATATGTTTTTGTTTAATCTATTTGAGGTCTTTCATAAAGGGAGAAAGTAATTGTATATATAATGAAGATAAGAGAGGAAAGATAATATTTCTTTTATTTCAATTTATGTGACATATTTTGTTTTTCGAAAGTGTCACATGAATTGAGACAGAATGAGCACTAAATACTATATAAAAAATTATTCCTCACGTTACATGTATTGAGAAAGTATTTGGAATTGAGAAAGGAAAATTTTTAAAGTGTAGCCCACATTAAAGGAGGCGTCCTATTAAAAGTAGGTCGTCGGTACAACAAGAGACCGATCGTTCAATAATGCCTAATGAGAGATAGAAGATTGACGCAAATTAATTTTTGCATTTTTTTACGTGATATCTGTTACCTTTTACTAGTAATAGATATCGTGGTGTTTGGATCAATTTGGACACACTTTGACTAAATTCTCGGGATACATGTTATTTCCTATCAACAATAAGTATCAAAAAATATTGTCTTCCAAGACTAAGACAAATAAGAAGAAATCACATACTCCCCTCTATGCCAATTTATATGATACATTTCGGATTTTGAGATTCAAATAAGTCTAACTTTGACTGTATTTTTTTCATATATCTTTTAAATATTTTGAATTATCAATTGCTGTGACTTATAGTTTTTTTTTTTACATAGTTTACAAATATATAAATTTCATTTTAAAAAATTTGAAGATTTCATGAGCAAATTCTCCGTCAAAGTTAAACTGTTTGACTCTCGAAAAACGAAATGTGTCACATATATTAGGACAAAGAAAGTACTCCCACCGTTCCATTTTATGTGGCACTTTTCGGATTTCGAGATTCAAACAAAGTTTATCTTTGATCGTAAGTTTTTCATAGATCTTTTAAACATTTTGAATTATCAATTCTTGTGAATTATAGTACTTTTTACGTAGTTTACAAATATATAAATTTCATTTCAAAAAATTTGAAGATTCCATGCGCAAATTTCCGATCAAACTTAAACTGTTTGACTCTCGAAAAACAAAAAGTGCCACATAAATTGAGACAGAGGGAGTAATATTTTTGTGTATGCTGAAATTTGAACCTTTCAACACACTATATCAATTATCACATTAGGCCACACCCTTGACTAACCATAAATAAATGGACTAAAAAGGAGAGTATAATGTAGTTTAGTTCATTTTGATGCCTATTTATGTTGCGGACTGTTGCATTTGAGACCATTTGTTTTTTTTTTTTTTTTTGGAAGTACTAGACTATTTGTACACACAATAAGTCAATTAACGATCTTGAAGATGGGTGTTCTTGAACTTTTGACCCTGTTTACTTCCCCAATACAAAGATGCAATTTTAGAGAATGGATGAACAAATTAATATGAGTAGAATATCTCCCCCATGGTATTGAAACAAGTAGATCAAAGGAAGCCTACCTAAAGTATACTTAAAATCTCTTTTGCTTCTACATTGAAATCATTCCTTGTGTCAATAACAATTACTTTACAATTTGACTTGGTACGTACATTGTCATGAAGAATTAGTAGATGAGTCATTCAATAGCTTCTTTTTTTTGTTGCATCGGAGACTAATTTTAGATCTTATTCCGTTCCACGGTTGAATTCAGCACGAATAAAACATCTGCAATCTGAAAACATGATATCTTTTATGGACCATTGTTAACCCATTCAATCGAGTATACGAAGGAATTTTGTAGGAGAAAAAGAAATATGAGTCTAACAACGCGAAAGAGGGAATCCAATTCCATGACGAGTTGTAGGAAAAACAACGAACAAAAACGTGCAGATCACCCCAACAACCATTGGCAATATCGCGAGGATCTCCTGAGCATCTGGAGATGGAGAAGGGTACAGACATTTCATCACATTCTGATCAAACGCCGCGACAGCACAAAAAACAAGTATTGACAACAAAGCATGAAAGAAATCAATGAATTTCAGCTTGTATTTTTCTGCATTCTCAGGAGGACATGAGCCATCAATAATCCATAAACCCCTGAATGTAGCCAATCCATAACGAACTTTGCCTCTTTCGTCACGAAAACTGTCTGTAAAACAGAGGAAAAAACACGAAATCGCGCAAAATCCTAAAAGGATTAATGTCATAGAATGACTAATTGAGGAATGACATTGTCCTTCATGTGTTATAACTGGTGATAATATTTGGAATGCAAGAACAGAACCTGAAGGCAAAAGGTTTGATAAAATAGCTGTTTTTTTGAATGTTTTTCTAATGACTTTTTGTGCTGGTGTTTTGTTTGGTTTTTCAACAAGTTGTAAATCTTCTAACAAAGGTATTTCCAATTGATTTTCAGATGTAACAGCAGATTCTGTTCCTAATTTTTCAGTATTAATCGCGACGGAATCTGAATTCTTGTTGGCCTCCATATTGTTACAATGTGTTGAATTTTGTAGTAATTATTTGTTATTGAAGGTTTTAGTTTAATGCATTTAAAATTTGGGTAAATTTAGAAATATATATATACCAGCAGAGATTTTGATACAGGGCTCTGGTTATTTGTTATTAAAAAGGGTATATGGGTTTTTAGTAAAATATTTTAAGGCTAGAATTAATTCACGCCTTTATTTGACGTAAATTTAGAATGTTGATGCCAGGGTTTATTAAATTATGGTTTGATAACGTAAACTAATTGTTTTAAATGAGTCTAGGATACGTTAATTATATTACTGAAAAACAAACTATCCAAAGTACACTTTAGGCATAATACATAAATACGCCTTTTTAACTTAGCTTCAGCTGACATCTATGTCCTCCAACTTTGGACATGCACAAGTAAACATTCAAACTTGTACATGATTGAACAAGTAGACACATGCAACCTACATGACATCCTATATGGCAATTCACTTCTTACATGGCGTCTTATGTGTAGTATGCCACGTAGGATGTAGGTGTCTACTTATAAAATGTCTATTTGTGCATATTCAAAGTTGGACAGTATGGATGTCAACTAACTACTGAGGCCAAGTTAAAAAACACATTTATGTATTATGCCTATACTTTAATATGAAAATATAAACACTTATTTCCATTTCAATAAAATATTACAGAAAACAAAGCAGATTTAGTGCTGCTAGTATTCTCTTATCCTTCTTGTTTTGTTATATGCTTTACTTGAGCTCAAGATTTATCGTAAAACAACCTCTCTCTACCTTATAAGGTAGGGGTAAGACTGCGTACAGAACATCCTCCCTGAATTCGCTGGATATGCAATTTCTGTTGTTATCTTCAGTTTTCGCGTTTATCTCATAGGAGTAAGACATTTAAAAGAATTAGTATATGCCTATATGGCCTGCAAGGAACATTTTTAAGCGGAAGAGAAGACACAAAATGTGAAACCAGATATTTATTCCAACTGCAAATTTAACATCATCCTAGAGGATTTCACCTGCAAATTTAAACGATTCGCTATATCCAAGAATGGCCCCTGACCATTTAAACAGGCCGAGGAAGAAAATGAAATGGTGAAATAACAAACAGTTTAGCTAATGGTAGCGTCTTACGTACTCATTTTCTTCCAGTGCTATTCAAGTTCAAGTCCTGAAGATTGAGCAACAAATCATCAGCACTCAAGTAGGCTTTGTTGGCTGAATTCGAAATGGTATGTGCAATGTCTCTTGCTGCTTCGATTTTCCTAAGCGTTATAAATGCTGGATTGTTAGCGATAGCTTGACCAATCAGCTGCGCGCTCTTAGCCTCACCCTGTGAGAACAATACAAATAGGAATTCAAGCTCCATGCAAAAGGACAGGTTGAAGAAGTAATTGAATAGGCTAGCATTGAAAATTGTCTTTCCAAATTTCAAAAATCACGACTTTAAAAACTCAAATTTTCAAGTTTTAAAAAGCCTATGGCGGAATGGGAGCTAAGATTAAAGAGAGAAGGATAAGATCGGGAAGTAATTTTGACCTGAGCTCTAATAACAGCGCTACGTTTATCTTGCTCAGCTTTTTCCACAATAAACTTTGCTCTCTCAGCTTCTTGAGCAGCCACCTGTTTTGCTTCAATTGCAGCTGTGAACTCCTTTCCAAAAGTCAGGCTTGTTATCGAGACATCATCTAAAGCGATGTTGAAGTTGGCTGCCCTCTCAGTTAAGATCTTCCGTATTTCTCTACTAACATTCTGCACGAGTTACACACAAGTGAATAAAAATGGCGAAGAAACTATAAAACTACAATGAGATTCTATGGCAACCAAATAGAAAATCTGCATCCAAAACATTCCTCACAATTGATGCTACCACATACAATACCGATGAAGTATTACTCGTTACCACCTTATAGCACAATAATTACTTCCACACTTTTAAGTTCTAACCGGTAACAACATCAACACATGAAATAGGTACATTTCCTCTTGTACATACCTCTCTCTGGGTGATAAGCTGGCTAGCATTGTACTGCGCAACCACAGATTTCAAAGTTTCATGAATAATTGAAGGCAGGACCCGTTCATTATAATTTTCACCAAGTTTTCGGTAAATAGTGGGTAGTTGATCTGGTACTGGACGTGTGAGAACTCGAAGTCCAATTTTTACCTGAAAAATAATCAAGGAGCAAGATCAATTTCTACAACCAGTCATTCTTGTAGCAAGCCTATCTGCTCCTATTGTACCGGACGGCCGACACATCATATATACAAATTTTACCCTTTTCCCCACAATCCCCCTTTTTTCGGTTTCTCTTTTCCTTTTATATTTCTTGGAGTATGGAGCAATGCAAGTGTTGAGAAAAAAATTACCATCTGAAGGTCACGACTTCCGGAAGTACTTTCCACTAGATGTGGACGTGCACGAACGTCATATATCACAGGCCTATCGATCCAAGGAATCATGAAATGCGTCCCTTCTGGATAAACCTATTCATCAAGCAGAGCATCGTGCATCAAAAACACATAAGCTAAGTCTGAAGTAAATGAAAGCCAGTATAAAGGTTCATATACAAGGCTGTACACCATAAACCACCATATTGAAAATACGATAAAATAAGTAGATGACAATATCTTCAAACTATATATAGTACTTGAATGTGCTTGGACATCAAGGTACTGAAGAAATATGAACAACACATACTGATTCATACTTTATACTCAAACGATAGAAGCAAACACATCCTGCTTGCTAAACCATGCCAATGGAAGAATGTTCCGAGCACATCCAAAAGGAAATATTGAAGAAGCAAAGCTACAGTAGAAGAATTTCCTTAAACTGTATAAGCGACTTAAATCCGTCTTGACCTATGTATATTTCTTAAACATAAGAGTTTCAGAGATGACTGTCCAACGAATGCTAGCGTCAAGTCAATCTAATTTAAGTACTGAAAAGGGTCCAAATATCATCCTAGTCCAATAGGGAAAGTACAAGGCATACCTTATCTTTAACACCAAGAATACGGTTGAAAACAATGGCACGATTCCCGCCATCAACATTGTAGAGACTGTTAGCAACTCCATACACACCAAGACCGAGAACAAGCCCAAACTTGATCAAGGGAGAAGTGGCACCACCACCACCAGGCATCTTAGGAACCTTAACATTCTTGAGATCCATTTAACTAGTCCCTGAAAGTAAACCCAATAAAAGTCATCATTATAATCAAGTACTTCCTCCGTTTCAAAAAGAAAACATCTTTTCAATTCCAACTTTTCACATTACATGTTTAATGCGCCATAAGATCTGCATATCTTTAGTTCAAGACCACAAGATCCAAAAGTTTTCTTTACTTTCTTAAAATTTGTGTCAAGTCAGAACAAGACAAACAAATTGCAACGGAGGAAGTAATAAATAAAAGCCTACTAATATGGAAAGCAGAGCATCCTGAAGAGCTCTTACAAGTAACTATTAACTCTTATGATTAGTCAACACGCAATTCAATTTCGTCACAGAAGGCTCTAATGCAAAGGACTTGACAAAATTTACATTTTCTATTCGGTAAATTTTCTGTAACTTCGCTCCAAAGGTGAACAAAGAAAATTATACCCTTTTAATCGTATTATACGGTCATCAAAACATGCCTATGCCACTTAATCTGTCCTTCTTAGCTGTTAAACAGATCCAACTGATTCAAATAACAAGCAAGGCAAATTCTACAGTAAATTGTAGCTATTCATGTCAATGACTACTGTCTAACAAGATTGAACAATTGAGAAATTAATCTCACATTTCCATAGACCACAATCAACAATAGTACTTATCATGTACACTAACATTTTGTTTGGACGGTTGTTACCTATTGTATTGTACTGTACTGTTAGTTTAAATACAATGTTTGTTTTGATTGTTACTTAAATTTTATTGTATCATATCGTTTAAATCCATTGTTAAGTAACGACGAAAAGACCCATTTTTTGTAACGATTGATTTGGTGTGATCGCATTGTTACCTTAATATTTTCTTCTCATTTTGTTTTTATTTATTATTTAATAATCATATTTTATCTTCTATCCTATCTTTTCATAGTAGCTCTACCCCGGTAACGGTACAATTTATCCAAACATTATATTCATTAAAACAATACAGTACGATACAATATAATACAATACAATTCATTATGAAACAACCATCCAAACAAAGTGTAAGATTGTGAATATCAGGAAATCTCTACGACCAACCAAAAACAACAATATATGATCGTATTCGTCCGAGTTAGAAAGGCTTTGATGACTCAAAATTCATATTTATTAACCTATTCAATTAAACATCCTATATTATGCTAATTATAAGTGAAATCCAGAAAAGCTAATTGATTGCTAATATGTATATAACAAAGTCAAAGACGAAGCAAAGCATCTTAATTCATATATAAATCTACAATGGCCTAAGTTGTACACCAATGCAATGTTATATTCATACAATTTTACTAAGTAATTCAATAGAAAATTGTCAAAATTATGCAGAACACACAATTTAATAAAAAAAAATTTTAAAAAAACACACATAACAAAAATACAAAAAAAAATGTGTAGATAAAAAAGAATGGAACTTTAAGAGGAAGATCTTTTTACCTGATCAAAATGCAGGAAGGAATGTTCTAGAAAGTTGTTGGCAGAGTAGAAATGAAAATGGGTTTTAATGGAAACATGGAAAAGGGGTTTATTTTAATAGTTTAGGGCTTTATGATTTATTTCAAATGGTCAAATTTGTCCTTGAGAATTTTATTACTACATATTTGGCAAAATATTATGTTACAGTGAGAAAAAAAGTTTAAATTTTGTCAGTAAATTTGTCCTAATATAATCCAATTTAAAGAAAATCATAACTAAAATAAATTAAATATTTTTATTGAAGAATTTAAACATGTAAAATTCTAACATGAAAGATAAAAGTATGAACTAAACAATATTTGCGTCTACGAGCTAGCCATCAACAGACGGACATCCTTTTACAGCAGTCTTCCCCTATTGGGCAATCTTTTATTTTTTTTGGGAAACTTAAGTAAATTTGAATAGCTCATAAGTAGAAATTACTAGGCGGGGAATCAAATTCTCAAAGTTTTCGGTTCGGCCATAGTACCACACCTGAACTTAAAGCTATGATCAAATTTGATTGTATCTGGTCCTATCCGACTCTAACCCGGAACTTAGAACAACCGACTTGTTTGGACGGTAAAATAGGGAGAAGGGGAGTCGTGCCTGTTTTCTATTCGGACATGTGTAAAAACAACTTTAAAAAATAAATAGAAAAGCGAATACGTGTACATAAAGTACGACATATTAAAAATAACAACAACTTTAAAAAATAAATAGAAAAGCGAATACATGTACATAAAGTACGACATATTAAAAATACGTATAACATCGTACTTATGTGTAGCGCGTGAGCCTAGGTCTCCCGAATGATCATAGTACGACCACTCATCTAATATAAACTCAATGAATAGATCTCACCTTCCTTCTGGTTACAACGAATTCGGATAAATTTGTAGGTAATTATATAAGTACCCATATAAAATATAGTGATTCTTTATACTAAACTTAGCCAAACTTTTTCAAATCCATCTAAAAGTTGGGTTGATTGATTCATTAAAAAAAATTGTCAATTTTTTTTTCAAAAAATACTATTATTATTTGATAAATTATATGAATAAGTAAATATGGAGGGAGAGAGTGCTATTACTATACCTTAAAAAACACTTGATGGGTAGATAAAATTAGATTGGGAATAGGATACATGAAATAAAACCAGAAAAAGAATAAAAAATGTTAGGCAAAAAAATAAAATAAAACCCTAATCCTAATCAAACTGAAAAATAATTATTTCATTCTATAAATAGGTTATATTAATTAACCCTAGTTCATTAAATTGAACTCCCTCTAGATTATGTCATTTTCTTTAAGAGATTATTTTTCTCTTGAAGAAAATAGTATTAGTAACAATATGATGTCTCATAATAATGAATTGCCGCAGCCTAGAGTAGTCAATATGTTTCGATTGCACCTGCATATGTATAACTCAACTGTTCTAGTGCCCGCCCAATCGATTCTTGATGAAGTTAATGATGATGAAGAAAATTATAGTGAATTTTCGAACGATGACGATGAGGACGTGTGTGAGTATTTGAAAACAAGAACTTATCATGTTCCAACTAAGGATATAAGTGATGATGTTATTGTCGAGGAATGTGTTATTTGTTTAATTGAATATAAAGATGAAGATACTATTGGCACACTTCAATGTGGCCATGAATTTCATCTTGAATGCATCAAGAAGTGGTTGATGAGGAAGAAAACATGTCCCTTTTGTAGAGCTCAACTTTTGCCCACACATGAAAAAACTTCAACCCCTTAATTTGGAATGATTTTATTCTACTTTACTCGTGATTCGAAGAGTAGATCTGTGTTTATTTTGCTATATTTTAAATTTTCTTAGTGAGAATTCTAATTTTAATATGAAACTTGCAAAATTGGGTAGGTTTTTTTTGTTTTTTTAATGTTCATCCAAGTGACAATGTCAAGATGAAACGATATATATGGATTGTGTTACACTCTTTATCTTCCTAGAAATAACTTATGATATTTGGTAATGTTTTATATTAGTGTAACATATAGTTGAAACAATATATTTAAGAGGAATACTAGTGATTAATGGAATGCCAAAAAATTCAACAGTCACTCCACAAAGGTCTCGGATTTAAATCCTAAAAATTGAAAAAGAAAATCGATTAGAAGTGTTTGCTTCATAAATAGGTCCTACAATATAGTATTCAAATTTATTCGAGTACCAATTCAGATATCAAACACGTAATGTGAAACCAATAAAGAATTCAGCAGCAATTTGGCGAGTGTGAAATTCTAATGTGGGGCAGGAAATTAAATGACAGATGAAGCTTCTCCTTATATACAATATGAAGATTGACTTCAAGTCAACTTGTAGCTGGCCTTGACTTTCATTGCCTCAATGAATTACAAGGGGCAAAATTATCTTCATTTTATAATATTCACACTCATTAATCATATTTGATGATTTCCTTGTAATATTTTTTATAGAAAAAGAAGATAAGGAGCCTCTCAAGAACACTAGAGAAATCAAAGTGGTTAGTATTCAAATTCTGTCTATCTTTTTTCATTGTAAGTTAATGAATATTTTGATGTCTATTTGTATACAAAAATATCTGTGATGAAATGTAGTTCTATATCAATTGATAGTGTGAGGAATGTTTATATATACCTACTCCCTATTTTATCTTTGTTACCAACTATACTCGGAATAGACAAAGGCTGAGTCAGGATTTTTTGTTTATCAATTCGACAATTATGGTGCAGTTGCCTTAGTAGGTCACCCCAATAGTTGAGGATCAATGAAATTATGATTGCTTCACCTTCCAAGTGTACTGTCGCCGGTCCCTTCCTTTGATCCATGGGAGTAAAATCACTCCGAGTTCCTTCTAATTTCTCTTTCAATTCCATCACGGTTGATCCAATCTTTTCAGAGTAACAACTTCACCATTTACAACTCCAATTTATGTAATCAATTTCTGCATCATCTCACACAAATCACTTCCTTCAGTCATAGAATCACTAGCACTTTCTCCATTTGTCCTAGTTCATTTCGCCATTGATGCCGAGAATCACCCAGCTCTTATACCAATGATAGCTGATATTCAGGAATTACAGATGAATTCATAGTCTGTGTAGGAAAGTTACAAAGACTTTCAAGTATGATCAGCCAATTCAAGTGGAAGAAGAAGAAGAAGAGAACATAGAAAGTGAGAATGAATTGACTAGTTAACTGATCCTAACAGAACGAACAGAATTGTTAGTGTCCTAACTAACTGGACTAACTGACGTATCCATTCCTAACTACTTTAACTTACTGTGTAATTTCCCAGTCTCGTGTATCAGCGTTCCTGGAAGGGGTGGGGGCGTGTTAGAGTCCGACTTTATCTGGGATATGAGTTGTAGTCTCTTGATCTTGAACATTCTCTTCACCTCATAATTTAGCTCTTAGGCTTGAATTGGATTCAATATCTTTTACTTAGATATCAGCTTAGATGAGCCTCTCATTGTTGCTTTTGTTTTGCTTTATCTTTTCCTTCTGTTGTTTTGCAGACATACTTGCCATGGAAATCGTTGGTGCTGTGGTTAGCATGATGCAGTGTTTTTGTGGAGAGACCTGTTCTCGTCAATCCGTTTCTGAAACATGTACATTCCTGAGAAGGCCTCGTGCATTAGCAAATAGACTTGATGAAAAGATGGAATTGCTTAAAGCTCGGGAGGAGGATATCAAAAGGAAGTTACATGTGGAGAATTTATGGCGCGGAATGGAGCCAAAGGCTGAGGTAAACATGTGGCTTACCAATGTAAGAAAGATTAGAAGTAGTATTGCCAGCATGCAAGAGAAACTTACTGTAGACAAGAGGTGTTTAAACAGATGTTTGCCAAATTATATGTCTCGATTTAAGCAGGGGAAACGCATCAATAAGAAAATTAAAGAAGTTGACAGGCTCCTGGAGCAGAGCATATTTCCAGATGCTTCGTTGGTTGATATGATGCCTCAGAGAGGAAAGATATTGCCAGCATCCTCATTAGTGGGAGAATCTGCTCAAAGAAGTTTGGAGGCTGTATGGGCGTATTTGAATGATGGACACACCGGGATAATTGGTATTTATGGAATGGGGGGAGTTGGTAAGACATCCATCCTCGTAGAAATTAATAATCGGCTTTTGAGAGAGAGCACAATTTTTGATAATGTCATTTGGGTCACAGCATCCAACGATTCAAATGTCCAGAAATTGCAAAAGGATATTGCAAGAGCAATAGGTTTATCTTTTGACTATGAAGATGCTGAAATGACAAGAGCAGCTCAATTACTTGAAGCGTTGATGCGAAGAAGTAGATTTCTTTTAATTGTAGATGATTTGTGGGAAGCATTTCCTTTGGAGGTTATAGGAATCCCATACCCAAATTACGGATATAACTGCAAGTTGATAATAACTACTAGATCCATGATAGTTTGTCGTGGCATGGAAACAGTGAGGGAGGTTGAAGTTAGTGTTCTTTCTGAGAAAGAAGCGTGGAACCTCTTTACACAAAAGGTCGGTGAGGAGGTGCTAGCATCTCCAACATTACAAGTTGTTGCCAAGGATGTGTCGAAGGAGTGTGGAGGTCTACCACTAGCTGTTGTAACAGTTGGTCGGGCTTTAAGAAGAGAAAATGATCTGAGGCAATGGAAAAATGCATTAAGCCAGCTGAAAAGTGCAACGGGAAGAATAGAAGGCATGGAGAATCAAGTCTTTGCACGTCTGAGATTTAGTTATGAAAGACTGAAGGACAATGTGACTCGTTCATGTTTTCTTTATTGCGCATTGTACCCAGAGGATCATCATATTGAGACCGAAGAACTGATTAGGTACTGGATATGGGAAGGCCTGTTGGATAATCTTGGGTACGGAGAATCCAAGATGCTGCAGGGAAAGATGATATTAGATCAACTGAAACATGCGTGCCTTCTAGAGATCATTGGATGTCAAGAAGGTAGTTTGAATGAATATGTCAAGATGCATGACCTCATTAGGGATATGGCGATAGCTGTTACAAGAGAGAGTCCACTCTTTATGATCCGAGCAGGACATGAGATGCGTGTCCCACCAGTTGAGAGTGAATGGCTCGTAGGCCTTGAAAGAATCTCGTTAATGAGAAATGATTTGAACTCTTTGAGTTTGGAACCAAGATGTCCTCAGCTAACCACCTTGCTATTGCAGTATAATTCATTGTCCAAGGGAGTACATCCTTCTTTCTTTAACCATCTAAAAAGCCTCAAAGTTCTGGACTTATCTTACACGGGCATCTTTAGGTTGCCTGATTCAATTTCGAATCTCGAAAACCTTCGTGCTTTGCTTCTACGAAGTTGTTGGAACTTGCATCACGTGCCAACAATGGAAAGGCTGAAGGAGCTGAGGGTTTTAGATCTCTCTTCTACATCAATTGAGTGTGCGCCCCCCGGGATGGAAATGTTACTCAATTTGAAGCATCTGGATCTCTCCCACACTACAGTTCATGAATTTGATATTCAAATTTTAGGAACATACAGATTTCTGGAGAGTCTCTTAACTATTGGTCTATGGCAACCTCTAATGTTCGGTCCAGATTTTGTTAACGTTGTGAAATGCTGCACCATCTTGACAACCTTTGAAGCCAATTTTAGCACCTTACAGGACTTCAACTATTATTTCTCGTCAGATCACTGGAACACACTCGAGAGTTTCAAATTTTGCATAGGCTATCCCGAATCCTCTAAACTAGCCGGAAAAAATAGCGTAGTATTCTTTGGGATTCACATTGTTGAAACAGAAGCCTCTTCTTGGTTGCCAGGTATACTTGAGTTGGTCATTCATGAATGTTCTGGAATCACTCACTTGCCTACGTTTATTATGAACGCTTCCTCCGACCTGAAACATTGCAAAATAAAGTACTGTGATGAGATGGAGTGGATTATAACTCCCGAGTGGGGCACATTTCCGAATTTAGAGTTGCTAGAGATTGAGGGCCTGAGCAGACTGCAGAATATATGTAAGGGGATTCCATCAACAAGCACTCTTTCAAACCTTAAGGTGTTGAATGTTATTGCTTGTGATAATCTTATGACTCTGCTACCACTTGAGTTAGTGCAGCAGCTCAAAAACCTCGAAGAGCTCAAGTTGGAAAACTGTTCGATTCTGGAGGAGATCATAGTTACTGAAGCGGAAAATGAAGAGATCATTCAAGAGAACAACGGTGAAGTGGTCCTCCCAAGTTTGCAAAAATTAAGGTTAGTTTCTATACCAAGACTGAGAAGCATATGCAGAGGTCCAATGATTTGTGATTCGTTAACGACTATAGAAGTCGTAGATTGTCCAGAGCTGGAAACACTTCCCTTCTTTTTGGAAATAAGGGAGCAACTAGCTGACTCTCTCAAACAGATAAAAGGAAGCAGAAGTTGGTTGCAGACGTTAAAGAGGAAGCACCCTACCGCGACGTCCCTTCTTGCTCCACTCCTTAGACCTGAAAGGGAGTATTCTTCAGCTGCTAATGAACATAGTCACAGTGGCAGCTCTGGAAATTCTTCTTTCGGGCCACGATAACATTCTTGCAGTAAGTAACATGCTTGTGCTCTTAAAAGACTTTTTAAATTGTTAGCTAATCAACATTGATTTGAAATCATCATATGTTTTTCTTCAACAATAAAGAGAATAGATGTAGAGAGTTGATTGAGTAGGTAAAATATCTGAAAAAATTGTATCATGCACAATGGTTATTTCTGGCAGGAATCCCAAAATACGGATAGTAAAAGATTTATCCCTTGTTTTGTTTACAGTTTTATGGTCCCAACTTATTTCCTACTGCAGTGTGATGGTCTCGAGTTTGGGCCTTTGGCAAAAGATGACTTTGTTTCTTTCTCATAATCATGCATTTTCTCTATCTTTTAGTTATAGAGCAGTACTACCTTTATTGCTTAGACTATTCAAAAATGTTGATGGGAAATTCTCCAAAAGTATACCATTTTTGGAATCCAACATGGGTGCGGCAACAATTTTGGAAAGTCTGAGCAACATCGAGTACTACAGCCTATATCGTATTGAACTGTACTGTCTTATTTAACAGTTCATGAATGAGACACAGTAGTTGTTCTTTGTGTCGTTCTCTTGTTTAACAGGCTTAAACTACAGATTCTCATATTGGATCCAACTAGTTTTTCCTTTTCATTTGGGTGGAAGTGGAGGTCGGGCTCTATGGAGCTGGAAGCCGAAGCCCTATAGTCTATAGTAGGTTGTGAGTCATGTGGTTAAAATCCTGTATCCCGTTTGTCTTTGCTGTATAGTGGCTGCTTCGCGGATAAGAACATGAAGTATAACCAAGTTCGAGTGTTGGAGTGCTAAAAATTATCTAGTCTGTGAAAGTATCAGCAAAGATTCTTGCTGGGGAATGCTACATGAAACTGTCATATGAAATTACTATAGAAGTTTGGCATATTAAGAAACAAATAAAGAGCGATGTGAGGTTCCATATGACGTCTCAAACATTAGAAAAGCTGTCCATGAAAATGGGATTAATGTGCTAATGAAGCTCCGTTTCTGTTTGAACATCCTGAAATGCTCTTTTGTATCCCATTCAAATAGCATATATGATTTTATTTCTTTTTAGCTTACACAAAACCATAGTTTGTTTGTTGTATGCACAGCTCTTATTAATAGACTTTATTTTCATGTATATTTCAATTATCATTTCAGGAGAAAAATCAGTAAAAATACATTTTCTCTAAGTTCACACCTTCTTCGGATGCCAGTGTCTCAATGTGGTTCTTGACACGATCAGCTCCATTTGGTTTGGCTCCAGCGGAATGCAAGCAGTCTTGATTGAGTCCTCACCATGAAAGTTGAAGCAGTACTAGAGTTTGCACATCGGGTAGGTCCCCTCCTGGGGCAGTACTCATCTTCTGTGCAGCTGAGAGATCTGTGGATATGATTGTAATGTTGTATGTGGTTAACCAAGGTAGAGCTTCAATCATCGCTATACACTTCTGGCTCGAGAGATCACTTCTAGACCTTCATCAGGTTTCACTGGAACATGTTCTGGTTGGGCCTATCCTGCACACTTGATGCCCCTGAAATTGGGGCAGTATTTGCCCAGCTCCCGCCTGATGGTGTCCCTAGCCTTACTGGTCGGGTGAGCAGCAGCATATAGATAAAAAGGTACTGTTTTCATTTGCATTGTTGTGCTTATCATTTGTAAGAACTCAATGTCATATTAAGTAGTAGCAAATTTTGCTGTCCGGTTTTCAATTTCAGCTGCAACTTTTTGCTCTTTTTTTTACGAGCAAGCAGATTCATCAAGTTTAAGCCTGCACCAGTAAATGAATGACAATGTTGTCCTCGACACCAAGGCGAGGATAAGCACCATCTTGCTGCTGATCATGAGCAACATATATATGTAATCGTCGTGATCCTGAAATATGTTCACAATGATATTGAATTTTGCAGCACGTTCAATGGATTCGAGAGCTATTGTTTGTCGCGTGATTCGGATATGTAGATTTTGCATCATAGCAGCAATTATATTGATTGTAGTACAGTTTTCTTTTAGTCCTTGATCCTATGATCGATACAGGATATAGACTATCTTATTCTTTATTCTATTCAATTTCTGAAAAAAAAGAAAGAAGGGTAACTCAACTTCTCATCTAGAGTTGTGGTGGGACCTGTTGGCATAATGCATGTTGAAACGCGGGAATTCGAGGTCTCTTGCACATTTGCAAGACACAGATTCTAACATTAGTTTTAGGTGATGTTGAGCTTTATATATCTTTTAGACACAGCTTGTTATACAATTGAACTTCCTTTGTCAATGCTTCAAGAATTCTAGTATATCATGCATATGAAATAGAGGTAGTTTTTAAAATTTTAGTATATGTATATTTATTTATTTGAATCCCCGAAACACAAAACTAGATATTGACTCAATGATTTAGGGGATTTAAAATTCACATTCATGTTCCTTAGTGAAAATTCTGAATCTATAGCTATAATCTTAAAAATAAAGCTTCTACTGACTTCATTTTTCAGATTATATTGTGTGTGTTGCACTTGTAACGGATGAAAAAGGAAAAGAATTAAATTAAACTAAAGTCACTGTCACAATTAAAGTAGCAAAGTCAGCAAAGACTAATGTAGATACCTGGTTGATCACAATAAACGGTGTTACAGTTTTTTGCCTGCCCTCTCAGTGACTTTTTAAAAGTAGAAAAGCCAACTATCTTGCAATGAAATACAACGAGAGTTTTATCGGGTTGTGGTGGAATGGTAAGTACTTCTTCATTCCTAATCTAAGGTTTTGAATTCGAATTTTTTTAGGTACGAAGTTGCCTTTGTATTCGAATTTTCTTAGGTACGAAGTCGCCTTTGTTAAGGAGTACTTTACCTTAAACTTTTCGACGTGAATCTAAATTTTGTCCGACTTCAATATGGGTACTATAGACACCGGGTGGCCAATCAGGCAACAGAAGGTATTTATTAGTATTAAACTAAACTAAAAAGAAATGCAAGAAATGTACATTCCCCATGCCATGCACATTTTTCCTTCTAACTTTGTTATTTCAAACACTCTTTTCCTTGGGGTGTTGTTTGGTTCCAATAAAAACACTCCGTTCAATAACTTTTACTTGTCCACTTTAGACTTTCACATCGCTTAAGAAATAATTATGTAAATATTTATCACAATACTTATATTAATTTATATTTAATATTATATCTTGAAAAATAATTTGAAGAATAAATAATTAATATTGAGGGTATATAATTTATCTTTTTGATATGTTCATTTAAAATGACGAGTAAAAGTAAAAAAATCTATTTTTTAAAGAGTGGACAAGTAAAAATGAACGGAGAAAGTATTTCTTTTAAAAAATAAGTAATTTTCTAGCGTTTGACAACAACAACAAGAAGATCGATTGAAAATAACATCTCTACCTTTATTTTAAGATTGCATACACATTATCATGAGACCTCATATATAGGATACACTCTATATGTTGATGTTATTATTATTATAGGACGAGATTGAGGTAAGAGTGTGGAGTGGTGGAGGTGGGAGTTATGGGAAGTAAGGGTGAGATGTAAAAGTGTTTTTCCTATTTATATTTACTCATGATTAAGGAACTTTTGTTTCCCCAAAAAAAGATAGTACTCCCTCCCTGCTTTTTTTAGTTGTCACAGTTTTTTTTAAAAGTCAAATGATAAGAACTTTGATTAATATTTTACGATGTATTTTTTTATCACAATGATATATAAAAAATTACAATTTATAATACTTTTCGTATAGTTTTTGAATATTTAAATTTTTAGTTTAAAATATTAAATTAATGTAATCTAATTTAGCTTTAAAAAATAGTCAAATTAACTTTTAAAAAGCGCAACATAACAGCTAAAAAAGAACGTAGAGAGTATTATTTTTAAAAAAAGAAATTATCAACCAAACATGAAAATTATATTTTTAAAAACATTGTCATACACACCCTTAATATGTACCTCCATGTGTGTGTGCATAGAAATATAGAAAAAGAGAGAGAGGGAAGGGGAGGAGGCAGTTTGAAAACCACTTTGAGATGACAAGAAAACATGCAAGATGTGACTCTTTGTTTGACATATAGGAGGAAGAGCTAGAGAGAGGGGGGGTTTCATTCTTGTTTTCTCCATTTTTTTAATAAATTTGTAGAGTGAAAGTGAGATGGCAAAGGGGGGAGGCATGAAGGGACACATGCAGAGTCACAACAGAGGAAGAACAACATATGCAGTGTTATTGCTTCTTGCTTTTGTGGTTGCAATATTTGGAGTAATCATTCTCCACAAGCTCAGAGAAAGGCGCATCTTCTACCTCCTTGTCAAAGATAAACAAATTGAACTCATCCATCTTAAACTCCTCTTGCAGGTGCTCTCTCAAATCTCTCTCTTTCTTTTTTCTTCTGTGTGTATGTCAGCTCCATGTCCAAGATTCGAACCAGAAATCTCTGATTAAGGATGAAGAAGTATTTATCACTCCACCACGACTCTAGTTAGTGATGCATGTATGTTATGTCACTGTTGGTGGCTCTAGGTTAGACTTTTAAACCATTTGTTGCGGGATTTTAGTAGCTCAGTTGTTAAGACTGTCGACCTGAACTTTGAGGGTTTGATTTCTCACTTTGTAATCCCCTACCTCCTATGTTATTAACTAAAAACAAAACATTTGCTGCAGTTAAAACAAAGATTTAACAGGTGATGTGTTTTAAGATTTTAAGAAAAATGATAACTTTTTTGATTTAGTTTTGAGCTTTTGATTCTGAAATGACAGATTAGAAACAAACTTGTATGCTAAAGAATACAACACACAAACTAATAGTATTTGTCACCGGCTTGTGGTGGAGTGGTAAATACTCCTTCATCCTTAACCAGAAGTGTCGGGTTCAAGTCCCCTGGGTATGGAGTCGCCTTTGTTAGAGAGCACTTTACCCTCTAATGTGGGACTTGTTTGTTAGAGAGCACTTTACCCTCTAATGTGGGACTTGTCAGCGCGAATCCGGATTTAGTCGGGCTCTAATGTGAGTACCGGACACCGGGTGGGAAATTAAAAAAAAAAACTAACTAATAGTATTTGTCATCTGTGGGACAGAAAGAAAGAGATCATACGAAAGAAGCTAAAAAGAAAGCCGAGGAAATGAAATCCAAGATGCAGTGGTTTCGAATGCAGAAAAGGGATCTTGAAAGCAGGATCATGGAAATGAAATCAACAATCTCTTCTCTTAAAGATGAACAAAGAATAATCGAAGTAGCTCTCGAAGAAAAACAGGATGAAATCAAGATGCTTAGAGAAAAACTTACAGAAATGAACGCGGATGAGTCTCAGGCTAAGCTTCGTTCTGAATCATTGCAACAGAATGAAGCCGAAATTGACATACCTGTAAAGGTCTGGTCAGTGAGTGCAGATGATCCATCAAATCCAGCTATTAACTTCACCAGCAAGGCTGCAGGTACTAAAGAAGCAACTGGAGGAGAAACCGAAGAACTGCATGAATCCATCAAAAGAAACGACCAGAAAAGTTCAATAGAAAATATTCATCGAAATACCACGAGGCAAGGTGAAGACAGAGGACAAACACAAGACGGAGAGGGATCTGCTGACTGGATGAGCAATGTTGGAGAACAGGAGTTGAGAACTGCTCAAGAAGATGTTCCAGGGGACACAAGCAGCACCATTTTTCAGACTCTGGATGGCAAAAGAGAGACCACTGACAGTTCTAAAACCGGGGAAATTTTCCTAGAAAAGAAAAGGTACGATAATGGGGATTTCTCTGTGGAAACTATCAATCATAGTAGTCAGGTGCAAAAGCAAAGCAAGGATGCAGGTGCAATAGATGCCACAGATTGGAAAGAGCATGGAACAGCAATTGGAGGTGATTTTGCGGATTCTCAAGGTAATAACCATGAGTTTGGACGGAAGTATAAAGATGGGATGAAGTTAGAAATGAAGGAGAAGCACAAGAGTACAGATGCATCAAGAGTGAAGCAGGAGCAGATAAGAAAGACAAAAGGGAAGAGTCGGCAAATAATTGCAGAGAGCAAGGTCACTGAAAGTGGTGGGAATACTGAAAAAAGAAGCATTGTAAGCATGAGAAACAGAAAGTTCTTCAAAGAAATACAGGAAAGTGCAACAAATGAGAGAATTGGAGGCAGTAAACAAGAGAAACAGGAGCATAAGCAAGAGAAGAGTATGAAAACGGACAGCAGGAACAAATATGGTCCAGAAGATCACATGATTGGCATGACCTATAAATCCCAACGATTTAAAAATCTGGAGGAAGTTTTTGGAAACCAAGTCAGGTCTGAACCAGAACAGAAACTAGATATGAGGAGACAGAGAATGCAAGATGATAGCTCAAACCTCGATGATGCTCCACGACGTAAGACAGCACCTAAGAAATCAGCAGGCACCGAAGAAGGTATCCTAGAAGGCAGGAAATCTGACATGAATGAGATAACTGAGGAAGGGCAAGAAAGAGAAGTCAACAACATGGAATCTGAGATGTCACTGAGTTCTCAGGAAGTGCCTACAAAGACAGCTGCTTCTAATGTCAATAGAGTTTCAAAAGACACCATAAACAAAAAATCGGATGAAACTACAGAATCGCAAGAGGCAGTAGGCATCATTAGAGAACATAAAGAACAAGAACAGGCTGACAGTCTTGCCAATTCTTCGGAGCATGCAAATATTTTTGAAAGAGATGTAAAAGCATATGACCTTCAGGTTGAGAATGATCAAGAAACAGGAGGAGTGATAGACCAGTCAAGAGGAACTTCACAAGAGGCCAGATATCAAAAACTCAATAGCACAGCACAAGCAGAAGACCAAAACAACACCATTTTTACAGACACAGAATAAAGGCTGGTTGGCAATCTACACAGCTCTTCCACACACGTGAAAAATGCTGAAATGGCTTTTAAAGATAGCAACCTTGACACTGAGAATGGTAAGGAAACAGAAGACGAAGATCATTCTAAAGGCTCTGCTGCCAACTTGGAAGAGGAGGGAGAAGACGTGAATTGAAACAGATGTGTCTGAATTGTAGTATAGACAGTTGCCTGACAGAACGCTAAATGTTTGCTTCATTTCGATGTAAGATAATTATGCTTCTATTTTTAGTTTAATGTAAGACATATACTTGCGTCTTTGTTAGCCTGCAGCAGTTGCACTTTGTTGCTTCCACTTACTGATCACTTCCATTTCTCTTTAACAACCCCTGTTCCCCCACAAAATTCCTTATGCCCTATGATATAAGAATAGAGGGGTGGGAGGGGCAAAGAAGTAGTCTCATCATAACAGTAGGTAAAGGTGTAAAATGGAAGCCACCAACTTTTAAGCTCGAGATTTTGGATGATTTATGGAAATTTTCATGAATTCATCGAGAAAATCATGTTTTCTACTATCCAGACATGGTAATGATACTAATGGGGGAATAGGGTTTGCTTATGAATGCTCAATGACTCTGATTAAGTTTGAATAACACAATTGTTTGAGGAAATCTTCATTAACTCGATCGATTCTCAGTGGCATCAAGATTTACTGCATGTGCAAAGCTTCTACAAATTATGGTACGCGGATCTTCAGATTAATGTGAATACAATTTCCACCACAACTGATCAAGATGACAATGAAGCTTAGAAAGCAAACTGACAAAAACCAGTTTCATTTATCATAGTATACAAAAGAAAGAAGTACATTGCAGTATTGATGCAACCAACTTTTGTCCACCATTTAGTAGCTCACAGGCTCTCTGGTAATTTTTATAATGATAAGAAAATTCATCAAATGAGAATTGAATGTCCAGTAAGTTGTATTATTAGAGAGAACTTCTCGATTTTGGACTTGAAATATCCCAACCTCAGTATGATGCAACGTAAATTCCCATCTTATTGTGATGCTTGCACCAAGTTCTGCACAAAGAAAGGATAAACCAGTATGTCATTCCTCACAAACAGAAAAATTCATCCTCGTTTGCAGGGAAGGTAAAGGACACTCAAAAAGAAGCGATAATTGTATCAGCAAATAATTCCTTCAAACATAATTAATCTGCCATTATTTCACAGAATTTTAGTATCCTAAAATATAAAATTCGTATAAAATCAAGGTCCATCTAGCATAAGCTGAAAATTCTGTTCTATTCATGTATCAAGAATTGAGTTTCAGTAAATTCTATGTTTATATGAGCTATCTCAATATGAGAATTCACTGAATGTAAACCTTGTTCAAAACTCAGCATTTCTCTAATTTAAATCGAAGGTAGCTTTTTACTCCTCCAAATCTGAAGTTTGGCTTTATCCAATGTCTCCTATAGGATATCTTAAATTCCTCTTTGTTTAGGTATAGCTTTTTTTGTTAATACATTTGACTTGGATCTCAAAATCTTTTGAGGTTTGGGTACACAAATAAAAGTAGAGATGCTATTTTCTTGTTCTCACTATGTCTAGCCCTTCTAAGTTTTAATCATATATCTCAAGGTGATACACTCTCTATCTTCCCTCACTGATAGGTAAACTTATTTTTTCAATCATCCAACTATGCCTCAATCTCAAATCAGTTGGGGCCGATTAGAAGAAAGATTTGCATCCAATTGGCTTTATTCATGTCACCCAATATTCAGATTTCAGCATATTTTAACTATTTTTAGCCAGCTGCCAAGCTACTGTGATCCTCCTAATTTATCTAAGCGTGGAACCAGCAAGCTAAGTGAGGCTCAGGAAAACTTAGGTAAACCTATTCTATGAGGTATGCAAATTGTGTACCAAAAAAATTGCATGAAAAGCAATATACTACACTTGATAGCAATGACCACTCACATGCCCTGCTACATGATTAATCAATTGGCCAGGAAAACTGAGAACTGTATCTGAGCAAAATGTTCTGATAGTTTTCTTTCTCCTTGCACCACTGACCATCAGGGAGAAGGCAATTATAGGAGCGAAATATAAAGTACCCTGCTTTCATGTTTCACAGTCATATTCTTTTTATCAAGAACACCACAGCATCTTTTTAGGAATTTACAGACACGGACTACTGGGTATGGGGTTTTTAAGAAAGAAACATACACACCATATTAAGTTTCCTGATTCTTAACTTGGTTCCTAAACAGCCATTTAATAGTTTTTAAGTTGTTCCAGGCAGCCTTTTGATATTTTATACGTCCATTGAATTTACACAATACTCTCTTCTCAGTCTCATCCTTGTTTTGATTGAGATTCTAACTAGATTGCAATCCATTGAAAAACATTGCTTAAAGCAGATATGATCATCTATGTTTCCTGAAACAATTTGTCATAAGTAAATAGGTAGCAGTATTTGCACTTTCAGCTGATCAGACAAGTACCTCTTCTTTGTTCTTCTTGCCTCCAGTGAATAACTTGTATCCACCATAGAAAAGCAAGCCCCAACCGGACAAAGATACAATCACAAACTACAAAACAAAACAAACAAAAAAAAACATCATTTGCAACCATAAATGTCTTTGCATTTTATATTTCAAAAGCACCAAAGACAACATTACTTAGGTTGAGATTGTGAACTTCCTTAGTATGGGTATAATAGGTACGATTGTTCCTGTTTTACGAATCTAGTGTAGCCAAGTATGATCAAATTGAGTCCAAAATCGGCTAAAACTAAATTAGTTTTACACCAGAAAGGACTTGAACAAAATTGATCCAGGTGTAGTTTGGTCAAGAAAAACTAGCACAAGCAACACAATTCTCTATTTTGTTTCTTTTAGTTTCGTCAAACTAACCCTTTACTTATTTTGGAAAAAACATACTTTCTCATATCATATATATAAGATAAGTGTTACAAGTTCTTTATATAATAAATGTACTTAAGTAGGTTCGTCAAAAGTAGGATTGAACAAGATTATGACCAACAACACTGATGAATTGGATATGTACAGTTGAACTAAGATATCATTCTTGAAAAAAATCCATTTTTTGTTCCAATAGTGAGCTATAGGTATTTCTCTTATTCTCTTTATGACTACTGAAAGGGAGATCAAGTGTTCTGGAAATTTCCAGCAGTTAGTAGGTCTGTTCTCACAGACTCTTTTAGTACCTATTCATCCTCGTTATTGATGTGTCTAGGAACTATTCGAGTAGCTCTTTAGATAGTGTCTTAATCAAAGACTTTGATATTAGGCCACTTTAAATGCATAATATACCAATTCTTCAAATCTTAATTACCTAATTACACATACCACCATACCTACAGTCCTTCCACAGTTAAACAATCTAGTTTTTTTGTCATTGGTACTCCATTTAGTAGTTCATGTAACACCTTGTTATTCTGGAAATCACATTACAATTCCACTAAATACTCTCTCCTTTTAAAATCAGAAGTTTGATTTTGTATGATTATTTTATTACAAGAAGAAATGAACATAATAATATTGTTTAGCATTTGTTTATTATGAGAAGACATGAACATATAATATTGTTATAGCATTTGTTGAAAGAAAATATAGCATCATATGATAACTTTTCTTTTTAAGATAATAAGTTTAAATCCAATTGCACCCCAAGGTGTGACCTTTCAATCAATAGGCTCAAATCACAGCAGAGACAAAACACTAGGTGATTTGGTGGACAGAGTTACCTGATACCTATTGCTAGTACCAAGTATCCCGCAGAATTAGTCAGAAAAAAAAAAGTTTGTATCAGATGATATTCCGAGTTGCATGATATTCGTTAAAGACATAAAATGACCTATAACGTACATGTTCTTCCTTCCATTGAGCAGGATTCATCGGTTCTTTCCAGCAATTGACCTTAGGAGGACCATGATGATCTGGAATTATTCACATTTCAATAGCATCAACAAATTAAAAACAAAAAAGCATATGAATTTATATTAACGGATCAACATTAAAGCAAATGAATCTGTCAACAAAATCCTACTACATCTGAATGAATCGATGAAAAATTTTAAAGTATAAGAGAACATTACCAGCTGCGCCGGCAAGGCCGCGGCGCTGAACAAGAGACGCAGTGGTTGTTGAGGAGGGGAATCGAGTGAAGGCTGCCGCTCGACGAGCCGCCATTGTCAACGAAGTAGCCATGGATTTGTTCAGAGAAGTGAGATCGAAGAGAGAAAAATTGAAATTGATGCTTCAATTGGACAAGGGGGGTAGGAAGAACTTAAGGTCGCCAAAACGACGTAGCTTCTTTCTTTTCTATTGCCTTGTCCGTGTTTGCTTTTCAGTAAGATATAATTTGTCAAACTCGTGTGAGTATGTGGTTCATTTGGTTTGTCACAACTTATTTCAACAAATAGATCAATATGTTAATGGTTTTATAACAATTTAACTTGTCTACAAATCAAACTACTAATAAACATCAAAATTGAACCGAACCAATTGACATGCAGCGCTACATGTGTTGCACGTGTATCACTTGTTAATATATATTACACTATATTAGAGAAATGATTTATTACTCTTTTACAAATTTTTATTTAGTTTTATGTTTTTTTTAACAAGAGATCTTCGTTTTCACACGTATGAGAACTTCATTTTTCACATAAGAAAACTGAAAAACCATTTTCTTTTATTCAAATTTGTCAGAGGGTGAGAGATCTCATTTCCCAAAAAAACATGATAGAACTTCAAAAAAATTCATTAAAATTTAATTTTTCTTTTAAATTTTCATTAATGATTTGTAAACTTTGGCACAGTTTCAGCATACCGAAGACATGACTGAAGGTGTTGGTACACAGAATAAGGTAGAAGGATAGTAAGTTACAATGTATTATCTTGTTATTCGTTGTTATTAGTACTTGTAGTATTGCTCTTATAGTTTCTTCCATATGATTCAATAATGAGTATAAGTAGAGTGTTGATTTATGGTTAATTAATTATTTAATCTACAAACATACTCAGTGAGGAGACCACTCATCTCACCGACACTGCTTCTAATTATTTATTTTAATAGATTAGTATATTTTAAAATCAATAACGGATAAGTTGAACCATTAAGCGCAAATATCCAACCAACCTTATAATAATGAATTGTACATAATGAAAAAGAGAAAATAATGAAATTTGTTTCAAGGAAAAAAGAAAAACAGATCAATTAAATGTTAGTTTCACTATACAATATTCAAGTATAAGCATCCTTTTAATAGTCTACTCTCAACAATTTCATTCATCTTGCAAATACCCTCCTTATTCCTCTGCAAAAATACACAAGTCTTGTAACATGTCTATAAGTACCATTAATGTGACAAAAATTGCTTCTATAAATACAATGTCAAAGAAAACAAAGTGTTGACAATGAATACAAGAATAAAATTCTTACAAACAATAGTCATATTGCCAAAAAAAGGTCATCTTATAATATTTTGCTAGCAACTAATGGCCACCATAGAGGGAAAGTAAGTAGAATGATAAGCAAAATGATAAGGAAAACAGCAAAACAAGCACACTTTCTTGAACTTTTTTGAATCTCCCTAGCTTCTTGTAATTGCTCTGTGCCTCTCCTAACAAAGGAACTTGCATGTGCCACATGACTTTCAATATCATTTAATTGTTGCCCTTGTGCTTCCACCAATGCAGCCATGTCTAAAAATATTTGATGTAGCTCAATCAAATTCTTCTCAATCTCCTTCACAGCATCATGTCTTTCTTGTATTTCGGAAATTGTGTCCATAATCTGACCCCTACCTGAAAAGATCGAAATAACTAGGTGTCATGCAGAAATTAATAGACCATACATGATATGACATAAGAGAGAGAAAATACGTAATATGAGAAGAAAACCAGGACAAACAGCTAACAGGATACCTTGTTCCTGGATTGCCTTCTGGAGGAAAGACTCGCTCTCCCCACTAGATATCAAATTCTCAATTAACTCATCGCCAGCTTTCTCTCCTGTCACAGTAAAGTACCTTCTTGCAACCGTTTCCTTATATTCATCGTTCATTCTTGTCCTCAATGCTTGAAAATCATCCATGAGGACTTTTAATTTTTTCCCTAAACCACTAACTACAGAAGTCCTTGTTCGATCTGCAGAAGAACCTGGACCACACCCTGAGATCTTCCTATGAGCTGCATTGGATCGTTCGAGGGCTTCCAACTTTCCTTTGATCATCTTTACGCGTTTTAAGACCTGTGACACATCTGAATCCATTCTAGACCTTATTTCTTTCACAGTCTTGGCATTATGCACAAGTTTGCTCTCTTCATTTGATTCTTGTAATTTTTTATGAAATTTTTCGACATCTTTCATATCTTCTTTCACATTTTCTACATCTTCAAAGAATTTAGCAAGATCAATACTTTCCGTACCTGGTTGGCCAACTTGACCACCCTCCAAATCATCTACTACGACCTGTTTTTTAAGGTCCTGATACTTTTTAAACGAATTAGAGAATAAGTCATTCATTTTTGGTTGTTTTTTCGAATTTTGCCCTCTTTTTTTCTCAATGGAACAAATTAGTCTTGGTATGTACCTATCCTCAACATAAATTGTTGTTTATCCCACGTGGAGGAGGGTTGTGATAGGTTGATAGCCAACGAAAAAACTAGTATTGTTATTGTTGTTAAAGGGAAAATGCCGCGCCCTTGTCTAAACCTTCTCTCTTCATTAATTAGAAGATGAATTGGAGGAGGGAGAAGAAGAGAAGGAGACAAGAGCAAAGACTTCATTAAGAGATAAGAAATGATCAAAATCATTATTTGTTAAAGGATTTTATTATTTGAGGCTATGCAACCATTGTAAAATTAAAGTTACACCAGACCAAATTTGAGGAAGGTCGTTAAAACAGGAAAATTTGTTAGTGTGAATTGACCTTGTCTAGTCAATTTATATGTAAAAAAATACACATATAAAGTATGTTTTTTTTATTTTTTAAAAATCTAAATTTACATTATTTAAGCAAAAATAAAAATCATAAAGCTCACTATTGAGGTGTTAAATTTTTTGAGCCTAAAACAAGATGAGGACTAGAGAAAGGAAAACATGCTTCATCAAAAGAAAATGAGACATATCTTGAATTGCTACATATTCGTTATAGGTTCAGTATAACTCAATGATTATAACTTAGACGATATATATCTTGGCTCCCTTTCTTTCGAGGAATCACAATTGTGTTTTATACAAGGTTCTTAGTAGCTCAATTAATATGTTATCTAAATTTTCATCTTGTTGATCATGGTTTCTTCTTTTTTTTTTATGGTTTCCCACCGCGCACTGTAGGGCCCATTCGGTTTTCTCCATACCCAAGGCTCGAACCCGAGACCTCTGGTTAAGGGTGAAGCACTCCAACCAGTGCACCACAACCCATGTTGGTGTTGATCATGGTTTCGATTCCTTGTAATACCCTCCCCAATTTCCTCTTCTCCTACCACTATTTAAAAAGAAAAGGAAAAAAACTGTTTTAAACCAAAAATCAATTACTTTGAATATGTTATTAATTTACTATAGTGTAGCACTAACCACTTCCGACCTTAGCTCAGTTGGTAGAGCGGAGGACTGTAGATTGGAAACAGTTAATCCTTAGGTCGCTGGTTCGAATCCGGCAGGTCGGACATTTTTTCATTTTCAAATTTAACCTCTTTTTTCCTCATTTGAATCTTTATTTTGACTATCTATTTATATCTTCTACATATTATAAAAGCACAAATAATTTATCCCGCGGGATAGGTTTGGTGGCCATACTTGAACCTTCTTTCTTACCGGTAATATTAGCACTATCCTCACAATTCCTTGTTCATTGATTTCGGTTATCACTTGTGTTTTTTTGTTCTTTCTTTTGTTTGTTGTATACTACTCAGTACTCTCCGTTACACATTGTTTTATGGTTGTTATACTACTCTCGTTTCTGTATTCTTTTTTCAAATCGTTTGGAATTGTTTTATTTAAGCTGAGAATCTATCAGAGATAGTCTCTCTATCTCTATGAGCTACGGATTTGCCTACACTCTATCTTCCTCCAGACTCCACTTGTGAGATTACATAAGGTATGTTGTTCTCATGCTGAAACACATCTCAATAAAGTTTCATATGTTAAACTGTAGAGTACTCAGTTATTTAGTAGCTATTCTCTTTACACATGAATGAAGAAACCTCTAGCATCTAACAAATCCTGTTACAGAGAGGGATCATAAACCCAGGAGGACACATAAATCTATACAACATTCCAAAACCCAATATGTGCTACAACAATGACAACGTAGAACTATAATCAATCAACAAGTGCTTTCATAATATATAGCACTTCTATTTCTAAAGAGTGTATCTCTGAAGCAAAACTTGGACTTCATTGGAGCTGAAGAACAATGTAGTGGGGAATGAAAAAACTCCGCATGCTCCAAAAGCAGCAGATGCATACCGCATACACGCAGATCTTTAGGATTTTACTTTTTATCCTTTCGTTCTTGACTAATCCTTGGTAACCCACCTTTGACCACGAACTTGAATAGCGCCAAAGTTCTGATCACTGCTACTCTCTCCACCACTTTCTGCACTGGTATATTCAGATTTTCGACAGTGCTTCTTCCTCCTAGAAGTTCCACTATCACTTACGCTTCCATTCAAAAGGGGGTCATCTATCCCACGTATGACTCTTTTTGTTGGAGATGATGAGGCAACACCACTATTGTCCTTTGCTTTTCTCACTTTGTCATGCTTCTTTATGTTCTGAGAGATTTTATGTAATTTTTGAATTCCTTTCTCTACAGGTTCTACTGCTTGGGTTACTGTGAATTTCAGGTCATTCACTATCTGCTTGCAGGACCATAAATTATTGTTAGCAAGGAGAAGAGTGAAATATGGAGACAGTAGGCTCGACGGAATAAATTTAAGAAAATTCAAGCTTAGCTCAAGAGTAAACTGGAACAAGATCAAGTTCGAGCTGCAACTCAAGCTTATAGTATATACTCTTCTTTTACCAGATAATCTTATATTATATATTCGTTTAACCCAATTTACATGAGTATTTTCATTTAAGAATGTCCCAACATGTTTGCAGCACTTCACTAATAATAGCAAAGAGAAAGAGATGCTTACATATTCACCACCTCCAATAAAGATATCTTTAACACTTTCTCTTATGGTTGTTCCGCCCCTATCATCAATGTCCGGTTGAGGAAGACGTAATTTGGTGCGACGTTCACTATCTCTAACCTCGTCAGGATCTACTGACAAATCAGCAGATACATAATCTCCAAGAACTGCAACATCCCCAGTATAACACTCTCCCATCAGCTCGTATGGCTTGGCAGGGAAGACATAGAGGTGAACCACAGAAGCAATGCCCATCTGTACTGGATGAATAACAAGAGCTGTTAAACTTCAAAATTTTGGAGGAATATCAAGCATCAATAAATCACAAATAGAAGCTTGGTGTCTATATTCATCAGTGACATTACCCATCCCTCGACCCTCATACCCCGAAGAAACCTTCAGAAACATAAAAATCATGGGCAAGGTTTGTACTTGTATTTTCTTCCCTCATTTTGTGGGTACGGTATGGAAAGAAACTGGCCTTTGACCCCAAATAAAGAACAAAGCAATCCTGAAATACTCCAGAATCAACAATATGAAACCTAACAACGGGATAAGCAAATTCTAGAGCATTATGCCGGCAGTTAATGTCTAAAAGAAGAGTTATTGAGAGCAGCTTTCGACATTAATATGCATCAGCTCCAGTAGCACATCGGTATGCATCATAAGCATAGATCAAATGGCACATGGATGCATCAGTTATGAAACATAAGATGTTTGAACGAATGCAAGATCCATCACGTATGATTAAAGCTTATCTTTCAAGTTTCTAGCCCACACCTTAATAGAATAACAAGGAACTTTGTGTGCAATTCCTTAGGAGCAATCACAAAAGCAAAGTTCCTGATGGCCCAAACTAAACGTTTGGTATTAGAAGTAATAAAAACATGCCCAATTCCAGAACAATTACCTCAATGCATATGATGAAATCTTGAATGCTGGACTTAAACTGTAAAGCTTGAGCTATTGGACTTTTAAGGAAACCAAGTGTAGAAAGCAGGGCTATTGCCAGGCCTTGCCACCAAGTTAAGAAAACAATTGACTTGAAAGTTAGAAACTTGTACAGCGGCTTGATGTGAGATAATTCATCCTTTGTAATAGTATAAAATTGAACTAGGCAATACAATGCCCATGATTGACTGAAATTTAAAACCACAGCCATATATGGATACCTACAAAGACAAGATAGATAATGTAAGAGATATCTTGGACCGTTATTTCATTAATTACATGGTCAAATCAGCATGATAACATGGTATTGAATGCCAAAATATATCTAGATGAATAATTATTTATAGGAGTATCTGCCAAATAGAAGCAGCTTTATACCCATAAATGAAACATTGAGGACTGTGCAGTCACTATTCATGAATTATTGTGGGATAGCGTTCCACTCGAATTTAAGAGCCTTTCCCTGGCTGGCTGGCTGGCTATCTTATATAAAACGTATGCACATAAAAAGACATGATAACTTAAGCTCCACCAAAAGGCACACAAAGACAGTCTCATGCTGGAAGGCACCAGGCAGGGTAAAACAAAGAAATATTGTCCCAACAGCCGAGGAAAGTAGTAAAGGACCATCGCTATCATGGGAAGAAAAGAAAAACGTAGGATAAAAAGACTATTTAATCAAAGGGATAAATAAAAGGCCAAATTCAACTGAAAACAAGAAGAAGAAATCAAGGAGAGAGAGCTACCCAATGACAACAAGGAGTATCTTACCCACAATTCCATTTGAAGTCTCCTTCACAATATACATCAAAACCTTCAAGAATCACTGCTAAAGTAGCAGTAAATGCTTTGATTATCATCTGCAGAGTTTGTGTTGTATGTATTTAAAACAAGCGACGAGTAAATCTTGTTGGTCCAAAGGAATATAGGCTCTAAGTCAGGTAGCACACTTACATATTGGACAATTCCAAACTTGATAACTTGGTAGACCCACTGACCAAGTTTCCATGGCTTGAAAATATAATTCATGGGAAAATGATGCTTAACAATTCCCTTTTCAGAGCCATGCTCTAGTAGTGGCATCTTTGAACCTGCAAGTCCTTCCCTCTTCATAAATTGTATGGTCCTCTTTTCTCCACCTAATTCAAAAAAAAAATGAAGGGGAAAAAGAAAGGAAGAAAGACACAAATAACTGAACAAGTTCATATAAGAGATATTGGAGAAATTTTGCTGGTGACCAGTGGCATAGACCAGTAAAATCAAACCGAGACAAATTTAAGCTTTGCAAGCCTCAATTAACACTTTTACGGTACAGGTACACTTAAGAGACCACTTAGTAAATAAGGCACACCAGCCCTTTATATATAGCAGTCAAACTTCAGTTGTCATACCAACAAGAAACACGTGAGCATGTGTATGTGTGTGTATGAGAAGGAATCTGCTGATGAACAAGAGAATGGCAATGAATAGCTATCACATCTTCTCAAGTTGCAAAACGAGGGCAAAAATTCTTTCTTTATGCAGGACAGCTAGTTGGGTTACTTTCCTGAATCTAAACATTAGATGGAAGTGACCAAGTAATCAAACTTAACATAGAAAATATCCATACCTAAACATGCAACAAGATACCTCCCAAAGCAGTACATGGCAAGAGATTCATAGCAATCACGTAGTATCCCAATGTCAACAGTAATCGCTGGATTTACCAATGACACAAACTGAAAAATAAGTCATATTAGAGAATTAACCAGGTAAAACTCATTTGGTTTTATGACAATAACTCTCAAAGTCAAAACGGGCTGAGATCTTCAACAAAAATGTTTGCCTTTGCTGTGTGTTTAACTTGGTCTCATAAGATTATAACAAAACTTTGTGAAACAAATATCATTAATATCAACTTCGAATATACATGACTAAACAATCTCTCATTTTTTTCACTTCACTTTGATTGAGTGTGAAAGTGAAGGCCCTTACCAAGGAATGTCAATGTCTAATATACAAAGAGATAAAAACCTACACTTGACAAATGTTACTTCTTATGAAATTGAGGAAAGTATATTCTATTCTCTTTCAAATTTGCATTCGTTCTCATTGGTATTGATATTAATGAGTGATCATGACAACTCATTAATTTTCTTTTTCTTTTTTGATAACTGTGGCTTCCAGATACTAAATAACTATATCCACCAAGGGTAGAACAGATGCAAAGAAATCACGACTGAACCTGAGACCCCATGGTTCTCAATTCACTTCATTAACCACTAAGTTACACCCTTCGGTTAATTTTTCAATTTGGTTTTTCGAGAAAGATTTTGTCTTTCTGCTAATCTAACCTCATATAAACCAGGATAACTTTAAAAAAATCAAAGAAAAAGCAGAAACTGACTGATTCAACAGCATAACAAGGCACCATCAATATTACTCCAATCAAAAACTTTTGTTCCTGCCATTACAAAACAGACACATGAACAAATATAGAAAGAAATACATTACTGCAATAAAAAATGAAAGAAAACAGCAAAAAGAACATATTATCACCTCAGGATTTTTGTAAACTGATAAGTGATCGAAAATGAGATACATAGAGAGTGCTAAAGTAAGGATTACGAAGAACCCAGCAACTAAAGTTGCCCATATAGGTGCTGAATAGCTGCTAACCAAATTCTGGACTATCCCATTCAAATAATCCGATGAAATTGATATTATCCTCTGCATCAGCTACCTTTTAGGGTTCCAATTCCTCTCAAATTTTGAATTTTTTTTCTCCGATGATCAAATTGCTCTTCCTAAAATTGGGATTTTATTTTTCCGATCAATTTTTCAACAATCGATTAAGGGAATTCTTGATAACCTTCGTTTGTTTTGAAAATTGAGCTTGGTAGTACCATTAGCTTTTACAGTTTTTCCTAAAAATGTTTGAATCGGTACTATTGAATGTTGAAAAGAATTAAGAACCCGCATTTTATTCGGATATTCGGAGGGGAAAAGATTATTAAATTAAGAAACTTTAAAGTTAGGATTAGCATGTATTTGGATATATAATAAATTTCTTTTGCCTCTTTCGTGTCTCTCACATCTTGTTCCCCATTTTTCTATGTATCTGGTATCGCAAGTATATATATATATATATATACTAGTGAGTCAAGCCCGTGCAATGCACGGGCCCAACATAATACGGAGGTTATCAAACTGTAAAATTATTACAACGTTATTGGAAATTCGGTGTTCATCAAAATGTAAAATTATTACAAGGTTAATACAAATTGAAGTTTTCTTATGTACCTTGTGCTACAAACACGAAATTGTTAAAAGTAAATATATGTTCCAAGTGTTGAGTTATGTGAAGTAAGGGTGGGAAAGCATGTGTTCTTTACATCAATGGCATTTGCTGGAGCATGCACTGAATTGCTTTCCAGTGGAACTCATTTAAGTTGACCTTGTATAAGTACTAATGTCCCTTCTTTTTTCACCTCTAGGAAAAGCTTGTGGGATGACCTCTTGTAGGCTTATCAAAGCAGCAAACTGACTCTAAAAGGACTCATCCACGTAATTAGAAAGAACAGAAGTAAGGTGGCCCGGTGAATTTCTTGTTGCATTAAGTGACATTCATACCATCATGCACCGCAAAATAGAAGAAGTTGAGCGTACCGATTGTGAGGGAAGAAGTAAATGTAGATCTGCCTCTTCATAATAGTATATCCATCCATTTAAAATTCTGGATTTGCTCTCTATAAAGTCTCTGTAAATTCTTTTTCTATTGCCTATATTTCATAAAGGATGGAGTAAATAGAATTCAATAAGGTAGAAGAGCATATAAAGTATATCTTGATCTACAGAATTGTATTTTGAACTCACCCTTTTCACTGTTCTTTCGAGCTGACCCCTAACCTCCCAAGTTCCATAGAAGGAGGTACCTGTTGGAAACTTAATTGACATAGTGAAAAAAAATTAACTATTAATATCAATAGAAGATGAACTCAAGTACCAGGGCCTCAAAGTGTTACCTCAATATTAACAATTAGTGTGATGGAACTTTATGTATATACATTATCGGTGTCTCCCTAACTTTTGGATCAACCAAGGAAAAAGTCGGAAATGCTGCATTTTCATCATCAGCAGAGCTATGAAAATGAAAGACTGCTTCCTCCAAAATAGATTTGAAAATCATGTTTCTCGTTCTGGCATTTGACATTGCAGTTAGCAATGAAATTCAAGTAAATTATACCAATTAACAGAGGACACAGTATGTTCATTCCGAGCAATAACAGAAGACACTTGAATCAAGCCTCGGCGAAGACACACGAGAAATGATTGAGCACAACAGTAGTTGAATATAAGCGCAATGTAATACTAATATATAGAAGCTTGACAATATTTACAATAGACACAACTGTCTCGTGCAGATACAGTAGTCAGAAGCATTATTTTGAAAGCAGTGATAAGACAACCCAAAAAGTTCAATTGTTGGGAGATTTTAGTTACAGGATGATCGTATCTTAATCTGGAGCAACAACATGGCATAATTACAGTCAACTCTCTAAGCAAATATTTCAATTCCAGTCAATCATGATTTCAATTTAGCACTGCTAACTAAGTGAAGTTAAAAAAGGAAATGTTAATTGTAAGTAGTTAAGAAGACTTGCTTTTTCTTTACTTCTGCGCAGATACGTATGTAACTGTTACTTTCATTGCTTGCCGAAGTAGCAGCTTCCTGAAATGTTTTTAGCAAACAAGCGAACAAAAGTACTTGAGAATTATATTATTGTCTAGAATAGAAAATATTGTGACAATTGTTTTGAAGAAAAGTGAGAAAATAGTAGTAGCAGCAGACTGTTGATTTACGTGGAAAAATAGACCTTCTTTCTTTGATTTGAAGCAAGACTTTATCAAACTGTAGGTGTGCATCTGCGACATAAAAATATTTTCCCTTAATGAGACCATAAATACTTGTTGTAAGTAAAGAAAAGTGCAGATCATATCATAAAATATTACTTGGCATAATACTATCTTGTAAAATCTATCTAAAGATCTTGAATTTGTCTTTATAAGTAATCTACTTCATAACATTAGATGGATTCCACAGTATCAACCCACTAAACCCATCAGAAAGAGAAACCAACTCAATAACAGAATAGCTATGAACAATCAGATGTAAAGTATAGAGTGAATTACTTACAAAATTTCATTTCCCACAACTATGATTGAGGCAGTAGGGATATTAGCGGGCTTTAAATCCTCGTTCAGTCTGTAAGTTGAATCTGAAAAGTGAAAGCTATCATTACCACTTCAAGAGCATATATGCCATACATTTACTGCATATAGTCCTAACTATAAATGGCCAATAAGACCATCATCACTTGCCAGCAATTTATTAAGGGAAAAAAAAAGAAAGACAATATGGAGGTATGGAATGAAAGAAGTACAAATTCAATTGGTCACAGAGTTGAGGACATATGATATATACAGAGATAGAATTGTACTCAAACCATGCATAATGTTGTACAAACTTACGAAATCCAGTGCGGGACTTTATGAAAGTGCAGCTGTATACATGAGCGATTAGAGTGAGTTGTGTGAAGCTCTCTCTGAACCAGGAACATTTACTCTGTAGGTTCACAAAGGGGCAATTATTTGTATTTAAATAGATAATAATAGCAAAGATCAAGTAATTGTCTATATATAATATGTGCACAATTATTTTTTAAAATTTACAAATAAGTGCATAAGATCACCCATAAATCAAACCTTATAGATATTAGTTTTTCTCTCCACTCTGACCCAGACCAGTAGTAGTCAATATTATCCTTCAACCAAAATATTCATCATTGGTTTAACCTAAATATCACGTAGGATATATCTTGTTATCTTGTTCACGTTCTTGAGCCCTGTAAGATCAATAAATTCAATGCATAGATAATCGGTATTTGTGAATTAGAAAATAGCACATATCTATTACTTAGCAAGAGATCCAACATATAGGATGACACAAGCTTACTTCTTTAGTTTCTTCTTAGACTTGATGTTGTTTGTAAAACCTCTCCAACTCTGCATTGAGATGTTGAGCCTTAACAATGTTGAGGCAACGCAAATCACGAAGTGTTTTAACATATTTGACAACACCAACTACCACCATTATAGGTGTTTCAATTGCAGTGACAGCACCCGTTTCAGCATATCATCTCGCTAGATAAAAAAAAAAAAAAGAAACTTTACATGTCTCTTTCTGGTGGAATTCAACAATTCAGTAGGTAAGGAAGATCAATATTTAACATCATAAATAACATAGAGAAGGAATGAAATTATACCATTGTCCTATCTATCAAACTAAAGTCATCCAAGAATATCCAATTTACAACCATAATTAAATATGATTCTCCAATCAGTTAACTCGTATATAGGAGAAATAATCACCCAAAAAAAACAAAAATGAGAAGAGAGCAATCACCCAAAAGAAAAAAATGAGTAAACTCTCTGTACAATATATTTTCTTTTTTCTCTCACTGATTAGCCATAAATTGCAGCTTAATAGCAAGAGAGAAAGAAAGCTCAATTGATCATTATTATGAATAATGATTTTGTGTATACCTTTAGAAAAATCAAATAGAAGAAGAGGCTTGAAATGTAAGCTAGAAGAAATGGTTATTATCCAGTTAATTGGTAGTCGAACCAAGATTTATGTTTCAACGAAGCTATAGAATGCAAGCAGACAAAAAAGAGGAATTTCAATTCTGATCTCACGATAGTATGAGCTTCTCATAGATCACAATAGCAGCTTCTTTTCTGCCCTCACCATTTTTTTTCAATTGAATGCGACACTTCAGCAAAGCAAAGAAGTGTCAATCATAAAACCTATTTACAGGGATATCACTCAAACATGTTCTAGCGCATAAGGCTTCATGCACTAATATCATGAGCAAGACATCATTTTTAAGTTAACTTAAACCTAAATTCTTAGGCTGTGATCTTCAAATACGTCATACTGATGTCGACTTTCTAAAATAAGAAAGAGGCAAGCTACCTCAAAATGTTGTCGCACTTTGTTTGACAGGTTACATTTTTGGTACAACTTTTACCAATCAAATACGCCATATTGATGAAGAATTTCTAAAATAAGAAAGAGAAAGGCTACCTCAAAATGTTGTCGCACATCATTTGTTCCACAGGTGGCATACATATATGAACCAAGTGCTTAGAAAATTCATGCACTACAAAAAAAAAAATACAAATATGTAAGTATTGCCTTAGAATAATTGTTTAAGAAAGTTAAATGTATCTTGCAACTCAAACAAAGATAAGAAAAACAGAGATATTTGCCATTAATTAGTTATAACTTTTGTCTTGGAAGGCAATTCGTTAAGATTATTTTTCTCAATAGTTGAAACAAAACATCATATATTGAAAATTGTCAAGCTTTCTCCATCAATAAGAGATTAACTGCCAAACAAAAACAACATTTTTTGAGTAACACAATAAACCAGATGATTTTCTTCCATCCGCAATTTGTACAAATGGCTTCATTCTTGAATCAAAGCAACTGAACGAACTCAGTTTTCACAAGAAGTTTGATGCTTATCAAATATCAACAGATAAAGGCCTATAACAGAGAGTAACATCTTTCAATCTGAAAGTAATTCATAAACTGTACTTCAATGCCATTCAGGAAACATGTTACTAACATGGAGATATAAAAGAAGAAATACATGCCAAGAGATTGGTTAAAGAAGAATTGATAAGTCATATATCCTTGGCATTTGATGAATTAGGCAGCAAAAATTACCTTTCCACCAATCTATTATAACTTAATGGGAAAGACCTCCCATCATCATTTTCGTCACCACTTGGTGCTCCACTCCTTGAATACCAAGCATGGTATCTACGGGGTAAAAGTTGATGTTCCAGAAGCTCATTCCAGAATTGCCTATTAGTTCTGTGACATGGCCCAGCTGATAGGAAATGCATAATCAAAAAATAGACCTCACCCATGTCAATGTCCATATCAGCCTCTGTTGATCTCTATGGAGCAGATGGCTGAGAATTTTGATTAGCCTTTCCAGATAAGTTCAATGATTTCATACTTCCAGATGGTGCATCACAAGGGGGAATATAC
The DNA here is from genome assembly GCA_018342035.1 of Solanum appendiculatum. Classification (NCBI taxonomy): domain Eukaryota; kingdom Viridiplantae; phylum Streptophyta; class Magnoliopsida; order Solanales; family Solanaceae; genus Solanum; species Solanum appendiculatum. The sequence continues at coordinate 908,676 of JAGDQO010000503.1, read as the reverse complement.
TTCCGAAAAGACATCCGTCCAATATAACCTAATATATATATATATATGATACATTCATCAAAATCCTTTCCAAAATATGATGTCAAGAAAATGAAAAATAAAACAAATAAAAAGAAAGAAATGTTGAATTATCACATCGCTTTATAACTTGCCGCAGAGATGCCATGTACAGTTAAAATTGCAAATTTCTTGCACATGCTTGGGAGGAGCCTCAATTACGGAATAAATGAGGAAAGGAACAGAAGTTGATCCCATTGTTAATTAACACTCAGCGATGTGAATTGCCATCCCAGGGACAAGTTTAGAAATGGAGAAACCTCTTCTTTTAACGGCAATAATCTGTAATGCAGTTTCACAGTTCATCATATTTAGACCATGCTGTATTCCAGTCTACACATAATCTAAAAGAGCCACACTACAGCTAAGGGAAAGTGAATTTTGACTGAAATTCTGGAACCCTTTATTTCTTTTTTGATAAATCTAAAACTATAGAACCCACATTTCAGAAACACATAAATCTGTTGTAGCTAGATTTCGTTCAAAGATTAGTAGAACAATAAAAGGATGCAGACATTAAAAATTTAAAACTGTTACAAATAAGAGAAGTTTAAAAAGATCCTACCTTGCAAAGGAAAAGAAGAAGTTGCTATGAACAGGATGAACTTAGCAAACACGATGTCAAAATAATCCTACTTTGCTCAAAAAAAGGGAATTTTTTTTGAAATAAGAACCTGTAAATAGGGGAAGAATTCTTGAATTGAGAAAGAGATGCCAAACAGAGGTTTCCAACAGATAGTATACACACAAAAATGGAAGATGAAAGAGAGGCAAGATGTAATGCATCTCCAAACTAAATATAGGCAATAAGCCATATATACCAGATGAAAAAACAACAGAAAATAAGAAGTACAAAGATACAGGAAAAAGAATAAGGAGGAATTACCATGTGGGGGTACTTGTCCTCATCAACAACCCTTGTGTTTTCAAGCTTAATGTTGAGATACTGATCGACTGAATGTAGTGTTCCTCGAATAGCCAAATCGTTCTTCAACTCCACAGTCACTTCTCTGCCCACCAAATCCTTGAAGTATGAGAAAAACAACTGGAAAACACAGTGGGCCAGGGGAAAAACCAAGTTAGAACATAGACCAAATAAATTCATGAGGAAAAAACTCAAATAAGAATAGATTCAAATGAGGTAAATAAACTTTCTACTCTAGAACAATCGAAGAAAACAAAGCAGACACCAATTATATACAGATTAGGCGTGAATAAAGACGAACATACAACAATAAGAAAGAGAGATCAGAAAACAATACTGTGAGCTATCTGCTTCAAAAAAAACTGAAAATTTTCAGCCTTTCTTATAACACAGTACAACGACAACAACACACCTAGTTTGGAATATTATAAAAGCTCATAATACTGTGAGGGATTTTGAGGTGAGATATGCAGATATTAAAATACGCACAAATAATCCACCACTTCTTGAGAATCTTCAAGAGCTCTATACACTTCGTCGTCAATATCCCTATGTTCCAAGACCCTACTCTCCACCCATCATCTCCCTTAACCCCCTTACCACCCCTGACCCTCACCCCCAACCTATAAACTAAAACTCAACATAGCACACTATACTCACCTCAAAATCCCATTTGTTTAGACTAAATTGCATATAAAGGAGATGTTATTCAAACACATGTCTCGATTGATTAGGAAATGAAATCAACTGTAACTTTTGACTTCCTATAATCCCAAATTTCGGAAAATAACAAAAAAAATGAAAAAAATAAAGCATCTTTCACGGACTTATTTATTTCTCCTAATCTTAAATATTCACAAAACTTGATAATTTCCAGCATACTACACAGCATTACAACTTAAAAAGCAATCCATTACATTACACGCCAAGCAAAAACCACAAAGGAACTTGAGAAATCGAAGTTGAGGATTTGTTTAGGGTGCGTACCAATACAAAACATGGGGCAACAAAAACAGAAATTCAGTACTATTACAAGGAAGAATTAGGGTTTTTTGTGTTACAGAGACATCTAGAGAAGTTACATTTCTGACTTCGAATTTAAAGCATGCAACATAAAGAGATTCACAATTGTATAATGGAAAATCGAAAATATAAAAAAGGAGTAAAAACTCAGTCTTTATTGAAAAATTGAAGAAAAGCCCTTTCGAACAATAATAGTATATACCCATTGAATTTAACATAACCATTTGCATGAATGTAATGGTATAAATCTTTTATCTTTTTGAGATTTAAAACTCATAGTAACTCAAATTTAGAACAATAATAGTATATGGCCAAGATGACCCAAGGTAATTGAAGATGCTATAAAACAGAGAAAAAAAAATCTAACTTCAAAAGAAAACGAAGGTTAAATTAGTACACAGCAGAGGCCCAAAATTACCGATTACCGGTATGAGACCAAATATTTTCAACGGAAGCTCGATCACTTCAGCTTGCTAATCTACCTTCACTTTGACAGCTTTACCTAATCAACTCCAATATTAAAGGCTTACAGTAGTCAAATAGTCATGTATAAATACATGCATCTGCAAATCAATACACAAAGTAAGAGAAGCAAGAAATTAGAAGAGTTCACCACAAAAGTAAAACATATAAAGCAACCACAACAAAAGAGCAATGGAAAATTGAACAAAAACCAAGCCAATCGAATGAAGAATCGACGAAAAGAGAGCTAAAACCAAAAAGGGAAAAAATCAAATCAAATCTAATAGCGATAGCTGGAAATATGTTGACAGAGAAAACAACATTAGCATGAAATAAATGGAGAAAAAAAGAACAAGGTGGAATTGTACAGAACCATTCCAGGGAGATTTAATTAAGCATGGATTTTTTTCCAGGGGATGGAGAATATGAAGAGATTTTATTTAGAGTTGAAGAACTGGAGTTGGAGAGTAGACCCTTTTGTTTGATTTTTGAGTATATATGCAAACACATTACAATAGCTGAAGTTGATGCCAATATGGCATTGCACATTACAATACCAATAACGAAGGGCCACAAGAACTCATTACATTAGTCTCACTCAAAGTACAACAAAATAATGCAGACGGTACAAGAAACTACTGCCATGTTAGTCCCACTTGTTGGCTTATATATAATAGGAATATATATATATTAAACTAGTATCTAGTATGTATTTAGTGTGATTCGTATGTATCTGAGATAAATAGTTTGCATCCCTCCCATCTCGCTCGCCTCAAATAGCGTATCTGGTAACAAAAATATATGTATCTAAGTTTATTTTTCTCAATATATGATAATTCTTAATTAGTGGTAAGATATCTAATATTTTGAAAGTATAAGTAATAATAATATATATATATATATAATAGTGAAGTATGTCCAATCATTAGATTTTCCTCTTTTTTTTCTTTTAAAGACCAATCCCAAATTTTTGTTTGGCAACATTTAAAATTCATGATACAAATATTATTTTATTTATTAAATTATGAGTTTAAATTTAATATTTTTTTAAAAAATTCACATAAAAATTTATATTCTGCGTCAAAATATACTTGGTCGATTGGTGCTCTTTGTTTGCTAAAATGGCAATGATTGCAACAAGAAAATACAAGAGCTTTGTGTTTTTATATTTTTCTAAAATGACTTTATTGATGACAAAACCAAGAAAATATTCCAAAAAAACAAATAAAATCATTCATGGAATTTTATTTATGCAAATGTTGTAGATAGAGAGGTTATTTTCTATGAATAAGTTACATAAATCACATAGTGTAAAGATTAAATTACTATCTATCCCTATTTTTTTTAATTACAATAATCCCTTAAAATTAAGTATAAGTTACATAAATCACATAGTGTAAAGATGAAATTACTATCTATCCCTACTTTTTTTCTAATTACAATAATCTCTTAAAATTAACCCAATGATACATTAATACATTAATACGGATACATTATTAAAATAATGGATTTTAGAGATTTTTAAAATATATAGGGAAATATGAAAAATAGTTTACTTAAAGCTGTGTAATTTAGTAATTTTTCCTAAAATTAACTCAATCCGGATACATTAATGAAAGCGCGGATACATTAATACAAATACATTATTAAAATAAGGGATTTCCCAATCCGGATACATTAGTGAAAGCGTGAATACATTAATACAGCAATCCGGATACATTAGTGAAAGCGTGGATACATTAATACATATACATTATTAAAATAAGAGATTTCCTAATCCGGATACATTGGTGAAAGCGCAGATAAATTAATACATTAATACGGATACATTATTAAAATAAAGGATTTTAGAGATTTTAAAAAGATATAGGGAAATATGAAAAATAGTTTACTTAAAACTGTGTAATTTAGTAATTTTTCCATTTTGTTAATGATGATCAGCCTCGGCCCAACTTAAAAGTTCAAGCGGATCCATTAACACAAAGCCATTGGCCCACGAATATGTCTAAGCAATTCATATTTGGGTTCAAAGCACCAAATTCTATCCCAGTGAGCTTGAATCTGTCTCCTACGCTCGCGCAGGTGTCTCCCAACTCTGCTCCATAGACCGAGTTGCAGCCCAACGTAGCGTCAATTTTTCCAGAAACTGTACATTATTGTGAGAAAAAAATTTCAATCACGATGACAATAATTATATTTATCCTAATCAATAATAATAGTTGGGTTAGGCTTTAGTAAAGGAAGAAGGGAGTTAAGTCTCAACTATCAAATTACTACTATACAAAGCGCACTCCACAAATGGATTAGTTAAGTTATTAGACTGATACTTTAAATGAGACCAATACAATCAAAAAGAAAATACCAACCTCGTTCAACAACTAATAATGTTTTAAAATGTATTGGAACACAAGAATATATATTCTCATTGACTTTATTTATGTCGTACTATTTGATTGAGCACGTAGTTTCAAAGAAAGTAAAGACTTTTGAAAATTTGAAATCTAAAATAAAATCTATGAAGTCAAAATTTAAAATTTATGAATTTATAATTAACTATTCCTACAAATTGAATTGATTTCCTAAAATAAAAATACAGCGTATACACAAATTTTACATGGTTCATGATAGTTTATATTGTAGATTTGCCCCTGCATTAAAAAGTCAGGTAACCTATTTGATTGGACATAAAATTTAAGTGAAAAAATGAAGACCTTTAAAAATTGTGATTTTAAGTAGGTTATTATGTTTATGTGTTTATAATACTTTAGAAACATGTGATTTTAAACATATTTAATATTATAGAAATTAGAAAGTTTAAATTAAAGTATTTATATATTTAAATTATATTTTTAAATTGACTAAAAAGGTAATAGATTCACATAAATTGAAACAGAGGAGGCAAGTTTACTTTTTATTGATGAATCACAATTTAAAACATGCAAACTTACTGGCAATTTGTCTACTCTCAACAGCCAGTGCAATGAGAAGAAAAGAAAGAAATATTGCCAATTTCTTAGCTTCTTGGTTAGTTTTTTTTCCAGCCATATTACTATGTTTTCTACAAAGCTATAGTATTATATATTTTGCTCTTAATGGAGATTAGTGCATGTTATTATTATTAATAAGATAAGATAATTTATAGTGTGGAAAATACATTGGAAAGACCAAAACATGAACTAGAGATCAAATTCATTGTTGTGGTAATATGGCCGGCTTAGCTAATCAAGTTCAAAATTGATATAACCTAAGATTAATTAAGAAGGTATTGATGAAGAAGACGATCGCTAAATAATCTTTCGAAAACAATCTTGTTCACTCTCGATATGATTTGCGTGCACACCATATACTCTTTCTAACTTCACTTATGAAATTAGACTAAGCATGTCATTATATATACTATTGTTGTAATGATCAGACATTTCAATAACAGTCATCCTTCCGTAGCAATATTTCACTGACTTATTTTTTATAACAATATTTAAGCAATAAGAAAAAATTTAAACAAGCAGCGTTATTATTATACGGAGAGATTCGAACGCATTAGTTGTACGTATGATTTACAATATATAAAGGCATAAAACCCCCCTTGTAATTCTAACAAAACTTGTCTAATTAAATTAAAACCAGTTGCCTAATTAAATAAATCACTCTGCACTTTATAATAGTTAAAACTAATTATAGAAGGAAAAAAGTTAATTAAATTTATCCCCAACAACTAAGGTACATGACTTGCCGTAGGGACTCATCAGTTTGCTTTTTCTCCAAACAATATTTTCTTCTGAGATGATCACCGGAACCGGCGAGAAAACCGGAGAATAGTCGGACGTCAGCGACGTCCGACTTCAACTTCTCGCCGTGATCGGAATATCCGTTCACGACTGCTAAGCTAGCTGCCATCCAAACGCGGCTCAAAAATATCATCATGTTTTAATTTGTGAGTTTTGTGTTTGTTAATATTGATATAGTAGAAATAGTGTACGTGATAAATAGATAGTATAGTTGTTTGATGATGTATACTTACTTTTAAAAGTGTATTTATACGGGAAAAGGAAAGGCGGTGCGTGAAAATGTATTTAATCAATGACGGGGATAGAATTTTCACTAAAAAATAGTATCTACATAATTTTAAGGGCGACAATTTATTTATTTTTTTTAAAAAAAAATCTCAATTATTCTGACCTTTGCTTGTTGGCATATTATGAGTAAGAAAATACAAAATAGGTTAACTGAGGGTGGAGATAAAAGTTAATTAGTACTATCATACAAATTAAAATACGTATTATTGTGTCTTACAATTTATTTGTCTTCATTTTATTAATTAAAAGTTACCTCTTAGATAATGTTTTGGTAATGGGACTAGGTAAAAATTTTCCTATTTAATCTCAAATATGTTTTGGCACGTGGTACGGTCAAGGACTGTGTTACAGGTTGCAAACATAGGTTGCATGAGTCATCTCAAAATGATCAAATCCATTACAAGGGTACCATCGTTTTTATCAAAAATAATTGTCTTTATCCAAAGCAACAAGGGATAACGTATCATGAAAAGATGTGCTAAAGTGAAGAGGTCTCGTGTTTGAGATGTGGATATGGAAAAATTTCACTTCTTTTAAATTCAAAATAGTCGAATTTCAATATGAGGATCGAACACCAGATAAAAATAAAAAAGAAAAACAAGGGACAACGTGCATATCACGTGACTCTCAGTCATAGATTAATAAATTAATACTGTACAAAGTTTGTTTGTCTAAAATGAATCGAGTTAAAATAAACTAAATAATGGATTACAATTTAATTTGTTCAATCTGACTCAATTTATCGTATATCGAATTTGTATTCATATCTAATGAAAAAATATAGTATTTTAAAATGTTGGTCAAAGTTTGTATTGTTTGATTCTAAGGTTCTGTTTGGTCATGCGATATGAAATCATGAGTAAAGTTAAAGTTTTGTTTGGACATGCGATTTGAACATTTTATGTTGTGTGTTTTCTCATAAATATAAAAACCTCATAAGTTGTAAAACTATTAAATTGACCCAATTCTTTATACAATCTTACCAAATAAGCACAAGTTTATAAAATTGCATAATACACTATCACAAATATATTCTTAAAAAATACAATATTTATTGATCAAGCTTTAATTCAATGAAAAAATAAAATTAATAAGTTGTGGTGTACTGCTCTTTAATATAATCCTCCCACATAGTACGGACAATCTTCTCACGTTGAACTTGCATTTCTCGTTCATATGATTGAAAAGACGAACCAACATTGTTAGTTTTAGCCATTTGTTGGTCAATTTGGTTGGTAAATATATTTGATAAAAAATAATGAATTTGGGTGAATATAAATTATAGAGTAGAAATTAATTTGAAGTAATATTAAATTCTATGTAGCATTATATGAGATATAAATAGTTTAAAAAGTAATAATATGAATTATAATTTTTATTTACATATGAAATAAATGGTTACAAAATATAAACTTGTGGGTCAATTTTAGTATTTGAAAAATCCCAAATCATGATTTGAAATTCCCCAATCATGATTTTTGGAGAATTTGAAATTTCATCTCATGATATGAAATCATGAGATGAAAAAGTACATGTCCAAATAATGATTTCATCTCATGATTTCATATTGCATGTCCAAACGCCTACTATTAAAAGAAATTCAGAGATAATATCTCAAATGGTCACTCAACTATGGATAATTTTCTCAGAAAGTCACTCAATTATGACTAGTTTTCTCAGAAAGTCACTCAACTTTGTTTTATAACCCCAAAGTCACTTAGCTATGTATAGTTATCTTAGAAAGTCACTTAACTATGAATAGTTATCTTATAAAGTCACTCAACTATTGGTATTTTAATAGAATGTCACGCAACCAATTTAAATAATTTTTTCATTAAATTTTGTTGAAGTGAAAATTTTATTTTTAGCTAAATTTTTAATAAATAAATAAATTCTTATTGTAATCATTTTATTGATGTGTCCCACTAAAACTAAGTAATATATATAACACAACAAAATTTAATACTATAGTTAGTAAAACAAAATTATATCTTAAGTACCAATATAAATTATAAATACAAACACAAACAACTCAGTTACGTATTTTATATAAGAAAATTAGCTTATAATTGGATAATCAGTTAATTATATCAACCTTTGAACAGTAGTGAGACAATAACAAAGATTCCAATGTTTCTTAATTATATATGGGAAAATTAAAGTAGCAAATTATGTCGTCATATTTGAGTGATTGCTTTAAATATTATTTTCAATGCATGTAAAATAAAAAGCCTTGATAAATATATTTTTTTATATAATTTTAGTGGGGTGCATCAATAAAATGATTAAAATGGACACTTTTTTATTTTTTAAAAATTTAGTATAAAATAAAAATCTCATGTCAATAAAATTTAATTAAAAATTATTTAAATTAGTGGGATCACTTTTTATATGAAATATCAATATTTAAGTGACTTTCTAAGATAACTATTCATAGTTGAGTGACTTTCTAAGATAACTACACATAGTTGAGTGACTTTTGAGTTATAAAACAAAGTTAAGTGACTTTCTGAGAAAACTACCCATAGTTGAGTGACTTTCTGAGAAAGTTATAAAAAGTTGAATGACCATTTGAGATATGATCTCAAGAAATTCATGTGACAATTAAAAAGGAACAGGGAGTACATGTTTTCCAGGTTTGCTATTTCATTTCAGAAAAGTAACACATTGTGGGTGATAACTGGGGGAAGTGTGACACAAACATGTCATGAAGAAACTTGTGTTAATTTCTTGGAAACCCGAAAAACACGTATAGTACTGTATACTAGTCAAGTCAACAAAGACTAAAGAGTAGTTTTTTTCTTTCTAATAACAATTTAATTACTTGCTCAAAAACTTATCTCTATGATTATTGATCTGAATTTCTTTACAGCTAATGGAAGGTGTAGCTATGCTTTCCGTTCTCATTGTTGTTGTTATTTTACATGGATTTTCTTGTGTGCAAACTAGAAATGTTTATTCAGGAATTCAGTGCATTGAAAGTGAAAAAAATGCTCTTATAAAGTTCAGCCAAGGTTTTAAGAATCCGTCACGAAGCATATTGTCTTGGATGCTTGACGAAAATTGCTGTAGATGGAAAGGTGTGGAATGCGACAATACAACTGGGCATGTGATTACTCTTGATCTGTGCACACAATTCTTGCAAGGTGAGTTCAGGATTTCTTTACTTGGCTTGCCACATTTAAAGCACTTAGACATGAGCCAAATTGATTTCCTCGGGGCACATATTCCTGATTTCATTTCCAGCTTTAAAGACCTGGAGTATCTCAATTTGTCTAAAACTAATTTCAGGGGAGAGATTCCTGAGCATCTTGGGAATCTGTCGCGGTTACAGTTTCTTGATCTGAGTGGTGATTTTTCACTCCGGGTGAATAACCTTAAATGGATTCAGCCTCTCTTCTCTATGAAAATTCTTGATTTGAGTGGTGTTAACATGAGAAGCGCGGAAAACTGGCTACCTGACATCAATTTGTTAAATTCTCTCTCAGAATTACGTTTGTCTGCTTGTCAGCTTACTACATTTCCTAAATTGCTTCCGACTTTTTTGAATTTCACATCCCTTCGGATTCTTGATCTTTCATTAAACTATTTTAATGCTAGGATTCCTAGCTGGTTGTTCAACACAAGCCACAATCTTGTTTATCTTAATCTCACAAGAAGTCAGTTGAACGGTTTACTTCCAAATGCCTTTGGCAATATGAGTTCACTTAGAGTTGTTGATCTTTCTGGGAACTCTCTCCTAGGCAATCTTTCACATTCCTTTGAGAAAATGAGTTCAGTTTCCTTTCTTGATCTCTCAAGAAACTCGTTTACGGGTTATTTACCACCAACCCTGCCATCAAAGCTGAAATATTTGGATATTTCTGATAATCAAATGGAAGGTCCTTTAGCAAGAAGCATCACACAACTTAAGCAATTAGTTGTCCTCAAGGTTGCAGGGAACTCTTTCAATGACTTGATTACAGAACATTTCTTGAATTTCGCTGATTTGAGAGTGTTAAACTTGTCATCCAACTCATTCATCCTCAATGTAAGTGCAACTTGGATGCCTCGTTTTCAACTTGACTCTATAAGCCTGCGGTCTTGCCAACATGGTACACAGTTTCCCCAGTGGCTTCAAACACAAAAAGAGTTGTCATTTATTGATATCTCTCGCGCTAACATCTCAGGAGAAGTGCCTGATTGGTTTTGGAATTTTTCTGCCAAGGTTTATCACATAGACCTTTCGCAAAACAATTTCCGAGGAGAAGTCCCTGAATTTACAGATAGAGTTCATCTTACAAAATTGGACCTGAGTGACAACAATTTCCATGGTCCTTTGCCTCATTTTTCACCCAATATGATGACATTGATTTTGGCAAGGAATTCATTTAACGGTACTATCGCCCCTGTATGTGAATCGCTTGTCATGAATAACTCTCTCGGTCTTCTAGACCTATCCTCAAATTCTCTATCAGGACAACTTTTAGACTGTTGGAGATATGGGAAGAATCTGCAAGGATTGAATTTAGGTCATAATGATCTATCAGGAGAGATACCTCATTCCATTGGAGATCTTGCTAATCTATTCTTTCTGCAATTGCAAAACAACAGTTTCTCCAAAATTCTGCCTTCATCATTGAAGAAGATAATAGGACTAAAAATTCTTGATGTTTCTGAAAATAGTTTATCTGGAAAGATACCAAATTGGTTAGGAGAGAGTTTAAATACTCTAGAGATTCTTAAATTAAGCAGAAACAAGTTTGATGGAATTATTCCTAGGGAGATTTGCCTGCTTAAATACTTATATTTTTTGGACCTTAGTTCGAATGCACTATCAGGAGTCATTCCAAGGTGTGTTGATAATCTCGGAACCATGTCCGGAGAAGAGGAGGCCCCTTCCTTTACTCATGGACCCTATGCAGATTACAGGATTCATGGAATGCTCGCTATTAAGGGAAACAGTTACGACATCTTTTTTCGCTGGTATTACATAGTAATTGATCTATCACACAACCATTTATCAGGGGAAATTCCCGAGGAAATCACCAGCCTTACTGCACTGACGGCCTTGAATTTATCAAGTAATAATTTCAGAGGAGCAATTCCACGTGACATTGGCAACTTGTATGTTTTGGAATCTCTCGATCTTTCCAGGAATAAGCTGTCATGTACATTTCCTCCCAGTATCATACAACTTAATTATCTTGAGGTCGTGAATTTTTCTTTCAATGATTTGACAGGAGAAGTTCCACCATATGAACATCAATTCGAAACCTTTGAGAATAGTTCTTATGTTGGAAATCCAAACTTGTGCGGAGTCCCACTCTCACGAGTCTGCTCGGATAATTTACATGAGGACATGATTGACTGTAGTAATAACAACAATCAGGAGGTTCAACAGGGAGAAAACAACAACTGGCTCGAGGAATTTTCGTTCTACATTAGCATGGGAATTGGATTCAATACAGGTTTCTTGTTATTTTGGGTTACTCTAATGTTGAAAAAGTCATGGAGATATGCCTATATGAGGTGCCTGGAAAACATGGGCAATAAGATTTATGTCTTTGTTGCCATCAGATTGAGAAAAATTCAAGCAGCAAAGACAGTGACCAATTGTCCAAATTGAGCTGCTTCTCTTTACTTTTCTGTCTTTTCTTATATAATATTGTGTTTTGTATCATCTTTTTTACTTCCAACTTGGTTTGATGGTTGCTATCTGTTGCAATTTGCACCGTATCATATTGTTATTTTAAATATAATGTTTATTTATATTAGCACTTACATTTTATTGTATTGTTTTTTGTTATGGAAAGATAGTAAATATTCGATGAAATTAGTTGATATGCGTGTAAGCTGATCCAGAAACCATCGTTAGAAAATGAAAATGAAATGATGATAAACAATTACAAAAAGAACTGCATCCCAAATGAGAAATGTTATTTGGGGACTGCAAGAGTAATGTTTAAATAGTTACATTTTTTTTTCTTTATAAAAAGGGGAAATAAACTTCTATGTAACAATGATACAAGAGAATATATATACTAATAATAATAAAAGGTAGATGGGATTTCTAAGCCCACCATGGAGCATCACCAGTTCTGAAGTCTGTTTCAACCCATGGAACAAACACCACCTTCCCATCATCAATGTCTGCATGAGCCAATGCCAAGGACTGTGCCAAATAAGAAAACACAATGTTAGTATTAGTATCGCGTCCACCTGAACCTAGTATTTTCGAGACCGAACATAAATTTATTTATAAACATCCACAAAAATAGTAAAAAATAGTAGATATGAACGCATTACTATAAAAATACATGAATTCAACGCTAAAAACCTTTCTAAAGGTTGAACCTATAAAGTTTAGATCCTAGATTCGCCCCTACTTGTGAGGGCGTAAACATAACATGTGTTATTATTAATAGTCTCTAACCAGCCAAAATCAATGAATTTAGAATGAGCGTGATCTTAATGTATGTATATATTCTTATAAATTGTTCGAGCTAGAAACAATGTGTTCAGTCGAACCAACAGAAGCCGCCCTAAATTCGCCTTGAAGCCAAAAGGCAAAAGGCTCATTGATAAGAAAAATATAAAGACAACTACTAGAGCATTTCAAACAGAGGTTTTAAATTTACCAAAGGAGCAGGTCCTCTAACAACTTTTCCTTGATTGTTGTATTGAGATCCATGGCAAGGGCAAATGAACTTGTTCTCAGCAGTATTCCACGGCACGACACAACCAAGGTGAGTGCACACGGCATTGATACCATAGGTCGCAAGTGTTCCATCATTCTCCACAATAAGGTAAGTAGGATCTCCCTAAAATGACATTGCAACAATATAATATGTTGGGAAGAATTGTTTAAATGTGCCACGGATTTGATAAGATCATCAAGTAAGAAATTATGACACTAAACGAAAATGTACGAGTACCTTTAGTCCTTGTGCGAGGGTTCGGGTTCCAGGTGCATGAGTTTTGAGCCATTCAGTTGCAACAACATCATTGCCATTAGCATCTTTGGCAATGGTACCACCACTACCACCTCCTGATCTGTTGATCAATTCCAAATAGAACGACAAATCACGAGTCATGGCTAGTTACACAAACGTAACAACAATGCCTCGTATGAGATAGATAGATAGATAGATTGATCAAGTCAGTCTAGTGATATACTACAATAGCAATAGCATATCAATAATTCTTGCTATGACACCCTGTTTCTTCCTTTATCTCTTGTGAGTTACAAAGGAATTGTTAAGATATCAAGTTTCCATGGCATTACATTTGTCTATAAGTCCATAGTTTTACCTAGAATGAAACTTGGAAACACAAAATTACAACTAATCGAAGAAAAAATCTTATCCAAAAGTACAAATTTTACACTATCACGCCACAAAATAGGAGTTAGATAGAATATAGAATAACAACGTACTAATAAGGATACAAATCCAAGGAAAGCGTAAAATAAAACTATACACAAATTTCTTCATAACTTATACGTGTATTAGTAATACAGACTTCTCAATTGGAAACCAAACGTCGTATACATGAATAACTTACTTCCTAATTAGCTACTAAACATTATATCTTATGCAGAAATTAATACATCAATAAATTGCCTCCTTACTAGCTACCAACAATATTGTGTAAAACCTCAAAGAAGTAATTTGTGCGCAAAAGGAAGAAAGAACTAACCCAGGAGGTGCAAAGAAAGCAGCATAAGGTACAAGCATTGCACCAGTTGGTAAAGCAAGAGCACCCAATAAAAGCAAATTCATGAGATTCCTTTTTTCCATATCAGGCACTCTATCATCTGCTGGAATACTAGTTGCCATACATTTCACTTTCATCCTCTTATCCTTTCCCATTCCATGACCATTAATCTTCATCGGCTTCACAAGCAACGCTTGTGAAACCGATGAAACACCACTTTTGCTTGAGCATAGCTGAAAATTATTACAGTGGCTGAGTCAGAATTTTCACTAAAAACTATATACACATAACAAGTAATTTTTAATAATATATACACATATACAGTATAATTTTTCAATGCTATGTTTAACTCCCCACATTACCTGAGAAGGAGTTATAGGAGAAAGAGTGGAAGAAGCCATGTTAATGTGTTGTCTTTTTGAGAAGAGAGGGAGTGGATGGATGTTTTTCTTGTATTGTAGAACAAAATAGATTACTAGAAAGATGATGAGAGTCACTCAATGACTTAGATAAGGCAACTGACCAGTATAGCCACACATTTGGATATTAGCCTTTTTCAATTGTTTCTATTTTCTATTGATGGATTATGAATTTCCACTTTACATTTCATATCCAACAAATGAGATGTTGGGTCTATAGTTGGGCTCATAAATCAGCTTTAAAATTATTTTTGTACAATAAGTCTATAAAAATTTGGAAATGGGCCGCTTTATTTGGTTGTGTCTTAGTAGCTTACATTGCACTTGATTTATAAAATGGTAACTTACAATAATCCCATTAATTTAGAAGTTAATTACTTAGATACACGCTAGTTTGTAATGTTACAAAGGTTACCAGATTTTGATATGTCTAGATACGTTCAGATATATTTATCTCGGGATACATGAGTTCAAAATTAGGTATAATTTGTTTTAGATACACTATATCCAAGTGAATTTATATGTATCTAGGATACATAGACAAATTTCGCTCGCCACTCTCCTATCTCGTTCACGTATCTGGTATTCCTGATACATGCGAATCACACCAGATACATGTATTTGGAATACGTAGACAAATCTCACTGGTCTTTCTCCTATTCTCACTCACATATCTCCCTATTTTAGTGTATCTGGTAGCAAAATATATGTATCAATGTGTATCTGACTTGAAATTTGGTATGAAATTATTAATTAGTGAGATAAAATATTATTATTTCATACTACAGTAAAAATTAGTTAATATGGTAAGAATGTTTGTGTAATTAAGTAGTTTCTCATTTTTAAAAGAAAAAATACATAATTACCCCATCGAGAATGTTTGTGTAATTAAGTAGTTTCTCATTTTTAAAAGAAAAAATACATAATTACCCCATCGAACTTATACCCTTTTTTGAAGTAGACACCTAAAGTTTGCGGGAGTCCTATTACCCCATGAAGTCATTTTAAAGTAGCATATATACCTCCTTTTTGGATCATTCCCAGTTGTAATAAGGCAAGTGCAAATCACGCACCAACCCTAATCTACCACCTGTCATTCACTATTTAACTTTTAATTCTTTCATTTTTGCCTTTAATTTTCTATTTTGAATTTTTTTTTGAATTTTTTCTCTTTTCAATTTCTACTTTGCCTTGACTTTTGGAAATTTTTTTTGAATTCCACCGTCACAAATCATAGTGACAACACTCCATCATTGCACTACTTAATCACTAGTAAATCATGACAAATAATCAAAATATGAAAATTAGAAGTTCTATCAAACCAAAATTTAAATCACCATCTTCATCCCAAATCGCCTGCTTTATTTATTAGCATCACCATTTTGGATCTTAAGTTTTTTGAAAAGAGAAAACTACTTAGTCAAGTTTTAAAAAGAAGAAGAAAGAATCTAATAATATCACATTTTAAAAATACAAAATCTGAGCAAGAATGGTGATTTTTAATTTTTGGCCTGTTGAAAAAGCTTCTTAAAAGGCTATTAATGGTGATTTGGGGAAGATGGAAAGATGGGTATAATTTATTAATTAAAAAAATCAAACCAAAAATGTCACATGGCATTTTAACACTGATTTGGGGCTGTAATATTACTCCTTCACACGCCCAGTTTTCGTGAGAATACAATTGTAGTAAAAATGGCTGAAAAAGGTGTATTTATCGTGAATATAAATAGTTTCGTGGGGTAACAGGACCCCTGCAAACTTTAGGTGTCTACTTCAAAAAAGGGTATAAGCCCGATGGGATAATTATGTATTTTCTCTTTTTTAAAAGGAGGAAAATTTGTTTGGAGCATAATTATTATTAGTAGCTAAAATTTGTCTAGTTATGATTGGTAACTATTGGTTTGAAGTTTTATTTGTTCACTAGTTTCTGTTTTGGAGTTGTATCTGTTCGTTCAATTTGATTGTATCAACATATAATATATTTTTCTTATAACTCTCCTATTATTGAGTTTGATGAATATTTTATCTCTTGTGGTATATTGATGCGTTAACTTTTTTATTAATATTATCTCTCATGAATTGGATTATATTAATCTATCTCATAAGAGAAACTATCTTTTAAATTGAATGAAACTTATATGTACATTAGTATCTAAGTCATTTATTCTGGATAGAACTTCGAGGTTGGTTAAATGATGGACATAATGGTTCATTGAAAGTAAAGTCACTACCAGCATATGCGTCCTGTTTAGAAGGAAAAATGACTAAGAAACCTTTCCTATTAAAAAGAAAATAAAGGTAGTGATAAGTTAGAATTAATCTTCTGATTTGTGCGATAAATGATCATTCAGGCAAGAGGTGAATTTGAGTATTCTGAAATTTTCAGAAGGTTACTCATGATATGAACATATATTTTTGATGTTTTGTAAGTTTGAATGTCTTGATAAACTCAAAATATTTAAGACAGAAATGAAAATAGCATCATGAAAAATATATAAAGTCATTGCAATCTGATTGTAGTGACGTACACCCCTCTGCAGAGCTGATGAGTCACTTATCTGATAGAATAATTGCATTTCAATTGTCTACACCAGACACTCTATAATAGATTGGTGTTAAAGAGAAAAGAAATAGACTCTTATGAAGATGATAAGATTAATGATTGACTTATTCGTAGTTATTTTGCTTCTTTTGGGATATGTTATAAGAACCACATATTACATTCTGAATCTAATTCCTTTCAAATTAGTACCTTGGACAACTATAGAACTAGTTAGATTTGACGTAAGTCTAATTTGTGACATGTTCAGATATAGAATTGTCCAACACATGTGCTGAGAGGGAGAATAAGCAAATTAGAATTAAGAAAGGAATGTGTGTTAATTGAATATCCTAAAAGAATCTATCCTAAAGAAAATAAGGCAATTGTTGGCACAACTGTCAGATTTCTAGAAAAGGATCATTTAATAAACCAAGTTCCTAGAAGTAAACTAGTTTTATAGGAACTGAACAAAGAAATAACAAATGAGTCAGTTATAAATTCAGACGCTCAAGAACATCTAACCGGTATGTCAGAATTGACGTTCCATTGCATTTAAGTAGTGAGAGAAACATTACTAGACATAAGAAAATCTACTACCTTAAGTAGTGGGAGTGATGTTGAGCAAATTAAATAACACTACATGAAAAAGTTGTTAATATTTCAATATCGAAAGATTTTGAAGAAAATATGAAGATTCAAGAACATGAAAGTGTGATTGTAGTAGTACTTAGTCGTAGTGGGAGAATAATAACGAAAATTGATTTGCTTTGTATGCTTGAGAGAACTTTCTTGATAGAACTCCGGAAAAGAAGTACACTCTTAGAGGGTTTCATGATAAGGTCCCTCAAGATCTAGTACAAAATCGATTTGTTACGACGAAGCACTACTAGACGAAATTGCATGAGAAAATAACTTGGTAAATTTCTTTCGATAAGAAATAAAGGAATGCCTGCGAAAATTGTAAATGCATAGTTAAGAGTCTAAGTGGGAGATTGTTATATACTATTAATCATGCGTTTAGACATAGTATCCTAACAATTTTCAAGATTAAACATCTAAGTGGGAGATTGTTAGGGTATATACTATTAACCATGCATTTAGATATAGTACATTATAGCAATCGTGATGGTTAAAATTCTAAGTGGGAGATTGTTGGGATATATACTATTAACCATATGTTTAGATATAACATTTATTATAGAATAATTATTTATTCAGTTTTAATAAAAGTTTTAATAGATCATATATTCGTTTATGGTGTCTGTTTACTTATATAGTAGATGATTTAGTGTCTAGAGTTTAAGCTTATACACAGAGGATTAAATCACCGGTTCTTATACGTATAAAGTTTTTGTTCACAATCTGAGATGGAAATTGGACATATCATCGATACGATTATAGCACAAGATTATATATAATTTATCTTGATTATGGGAATGGTATAGTTTCAACTTCTTATGCTAGTGCATTTTGTATGTATTGAACGAGACCGAGTAGAGATAATTGCTTCAGACTGACTGACAAAAGCATATTCTCTAAACTGTTAAATGTACTTATATTCTTAATCTTGATATAACTATTATGATCTGTATATATTAATTATCGTTTAGATTTATTAAAAGGTGAGATTATGAGATGGATCAATATGCCTGATAGATTGGATGATAATAATATATATTGGTGAAATTGTCACTCCCCGAGCCTACACTCTGGATGTGGTCGGCACTCGGAGACCATCGTTGGTCCCCCTGGGGGCTTTACCAGGACTAACTAATGAAAAGCCTAGGACCGGAAGTGATCTTAGAAACCAATCGCGCTCCGGTAAAAAATCTCAATATCGTATTCGTCTAGAAGAAAAACAAAAATTGTGTTTTCATTATGGTCTTACAGAACGACAATTATTTAAATACGTTCGTATCGCCAGAAAAGCCAAGGGGTCAACAGGTCAAGTTTTACTACAATTACTTGAAATGCGTTTGGATAACATCATTTTTCGATTGGGTATGGCTTCCACTATTCCCGCAACCCGTCAATTAGTTAACCATCGACATATTTTAGTTAATGGTCGTATAGTAGATATACCGAGTTATCGCTGCAAACCCCGAGATATTATTACGGCAAAGGATGAACAAAAATCCAGAGCTCTGATTCAAATTTCTCTCGATTCATCCCCTCATGAGGAATTACCAAATCATTTGACCCTTCAGCCATTCCAATATAAAGGATTAGTCAATCAAATAATAGATAGTAAGTGGGTCGGTTTGAAAATAAATGAATTGCTAGTCGTAGAATATTATTCTCGTCAGACTTAAACCTCAGACTAAAACCAAGGGTTCAAAAATTTTCTTCCCTTTAGGCGAAGTAAATTAACCCAAGGTTAAGTAAGATAAATCTGAGTTTGATCTAGATTTCCCCCATTTTTGTATCATAGACCAAGGATCTATTTTCATTCCTTGTCTACTCTTTTCTTTCCAGTATTTTGATTATGATTATTTTTTAGTATTCTATTTTACGCGTCACAGCAATTAGGAATTGAGAATCTATATCTTTAGATCAAAGAAGGGTCTAGCTGTTGGAATAATGGTATCCAATGCTATTTGAGCCCTTGTTGTTAGTAAAATTAGTGAATTAAGCGAAGGTACGGAAAGAGAGGGATTCGAACCCTCGGTAAACAAAAGCCTACATAGCAGTTCCAATGCTACGCCTTGAACCACTCGGCCATCTCTCCTACATAATGATTATGACCCCAAAACCGAGTGAATAGCGAGTCAGTCATAATCCATATTCCATTATTGGATAGGTACGACCAATCCATTTTAACTGAAAATTTTTCATCAAAGTCAAAGCAAAGAACGATTTTTCTTTCCTTCGAGGCTCTGGGATAAAGATACAATTTTTCATAAAAATTGTTCAAAAAATTCAATTCATGTTTGCAAAAACAACGTTCCCTTCTTTTTCTGATATTTTTCTATTTTTATAACGGATTAATTCAATGAATTAGAACTAATCAATTGATTGATGGTCTATATCTTTTAGACTCAAACGAACCCTCATCCTGGCTGACTACAAGCGAAAAACTAACTCAAACAATAATAGGCTTTAAATTGCATTAAATCTGATAAACTCAAATACTTAACTCATAAAGTCTAGACAATATTTAATATAAATACTTATAGTTTGTAAAACAACTCAAAAGAAGTAAATACTGAAAGACTCCTCAACTCTATCTATTTATCTATCTATGAAGCCTCTGTAGTTCAACATAGATGTTGGGACAAGACACACAACACCCTAAAAGACTAAACTGAAAGAGGAAAAAGAGGAATCCTCCGCAATGCAGGGAGGCTCACCAAAGCTAACTGGAATGTCAAATGATCTCAGCGAAGCGTCTATTGATGATCCTGAACACCTGTATCTGCATCATTATAAGATGCAGGTCGAATGACATCAATACATGGAATGTACGAGCATTCAAGGAGAACTGAAAGCATAGATAACTGAACTGACAAGACTGGAAGAAACACTCAACTCAATGTAAAGCCTTATTAGAGATAAAATCATTTAAAGTTGTACTCAACTCAATATAAAGCATGATTAGAGATAAAGTCATTTAAAGATATACTCAACTCAATGTAAAGCATGATTAGAGATAAAATCCTTTAAAGCTATACTCAACTTAACTCAATACAATGTAAAGCATGATTAGAGATAAAATCATTTAAAGCTTCATATATAAAAGATATAACTCAAGGATGCATCTAAAAATACAATAAATTACTCTTTACTCTTATTTGGGAGATTCTTTAACCGACAACCATCACTGTGAGCTATGTGATGATACAACATCTCGCCCACGCTGCCAGAACTGTCCTATACCTTGCCGGGGTGTAGAACAACCTCAACTAACTGGATCCCCTAAGCAATAAGGATTCATCTAAAAAGTATGATCATGTACCCATGTTGACAGACATGGTTTATGGGGATTGTGAGTTGTCTGAACTCTCCCCCATATCGGTGCTCAATACTACTCCCAATAATATACTCATGCTCAATGTTTTAAAACATTCTTTTTTCTTAATTTGAGGTAATTACTCAAAAGATCCTCTTAAAAGAGGTAACTACTCTGAAATATCTTTGTACTCATAACTCAATTAGAAAATAAAGTTTCTTTCTCAATGTAAAAGTAACACATTTGGGAATCAATTAGTTCCCTTAAAATTTACTTAAAAATTCTCTTGTTCAAAATAATAGAAGTTTAAGAACCTTTCAGACTCAACTCAGACTTAACTCAGACTCAACTCATTCTCATCCAAAAATGCTTTTAAGACTTACTCACATCTCATCAAACTCTTTTCTTGAAAACATTATTTATGCTCGATTCTATACTCATTAAGACACTGACAATCATGCATAGTGAATAATAATGCAAAAGCTTTGAAAAACTCATTCTTAAAATAATGCATCATAATGGATGACTCAAGACTTTCGAAACTCCAATGAATGAACTCGTGGACGCTCATGTTCCCTCAAAATCTTTCTCTTACTCATAGCATAAAAAAAACTCTTTATTCAATTAAAACAGTGCATTATAGAAAGCAATTTAGTAACTCAACTAGGGTTCATGTGAAACTAGGCCATGAACAGCGATTCGAGAATAAGACTCATATGGATAAACACAATCTTGATAATTAAACATGGAACTCAATGATGGAAATCATAACTCATTAGAAAACTCAATAGCATTAGGGTTAGAACTCAACTTGACTCTTTAATGACGGAATTGAGATGTAGGGCGCGTGGACGAACTCAGTCCAATGCTATGAATAGCCTTACATACCTGGGACGATGATTATCTAAGCGAAACTCGAAGGTCTTGCATGAAACTCTTGAACCCTAGCTTTTCTCCTTCTCTCTAATTCTTGCTCTCAAAAGATTCTAAGTGTTAATGAGAGAAAAAGCATGTTGGTTACTGATAAGGGGCTAATTTTAGTCCCAAAACGTCTGGGCTTTAATTATAAAATGATGGAAAAGACGAAAACACCCCTCTTTAAAACTGCCGAAATGACCTAGAGGTCACCTACGACTCGTGGTTCGACCTACGGACCGTAGGTACCATCCGTAGGTCTTGGGTCCCCGAAAATTGAGTTTTTGAACCTTTTTTTGACGATTTGACAGAACCAACCACGAGACCTACCTACGGTTCATCGTTCAAACGACGGACCGTAAGTCAGATCCGTCATGCACAAACTCAGAATTCTGATATGACAGTCTTTGGTAAAATGGACATAAATTTTTACTCCAAGCTCGAAAAAAGACAAACTTGGTGGCATTGGAAAGAGAACTCAAAGACCTTTAATTTGATAGGTCATGGGCCACCTAATTCATTATGTGCTGGGAGATATATTCGTTTGAAGTTGACCCTTATATGATCTTATACGAAAACTTAATTGGGAGAGGATCTTTGAACTGGACTTAGTACTAGAGGTTCCTTATGACCCTAATTCACCTATAATACACTTCAAATACTTAGGAATAAATATATACCATTAGAAGTCATTGAGTTTGGGCCTACGCATATGAACAATGGCTCGGGTCTTAGCTAAATCTTTTTTGGGGTGTTACAGAAATAATAAGTTAGTTGATGGAATATATGTCTCGTTATAGAGATTGATTGATATGCCTTTTTGAGAAGCTTATAAGTTTTCATCGTGTCAAACTTTGCAAGTGGATTTATGAATCTGATACATGAAATAAGTTAAGCAGTGCTTTAAAGGAAATTAATCATTAAATTAAATTCATCAGTAATTTAATTTATTGATTAGTATCTGTAATCTTAACATGGGGAATTACATATGTGTTTAATGAAAATTTTTGAAATATAAATAGAGGAGTGCAATTATGAATCGAGTGGAATGATTTGTAATTTATTATGGTAAGAATAATTCAAATTAATTATTTGGAATTATTTCCATAATAGGAAGACTCAGTAATAAATTTTGTAGTCTCTACAGTGCCCATATTTAACTAGAACTCAGTATCCTATTTCTAAGGGGAAAAGGGGAGACAAGCATTGGTTTTCTTTTAAAAAGAAAACTAACATGTGAATTATTTTTTTTGAAGAAAAACGTGTTTTTTTGTTCTCCTCTTTGGATTGGGAAGAAATATCTATAATTAGGGATTCTTCTAACTCTAGAAAAAGATTGAAGGTTTTCTATTGATACTTGCCCACCCAAGTATTGAGAGAGTTCGAATGTGAACTTGAGATCACTGTAGAAGACCGTGGATTCGCTTAAAGGTCTGTCTAGCTTGTGGATTCGCTTGTAGGTATCTGCTCACGCTTCCAGATGTATTTATCGAATTAAATTTTCAGCAAATTTATGTGTTCTAGCATAAACGTATTGGTTATTGGTTATCTATTATTTCATGTAAGCAGTATAATTCTTGATATGCTTCCACTGTGCATATAGTTTTCCAACATTTAAAAGAGTAGTGCAATCAGATACAACACAGACACAGTAGGAATTAATAGAAAATTTTATGAAACGCACAATTTTCAAAGCAAATTGTACAAACAATAAAGTCATACAGTAAATTACTAAATTGCCATTGTCTAAACTACATAAAATATATTATTATTATCTATACTTTCAAAATATTATGTATCTTACCACTAATTAAGAGTTTCCTTTGTATCTTACACGTAGATACATGTATTTTTGCAACCAGATACACAAAAATAGAGAGAGAGGCGAGAGAGATTCGTATATATCCCAAATATATGCGAATCACACTAGATACACATTAGATACATGTATCTATATGTATTTGGAGTGATTCGCATGTATCTGGGACACCATATACAATGGAGAGTGGCGAGTGAGATGGGAGAGAGGCGAGCGAGATTTTCTATGTGTCTCAGATACAGGGGCGACGGAAAATTACGTTGTATATATATGTCAAATTCTGCATTTAAAGGATATATATATAAAGTTGGACACCATTGACAAAAGTTAAGCCTTTGGTGCAATGGTAATGGATGTCAATTTGAATCAAGAAGTTCTGAGTTCAAATCTCAAATAGCACAATGTTTTGAGATTTATGTAAGTTCCCAAAAATATATAATGTCCTTGATTAGTGTCATTTTATCAACTCAAACCATACGGACCGATAAGCCCCAAATAGTCATGTCACCATATATACAAGCTCAAAACACACTATTCAAAAAGAAGAACCTAATTGTTACAATGCTATGTAAGTTCTCAATGCCAATGATATGCACAAAATTGAGAAATTGGTCCAAAATATTTTGACATATTCAGTATAATTCTATAAGTGTGGTTTGAAAAAAGCAGACACTATTTTACCCCTATCTTGTAAAGATAGAGAGACTGTTTCAATTTTGCTACGAACTCAGTGTTTTGAAATTCATTCTAAACATATGAAGATTATATATGTCACTCTTTGACTCACGATACATAACTTGTAAGAATGGAAGGAAGAAAGTACAATTTAATCAGTTCTACAAACTATATATACCTCTATTTCTCTCTATTAAATTTCCTTTCACAAATTCTAACCATCTCAAAATCCTTTAAAAGGCTCACTACCTATAATAATATGAGCATAGAAATTCATCATACAATATATATATAACAGGAGAAAATAGAAATTCTGAAGGCACAAAAAATTCACTACTAGTGGTACTAAAATTATCTAGTAAAAATGGTTCTGTCCAAATATTTCCACTGGATTCGTAGATTCGATATTACTTAACTACAATTTTAAGTCACAAATTATATTGGACAAAAAAATATGCTTAGATTGAAGTTTAAACCTATCGCCAAGAATCAAATCATGCGCGATTCCAGCATGCCAAGCGATGCACAATAATACGTCATGTATATATCAACTTATGAATAGTATTAATTAATTTATATATTTAATAAAATAATTTCGAAGCAATATCACATGACACCGTTGAATTTCAAAATATTGATATCACTCCTTACCACATAGTCACATGAGGAAGCAATAATTCATGGATATGACTTCTTCAAGAACTACTCTATAGAACAATGTAGGGTTCTAGAAAAGAATCAATTGACCTTAACAATCTGGATCATAGAATAGCCGTCTTTTTGGAAATCTACAAATTATTAATGAGACAATATTATTATTTTTTTACTTTTTCCCCCTCACCGTACCTTAGGAGCTCCCACCTTTACTCTTCTTGATGATTTGAACTTCACAATCGTAAGCTTGGAAGTGAGGGACGCTTACCATTCAAGCAACTCGCTCTTGTCTGCGAATAACATGTATTTATCTTTGCATTTCTCTGAGAATAACATGTATTTCTTTTTTAGATTTTTATATGTACATGATTTTTCTCCAAATCTCATAAACAATCCTACATAAATATGAGAGCATAAAGTAAATTGCCAAACCTTTTTATTTTTTCAATTAAATTTTCAAGCATTACACAAACATCTTGAAATAGTGAAAGCCGAAAGTGACATCAAATTATCAATTTGTCGAATCAAATTTCATTATTTTATCTTTTTATTATTTTGAATCTAAAATTTGAGTATTTTTTCCTTTCAGTTATTTGTTAAAATTATATTAAATATGTCAACTAAAATTTATGAATTCAAATCAAAATTTAATATAGTTGATTTTTTGTGATTGTCCAATACTTTATAAAAATAAAAGAAAGAAAAATTGAAATTTAAGAAGGAGCCGTTGATAAATTCTCAATGGCCAATAAAATACCCTAAATTAGAAAATATGTTTCAAGAGAGATTAAAAGAGTTGGAACTAATTATTAAAAGAAATTTATTAGAGTTACTTTTTAACAACTTTATATTGTACATATAATAAATGAGAAAAATAGACCTTTCACCAAAATTATATATATGATTTTTTAAAACAAAATTTTAAGGCTTATTATTGAAATTTTACTTTAAATTATCATATTTATTAAGCCGCTGATGTTTACTTGCTCCTTTTCTATTGGTGTTAGGGCGCCAAGTATACTGAAATGAAAATATATTTCTAGATAACTATCGATCTGCTTAAAAATACTTTTTAATTTTATAAACACTATAAAAGCATGTAAACATTATTTTGACCTAAAATAAGTCAAATTAAATAGACACTCTTAAAAATTTAAACTTTTGTTTAATTTCTTAGATTATATCTTTTAATTATATTAGTGGTTAGATGATAGTTGATGTATATACTTAGATTGACCTGGACCTTGGGGTCTGTTTAAGATCATATTTTTGCTAAATAAAATGTTTAGTATTAAAAAATGATATTTTTATTATGATTATTTAATCGAGTCATTAGAATATACTAATGTATACTAAATTTTCCTTTATAAGTATTAATTTTATCAATCCAGACCATATCAACAAGTATCAAATAATTATATCAACATATATAAGCGTTTAAGACATATATAGTTTGTAACACAATACTCAAAATGAGGAATTGTATTGTTACAAAATATTATATAAATTCTCACACCTAAATGAGGAATTCAAGATTTTTTTACTCATTTATCCCATATTTTTATGGGCAAACTACATAAATCTCACTAGTTTAGGTCCTATTACTAAGATTTCTAATAGTTTCAAATATTACTTCCTCTACCATATTTCATACTTAGGATACATGGGTTTGAATTCGCGAGATACATGTATCTGCCAAATTTTAAAACTGAGATACATATTTTGTTTGTTTAAATTAATTGGTTGTAACCGATTTTCTTAATTAGAGGAGTAATTGAGGATTTTTAGAATACATGGACAATTATTTCTAAGAGGTATTGTAAGTTTTTTTTTAGTTAATCAGAGTCTCCATAGTGTATCTTTGATTTTGTTTCTATTGTTTTATTATTCTCATGTATCTTGATTTTATAATTGCAAATTCTAAAAAAAGGAAGAATTTTAAATTTTTTAAACTTTTTTTTGGATTAATGATAAACAGATACTCTACGGTCGTGATTTGCTCCTAAATTTGTGTGTTTCAGTTACATTCCATATTTAGATACACATAATTATATGTATATGCTTACTATGTATTCGAGATACATATTTTTGAATATAATGTACGAAATTGATACTTGATACATCAAATTAATACTAGATACATATAAAAGATACATGAAATTAAAATTAGATCATATAAATAGATACATGAAATTAGTATTAGATCATATAAATAAATACATGAAATTAATACTAGACACATATAACAAATACAAGAAATTAATATTAGATATTTCTATGATACATATGAATGTCATTGTATGATATTCATGTATCTAAGTGTTTAGTTTGTTGGATACATCATATATTGATAATAGATACATCAAATTAATGAATTTATTATTTTAAGAGTAATAAAATGAAATTAATCAAATTAATGACCAAGATATACATGTTTTTGTCTTTTATTAATAATATTAATTAATTTATTATTTCAAAGAATAATAAAATGAAATTATTAAACATAGATAACTCCTTGATTTCCGCCTTATATTAAGGAATTTGAATTTCAAACTAATTGTCCATATATTCTTAAAGTCCCCAATTACTTCTCTAATTAAGGAAATCAGTTACAACCAATTAATTTAAATAAATAAAATATGTACCTCGATTTTTGTCACGACCCAAAATCTCATTAGGCCGTGAGGGAGCCTTTTACCCAATAGGCGAACCCTGTTCTTTTATTATCAACTATCAATTTAACTAATGCGGAAATGATATTAAATTTATAAACTAACTCGTATGAATGCGGAAGGAATGAGTAAAAGTCAAACTACCCAAGGACCTGGTGACACCAGTACAAGAGCATCTACGAATACGCAACAAGTCTGAAAACTAAAACAATTGTCCAAAAGGAAATAAGACAGGAAATAAAATAGTCTCTAGAATTCAGTACTGCTGAAGAGAAGCAGCTCACCCTGAATTCCAACAATCATCAATCTCAATCCCAACAACAAGTCAAGTACCACTAGTACCTTGCTCAGTTTCTGCGCGCAAAAAAAAAGTGCAGCAAGTATAGAGTGAGTACGGGAAACACATGTACTCAACAAGCTTTGATTTCTAATCCTTCCTAGAAGCAATAACGAGATATACCCTAAAAGTTTCTTTCTCAATAAGTATAATTAGGTCATAAAACAACTCACCTCAGCATAATAATTAGAACATGTGTTTTTCCAAAATAGACTAGTTATACCCCTAATAATATCACAATGTATCTCAAATATATCAAGTCAAATCAGTATCACAATCATCTCAATAACTCAATGCCAAATCAATATGAAATGCAATGTAGATGAAATGTGATGCAATGCAATGCACTGGCCAAAAACCGGTATACACCCGCTTCCTCTGTCGGATAGTCGGGACCCATGGGGGACTCATGAGGTCCATATACCTGCCGGAACCATTTCCCATCGGCACAATACAACTCGCCGGAACCATTTCCCATCGGCTTTGCATGATGTCACTTACCGGAACCATTTCCCATCGGCATACTAAGGATACAAATCTCATAAATAACTCAATTAACAATATCAACCAATAATTATCATGCAACAATAAGAGTGGTATGAATATGTATGAACAAATGTATAATGTGGATTCACCAATCGACCCTACAACTAAGGATCATCAGTCACAATCAAGTTCACATAATTCCCAAGTCTCAACAGTTCAATCATATCACAACTTATGGTACTATCAACCAATAATCAATTTTATATAACTTTCCCCATATTATGACACCGGTATCCGCATAAATGCTCGTTATCTCATTTATACAGGAACCCCTTATTACCCTTATATTTAATTAATACATTAAAACTAACACTTCCAAGAAGTAAGAAATCTCTACTTGCCTCAAACTGAAGCCCCAGTATCAATTTACGAATTTGCCTTTCTGTAACGCTTCCGAACGATCACAATCTGTTCAAATATATAATATTCATAAGGATGTGGATCCGATGACATTCATATTAAAATATAATCGCACATCAAATTTCAGCTAATACGGACCATTATTTGGTCCCCAAACTAAGATTTTATTCTAAGAACCCTTAATCCTAAATTATAATGTATCAAAATTTTAATCACAGACGATGATAATATAAGAATAGAGAAACCTAACCCATGCACTAAACAGTACTTCATTGAGCAATTTCAGACATCAGGCATTACTTATAACTTTCACCCATTATCATAAATTTTTCCAATGATTAATAATCATTAAAGTCATTATATATGACCAAATTTTTGTTCCAATTCATACCAAATCCCCAGAAACATCAATCCAATATACAGGCTACCGCCTAAACCTTTACTCTTTCTCATATTAATATTTAAATTAGTATAGTTGTATAGTAGGAATAGATTTAATCAAAGAATCTGACTTGGAGTATATCGACAATTTTTGTTTCAGCGCCTTAGATGTGGAAATAGTGCTATAACTTCCGTGATCGTGTTCGGCCGCCTCTAACTAATAATTATTGATAATGTTATTTAACCTGGTAAATCCTTTCTACTTAAATTCACTCAAGTACATGGGTCACATGACAATAATAATATTAAATAGATTATGGGTTTGGCCCATTAACCACCAATTAAATTAATTATTTAAAATTATCCGTCAACTAAACAATCGTAGTTAACGAATAGCTCTAAAATTCCCCAAACCAACTTCACCGACTAATCCAAACTGACTCAAGACAACTATCGGGAGGAGAAAATGATAATTTTTATGAAAATTTCTAAAAATGACCTTCCGGGTCATTACAATTTTAAAATTCGGCAGATACATGGATCTCGCGGATTCATATTCATGTATCATAAGCATGAAATATGGTAGATGAAGTAATATTTAAAACTAACGGGAATTTTAGTAATTAGAACCTAAACTAGTGGGATTTATGTAGTTTGCATTTATTTAATACCATATTTAAAGGATTTGTGTATCTGATTAAAATTTTAAAAATATATGGTTTAAATATTGGGTAAGTTACATAAATCACATAGTGTAAAGATGAAATTACTATCTATCCCTACTTTTTTTCTAATTACAATAATCCCTTAAAATTAACCCAATCCGGATACATTAATGAAAGCGCGGATACATTAATATAAGCACGGATACATTAATACAGATACATTATTAAAATAAAAATTAACTCAATCCGGATACATTAATGAAAGCGCGGATACATTAATACAAGCACGGATACATTATTAAAATAAAAATTAACCCAATCCGGATACATTAATGAAAGCGCGGATACATTAATACAAGCACTGATACATTAATACATTAATACGAATACATTATTAAAATAAGGGATTTTTGTTATTTTAAAAAGATATTGGGACAAATGGAAAATAATATACTTAAAGGTGTGTACTTTAGTAATTTTTCCTTAAATATTAAAAGGGAAATTTTTCAAAACATCAATATTTTAGCATCTAATAGGACCCCTTGTCAATACTTTCAATATTTATTTAAAATGTCAATATTTTGGTTTGTTATAAGGCTGACTTTTGTATTTATTTAATTTATTTCATTTGAAAGATTACAAATCTTTAACAACTTAATAGAGAAAATCACGGGAGAAAATATTTCAAAAAAGGTAAAAATCGCTTAAATCTTTGATCAGCTACAATTGGAAAAAAACACGAATTTCCATCTCTCTTGTTCTTTCAATTATGATGACTACATAATAATAAAGTAATACAGATTTGTTGGCGTTCAAATTGAGAATGGAATAAAAAGTGATAATGAAATACAAACTGAGCACGATAAATACTCATTTCAATTGAAAAGTTAGACCATGCAAAACAAAACCTGATTGTATACCATTAGGACGAATACAAATTCAAATCTAAATACAAACTATCTTGTATACAAAGTGATATTGAAAATACAAATGAGCCAAATAAAATACAAAATCTATTTTACTAATGCAATTAGTATGAATTCCTAGATAATGAATAGGTAAATAAACTGTATTTTGGTTATTTAGAATTGAGAATGAATACAAAATCAAATCTAAATACAAATTATCTGGTATACAAAGTGATATTGAAAATACAAAATGAGCAAAATAAAATACAAAATATGTTTTACTGTTGCAATTGGGATGAATACCTATATAATGAATACATAAATAAATTATATTTAGTTATTTAGAACTGAGAATGAATACGAAATCAAATATAAATACAAAACTTGATGGTATACCATTAGGACGAATACAAAATCAAATCTAAATACAAACTATTTGGCATACAAAGTGATATTGAAAATACAAAATGAGCAAAATAAAATAAATAGTCTGTTTTACATATACAATTAGGATGAATACCTAAATAATGAATACATAAATAAACTGTATTTTGGTTATTTAGAATTGAGAATGAATGGACAATTAAGAACTTTGATCCGGCAATTGATTCATCAAGTTCCATGGATTCGAGAAGAGTCTTTTCGGAACCATCCGTAGAGCGGCTACGGAGATTTGGAACCCAACAGGGAAACCGCCCGAGCCCAATAAGCAGAGAAGTTGTGGAGCAGGTCCAACTCCTGATCAGACATAGGAGAGAGCAAAATTTGGATATTATACCCCAATTTGCACGAAAAATAGCCAGATATTGAAATCGTACAAGTCGAAGAAAATTCTTAAACAACTATAAGAGATAACAATGGTGGAAACGATAGAGAGAGTAGAGAGTTTTGGGATAAAAATCTAGAGAGAATATTGGAATGTGGGGTTTTTTACTTTTTAACCGGATAGTGGAGTCAAACTAGGTAACTGGGTAGTGGAGTCAAACTAGGTAACTGTGAGCCTGATTTGAGAAATTAAAAGATATTAAATTAATTATATTATGATACATTATATTTGCTAAAATAATGACATAATGACATTTTAAAAAATTATTTTAAAGTGTAGATGTTTTAGCTAATTATGTTAAGGATTTTGACTAATTTGCTAATTTTCCCATATTAAAAGTACTAGTATGTATAATTGTTTTAAACTGGAGGTAAATATAATATATCTAATAGTGATGTATGTGTAGTTAGGTAGTTTTTCCTACTTTTATATGCGTCGTTTTGAATTATTCGATAAATATCTATATATTCTATTTGATTTACTACTCTAATAATTTTTAACCGCATACGATAATACATCTAGTGGGCGAAAGGATATTATCATCAATTATCATAAACAAAGGTTTATGTAATTCAAATTGAAAGCAAACACATAGTTAAGGATTGAAATACACTTTCATATATACACGATCATTTGGTTCAAAATCAGAATATTTTAGAATGATAATTTTGGGATTAAAATCGAGATAATTTGTCCTATATTTTGAATATGTCAACTAAAATTTGCCCTCAACAATCTGGATAATGGAACTAGCAACGACGTTGTAGAATAGCCGTCTTTTTGGAAATCCGTAAATCATTAATGAGACAATATTATTTCCCCCCCTCACTGTACCCCAGGAGCACCCACCTTTACTCTCTTGATGATTCGAACTCACAACTTAAAGTTGGAAGTGAAGGGTGCTTACCATCTGAGTAACTCGTTCTTGTCTATGAAGAACATATATTTATCTTTATATTTCTTTGCGAATAACATGTATTTTTTAAAAAAGATTTTTATATGTATTTAATTTTTCTCCAAATCTCATAAACAATCCTACAAAAATATGAGAGCATAGAGTAAATTGTCAAACCTTTTATTTTTTAATTAAATTTTCAAGCATTTTGTAATAACAAAAAGTGACATCAAACTATCAATTTGTCGAATCAGATTTTATCACTTTGTCATTTATTATTTTGAATCTAAAATTTGAATATTGTCCTTTTAGTTATTTATTAAAATTATATTAAATATGTCAACTAAAATTTATGAATTCAAATCAAAATTGAATATAGTTGATTTTTTGTGATTGTCCAAAACTTTAAAATATAAAAGAGAGAAAAATTGAAATTTAATTGCAATCTCAAGAAGGAGCCGTTGATAAATTCTCATGACCAATAAAACACCCTAAATTAGAAATAATTATTCGAAGAAATTAATTAGAGTTATATTTTAACAACTTCACATATAATAAATGAGAAAAATAGACCTTTCACCGAATATATATATGATTTTTTAAAACAAAATTTTAAGGCTCATTATTGAAATCTTACTTTAAATTATCATATTTATTGAGCTGCTGATGTTTACTTGTTCCTTTTCTAATTCTATTAGGTGCTAAGTATTCAGAGATGACAAGATATTTCTACACAACTATAAGTATTCAAACTTTTGTTTAATTTCCTAGACTATATCCTTTAATTATATTAGTCGTTAGATGATAGTTGATGTATATACGTAGATTGACTTGGAGTTTGGAGTCTGTCCAAAATCATACTTTTGCTAAATAAAATGCTTAGTATTAAAAAAATAAATTTATTAGTATGATTATTTAAGGGCTTCCTTATTTAATCAAGTCATTAGAATATACTCAATATATTCTAAATTGTACTTTATAAGTATTATTTTATTAATCCTGACCATATCATCAAGCTAAGTATCAAATAATTATATCAACATATATAAGCGTTTCAAAATGAGGAATTGTATTATTACAAAGTACTATATAAATTCTCACACCTAAATGAGGAATTCAAGATTTATTTATTCATTTATCACATATTTTTATACGTTATTTTAAATTATTTAATAAATATTTATATATTCTTTCAATTTACTAATCTAATAATTTTTAATCGCATGCGATAATACACCTAACCTTACATCTAGTGGACAAAGATTTCAACATGCGAAGGATATTATCATCAATTATCATAAACAAAGAATTATGTAATTTAAATTGAAAGTTGAAATACACTTTCATATATACACGATCGTTTGGTTCAAAATCAAAATATTTTAGAATAATAACTTTGGGATCAAAATCAAGATAATTTGTTCTATGTTTTAAATGGGATAAATTATCCCAAATATTTGATATAAGAATAATATATTTTACAATTTTAAGTTAATATCTTTAATTAAACCTGAAATAAATTTATTTTCAAAAATTTATTCCAGAATTCATCTTCTTCTTCTTTTTGTTGGTACAATGGAATAAATTTTTTTACTTTAGATTATTCTATTTATTTAGCCGCCCATGTTTACTTGTTCCTTTTCTATTCCTATTTAGGCACCAAATATATCGAGATGATAAGATATTTCTAGACAATTATATGGATGGAATAGAGAATTAATGTGGACTATAGATACTATGAGGGACAAATTAAATCAAGCAGACATAACAACATTAATATCCTGTGTTTATCACATGTAACAAAAAAGCAGCATGAAGATATTTTAAAGGGTAAAAATCTTAACAATACAAAATAAGCATCTAAATTACCATTGTATAACAGTAGTTTTACTTTTCATCAATATAGCAATAAAATTTTTGCAAAACACAAAAATAATAATAAATAATAAATAAAAACGGAAAATCAAAAAAAGGAAAACATACTATTCAATATTTAATAATATTCTAATTCCCTTAATTTCCTCCTTTTGTTATTTACCTTCCACAAATATCTCAAATATTAGTTAATATTGTTGAATTTTTATTTATTTATTTAAAACAATGTTTTTTTGCAATTGAATATTTAATGGCATTAACGATTTTATTATTCGTGAATGATATTCGTTCTAGTGTTGAAACACTAGTTTACCCATTATCAAAAGTTATAAGTTTACTTCATGGTGTAAAATGTTTTTTTTTGGGAAAAAGTCGATGTTAAAATTGTTTCTTATACAATGGTATATCTAAAGGTATATATAACAATAATTATTGGTATAGTGTTGATTTTATAGTTGGTTAAAATATTTGTATATTAAATAGTTGAATATTGGTTAAAAATATAGTATAAATTTGTGATATTTATCGACATATATGAGTTATATTTGTTAGATTAACGCATGTTGTAGTTCTCTTAAAAACATAATTACCTTAAAATTACTATGGGGCATTTAATGGTATAAAATTACCTATTAATATAAAAGTGGTGTTATATTTCAATTTAAATATATCAAATTATATACCAACTTTAAAAATGATTTTTGTAATGCTTACTAATTCAAAATGGTAAGATTATGCCTTCCATATTGTCAAACCACAGTCAAAAAGTTGATTTTCTTCATGGTATAAAATGATTTTTTGAAAAAAAATTAAATGTTAAAATGGTTTCATATTGATATATTTAAAGGTTTATATTATATTATAATAATTGTTGGTATAATGTTGGTTCTATAGTTGGTAAAAATGTTTGTATATTAAATGGTTGAATATTTATTAAAAATATGGTATAATTTATTAACATATGGTATAATCCTCTAAAAATAGAATTACTAAAGAATTCCTATGGGGCATTAAATGGTATAAAAATACCTATTAATATTCTCACTAAAACAATCAACACAAACATTCATTTTCACTACTCTACACCATAGTATATACATCTCCACAACTCAACACACCATATTAATTATAAACAAGAAATTACAAAAATCATCAACATAATAATTTAATATCACATTTAATACCATAACATCAACACCTCCACAATTCATCAGACCATATTAATTAATTAATAGACAAATAACATGCATCCCCTCCTTTTTATCTATTTGGAGTAACATTGGGAGGATTTTCTGTCCGTAGAAGTTTTTCTCTTACACCTTCACTAATAAAAGATAGAGTGAATGCATTCAACTCAAAATTTGACCATAATAATATAATGAGTTGTTTGAATGGCTATTACACTTCTTAAATCTTGAACTCTTTATAAGAATCGAATCCGCCAGAATTTTTCCACTCATAATTTTATAAAATCAAATGAAATAACTTTAAAATCATAGATTTTATGGGACTTTGAAATCACAGTTTTGAAGATAAAAATCAAGGAGGAGAAGAAATTAAAGATGAAAAGAAATCGTTGTTCTTATAAGATAATAATGGAGTATTGTTCTCTTGAAGAAGATGAAAATAAAAGATGAGAGAGAGAATATATTTTTCATATAAATTGAATAAAAGAAGAAGAGAGAGAATACAGATTACCATATTAAGAGAGAAGAGAGAGATTTCTTTTTTACATGATTGAATAAAATAAGTAGAGAGAGAGAATTAATATATGTACAAAATAGGTAACGTATATGACTAAAATTATGGTTGAAAAAATAAAAAGTAATACGATAATTATCAATCCCATTAAATCTGCACATAATCCCAAAAAAGAAGGAAAAAATACTACTAAATATTTATTTAATTAAATCTCGAAAATTTAATTTTTTTGTTATGTTTGTAATTAAAAAACTAATTTTATAATTAAAAAGAAGTATATGTATTTATTGTTAATTAAGATCTTAAATAGTATATTCTTGTAATTTTCACTATTTTAAAAGAAGCAAATGACGTTAATCTGCTTAAAAATACTTTTAACCTGCACTTTGGGGTTTGTCCAAAATCATACTTTTGCTAAATAAAATGTTTAGTAATTAAAAATGAATGTATTAGTATGGTTATTTTGTTGAGTCATTAGAATATACTCAATATATTCTAAATTATCCTTTATAAATATTATTTTATATATCAAGAGAATATCAACAACTATCAAATAATTATATCAACACATATACAAGCTCAAGACATATATAGTTTGAAACATAATACTCAAAATGAGGAATTGTATTGTTACAAAATACTATATAAATTCTCACATCTAAATGATGAATTCAAGATTTATTTACTCATTTATCCCATACTTTTATGTGTTGTTTTAAATTATTTAATAAATATTTATATATTCTTTCAATTTATTACTCTAATTATTTTAAACCGCATATGATAATACACCTAATCTTACTTCTAGTGGGCAAAGATTTCAACATGCGAAGGATATTATTATCGTTTGGTTCAAAATCAGAATATTTTAGAATGATAATTTTGGGATAAAAATTAAGATAATTTGTTTTATATTTTAAATGGGATAAATTATCCCAAATATTTGATATAAGAATAATATAGATTTTACTGTTTTAAACTAACATCTTCACTCAAATATGAAATAAATTTATTTTCAAAATTTATACCAGAATTTCTATGTTTTGTCGGTACAATGGAATAAAATAATCCTCACTGAAGCAAAAAAAAATAGCTATCAACTTTTAAAGTCATCTAACTTTGTCTATTTAGATTTCAGGCTAATTAAGTCGAAATTAATACAATTTTTGATACCTATTAATAACCAGACAACTCCAAACTTTTAGGAAAAAACTATTTTAAAGATTAAACTTGATCCGATTCTTGACTCAACCCACTTAAAATAAGTTGACTATATAATTAAGAGAGGTCCAAAATAACATTTAACCAAAAAAAAGTACAATCAATTTCAATCGAAGTGGAAGCATCAAATATATATATACCAACTTTTTAATTACCACCTCTCTATTAAATTTTCTTTTCACAAATTCTAACCATCTCAAAATCCTTTAATAATATGATCATAGAAATTCATCATAACACATAATAGGAGAAAATGGAGATACAATCTCAAATTCTGAAGGCACACAAAATTCACTATTACTAGTAGTACTTATAAAACTATCTATTAAAAATGGTTCTGTCCAAAAATTTCCAATGGATTCTTCAAATAATTCTTCTTGAATTACCTCACATTCTCCATCCATAATATTTTCCATATTATGGTCAGTTGTAGCACAAGAAGAAACCTCACTACATGATTCATTTGGTGTAATATTTTGGTCTTCATCACTTTTTTGAGTGACATTATTTGCCTCTATTTTTTTCCTATTAGATTTTAATTCATGTGTTGATCTTTTCTTGAGAGAGGTGTGCCAATGATTCTTTATTTCATTGTCTGATCTTCCTGGTAAGTGAACAGCAATTGTCGACCATCTTCAATAAAGAAAACAAAAATTACATTAGAATTTGTAATCGCACCTGATCAAGGGAGATAAAACAAATTAGAGAGATTTGTATAGCTATAAATAATCTCATTAGAGATAAAATGATATGTTTAAAGTTAAATAAAAAAAAATAATTTAAATCGACTAAAAGGAAATATATTGCTTACTTATTCCCAATTTCTGCATGAAGCTTCATGATGATCTGGTCTTCTTCTCTAGTGTAGTTTCCTCTTTTAATATTTGGCTGGAGATAATTAAGCCATCTTAATCTGCAACTCTTTCCACACCTCGATAATCCTTCATAAGGAGAAAAACATCACTGATTGAGATAAAATAATGGATGTATTTATATTCATTTTCGGCGTAAATTATGTTTATTACATTATCGTCTTATTGATGTATTTTAAACTATTGTATATGCCATTATTTTCAATTGTTAGGCGAAAGGGGGTTCATTTGAATTTTCACCTAAAAATTGCATTGCATATATGAAGTCAATAAACATATTTTTCACACTTAGCTTCCTGTAGAGATGGTTCACTAATAGGCGGAGGGATAAATCATTCAACCTTTCATATCCAAATGTTTTTAGCAAATGCTGAATTTTTTAATTTAAATCCTGCTTCTGCCACTTAGACTTATTAAAAGAAAATTCTATATATTCCAAAATGAGGTGTCACTTTTGTTTTGAATTTAAATTTTATACACCATTTCTCTATATAATTTTTTTTACAAACTCTTAGTCTAAGGTCATCTAAGATAAATCACTTTAAAAATGTGAGATTTGAAATTCTGAAACTAAAATATGTTACCTACGCTACATCAGGTAAAGATGATCTGATGATGATGTAAAAGGTATTCACACCGACAATATATATTATTTAAACTAGTTTTTCCAAAAAAGAGGGGGGAAATGGAGATAAGAATTTGCAGGTACTTGATTAAAGAAAATTAAAGAATAATAATAGTTGATTATATATATACCAGCAAACTTGGGAAGTAGACGCCAATTCCAACAGCCATATTTAGTAACATAAGCTGCTAATTTTTTATCTTCTTCAAGTGTCCAAGTACCCTTTTTCAATCCACTTTTTTTGTCATAACAACGTGTTCTTGCCATTTTTGTTCTCTCTTTCTTATTATTGTGCTTTTCCTTTTCTCTCTCTCTCTATATATATAAATAAATATAATATTACTGTACCAAAAGATATATAAATTGAGAAAAACGTGTAATATTGTGTGAAACGAAAATAATAAATAAAATGAAAACGAGTTATAGATTTGAAAAAAAAAAATTGGGACAAGGTGATGTTATCTATAAGGTGTGGTCGTTCCAAGAAGATTCATTTTGGGCATTATCTCTTTGTGATTCATGTTTCAATTTGGTTCTCACTTCTCTGATTCTCCAAGTAATATAATGCCCCACCATACACAGCTCTTTAAAATCGAATCGAAATTGATAACTTGAATCGAAAAAAAGTTATTGATTTATCTGTAATGAGTTATT
Source organism: Solanum appendiculatum (assembly GCA_018342035.1). Classification (NCBI taxonomy): domain Eukaryota; kingdom Viridiplantae; phylum Streptophyta; class Magnoliopsida; order Solanales; family Solanaceae; genus Solanum; species Solanum appendiculatum. The sequence goes on along the minus strand of JAGDQO010000503.1, from coordinate 868,924 downwards.
GATTTAGTGGTTTCGGTAATGATTTTATTTTTTTATATTATCGAATATAGATTTTTTAACGGTTTGAGATTTTTTCTTAACGGGTTAATTGATAATCCGATAGTAAGTTAATAAATTATATTTACATCATTCAGTGTATAAAGTTCTTGACTTAGGGTTTATTTTCATACTTTTATTTTTGATTGTCTCAATAACTCTCGGTTATTCTACAATGTACGAGTATTTGCTTTTGAGCAAGATGCAATATGTTAACTCATTTGTATGCAGGTTCATTTGGTTTGTCACCTTGTTTCTAAGTGATTTAGCATGTCTACAAATCGATAACCGATAATTCAAACCGATAAACATCAAAAAAACGAATCGAACCGATAAATATGCAGCCCTACTCCACCATAACTTTGGTGATAGTCTCGTTTTAAATTAGGGGAACTTACATAAATCCCTCTAGTTTATGAGCTAATTACTTAGATATATTTTAGTTTGCAATATTATGTATCTTACCAGATTTTGGTGCCTTCAGATACGTTCAGCTACATATATCTCGGATACATGGGGTCAAAACTATGTGTATGTATTCTAGATACATTGTATCCAAGTGGATTCGTACGTATCTGTGATACCATAGCAAATCTCACTCACCTCCCTCGCCTGTCTCCCATCTCGCTCGGACGCTCGCTACTCTCTCATGTATCTGGTATCCCAGATATATGTGAATCACTCCAGATACATATGTACATGTATTTAGTATGTATCTAGTGTGATTTGTGTGTATCTAGAATACTTACGAATCTCGCTCGACTCCCTCCCCAATCTCTCTCGCCTCTCTCCCTATTTTATGTATTTGGTAGCAAAAATACATGTATCTAAGTGTATTTTCTTCAATATATAGTAAGATACGTAATATTTTGAAAGTATAGGTAATAATAGTATATATGGTAGTGAAGTATGTCTAATTATATAGTTTTTCCCTAAAATTATGTCATGTTTCTTATTTATATGCCACTTAATATAGGTTGATTAACAGATTTTATTTATTTATTTATGTCTTAAAATATAACCACTTCTTATTGAATATTTTATATATTGTCGTGTTTCATAATTGAATAATATTTTTTTATTTACGTACAAATATAAAAACAAATTAAAAAACTCACTCATTTTTCTAGAATATACTTAAAAACTTTCACATACGCTCTCTCAATCTCCTTCTCCCTCTTTTGTTTATACCTTGTTTGAGTTGAATTCGAGTGAGATCTTATCAAATATGACGACTAATTTGGGACGAAAAAGCTATAAAAAATAAAGTGTATATTGATAGCAACTAGCATCCTTAGTTCAAGCATATATTTATCGTTTGTTGATAATTCAACTAAACAATGTTTGATTTTTCTTCTGCAATAGTCAATATGATAATATATATACTTTGTCTGATCTTGATTTTTGGTACCACTTGTGTTGCATACAGTGAATTTGTGTCTGAAAAATAAGTGAAATATAATAACTAATTTGGATCGAAAGGAATAAATTAAAGTCAATCGATATTTTTACTCAAATGTTAAGAGTCTATTTGGATTGACTTAAAAAAAATACTCCCTTCGTTCACTTTTACTTGTTACTTTTTTCTAAAATAGATTTTCATTTTTACTTGTCACTTTTGACATATCAAGAAAAGGCAATTATATTTTTCCATGTTTACCCTCAACATTAAATACACTTTCTTCAAATTATTTTCCAAAACTTAATACTAAACATCATTTAATAGGGATAGTTTGATAAAATACCTATATCAATAATTATTTTCTTAATAGGTGTGCCAAGTCAAAATGTGACAAGTAAAAGTGAACGGAGGGATAGCTTAAGTCAAAAATAAAAATTCAAACTTAAATGACTTTTAAGTCAAAAAATAAAAAATAGTGGGAGACCTACCTCTGGTTTTTGACTTATTTTAAGTTATTTTTGACCTTGTCAAACACTTCCTAATTTATTTTAAGTCATTTTTGACTTATTTTAAATTATTTTTTATATTTATCAAATACTTTTAGAAATCAAAAACTGACTTAAAAATAGATTTGACCAACTTTTAAGCCAGTTTAAACACCCTCTAAATATGCCAATTGGTCAACGGAGTTGACAGAGTCGTCCATGAGACAAAATATCTATGCAGCCAAGTTGGGCTCCTCACTTTACATCTATCATTATAATTTATAAGGAAATTTATCGAAATTCCATTAGTTTAGGAGCTACTTACTAAGTACATTAGTTTGCAATGTTACGAATCTTATCAGATTTTGATGTGTGCAGATAAGTTGTGATATATATATATATATATATATATATATATATATATATGAGATCAAAAAAGTAGATGTAATTTATTCTAGATATATTGTATCCAAGTGGATTCACATGTATCTGGGGTACATAGACAAATCTCGCTCGTCTCCCTCGCCTCCCTCTCATATCGCTTGTCACTCTACTATGTATCTGATATCTCAGATACATGTGAATCACACCAAATACATACATTTACATGTATCTAGTGTGATTCACATGTATCTTGGATACATAGACAAATTTCGCTTGCCTATCTCCTTATTTCAGTATATCTGATAGCAAAAACATGTATCTAAGTGTATCTGACTTAAAATCTGACATGAAATTATTAATTAGTGATATAAAATGTAATTGTTTCAAAATATAGAAAAAAAAAATAAATATGATAGGAATATTTGTGTAATTAGTTAGTTTCCTCTCATTTATAACCATTTAAAAATATTTATTCCATTTATTTTTACTCGTTTAGCTTAAAAAAATTAAAAATAATTTATTGTTTTATATTGACAACCTAGTTTGCACTTGACTAGAAATAGAAATAATTATATAGTAAAATAAACATGCCAATTAAGTTCTTTTTTTTTTGTTCCTTTTACACAAGTGACAACCTAGCTGTTTGCTCTTGACTTTTAAAAAGGGTCAAATCCATCGTTGATCATTTAAAGTTGACACTATTTTTTATTTAGATATCCCAACTGGCCTTTATCCATTTAGACACCTTATGTTAAGCCTCGATATATCATTTTGACATTTTTTGCATATTAAGGAAAAAAATAAAGAAAATTGTTGGGGATAGAGGAGAAGACAACTACCATTGGGGCGGGGGAGGGGGTTAAGTTGATTTTTTTAGAATAATATTTTTATTTTATTTACTAAATAGATTTTAAAATAATTTTAAACTTAAAATAACACATGTAATCATTTAATTAGTTATTTGTCACATCATCAACTAGTGCAGTACACTATTCTTCAGTTTTTTGCTTATTGTCAAAAAAGTGTTAAAATAACACAGCGAAATTCAACATAAGGTGTCTAAAATGAACATCGCCTAGTTAAGATATCCAAGTGAAACTTGGTACCAACTTTAGAGGGCCTCCAATGGATTTATAGAATTTAAAAAGTAATGCAACTTCATGGGTCTCATTATAGGGAATAAAGTTTCATATATAGAAATAGTATTTTAGTTACGGACTTATTAAATTCAATCAATTTAATTCAAATTTTGTATATGGCTACATGAGTTTAATTTGCTAAATAAGTTTTAAAAAAATAAATCAAATTCATTGAATTGAATTGTGATAAAATTTCTAACTTGAATCTATCATGTTTAAAAGGGTAAAAAATACCCCTGAATGGAATAGTTGTTAGTTTTAAGGGTATAAGTAAGTCAAAAGATTAACAGAAAAGTATTTATAGACCAAAAAGATGAGTAGAATGATATTTTTAGACCAAAAGGTGGATAAAGAGTATTTTTAGACCTTTTCCTTATAGTTCAGGACTATTTTTGACCCTTTTCCGATGTTTAAATTCCAAACTCGATTTTGTTGAATCATTTAAAGGTATACTAACCCGCCGTGTTGAATACATGCAAGCTAGCTATGAAAGTGAAACATGAAGAATTCATGATGGACGGTACAAAACTTTAATTTAATGACAAAGACACATGTATCAATGTGTTTAATATGTTTATCATGCTTAAAGGAAGGGGTGTCACGGCACCAAAAATAATTTTTAATGACAATTAATTAACGGTAATAGCTTAATTATAGTTAAATATACTTTTTTAGTAGTAATTATCACTCTTTGTAAATGTCCATAAAGCCTATAATGACATTGGATCCAATGACAATTAGCTAATGTCGATAAAGGCTTTTCAACACTCTTTGTTAATATGCATATTTATTATCAATAAAAATTATTTCTATTATAGTGTGTATATGGTGCAATTTGTTTCGACTTTTATCCAACCAAATATATTGATTTAATCGATTCTTTTGTCACATAAATACTATTTCACTCATAATTACTTTTTTGGAGTTTCAGATAAGATTTTAATAAACCAATATATACTTAGAAGTAATTGATAAATCTTACTAATTAAAAAAAATTGATAAATCTTACTATTTTATGTTGGTCTTTTATGTTTTGTCCTTTCAAATAAATAACTTTTTTTTGCGGAACATAAGTTTATGTATCACAGAAGTTATGCCCCTACTCTTAACAAGCGTATGCCAGACTAGGCATAAGTTCAATTGTTAAACATAAAAATTAAAGATTAATCATTTGAAAGACAAAAATTAAGACCAACTCATTTGAAGGATCACAAACTATGCAAACTAAATGATATTCCTTTTTAGTAAATTATGCTTACTTTAATTTTCTTACTATTTATATATTACGATTCAAAGATATCATTAAAGCAAATAACTGAAAATAGTATAAAAAATATGCCATTATAATCTAAAATTTTGTAAGTTGTTCAAACATAAATGACAAACTAATATTTGTATGTAAAATTAAGAAGCATATGATCAATAAATATTAGATTCGAATCTAATATTATCCGAAAGAGTAATTTTTCAAGAATTATTATTTACACAAATTTTAAAAATAAGAACAAAATTAAGGGATATTTTAGTAAATCAGCCGGTCAATTATCTTCTGAGTCCACAGGTCAATAAACTTAAGAAACATCTCTTATGTTTTTATTGATGTTGGATTCATTTAAGATATTAAATACATCCTCTTTCTGAATTTAGAATCATTCAAGATTGCACACGATGTGTACTGAAGTGTTACGATATACATGTCGCATCATTGACTTAAACATAAGACAAAAACAAATGTATACAAGCTACTCCCTCCTTCAACAATAATAGTTATCAATTATACTAAAAATAGTTGTCCAACAATATTTGTCCAGTTTAGAAAATCAAGAGATAATTTATTTTTTGGGTCTATTTTGCCCTTGCTATTATATACTATTTATCATCTAACATATTTTTCAAAGCATTAAATTTAACAAAGTCAAAGGATAATATAGTAATATTATCCCTATTATTTAGTGTTTCTTAAGGGGTGTGCCACATCAATAGTAATAGTGGACAAATATTATTGGACAGAGTGAGTATCACGTTTATCAGAAATAATTGAACCCAACACTTAAAACATGTCAAGTTGAAGTGGTAACAGAATTAATTAGTGGCAACTGGCAAGTAAATTTTAGGAATAGCAAACATAAAAATCATAGTAGTGCTCTATAGCTACAACTACAGTTTTGCTGTAACACCTCGAGCTTCGAGAAATGGCTAAAAAGGGCAAACAGGCAAGTCCACGAACCCAAAATGGATCATGGATCCTTCGCGAGACCTTAGACGGCCCGTTTAGGAGGACCATGGCCCATCTTGGGCATTGTGAAGGACTGCCCAAGGCAGCCAAGGTGAAGGTCACCTAGACGAGCCACTAAACGGCCCGTGGTGACTTGTACGGTTCGTTTAGTGGTCCGTACAAGTCACCCATCAGATTTTGAGTTTTGGGTCAACTTCAAACGATCATATCTCTCAGCACAAAATGAATTAGGTGGCCCATCAACTATCAAATTAAAGGTCTTTGAGTCCTCTTTCCAACACCACCAAGTTTGCCTCATTTAAAGTTCGGAGTAAAAGGTTATGCCCATTTTAGTGACGCCCTATCGGGCAAGTGCAACTTGACGACCCACTAAACGGGCCGTGAAGCATTAAACGACCCGTGAAGCATTAAAAGTCCCGTGAAACTGGCCGTTTTGGGGACCTTTTCGGTTTTAAAAGTTGGGATCATTTTGGTCTTTCCCCTATGCGTTTGGTACTTAAATTACGTTGTTTTAACTCTTATTCTAAGCCTAAACTACGTCGTTTCACACCAAATTAAGTGCTTAGAAAGTGTTAATCAATTTTTTTACGTTCATTAACACTTCAAGACATTAGAGCAAGGTTCCAAGAGGAGAAAAGCTAGGGTTCAAGCGTTGTTCAAGTTTCTTCAATTTCGCCAAAGAACTTCGTTCTTCCAGGTATGTAAGGCTATCATAGTGTTGGACTAGTTCGTCCTCACGCCCTACATCTACTTTCAAATCAGTAAAAGAGTAATCTAGAGTTTTATCCTTAGATTTCAGTATTCTTAAGGTGAGTTGATATTGAGTTCTAAATTCTCGAGTTGTTGATTAATTAAATTCCTATCTCTAATCATTGAATTTTCATACATTATGTATTGTGATTATTGAGTTGAATATTGTTCATGACTATTTTTTAGCATGAACCCTATTCTTGAGTATTCAGTGAATTCCTATTAAGAATCTTTTAAACAAAACATTATTTTTTAAACTGAGTTTTGAGGAAGTAAAGAGCAGTAATTGAGAAAGAGTAAGGGAACTAAGTATTTCCCAAATGTTTCATTTTTACATGAAGAAAAAGAGTAGACTTTTTTTTTAGAAAAGTTAAAAAAGTTTTCAGAAAGATTAAATACAAAGTAGTTACCTATTAAATAGGCCCCTTTTTGAGTAATTATCTCAACCCAGAATGTATTTTTACATTAAGCAAAGAGAAATCTTGTTTTCTAAATGAAGAATGAGTTTCAGAGACACTTCAGAACAGTTACCTCTTTTAAGAGGATAGTTTGAGCAATTATCTCAAATCAGAAAAAGAATAATATTCTTATACATTTGAACAATAGTATATATTATTGGGAGTAGTATTGAGCACCGATATGAGAGAGAGTTCAGACAACTCACAGCCCCCATAAACCATGTCTTGCCAACATAGGTACAGGGTCATATTTTTTAGATGAATCCTTAGTGCCTTCGGGCAGAGTTTAGTGGATCCACTTAGTTAAGGTGTTCTATATCCCGACACTATATAGGACAGTTCTGGCAGCGTGGACAAGACATTGTATTATCACTTAGCTCGTAATGATGGTTGTCGGTTAAAGAATCTCCCAAAAGATTTAAAGTGTATTTTTACATATCACTTATTATGTTGAAGTTCAGATATGAGAAAGTATTTTGTAAAGTTAAATGATTTCATTCCTTTAATTCTTTATATTCAGTTGAGTTTATGTCATACCTATTACAGTCCATTCTTTCAGTTATTTCGCCTCGGCTATATTACATACTCGTACATTCAAATGTACTGATGTCATTCAACCTGCATCTTTTATAATGCAGATACAGGTGTTCATGATCATAAATAGGCGTTTCGTTGAGATCACTTTGCACTTCAGATAGCTTTTGTGAGCCTCCTTACTTTCCGAAGGATTTCACATTTATTTGCTGTCATTGTTGAGTTATCGCGGGTCTTGTCCTGACATCTATCATAGTATTAGAGGCTTCATAGATAATTAGAATTGATGAGTCTCTCAGTATGCTTCTTTTTGTTTTGAGATCTTGAGAACTATTACTTATACTTTATTAAGTATTTCCAGACATTTATTTGAGTTGAGTTTAATTGAGACTATTGAGTTTAATTATATATTCAAAGCTTCTTTATGCTTGAGTAAGTCTTCCGCTAAATAGTTAGCCAGGCCAAGGATTCGCTTGGGGATCAGAAATGATTCTCGAGTGTCGACCATGTCCAGGGTGTAGGCTCGGGGCGTGATATTTGCTATTGAGTTTAATTATATATTCAAAGCTTCTTTATGCTTGAGTAAGTCTTCCGCTAAATAGTCAGCCAGGCCAAGGATTCGCTTGGGGATCAGAAATGATTCTCGAGTGCCGACCACGTCCAGGGTGTAGGCTCGGGGCGTGATATTTGCTATTTGCGCTCCATAGCAAACTATGTTTGCTATGGAGTATCTGATTTATATAAATCACCGGAATATGATTCGCAAGTATCTGATTTGTGTAAAATCGCAGCTATTTGTATAAATTGGGTGTGTGTGTCTATGAAAATTGCATTTGTATATGTATATGTTCTTTGTGTTAGGCTAGAGTGGCGAGTGAGATTAGGAGAGAGAGATGAGAGAGACGAGCGAGAGAGGGCAGAGAGTGGAGAGAGGTGAATTGTATATGTATATTGGTTAGATAATTGTATATATGTAACTACTATGTATATGTATCAATGATTGTATTTGTATATCTGCATAAAATTTGAATTTGTACACAATTGAATCGAGTTAATATACTATTGAATTTTGTTAAAACATTTGTAGTTGTATATCAAATCTCTCTCTCGCTTTATACAAACACAAATTGTACATTGTATTTGTATAAAGTGAGAGAGAGAGAAAGACAAAAGAAAACTGGGCAGGGGAAGATTTGTATTAGTATAACTATAAGTGTATAGGACAGAGAGATATGCATGTATTTGTATTTGTATATACAGTCTCTCTCGCTTTATACAAACACAAATACAATTTATGCATTTGTGTTTATATAAAAGTGAGAGAGGCGAGGGAGGGAATTGAGAGTGGCGAGCGAGATTCAGGGGAGAGAGGCGAGAATGGCAATGTGTTTGCTACAAATTGGAGTTAAATGAAACGGTAGCTATAACATTTATTTTGAATTAATAATTTGCTACAATGCACAATTTTTCCCTTTAAAGAATAATACTACTTAATACTTAACCTTTTTATCATTTTAATTATTAAAGTTATGGGAACTCGGCAGCCTTCACTAGTTTTATTTTGTTATATATTCATTTAAAAGTGCTTTGTATTCTAATTAAAAATTAATATACACAAGTTTTGTCTAATTAAATTTATTCTTTATTATAATAAAGTAGCAGCACCTTTATTGCTCCCAAGAGTTTTTCTAAAAGGAAAAACAGTTGTTTTCTCATATAAAAAGACTTTTAAACTTCTATAAATTAAGCATCTTTCCTTCCTACAAATCCACAACAACGTAATAGCACTGCAATGTAATCATTAAAAAAGTCATATGAAGTAGGAAATTATTCTATTACAGTTTTAATACTTTTTTAAAATTAATTTTATCATATATAAGCCAATTGATATATCAAACCTCGTAAAATTATGGCCTTTTAATTAATGGAGAAGGGCCTAAAATGTCCTTTAACTATTTAAATTGGTACAAAACTATTGATCTCATTTACCTTTCGGCCCCTAAATATCCTTGACGTCAATCTTTTGGCTCAAAAATACCCTCAATATTAATCTTTTGGCTCATATTTACCCTTATTTTTAACAGTTCCCCTTAAGTAAAATCATTAAATATTTATTTAATAGTTTTATATCAATTCAAATAGTTAAATAATAATAGTAATATGCTTATGTCTGGTTTATCGTTGTTCAAGATTTGCTTTGTCAGCTTTCGGACGTTCCCTTATTATTTGGAACCCAATACCCATCAAAGTGATTTGTGAAATTTGAGCTATACACTTAAAAAATTCCAACTATTTAGGCCAACACCAATCTTGTTCATTAAAGTACTTTCCAAATCCAATATTTTGTTATATTAAAATAAGAGAAGAAAGGGGCCAGCCGGCCAAGAATTTCCAAACCCTACCAAACAAACAAAGCAACTTTTTTTTCACCTTTGTTCTAGCTCTATATATAAATTGAATCAAATATTTTCATGTGTCCTAAAACTTTGTGTTTTCCAAAAAAAAAGGAAAGGGTCAATGAAGAGCAAGTTCTTTCTGTGTTTTCGTCCCATTGTTGAGGATTCTGTTCTTCATAATCATGCTATTGATCAATCTACTTCAAGTATTATCACTAAAAGAAGTGAGAAAAATGATCAATTGGTTAGTCTTTCTTCATGACAATCTAATAGTCTCTTTTCCTATTATGTGTGTCTGGTTTGTGGATATTATCGCTGTTAAATTAAAGTGTGTGATCATCTCATGAATAACATATTTTTATTTAAAACTTAAGCTACTTAGACTGATGCTAACGATCTCAATGGGAGATATCTGGATATGAGGCTACTCATCTTAATCTTTATTATAATTATGTAGTCAACATGTTACGATCAAGTATTTTTTTCTATAGGTTAGACACGTGAAAATTATTTTTGAATATGGGTGACATTAATGAGATTCAAACCGGATGAATAGAATGTCAGTCAAAAGTTCCTAATTCATCAAGTGAAACTCCATGACGGTGACTATTTTTCATTAGTAGGAGCGGAAAAGTGGCTATTTGTGAATATTAACCCTCAAATTTATGACTTCTAACTGCTTTGATATCATGTTAAAGTTTCATGTGATTACGTTATCAACAACATTTGAATTAATTAATAGAGATAACAGTTTATTTACTTAATTATGTCTTCAACCGTCTACCTACCAAGTAATAGCTAAAATCATGACTAATAATTGCTTCATTTTTGCAGTTTGAATCGAAAAGTAGTAGAGGAAACATAAGAGACAAGTCCTTCAAAGGATTAAATGGTCAATCAAGGAAGCAAGAAACACAACAAAAGGAAATTACTTCTATTGGCACTTTATATAAGGGAAATAAGTCATCCAAAAAATATCCATACAACCATAGAGAAATATCCTCAAGTGCTTCAACATCATGTGATGAAAACAAGAAATCTAGCACAAGTGTTCATTTGATTATTTTCACATTATTTGTGACTATTTATTTTGGTAGGGTTTTTGCTATATTTTTTACATTATTATGGATTCTATTGTTCTCCATAATCCCCAAGTCAATTTTCAAGATACTTGAAAATTTGCTTTTAGTTGAATGTGGATGTGAAAAAACAAAGCTACTATAAAGGATCATGATGTTGATTTATTCTTTGAAATGGCAAGGAAAAAATAACATACTCCAATCCGTTTAATTCTTTTTGGGAACTATATATATATATATATATATATATAGCGTGTAAGTTTTGTATATTTGAACTAATGTCCGGCCAAAAATAAGAAAAATATAGGTAATGAACTAATTCGAATAAACTAAATGTAAAGTATTAAATTAGGTTGTTGGACCTAACATACATGAGGATTTAATAAATTAACCATGTACAAAAAGGTCGTGATGGTCTTGGTAGAGCGGTAAACACTTTATTTTTTTTATAATTAGTGATTGAAATTTTGGATAGTTATTTCTAATAGAAACACTTTATCCTCTAAAGTAAAATTTTATAATGATATAAGTCCAGATTATTGAACCTCAAAATGAATATCAAATATTGGGTGAAATCCAAAAAAAGGAGGATTTAATAAAACAAATGTGAAAATAGTAAGTATATGTTATTATTTCCTAGTGCTATAAGATACTCCAACTTTCCAATTAAATATTTTTTGCCCAACTTATTTGGTGGTTACATAAGCCACTAGGAAAAAGTAGCCAAATTATGGTCTAAGCATGGAAATTAAAAGAGAGAATCATTTCACTAAAGTAGAATCCACAATTAACGATGTTTTTTTTTAAGAAATATATTTTTAAGATTAGATGCATTATTATATGATGAAAAGGAAAAGCAAAAACACTAAGAAGAAATAAACTAGATTATGCTACGTGGTAATCTTTCTTAATTATTATAGTTAGGCTAATTGTGTTTCTTTTTGGATAGAAAAATGGATCATAAATTACATTACTAATTATTATTTTTTTGTTGCTAGAATCGATCTAAAAAAATGATTTCATGAGGTTGAATTCAAGAAAAATTTGAATTTTTATGTGTGTATTATGTTAGTCTATGAATTTTCTTAAATATGTGTGATTGACTTTGTTTAAACTCAAACTTTGTGGGTACAGTAATGACGTCCTATTAAATGATACTCTCTATGTTTCTAATTACTTATCCACTTTTTCTTTTTTAGTTATCCCTAATTACTTGTCCATTTTGAAAAAGGTAGAACTTCTTGAAAATGTTAAGTTTTTAATTCATCCACTTCATAATTAATAGGGGTAAAATGATAAACTCACTATGTCAATCATTGTTTTCTTAATAAGTGTGTCAATTCAAAAGTGGACAAGTAATTAGGAATAGAGGGAGTACTTATTATTTTCAAAAGGTAAAAATTATTTATTTTTTGCACTTTGTATGTCACGAAACAAAAATTCAGAAGAATATCAGTAATTTGTGTATTAGTCCATAAATTTATTGGATTATGTAGACCGACTCTAGTTGAGGTCAAATTTTGTGGAACCATTGGTGACAATCTATTAAATAATACCAATTGTGTTTGAAATATGAACGTCGTTTTTTTTTTGAGTTTATGTGCTATAAAATAAGAATTCAACAAAATTTCAGTTTTTGTGTGTGTTAATCAATGAATTCTCCAAAATATGTGTGGCCGAATGTGTTGGGCTTAAATTTTGTGAATACATTAGTGACGATCTATTAAATGATTATTATTAGTTTCGAAAGGAAACGTTGTTTTTTGCCAATTTATTTCTCACGAAACAAGAATTTAGGATTCTCTCTTTTTTTTTCATGTGAATTACTCCATGAATTTTTTGAAATATGTGTGACCGTCTCTATTTGAGCTCAAACTTTATGGACGCATTGGATAACGACCTATAAAATGATAGTAATTGTTTTCAAATGGTGAACTTTTTTTCTTCAGTTTATGTTTCACGAAATTGGAATTTAAGATTGTCTTAATTTTCGTATATATTAGTCCATAGATTTTCCATAATACGTGTGACCGACTCTCTTTAAGCTTAAATTTGATGATTCATTAGTTACGACCTATTAAATGATACTTAGTTTTTTAAAAGGTGAACATATTTTTTTTTAAGTTTATGTATTACAAAATAAGAATTCAAGAAAATTTAAAAATTTTTTGTATGTATTAGTTCATGAATTTTTGAAATACGTGTGACAACTCTACTTGCGTTTATGCACAATTCTCTCTAAATAATTAGAGCATACAATACCAAATATTAATCTTGCAAAAAATAACTTCAAAATGAAGTAATAATTATCAAAAGCAACAAAAGGTGGAAAAGACAGTAAAAAAAGAACTCCTCCTAATAAGCTTCCGAAAAATATTCATTAGAGAAGCTTATGATTCGCTGGCAAATTCAAAATTTAAAATTTTATAGGTTCTCAACAATAGGACATGTTATTCAAGATTATATGTTTGAGTCATTACAAAAAGGGAAAGCTCATGAGATTGAGGGGTACAATTAGGAAAAAAAATTAAAATTTATCTTTAAATATATTTTGTAAATTATTTAGTACATATATAAAGTTTAAGCTAAAACTATTGAATTCGATCGAATCTACCCCTGACTTAATCATCATATTATTTCTTGCCAAATTGCCGGATACTAGATGAGATGTCTTTCAGATAACACTTCAACTTCTTCTGCATCATATATATGAAATTAAAACAACACAAACTTTTAATTAGAAATTAAAGAAAAATGCACATTTAAGCAAAACATCTAGTATAAATATCAATTACGTATTATTAATTAATTAATATAAATTGTTGTACTTACACAAAAATTAGATGTGGATTTATATTCATTTTCTTCTGTTTCCATCCGTTCATACCTATGCTCATTTTTTCGACGAAACAAACGTGGAAATGACGATCCAATCCTTTTTGTCCATCTCTTTTTCTAGAAAAACATATGATTCATGGTAATTATAGATAATCAAATAGAAGAAAATTTTATTACTCCTAAAGTTGAGTGATTTTGTTGTTACCTCCTATATTCAGATTAGCAAATCAGAAATAATAAAAGATGAAAAGAAAAAGAAAAGAATTATCCGAGTCCACAAAATCCACTGTGTGTCCTTAGGAAATTTAATCCCCTCAAGTACCCGAGGTTGTAGATTAATTCCTCCCCAAATAAAACAGATTAACCATTAAAGAAGTAGCGGTACTTCAAACTTTGATAATTTCAACGAACTCAAAAAGACAGCAACGAATCACACATAGACTATATTTTGTTTTGTAAGAAAATATATGCAAAAGAAGGAAAATTTCATCCTGAAAAATGAGAGAAAGCCTCTCTATTTATAGCCAACAAAGGATAGTATAAAAATGAGTTAATTGTTTCTTATCGGAAGAGTCACAACTCTTTGGAAAAAAGACAACCTTTCAAAAAGGTCACAATCCTTTGGAAAAGGCATAACCTTTCAAACGGTCACAACCCTTTAGAAAAAACACAACCTTTCGTAAAAGTCGCAACCCTTCAGGAGAGTTACAACTCTTCATTTCTTATTCACACCTTTAAAACCCAACAATCTGGATAAGTGGATTTCCCTTTGAACTTTCCATAGTGAATATATATCGGATATACTCGGTCAATCGGTAGATTTGATATCTTTGAACCGTCGAGCTTTGGTGTATACCTAGATAACATAAGTCACACAATCAAACCTTGAACTGATTTTGGTTCTCATTGTTTTGTTCGTTTCAGCCATGAACACATCTTGGTTTATAAGTGTGTAGAGAACTGGCCTTATCGGATTCTCCTTGAAGCGGCTTACCCTTCACACTTAAATAGGTGATTTCTAAATGTGTTATCCCGTAGATACACCATTTGATATACCCTGTATCAAACTTAGAAACCATGAAAAAGCCCTAATGCCTTTATCCTGGTTACTGAACATTGTCTCATCATGAGAATGGAACATAAAATAATTTTTGACAATGTTGAACCGTCATTAATGACTTTGTTTGATCTCCTTGAACCTAGATCTTGGGATCTCCAGTCTTCTAAGTAGAGTTACCGCCACAATGACTTGTACTCGGCCATAGTCCCATTCCCTTTAATAATTTATCAACTCCCTCTCTAGTTAGGCCTTTTGTAAGTGGATCCGACACATTATCCTTTGACATTACATAATCAATTGTGATAATTCCACTAGAGAGTAGTTCTCTAACGATATTATGTCTACGTCATGTTGACACCCAATTTTGGCCTAACATTTTTCAAAATTCATAACGTTTATATTTTATTTATTAAATTTTGAAAATACATTTTTATAATTTTAAATAAATCTATCAATAGTTATTCTTATTTTTCAAAATATTAAGATTTTTATTAGTTTATTTTGAATTTTAGTTAATGCTTGTTATATTATTTTAATCACAATCAGTTGAATATGTTGTGAATATTGTGTCAGTTTTATTAAATTACAATTTTCTGTTGAATTGTATTTTTTGCATGCCATTGATTTTTTTCGTAACATTTGTTAATATTCATTTTTATTTGTTACTTTTCATTTTGATATTTTGCGCAATCTAGAAATTTATTCAAATATGAATAAAATTTGCATACACATATATTTTATTAACGGGATAAAATTTCATACAGAGATATTTTATTAACCAGTGGTTTTGGCCCACTGTTTTAAGATAATGGTATTATACTATAAGTGATTTTCGATTTTCTATTTAAGCAATAGTTTTGTGATTAAGTTGGGGGTGGTGGATAAAAACTTTAGGGGTAATTTTCAGATTTTGGTGTTTAACAAATTCTTTTAACGTTCATAATTTTTCGGTGACTTGTTTTGCCGGAAGCCAGCGAGTCCACCCCCAAAGACCCCTTTTTCCTCCTTTTCCGGTGATCTCCAGACCACTGCTCTTCCCCCTTTCATCTTCAACCTCCAGCAAAACCAAAACCCAATCGCTGCTAACAACAGTATCACACAGCAACCAAATCACTACCGGAACCTCCGTTCACTACCCAAACACCCCTGTTCTTCACCCACTAGAAACCCCACTGAAAGCAACCAACAGACCAAACAAACCACGCCGAAATCTGGCGAAATCAACAGCAACCCTCCAAGCGATAACAACTCCGGTGAAATTTGGTCACCTGCGAGCTCCAATCTTCCATTTCCAGTGAGGTTTGCAACTCCAATATCCTGTATTTTGATTCTTGGTTGCATTTGTTTTACTTTTACTTTGTGAGAATGACTTGGTAATGTTGTTTAATAGTTGTAAAGTTTTGTTTTGGCGGAGTTCTGATTTAATTAGTTTTTCTTTTATAATTTTTGGTCTATTTTGTTTACTGTTGATTGCCTAGAAGGCATCTGTAAAGCAGCCACTGTAGTGTCATTAGTTTTCATTGTTTGGTTTCCTAGGGAATATAATAATGTTTTATATTTTGCTCGATTGAATTGTTATTTTTCTTGATTTAATTGTGTTTTTTTTAAAATTATTTTAGAAGTGTTACAATGAACATATCTTTAATTTTCTCTATTTTTATTAAATTTGGTTTGGTTTTTAATTGTATTAATGGAATATTGTTTGCCCCCTTCGTTTCACTGTTCATTTGGTTTCATACTGTTGCTTATCACTTAATCTTTTTAATATTATCACTTTTATATGTTAAAATTGGCCAATGAAAAAATCTTTCCGTCGGTTTTTGAGGCCTCCCCATTATAAAAGACGGAAAATTAGTTTAAGTTTTTATACCTTATTTATTAAAATTGGCCGATGAAGAAATTACCGTCCATTTCCAAGGCCTTTCATGTAAATAAGATGGTTTTTTATTTTCAAGTTACTATTTGATTCATTTATTTTTATTCATATTTATTTATTACTAACACTTTTACTAAGTGTCTTTACAGGTACACCCCGGAGTCGCTTCCCATTGAAGCTATTCCAATGAAGTTCGAATTATATTTTTTATTGTATATATTATTGACGTTAGGCAAACTTAGGCCGCTTTCTTATATTATTGTTTTAATTTATTATTTGTGTATATCGTATGTTTATT
Organism: Solanum appendiculatum; assembly: GCA_018342035.1. Taxonomy (NCBI): domain Eukaryota; kingdom Viridiplantae; phylum Streptophyta; class Magnoliopsida; order Solanales; family Solanaceae; genus Solanum; species Solanum appendiculatum. The sequence goes on along the minus strand of JAGDQO010000503.1, from coordinate 851,953 downwards.
ATACTTGTATATTATTGTTATCTCCTCCTCAATTTGAAAAAAATGAATTCAGTCGGGACCCACAATTGTGGATTTTGAAGGATGTCTAATACCTTTCATTCGAAATCACTTGAACCCCTTACCTAGAATCTATTGGTTTCGTAGATATTTTTTATTTAGTTAATTAATTGGTTTCCTAGTTTTCCTAAAATTAGGTGGTGACTCCTTTTAAAATTAAAATTGTTTTATTCTTTTAAATTGTTTATTTTTTTTGAGTTCCCACGACGTTTCGTCTTATTTGAATAAAGTAGGGATGTAAACACGTCATATATGATGAGACTTTCCGTTATACATCATGCTCCATGCCCTACCTATAGCAACTTAACTCTCACAGTGTATGCATACCGGTGCTAAAGGTTTGGGAAAAAAAAAGATCTTTCAAGAAATTTCGGAGTCATTCAACTTCTTCACTAGCCTTATTAAGAGTGATAAACTCAGAATTCATAGTAGAGTGAGCGATACATTTCTGTTTGGAAGATTTCCAAGAGACTACTCCTCCACCAAGAGTAAGTACATATCCATTCGTGGATTTTACTTCATTTGACCTGGTGATTCAATTTCCAACACTATATTCTTCCAATACTGTTGAATATTAGTTATAATGCAAAGCATAAGTTTTTTTTAAGTATGTTTTAAATACTCTAAAACTCTTTTCATTGTCATCCAATAAGTTTGATTGAGATTACTCATGAACCGACTCAGTTTACTAATAGCACATGCTATATCTGATCACGTACACTTCATGATATATATCTTACTTCTCAATACTCTAGCACAATTCAATTGTGAGTCACTTTCTTCTTCATTCTTTTGAAGTAGGAAGCTCACATTTATTGGAGTCCTGACAATATTGAAATCCAAATACTTGAAGTTGTCAAGTACCTTTTCAATCACATCAGCAACTTCAATGTCTTTCATATTGAAGTTAATTTCTAGCATATGCTTAGTAGCATTTATGTCGGAAATGTCTCTTTTGATGATCAACATGTCATCAACATAAATACAAACAATTACCTTGTGATTTGGAGTGTCTTTAATGTAAGCACATTTATCACTCCCATCATTCTTAAATTCATTTGCCAACATGGTTGTGTCAAATTTCTCATGTCATTGTTTGGGTGCTTGTCTTAGTCCATAACGTGACTTAACAAGTTCACACAATTTCTTTTCTTTACCAGGAAACACAAAGCTCTCGAGTTGTTCCATGTAAATTTCTTCCTCCAACTCTCCATTTAAGAAAGTTGTTTTTTACCTCCATTTGACAAATTTGAAGGTCATATACCGCAACTAGCGCAATTAACATCTGATTAGATGTATTCCTAGTCACTCATGAGTATGTGTCAAATCAAGACCTTCTTTTTGTCTAAAGCCTTTGAAGACAAGCCTTGCTTTGTATTTGTCAATAGTTCCATCAACTTTCTTTTCCCTTTGAAGATCCACTTTGAACCCAAAGGTTTATTTCCTGGAGGAAGATCAACCAACTCCCAAGTATGATTGCTCACGATTGGGACTCATTTTCAAGAAGAAATGTTACAAAATCAAACTCAAAGGAAGTAGATGTCCTTTGACATGCACTACGCCCTGAATCTCTCTATTAAGTACATTCTCCTTCGGTTCTTTTCAAGGTCGTTTAGACCATTCACTTGACTATCCGACGGTTCGGACTTATGAACCATAAATCGACATGCTTTACTATTTGTAGCATATCCAATGAACGTACAATCCACAATCTTAGGTCCTATTTTGACCCTTTTAGGAATAGGAACTTGAATTTTTCCTGGACACCCCCACATTCTGAAATATTTCAAGTTGGATTTTCCTCATTTCCATTTCTCATATGGAATAGACTGTATTGGAAATTATTAGATCACTATCTTTCAAGAGTTATTGCTTGTATATACTTTAAGATGCGACAAACAATTCTCTATCAGGATACAATAAAGCTTGAACAAACAAAACTTTTTGTTGCTCCCTTTCATAACAAATAAAAGCTTTTTGTTGCTCCCTTTCTTAACAAACAAAACTTTTTATTTCTCTCTTTCTGAACAGACAAACTTTTTGTTGTTCTCTTTTGCTATAATGATAGCTTCCCCCTCCCCACCCCCCCCCCTCCACAAATTTTATGGTAAACCTGAACTTATAAGTAGGACATTCAACATATCCTTCAAAGTTTGGTTTTCATTAGATTAGGTGAGTATGTACAGTAATTTGATGGATGATTCCATTTTTCAAATATATTTCTGCAAAAGAAGATTCATATTCTCCACATCTACCACTTCTAATCAGGATAATCTTTTTATCCAACTGATTTTCAACTTTAGTTTAATATTGCCTAGATGTTTCTATTGTTTCATCCTTACCATTCAACAAATAAACATAACAGTACCTAGTGCAATTGTCAATAAAAGTAATAAAATACTTTTTTCCCTTCACGAGATGGTGTTGACTTCATATCACAAATGTCAACGTGAATCAATACTAAGGAATTAAAATTCCTTTCAACAAATTTATAAGAATGCTTAGCATACTTAGATTCATCACAAACTTGACATTTTTATTTATTGCACTCAAAGTTAGGCAAAACTTCTAAGTTGATCAGTTTTCGCAAGGTTTTGTACTTGACATGTCTCAAGCGTTCATGTCATAAACAGTTTGGCTCAAGCAAGTAAAAACAAGCAGAAATATTGAGTTTGAAAAGACCTTCCGTGAGGTAACTTTTTTCCACAAATATTTTGTTCTTTACTTTTTATAACTTTGTCACATACATACATTGTTTAGAGTCAGCACCTTGCCAGATGTTCTTTCCAAAAGAACGTTTTCATAACCTTCAATTTGGTTATTGCATAGTTGTTACCCATGAACATAGTCTCATTGGGTCCAAAAAGAGCATACGACTCAAATGCTTCTTTTACAACACAAACATGACAGTTCACCTTTCACCAATTTTCATACTTTTCCATCAAAGAACACAATTCTTTTGAGTAAGTATATATATTCAATTTGGTGGTTTTATACTAATCATATCATATACTAGTAAAGAGAGACTCAACGACCACAATATCAAATATACTCCAAGAGTTTTGTGGGTCTAACATAATACAATAATGTCATTGAATTTCATATCTTGTACTTTCAAATTTAAATTATACACTAAGTCTAATTTTTTTCTTTATCACAGGTAAAGAACCCCCACATTTTAAATATGATCTTAAAAATATTTTTCAAGTATTTGAAATTATTTTTCACATATTTTTTTCCCATACTTTTAAATTGTATACCATCAAAATACACATTGGCAACATGAAGCCTTCTTTTGGAGATTTAATCCATAGAAACACCTACTGCAGGCACAAAAATCACTGATTTTATGTCACCAGTGTTTTTTTTCCTTTCTGTCACAATTAGACATACCACTTAGTATTTAGAATACTAACAATTAAGATTCAATCTTTATACAACTTGTTTCTAGTTTAACGATTAAGTTTTTATATTCTTCTAATCGTTTAGCCTTAATATTCCTAACGAAGTTTTTAAACTCTTCAAGTCGGAATATTCCTTCAAACAGAATGTTTCATAAATTGGTGTATTCTTCAAACTAAATGCACGATCCGATTTATTCGGTGAAGTTCTTATATTCTTCAAATCAAAGGAGAAAAAAACAAAATCAGAAGATTTAATCTCCAAAAATTAGACACAATCAAATTTCACATGGAGTAGAAAACTACAAAAGTTTTTTTTTCCTCCTCCAAACAGAATACATATAAATAATAATATAGATATATTCTGAGATCATCAAATAATGACCATCTATCCTAACATTTATGAAATAAATCTCATAACTTATAAAGTATTAAAAAAAATCAAGGGAAATAAAGATAAAACCTGATTTTTACTCCCATTGAATCATATTCTATCTATCAGCAATGATTCCATGTAAGTCACTTTTCTTGCTAATTTTTTCCTTTCTCAGTTTCCATCATAATCCAATTTTCCTTAGAAGACATTGAATTTCAACGAGAAACTCAACTCATGTTCAAATATTGTTAGGAGACAACATCTGTTCAGTTACTTGTGCAATGCTTGAATGTACTTGGGAATAAAATAAAAATAATCTTACCCATCCAAGAAAAAACTTACAACAGAAAATATACTCGAACATATTAAAGTAGTATTAATTCATCCCAAATCTCTTTTATCATATGATAAAATAATTTTCTTTCTCTTCTTTTTTTTTTTCCAACAAAAAGAACACAAAAAATAAAAGTAATTTCCTTACCATCAATAATTAAATTTTCTTAAGTTTGTTACCTCCTGTATTCAGATTAGTAAATCAGAAATAATAAAAGATGAAAAGAAAAAGAAAAGAACTATCCGAGTCCACAGAACCCACTGTGTGTCGTCCTTAAGAAATTTAATCCCCTCAAGTACCCGAGGCTGTAGACCCCTTCCTCCCAAGATAAAACATATTAACCATTAAAGAAGTAGCGGTACCTCAAACTTCGATAATTTCAATGAACTCAAAAAGACAGCAACGAATCACACATAGACTCTATTTTGTTTTGTGAGAAAATATATGCAAAAGAACGAAAAATTTCATCCTGAAAAATGAGAGAAAGCCTCTCTATTTATAGCCAACAAAGGGTAGTATGAAAAGGTGTTAATTGTTCCTTATTGGAAAGGTCACAACTCTTTGGAAAAAAGACAACCTTTCAAAAAGGTCACAATCCTTTGGAAAAGGCATAACCTTTCAAATGGTCACAACCCTTCAGAAGAGTCACAACATTTCGTAAAAGTCACAACCCTTCAGAAGAGTCACAACTCTTCATTTCTTATTCACACCTTTAAAACCCAACATTTGTAAACAAAAGAATCGTTGAATTGGTGACAAATTCAACGATTTTTTCACTGCATTAAGGTACACAATTCATTGTCCTTACTATGCAAAGGCAAACCCAGGATTTAAAGAGTCTGGGTATATGTATTAGCAAATTTTCAAAGGTAGACAATTCATTGTCCTTACTATACTACGTGATTTATTCCTACATGTTATTTCATTCTTTTTGGAACTGAATGATAAGAAAAAAGTATCTTATAAATTAGGGAAAAGGGAGGGTAGATATTGAAATTTTGTGGGAATCTACAAGACGTATTCGATACCTCTTAGGATTCTTGGACGCTACTCAATCCTAAACCCCTAGTTCATGTCTACATAAGGGTAATATATTCCCTTGAAGAGACATCTCAAAAATTCCATAAATTTATGGAATATTCGTAAAGAGATCAAAATGTGGCCTCTTACGTTCCAAAAATACGTCACTAACGGCTCTCGAATTAAAAATGGCTCTCGAATTAAACCTTACGAGAAACAAGAATTAAGGGAACAAACAGAATTGCATCCATATATATTTATCAATAAATTTTCTTGTTTCTGCATATATTTTTTTTGTGATTGTAATTTATTTTTCATCACTCTAAAATTTGTTGCAAACAGGGAGTTATTAATATTGTTTATATAGGAAGTTGTCATGTTATTCCTATAAAAAAAACATGAATTTTCGATGAAATTAGCGACAATAATTCGATGGAAATTGGCTTGTGAAAGCTTTTCAGACAAACCTTTCATCAAAAATCTCATATTTTGAATGACATTTCAATAGAAATGTACATAAAAAATACACGTTTTTTTAGTAGTACATCAAAATGAAAATATGAATTTACCTTATGTTTTTGTTTTGTATTATTGGACGGACATTGAGGGTGTGTAGAATTATCATGCCTTAATTCATGAGTATAGGCCAGAAGTTGTGCACGACGATCGTACCCTCTTGTTCTTGGTGCTCTTTTCAATTGATCAAATCTGTATTGTGGATATATTGTTGATGAAGATTCAACATAAACAGTAATAATCACCACTTTCTGAGTCATTGATCAAACGATTAAATTTCTTGATAATCAATACGATTCTAAGAAGAAATTAAGATCGAAATCTCGTTTATCAATCTCTAGATTTTATTGATGCTACTAAACTATTGAATCATGACTATATTCGTTCTTTAATAACTCCATAGAGTTTAGAGATAATATTGGAGCAGTTGAAAATTTTCCAATTTTATGCATATGTGTACAACGAAACCACTCCACTAAACTTTATGTCAACTAATTCTGATGTAACATGAAATGTTATGGGGTTTATTTGTTTTTTAATCATTATATTTTTTTAATTAGTATAAATGTCTCTTTTGACTTGGGAGGTTGGTCTATTAATTTAAGTTTGTGAAATAGAGCACTTTTGTTAAAGTAAAAATTACATAAATACCATAGTGTTAAGAGCTAATTACATTTTATCCTTATTCTTTTTCAAATTATAAAAATTCTTTAAATTTATACGGATCTCGGATATATCAGAAACCTGTAGATACATAGCTCATTGATACGTTACTTAATGGGAGGATGTATCCTAGAGGAGAGGATGTATCACTTAATGGGAGGATGTATCCTAGAGGAGAGGATGTATTCAAGAGGAGATTTTTATAAATTGTAGGAAATTTTTGAGATTATGATAAAATAAGATGTGTGTTTATGTAATTTTTCCTAATAGCAATCTAATATAATTTTATAACTTAGATCTGTAAAACATACGATGTATGCAAATTTTATCCCTACCAAAATATAAAAATTGTTCTCGATGGAGCTCGACTCAAAACAAATATAACCTATAATCATATTGTATGAAGAAAGAAAGAAAGAAAACAAAGGGCAACAAATTAGTAGCAAGATAAACAGAACAATAGGTAATAGTACTAAAAATTAGAACAAAATATGACGCGTATACTAAACTAATACTATAATATTTGGCCACCTATTACCCTTCTACGCTTTTCCTCAATCATCAAATCTTTCCATCTAGGATCTCCTCATACATCAAATCTTTCCATTTAGGATCATGTCCTCTGTAAGCTGAAGATGAAGAAGTGATATGTCGTATCTAATTTCTCCTTGCCAGTTCTTTTTCGGTCTATTTCTATCTCTCCTAAAATCTACCATAGTCAATCTTTTACACCTTCGCCCTTCCTCTTCTCATGTAAGGACCTTCTCAGTCTCACTTCGTTCATCTAATTCCATATAACCTCGTTTTTAATTATATCTCCTAGTATGTCCACACATTAATCTGATCATTCCCATCTTTGCCATCTTCATCTTTTGAACATGTGCATTCTAACGTGATCAACACTCTATCACAAACAATAAAGTAATTCTAACCATCATTCTGTAAAATTTAAAAGATATCACATAAATTGAAACAGAGACTTGGAAATTATATGCCTTTGCTAGATCTAAAAGTAAATCATTTAGTCTTAACATAATTTCATTGTAAAATTAGTGTCAAATCAATTGAGAAGGAAGAGTTAACAAATTAAGGGGTGCTCTCTTTCACATATTTGGTCAAAACTAATTATGGCCATGTATATCTTTTTTCGAAGTTGATGTGATTGCCTGTCGTTAAGCATATTCGCCAACAATTTCAAAAGAAATGAGGTGGATACTAATCCAAATTGTGGCCTAAAATCAAAAGTCTAATCAAATCTCTAAATATTTATATAGTCATTTAATTATTTAAAAAATCTTAAAATATATAATGACATTATAGGCAATATAATTTTACAAGTGAAATTCAAAAAAGCTAGATTATTCAAATGGTAAGTATTATTTACCTCTAAGTGATGGGAAATCTTCCAGGGAGAAGTAAAAAATGAAAAGCTTGAAATCAAGCATATAATCTTATCTTTATCCTAAAAGATAAAAAGATTTTTTTCGATTTCAAATCAAGTAAAACATATATCAAAATTAAAGTAAAAATCTGAAAATATCTAGAATGAAATAATAATGGAATATGAAAAGATGATATTTTAAAATACAAATAATTTTGAGTATCTATGACAGTACGTATATTTGCCAAATCCTTGGCCATTCATTCTCCAACTTGAATTTTAACCACTTCATATGATTCCTTCTTGTAGATTAAGTGTTTATCACCCATTTAAAGCAAGGTTTAAATTTTTTGTATCGATAGTGAGGAGCGGAGCTATAACTTTACCTACATATTCGATTAAAATTTAGTAATTTTAGGTCAAATTATACATTTGTGTTTAAAAAATTATCTAATATATTAACTATTAAGAGTCCAATAAATTAATATTTTAAAATTCATAAATTCAAAATCTTAGTTCTAGATAAATCGATAGTGTATTTTTTTTTGTCTCTATTAATATAACACTTTTTTTAAGTCGGTCTCTTAATGAAATGATCTATGACCATAGAAAAATATAATTTAATTTAGATTATAAACTTCAAAAATCTTTTCTCTTAAAATTCATCTTTAGTCAAAGACATTCGCATAAATTGAAGCGAAAAAAGTATTTTCGTATCCATATTATCAAATTAAATTATGAATTGACTTAAAATCAAACAAATAATTTTACTTTTTAAAACTTCGAGTCAAATTAAAACGAGAGAGCAACTAGAACCAAGAGAATGCACTAGTTGTATCTATTGCCATAATTTCTTGTCAAAGTAGAGGTGAATAGCTATGGGGTGGAAATGAGTGGTACAAACCAATACTCACTTAAATAATAGAGTAAACCAAGAACTCCATAGGCAAAGGGGACCCATCTTGTGTTCTATTTTTGTGGATCAAATTCTTATCTACATTTAAATACTCCATAGACTCTATACCCCACCCTCAACACCATGACATTTTAGACCTAGTTAAAATATTTCATTTTAAAAGAATATCTCATGCAAGTTGGCACTAAAGACTCACACATATACAAATTATCTCTAAGGTTATAGTTAAATCCCCTTCCAAATATTTTACACACTAAAGTTATATTAGACACTTTTGGAAACATTTGGTGCCATAATCGAAGGGTATGTAAAAGGACATTTGGATATAATTTCAGGGTATGATTGTTTCTTCTATTTCAATTTATGCAGCTAAAAATCAATCCATGAAAATTTCAAGAAAAAATTGTCATATTAATTGTGCCAAGAATATTTATTAAGTCCATCTCTATTTCTTGTTTCCTCTTGTTCAAAACATGACTGGTCGATTGATAAAAACATTCATTCTAAATTTAAGATTGACATATTTCAACAATACCAAACAAATTGTATTAAATTAGTTAAATGTAATCAAATTAACCTAAATATCATGATTATTAAAAGAAAAAAATGTCTTTCATAAACAATAGATGATTAATTGTGATATTTATATGTATATTCTCTATAAAATTTCTTGATTTTACAATTTTTATTTTTTTCCATTATCCTAAAACAAATTACATATGGTAAAAATCCTATCCTAATAACCATATGAAGTAAAATTCATATACCAAATTGAGTGGAAAGATAAAATTTTATCTTAATAGTCATAAGAGGTATAATTCCTATTCGAAATTCACAAACTATACTATTTGGGGTAAATAAAAATTAAAAAATTCACCCACCATGCCAAATTCAACAACTAAACCATTTGGGTAAATAAAAGTAGAAAATAATTCTACGTAATTTGCAATCAAAAATAGAAAAAAAAGTCAAACATTGTGAATAAGTGGTTAATCAGACGGCTACAAAGGCCTTGGCGTAGGCGGCGACAAACTTCAGCTATCCTCCGCACGATTAATTCTTCCGATAAGCTCCATCGTCGTTGAACATCCAATATTATGGACCCGGCCCTGTAGAATCTCTTCGGTTCTCTGGATCTTTGAACGGCCCTGTAGAATCTCTTCGGTTCTCTGGATCTTTGAAGGCATTTTCATCGGAAATGAGTTGACAAACTCCGTTGCTTCGTCACCAGCTTGAGGTGACAACATATTAACTTCCCAATGTGATGTTGAAGTTCCACTATCATCCTAATTCAACAAAAGGAAGAACAAAAGAAAGAAAATAAGAATTAATACAACAAAACAAAGAAAATAAGAATTAATTATTCAGGATTTAGCCATAAAATCATAAGAAACTTTCATACATCTTCACGTATTCGCTTTAAAGATAAAAATTCAGTTAACGATTCTTCGCTGCTCGACGAACTCGCTGGCGGTGGAGGTGGAGTTGATGACCACGGAACAACCTGAATATCTTCCAAATCAATTTCCTCCTCCTCTTCCTCAACCTCATCTTCCTCTTCTCTGTCAGTTCCTTCATCGTTCACGCATCTCTCACATACAGATACCGTCCGGCCAATTTTCGCACCGGTGGCTGACCAAGCCGTCGGCGATTGACATACGTGGCATAGCAACGATCTCGAGTGCTTTGCTACCAGAAAGTTCGCCGAATGCACCTTCAAATCACAATCCCAACACAAATTCGCGAGGTCCGATTCACAGTAAATCCTAGCTAATCCATTACAAAGCTCACAATTCTTCATCGTTAAACTTTCTAGAAACTTCTCTAAAAGAAATAAATTCTTCCAGAGAGAAAAATCGAGATCGAATTTTGGAGTAATCTGTTCGGAAAGAGGAGAGAAGATGAGAAAAAACAGAGGCCAACTTGCAGTCTATAACTGAAACAACCTCAATTTTGAATATAATAACGAAAATACCACGGGATATTTTAGTAACGATGTAGTTGGGTGGAGGGGTATTAATGTAATCTGAAAGACGAGAATTCAGAAATGGACATCGAAACGACGCAGTTTCAGTAGGCAGCTGTTTCCTGTGATTGATACAAGAGGATATTTTTGCTTTGAGAAATGACGTGGCAGAATGAGTCTGAGGGAGAATCTGATTTTCTGACGTGGATCCATTTGGGCCTAGTTTAAAGGGACGTGGGCCATGTGAACTAGCAACTAGTGGTGGGAACTTGTTGGGCCCATGGTAGGCTGTTCAAACTGAATCGTAATCAACAAGCTAACCGTAAAATTGATTTATTAGCTTATTAATATTGGATTATCGAATTAACGGTTGGTGAACATATTAAAAAATTTAAAGTTAATGATTTATCGATGCGGAAGCGGATTACTCAATTTCTTTATTGGGTGAACCGTTAAGAATTATCGTAGTGATATTTGTATTATAAGTATATTTGTTAAATAAATATTTATTTGCACAAACCCTCAGAATTTAGACTTTCATATGTGTCTCACTGTGATTTACAATAACTAAATTACCAGCTTTAGTAGGGCTAGAAAAAATATTTTGTTTGATAGGAGATCAATATATTGGTGAGTGAAATTAGTGAAAGAAGGGAGCATGAAATGGTGGAGCCAATATATCGCTAGATAACCGTCCGTTAATTCATAATCCGGTACCGAACCAATCGATAGCTTATTAATTGGCTAGCGGATTAGTATATTTAAAATTCGATATTCGATAATCCAAATCATTAAGCATAATTATCCATCTGATCCGTCTAATAAGCAACCCTATCCCATGGGGACATCATTTGACTCTTTTTTGGCTGAATAATTTGCTCTTATACAAAGAGACATGAGAGGTTGGTTATAGATAATCTTCAGAAAAAGTAGAGATATATTGAAAAAATATAGGAGAGAAGTGATTAGACATGCCATGATGCAGTTTAAATTTATTGAGAATACAATCTTAGATAGGAATATGAAGAGGATATGAATTAAGATAGAATATTAGTAGGTAGTGGATGTTGTCTTGTTGAACGTTCATGTACAAGTAGTCGTAGTACTACTTTTGTAGTTTCTTGTCCTTCTATTTTTGTTACTATATGTTATTCTTGTACCTCAATTATCATATTATTTTGTTGTAGTTTTTCTTTATGTTATTATATGTTGTTTTTTCTACTTCCATTATTTCATTTTTGTAACTATTTTGGACTGTTTTTCATTGAGCTGAGGATCTATTAGAAATAACCATCGAGTCGACCTGCTTTCAATAGGGATTTGTTTATTCTGATTGGGCTGAGACATGGTAAGCTCCCTCCTTAATTTCCCTTTAACCAACAATCATTTAGAGCTTGTTGAGATTTGTCACTCTTCTAAATCACATTTGGAATGATTTGAGGCCTTAGTAAGCACTTTTGGGCTAAAAGGCAGTCCAACAGGTTTAGTTCCACAATTAAGCCTAATTGGATAAGCCAGGAAATGACACATATATACAACTAATAGTTATAATTTGTAACAAATAGCCCAACATTAATTAGCATTTTATAGACAAATAAAATATTGACACAAAATGGTCCAAATTAATAAATGACATTTTAATAGTTTTATTTTTATTTTTCTCGTGTAACCAATTGTCACTAAACAACAAAAATAACGAAAACGTGGGCTAGTTATTTAATCCATAATTTTAACTCCAAATTGATATTAGCGATTCAGTTTCCATGAACTGCACATCTAAAAACATTCATGTATCTAATATAAAAATATCAACGAGGATCTGCAACAAACATAAAAGATTATATATACAATACGTAACCATCTAAAAACGTAAATTATATATTTTCATATGATTTTTTTTCATTACTTAAAAAAAAAATTCAATTGTATACTTGATAATTGTATATTGGTAGAAGAACGGTGTATTAATTCACTCAGTATTAGTATATGTTTATATTTATGTTATCCCCTCCAATGTATACATATTCAAAAATCAATCACTTTATGTATTCATTCACTTATAATATGAATACACTGCATTGAAGAGTTTTTGATCATATGTATGAACATCATGTATACATTGCATTCATGTATACATATTCGTGTATTCATACACTCATAATTTGTATACATTCCAGATTATTTCTTCAGTGTGTAAATGTGGATTGCACATGGAAAAATTAAAATGTTCAGCATTACAAAAGTCGAATTGGATGACGAGAAGAACTCGCATGGCTAAAATTTAGGGTTATGGGCGGAGAATCCACAAAATCAGAATGCTCCTTTTTAGGAATAATTCTAAGAATAACTCTCTTAACCATGACAACTGATATCCACAATCAATTACTATCTCTTAAATTTTTGCCTAAAATAGATATAATCTTCAATTTCAAAAATTAAAACCCCAAAAAAAATTGAACGACAATACAAGAGGAAATTAAACATAGAGTAACCGACTGAGAAATTCACGGTTGTACATCAACATACCATCAAGAATTTAAAAGTGAAAGAAAATATAAAAACTATGAAAGAATATTTTTTATAGAACTCAATATGTAAAGCTAATAAACAAAAAGTAAGTCATCTTGTGTTTAAAGTAATGAAGAAGAAGAATTTTTATTTTGTAATGAAGAAGAAGAATTGAATAAATGTTTACATACAATAAAAAGACACCAATAAAAAAAATTGTATAGTGAAAGAAGAGAAAAACAAGGGGACTCATTTCCCAATAAAAAAGGACATCATGCTGCCACATTCTAAAAATTATTTAATTTAATTAAAAAAAAGAACTTCCTAATATGTGGGCTACTAATTGCAAAATTGAATTTTTTTTTAAAAAAATTTTGCTAAAAAAATAAAAAAAGGCTATATGTTGCCAATTAATAAAAAGAGGTGATATGCTATGCCATTTTTTCAACACAACAATGGCTAGTCCCCTATGCTTTGTAGGTTTCATCACCACCATGATCAATAGATTTATATCAAATTTCGTATCATTTTGTTTGAATGCTTGTTTTTCTTAATCTCAATAGAGACGTTGTAATTTTCTTCCTCTTATAAGTCTCCATATAAAAAAATTATTTTAACATTCAATTTATGAATTTGAAAATCGTATATGACGATTAAAGCTATTAATATCTGAATGGATGTAATTTTCGTGATCGATGAATATGTGTCAAATTAACGTAAAAAAGATTCATCATCTAAAATATTTAACAACAAATCTTGCCTTATATTTATCAATAATACCATCATCGATCTTTCATCCTTCTCTTGAAAATCCATTTAAAACCTAAGCTTTAAACATTTCAAAATGTTACAGGGTGCTACATTAAATTAAAACAAATCAGATTAGCTTGAAGCACTTTTTGTTACGAAAATTATCGTTAAAAAAAAAAAGAGTTGCTGGATTGGAGACAGATATTTATTGCTTAAATCAGCATTTATTTATTTCATGCCGTACAAATCTTTAATTAAGTCGATGTACCTTATGATTAAACCTATGAAAACAATATAATCACCTCAAAGAAGGTAGGTGATGCAGTGGATGAAGCTGTTTTTCTTTTAATTAGAGGTCTCGATTCGAATTTTGGCCTTTGGGAATAAAAAATCCTTTGTAGGGAGCGCCATCCCACGAATGAGATCATATCCGATGCAAATCCAAATTAATCGAACTCCAATACGGGTATTGAAAATCGAATAGGAAATAAAAATAATACTATATACTCTTCTGTATTAAATTATTTATGGTGTGTTTTTACATGTTTCTTAAAAAAACATTAATTATGAGAGATTGACTATTTTATCTTTATTTAAGTTTTAATAAAAAAAATCATTAAATATTTATTATATTTATGTGTCATCAATTCATGATAAAAATGTTTTTTGTTTTTTAAGAATAATTACTACTAAAAGTTAAATGAAAAAATAATAATTAATTTTAACTTTAACTTTTAAAATGAAAAACAATTTGATACATTTATTTTTAAAAATCATGATAAATAATTTAAGACAGATAAAGGATAATATAAAAAATTCCCAATTGTTGTGATATTATCTTATAAATTCGATTTTAGTCAACTCCTAGAAAAGACAAAGGAGGCATATACCCTAGGGCTGTTCAAAATCAAACCGAAACCGATAATTCGAATCAAAAAAAAATTATTGGTTTATCGGTAATGGGTTATTGGTTTAGCGGTTTTGATAACGGTTTAAATTTTTTTTGTTATCGGGTTATCGGTTCTTAACGGTTTGAGGTTTTTTTTTAACGGATTAACCGATAACCCGATAGTAAATTAAATAATTATATTTTTATCATTTTGTATATAAAGTCCTTGACTTAGAGTTTAGTTTCCTACTTTTATTTTTGGCTGTCTCAAACTCTTGGGTATTCTACAATGTAAAAGTGTTTGCTTTTTAGCAAGATGTTATTTGTGAACTCATGTGCATGGTTCATTTGGTTTGTCACCTTGTTTCTACGTGATTTTTAACGACTTTTTTTTGTGTCAAATCTTAATGGTTAAACCGATAACGATCAATAACCGATAAACCAATAACCGATAAGTCAATATCTTAACGGTTCTTTAACGGTTTAGCATCTCTACAACCGATAACCAATAAGTCAAACCGATAAACTTCAAAACCGAACCGAACCGACCGATACACAGCCCTATTAACCCTATTGTTTGGAGATGCTGCAATACAAAATTAGGTAGGAATTTTTTGATGAATTATTTGGGTTATTAATCAATTTAAACCGACATCTTGATATGAGATTTTATTAGAAAATATTTTCTGAATTTCGATGGAGTGGTGGCACTTGTCACTAAAATTTATTCTCAATCAATATTTGTTTATACGTTAATTTGATCGGTTTATATAAGCTTAGTCAAACACCTTTTTAATTATTAAATTTGTTTATTTTTAAGGTTTGGATCTTACTAATTCATATCTTAATTATAAAGTATGAGCACATAATTACTCTGAATGATTAATATTCATAACAAAATTTTAACATCATTAAGATATTTATTCGATAATTTCTACAAAGAAGACAACTCAGTTGCTATTACTTCATTTATTTCACTGACCCACCATTATCAG
Source organism: Solanum appendiculatum (assembly GCA_018342035.1). NCBI lineage: Eukaryota > Viridiplantae > Streptophyta > Magnoliopsida > Solanales > Solanaceae > Solanum > Solanum appendiculatum. The sequence goes on along the minus strand of JAGDQO010000503.1, from coordinate 836,181 downwards.
TTACCGCTATCTGCAATCCACCATCCATAACCACCATGACTATCAATCACAACATTTAATCATTACCTCAATTTATAATCATCACCAATCACCATAACTACAACAACTATAATAATTTTTTATAAAAATTATACTAAGAATCATTCTATTTTAGAATCACATACTTCTATAATTTTCCCCCTTCATTATAATAATGTCACTCTTGTTTACTTTTTGCTGTAATATCAATTGTCACCACATTTTCAAAAATGGTATCTATCAAGCTAATGTCAACTCTCTCTTTTTCTTAGTAAAATAATAAGAAAATCATATGTATAAGTCGTCAGCTTTCACTGATTACAATATTTTAATTTAAAATACCAAGAACGAGAGGCGTTGAAATATATGTGCAATCATTTCATTTAAAAATTTGAAGTACTAGAAAGGCCATATTTTTATTAATTTATTTTGGTCGCAATATGTGGCTTCACGTGTGAACCTGATTCTTTGTTATTGATCAAACAAGTAAAAAAAAAAGAGTTAATTTTGAACTAATATCTATTAATGTGTGTGATCATCTCAGTTAAAAATTTAAGTTACATTATTCAAAAATAGAATTTTATTCACTTAATTATTGCTTCATCAAAGAGGAGAAAAGAGAAGATTGACTTCATTGATACCATGATTTAACAACCTTAATTCCTTGAAGAATTCAGTTGTCAGACTTTCTTTTAAAACGCAATAATGCAAGTCCTTTATATGTTTAAAAATACATGAAATGATTAAGGAAGATACTCCCGCTGTCCTTATTTACTTGTCAAATAGAGTATTTTTTAAATTTAATTTATCTTTTTAGTTGTCATTTTTAACCGATCAAGAAAGAACAATGTTTTTTTTTTTCTATTATACCTTCAATTTATTAATATTGAGTTAATATCTTTGAAAAATGTAGTAAGTAAATATGTTTGGGACCCTATCAATTACTAGGAATAAAATGATAAATTCACTATACCAATAATTGTTTTCTTAATAGCGTGTCAAATCAAAATTTGACAAGTAAATAGAATGAAGAGAGTAGGTGTAAAGAAAGGAAAGGATTGAAAAAGAGCAAGATGAATTCACAATTTAAATTTTTTGAATTCAACATTTAATGAAAATTTTTTTTATGGGACACTGTTGTTGCAAAATTGGGTTATTAAATTGTTGTTATTTTGGGAAATTAATAATTGAAATTTGTTCTTTATAATATATGAACCTTATATTCAAACTTGAATTTATTTGAGGTGAATTGAAATGTTGAATCGTATGTTTTAATTATTGAAATTCGAAGAACAAGAAATTTTATATGAAAGTGTCGTTAAAGTCAATATTTCAATTAAAAAATGTCTAAAGTTAGTATAACAAATCATCATATTTTTGAAATTTTGTCGAGATCATAGCTTCAGTAAAAAATTTCTGAAGTTTAACCAAGTCAAATCCACAACTTTAGCAAGAAATGCATGAAATTGGCCTTAACAAGTTATACCAATAATTTTAAGCGAAAAATATCTATATTTAATTTTCACAAGTTTATACTTCATACAAAAATGCCACCAAACACAAAAATTTCAAATTTGATTACATATGTCAGAAGTTGTTCCGAAGCAGGTGAACTTACAATTTTTTAAAATTCAAATACAAATTAAATAACGGCCCTAGAAACATATATTTATCCACTTCACCCCAATATTTAAGATTTATTGTAATTAGACATTGTACAAATCTAATAACAACTTCAAAATTCATAAATTTTTAATCCCGACTTAATCTATTTGGAACACTAAATTCATTGTATTATAATTTTAACTCACTATTGTTTTATAAAAATTATAAATTCAAAGTTAATTAATATTTATTTAATTTTAACAATAATTAGTGGTTGGGGTGTGTTGACATACCTAAAGGGTACAACCTAGTACACATGATCTAAGATCCTTAATTCTTTGAATAATTGAAAGGTCAGAATTATTAGAAAAAAAATACAATAATGCTACTTCATTATACATGAATCGAGGCCGTTTGGTTGGAGGAATTAAATAAGTTATTTGAGAAAAAGCTCAAATAGTTCTTAATTTTTTATTAAGACTCAAAATTATCAATATGTTTTTATATAGAACATTAATAGTCCCTCATGTTTTCAATATTAATGTACTTTTGATCCTCTTCCAAATTTTTACCTATTTTTTAACATTGATTTTGTTCACAATTTTATGTATGGAATGTTCAATCATTTTTTTTTTACATATTTAGTATAAATAATTACTCTATGTGAGAGAAGGTGAGAAGAAGAATACATTGTTTAGTTCTGTAAAAATATTATTGCAGCTAAACTATGAACCTACCTTTGATTGTCAAATTATATCAATTTATTGTTGATATATGACGTTGCAAGAAAATATTTTTTTGTACTGTTGCATGTGAAATTGACGTGCTGAGCCTCTCGATTTTAATTTTTAACAAAGACAAGTTCTCTTCTCACCTTCTTTCACGTGGAGTTATTATTTCTTCTAAATATATAAAAAGACGATTGAGCATTCCATACATAAAATTTTAGACAAAATAAATATTAAAAATAGGCAAAAGTTTGGGAGAGGATTAAAAGCACACCAGTATATGGCAGACATAAGGAATTATTAGTGCTCCATAAGAAAATTCAAAAATGACTTTGAGTCCAAACCTAAAAATAAGAGACTATTTTGAGCATTTTCTCTAAGTTACTCTATTTCTTAAACTTTGATTTTTATTCAGTTAGATTAAGACATTTAAATTGAGATGAATCGAGTATCGAGATTCATTTGAATTCAACCCCATGTTCCTATGGAAGGTAGTGACTAGGGAAGGTTAGTTGTCATGCATATAATAGCCATGCGCGTATGTACCGTGTACGGTATATATAAACAAATATATAAATTAGAAAGATCCAAGTCCCAAGACGCCTTCACGAGGGCTTTGATGGTGATAACAAACTATATACTACTCAATTATGATGAGATATATAATTAAAAACAACATTATGACTTGTATTAAGGATGTGTTTGGTATGATATATATATGGACAATGTTAATATTTTTGAAGAAAATAAATGATTTCTTACTTATTTTTTAGCATTAGATAAGTAAGCAAATCTTATTGTCCCATTCTTTTTTGTGTAATTCTAGGGAAAACATTACTAAAAAAATAGGAATTATCAATGAACTAGAAAATAAATGGATCTCTTAATTGTTTTTTCTACAGTTAGATAAGTAAGTAAATCATATTGTCCCAATTGTTTTGTGTGTAAATCTAGGGAAACATTACTAAAAACAAGAATTACCAATGAAGAGGTTTTGTAGCTAAATTAAAAAACTCCTAATCCTATTTAGCATGGATATTATGAAACTTATTTTCACTACTTTTACCATTTTCCTTATTTTTCAGAAAAAATATTTTTCGAAAATTCTAACCAATCAAATACGAGAAAATTGAAAAACATAATAATTATTGCGTAGCAAACACACCGTTAAGGTTGTAATAATTGCTTATTATAATAGGCGGGAGTAAAAATAGAATCAGTCAAAATATTGATCAAACTTTTAGGGTGATGAGAGAGTTTTGAGGGCTTATATAAAGACCAAGTGTGTGGACTTAAAAAAACAAACAAGAAGTACTAAAACCCTTTTGAATTAACCATTATGGAGAGCACAAATAGTGATCATCACATTGAAGAGGCAGTTAATGTAGGGCAGAAACAGCTCAATGATAGAAAAGTATCATGGGCAAAACTAGGTCGTGTTGATTCCCTCAACATGGAAGCTGGAAAAGTTTCTTCCACTCATGCAACACATGCCTCTAAGGTATATGGATTTAACTTATACATTCTGATCGTTTCAGTTTACGTGACACTATTTCTATATTAGTCTGTTTTTCAAGAAAATGATATGTTTATGTATTAGGAAACAGTTAACTTTACGCTTTTCATTGTATTCTTAATGAGAAGTTAGTTTTTGTAACTATATAAATATTATGATACGTTAAAGATCGTGAATTTTAAGAGTTTTATATCCACACAAATGTTAGAATTTGTTTACGTTAGAGTTTTTGTTTCTTTCTTAAATTTCGTGTTGATTTGAAATTGGAACTAAAAGAGTTTACACTTACGGTCAGAGGTAGATTTAGAATTTTAAGTTGGCGATAAATTCAATCTTTTTAGATCCTTAGTACTAAACTGATTGCACTTTTAAAATTATGGGATCAGATCTAATATTTGTTACTAAAATATTTTAAGGGTTACGTTTTACCTAAAATCTATAAGCCACTTCAAAAATATTGTGTTCAGATGGATCTGGTAGTGGAATACTAAATTTGCCCCGGTTGAAATATAGTGCAACTTTTTTTCTATATTATCTGTAAAATTAAATCTGTTATAGCTTTTTTCCTGTATTATTCATTTTGAAATACTTATTTTACTTTGCGAGAAATAAAGTACATGACTTTTGATCAATACCTTAAAATATATGTAATTTTTTATTATGTTGATATGAGAAGAATTATAGCTTGTAATACTTTCCATATAGTTTTTGAATATCTAAATATTTTAAAATATTGAATTAACCTGGTCTAATTTAGATTCAAAAAGTAATTCTTAAAAAGCAAAATATGACAAATAATATAGGATGAAGAGAATAGCTTTTACTAAAATTATTTATATTATATATATAGTTGAAATATTATATATGCTTTAGCTAGCTAGGTAATTGTGTTGTTGACTTGAATCTTGATGATTATTGCAGGCTAATTGGAAGACAATATTGAGTTTAGCATTTCAGTCAGTAGGAGTTATCTATGGAGACATAGGGACTTCTCCTCTCTATGTTTTTTCAAGTGTTTTTTCTGATAAAATTGAACATAAGGATGACATTCTTGGTGTATTTTCCCTCATCATATATACCATAATGCTCGTACCTATGACTAAATATGTCTTCATTGTCTTATGGGCCAACGACAATGGTGATGGTAAGTTACAACATACCACTTTATTTATGTAAAAACTATTTGACTCAACATGAAGTTAATTAACGTTTGACTGTCAAGAGCGGCTTAATCCTATTGATGGGCTAAAGTCAAACTTTGATGAGACGCCTTGATTACTATTATTTTTTGAAATAAAAGTTATATAATATAAGGAATAGATGCAATTATATCCCCCAACTTTGTAATTTAGAACTGATATATCTCTTGTTTAAAAAGTGGCTCATTTATAGCCATGTCATTACACAAATGATGCAAATATTGCCCCTTTTGGCCTACGAAAGTGAAAAAATCAATTTTAAATTTATTGTATTTTGTTTTATTAAATATTTGATTTCTCTCAAAGTTCAGGGTATATTTGATCTTTCTCACACATGATCCTTTATGAGTTCATTGAACTCAATATATTTTAAAAAAAATTATAAGCCCATATCTACACGTAAATTTATATTGTGCATCAAAAATACTGAATTCAAATGAAGTCAATACCAACGCTCTAATTACATAATTTTTTTTGCACGTAGGGGGAGCATTTGCGTTGTATTCCTTATTGTGTCGATATGCAAAAGTGAGTCTGATCCCAAATCAACAGCCAGAGGATAGAGAACTTTCACACTATAGTCTGGACATACCATCTAATCATATTAAAAGAGCTCAGAGGGTCAGACAGAGTTTAGAGAAGAGTAAATTTGCCAAAATTTTTCTTGTCTTTCTTGCCATTCTTGGAACATCTATGGTCATTGGTGATGGAGTTCTCACTCCTTGCATTTCAGGTAACCAATTAAATATTAAACACAATGACAATTAATCATACTATTATATAATATGATTGATTATACATGTTTTGTTTAATTTGGTGTTCTCTCATGATGCAGTGCTCTCTGCCGTAAGTGGAATAAAGCCCCTAGGCCAAGGTGATAATCCGTTACACATTCAGTTAAATTGTGTTACATAAATTGAGATAAACATGAGAAGTATCATTTCTCCATATTTTCCTTTTCCTTTTTTTTTGATGAATAAATTGTTAAAGACTTCATTAAGTTAAGTAAATAAGAGAGTGTTCGTCACACACTTCACATGTATGGTATCAGAGCAGATAAGAGGTCTAGTCTTTGAGTCTCATCCAATATCACAGAATTTTCACGTGTTTGGATCCAGAGGTGGAGCCAAAATATTGCAAAGAATGCTTCCTTTTAAAAAAGAAGAGAAACTTTTGATGATAGTGAGGTTCAAACACACAACTCTAGCGTGGGATAGCGTTTCCATGGCCCCTTCCTTACCATTGAGCCGTCAATTAGTTTTGTTAAGGGGTTCACAAGTTAATATACATATATATTTGTTTAATTTTTTCTAATATAAATACAGGGTCTACGGAAAAGCTATTTGGTTTGTCCGAATCCCCACTTAGCTCCGCCCCTATTTGGATCCATGAAAAAATATCAGGTTTGCAAATGAGGGGCGTGTTGAAAACATCATTAAGTAAATAAAAGTGTGTATGATCTCTAACAATTTAAGTTTTTAGATGAGATTACTACACACTCAAACGTGAGGCGACTTGTTAAGAAAGTGATTAAATAAACAAAACTTTGCTCTCTCTCTTACTACAACGTTAACAACTAATGGATTAACGTATTTTTTTTGCAGAGGCTGTTATGGGTATTTCCATAGCAATATTGGTAGTCCTTTTCAGTGTTCAACGTTTGGGTACAGACAAGGTGGGATATACATTTGCTCCAGCCATATGCATTTGGTTTTTTTTCATAAGTGGCATTGGTCTCTACAACTTGTTCAAGTATGATGTGAGCGTCTTACGCGCCTTCAATCCCATGTACATTATTCACTACTTCAAAAGAAACGGTAAAAAAGGATGGGTTTCTCTTGGCGGAGTTTTCCTTTGCATTACAGGTTTGGATTTAACTTATATGTATTGACAGTATGAATAATATCTGTGTTTCCATGTGTTGAAAGACTATTTTTATGTGACTCTCCAGGATCCGAAGCTATGTTTGCTGATTTAGGTCACTTCAGTGTGCGTTCTATTCAAGTAAGTCTCGTTCATTAGAGTTGACTGTCTATATCACATCCCTCGGGGTGCAGTCTTTCCCCAAACCCTATGTGAACACGGGATGCCATTGAACTCACTTATCATGTCGTATATACGTAATGCAGATAAGCTTCAGCTGTCTTGTATTTCCAGCTTTACTCTCAGCTTACTGTGGCCAAGCTGCTTATCTTACGAAATTCCCTGAAAATGTGGAGAACACCTTTTATGACTCTATTCCAGGTAAGTCTTACCAATCAATTCAATATTAAATTGTGTTAAAAAAGACTTTACGAAAATGTAATGGTAAGGTCTGCATACATCTTACCCTCCCTAGACCCCACTCGTGGAACTACACTGAGTATGTTATTGACTTATTGTTGGTGTTGTTGTACTACAGATCCACTTTACTGGCCAACATTTGTAGTGGCTGTTGTTGCAGCAATTATTGCAAGTCAAGCAATGATATCTGGAACTTTTTCTATTGTAGCTCAAGCACAAAGCATAGGTTGTTTCCCAAGGGTGAAGGTAATTCACACATCAATCAAACATGGAGGTCAAGTTTACATCCCGGAACTCAATTACTTCCTCATGATTGCTTGTGTTCTAGTTACTCTCAGCTTTAAAACAACCGAAAAATTGGGACATGCTTATGGTATTGCTGTCGTTAGTGCTGAAATCATAACGACACATATGGTAACGTTAGTAATGCTTGTTATATGGAAGACGAGAATATGGTGGATTACCTTATTCTACGCGGTATACCTTACCGTTGAATCTACATATTTCTCTGCACAGCTGACAAAATTCACTCAAGGTGGTTATCTACCCATGGCATTCTCAGTCGTGCTTGTGATCATTATGGGAACTTGGCATTATGTTCAAAAACTTCGATACGAATTTGAACTCAACAACAAGGTTTCGAGTGAGTACATTAGTGATTTGGCTAATAATACAGACATTAAAAGAGTACCAGGGATAGGATTACTATACTCTGAATTAGTACAGGGGATTCCACCTATTTTCCCTCATTTTGTCTCCAATATTCCCTCTGTTCACTCTGTTATCGTTCTCGTCTCAATCAAATCAATTCCTATAAGTAAAGTAGCACTACAAGAACGTTTCTTGTTCCGTCATGTTGAGCCTAGAGAATACAAGGTATTCAGATGTGTAGTCAGATTAGGCTACAAGGATCAACTTGGTGACACAATGGATTTTGAGAATCAATTAGTTGAACAATTAAACAAATTCATAAGACACGAACATTACATTCTTGAAGCACATGAACAAGTCGTGGATAGAGAAAAATCATCCAGGGTTCACATAGAGGAAGATATGCAGCAACAACAACAAGTGGTGGATTCTACAACATCACCATCAACGCGTTCCATTCAATCTAATCATTCATCGAATAGAATACAAATGCTGCATCCAAATGCTTCAGGACAAGAAGAGATACAATTTATCGAAAAAGCTAAGGATCAAGGAGTGTTCTATCTATTGGCAGAAGCAGAGGTAATAGCTAAACAAGATTCGTCGTTCGTGAAGAAAGGTTTTATCAATTATGGTTATAATTTCTTGCGCAAGAATTTCAGGCAAGGGGAGAAAGTTATGGCCATTCCTCAGACAAGGCTTCTAAGGGTTGGCATGACTTATGAGTTGTAACAAACACGGTGAATAATATTATGATTTCTGTATTTTGTTTATGTTTATCTTTTTCTATCCTTTAAATAAAGTGTGCAAGCTAATTTAACCTTGAGTAATGTAAATGTACTCTTTCAAACTTGTTTGGAAATGTATTATTCCCTCTGTTCAATCTATTAAATGGACCTTGGGCGTGACTCCAGAAGTTAGCTTATCGACCTTACATGTATTATTCTCTCTAATAAAAATGATCTAATGTGTACATCTCTACATGTGTTGCTTCCTCTATCTAACTATGCACGTGCACCACATGTACGATGTTATCTTAGTCTCAATACTCCCCCTCAAGTTGGTGCGTATAAAGACATTGAACAATCTTAGTTGTGATAATCAAGTACATCACATCTTGGACATCAAGTACTCATGTTGTGATAATCTTAGTTGAGCTTTTGTTAGCATATCTGCCAATTGTTCCTTAGAATGATCATAATTCACATGTAAGGTTTTCACATATTCCCAATTGAATTAATCTTCTTCCCGATGAAGTGACAATCTATCTCGATATGTTTTATCCTTTCATGATACATTGAATTAACTGCTTTGTTGTCTCTGTGTACATCAATTGGCAATGCAATTTCAGCACCAAGTAGGTTGAAAATGTCTCATTATAATTAAGTCTTTCCTTTTGATTATATTCCTTGCACTACAATAAATAAAGAATATTATAGCAATAATAAAAATATAAGTATTTATAATCAGCATTTTATATAAAAGCTGCTAAAAAATTTAACGACTCTGAATGTAATGGAATTAATTCAATTACCGCTAAATATCTCTTTTGTTATGATGTTGGCAACTAACCTTTTGCCTTAAACCTCTTTAATATGTTGTACTTCACTTTATAAATCAATTTTACAACCAATGAGGAAACGTATGTAAATATTGTTTTATTGACCTTATTTAATCATCATCTTTTATTAGAAGTTTTGAATTTCAATTCCCCAGCTCTTTACTCCTAATTTGGGACTTCTTGACACAAATTAATTCGGATAAATTACATTGAAATTTGAAGAGAAAAAAGCCTCCCGAAAAAAAGAAAAAGGAAATTATTTTCCCCTAAGGAAAATTATCCACCAAATAAGACATTCTATACGTTATTTAAACCAAAATCCAATCCAATTTCACATATTATTACCTAAGACATTATTATCAATCTTTTATAATACACATGTTGCAAAAACATTAACCTCATACCTGATTCCACGCTGAAAAATTACCTTGAATGATTTTTTTAAATAAATAAACACTCTATTTATATTTACATAAAAAAATATCCTCCATGCAAAACGAAAATTTTTCTATTCTTTTTCCTTTTTCAGAAAACTTAATTAGGAAAAATATCTCCAAGAATAAAACTCATATGAAATATACAAAATATCCAGAGAAAATCCCAAAATTAATAGAAAATAGAATGAGTATTCCTTTTTGTCTTTTATTTAAGATCAAGATTAGTTTCCTTATTATGAATTCAATTAGTCACTATATATAAGTGAGAGTACCCTTGGACGAGTCATTTAATCCTTCAAAATATTTGTCCCTTTAAAGTGTCCAGAGGTATTATCGTATTTTGACCTTTCAATATCCTATTAAGATAAGTGATGTCCTCAGTGAACTATGAATATGACTTGACAGATTACATCTGCTCAAAAGTAAATATTGTTACATTATAGAATAACCGAGAGTTTGAGATAACTAGAAATAAAAGTATGAAACTAAACCCTAAGTCAATGACTTTATATACCGAATGACATAAATATAATTTATTAATTTACTATCGGATTATCGATTAACTTGTTAAAAAAAAACTTCAAACCGTTAAGGACCAATAATTCAATAATAATAAAAATCATAATTATTACCAAAACCACTAAATCAATACATCATTACTGATGGATCATTAACTTTTTTTGGATTCGAATTAGTTTAGAATTTTGAACGGTCCTAGCTGTAGTTCCTCTTGTGCAGCTATAAATAATCCGCTTGTGTAGTATTTTGTTCTTTAGCTGAAAACATTGAGCATTAAACTTCAATATGTAACATTTTCTGTGTTTGCATTAAATTAGTTTTTTTTTTCATATGAATTTATTTAATTTTTAGAATTTTTAATCAGAAAGATGAGGGTAAAAATCAAAACAATAATAATAAAAAAAGATAAATAGTAATGCCAGCCAAAAAGAAATGTCACATCACTTTTTCTCTGTTCAACAATAGTTGTCCACTATTAACTTGGTATACATCTTAAGAAATAATAAATAATAGGAGTAATATTAATAATTACCCTTTGAATATATTAAATTTAATGCTTTGAAAAATGTATTAGATGTTGAATAATATTTTATCAAGGGTAAAAAAAACAGATACAAAAGGATAAATTATCTCTTATTTTTTCAAACTGGACAACTATTTTTAGCATATTGGACAAGTAAAGATGGACAGAGAAAGTATTAGATAGATTCCGATCCTTGAATTTTTTTATTTTTTTTAAAAAAGTAAAAAGAGTAATCTAATTAGGAAAAGAAGAGATTTAAAAAAAAGAAGATATAATGACATTAACAATGAAATTAAAAGGAAGGAAAAAATATTTAAGGAAAAGAAATTATAGCATTGATGATGAAAGATAAAATACAAAGAATTAGAAAAAAAAAAATCAAAAAGAAAAATTAACAAAATTCTAAACCTTAGAAAGCGTCACGTCATCGAATTTATATTCCAAACTTTTTTATATATATACAGATGAATACATAACTTAATAAGTAACAAAGTAATTGTGGCTAGTCAACTTTCTTAGGGTGTAAGGTTTTGAGGGCCTATATATATATATAGAGCAAAGGCCAAAAAGAAGAGGCAGCCTTTGTGATAAATTTTTTTTAAAAAATGGCAACTTTAGATAGTGAAAAAAAGCTCAAAGGTCGTAAAGTGTCATGGACAAAGTTGCATCGTGTTGATTCTCTCAACGTGGAGGCTGGAAAAGTTTCTTTGACTCCATCAGGGCATGCGTCGTCAAAGGTATAAATTTAAGTTATATATACTGATATTGTAATTGAATTTTTTATAATGTTGATATCAGTAATGGAATCAAAATTTTAACGAGAGAGGTCAAAAAAACATATACAAAATTTCTTGATCTGTGACCTAAAGTGATTTTAACCATCTTTTTTACCACTTCAATAGAAATGATTTTGTTTTACAACATTTGTTTATTTCTACACAAATTTCCAATGAGGGGTGTGTTTGGTATGGACGTTTGTCAAAATGTTTATGATGTTCGAAATCAAATTTTAACGAGGGAAGTCAAAAAAACATATATAAGATTTCTTCGATCTATGACCCAAAGTGATTTTTAACCACCTTTATCACTTCATTAGAAATGATTTTGTTTTACGAGATTTGTTTATTTCTACACAAAGTTCCAATATATGAGGGGTGTGTTTGGTATGGAAGTTTGTCAAAATGTTTATGATGTTCGAAATCAAAATTTTAACGAGGGAATTCAAAAAAAATATACAAGATTTCTTTGATCTATGACCTATGTGATTTTTAACCACTTCAATAGAAATGATTTTTTTTTACAACATTTGTTTATTTCTATACAATTTTTTACTATGCAGGGTGATTGGAAGACATTGCTTAGTTTAGCATTTCAATCAGTAGGAGTTATCTATGGAGACATAGGGACTTCCCCTCTCTATGTTTTTGAAAGTACTTTTACTGATAAAATTAGACACAAGGATGACATTCTAGGTGTATTGTCCCTCATTATATATACCATAATCCTCATACCTATGACTAAGTATGTCTTCACTGTCTTATGGGCCAATGACAATGGCAATGGTAAGTTATACATATCCTCATTACTACCTGTTTTTTTTGGTTTCTCACTCGATTTGCATCGTGTTATAAGACCTGTTAAGAATGTTCTCTCTTATTTTATGTTACTACTTGGAGAATTGAACAATTTTGTCTTTACGTACCTATAATTTCTTAAAACTCTTTTAAATATTTAGAATTATTAGTATCAATTTCTTAAAACTCTTTTGAATATTTAGAATTATTAGTCTGTGATACGTACTTTCCACATGTACCTTATATCGATGTATACAAAATTTAGTATTTGCTTAATAGTGGAAGAAATCCCAAAGGTCTAATGATGAATAAAAAGAAATAATGAATTTTTAAAAATAGTTATAATTACAATTTGTCCAACATTGAATACATATGAAAGATAAAAAAAAGTCTTATCAACATTTCACATTGTGATGATAAGATTTAGATTTGATTAGTGTATATAATTTTTCAAAATATAAATAAAGGATATTTTTAGAAATTTGCTATAAATTCTATCTTTATTTTCAATATTTCTTAAGATTATGTTCATTGAATCTATAATATATACTCCCTTCGTCCCATAATAACTTATCACTTTCTATTTTACACGGTACTTAAAAAATCATAAATAAAATTATCAATTTGACAAATTTACCCTTTATTCATATTGATGGATATCAAGATAATTTAAGATGACATAAGACATACAAAATGTATTATTGGAACGTATGCACATTTATGATATTAATTATAGGGGTAAAATGGGAAAAAATAATTAATTTTATCTTGATTTAGTAAGAGATCAAGTAATTTGGGACAAGTATTTTTAGAAATGTGATCAGTTAATATGGGACAGAGGGAGTATTTATAACATGTTTCATCTTTTTGTATTCTCAATTCTGAATTGGGTAAAGATATGAATTGACCATTTTTACACTGTTTGTTAGGAATATTAATTGTGTGTGAAAGCTACTTATTATCTTGCTTAAAAAAACTTAATTATCTACTCTTCCTTTTCCTTTTATATCCAAAAGACAATTTTAGTTTTTTACCATATTATCTTCATTTTCCTTTTTATATCTAACGACAATTTTAGCTGTTTCCTATATTATTTTTTCCTTTTTTATATCCTACGACAATTTTGGTATTTTTCCCAGAAAAAGTTTTATTTTAGAAATAAATTTCTATTGGAAAATGGTTTTCTTTAAAATGATGAATTTCCTAATTCCATCTATCTATTGTTTTTCTAGAATACAAGTAAATACTTTTAGGATTTTATTTTATTTTTTTCTTTTGAAAACACTATAACAAATAAGAAATTTATTCATTTTAATTTCATGAAAACACTTTTCATAACATTTTCCTTCGTACCAAACACACCCTAATTATGCTAACTTATCAACAATACGTCTTGCTTAGTTTTGAGATATGTAAATTCTATTTCAAAAAACTTTTAAGAATATATGACCGGGTCAGTATACTCTGAATACTGTCACATAAAATAAGACGAAAATCTTAATATTTACATAGTTTAATTATTTTCTTGTTTTTTTGCAGGAGGATCATTTGCATTATATTCCTTAATATGTAGATATGCAAAAGTGAGTCTGATCCCAAATCATGAGCCAGAAGATAGAGAACTTTCACACTATGGTTTGGATATACCATCCAATCAATTTAAAAGGGCTCAAAAAATCAGACATAAATTGGAGAACAGTATTTTTGCAAAAATTGTTCTCGTCTTTCTTGCCATTCTTGGAACATCTATGGTCATTGGTGATGGAGTTCTCACCCCTTGCATCTCAGGTTCGATATAAAGAATTTTTACACTATTACGATACCTAAAACATTGTTAGAGGCAACCATCAATAATGTTTACATGACAAGCTAATTAGTTGATTTACCCCTTATTACTATTACAATCTAACACTTGAGAATAGTCAACTATTATTTTCCCCGCCAAGTCACCACATGGAATCAACTTACATAAGTGGTCTTATCAACATCTATGATAATAAGTTCATAAGCTATAACCTGAAAAATACGATAGACAATTTGCTATAACATTATAAATTAAATCGATAATGCAAAAATTATTTACTAATTCATCATTGATGTTTTTTTTTTCAATGCAGTTCTCTCTGCAGTAAGTGGGATCAAGCCTCTAGGTGAAGGTAATCATATATTATATATATGTACTAAATTTATGTTAATGAATTTTTCTTCTTCTTTTTTCCTGTCTTATTCCTAACTTTTAACCAAAGAAAATCGGAAAAATGATCCTTGCAGAGTCGATTATGTATATTTCAACCGCGATATTGGTAGCTCTCTTCTGTTTTCAACGTTTTGGTACGGATAAGGTGGGATATACATTTGCCCCGGCTATAAGTGTTTGGTTTTTATTCATAAGTAGCATTGGTCTATACAATTTGTTCAAGTATGATGTAGGCGTTTTACGCGCCTTTAATCCCATGTACATTATTTACTACTTCAAAAGAAATGGTAAAAATGGATGGCTTTCTCTTGGCGGAGTTTTCCTTTGTATTACAGGTAAGAATTTTCATAATTGTATATGTATATCGAACTTGGTAAATAATGTGATAGAATTTTGAACTCAAACACATAATTGATCAATTTTTTTGGATTTGTACAGGATCTGAAGCTATGTTTGCTGATTTAGGTCACTTCAGTGTGCGGTCCATTCAAGTAAGTCTCCTTCATTTTCTTCTTTGTTGCGCACAATAAGTAATCAAAAAAGTTGCTTATACTATATAAATTGATGTCTAATATTTTGCAGATAAGCTTTAGTTGCCTCGTATTTCCATCTATCCTATCTGCTTACGTTGGACAAGCTGCTTATCTGTCGAAATTCCCTGATGATGTGGGAAATGCTTTCTATGCTTCAGTTCCAGGCAAGTCTCAAAATTGATTTGTGTGAGTTCCACATATGTTGTCTTATAACACTATACATAATTGGTTTTGTTGGTGTTGTTTACAGTTGCACTTTACTGGCCAACATTTGTAGTGGCTGTTGTAGCTGCCATTATTGCGAGTCAAGCCATGATATCTGGAGCTTTTTCGATTGTAGCTCAGGCACATAGTCAAGGTTGTTTCCCAAGGGTGAAAGTAGTTCACACATCTGAAAAACATGAAGGTCAAGTTTACATTCCGGAACTCAATTACTTCCTCATGTTTGCTTGTGTTCTTGTTACTCTCACCTTCAAAACAACAGAAAAATTAGGACATGCTTATGGTATTGCTGTCGTTAGTGCTGAAATCATAACAACACATATGGTGACATTAGTTATGCTTGTTATATGGAAAATCAGCGTATGGCGTATCGCCCTGTTCTACACTGTTTATTTAACCATAGAATCAACATATCTATCAGCTCAGCTCACAAAATTTGTGGATGGTGGTTATCTACCCTTGACTTTCGCGATTGTGTTTGTGATCATCATGGGTATTTGGCACTATGTTCAAAAACAAAGATACTATTTCGAGCTCAATAACAAGGTCTCAAGTGACTACATAAGGGACTTGGCTAACAATCCAGACATCAAAAGAATACCAGGAATTGGACTACTATACTCTGAATTAGTACAGGGGATTCCACCAATATTTCCTCACTTTGTCTCCAATATTCCATCCGTTCACTCTATCATCGTTCTCGTGTCAATTAAATCCATTCCTATTAGTAAAGTAGCACTCGAGGAACGTTTCTTGTTCAGACATGTTGAGCCTAGGGAATACAAGGTGTTCCGATGTGTCGTTAGGTTGGGCTACAATGATCAAATTAGGAAACCAGAAGACTTTGAAAACCAGTTGATCCAATACTTGAAAGAGTTCATACAACAGGAACATTATATGCTTGCAGCACATAATGATCAAGTTGCACATAAAGAAACTGAAACACCAGTATC
This sequence comes from Solanum appendiculatum, assembly GCA_018342035.1. Classification (NCBI taxonomy): domain Eukaryota; kingdom Viridiplantae; phylum Streptophyta; class Magnoliopsida; order Solanales; family Solanaceae; genus Solanum; species Solanum appendiculatum. The sequence goes on along the minus strand of JAGDQO010000503.1, from coordinate 819,662 downwards.
TGGCCAACTAGTAGGTGCAAAATCATCGTCAACTGTGGTCCACGTAGAGGAAGAGCTGCAACAACAAGTAGATTCAAGGATCTCATCACCAACTGGTTCAATTCGATCAATTAGCACTCCATCAGGTCAGTCTAATCATTCATCAAGTCGAATACAAATTGTGCCAACAAGTTTGGTAGACACAGAAGAAGAGATGCAATTTGTGGAAAAAGCTAAAGAGCAAGGGTTGTTCTATCTGTTGGGAGAAGCAGATGTGGTGACGAAACAAGATTCGTCGTTCTTGAAGAAATTTGCTGTCAACTATGCTTATACTTTCTTGCGCAAGAACTTCAGGCAAGGGGAGAAAATGATGGCCATTCCTAAAACTAGGCTGCTAAGGGTTGGCATGACTTATGAAATATAATTGCTACTAACTTTTTTCTGCTACTTCTGCATGAACTTTTTATTTACTGAATGAACAACTACTATTCTCTGAAATTCAATCCACTTACATATATTGATCAACATTACAAGTTAATGGCATGTTTACCGAAGTCGTGAGCATTTTGCTCAAAACAAAAGCTAGAATTTTGAGTTTATAGGTTCTGAATATTAGAAAAGAATTCTCACTATTTAACTTTCAAGTAGTCTCCTACCATCAAATGAAATGTGAATAGTACATCCTCCCTTCCATTACTATTCCTTCCAATGATTGAGAATCTCGAGAACCTTTCCAAACATCTATCTTCTTGGAGCGATTGGAAATGAAAGGAGTATTTAAATTCTTCTACTGTCTTCCATTCCACTATTCTGATCGAATTACTTGCCCTTTCGAACAACAAACATAAAAAAAACATATTTTTTTTGCATTAAAATTTTCTCAATATGCATTTTAATTAATACTATACTAATTTTTAGCATATGATATTTACATATTTTCTTTCTTTCTAGTGATTCGAATATAACAATAAACAGCAGCAAAAATAGCAGTAACAAGTCCACCAATAATGACCTCTCCTCCAGCAACAGACTTATCAGCAGAATGATGATGCCTTATTTTCAGAATATTAATACCCTCCGGGGCTTCGGCCCCGGAGGGTCCTTCAACAATTTCATTTTCTCCTTCTTCAAACAACTCTGCAATTCTAACTTTCGATAATGGTGGATTTGCTATAATAAGCTTTCGTGGGAATGACTGAGAAATTTCAGATTTCACCGCCATTGCTTGAAAAATCAAGACTGAAATGAAAACAGAGCAAGAGAACATAAATTTTGATAATAATTTACCCATTATCACAAGTGATTTTTTTTTTTGAATTAACAACAAAATGTGTAGTGAAGGTGTTTGATGAAATTACTTATAGAATATTTGTGGTTACAAGTCTAGGAGACCATTGGTGTTTTTTTTGTGTGTATGTATTTATAGGGGAATTATGAAATTATTGAAATAATCCAAGTGTGTGTGACTTAGAGGTTGAGAGAAAGTTCAAGATCTAGAGAACATGTTGAGGAAGTGGGATCTATGTGGGGTGCTTTTCACTGAAAATGAAATCTTAATGACCAAGTAGCTGTTGAAGTGGAAAGTAATTATGCATTTGTTTCAATTTATGTAACATAATTTGAGTCGACACATAAAATGTGTTCTATAGAAAATAATTTTGCTAAGAAAATGATTTAGTGAAAGTAGAGAAAACAAGTTGTAAATAACAACATTCCACACTAACGGTCTTCTTTTTCATTTTTCAGCACACCTCATCTTCATGCCCAACCAGAGGCGGACTCACACCTATAAATGGGGGTGTACGTGTACCCGTTAACTTCCAAAAAACCATATATATATCTATCTTGAGAAACTGACAGAAACTATGATATAATTAACAAAAAGCTTATAAGTGCCAAGCTAGAGGAATCACTTCTGAGATCAGGGTTTGAATCTAGCTAAAGCTATTTTTCATTATTTTTATTTTAAATTTAGCTTAGAACTCATATTTGAACTAAGATAATATCGGTGCACCCAAAATCTTCAAATGTTGTCTGCGCCCAACCCTATAACACCCATCGCGTTCCCCCATTTCTCCTTCTTCTACTCCCCAATTAACTTTTTTTAAAAAGAAAAATTTACGAGCTTGATGTAAATTTAATTTGAAATTTATAAATTTTAAATTCGGACTCCATTTCACTTAGAGGCTCCATGTTACCTAGATTGTGATGCAGCAACCACTTCTAGAAGTAAAGTAACCTCCTATCAACTAGCAGCTGGCTGGAACCATAGCTAGGATACAACTGGAGCAAAATTAGCCTATTAATCCCTTCTACTTGATTATTCAAGTCTCTTGGTCTGTATGGCTATAATTTTGAATAGTTAGGTCCATGTTTCTTAAAAGACATAATACATAAACATGACCCTTAACTTGGCGTCAACTGACAACTATGACCTTTAACTTTGGGTGTGCACAAGTAAGCAATTTAACTTGTATAAAATTGAACAAATAGACACATTCGTCTTACATGGTACCTACATGGCAATTTTGTGTCCTACGTGTATTATGCCATATAGGACATGTGTGTCTATTTGTTCAATTTTATACAAGTTAAAGTGCCTACTTGTGCACACCCAAAATTAAAGGTCATAGTTGCCAGTTGATGCCAAATTAATGGTCATGTTTATGTATTATGCCTTCTTAAAAACATGAAAGGTCACCTCATATTTTTGGATTTAATAAAAAACCTCTAAAATTCAAGCCCACATCTATAAACGGATGGTCTAAGATTTTTGTGGAGTACTTATTATATTTTTAATTTGTTCGGCTTGATTTGAAGTATGAGGATCAAAATATTTGGTGTGAATTAATCTGATGGAGAAAATCTTTCATTTTTTTATATATATATATAGTATTTTAAAATATTGTCCATTAATTTCTATAACAAAGAAAAGCCTTCTATAAGTGGACTCATTCTCTCATCTACTTTCATTGTAACATGCTGACAAAGGTTTATGAATTCATCTGAATTTAGTAAATTTGTGTTATAAAAATTCATAAAATATGTATGAAATTTGAATTTTAATATTCTGTTATTAGCATTTAAAGTTATTGTCATATGAATGCAAAATATTCAAATTCTGAATCTACTTATGAATTTAGGTGAGCTCAAGTTAAGCGAAAATTTACAAAAAATTGAAGCGGAAGATCACAAAAAAAATTAATATCTCAATCATGACATGTGTTCTTGCTTAATTGTATACTCTCTCCTTCACTTTTAATTGTTATGGTTTCCTTTTTTAGAATCAAACAATAAGAACTTTGACTAATATTTTACGATGTATTTTTTCATCATATTGATATACAAAAAATCGCAATTCATAGTACTTTTGTATAGTTTTTTTTATATCTAGATTTTTTATTTAAATATAGAATTAATGAAATCTAATTTAATTTTAAAAATTAATCAAATTAACTTTCGAAAAAGTAACATAACAATTAAAAATGTACGAAGGAAAAATTAAATTATTGACCAAAACAGAAATTTGGACAATTATTTAGTCAATTGGTTGGACAGTGGACAGTGGTGGTTGGTATTTATACTTAACTTGAAGGTACTTGAAAGTAAATAACAAGAGGACACTTCCATTGGTTCAATAATTTGTTTGGAAATTACTATGGCAATTGGCAGGTGAATAAGTTCAAAACCTATTTTTAATTCTAAATTAGATTTTCTATTTTAAAATGTATTTGCTCTAACAAAAAAATTGTCACTCTTTCAAATCCACATACCAAATCTAAGAAAAAGCTATGCAAATACAAGATCTAATAGAAAAAATTGTCTTATTATTGCATTCTTTTTAGCTATGAATTTTTAAAAAACATATAGTTAAATAGAATAATGTGTTTAAAAAATTAGAATTTAAAATTTATGTATTTTTAATTTTCATCTCCTTAAATTATAAAATTTTAAATTAAAATTTATAAATATTTTTACCATAAATATAAAGTTGCGTTAATCCCAAAAAAAATTCAGAAAAGTAACAGCAAATTGTACTGCCACCGAATATCATGAGACTGAATTTATTTGAAGCATAAAAGTCTTAAAATTACTACCCTCTTTCACACTTGCATGTTGTATTGTGTATCCCGAACGAGGTGAAATCAGAATTTAAAATTTAAAATTTGAAATTATTGTTGAATTTATAGTCATCATAGTTATTAAGTTTGTAATTATATATTTATACATTTTTAGTGATTTTTTTGAAATAGAAGGATCTAATAAAAAATTATTATCTCATGTCCGTTTTCATAACTAATACTCTCCCTCCGCTCCTGATTGTGAACTAGCTTTTGAGTAAGATGAAAGTTAAATTAAATTAGATTAATAAGGGTATTTTGTGGTCACTCAATGAAATTTACCTTTTTGCCTGTGATTGATGACTTTGCCACACCATTTTTCTTAGCTGGTTAGACTTTAGAGAAAAAATTTCTTGGTTCCCCACTAAAAGGAATCCTAGATAAGATAAAAGAAAAGGTGGAACAAAAGGCCAAAACGAAACTAGAATCATATTGACAAATTAAATTTCTCTAGCTAGAATTATTTCACTAGCTCCCTGAACTATGGTGATATTTCATATAGAAAAAGTAAATAATTGACAGTATAATTGTGTTTCAATAAATATTTGGTGATCATTCAAGTAGAAAAAGTGAATAACTGATAGTTGAGGAGTGTTTTGAAAAGCATTTGGTGATAGTTCAGATAGAAAACTCATACACTAATAGTTTAGGTATGAAACTAAAAAAATTAAGATTTTTTAGGTGTGTATTTGATCCTTCACTCATCTATTTATAATAAATAACATATTACTAATACTTTCTCAATCATAATTTATGTAAAAGTGTTTGATTAAACACAAAGTTTAAGAATGAAAACAAGATTTTTAAAGTTTGTGGTCTAAAATAAATCAACAATATTTCTGTGATTATCAATCATCTCGTCAAGATAAAATGAAAATTTAAAAGTTAAGTTATTACTAAATATAAAAGTTTATCATTTTTTTTTTTTTTGGAATTGACCAAAAGATAAATAATGTCACATAAATTAGAATAGACGAAAATATACATTCTCACTTTTAATTTATGACTTAACTATAGAATTAAATAATTATGATTTGGTATAAATATCATGCATATAAGATTGTTCCAATTTTCTTTGTCTCAATTTTACATGAAGGTGTTATTATTTGGTGTCTTGACACTTTTTTTAATAAAATTTTCTTTCTTTTTTAGATACTTTGAATCGCTAGTCACAGTGACTTATAATATTTTTCACGTAAATTTATTCTGTTTTTTCTTTTTGAATATTTTGATTCACTAGAAAAGGCAAATAATATCCCATTTCATTTTAGCTCACTACTTGTACTATATAGTCCAGCTCACTAAACTATCCACTTCTTGTTATTGTGATATTTTTTGCTTTTACACTTTTTCACCCTAATAGAGTGGAGGGGTGTTTATTTATTTAAACCCTTAGACAATTAATTAATTATTCCTTCTTCCTCTTGAAAGGGTCGTTGAAATAGTTTATGAGAAAAATGTCTAAGTTGTTTGGGATATTTGCATGCTTGGTGATTGTTGCTTTAGATGCTCTTGCTGGTCTTCTTGGAATTAAAGCAGAAGGAGCTCAAAACCAGGTGACAAGTCACTCTTTATATTAAGCTTGATATAATAACTTGAAAAATAAAATAATAATCTCCTATAGTTAGGGGTGGAGTTATATAGTTTTGGCTAAAATCTTGTGTTTTTGCTTTAAAATACACTAGTTACTTAGTCGGTTTCAATTTGTGTGTTTTACTTTCTTTTTTAATTCGTTTAAAAAAGAATGACTCTTTCATTTTTCAGCAACTCTTTCATTTCAGACATGTTTAACATCACAGAATTAAATGACATTTTGGTATATTCTACTATCTTTAATTTAAGACCACAAGAGTTTTCTTTACTTTCTTAAACTTGTTCATTTCAAGTTAAAACGAAACAAATAAATTGAAACGGAGGAAATAATATGTAAAAATAATTTACGTAGAACTCAATAAACTACTTTTCTAAAAAAATTTAAAACCAAAAAAACTCAAAATCCTATCTATGAATTCGACTGAATCAAATAATTTTTTTAAGACTATAGTTATATAGAAATTAACTAAATCATTTATCATATTATATATCAATTTATAATGTTTGTTATAGAGTTTAATTGAAACTCATTTTTTTTTTGTGGTATTGAAGGAAAAACACTTGAAGCTATGGTTTTTTGAGTGTAAAGAGCCAAGCCATGATGCATTTATTCTAGGGTTAGCTGCTGCTGGTCTTCTAGCAGCTGCTCATATTCTTGCTAATCTTCTTGGAGGCTGCAGCTATTGCTATTGCACTGGAGATGACATACAAAAAGCACCACCTAGTAGACAATTATCACTTGCTTGTCTTCTTTTCACATGGTATCTCTCTCTCTCTTACGTTTTGTTTGTTTGATTTTGAATTGATACGAAGTTTAAAAAAGTTAAAAAGATTTCTGAATCTTATGATTTTAAGCTAAAGATATGTGGAATATAATGTACCATTACGTCTTTTGGTCTTATCATCTTAAATATGTCAGGTGAAAAGTTAGAATTAAAGAATTGACGGAAAAGGAAAGAAACATTCTGCTTGAAATGAACTAAAAAAAAAAGTAAGATAAATAGATTGAAACAGACTCTCGGTAAATATAATTTATCGAAAAATGAAACTTTTTATTCTATTTAAAAATTTTTATGTAGATAAGTGTATTTTCAATTATTTTTAGCTGATTTCTCCAAAAAAAAATTTGTTTGTTTTTCTTTAAAAAAGGTCAGACAATATTGAGACTTTAACCTCTTCGAGCCCCACACTTGGGAATGCATGGGATAAAGAAAGTTGCTCTAATCAATTGAGTATGTTTTACCGTGATTTTAGGCTATTGTTATTGGTATGTGTGTTATATTAGTACGCGTATTTTGCTTGGACACAGAGTTTAAAAATATAAAAAAAAATTATAAAATTTTGTAATTTTAAATTAAAAATTTGAATCATATAATAAAATTAACTTTTGAATAGTATGGTCTTATAAATATATACTATTTTATTCTTATTTCTTCATTTTTGTAATTTTTTTGAATTTTGGGATTCTAGGATAATAATGGCAGTTGGAATGGGAATGCTAGTGATTGGCACAATGTCAAACAACAAATCGAGATCTTCATGTGGTTTATTGCATCATCATTTCTTCTCAATTGGTGGAATTTTGTGTTTTGTACATGCCATCTTTTCTATCGCATTCTATGCCACCTCTACTGTGACACTTGCATAGTGTCACATTTTCCTAGTTAGTTTATGTCGGACAGCTCAGTTGTTCGAATTGTAATCTAAAGAAGCGTTCTTAATTGTGGATCGGGCCCAAATCCTTTGAAAGGGGGCGAGAGAGAGGATGTTTCCATTTTCTTTGTTTGATCCTAGTTGTGAGGGTTGTTGTTGAAATGATTAGGGCGTTTGATGTTTTCAATTAATGGTAATTGCATAATTATTAAGTATTAATTTTCGTTGTACAAGTTTGAGTTAATTTCATGTATCTTATCTGCTATAAAGTTAAATATATAAGCTTTAAGAAATGTTAAGTATTGAAACAAATTACTTTCCTCCATTTCTTTTTCTGTTAAATATTGTTTCTGTGAAAACATACTTATACGTACTTTAGGTTTTTAAACATTAAAATTTTGTGTTTGTTAGATGTTCTATGCTTGTATTTAATTATGCTAGTGCATGTTCTGTTTGTTAGCTAGGAAGAGATATTTCGGTCATATGTGACTCATGAGTATTTAGCCTTGCAAAGTGATCTTTGCTATTCACGTGGCCCATGCTATGTCAAGCGTAATTTGGGATGCTCTCATCTTTTGTTATTTCTTCCACCTTTGCAAGAAATCAAGGGGTTGTGAAGACTTCTTCTGTATTTTCCAACATTGTTGCCTCCTACTCTTTCCTTAAGCCGAGTGTCTATAAAAAGAACCTCCCAGCCTTGACAAGGTAGGGTAAGATCTGCGTACACTATACCTTGTGAGATTATATTGGATGTGTTGTTGTTGCCTCTACAGAATAAAAAAATTCAATATCTTTGAATTTGTTGAGAATATAATTAACTAATATAAGTGTACTCTCTTTAATATCTGAAATTTTTAGATGAGATGATCACACACTTTAACATGATATCAAAGCAGACAAAGATCCTGAGATTGAATCTTAAAATCCGCAACAATCAAAGTTTTTGTTCCATCACAAGTGCACATCAATGTCATCGTTATCAAAATTAGACAATTTAAACAAGAATTTCTCTCTATCAAGATATTCAGAATTGAATAAAATCTGATACAAAATCGAATCAAAACAAACATTAAAAAAAAAGTAAAAAATCAATGGATCACATAGAAAAGAACAACATCATAATGACAACGCCAAATCCCACGGTGGAACTAGCAATGACATTAATTTTATTAGCAGATGGATGGTGACGATGGAGATGAAGATTTTATTAGCAATCCCCCTTTAGCCTTATGCAGCGCAAATTCATATTAGTAAGAGGTTTCAAATACTAGATGGGAAACCAAATAAAAAAAGACATAATACATGAATTTGTCTTTTAACTTTGCTTTAGTCGATATCTATGTCCTCCAACTTTGAGTATGCATAAATAGACACTTAAACTTGTATAAAATTGAACAAATCGACACATTCGTTCTACGTGGTGTCTTATATGACAATTTTGTGTCCTATGTGGCGTCCTACATTTATTATACCACGTAGGACGTGTGTGTCGACTTATTCATTTTTTACAAGTTTAAGTGCTTACTTGTAAATATCAAAAGTTGGAGGGCACGGATGTCAGTTGAAGCTAAGTTAAAGGGCATGTTTATATATGATGCACACAGTTGATTTATGAAATAAGAGCAAGAAACCCATGTTATACTCAAAATTCGATGAAATATGCATAGATATTTGATTATAAATCCAATTAGCATTACAAAATTAACGTCCCATGAACTTCAAATTATGAATCTACCTCTGACATTAAAGATTAATGGGGTAGACTTACTCAAACTATCGCCAACTAGGAAAGTTTGGGATGCAGCCCATGTTGTAAGATCAGTGCTTTGATCCCATCAACCTTTAGGAGCTCCCACTGTATGATTTGCAGCCATGGTACAACCAAACAGAGTTAATATCTTAGATGGTTACTCAACTATGCACTCTTCTCTCAGAAAGTCACTCAGCTATCCACTCTTCTCTCGTAAAGTCACTCAACTATTCACTTTTCTCTCAAAAAGTCACTAACCTATTTAATTGATATTTTAATTAAAATTTGGTGATATAAATTTTTTATTTAAAAAACAAAATTTTACAAAATAAAAAGTACCATTTAAACTATTTAGTGACCCGCCCTACTCACCCAACCCGCTAAAATTATAATATTAACCCATTTTATTTTCCCATTCTCCTACATTATTCCCTCTCTTCTCGGACTCTTTCTCCCCCTCTCCTCTGCGTTTTTTCTTCCTTTGGTTCTCCATTGCTGCTTTTAATTAGGGCATCTCAATTTCAAGCTCTATATTAGGTAGGAAATTAAAGGAATCCGATAAACATAATCAAATTAAAGGAATCTGATAATCTGAATAAAAATTTCTAAAAACGTTTCAACTTATAACAAACAGAGTTCTCTGCTTTGGTCCATATTCAGCTCTTAACTTGTAATAATATTTTGCTTTTTGGTTGAACCAGAATCTCCATAGAGCCTTAGTAATTGAACTTGCTTTTACATGTCTCTCTTCAGACCACATTCACCTCTTTTTAGTGCTGTGAAAATTATTTGCTGAGGAAGATGTAATCAAAGGGACTCCTTAGTTTCCAAACAATTACTCCTATATCGAAACAATACTCTAAAATGCAAATTTGAATAAATAGAGCTAGACTTCTGACATATAAGTTCTATCTGTGCCAGTTCCAACCTATGCATCAGATTTCTTTAATTTCCCAAATATAGGGATTGAAATTGAGATGCCCTAATTAAAATCTAGCAAAAAGAGGAAGAAAAGGCAGCAATGGAGAACCCGAAAAAAAAATGCAGAGGAGAAGATCGAGGAGAAAGAGTCTGAGAAGAGAGGGAATAATGTAGGAGAATAGGTAAAATAAAATGGGTCAATATTATATTTTTAACGGGTGGGGTGAAGTGAGGTGGGTTACTAAATGGTTTAAATGGTATTTTTTTTATTTTTTTAAAATTTTGATTTTTAAATAAAAATTAATATCAGCAAATTTTAATTAAAATATCAATTAAATAGGTTGAGTGACTTTTTGAGAGAAGAATGAATAATTGAGTGACTTTTAAGTTAAAATTTAAAGTTGAGTGACTTTCTAAGAGAAAAGTGGATAGTTGAGTGACTTTCTGAGAAAAGAGTGCAAAGTTGAGTGACTATCTAAGATATTAACTTCAACCAAACACAATGGCTATGGTAGCCAAACTAATTAATATTCTAACCATCGCCATTTTTAATGCCCAAAAATGTTATAATTAGGATGAACAAACTGTTAACACTTGTAAAATTGGCTATATTTTGAGAATTGGTGTCTTATTTATAGCAAAATTCTGCTATTTATATGTAACAATAATACTTTTGAAAGAGGACATAGATAGTTTGACAAAGATTATTATATTTTATAATCCAAACGCGCCAACGACGGTGATTATTTTTAATAATGATTGTGCTAAGGACTAATTTACTAGATACCTATAATATATTGCTAGCACATAAAGTATTAATTACACGTTATTGACTCCTTACAAAGTACAATGTAGCACAAGAACATGCTACAATATAGAGTATTATTGTAAAAAAAAATTAAAAAAATTCTCAGTATATGTGATTAACAAGTTGAGAAAAAGCCCCTTCAAGACACATTTTTAAAAATCGATAGAGAACTAATAAAAAAGAACTGAGGGAGTAATTATATTAACTCATTCAAATTTGTTGATATAATTTAGTTGACCAAGAAACAATGCATAATTTTGTATAGGTGGATGCACGTTCAAGCTCTAATTAGTCCTATACTCCTATTTATAAATTGACTACTAAATACTAAATAATGGAATTATTCAAATGTTAATTTTTAATTTAATCATGATAATTATTTTATTTATTGTTACTGATTTATTTGCCCTTTTTCCTTTCAAAGGTAATTACTGGATTTTGAACTTTTCTTTGAGTAGACCTACGCTACGACAAAAGAGATATTTAGTGGTAATAAATTTTCTTTTAAATGACAATTGAGTTAAATTTTATTTTGTTCAATTGGTTGAATTTTTAGGAAAATATATTTTCTAGTCAACACGTAATTGGATGTAATAACACAAATTTAACATGATTGTTTGATCACGTAATTACTTAATCAGCGTATAACTGAATGTAATTGAGGAGGAGTAATTACACTCTTCAATACTCAAGAGAAAGGTTATCATAATTACTAGCACTTACACGATATAATTACAAGGTTACTTTTATCAATACTGCCTACGCGACAGAAAAACTAGTTTTAAAAAAAAACAATTACTATAACAACAACATGATAGGTTGCACATTATTCAAACTTAATTGCACATTGGACTTTTAGGTCAAAGCCCTCTACACACACACAAACACACTTTTATATGTGTGTGATTATTTATTCAACATTATTAGTACTATATTCTAATTTCTAAGGTGTATTAAAGAAAGGATACATTTCATATCTAAAGTTACAACTCCCACCAACAACTCTTCCACCTATTCTCCCAGCACAACATTTTGGAAGTTCATTAACAATAATATCATCAAGACACTTCTTACAATCTTCTTTAGAAAGATCTCTTGTACACTGAACCAATCCATACAATTTCTCATTTTTACCAAAATCCATTTGTTTTGTTGCATACAAATTTTGCACCACATGAGCTTTTTCACTTAAACATACTAACATTTCCTTAACCATTGGATTAAAATAGTCTGGATTAGTCGCAAAACCAGTATTCAGCAAGGTTAACTTGTACGTATTATCGATTTCTCCTTTGAAACAATCGTCTGAATATTTCAAAAGACAATTATCATACCATATAATGGCTTCTTTATCGTTTGGACAACGTTTTACAATCTCATCACTAGCAGCTAATACACATGACTTGCAATCATCACGTGAAACATCACCGCGACATAGAGAAAGTCCATGTGTTCGATCAGGTTTTTTTCCTATCGAACTTGTGGAGAACCCCATTGGAGGAGTTTTCAAGTTGAGTTCACCTAAGAGATTTTTTAAATTTTGTGCGTAAGGACCGTTGGCTGGGAAATTTCCAGATTTTGAGCAAGCATGGGAGAGATAATTTATGGAATGCACTTTTTGTGCAAGAAATGCAATGGATGAAAGGAAAAATATTAAAGCAAAGATTAGTTTTGAGGAAGCCATATTTTGAGAATATGTTATAGAACTCTCATATGGTGAACCATTTTATATAGTAATTCAAGAAGAGGGGTGGTAGAACTAGCTATAGCTTGCAAGTTGGCATCATAATATACCCCCATCTGTTTATGAGAGAAATATTGAAATCACCCCTAAATTTGGCGTGAATTATTAGTTCATCTTTGAACTATTGACAGCCTTAAAAACACTATTTTACTTGATTAACTGAACTTAAATATACCTCCGATCTTGCAGCATGAGTGAAATACACCCTTCAATTCTCTTCAAGTTAAGGAGTGATTTTTAACACTTCTCTCGACTTTTTATTAAGATTCATATGCTCCTACAAGAGTTTGAGACCACTTGCTATGTCATGTTGTATATTGGGGGTGTATGTATGTTTACTTAGTGAAGTAGAGGGGTTTTTTTACGACTGTCAATAGACCAGAGATGAAACTAATAATTTGCGCAAAGTTCAGGGGGTTTTCGATACTTCTCTAAAAAAAGAATGAATGACACACTTACCTTTTTAGTTTGTTTAAAAAAGAATGGTCTCTTCTCTTCTTCTTTTTTTGTTGCAATACTTTAATTTCACTTTTCTACGTGGCATGTTTAAGGCCACAAAATTAAAAGACATTTTGGTATATTTTACCTAACTTTACTTTAAGACCACAAAATTAATTTTTTTTCCTTATTTTCTTAAATTTTGTGTCAAATTAAACTAGATCATTTTTTTTAAAACCGAAAGAGTATAAGTTAGTATGCATGGCATCATAATTAAATTAGTACTGAGGGAGAGTATCATTTGCTGAAAATTCTATATTCTCTTTTGTCATTTTGCTAATTAAAGTGGAATAGTATCAAATCCACATTATCGATATGACGATAGGAAATTTGTTTTGACTATTCTCAAAGAGGTATAGCTAGCTTGTTGGCAGCAAATGCAGGACCATCCTAAATAAGTCGTAATCCCTTTATTTTAATTTAAGTGTCTAATTAATTTAACTAGAGATATGAGTTTAAAAAATAAAGAAAGATTTTATGATATTAAATTAAAGATGTTTGTAGTCCTCTAAATTTTGTGATATTAAAACTTATATATTGAAATTGAAAAACTTACTAAATACAAAAAGAAACACACTTTTCGAATCAAACAAAAAAAAATGTAAAACACTTAGGACTGCCCCCTTTACTGATAAATAAAATAATAATACCAATTAGGAAAAATTACTAAATTACACAGCTTTAAGTAAATTATTTTCCATATTTCCCTATATTTTAAAAAAATCTCTAAAATATCTTATTTTAATAATGTATATGTATTAATATATTCGTGCTTTCACTAATGTATCCGGATTGGGAAATCCCTTATTTTAATAATGTATCTATATTAATGTATCCGCATTTTCATTAATGTATCCAAATTTGAATAATTTTAAGAGATTAATGTAATTTAAAAAAAAATAGAGATAAATAGTAATTTCATCTTTACATAAGGTAAGTTATACTAATAATTATGCACTTAAAAAGACCTCGTAAATGGGTGAAATTTGTATGACTTTTCTCAAAAAGGTTGTTGGCACAAATATAGGATCGTCCTATCTTATAAAAGGGAGTTAACCAGCAGGTCAACAATGCCTGCTTGCTGCATGAGGGGTTATTTCTGTAATTTCATATATTTTAATGTTCTGATTGGTTTAATTTGTACAGTTACAACAATTGCTTGATTATTTTTATTTTGAAGACAGTTTTGCCCTATGTGGGCCCAACTAGCATCAGACCCAGTAACTTGAGGACACCAAATATATCACTGTTTATGTGCATGTCCCGTTTTGCTAATGTGATTTTATATTGTTGTTATAAAAAAAAATTTGAAATGTAATTTAGCTGGGCTTTTTCTTTTGGTTTGCATGTTTAAGTTTGATTAAGTACATAGTTTAGTAAAACCTAACCCAATTAACTTATATGCTAAATTGGTGAGAATAATATATCATATGAAATTACTTCTTCATTTATTGTTCTATACATGTTCATAACATATATCATTTAAAAATTTTATAAATCAAAATAATTAATAACTTAAAATATCTTTAAATCATATTAAAATTTAATTGACTTTCTAAATTTTATTCGTAGACAAAAAAAAAATACATCACGTGTACTGTTTTCTTCTTCTTAAAACACGTGTACCCTAGACTCTATTCTCTCGTATTCATCACAAAACAATTCTAAAGAGGATCCAAAAAAGTTTTTTGGTGGTCAGATGACAAAAAAAAATTTCTCTATTTTTGTTCTTCTACAATTGTATTTTGTGAGCTTCTTTGATGCTTGATTTCTATTGTTGTAACAACAATTTGGTGGGTGTAACTTCTTGCAATAACTTTTGCATGAACTTCAGTAATTTTAATTATATTCTTCATATCTTTACTCCTTGTTGTTGTGATATAACTTGATGACTATGTAATCACAAAATGTGAAAAGATAAAATTATATCAGTGCTACATACATTGGAACAAGGAAAATAACATATATTACGTAAAAATTACTATAAATCACAATAATTAACAACTTTAAATATCTAAAAATTATATAAAAATATAAATTGAGACAAAAAAAAGAATAGATATTGTGCCCGTACTAGCACGGGCACCTAATGTCTAGTTCGTACTATAAATGCACACATATAATTCATAGATATAGGATAGTGCAATATTAGCGTACCACATCTTATATAGTACTCTCTCCCTTTGCATTTTATGTGAAGCGTTTGACTGGTCATAAAGTTTAACTTTTCTGTAATGATATGAATATTATAACCATTTACAACAAAAATAATAATACACCTAAAAATCACCTAATTTTATAACTATATAAATTAAAATTTTAAAAAAAAGTAAATTCTATATAGATTAAATATTGTTATCTCTCACCTATTTATGAAGGATAGCCGAAGGAGATCTTTTTGGAAATGATTTTAGTCGATTTGACTAGGTAACATTTTAGAGGTTTAAAGATTAATTGTTTAGGAAATCATTGCTTGTATTTGAATTGTTGTAAGTTTAATTAGTTAGGTTTAAATTAGGAAATGATGTGGACACTTAAGCCTAAATATAGCATTGAAGTGAGGATCGTACTAGTTAGGTGGAGTCTCCTATGAGAGTTACTTCTTTTCCTTTCATTAACTTTTGCTAAATATTTTGAGTTCATCACATAATATAAAGTGCATTATTGGTGCTCCTAGAAGGCAACTCCAAAGATTTCTTCAAGATGTTTTCTTCATGAACCTATAGCAGTAGAAAGAAAGAATTATCAAATTTCTTGTTCATGTTTATATTATAGTAAAGTATTTTAAGGGTGTGTTCGGTATGGAGGAAAATATTTTATTTTTCGTATTCAATTTATCAAAAAAAATTTTAGAAAAATAAGAAAAATGACTTTCATAATGAAAGTAGGAAAAACAAGTTGCATTGTCTTCTCCACACCCTCACAACCATTCACCCCCACTCCCATCCCATCCTCGTAATTTTATCTTAAATATATAAAAATGCTTTTATGATAATATTTTTTGTACTTGCATACCAAATACAAGAAAAAAAAGTAAGAAATCACTTGTTTTCCTAAATAATGTTTTCTTGAGAAATATTTTCCGTGGAAAACATTTTCCTTCCTACCAGACTCACTGTGGAGGTCATTTGGTTAGGGGGTGGAATAGACAAAGTTATCCCATGAGATTAGTTATTCCATAATTGTACTACAAATAATGGAATAAATAATCTCAAAAATTAATAAATACTTTTAACTAAACTTATAATAAAATAATACTACATTTTATTCTGAGACTATTATTCCCTGTCTCTCGTATCAAACAACTAAGTGTATTTTAGTCATCATATAATAAGCTCAGTAGTAGTAGTATTTTAGCTCTAACCGAGAATTCATCAGAAAAAAAATATATGTAATGAGTTGTGGTAAGCCGCAAGATTTTTATTTTTTTAATATAAAAAAGATACAAATAAATAAAAATTGTATACGATTAAAAAAAGATGGTTGTAAAAGAACTTACTATATATACATGATCAATAACATACTCAATATAATCACACAAATAGAATTTGGAACTATCTCTACACATATATAACCAAAATTCTTTTGAATAGTATGTTCTTATAAATATATACTATTTTATTCTTATTTCTTCATTTTTGTAATTTTTTTGAATTTTGGGATTTTAGGATAATAATGGCAGTTGGAATGGGAATGCTAGTGATTGGAACAATGTCAAACAACAAATCGAGATCTTCTTGTGGTTTATTGCATCATCATTTCTTCTCAATTGGTGGAATTTTGTGTTTTATACATACCATCTTTTCTATCGCATTCTATGCCACCTCTACTGTGACACTTGCATAGTGTCACATTTTCCTAGTTAGTTTATGTCGGACAGCTCAGTCGTTCGAATTGTAATCTAAAGAAGCGTTCTTAATTGTGGATCGGGCCCAAATCCTTTGAAAGGGGGCGAGAGAGAGGATGTTTCCATTTTCTTTGTTTGATCCTAGTTGTGAGGGTTGTTGTTGAAATGATTAGGGCGTTTGATGTTTTCAATTAATGGTAATTGCATAATTATTAAGTATTAATTTTCGTTGTACAAGTTTGAGTTAATTTCATGTATCTTATCTGCTATAAAGTTAAATATATAAGCTTTAAGAAATGTTAAGTATTGAAACAAATTACTTTCCTCCATTTCTTTTTCTGTTAAATATTGTTTCTGTGAAAACATACTTATACGTACTTTAGGTTTTTAAACATTAAAATTTTGTGTTTGTTAGATGTTCTATGCTTGTATTTAATTATGCTAGTGCATGTTCTGTTTGTTAGCTAGGAAGAGATATTTCGGTCATATGTGACTCATGAGTATTTAGCCTTGCAAAATGATCTTTGCTATTCACGTGGCCCATGCTATGTCAAGCGTAATTTGGGATGCTCTCATCTTTTGTTATTTCTTCCACCTTTGCAAGAAATCAAGGGGTTGTGAAGACTTCTTCTGTATTTTCCAACATTGTTGCCTCCTACTCTTTCCTTAAGCCGAGTGTCTATAAAAAGAACCTCCCAGCCTTGACAAGGTAGGGTAAGATCTGCATACACTATACCTTGTGAGATTATATTGTATGTGTTGTTGTTGCCTCTACAGAATAAAAAAATTCAATATCTCTGAATTTGTTAAGAATATAATTAACTAATAAAAGTGTACTCTCTTTAATATCTGAAATTTTTAGATGAGATGATCACACACTTTAACATGATATCAAAGCAGACTAAGATCCTGAGATCGAATCTTAAAATCCCCAACAATCAAAGTTTTTGTTCCATCACAAGTGCACATCTATGTCATCGTTATCAAAATTAGACAATTTAAACAAGAATTTCTCTCTATCAAGATATTCAGAATTGAATAAAATCTGATACAAAATCGAATCAAAACAAATATTCAAAAAAAATGTAAAAAAATCAATGGATCACATAGAAAAGAACAACATCATAATGACAACGCCAAATCCCACGGTGGAAGTAGCAATGACACTAATTTTATTAGCAGATGATGGTGACGATGGAGATGAAGATTTTATTAGCAATCCCCCTTTAGCCTTATGCAGCGCAAATTAATATTAGTAAGAGGTATCAAATACTAAATGGGATACTAAATAAAAAAAGACATAATACATGAATTTGTCTTTTAACTTTGTTTAGTCGATATCTATGTCCTCCAACTTTGAGTATGCATAAATAGACACTTAAACTTGTATAAAATTGAATAAATCGACACATTCGTCCTACGTGGTGTCTTATATGACAATTTTGTGTCCTATGTGGCGTCCTACATTTATTATACCACGTAGGACGTGTGTGTCGACTTATTCATTTTTTACAAGTTTAAGTGCTTACTTGTAAATATCAAAAGTTGGAGGGCACGGATGTCAGTTGAAGTTAAGTTAAAGGGCATGTTTATATATTATGCACACAGTTGATTTATGAAATAAGAGCAAGAAACCTGATGTTATACTCAAAATTCGATGAAATATGCATAGATATTTGATTATGAATCCAATTAGCATTACAATATTAACGTCCCATGAACTTCAAATTATGAACCTGCCTCGGACATTAATGATTAATGGGGTAGACTTACTCAAACTATCACCAACTAGGAAAGTTTGGGATGCAGCCCATGTTGTACGATCAGTGCTTTAATCCCATCAACCTTTAGGAGCTCCCACTGTATGATTTGCAGCCATGGTACAACCAAACAGAGTTAATATCTTAGATGGTTACTCAACTATGCACTCTTCTCTCAGAAAGTTACTCAGCTATCGACTCTTCTCTCGTAAAGTCACTCAACTATTCACTTTTCTCTCAAAAAGTCACTAACCTATTTAATTGATATTTTAATTAAAATTTGGTGATATAAATTTTTTATTTAAAAAACAAAATTTTACAAAATAAAAAGTACCATTTAAACTATTTAGTGACCCGCCCTACTCACCCAACCCGCTAAAATTATAATATTAACCCATTTTATTTTCCCATTCTCCTACATTATTCCCTCTCTTCTCGGACTCTTTCTCCCCCTCTCCTCTGCGTTTTTTCTTCCTTTGGTTCTCCATTGCTGCTTTTAATTAGGGCATCTCAATTTCAAGCTCTATATTAGGTAGGAAATTAAAGGAATCCGATAAACATAATCAAATTAAAGGAATCTGATAATCTGAATAAAAATTTCTAAAAACGTTTCAACTTATAACAAACAGAGTTCTCTGCTTTGGTCCATATTCAGCTCTTAACTTGTAATAATATTTTGCTTTTTGGTTGAACCAGAATCTCCATAGAGCCTTAGTAATTGAACTTGCTTTTACATGTCTCTCTTCAGACCACATTCACCTCTTTTTAGTGCTGTGAAAATTATTTGCTGAGGAAGATGTAATCAAAGGGACTCCTTAGTTTCCAAACAATTACTCCTATATCGAAACAATACTCTAAAATGCAAATTTGAATAAATAGAGCTAGACTTCTGACATATAAGTTCTATCTGTGCCAGTTCCAACCTATGCATCAGATTTCTTTAATTTCCCAAATATAGGGATTGAAATTGAGATGCCCTAATTAAAATCTAGCAAAAAGAGGAAAAAAGGCAGCAATGGAGAACCCGAAAAAAAAATGCAGAGGAGAAGATCGAGGAGAAAGAGTCTGAGAAGAGAGGGAATAATGTAGGAGAATAGGTAAAATAAAATGGGTCAATATTATATTTTTAACGGGTGGGGTGAAGTGAGGTGGGTTACTAAATGGTTTAAATGGTATTTTTTTTATTTTTTTAAAATTTTGATTTTTAAATAAAAATTAATATCAGCAAATTTTAATTAAAATATCAATTAAATAGGTTGAGTGACTTTTTGAGAGAAGAATGAATAATTGAGTGACTTTTAAGTTAAAATTTAAAGTTGAGTGACTTTCTAAGAGAAAAGTGGATAGTTGAGTGACTTTCTGAGAAAAGAGTGCAAAGTTGAGTGACTATCTAAGATATTAACTTCAACCAAACACAATGGCTATGGTAGCCAAACTAATTAATATTCTAACCATCGCCATTTTTAATGCCCAAAAATGTTATAATTAGGATGAACAAACTGTTAACACTTGTAAAATTGGCTATATTTTGAGAATTGGTGTCTTATTTATAGCAAAATTCTGCTATTTATATGTAACAATAATACTTTTGAAAGAGGACATAGATAGTTTGACAAAGATTATTATATTTTATAATCCAAACGCGCCAACGACGGTGATTATTTTTAATAATGATTGTGCTAAGGACTAATTTACTAGATACCTATAATATATTGCTAGCACATAAAGTATTAATTACACGTTATTGACTCCTTACAAAGTACAATGTAGCACAAGAACATGCTACAATATAGAGTATTATTGTAAAAAAAAATTAAAAAAATTCTCAGTATATGTGATTAACAAGTTGAGAAAAAGCCCCTTCAAGACACATTTTTAAAAATCGATAGAGAACTAATAAAAAAGAACTGAGGGAGTAATTATATTAACTCATTCAAATTTGTTGATATAATTTAGTTGACCAAGAAACAATGCATAATTTTGTATAGGTGGATGCACGTTCAAGCTCTAATTAGTCCTATACTCCTATTTATAAATTGACTACTAAATACTAAATAATGGAATTATTCAAATGTTAATTTTTAATTTAATCATGATAATTATTTTATTTATTGTTACTGATTTATTTGCCCTTTTTCCTTTCAAAGGTAATTACTGGATTTTGAACTTTTCTTTGAGTAGACCTACGCTACGACAAAAGAGATATTTAGTGGTAATAAATTTTCTTTTAAATGACAATTGAGTTAAATTTTATTTTGTTCAATTGGTTGAATTTTTAGGAAAATATATTTTCTAGTCAACACGTAATTGGATGTAATAACACAAATTTAACATGATTGTTTGATCACGTAATTACTTAATCAGCGTATAACTGAATGTAATTGAGGAGGAGTAATTACACTCTTCAATACTCAAGAGAAAGGTTATCATAATTACTAGCACTTACACGATATAATTACAAGGTTACTTTTATCAATACTGCCTACGCGACAGAAAAACTAGTTTTAAAAAAAAACAATTACTATAACAACAACATGATAGGTTGCACATTATTCAAACTTAATTGCACATTGGACTTTTAGGTCAAAGCCCTCTACACACACACAAACACACTTTTATATGTGTGTGATTATTTATTCAACATTATTAGTACTATATTCTAATTTCTAAGGTGTATTAAAGAAAGGATACATTTCATATCTAAAGTTACAACTCCCACCAACAACTCTTCCACCTATTCTCCCAGCACAACATTTTGGAAGTTCATTAACAATAATATCATCAAGACACTTCTTACAATCTTCTTTAGAAAGATCTCTTGTACACTGAACCAATCCATACAATTTCTCATTTTTACCAAAATCCATTTGTTTTGTTGCATACAAATTTTGCACCACATGAGCTTTTTCACTTAAACATACTAACATTTCCTTAACCATTGGATTAAAATAGTCTGGATTAGTCGCAAAACCAGTATTCAGCAAGGTTAACTTGTACGTATTATCGATTTCTCCTTTGAAACAATCGTCTGAATATTTCAAAAGACAATTATCATACCATATAATGGCTTCTTTATCGTTTGGACAACGTTTTACAATCTCATCACTAGCAGCTAATACACATGACTTGCAATCATCACGTGAAACATCACCGCGACATAGAGAAAGTCCATGTGTTCGATCAGGTTTTTTTCCTATCGAACTTGTGGAGAACCCCATTGGAGGAGTTTTCAAGTTGAGTTCACCTAAGAGATTTTTTAAATTTTGTGCGTAAGGACCGTTGGCTGGGAAATTTCCAGATTTTGAGCAAGCATGGGAGAGATAATTTATGGAATGCACTTTTTGTGCAAGAAATGCAATGGATGAAAGGAAAAATATTAAAGCAAAGATTAGTTTTGAGGAAGCCATATTTTGAGAATATGTTATAGAACTCTCATATGGTGAACCATTTTATATAGTAATTCAAGAAGAGGGGTGGTAGAACTAGCTATAGCTTGCAAGTTGGCATCATAATATACCCCCATCTGTTTATGAGAGAAATATTGAAATCACCCCTAAATTTGGCGTGAATTATTAGTTCATCTTTGAACTATTGACAGCCTTAAAAACACTATTTTACTTGATTAACTGAACTTAAATATACCTCCGATCTTGCAGCATGAGTGAAATACACCCTTCAATTCTCTTCAAGTTAAGGAGTGATTTTTAACACTTCTCTCGACTTTTTATTAAGATTCATATGCTCCTACAAGAGTTTGAGACCACTTGCTATGTCATGTTGTATATTGGGGGTGTATGTATGTTTACTTAGTGAAGTAGAGGGGTTTTTTTACGACTGTCAATAGACCAGAGATGAAACTAATAATTTGCGCAAAGTTCAGGGGGTTTTCGATACTTCTCTAAAAAAAGAATGAATGACACACTTACCTTTTTAGTTTGTTTAAAAAAGAATGGTCTCTTCTCTTCTTCTTTTTTTGTTGCAATACTTTAATTTCACTTTTCTACGTGGCATGTTTAAGGCCACAAAATTAAAAGACATTTTGGTATATTTTACCTAACTTTACTTTAAGACCACAAAATTAATTTTTTTTCCTTATTTTCTTAAATTTTGTGTCAAATTAAACTAGATCATTTTTTTTAAAACCGAAAGAGTATAAGTTAGTATGCATGGCATCATAATTAAATTAGTACTGAGGGAGAGTATCATTTGCTGAAAATTCTATATTCTCTTTTGTCATTTTGCTAATTAAAGTGGAATAGTATCAAATCCACATTATCGATATGACGATAGGAAATTTGTTTTGACTATTCTCAAAGAGGTATAGCTAGCTTGTTGGCAGCAAATGCAGGACCATCCTAAATAAGTCGTAATCCCTTTATTTTAATTTAAGTGTCTAATTAATTTAACTAGAGATATGAGTTTAAAAAATAAAGAAAGATTTTATGATATTAAATTAAAGATGTTTGTAGTCCTCTAAATTTTGTGATATTAAAACTTATATATTGAAATTGAAAAACTTACTAAATACAAAAAGAAACACACTTTTCGAATCAAACAAAAAAAAATGTAAAACACTTAGGACTGCCCCCTTTACTGATAAATAAAATAATAATACCAATTAGGAAAAATTACTAAATTACACAGCTTTAAGTAAATTATTTTCCATATTTCCCTATATTTTAAAAAAATCTCTAAAATATCTTATTTTAATAATGTATATGTATTAATATATTCGTGCTTTCACTAATGTATCCGGATTGGGAAATCCCTTATTTTAATAATGTATCTATATTAATGTATCCGCATTTTCATTAATGTATCCAAATTTGAATAATTTTAAGAGATTAATGTAATTTAAAAAAAAATAGAGATAAATAGTAATTTCATCTTTACATAAGGTAAGTTATACTAATAATTATGCACTTAAAAAGACCTCGTAAATGGGTGAAATTTGTATGACTTTTCTCAAAAAGGTTGTTGGCACAAATATAGGATCGTCCTATCTTATAAAAGGGAGTTAACCAGCAGGTCAACAATGCCTGCTTGCTGCATGAGGGGTTATTTCTGTAATTTCATATATTTTAATGTTCTGATTGGTTTAATTTGTACAGTTACAACAATTGCTTGATTATTTTTATTTTGAAGACAGTTTTGCCCTATGTGGGCCCAACTAGCATCAGACCCAGTAACTTGAGGACACCAAATATATCACTGTTTATGTGCATGTCCCGTTTTGCTAATGTGATTTTATATTGTTGTTATAAAAAAAAATTTGAAATGTAATTTAGCTGGGCTTTTTCTTTTGGTTTGCATGTTTAAGTTTGATTAAGTACATAGTTTAGTAAAACCTAACCCAATTAACTTATATGCTAAATTGGTGAGAATAATATATCATATGAAATTACTTCTTCATTTATTGTTCTATACATGTTCATAACATATATCATTTAAAAATTTTATAAATCAAAATAATTAATAACTTAAAATATCTTTAAATCATATTAAAATTTAATTGACTTTCTAAATTTTATTCGTAGACAAAAAAAAAATACATCACGTGTACTGTTTTCTTCTTCTTAAAACACGTGTACCCTAGACTCTATTCTCTCGTATTCATCACAAAACAATTCTAAAGAGGATCCAAAAAAGTTTTTTGGTGGTCAGATGACAAAAAAAAATTTCTCTATTTTTGTTCTTCTACAATTGTATTTTGTGAGCTTCTTTGATGCTTGATTTCTATTGTTGTAACAACAATTTGGTGGGTGTAACTTCTTGCAATAACTTTTGCATGAACTTCAGTAATTTTAATTATATTCTTCATATCTTTACTCCTTGTTGTTGTGATATAACTTGATGACTATGTAATCACAAAATGTGAAAAGATAAAATTATATCAGTGCTACATACATTGGAACAAGGAAAATAACATATATTACGTAAAAATTACTATAAATCACAATAATTAACAACTTTAAATATCTAAAAATTATATAAAAATATAAATTGAGACAAAAAAAAGAATAGATATTGTGCCCGTACTAGCACGGGCACCTAATGTCTAGTTCGTACTATAAATGCACACATATAATTCATAGATATAGGATAGTGCAATATTAGCGTACCACATCTTATATAGTACTCTCTCCCTTTGCATTTTATGTGAAGCGTTTGACTGGTCATAAAGTTTAACTTTTCTGTAATGATATGAATATTATAACCATTTACAACAAAAATAATAATACACCTAAAAATCACCTAATTTTATAACTATATAAATTAAAATTTTAAAAAAAAGTAAATTCTATATAGATTAAATATTGTTATCTCTCACCTATTTATGAAGGATAGCCGAAGGAGATCTTTTTGGAAATGATTTTAGTCGATTTGACTAGGTAACATTTTAGAGGTTTAAAGATTAATTGTTTAGGAAATCATTGCTTGTATTTGAATTGTTGTAAGTTTAATTAGTTAGGTTTAAATTAGGAAATGATGTGGACACTTAAGCCTAAATATAGCATTGAAGTGAGGATCGTACTAGTTAGGTGGAGTCTCCTATGAGAGTTACTTCTTTTCCTTTCATTAACTTTTGCTAAATATTTTGAGTTCATCACATAATATAAAGTGCATTATTGGTGCTCCTAGAAGGCAACTCCAAAGATTTCTTCAAGATGTTTTCTTCATGAACCTATAGCAGTAGAAAGAAAGAATTATCAAATTTCTTGTTCATGTTTATATTATAGTAAAGTATTTTAAGGGTGTGTTCGGTATGGAGGAAAATATTTTATTTTTCGTATTCAATTTATCAAAAAAAATTTTAGAAAAATAAGAAAAATGACTTTCATAATGAAAGTAGGAAAAACAAGTTGCATTGTCTTCTCCACACCCTCACAACCATTCACCCCCACTCCCATCCCATCCTCGTAATTTTATCTTAAATATATAAAAATGCTTTTATGATAATATTTTTTGTACTTGCATACCAAATACAAGAAAAAAAAGTAAGAAATCACTTGTTTTCCTAAATAATGTTTTCTTGAGAAATATTTTCCGTGGAAAACATTTTCCTTCCTACCAGACTCACTGTGGAGGTCATTTGGTTAGGGGGTGGAATAGACAAAGTTATCCCATGAGATTAGTTATTCCATAATTGTACTACAAATAATGGAATAAATAATCTCAAAAATTAATAAATACTTTTAACTAAACTTATAATAAAATAATACTACATTTTATTCTGAGACTATTATTCCCTGTCTCTCGTATCAAACAACTAAGTGTATTTTAGTCATCATATAATAAGCTCAGTAGTAGTAGTATTTTAGCTCTAACCGAGAATTCATCAGAAAAAAAATATATGTAATGAGTTGTGGTAAGCCGCAAGATTTTTATTTTTTTAATATAAAAAAGATACAAATAAATAAAAATTGTATACGATTAAAAAAAGATGGTTGTAAAAGAACTTGCTATATATACATGATCAATAACATACTCAATATAATCACACAAATAGAATTTGGAACTATCTCTACACATATATAACCAAAATTCTTTTGAATAGTATGTTCTTATAAATATATACTATTTTATTCTTATTTCTTCATTTTTGTAATTTTTTTGAATTTTGGGATTTTAGGATAATAATGGCAGTTGGAATGGGAATGCTAGTGATTGGAACAATGTCAAACAACAAATCGAGATCTTCTTGTGGTTTATTGCATCATCATTTCTTCTCAATTGGTGGAATTTTGTGTTTTGTACATGCCATCTTTTCTATCGCATTCTATGCCACCTCTACTGTGACACTTGCATAGTGTCACATTTTCCTAGTTAGTTTATGTCGGACAGCTCAGTTGTTCGAATTGTAATCTAAAGAAGCGTTCTTAATTGTGGATCGGGCCCAAATCCTTTGAAAGGGGGCGAGAGAGAGGATGTTTCCATTTTCTTTGTTTGATCCTAGTTGTGAGGGTTGTTGTTGAAATGATTAGGGCGTTTGATGTTTTCAATTAATGGTAATTGCATAATTATTAAGTATTAATTTTCGTTGTACAAGTTTGAGTTAATTTCATGTATCTTATCTGCTATAAAGTTAAATATATAAGCTTTAAGAAATGTTAAGTATTGAAACAAATTACTTTCCTCCATTTCTTTTTCTGTTAAATATTGTTTCTGTGAAAACATACTTATACGTACTTTAGGTTTTTAAACATTAAAATTTTGTGTTTGTTAGATGTTCTATGCTTGTATTTAATTATGCTAGTGCATGTTCTGTTTGTTAGCTAGGAAGAGATATTTCGGTCATATGTGACTCATGAGTATTTAGCCTTGCAAAGTGATCTTTGCTATTCACGTGGCCCATGCTATGTCAAGCGTAATTTGGGATGCTCTCATCTTTTGTTATTTCTTCCACCTTTGCAAGAAATCAAGGGGTTGTGAAGACTTCTTCTGTATTTTCCAACATTGTTGCCTCCTACTCTTTCCTTAAGCCGAGTGTCTATAAAAAGAACCTCCCAGCCTTGACAAGGTAGGGTAAGATCTGCGTACACTATACCTTGTGAGATTAT
Organism: Solanum appendiculatum; assembly: GCA_018342035.1. NCBI lineage: Eukaryota > Viridiplantae > Streptophyta > Magnoliopsida > Solanales > Solanaceae > Solanum > Solanum appendiculatum. The sequence continues at coordinate 792,427 of JAGDQO010000503.1, read as the reverse complement.
ATTGGATGTGTTGTTGTTGCCTCTACAGAATAAAAAAATTCAATATCTTTGAATTTGTTGAGAATATAATTAACCAATATAAGTGTACTCCCTTTAATATCTGAAATTTTTAGATGAGATGATCACACACTTTAACATGATATCAAAGCAGACAAAGATCCTGAGATTGAATCTTAAAATCCGCAACAATCAAAGTTTTTGTTCCATCACAAGTGCACATCTATGTCATCGTTATCAAAATTAGACAATTTAAACAAGAATTTCTCTCTATCAAGATATTCAGAATTGAATAAAATCTGATACAAAATCGAATCAAAACAAATATTCAAAAAAAATGTAAAAAAATCAATGGATCACATAGAAAAGAACAACATCATAATGACAACGCCAAATCCCATGGTGGAACTAGCAATGACACTACTTTTATTAGCAGATGATGGTGACGATGGAGATGATGTTGGTACAAAACCACCAGAAGAAGGGGGCAATGCCGGAGTCTCAACAGTTGTTGACGATGGACTACTAGCTGCAGGGGAGCTTTTAGGTGCATTTTTCGGCGATACTGCTGAAACAGGGGATATTTTAGGTGCAATTTTCGGCGATGGTGCTGAAACAGGAGATTTAACAGGGAGTGACACTGGTGGAGGAACTGCAGGAGGTGTGGCAAGTGTGTTGACTTCAAGTTTCATTCCTGAGTCACAATGTCCACCAATTCCACATATAAAATATCTTTTGCCAATAGAAGATAAAGAGATGGCACTCATCCCTCCACCATTTGTTGATATTGCATTTGTTGTCTGGCAAGAATCATAATCAGCTTTTCTAACTTCAAGAACATCATGATTTGGAGTATACACAAAAACTGTCAATGAAGAAAAAAAACAAAATTAGAAAACATTAATATCATATATCACAAACATGCGCGGAATTATCAATAAAGATTGTGATGGAATGAATAGAATCTCTCCATCCTTAATCATATGTTTCTGGTTTGGATCCTAGGTATGGAAAAAAAATCTATGAGAGAGTGTATCCCCCTTTAGCCTTATGCAGCACAAATTCATATTAGTAAGAGGTATCAAATACTAAATGGCAAAACCAAATAAAAAAAGACATAATACATGAATTTGTCTTTTAACTTTGCTTCAGTCGATATCTATGTCCTCTAACTTTGAATATGCATAAATAGACACTTAAACTTGTATAAAATTGAACAAATCGACACATTCGTCCTACGTGGTGTCTTATATGACAATTTTGTGTCCTATGTGGCGTCCTACATTTATTATACCATGTAGGACGTGTGTGTCGACTTATTCATTTTTTACAAGTTTTAGTGCTTACTTGTAAATATCAAAAGTTGGAGGGCACGGATGTCAGTTGAAGTTAAGTTAAAGGGCATGTTTATATATTATGCACACAGTTGATTTATGAAATAAGAGCAAGAAACCCGATGTAACACTCAAAATTCGATGAAATATGCATAGATATTTGATTATGAATCCAATTAGCATTACAATATTAACGTCCCATGAACTTCAAATTATGAATCTGCCTCGGAGATTAAAGATTAATGGGGTAGACTTACTCAAACTATCACCAACTAGGAAAGTTTGGGATGCAGCCCATGTTGTAAGATCAGTGCTTTGATCCCATCAACCTTTAGGAGCTCCCACGGTATGATTTGCAGCCATAGTACAACCAAACAGAGTTAATATTTTAGATGGTCACTCAACTATGCACTCTTCTCTCAGAAAGTCACTCAGCTATCCACTCTTCTCTCATAAAGTCACTCATCTATTCACTTTTCTCTCAAAAAGTCACTAACCTATTTAATTGATATTTTAATTAAAATTTGGTGATAAAATTTTTTTATTTAAAAAACAAAATTTTACAAAATAAAAAGTACTATTTAAACTATTTAGTGACCCGCCCTACTCACCCAACCCGTTAAAATTATAATATTAACCCATTTTATTTTCCCATTCTCCTACATTATTCCCTCTCTTCTCGGACTCTTTCTCCTCCTCTCCTCTGCGTTTTTTCTTCCTCTGGTTCTCCATTGCTGCTTTTAATTAGGGCATCTCAATTTCAAGCTCTATATTAGGTAGGAAATTAAAGGAATCCGATAAACATAATCAAATTAAAGGAATCTGATAATCTGAATAAAAATTTCTAAAAATGTTTCAACTTATAACAAACAGAGTTCTCTGCTTTGGTCCATATTCAGCTCTTAACTTGTAATAATATTTTGCTTTTTGGTTGAACCAGAATCTCCATAGAGCCTTAGTAATTGAACTTGCTTTTACATGTCTTTCTTCAGACCACATTCACCCCTTTTTAGTGCTGTGAAAATTATTTGCTGAGGAAGATGTAATCAAAGGGACTCCTTAGTTTCCAAACAATTACTCCTATATCGAAACAATACTCTAAAATGCAAATTTGAATAAATAGAGCTAGACTTCTGACATATAAGTTCTATCTGTGCCAGTTCCAACCTATGCATCAGATTTCTTTAATTTCCCAAATATAGAGATTGAAATTGAGATGCCCTAATAAAAATCTAGAAAAAAGAGGAAGAAAAGGCAGCAATGGAGAACCCGAAAAAAAAAATGCAGAGGAGAAGATTGAGGAGAAAGAGTCTGAGATGAGAGGGAATAATGTAGGAGAATAGGTAAAATAAAATGGGTCAATATTATATTTTTAACGGGTGGGGTCAAGTGAGATTATTATATTTTATAATCCAAACGCGCCAACGACGGTAATTATTTTTAATAATGGTTGTGCTAAGGACTAATTTACTAGATACCTATAATATATTGCTAGCACATAAAGTATTAATTACACGTTATTGACTCCTTACAAAGTACAATGTAGCCCAAGAACATGCTACAATATAGAGTATTATTGTAAAAAAAAATTAAAAAAATTCTCAGTATATGTGATTAACCAGTTGAGAAAAAGCCCCTTCAAGACACATTTTTTTTAAATCGATAGAGAATTAATAAAAAAGAACTGAGGGAGTAATTATTTTAACTCATTCAAATTTGTTGATATAATTTAGTTGACCAAGAAACACTAAATAATGGAATTATTCAAATGTTAATTTTTAATTTAATCATGATAATTATTTTATTTATTGTTACTGATTTATTTGCCCTTTTTCCTTTCAAAGGTAATGACTGGATTTTGAACTTTTCTCTGAGTAGACCTACGCTACGATAAAAGAGATATTTAGTGATAATAAATTTTCTTTTAAATGACAATTGAGTTAAATTTTATTTTGTTCAATTGGTTGAATTTTTAGGAAAATATATTTTCTAGTCAACACGTAATTGGATGTAATAACACAAATTTAACATGATTGTTTGATCACGTAATTACTTAGTCAGCATATAACTAAATGTAATTGAGGAGGAGTAATTACACTCTTCAATACTCAAGAGAAAGGTTATCATAATTACTAGCACTTACACGATATAATTACAAGGTTACTTTTATCAATACTGCCTACGCGACAGAAAAACTAGTTTTTAAAAAAAACAATTACTATAACAACAACATGATAGGTTGCACATTATTCAAACTTAATTGCACATTGGACTTTTAGGTCAAAGCCCTCTACACACACACAAACACACTTTTATATGTGTGTGATTATTTATTCAACATTATTAGTACTATATTCTAATTTCTAAGGTGTATTAAAGAAAGGATACATTTCATATCTAAAGTTACAACTCCCACCAACAACTCTTCCACCTATTCTCCCAGCACAACATTTTGGAAGTTCATTAACAATAATATCATCAAGACACTTCTTACAATCTTCTTTAGAAAGATCTCTTGTACACTGAACCAATCCATACAATTTCTCATTTTTACCAAAATCCATTTGTTTTGTTGCATACAAATTTTGCACCACATGAGCTTTTTCACTTAAACATACTAACATTTCCTTAACCATTGGATTAAAATAGTCTGGATTAGTCGCAAAACCAGTATTCAGCAAGGTTAACTTGTACGTATTATCGATTTCTCCTTTGAAACAATCGTCTGAATATTTCAAAAGACAATTATCATACCATATAATGGCTTCTTTATCGTTTGGACAACGTTTTACAATCTCATCAGTAGCAGCTAATACACATGACTTGCAATCATCACGTGAAACATCACCGCGACATAGAGAAAGTCCATGTGTTCGATCAGGTTTTTTTCCTATCGAGCTTGTGGAGAACCCCGTTGGAGGAGTTTTCAAGTTGAGTTCACCTAAGAGATTTTTTAAATTTTGTGCATAAGGACTGTTGGCTGGGAAATTTCCAGATTTTGAGCAAGCATGGGAGAGATAATTTATGGAATGCACTTTTTGTGCAAGAAATGCAATGGATGAAAGGAAAAATATTAAAGCAAAGATTAGTTTTGAGGAAGCCATATTTTGAGAATATGTTATAGAACTTTCATATGGTGAACCATTTTATATAGTAATTCAACAAGAGGGGTAGAACTAGCTATAGCTTGCAAGTTGGCATCATAATATACCCCCATCTGTTTATGAGAGAAATATTGAAATCACCCCTAAATTTGGCGTGAATTATTAGTTCATCTTTGAACTATTGACAGCCTTAAAAACACTATTTTACTTGATTAACTGAACTTAAATATACCTCCGATCTTGCAGCATGAGTGAAATACACCCTTCAATTCTCTTCAAGTTAAGGAGTGATTTTTAACACTTCTCTCGACTTTTTATTAAGATTCATATGCTCCTACAAGAGTTTGAGACCACTTGCTATGTCATGTTGTATATTGGGGGTGTATGTATGTTTACTTAGTGAAGTAGAGGGGTGTTTTTACGACTGTCAATAGACCAGAGATGAAACTAATAATTTGCGCAAAGTTCAGGAGGTTTTCGATACTTCTCTAAAAAAAGAATGAATGACACACTTACCTTTTTAGTTTGTTCAAAAAAGAATGGTCTCTTCTCTTCTTCTTTTTTTGTTGCAATACTTTAATTTCACTTTTCTACGTGGCATGTTTAAGGCCACAAAATTAAAAGACATTTTGGTATATTTTACCTAACTTTACTTTAAGACCACAAAATTAATTTTTTTTCCTTATTTTCTTAAATTTTGTGTTAAATTAAACTAGATCATTTTTTTTAAAACCGAAAGAGTATAAGTTAGTTTGCATGGCATCATAATTAAATTAGTACTGAGGGAGAGTATCATTTGCTGAAAATTCTATATTCTCTTTTGTCATTTTGCTAATTAAAGTGGAATAGTATCAAATCCACATTATCGATATGACGATAGGAAATTTGTTTTGACTATTCTCAAAGAGGTATAGCTAGCTTGTTGGAAGCAAATGCAGGACCATCCTAAATAAGTCGTAATCCCTTTATTTTAATTTAAGTGTCTAATTAATTTAACTAGAGATATGAGTTTAAAAAATAAAGAAAGATTTTATGATATTAAATTAAAGATGTTTGTAGTCCTCTAAATTTTGTGATATTAAACTTATATATTGAAATTGAAAAACTTACTAAACACAGAAAGAAACACACTTTTTGAATCAAACAAAAAAAAAATGTAAAACACTTAGGACTGCCCCCTTTACTGATAAATAAAACAATAATACTAATTAGGAAAAATTACTAAATTACACATCTTTAAGTAAATTATTTTCCATATTTCCCTATATTTTTAAAAAATCTCTAAAATCTCTTATTTTAATAATGTATCTGTATTAATGTATCCGCACTTTCACTAATGTATCCGGATTGGAAAATCCCTTATTTTAATAATGTATCTATATTAATGTATTAATGTATCCGCATTTTCATTAATGTATCTGAATTTGATTAATTTTAAGGGATTAATGTAATTAGAAAAAAAATAAGGATAAATTGTAATTTCATCTTTACACTATGTAAGTTATACTAATAACTTATTTTTATTTTGAAGACAGTTTTGCCCTATGTGGGCCCAACTCATCTAACCAAAAGCATCAGACCCAGTAACTTGAGGACACCAAATATATCACTGTTTATGTGCATGTCACGTTTCGCTAATGTGATTTTATATTGTTGTTATAAAAAAAAAATTGAAATGATAACAAGAGTAATTTAGCTGGGCTTTTTCTTTTGGTTTGCATGTTTAAGTTTGATTAAGTACATAGTTTAGTAAAAACTAACCCAATTAACTTATATGCTAAATTGGTGAGAATAATATATCATATAAAATTACTTCTTTCATTTATTGTTCTATACATGTTCACATAAATTAAGACAGAAAGAGTAACATATATCATTTAAAAATTTTATAAATCAAAATCATTAAAAATTAATTCTCTCTAAATTTTATCTATATCATATAAATTGAAACAAAAAAAGAATAGATATTGGGCCCGTGCTAGCACGGGCACCTAATGACTAGTTCGTACTATAAATGCACACATATAATTCATAGATATAGGATAGTGCAATATTAGCGTACCACATCTTATATAGTACTCTCTCCCTTTGCATTTCTGAAGCGTTTGATTGGTCATAAAGTTTAAGAAAAAATAAAAAACTTCTTTTATGTAATGATATGAATATTATAACCATTTACAACAAAAATAATAATACACCTAAAGATCACCTAATTTTATAACTACTTTCTAAGAAGGGTAATGTGAATATAACTCGAAGTAGTTTTTTTGTGAACATAAATCATTTTATTAAAGATAAAATAAAAAACATAAAGTTTAATTATTACTAAATACAAAAAAAAATCATATTTTTAGACTAACTAGAAAAATGTCACATAAATTAAAATTAAAAAAAAAAGTAAATTCTATATAAGATTAAATATTGTTATCTCTCACCTATTTATGAAGGATAGCCGAAGGAGATCTTTTTGGAAATGATTTTAGTCGATTTGACTAGGTAACATTTTAGAGGTTTAAAGATTAATTGTTTAGGAAATCATCGCTTGTATTTGAATTGTTGTAAGTTTAATTAGTTAGGTTTAAATTAGGAAATGATGTGGACACTTAAGCCTAAATATAGCATTGAAGTGAGGATCGTACTAGTTAGGTGGAGTCTCCTATTAGAGTTACTTATTTTCCTTTCATTAACTTTTGCTAAATATTTTGAGTTCATCACATAATATGGGTTGATATGAAGTCCCAAAAAAAGAAAAAAAAGACAGAGACAAAAAGGATGGGAAAATATGAAGTCCAAATTAAAAAATAGACTCAGTCCAAAATAAGCTAAATTGTCTGTCGAATCTATCAAAAACTAAATATAAAAATCAATTCAAGAAGAAAATAAAGAATATCAAAAGATATGATGTGTAGCTGAATCTGAATGAAAGCATCTAAAGTCCCTGGTATATCTTCGATTTTATCAACAGATTCATAAACGATATATCATCTCTTGTCATGAGATACAAATCTGATATTTCTTCTTTTGTCATCAGATCCATAAATGATATATCCTCTCTTGTCATCAAATTTCTTGTTCATGTTTATATTATAGTAAAGTATTTTAAGGGTGTGTTCGGTATGGAGGAAAATATTTTATTTTTCGTATTCAATTTATCAACAAAAAAAAATTTAGTAAGAAAATATTATCATTGAAAATAAGAAAAATGACTTTCATAATGAAAGTAGGAAAAACAAGTTGCATTGTCTTCTCCACACCCTCACAACCATTCACCCCCACTCCCATCCCATCCTCGTAATTTTATGATAATATTTTTTGTACTTGCATACCAAATACAAGAAAAAAAGTAAGAAATCACTTGTTTTCCTAAATAATGTTTTCTTGAGAAATATTTTCCGTGGAAAACATTTTCCTTCCTACCAGACACACTGTGGAGGTCATTTGGTTAGGGGGTGGAATAGATAAAGTTATCCCATGAGATTAGTTATTCCATAATTGTACTACAAATAATGGAATAAATAATCTCAAAAAATTAATAAATACTTTTAACTAAACTTATAGTAAAATAATACTACATTTTATTCTGAGACTATTATTCCCTGTCTCTCGTATCAAACAACTAAGTGTATTTTAGTCATCATATAATAAGCTCAGTAGTAGTAGTATTTTAGTTCTAACCGAGAATTCATCAGAAAAAAAATATATGTAATGAGTTGTGGTAAGCCGCAAGATTTTTATTTTTTTAATATATAAAAGATACAAATAAATAAAAATTGTATAAGATTAAAAAAAGATGGTTGTAAAAGAACTTACTATATATACATGATCAATAACATACTCAATAAATCACACAAATAGAGTTTGTAACTATCTCTACACATATATAACCAAATTCTTAATTTTATAATACTAACATATATATAAGTATGTTATAGTCAAATACTTAAAAAGGAAATATTTGGAAGCTTAACCATGAGACAATCTAAGATTGTGTAAATTAATTATTTTTTATTTTTAATCCGATTTTCAGTACTAGTTAATTTGAATTTGGGCCATGGAGGTCTATCTAAGGGGGAAATACTTTGAGATCGATCATATTCATTACACCACAATGGTTATGTGGGAGGTAATTGAGTAAATGTAAGATGTATGTCACTTACAAGATCAATCTGATTCCAATCTGTCTCTTGTTTTATTTGAGCCTTCAAGGTTTTTGAACTTTGACCTATTTCTTTCGATGACATGTCCTGCAAAAATAATAATGTAAAAAGGTAAGTGTACACCATTCAAAAACTAAACAATATATTGTCAATTTGTTGTGGTGGCGCGACCTTGGACAGGTCAGAAGTGAGATTAATTAGAATCGATTCTCAAATCAGGTAAAGTTTCAACATGAGCATAAATTAACTTGGCGAAGTAACAGATGTAGGATTTAGATGTTGCGTTTTCTCAATTAGAATTGCAAATTCTTATGACTCATTTAAGACTCAATAGTCTACATCCTAATTTAGGAAAAAAATAAATTTCTTAATCCCTTTCATGGAAAACCCTTTTCACTAGGCTTAGTCGACTTTTATTGAGGATTCATTTTTCGATTGTGAGTTGTGAGAGGTCTTAAATGTAAATCACATACAACATTAAATTAACTAGAAATTCAATATATATATATATATATATATATATATATATATATATATGTTGAGCAGGGGAAGCAACTACAATTAGTCCCTCTACTTGATTGTTTGACATAGACATTACAATTGCTAAAAACTTGATGTTTCTATTGCTAGTTATGCTTCTTCCTTTTCAATCAACCAGGCTATACAAGTCCTTTATATAGATAGATAGATGTTAAAACTCATTTAAATTATATTGAAATATGAATAATTAAAATTGGTTAAAATTAAATCACAATCGACAAGAATTCATAAGTGATGTAATTGACCAATATAAGTTTAATTTGTTTGATATAAATGTGCATAATCTTATACAAAACGTCAAAATCAATTAAACGCGAGTGAATTTTGGTCAAAAAGAGGAAAAAATCATACTATATATTTGTCATTTCTCCAAAAATATCAGTTATAAAAGATCATTTATCATCTTAGGGGTATAAAATAACATGATTTTCGATTTTATGTCAGTGAATATTTTTTTTGACAACATCTATTCATACATATTAAACTCTAGCTTAATCATTAACTAAATTTGTTCTCAAGTATTAAATCGAAGTGAGAAAAAGTTACACAATATTTATACCAAATCACATTAGTTTTATCATGCTTAAGTGATATAACTATTGCGATATCACATATTGATTAATCATTTTTAAGCGCCAAAACAATATACAAAAAAATAGATACACTCTTAACAAGTGAAAGATCGTCGATTTTAGACAAATATGAGCTAATTAAATATCAAAATGACAACACATATCATAGAAAAGCTGGCACTACACCAAAAATGATTTTTAGCGGCAATTAACTAACGACAATAGCTTAATTATAGCTAAATATGTATTTTTAGCAGCAATTAGCACTCTTTAATTTGTAAATGTCCCTAAAGCATATAGCGACATTGGATCCAATGGTAATTAACTAATGTCGGTAAAGATTTTAGCACTCTTTGTTCATGTGTATATTTATTGCCGCTAAAAGTTATTTTTATTGTAGTCTGATCGATCATGTCCATAATATGATAAAAGAATCATACACACATATATATACACACAAACGAAAATGTATGTCTATTATATTCTTTATTACATACTTGAACAAAATAATACAAGAAGAAGAAGTATAACCTACTAAAACTAAATTACATTATTATAGGATTTTTATTTCAAGCTCTCCATATATTATATTTTCTAAGATCTAAGGAGTATATTAATATATAAAAGGGTACATTTCATATATAAAGTTACAACTTCCACCAATAACTCTTCCACCTTCTTTCCCATCACAACAACTTGGAAGTTCAGTAATAATACCATCAAGACATTTCTTACAATCTTCATTAGAAAGATCTCTTGTACATTGAACCAATCCATACAATTTCTTATTTTCTTCAATATCCATTTCTCCAGTTGCATACAAATTCGACGTTTTATAAGCATTTTCAGCCAAGTTTCCCAACAATTCCTTAGTCTTTGCATTGAAATATTTAGGGTTCCTCACAATGCGAACATTCCACATGTAAAACTTGTATATATTATCGATTTTTCCTAAGAAATCTTTGTTGGAATATTTCAAGAGACAATTATCATACCATATGATGGCTTCTTTATCGTAAGGACAACGTTTTCCAAGTTCTTCACTAGCATCTAACACACAAGATTTGCAATTATTGCTTGAAACATCGCCGCGACATTGAGCAAGTCCAATTGTTTGATCATGATTTTGCCCAATTGAGCAAGTTGAGAAACCTGTTAGGGGTGTTTTTAGGTAAAGATTACCTAAAAGATTTTTCAAATTTTGTGCATAGTAACTATTGGTTGTGAAATTTTCAGATTTTGAGCAAAAATGGGCAAGTGGATTTGTGGAAATTACTGTTTGTACAAGAATTGCAATGGATGAAAGAAGAAATAGACAAGAGATTAATTTTGAGGAAGACATATTTTGATGAGAAAAAAATGAGATGGTATAAAATTTATTTGGTGCACCACTTTATATAGTACAAAAAAATTGAACATAGTCATATAATTGTTGACTTTTTCTTGTATTTGAACTGGGTGGGAAAATGACTATTTCTTCTTTGATTCACTCTTCTTCTCTTATTAAATACAAAAGTATTATCACAAAGATATATGGACTTTTTCAGTTTCTCGGTGCTTAGTTTCAGTCGAATCGCGAACAAAGCTTAATACTATGCTAGCGAAGCTCTATAATAGAGTATATCCATTATTTTCATTATAGAGTCAAATCACACTGCACTTTCTTTTTATGGTCGGTATGTAAAATTGTAGGAGCGATCCAACCAATGAGCAAAGTGGGTTTTTTTATTTGATAGAAATTAGCTAGGAAATTTTATTGTTTGACCGTAATATGTCCATTTTTTCAATAATATCAAACGATGACGAGACAGATTTTTCATCAATTTGATGTGATTGTGGATTTTTATGGTTAGTTATAAAATTTGTTTGTCGTTAATTCTTGTTCTTTTAATTGTACTGCACACAATTGGGCAAGAAACATTGTTTTACTATTTGAATTTGTCAATTAATGACTACCTATCTAGAAGATGATTAAGTTTAAAAAATAAAAAGGATTTGTGCATACATTATTATATATTTTCTAGATTTAGTCCTTCACTTAACTGCGTATAAACAATTTGTATATATTACGTTACTAATTTCTCTTATATATCTTCCCATTGACTTAATCAATCTTATATTTAGTCGTTCAACTATTTTTGAACTTAATTATTAGTGTCAAGCTCCTTATAAATAATATTAATCAAGCAATTAAGAGTAGTTCTTCAAGAAAGTAATCTACATGATATTGTAGAGGCAGATGTAGCTAATTGGCAGCAAATGCAGGTGCATCTACTTTCTTTAAATCGAATTATATATACTTATAGTTGAAAATTATACGAATAATATATATTTATACGTACCAAGTTTACATTGGTTAAAACTACAAAATAGTGGGTTATAATATTACTTCGCATCGACTGAACTTGAAATATTAGTCGTATCTTATTAATCCACTTAATTGCACTTTCACGATATCATAATGTATAACTCTCACTTCGATTACATTATATGTGTTGAGTAATGTCAATATCCTGCCTATGGCAAGGTCCACGAGGAGCTGGGTGGTCCGGGTCGAAGTCATGATTGAACATGACGCTTGCTTGGTGGACTTAGTTAAGAAATAAAGTTGCGCTTTTGCAATCAGCTATAGCTTTTGGCATATGATGGTAAGCTCTTGATCATAATAAGTGGTATCAGAGTAAAGGTCGTGGATTCAATTATCAAGATCAACATTCTACATGAGGCAGGTGTTGGGAGTGGGATTGCTGATTGTTGAGTAATGTCAACATCCTGCCTATGGCAAGGCCCACAAGGGAATGGGTGGCTCGGGTCGGAGTCATGATCAAACATGGTGCTTACTTGGTGGACTTAGTTAAGAAAAATAAAGTTGCGCATTTGCTATCAGCTATAGCTTTTGGCATGATGATAAGCATTTGATCCTAACAATATGTTATTTGTAGATTATTCATAAAGAGTTTTTTTCTATTTTTTTAAACTTATTTAATATATTAAAAAAAATTTATTCCTTTTTGCTTGTTACTCTATCAAAATAGAGCTTTAGAGGCAATTAGTTAGCAACACTTATTAATTGACGCTAATTTATATTCAAGGCAATTATTAGCGGCAATTAGTGTAGCTTTTTCAACATCACCTCTAATAATTCTTTTAACTTCCCTCCAATTTTGTTTTTCTTCTAAAATTTCCTCTACGCTCAATCTCAAATAGTCAATCGTGGTAATGGTTGACCAATCATGGTCATTGAATCTCATGGATTCACTTACAGTACTTCGTCAAGTATTTAAGTCCTCTATAAGAAATTATATTGTCGTAATAATTTGATTTCACTACTATATACCAAAGTACAAAAACATATTTGTTCATTCTTTATTCACCAAACATAGTACTTAAACCAAATAATGCAACAAGAAGAAGTACAAGCCATTCAAACTAAATTACATAGGAATTTTAGTTCAAACCCTACATATTATATCATCTTTGAAGCATTATCAATATAGTATATATCATATAGTTTTTAAGTTCTAAGGAGTATTAATAAAAGGATATATTTCATATCTAAAGTTACAACTTCCACCAACAACTCTTCCACCTTCTTTTCCATCACAACAACTTGGAAGTTCAGTAATAATACCATCAAGACACTTTTTACATTCCTCATTAGAAAGATCTCTTGTACATTGAACCAATCCATACAATTTCTTATTTTCTTCAATATCCATTTCTCCAGTTGCATACAAATTCGACGTTTTATAAGCATTTTCAACCAAGCTTCCCAACAATTCCTTAGTTTTTGCATTGAAATATTCAGGATTACTCACAACGCGAACATTCCACATGTAAAACTTGTACGTATTATCAATATTTCCTATGAAATCTTTATTGGAATATTTCAAGAGACAATTATCATACCATATGATGGCTTCTTTATCGTAAGGACAACGTTTTCCAAGTTCTTCACTAGCATCTAATACACAAGATTTACAATTATTGCTTGAAACATCGCCGCGACATAGAGAGAGTCCATTTGTTTGATCAGGATTTTGCCCAATTGAGCTAGTTGAGAAACCTGTTGGAGGAGTTTTCAAGTAGAGATCACCTAAGAGATTTTTCAAGTTTTGTGCATAGTAACTATTGGCTGTGAAATTTTCAGAGTTTGAACAAAAATGGAAGAGTGGATCTGTGGAAATAACTATTGCAATGGATGAAAGAAAAAATAGACAAGAGACTAATTTTGAGGACGACATATTTTTGATGAAAAAAATTAGATGGTATGTAGCATTTTACATGGTGCACCATTTTATAAACTTGTAACTTCAAGTAGAGGGTAGAAAAGTCATATACACAGCCATAATTGTTGACTTTTTATTTTTATATTTTTGCATTTTTTATGGTTTTGGGTGGGAAGTTGACTTATTCCATTTTGTTCCAATGGAAGGTTTGAATAGTAGTATGAAGTTGGAAAATTCATTAAATAAAGTGTTAATCACAAAATTTCTGAATTATTCCAATTGTTCTCTTTATTCACTAGTATATGTATTTTCTACATTTGATCTTTTACTTAACTCATGTGTAAATAGGTTGTGTGTATATATATATACTCTAATCATTTTAATTTATGTGGTGGTGTTTATGGATATGAAGTTTAAGAAAAAGAAGAAAAATGAAACTTCTTGTTCAAAATAGTCGTATACATTTGTATGGCTATAGTGGAAAACTTACATAAATCCCACTAGCTTAGAAGTTAATTACTTAGATACAGTATAGTTTGCAATATTACGTATCTTATCAGAATTTGGTACCTCCGGACACATGTATCTCGGATACATGGGGTAAAATTTAGGTGTAATTTGTTCTAGATACATTGTATCCAAGTGGATTCGCATGTATCTGGGATACATAGCAAATCTCGCTCGCCTCCCTCACATCTCTCCCATCTCGTTCGCCACTCTCCCATGTATCTGGTATCTCAGATACAAGTAATCACTCCAGATACATACAGATACATGTATCTGGTGTGTATCTAGTGTATATCTAGTGTGGTTTGCATGTATATAGGATACATACGAATCTCGATCGCCTCTCTCCCTATTTTTGTGTATTTGGTAGCAACAATACATGTATCTAAGTGCAAGATACGTAGAAAACTCTTAATTATTGATAAGATACGTAATACTTTAAAAGTATAAGTAATAATAGTATATATATGATAGTGAAGTATGTTTAATTATGTAGTTTTTCCTATAATACTATTATTTGCTCATTATTGTTGTTAAAGTAAGGGCTAGCAATAATCTCAAACTCTTCAATGATTGAATTTGTTGCTTCCAATTGCACACGCAAGTGTACGTGGTCGCAGAAGTAATAAATGACTCTTTTAGAACCAGAATATCGAACTCACAGAGACTTGTCAATTAACTATTTACTAAATTATACTAGTCTAATTATTTATTTAAGAGTGTCAAAAGAAATAAAAGAATGCAAGAATTAAATACTAAGATTAACTTACAGTGATTGGGACAATTCCAGGGCTGCAGCATGCATAGGGTTTCATGTATCGCATCTCATGTAATGAATTAATTTTAGCTATCACATTACTGATTTACAGGGTTAATATTATGATCATGATCTCTCGACCTCTAATCGCCTACTCCAACTAGCTGTCTAACTACATCGTTGAGCGGGGATAGGCAGTCCTAATTGGCGAGCATTTATATTTCGTCCTGTTTCGTAACCAAGCGAGGTGTTCGTCTGGGCGTCACTCCTGAACACGAATCTAAACAAAGTTAGAACAAGCTCTTTGCATTCTCTGGTCTATATACCTCTTCATCTCTCGAGTCCAAGAATAGACAATAGATTTATTTCTATGGTGGCCTAGCATGAAACACTAAAACAAGAATACAAAAGTAATTTAAGCGATAACCAAGAATTAATTCAAAACAATCGATGTTCAACAATTATCCATAGCCGCAGCCCCAGAACAAGGGTCTTTAGCTACTAATACCTAAGAAAAAGAAGAAGAAAAGAACCCTAAAAAGTATTCACAACTTTTCCTTACACAATCTCCTCCTTAAAAAGTGTTTTCCAATAATTATTTCCATGGACTATTTATAGATGTAGAAAACCGTGAATAAAATAACTGAGTCCAAAACAAATTAGGAACCCAAAACCAAAACGGAATTGAATTCCTTTTTTTTTTCGTGAAACTGCCTCACAATTTGAGTGTCTTTCGATTTCTTGCCGCGTGGGAATCCTTTAATTTGCAACAAATCGTTTGAATATGTATATATATAAATATAATATAATATTCAATTTAATCCGTTAAGCTGTCTGCTTGATTTTCTTCTTCAACCTTCCATCTTTAATTCGTTTTAGCTCTAAACTTCTTCAACTTTACACCAATTTAATCCTACAAATAAAATACACTATTTAGCACAATCCATAAAATCCATGCTAAAAAAGGACAAATATAAATAATAAATATGAGGCAATTAATGATAAGAAAATATATTTTTGGCCTCAGATCAACACCCCACACTTAAACTTTTGTTCGTCCTCGAGCAAACATTAAAGCTCATCTCAAAAATCATACTCGGAAGCCATCACTTTGGTTGATACAAACAATTAGGCCATATTGAAATTTGAAAACATCAAATACAATTCCCGCTCATTATGCAAGACATCCAAATAAACAACAAACCTCTAACCTCCTAACCTCAAGGAAAGACTCTGAACTCATCAAATTTAAGCTTGCTCACCTACTCTCATCAAAGAAAGTTAATAACATCACCTATCTATCATGAAACAAGTGCCCTCACAAGAAGAAATAGTCCACACACTCAATTCAAAAGATTGAATATAAATTAAGGACTTCACATCAAAGATCAAATCTCACACTCACAAATAAAATTCACATGTATGCTCAAAGAACCATATGCTTACCCATTATGTACATCTCCACTAATTAAGCATGCTCGAATAGAATCAAATAGGACTTTTTAAGGGTTGTAATGTAGGCTAGGGGACGGGTAGGAAAACTATATAATAGTGACTTACACTTCCCTGAGCACTTTGTATTTTTAGACTTCATCACCCATTATTTTCTTCTCTTTATTTTCAGCCCTCTCTTCAACAATTATTTCACAAGTAATTCTCATCATCTCAAGAATGCTTCAATCATTTTTTTTTTCACAATAATATATTTTTTTCTCAAAGAATTTTTTTTTTCTTTTTCATGTCACATTCTTTCGAAGAGGGCTTTTTTCATCACTTTGTAACCATCATTGATTTCTTTTTCATTCAACCACCCCTTTTCTTTTTCCAGATATAACAATTATAATCAGTCTATGCTACAGTGCTTAAGGAAGCAAGGTGCAAAAACTAGGGATTCAACAAAATAGTTAAAGGCAAAATATGGCTACCAACAAAAGGCTACAGGGTCAAAAGGGCGAACTAGTGATATGATATCTGAAAAGGCTAAAATTTACAAGACAAATCAAAGAAAACCTATTATCATCTCCTAAACTGAGCAACACTTTTTATTTCGCTTCAATAACATGCAGGGCAAGTTCTAGACTAAGATGCGAAACATGGAATAAACAAATTCTCACCACACATGGCACAAGTATCAATCAAGATGGATCAATTCCACTTCTAAGAGAGACAGGATCATAACAAACTACAAAATAAAATAAGCTATAAATAAAGTCACAACCATGAACCTTGGTGTCAAAGAGTCTGCAATTTCAATAGCAATCAAGCATTCACAAGAAAGTATTTTTTAAAATTAGGCCTAAATAGCAAGTATCACACAACTCAAAAGGGTCTTTTCTTTTCTCTAAAAAAAATAAAATAAAAAGTAAAAAAATTACTCCCTATCGGTTCCAAGGGACTATCCTCAGGAAAAGTACCGAAAACAAAAGCTGAGGAACCCACCTAAAAATACAAAAAGACTCGATAAAGCAGTAAAAATAAGGAATTCATTCCTCCACCCCACACTTAAAAAAGATGCTATGTCCCCAAAGCATCAAATAAAATTTAAAACAAGGGTTAGGAAAACTCCCTGAGGCCTCTAGGCCTAGCTAGTAGCATGTTCTCTTAATTTTCATCAAGGGTCATCACCCCACCCTTAAGCTCAAACGTGCTACTTAGCTCCAAATTCTTGGGTACTCAGACTTCCCATAATCTGCAAAAACAAGACCAAAAGAAAAGAAGAAAAAAAAGGACACTATAAAAAATAATAATAATAATAATAAGCTACACTACCAATTGGGTTGCCTCCCAATAAGCGCCTAATTTAACGTCGCGGCACGACACAGCTTGGATCATTCATCATTTAGCTCAAGAGCTTCACGATCTCGATCCGTATCCTCTTCAAAATAATGTTTTGACCCTTTGCCCATTCACCAAGAACGAGGGGCCAGTTTTTTCTCTAAGCTCTACCGCGCCATGTTGAGTCATCCTCACCACTTCAAAGGGTCCACTCCATTTAGATCTTAGTTTTCCGGGGAACAACCGAAGTCTAGAGTTAAAAAGTAATACCTTTTGCCCCGGAGCAAAAGTGCGAGGGATTATGTGCTTATCATGCCATCTCTTGGTCTTCTCTTTGTAAATTTTTGCATTCTCATAAGCATGGAGCCTAAACTCTTCAAGTTCATGTAATTGATCAATTCTTCTTCTACCGTCTATCTCAGGATCAAGATTCAACTTCTTTATAGCCCAATATGCTTGGTGCTCTAGCTCTGCCGGAAGATGACATGCTTTGCCGAACACCAAGTGATAGGGAGAAGTCCCTATATGTGTTTTGTATGCAGTCCGATATGCCCATAATGCATCATCAAGCTTCTCAGACCAATCTTTGCGCTGTGCATTCACTATTTTCTGCAGTATTTGCTTCACCTCACGATTCGAAACTTTCACTTGACCACTAGTTTGAGGGTGATAAGCTGTAGCTACTTTATGCCGTATACCATAGTTAGCCAGAAGATTCTTCACAAGATGGTTAATGAAGTGCTTACCTCCATCACTTATGATTGCCCTTGGAGTACCAAAACGCGTGAAAATGTGCTTCTTGATGAATTTAATCACCACTCTTGAGTCATTCGTGGGAAGAGCGACAGCCTCAACCCATTTAGACACATAATCAACAGCCACAAGAATATATTGGTTTCCACTAGATGGTGGGAAGGGACCCATGAAGTCAATACCCCACACATCAAAGATTTCCACCTCAAGAATATTATTTAAGGGCATTTCATGTCTTCTTGATATCGTTCCCAACCTTTGGCAATTATCACACCCCTTCACATAAGCCATAGAATCTTTAAAAAGAGAGGGCCAAAAGAAGCCAGATTGCAATACCTTGTGAGCCGTGCGTTCTCCTCCATGGTGTCCTCCATAAGGACTTGCATGACAACTCTGGAGCACTTGCTTGACCTCATTCTCCGGAATGCATCGCCTCACCACTTCGTCCACTCCTTGTTTGAACAAGAATGGCTCGTCCCATATATAGAATTTAGCATCATGCATCAGCTTCTTTCTTTGTTGGGTTGTTGCGCCAGGTGGAAACACTCCACTCACCAAGAAATTCACAATATCCGCATACCAAGGCACTTGGGAGATATCCAAAGCCATCAACTGCTCATCCAGAAACTCCTCGCGTATTTGTTCCCCTTCATGCACATGAGAGAAATCTTCTAACCTTGACAGATGATCAGCGATTTGATTTTCAGTACCCTTCCGGTCTTTGATCTCAAGATCGAACTCTTGGAGAAGCAATATCCACCGAATTAGTCTCGGTTTAGCATCTTTCTTATTGAATAGGTATCTAATAGCTACATGGTCAGTATAAACAATAACTTTGGTACCTACCAAATATGATCTGAACTTGTCGAAGGAGAACACTAAAGCAAGCATCTCCTTCTCAGTCACTGTGTAATTAGCTTGAGCAGTATCAAGGGTCTTGCTCGCATAATATATTGAATGGAACACTTTGCCTTGTCTCTGTCCCAATACTGCACCCACTGCTACATCGCTTGCGTCACACATGAGTTCAAATGGCAACCCCCAGTTAGGAGCAACCAAGATAGGAGCTTCAATTAAGTTCCCCTTCAGCATCTCAAAAGCTTCTAAGCACATCGCATCGAAATCGAATTTCACTTCTTTTTCCAAAAGACTGCACATAGGTCTAGCAATCTTGGAAAAGTCCTTGATGAATCTCCGGTAAAAACCTGCATGTCCTAAGAAACTTCTTACCCCTTTGACAGAAATAGGAGGGGGCAATTTTTCAATAACTTCCACCTTTGCTTTTTCTACCTCGAGTCCCTGTTTAGACACTTTATGACCCAAAACTATACCTTCTCGGACCAAGAAGTGACACTTTTCCCAATTAAGCACAAGGTTAGTGTCTTCACAGCGAGCGAGTACTTTATCAAAGTTTCTAAGACATACCTCAAAAGAATTCCCAAAAACGGAGAAGTCATCCATGAATACTTCCACAAAGTCCTCCACCATATCATGGAAAATGGCCATCATGCACCTCTGGAATGTGGCAGGAGCATTGCAAAGCCCAAATGGCATGCGTTTGAATGCATACGTGCCATAGGGACATGTGAATGTAGTCTTCTTTTGATCCTCAGGTGCGATCGAAATCTGATTATATCCAGAATACCCATCCAAGAAGCAGTAATACTCCTGTCTTGCTAAACGATCAAGCATTTGATCAATAAAAGGGACAGGGTAGTGGTCCTTTCTTGTGGCATCATTTAATTTCCGGTAATCCATGCAAATTCTCCATCCGGTGACAGTTCTTGTTGGGATCAACTCATTCTTTTCATTCTTCACTACTGTCATACCTCCTTTCTTAGGTACACATTGCACAGGACTTACCCATTTGCTGTCAGAGATAGGATACACAATTCCTGCATCTAACCACTTGATCACTTCTTTCTTCACGACCTCCTTCATCAAAGGATTCAGCCGGCGTTGGTGTTGCGCACTCGGTTTATGGTCGTCCTCCATGTAAATTCGGTGCATGCATAAGGCCGGACTAATTCCATGAATATCCGACATTTGCCAGCCTATTGCTTTCTTCCTTTTCTTCAGTATCTCCAAAGCCGCATCAACCTGTGCTGCAGACAAATGCGCAGAAAGTATAACAGGTAAAGTTTTATTAGAGCCAAGATATGCATACCTCAAGTGTGACGGAAGCGATTTTAACTCCAGCTTTGGTGCTTCTTCTATTGAGGATTTGGGAGGAAGACCCAGCACTCGATCTAATGGTTCGACTACACCTTTTTGTGAACCAACTAGTGCTACATTAAGACAAGTGGCCAGTTCTTGCGCTTCTGCATCTCCATCTATGTCATGCCCCACCAAAACTCTTTCCAAGGGATCCTTGGGAGTTATGCAATGCAATTCTACAGCAAGGTCTACTACTGTAATGGCAAACAACTCTTCATAGACAGATGGCAACTTCAAGGCGCGATAGACATCAAACACCTCCACCTTATCATGAGCTCTCATAGTCAACTGCCCAGCCGCTACATCAATCAATGCTCGCCCTGTAGCTAAGAATGGTCGTCCCAAAATAAATGGAACTTCCGGATCGGGCTCAAAATTTAGGACAACAAAGTCCACAGGAAAGATTAGTGACCCAACTTGCACCAAGACATTTTCTACTACTCCTTCCGGCCTTGCCACCGACCTATCGGCCAATTGGAGAATGATTGTGGTTGGTTTTGGACTACCCAACCCAAGTTTATTGTATAAAGATGCCGGCATGAGGTTTATACTAGCACCCAAATCACACAAACCGCGGGCATGAACACTTTGGCCAATGGTGATTTGGACTGTGAAACTGCCCGGATCTTTCAACTTTTTGGGTAGTCTATTCTGAATTCTCGAACTGCACTCCTCCGTGAGTGCCACTGTTTCATACTCAGTCAATCTCCTCTTATTCGCCATTATATCCTTCATATACTTGGCGTACTTAGGAATTCCCTGCAAAATATCAACCAAAGGGAGATTAATGTGAACTTCTTTAAGGAGAGACAGAAACTTACCGAAGCATTCGTCCTCGTTCTTCTTTTTGAACTTTTGAGGAAACGGAGGGGGTGGTTTTATTTTAGGAACAATCCTCTCAACATTCGCATTTTGAACCACTTCTTCGAGTTTCTTTTCTTCTCTCACCGCCTCAGAACTTCTCTTCTTTGGAGCTAGTTCCTCCAATTGTAATCCACTCCTTGTACTCACCGCATTCAGTTGCCTTGGGTTAGGATCCGTGTCACTCGGAAGACCTCCAGGAGGACGCACATTGACTGCATTAGCCAATTGTGCGAACTGCCTTTCCAGATTTTTCTGCGCTAATTGGGTGATTCTCAACTCTTCTCCCAACTTCATATAGTGTTCTTCATTTTTGTTGCTGATTTCTGTACTTAGCTTTTGGAACAGCTCCTCATTAGTCATGCCCCCTTGCTTCGCACCTTGATTATTTGGGTGTTGAAATTGTTGTCCATTACCTTGTGATATGTATTGGTTCTGCCCTTGAGCTTGATTTTGGTGTCGATTCTGATTTCCACCTCATGAGAAGTTGGGGTGGTTCCTCCAACTTGAGTTATACGTGTTCCCATAATTCTGCGTACCTCCACCTCTTTGGGCATTCCCCACTTCATCACCCCTGTCAACATCACAGATAACAGAAGAATCATAAAAAAGGGGAGGGGGAGGGGGAGGGGAATAAGAATTAGGACAACCATTCCAATGACCAAATTGACCACCACATATATGACAAATAGGACACTCGATATCCAAGTGGGGTCCATTACAATAATTACAAGGATACTTCTCACCCAACCACGATTTATCCCAATCAGTCATATCAATAAAAGTATCGAATTATTCAAAGGAATTTTTTTTTAATTGTGTAGAAAGAAAAAAAATTAACTAAAAGAATTAAAAATAAATAAATAAATAAAAAGAAAAAGTATAACCTAAAAGAATAGTTAATTTCTAAGTCCCCGGCAACGGCGCCAAAAACTTGTTGCTTCCAATTGCGCATGCAAGTGTACGTGGTCGCAGAAGTAATAAATGGCTCTTTTAGAACCAGAATATCGAACTCACAGAGACTTGTCAATTAACTATTTACTAAATTATACTAGTCTAATTATTTATTTAAGAGTGTCAAAAGAAATAAAAGAATGCAAGAATTAAATACTAAGATTAACTTACAGTGATTGAGACAATTCCAGGGCTGCAGCATACATAGGGTTTCATGTATCGCATCTCATGTAATGAATTAATTTTAGCTATCACATTACTGATTTACAGGGTTAATATTATGATCATGATCTCTCGACCTCTAATCGCCTACTCCAACTAGCTGTCTAACTACATCGTTGAGCGGGGATAGGCAGTCCTAATTGGCGAGCATTTATATTTCGTCCTGTTTCGTAACCAAGCGAGGTGTTCGTTTGGGCGTCACTCCTGAACACGAATCTAAACAAAGTTAGAACAAGCTCTTTGCATTATCTGGTCTATATACCTCTTCACCTCTCGAGTCCAAGAATAGACAATAGATTTATTTCTATGGTGGCCTAGCATGAAACACTAAAACAAGAATACAAAAGTAATTTAAGCGATAACCAAGAATTAATTCAAAACAATCGATGTTCAACAATTATCCATAGCCGCAGCCCCAGAACAAGGGTCTTTAGCTACTAATACCTAAGAAAAAGAAGAAGAAAAGAACCCTAAAAAGTATTCACAACTTTTCCTTACACAATCTCCTCCTTAAAAAGTGTTTTCCAATAATTATTTCCATGGACTATTTATAGATGTAGAAAACCGTGAATAAAATAACTGAGTCCAAAACAAATTAGGAACCCAAAACCAAAACGGAATTGAATTCCTTTTTTTTTTCGTGAAACTGTCTCACAATTTGAGTGTCTTCGATTTCTTGCCGCGTGGGAATCCTTTAATTTGCAACAAATCGTTTGAATATGTATATATATAAATATAATATAATATTCAATTTAATCCATTAAACTGTCTGCTTGATTTTCTTCTTCAACCTTCCATCTTTAATTCGTTTTAGCTCTAAACTTCTTTAACTTTACACCAATTTAATCCTACAAATAAAATACACTATTTAGCACAATCCATAAAATCCATGCTAAAAAGGACAAATATAAATAATAAATATGAGGCAATTAATGATAAGAAAATATATTTTTGGCCTCACATCAGAATTCTCAAATTCATCTTATCCGATCAGTGTCCCATGTATGATCCCTTAATCCGGAGCTAGACGAGCTCTTGTTGTGACACGACTTTTTAATAGCAACGATTCGAATTCACCACAAACTAAGCCGTTGCAATACATTTCTCGATTGTATTCAAGAATTAATCATCACTTTTGTTGATTCACTTTTAATTGATATGTCTTTTTTTCACGTGTCATCTTCTGATTCATTTATTTATCGAGTTCGAACACAATAAATCATCAATGGAGTATTACGTTTCTTTCTCTTACATATATACATTCCCCTTGATCTAATAAATCTTATATCAAGCATTTAAATGTTTTTGAACTTAGTGTCAAGTTCCACAAAGATATTAATTAATCAAACAATTAAAAGTAGATTTAATGGATTAGATCATTAGATGACCACTAAATATACAGTAAGTGTGATGGAGACTGAATTTATATGGTGCGTGAGCGTAAAAGTTGGAATATTATGACCAAGAAAAAAAGAGAGTAAAAGTCCGAATATTCTATCTCCAATCTATTTTAATTTATTGTCCTTAAAAATGGATGGGCCAAAATAATTGAGATTTTAGAAAATTAAAATATAATTAATTATTAATAGTTTTCATTTTTATGTGGAGAGAGATTAATATGATAAAAAAAGTATAATATTAAATAATTAAATTAAATTATTCTCTTAATTAATATTTTTATAAGAGGCATGAAAAAAAAAATATAACAAATATAATGAATCGTAGAGTAACGTGAAAGGTATGTGTTACATACATCACGTTGACAAACTCCTCTTACATTTATGGCTTCTAGAACTATAATCTTTTTGGTGCTTAGTGTAATATTGTCTTGTCCAAATGAGAAAGTTTCATCCACCAAAGTTATTCTAGATAAAATAAAATGAAACAACATTAAATTTGTCAATTTAATTCGAGTCAATTTCGGTCTAAATTGATTTTTCGATGAACTTATAGTGAGTGCAAGTGTACCTTCACATTCACTAACTTAAATATCTCTATATATTATAAAAAATAAAAAATAAAAAGGAAGGAAGTGCTCTTTCCAATTATATCATAAATTATTCTTAGAGTAACTCTCATTTTCACTAACACTTCTTGTGTCTCATATTAGTTGTTCATTTTCCACTTAACTCGTTATCTAGAAATTCAATATGATTTGAAGCGCTAGACGAATTTAGAGTATGCATGGACTCAACGGGGAAAACAACTATTTTTAGTACTATAAATTAACAAGTACTTTTAAATAACTGTTTCTAGTACTGTAAACAACTAATATGGGATAAAGGGCATAATATATGGTTAAGAATTAGATCAAATAAAATAATATCAAAGATAAAAACGAAGACAAGGGGGTCATTTGCCTTTAGAATTTAATGGATTAAATTTTCATACCAAAGAAAATTTTTCTTAAGACACTATAGTGTTGCACATTATCAGCCATATCCACACTTTAGCTATTTAGCATCTGTAGTAACACATCGGGTGTCAGATGCATGTATCTGTTGTATTTATTTGCGCAATAAATTTAATTTGTATGTATCAATTATATTCGTTTGCTCAATGAATACAATTTGTATCAATTATATTCTTGCGAAATGTGCAATTCTCGTACGTACAGTGTACAATGTTATATACACAACATCTATAAGGTGTATTTTATTTTTTTAGTAATTGTTCAACTTTTTATTAATCATCAAAGAGTATATTTACAAAGCGAAGTAAGGCTATCAGTCACATTACACTTTTCCTTACAAATAACTATTGCTATAACTCCTATCTACCCAAAACTTCTAAAATCTGTACTTATTTAGCATCTGTCTAACTATTGTCGAAACTCGCACATTGCAGATGCATGCCACACTTCACGCTATGTTATACCCAGAGATCTCCTTCTTCTCAAATATTCTAGTATTTCTCTCCTTCAGTATAACATAAATATATTCAATGTATACCATCTGTAGAGCTTTAGCCTATCGAGTTTTGCCCTTTAGTATGTAGTAGGATCCAATGGGCATTGCATCCCAAGTCTGATTTGGTGGAGTTGCGATTTGCAGCTATTGTAGTAGCCTAGTCCAAACATCCCATGAGTACGAGCATTCTGCAAATAAGGTGTATTTTTTTACTGTATAATATATGTTTATATATGTATAAATATCTTAATTTAATATCGAACGGGTACATACGTAACTTATTCCTCAAATGAACAGCCCATGCTAATTAGATCAGTTTGATTTCTCGGCCCAATTTGCCCAAATTGACGTATCTAGTGTATATTGACATTAATAAGTGAGCGAGTTAATAATTCGTCTAAAAATTATTTGGATTAAAATAAGTCAGATTAACACAAGCTAAAAAAAATAACCTACTATTCAACTCGTCTAATTCTTATTATGTTTTAATTTGTTTTTGACAATTACTTTAAATACCTAAGAAAACAATTTTTTTCTTTATTATAATTACATTTAACATATCAAACAAAAAAATGTGATTTTTAAAAATATTTTGACAAGGTTTTCATGAATTAATTTGAAGTACATATCAACACATGGGTTAAGATGAACTGGCTTAGCGGATCAAAATGAACTGAATTAATAAATTGGTGAATCATATGAGAAGAATTGTACGATTTAATCTTCAAATAGGTTGATCTTTAATTTATACTCCGAGAAATCGAGATTATGTCTAGTGAGACCCAAATTCTCTAAGAGCACCAAACATAATTTATATGATATTATGATGCAAAAAAAAACTTATGTATCATAAAAAAAATATCTTAAGAGGTATCTAAATAAAAACTATCAGAAAATTAAAAAAAAAGTACAAATGGACCGTCATTGACCCATCTTAATAACACAAATTATATTTTCGTAAACTAATTTTATCGGAGATAAAAGGAAGGCCACCTGCAAAACCATTAAAGCTCGTGAGCACAGGAATTTAAATACTAAATTTTAACTTTATATGCTTTTTAGACCCGCAATTTTCGCCCAAGACAAATTAAAGTAGAACATATTTTAACTTTTTTTGGCCTTGAAAATTCTGTTACGTGTCCACATATTATTGATTACTTAGTACTAGGAAATAGCTTTTCATTATTCTTTCTTTCTTTTTTTATTTCCTATCAGGTGTTTGATATCCATATTAAAATC
The DNA here is from genome assembly GCA_018342035.1 of Solanum appendiculatum. Taxonomy (NCBI): domain Eukaryota; kingdom Viridiplantae; phylum Streptophyta; class Magnoliopsida; order Solanales; family Solanaceae; genus Solanum; species Solanum appendiculatum. Next base: position 765,300 of record JAGDQO010000503.1, on the reverse strand, counting down.
CTATTAAATTTGAATTCGCGCTTGAAAGTCCTATATTGAGGGAAAAGTGTTCCTTACCAAAGGTGACTCCATACCCTAGGAGTCTCGAACTCAGAGGAGGACTCACATGTTTATGTGGGGTGCACGTGCATCCGTTAACTTCAAAAAAAATCATGTATATGTATGTATATCTATCATGAGAAACTGGCAGAAACTAAATATAATTAATAATGCCCCATAAAAAGCAGGAAATGGTGTTTTGTACCGCTGGTACAAGCTGAAAGATCTGTTAGGACAGAAAATAATCAGGTGTCATGCGGAAGCTAGCAAAACAATCCTCGAAAGACCACGAGTAAGAAGACAAACGAGGAATATACCAAAAGACACAAGGATTTAAAGTGGTTCGGTCAATTGACCTACGTCCACAAAGGAGATGAGCAATCCACTATATAAATATGAGAGTACAAAACATAGAGAGAAATAACCTCACCCAATTCACTCGGAATACAAAGAGGTTCACACGAGTGATAACATATCACTTTGTCCCACAAATTCTCCTCCTAACTAAAACTCTCAAATCCCCTAGGACTACATTGTGAATGCTGATTAAGTTAAAAGGAACAAACCTCTATTTATAGAGTCCTAAACCTTTTCTTACTGGAAAAGGACTAGTCAATCTTAAACCTTTTCCTAAAAGGAAAAACTTATTTATGGTAAAAAGTTTAGGGTAATTAATACCCAACAAGATCCGCCCACGCAACCTGGGTTCATCAAATCCTGAATTCGCCTTTGCTCGAATTTAAGACTTGGATGAAGAAGTCATTGTTGGTGCTTTTCATTATTCTACTTTCAACATTTTTTAATGGAAGACTTAATCATATGAAGACAAGTGGATATATTTGAGTCAATGAATATCATGATGTAAAAGTTGAATACAATTTTCAAGAAAAAATTGGCACTTAATGCTAATAGATTATGACACATTAGTAATGTTAGGTGGCCCAACACAAAGGCCGGTCCTAGGTGGGACGGCTAGAAATATATTCCCACTTCCTATCAACACATAGCACATGTGCATAAACAATAAAGTCTATATACTAGTCAAATTATGTGACGCTCATTACGGAGGACAAGCCGATGAGGACATATGACGAGAAAAACCGATAAGGTTCAGGTTAAAAAGCTTTTGAAGATAAAGTGCATATGATATGTCAATATAAATGAATTTTGATATGATGAATTTCACATTAGAATGTAAGAACGTAAAAACTTATAAGATATAACATAAGTTTATATACTACATACATATTTTGGAGTCTAGAACCACAATGACTACTTTTTGAAGGAAAAATGCCAAAAGGGACGCTCGATATTGGAGGAAACCAAAAGGGACAAATCACTTACAAGATTAAAAATAAATACTGGACCGAACTTAAAAGATAATTATAAGTGATTGTTCGTAATACGTAGACTAACTATAGTAATCTGAAATAATAAAGCAAATAATGTGTTATAACATATTAACATATCGAAATAGTATTTATTTACGCTAAAAAAATCTTTTAACATCTAATCAAATTTGAGATTTTTCTTGATCAACTCACAAGTTAATCAAAGAAAAAAGTCTTAATAGCTCTCTAAATTGCTTTAGTAAAGTATCTATCTAAACTAAGTTATTAATACATATACAATAACAATTCTAAAAATTATAACTTCCTTGTTTATTTATCTGACTCTGGATCTTCTGTATCTAAATTATGTCACAAGCAAAGAAAAAAATGATTTTATCTCTAATTGTGCATGTAAATAAGTTCATCTTCTTTGCATTTTCTTATCCCTATTTCCATCACTTTATCAGATGTAGAAGGTAATATATCACAGCAATGTCTTCTTGGTGCTACCAACTGCATATGACATTAAACAAAATGTTAAAAATAATTTTAAAATATAAGTGTCATAATTATAGGCATGAAAAGTTGTGTCTTATTTTGACTGGACGCGAAGTTTAAAAAGTATACATAAGACCTCCAAATCTAGTAGTTTTAAACTAAAAGTGTGTCTGACACACCAAACATATCATTTTGAATCTTATCGTCTTGAACTTGTGGTGTCATTGCTATAAGAGAATGTCATTACTGGCGGAGGTAGAATTTTTACTTATTATACTGTGACTTTTCAGTGAAGGAGATTTAGATGAACCCTCTTTTGCCTCTCTAGCTCTGCCCCTCAATGTTATTAAGGGTAAAATGTGAATGGTGGAGTTAAGAATTTACCAACTATAAAGATGCATTCTTTTTTAAACAGACTAAAAATGAAATTACGATAAAATACCTGCTTTTTGTCAAGCTCTAACTTGTGAGAAAACACTCTGATTTCTTCTAATTTCCTTGGTGAATTCTTGGTAAATGTGCAATTCTCAAATGCTTTCTTCTTGTAAATTGTCTTAATTCCATCAACCCCCAAAGATACTTCATCCAAGAAATAAACAAGTTGCCTTTTACATGGATCAACCTCAAATTTCCTTGTATTAAAGTCATAAAGTGTACCATAAGCATTATTTTTCCAGGGCAAGTAGCTCTCTTGTACGCGTTGCGCATCAGGCATTTGTACATTGTGCTCAAAAACTTGTACAACATAGCCCCATGACACTGACACTGCCCACGAAAATCGTCGATCGTAGCATACTGTTTGCTGCAAAATCCTGTGTGGATCAAAATTTGCAGCATGGTACAAATGCTCCAGGGATTTCATTCTTGTCATGCTAGGGAAAATTGGATCAATTTTCTCCATGTGATGTAGTGATACCAAAGGTCTAATTGGATGTGCAGCCAATAATCCAAATGCATTTCCATGAAAATCCATCTAAACAAATTAAATTTCAACATAAAACAGAACAAGAAAATTTGTGTCAATATGCTTTGCCACAAAAAAAAAACAAAAATTTATAGTAGCGTAAATTCAAAGGTTAATTTCACATATAGTCACTGACATTTATATATAAATTTCTAGTTGTACTAAATTGATTGAGTTCTAGTCACTACTATAAACTAATTTTGTTATATTAAAGTAACGAACTTGACTAGTCATTCATATTTTATGACCGATTGATAAATAGTTCAGTCACTTATGATACATCACCAAATAATGTTATAATTATATTATTATATTATTATATTAGAAAAAAGTTCAATTACTTTAATTTGACAAAAAAAATTATAGTTTCTATTTTATTATTATAGTCGGTAAATGATTAATTGACTATGCCATCAAATTAACTCTGAGACTCAAAAGAAAGCTGCAAGATGCACGAAGCATCTTGAATTCACACAGGTTCAGTAAGAGTCGCACTTCAAAGAGGTGTCACATCTCAAAGACTACACGGAAACAACTTTACGGTTGCTCCACGACTTCCCCTTCACCTCTAAAACCCAAACAAAAGAAGGAAAAAAGTAATGAAACCTGATGGAAGCCTGGCTCATGTGTTAATGTAACACCAAGTTCTGTCAAACAAGCATGAATTCTACCATCACTTCCATAAAGATGTGGATACCTCTCTATACATGAGTCAAAAACTCTAGCCAAAATTTTAGCCAATGGATAACTTATAGCAAAACCAGCACCACCAAAAGCCATATCAAATGAGAAAAACTTGTTTTGTATAAAACTTTCTGAATTTGACCCAATGTAATACCAAAGCCCATTGTCATATTTAGACAATGTCTTGACCAAATTTTCTTGGAAAAAAATAGTGTCATCATCTCCAAAAACAAACCACTTGACATCTGAATGATTAAAATTAAGCGCGAATGTCTCTGACACGACACGTGCCACTCTAATTGCTGATGAACTTCCACCTTTATTTGTATATGGAAATCTTGAAATATCCTCTGAAATACAAATTGGAGGAAGAGAAATTGAATCTTTTGTAGTTGTATTATTTGGCAATTTTTTTTCAAGAAACACACAACCCCTCATTTCATTTGGCTTCCACCAAAGTTTAACATATTCTTTTCTCTTTGACCATGATTTGGAATTAGATGCAATTCCAAAAACAACATTTTGAAGAGTAATTGGTGAGGATAAATCAAATTGTTGATCATGTGATGATACAAAGGAATGATCAAGAAAATTGGAATTTGGAACAAGAATGAATGGATATAGAAAATAAATTGTGCAAGCAAAACAAGATATTAAAATAAGATTTTTGATGCCATGGCAAGATGGGGTTTTGCTATTTACTTGAAAACATTGCATCTTTTTTTTTTTTGGTGTGTGTGGGGTTTATTGTTATTTGGTTATACTATATGGTATATGAATAAAAAGTTAGGAGATTTTGAAGATTGAGAGTAGTACTACCCTTTTAGACCCCGCAATCTACGCCCAAACCAAAGTTAGGGAACAGTAGAAACTTTTTTTTTTTTGGTGCCTTGAGGACTCCGTTGCATCTCCACATGGCGAACAGCGGCGAAGCTAGAAATTTTACTAAAATTGTTCAGAACTTTAGTATATATCTTTAAAAAGTTGTTTATGACCTATATATATATATATAGTATTATTTTCTACATGCACAGTATAAGGGTGTTTGAGTGACCACCCTGGAGTAAATGTAGCTACACCCTTGGGGCCGAATCCACAATGTACACACACTAGCTCTGGTCCTGGTTAGAATACATGTAACAGTTTTGGCCTTACCTAGTAATTTTAGTCCAAATCCTATGAATAAAACTTAGTAACATAAAGGGACAAGTAATCCGATATGAAAAATTTTAAATTCTGACTTTGCCTTTTTATGACGCTTTCCTTTTCTTCCAACTTTAAATATTTGTTTTTCCGGAATGAATACGGAGTGTACATGTGGTGATGTTAGTCGATTAATCTAATGTTGAAAATTGCGCTCAATTCCAAAAGAATTTTGACTTAATCGATTATTGTGACATTAGGTAAATAATACGTGTAAGAGGTTCGAGTTTACAAGTCCAAAAGTTGGGTGATAGTTGGTAGGTAGAGAAAACATTCTAAATACGTTAATTAAGGTACAATTAGTTCCAACATAAAATCACATATTTAATTTAATAATGAAATATTTAATTGGTCGCATAAAATAATAATCGATATTTATTTCTTGTGATTTCATGTGATTTTTCGTACTATCTATTTTATTTATTGTAAGTTTATTTTTTTCATTAGCATAATTTTGTTAGTATTCTACTTTTTAAATTGAAGTAAAATTCAGTGTTGAATAAGTTTATAGATTTACGTTTTCCTTTTCTTTTAAATCATAGATATACACGTTATGTTGAAATTTGACATAAAAGTACTGCGTTAATTTTTTATTTTGAATTTAGAACTTATGTTATACTTTTAGCTTCATTTATTTTAGTAGTATTGACTTGATATATGTGGGGAACTAGACACCAATTAAATGCTGAAGTACAAGACATAACTTGCCAAGTCTGGTTGGTAGTTGTTAGTTTTACAGATGTGAGGTTAACAGATTAGCAAATATTTAATTTCCCCTAGTAACTCCTCCAATTCTTTTAATTAACTCAAAAACAAATTAAAGAGCACTAATTAGCAGGTGGGGTGATGAAGATAAGATACAATTCATGATGAAGATAATAAGTAATATGATTCTAAGAACAAAGAGTGTGTTTGATACGAAAATATTTTTTGGAAATTATATTTTTCATGTTTAATTGGTTGAAAGATTTTCCTAATAGACTTACTTTTTTCCTAAGAAAGATATTTTTTCTACCAGAGATAGAAAAAATCTTTTGGTAGGAAAAATATTTTTTCTACCAGAGATAGAAATTTTTTTTTTCAAAATTCTCTTTTAACACCTGTCCCTCCACTATACAACCCCAACCTCTACCTTTGTCCACCCCTACCCTTCATTTAGGCCTAGCCATAACCTATGTACCCTCCATCAAGCTCGAGCCTATAGCCTCGACACTCGATCATGACTCAAAACTCGACCCACATGAGATCCCAACTCAGAATCTGATCCTAACTCAAAATTCAATCCTTGATTCGAGATCTGATTCTCTGACCCCGACTAGGGACATTGTTAGAAAAAAATAATAGTAGGAAATATAATTGAAGAAGAAGATGACTTTGAGGCGTGTAAACACTTTCTTTAAAGAGATAGTACCCATATACATATTGGGGTAAATACAAACAATTCTCTTCAAAGATACAACAAAGCCCTTGGTTTATACATGCAGATTTTTCTTAGGCTACTTCTAGAGAATCTTTATATTTATAGAACTTAAGAGATGACTCTTCATAAGAGTCATGTTCTTTCATGAACAGATGTGTCCTTTCATAAGAGTCATGTTCTTTTATGAATAGATGTGTCTTTTCATAAAAGTCATGTTCTTTCACGAACAAATGTGTCTGTTCAATTTTAGACCTCTATATATTACAAAATATCCAACAATCCCCCACTAGTTTGTAATATTTCTCATAATATCATGCATACCAGAGAATATCTTATAATAGATTTGAACTTTCTGTTAGTGCAAATACTTTAAAGTTCTGATAATTGTTATCTTAAAAGATTTGAACCACAACTCCATGTGTCAAAACCGAAAATATCACACACATAATATTATTTGTAGCTTAGAAACCCCAGTATTTGCTTTAGCACGTTTATGGCCACGTGATCATCCTGATTTCATGACTATTTACAACACCAATCCTTTAGATCTTGTATGAAGCGGCACCACTTCAATATACATATAGGTGAAATGAGCTACTATGTTCCTATTATTGCAGACATTTACTAATTTCATTAAGAATTAATTCAACCTCCGTGTAACAGTCTGCACTATGGAGTTTGTCACTATGCCCCTGTTAATTTAAGCATTTAACAACTCCTCCACTTCTCACATAACAGTATGCAGTACACTTGAATCAAGGCTTTAAAAAGAAGACTCGTGTTTTAGTAACACAAAGTAACTTGTTATTACCCTTTAAACTTGTATTGTTAGAGTGTATACTAACTCAAAGTTGGGTTCCCATCACTTGTGTTTAGTTTAAGAATTTTAGCCTTATTCATTCACACTCTTATTATACTGCATCTTTTGCAACTAAATTTTATAAGATCAATGTAAATCATAAACAAATATTTCACATAGGCATATCACAGATATCATCATTATCTCAATAGCTTAGAATGGTTGCATCAGTTGTGGCCACAACATTTCAAAATCGTATTTTCAACCATTTCATTTCTTTTCAAGCATTTATATGCTAAATATATTCTTATTCCACTATGGAATTCAAGCCAATTTTTTATGCAATATTTATGGCACCTTCATACATGTTACAAATCCAACTTATATGGATTTTATCATTATCATTAGATAATTCACTATTTATAGACCAACACACCAATTTATCTATACACGAATGGTCATGTCTATACAAAAGTTATCTTACAACAGATACTTTTCTTTTCATGAAAAGTCACAACATTTCAAGTGAAACTACTTAATGAAATTACACAATATTTTTTACAAAGGCTTATAGCCTAATCATCACATTAGAAGTTTAATCAACTAATTATTGCAAAACTGTCAAGTTGTAAATATAATTACCATGTCAAATACATCAAAGATATATCTTGTGGGTGTTGAAGAAATATTTTATATCTTAAACTTCTTCAAATATTATTGACTATCATAATCCAAGCACCCCCACACTTTGAATATTTCAAATATCCTTTTTGTAACTCATGCGGACATTTAATTAACATTAGTAGATCATCTTGTTGTCAAGTTTATTGTGTTCCAATACTATAACACATGAAATAAGAAGACAAAATCTTCAACTCTTAATAAACACAAAATGATCTAACAAAGAATTATCATTACTCTTAATTTCAAATTATTCTAATAACTTTCAAGTATAGATATTATTCATCAAAATAAAGGAATTCATATATATCATTTCATAACTTGAAAACAAAATTCACATGATCTTTTTATGCAACACAATTATGCCATAATAATTTTCTTTGGCCCAAATAACAAATTTAAAATAAGCATACCAAATATGTTATTTCTAAACTTATTTAAAATGCATTTCAAGATCATCACAAGTGAATTATTTATCCTAACATTTATGAAAAAATCATTTCTCAAAAATTTCAAAGGATAAAATTTCATAAATAAATAATAAGAGAAGTTAAGAAAGCAGAACCCGATATATGTCATTCCTTCGTGATCCATTGTTGGCTCACTTTTGCAATATGACTTGCTGCCTTAGAATCATACTTTAAATCACTCGAATATTTTTTTTTCTTACTTCCCCATTTCCTTAAGAATTCAAGGATCTTATCTCATTTATCTTCTTCGAACCAATATCTCCTTAAAATTGTTAGAAAAAATAATAGTAGGAATATAATTGAAGAAGAAGATGGCTTTGAGGCGTGTAAACACTTTCTTTAAAGAGATATTGCCCATATACATATTGGGGTAAATACAAACAATTCTCTTCAAGGATACAACAAAACCCTTGGTTTATATATGCAGATTTTTCTTAGGCTACTTCTAGAGAATCTTTATATTTATAGAACTTATGAACGGATGTGTCCTTTCATAAGAGTCATATTCTTTCATGAATAGATGTGTCTTTTCATAAAAGTCATGTTCTTTCACGAAAAAATGTGTCTGTTCAATTTTAGACCTCTATATATTACAAAATATCCAAAAGACTTGACCTCGACCTCAATTTAAGATTCGACTTTCAGCCCCACCCCAGATAGGAATCCTTGCACTGACTTTAGTCGATCCCGAACACCCAATTCGGAGTAGGGACATAGGTTGGAATCAGGTCCAAGGTTGAAGTTAGATCTCGGATTAAAGTGGGTGTCAGGTATTGGATATTGGGTATCAGGTCAGGATCGGGAATCAAGTTGGTGTAGGTGTTAGGTCTTGAGTCAGGATCGAGAGAGTCTCAACTAATAGATTCTAGCTAGAGATAGGAGAACTACTTATAGTCATATAGTATTCTTAATGCTCTTAAGTGGGCAAGAAATAGTCGAGAGTGTCCGAGAAAAACTATTATAGAAACATTATCCGAGGCTTCACCCATGCTATTAACTAATGTAGACTTCCACGCATTAGTACACCAGCCTGATGAGTTAGTAAACATTTGCAAACCTCTCAAATAACTGGGAGTTTCCATATCTACAAGGAAATTGTCAGGAATGTATAGAACATAGCTCAAAAAGCTGACAACTGATGGGTTCAATGGGTACACCATATATACGTAAGGAATATTGATTGGTGACAATACTATCCGTCCGTGGATTGCTCATGGTGCAGGAAGAAAATTTGTTCTATAGAGATAAATTTCGAGAAGGATTTATACATAGAAAATGGATGGCTCAATCAGGATGGTACATATATGATCAAGTCTGAATATCAAATGAAGAAAGGGAAGATGGAAACATGGCTGTAACACCTCAGACTTCGATCAGTTTTCAATTTTGGGTCAACTTCAAATGACCATATCTTGTAGCAAATAAAAAGTTAGGTAGCCCATGAGGTATCAAATTGAAGGCCTTTAAGTCCTCTTTTCAACGCTGCCAAGTTTGCTAAATTTCGAGCTCGAAGTGAAAAGTTATGGCCATTTGAGTAAATTCTCTCTAGTTAAGGCTTTTCATCCGTTTAAGAAAAGGGTATTTTGGTCTTTTTCTTACCCCAATATGCCTACCCACGTTTTAACTCACCCAATTTAGGGGTCTAATCAGACGCTAAGTTATTTTTCATATTCCTAAATACTTAGAATTTTAGGGTGAAGTTTCAAGAAGAGGAAAAGAGGGTTTTCAAGCATTCATTCAAGGGTTAAGGAATTTCGCCAAGAACAATCGTTCTTTCCAAGTATATGAGGTTTTCCATAGTGATGGATTTGTTCATCCTCGCGCCAATAATGTAATTATTTCGTTAATTCGCCTATATAATCGTTTATGTAACTATTCTCGAAGAGTTCTTGAGTTTTAAGATTCATTCTTTAACAATGGAGGTTTTGAGTTCTTGAGGTGAGGATTTTGCGAATGAGTGGTGTTTCTAATGAAATGTAGTGCTTCACACTGAGATGCAGTACAAGGTCGATAGTTGGCAAGAATACAAAAAGTAACTCAACAGTAGGAACAAGAGATTTTACGTGGAAACCTCCTTCCTCAAGGGAGTAAAACCACGACCTGTCACACAGGATTTTCAACTGTTTTCACTAAATCAAGCAACAAGTGAATACAGACTTCAAATACACCACAAGAGATTAACCTCCTAATCCCATACAAAGTAATAACTCTATTATTTAGGTGAGCCAAAGCAATGCCTCCATTGCCCACTATATTAACTCACTCTAATTAATATAGATTTCACTTGCAAGACACACACTTAACTCTAAATGAGTTCCTGTTGTTTGTTCACACAAGTTGTGATGCATTTCTTTATAGATCAGAAACGGATCTTACCATATAAGCACATTACAAGCAAATACTCAACACGACTCTAACACACTTGATAACTCTATCAGGTCACTTAGCAGTACAGTTGAGAGCTTGAATTCCTCTGCAAAGATCTGGCTATATGTTTTCCCTTTTTTTGTTGATGAAAATCTTGTTGTTGTTTGTTCAATATATTAATACCAACATGATGTGTATTATCCGCTGAACAAACAACCTCGTCCATTCTCATTAGAGGAGTACGACGTCCTTCACCAACCAGCTGACAGGGGAGCTTTACAGCTCTTTGCCACTTATAGAGTTGGACTGAAACAATTTCTAATTTGGACCTGGTCCTATTCTTTGTGAGCATCATCAAAACATAAGACTACAATAGTTTCTTGATAAAATTTGAGTGGGATTTCGATAATTTCGTGTTGAGTTTGTGAATCAAAGAGAGTTTGGAAGAAACCAATCTTATCTAGATGAGTCAGGACCCGAAATTGAGCAAGAAAATTCGTCGAATTTCTGGGTTCGGAGTTGGAGCAATGCCCCACCATAGTGCCAGGGGGCTGGCGCCCTACGCCTACAGTGCGCCCGAAAGCATCCCCAGTACTTTTGGTGTTGGCGCGGCGCGCCATTGCTACGCCAGGGTCGCCAGGCCTTTTTCTTCTCCGTTCTTCGTCTCGTATGCGTTCTTTCAAATCGTGTCTTCGCTCTCTTCTTAATATGAAATCTTAAAGGCTCCATTAATCCTTGAGAGATCCTACATGTCCTAGTCACATGCCTTAATTACATTCCAAACTAAAGTAAGTTTAAGAGAAAAGTTCAAGAGGTCCTTTGAGTCATTTTGAGAGTTCTTTAGTAATTAACAATGGTTTGAACTAAGTCTTGAGAAAGTAAATATGAGAATCATAAGAGTTGTATTCATGATTGAAAAAGAGTATAAGGGAACTAAGTATTTCCAAATGTAATACTTTTACATTTAAAAGAGAGAAACGTTGATTTCTAAATGAGTTTATGAGTTCAGAGATGTTTCAGAGTATTACCTCTTTTAAGAGGATCATTTGAGTAATCACCTCAAATTGAGAAAGATTTATGTTTTATACATTTGAGCATGAGTTTATATATTATTAGGAGTAGTATTGAGCACCGATATGGGGATGAGTTCAGACAACTCAAATTCCTCATAAACCATGTATGCCAACATGGGTAAAGGATTCATACTTTTTAGATGATTTCCTTATGCCTTCGGGTAGAGCTTAGTGGATCCACTTAGTTGAGGTTGTTCTATACCCTGGCAAGGTATAGGATAGTTCTAGCCGCGTGGGCGAGACGTTGTATCATCACGTAGATCATAGTGATGGTTGTCAGTTACAGAATCTCCCAAATAAGAGTAAAGTGTATCTTATTGTATTTTTATACATCATTGAGCTTATATCTCCTGTTTTATAATATTTTAAACATTTCTTCTATTATTGTTGCTTTTTTATTGGAGTTGAGTTGAGGTAAGTTCGTCTTCTAGCCTTATCATTTTAGTTGTCTGTGCTTTCAGTTTTCCCCTTACGTCCTGCATCGTTTTATGATGCAGATACAGGTGTTCAGGGTCATTAGCAAACGCTCTGTTGATACCATTTGCACTCCAGCTAGCTTTGGTGAGCCTTCTTGCTTTCTGGAGAGCTCCACACTTATATTTCATGTTTTGTTAAGTTGTCGAGGGTCCTGTTCCGACATTTATCTTAGTATTTAGAGGCTTCATAGATAGTTAGAAGTTGAGGAGTCTCTCACTGTTTTCCTTGTTGATGTTTTAAGACCTTGAGTCGATTACTTATGTTTACCTAAGTATTTCCAGATATTCATTGAGTTAAGTTGTTATTGAGACATTATGAGTTTAATTATGCATTTGGAGTTCCCACTTTGCTTGAGTAAGTCCTCCGCTAAGTAGTCAGCCAGGTCAAGGATAAGCTTGGGGACCAGCGACGGTTCTCGAGTACCGGCCACGTCCAGGGTGTAGGCTCGGGGCGTGACAATGGCCCTAGGAGAGGTAGATTTAGAGTAAACTGAATGTATCCAAGCACGACTTCTTATGTTGGTTCGTTGGGCACAAAAGAATTTTAACTAGAGCGAGACTGAAAAAAATAGGAGTATATCAGGATAGTAACTATGTATTATGTGACACAAATGAAGAGACAGTGAAGCACCCATACTTTCAGTGTCCATTTTCAATGGCATGTTTGGATGAAATAATTATATGGCTGCGCGTAGACGTATGCAACAGAGAACTAAAAAGATTTGTGGAGAAGATTGACAAGAAAATCCAGGAAAAGAAAAGCATATAATTTGTACTTAGTATATTAACAATGTTGGTTTATCACATATGGAAAGCTAGGAATAATGCACTATGGAATAAGAGGGTACCTCAGCCAAGTAATGTTGGAGACACTATCAAGAATACATGTCATAACAAAATTTGTAACCAGGAAGGATGGCTAGAGCAATCACAAAACCAACTAGATAAAAGGACTCTACATACATATATATATATATATATATATATATATATACTAACAAATGTGATAGGATAATATAGATTTCTTTTTGATATAGATGGATAGAGTATGATACGACTACCTAGTAGGTATACCATATGATCTAGTTGATATAAATTTATTGAAACTTTGTATAGTTGAGGTGATTAATAAAGTGTTTTCATTCACAAAAAAAAAAGAATAATTATTTGTAATGGATCATTTCTTGATATAATTCATTTCTATATTTTTTGTGTTTTTCTTTGCCTTGGATTAATTTAATTAGTGTTAAATCCTTTATTTTCTTGATCACATTTAGATATAGCAAGGAACTCCAATATTCTCGTGACTTGTAATATATGTAACAATTTATGTAAAAGAACTTTTATGATTGGAAAAAAGAAGAAGCTAAATTAAAATTTATAAGAGAGAAAAACTAGAAAAATAAATAGGTTTATTTTGAACAAATACGATTTGGACAATGTAGGCTGAAAAAATAAAACAACATGGAAAAGGATACATTTGATTTCATCATAGCCTTAAATTTAGATCTAACTCATCATTTGTTTCATCATCGGTGTTAGTCAATTGGGATCCACTAAATGTATTTTGTGTAGGAACATCTTGAGCTCTTGTGGACTCAAAAGGAATTTCATTTAGGTCTATACCTATTGAACTTGCATTCACGCTTTTACCATCATTGTTACCTCTCATTGAACCAGAACGATGTGGTGGTGGTGGTGACGAAGACAGAGGTGGAGGCGGTGTTGTTTCGAGCATAACCCTCTCTGCGCTAGTGGATCTTGCCGGTCGCTCTGGTGGTAAAACAAGAGTTGATGTTATACCTAACGCGCTAAAACCTTGTGCTAGATGTATAACTTGTTGACGCATAGGATGAGATTGGAAATGAGTCATGAATTCGTCGTTACTGCGACCGATTTCGTTACATATAGGGCATTGAAGAAGAGTCGGGTGAGAACTCAACGCTCGTAAAAACATAATATGTAAAGAATCAATGTTAGACATGCTTATAGCTATATAGTGAAAAAAGAAGCCCTAAAAAATTCTGAAAAAATATGGACTAAGAGATGCACTTCAATTTTACAGTGTGTGACTAATTTATAGGTTGATGTCTCTTACTTACAAGTAAATATGGATCCCACTCATGCCTTAATAGTTAATTTACCAAATTAAATAATACCATTGAAATTATATGACCAGTATGTAATCTAAAATACAATTGAAATATTTTAGATTTTGTAAATCTCAAACTATTTAATTTTATAAATAATGTACCAAACTTGACTTAAATTAAGAAACTGAATTTATCATTTAGAACTAGAAAATCAGCTTTTAATTTTCTTTTTTAAAAAGAAGGAAAACTTTTTTGATCTTTAAACTAAGATAATACACTTTTTAAAACTTTTTTGATCTTTAAGGAATCAAATTTCAATACATTACATTTTCTAAGTGGAAAGACAAAAATGCCATTACAATATTTTTTGCCTTTGAACTCTTTTGTTTCATTGACCATGAATATTATATGTAATAAAAGTCAAGGTTAATCATTTATTAAATATCTTTAAATTAAATGAGCTGTAATTTAATTTTTGTCTTGTAAAGTCAAACTTATGTCTAACAAATTAAAAGCATAACTTCTTTAAGAACTCAAATCATAATTTATAAAATATTATGAAGCGAAAATATAAACTTATATTTTGTGATAAATTATTTACCTCAAAAATTAAGAATTAAAAAGGGAAAATTGTGCATTATAGCAAATTATTAATTTAAAATAAATGTTATAGCTATAATTTCATTTAATTTCAATTCGTAGCAAACACATTGCCATTCGCCTCTCTCCCCTGATTCTCGCTCGCCACTCTCATTCTCTCCCTCACCTCTCTCACTTTATTCAAACACAAATGTATAAATTGTGTTTGTGTTTGTATAAAGCGAGAGATTGTATATGCAAATACAAATACATATCTATCCATCATATATAGGGTTGTTCATGGCTATGGTTAAAAAAATCAAATCGAACCGCAATCCGAACCAAACCGATTAAAAAAACTGATATTTGGTTTGGTTTGGTTATGTTTGGTTTTAAATTTTAAAAATTGATACTATTTGGTTTGATTTTGGTTTTACTAAAAAACAACCGCGAAAATAACCAAACCGAACCGATAAATTAGAAATATAAATTTTATAATTATTTATATATTATTCATAAATAAAATATAAATATTTTGTTAAATTTTAACTAACTCAAGTCTTTAACTTTATCATTTTCTCTAGCCCAACACTTAAATTTTAGCTCAACTATTACAATCCTAAGTCCAAGTTCATCAAAATCATTTACTTTAGTCTTTACCTAACCTACCTCACATAAGATAGTCACATTTTCTATTAATTGAATCACTTTGTTCGTGTAATAATAACTCTAGTATTGCTTAATTGCTAATTAAACCGACAATAGCTTTCATGTGGATTGTTCATGTATTAGGTGTTTGTGTCTATCGAGATACGTATGTCCTCAAAAATTTTATTACTTTCAAACCGAAAAAACCAGAAAAACTAAACCAAACCGACAATAACCAAACCGAATGTTATTTTTTTCGTTTTGTTTGGTTTTAGAAATTTAAAAAACCAACTAGATTGGTTTGGTTTTGGTTTTAACCAATAACCGATCCAAACCGAACCACGAACACCCCTAATCATATACACTTATACAAATACAAATCGTCATCTACCCAGTTCTCTTTTGCCTTTCTCTCTCTCACTTTATACAAACACAAATTATACAAAATACAATGTATAATTTGTGTTTGTATATATAATTTGTGTTTGTATAAAGCGCGAGAGAGATTTGATATACAAATACAAATGTTTTAACTCGATTCAATTGTATATGAATTCAAATTTTATGCAAATATACAAACGCAATCATTGATACATATACATAGTACGTAGTTACATATATACAATTATCCAACCGATATACATATACAATTCACCTCTCTCCACTCTCTGCCTCTCTCGCTCGCCTCTCTCCACTCACTCTCCCAATTTTGCTCGCCATTCTAGCTCCATAGCAAACATAATTTGGCTATGGAGCGCAAATAACAAAACTGTAGCTATAGAACGCTAATATGATTTTTATCTTTGTTATTCCTAAAATTTACTCAATTAAAAACTATCATAAAATAGGAGCAAATATTCAAATAACCCTACGAGTGAAACTAAAGTCCAGCTTCAAATTGGGCTTCACAAAATCAATCGATTTGCTTTTTAATTAAAATTGTTTTACTCATATATATTTGATGGGAAAAATTTTAGTAGATCATTTGACAATCTGAACTTTTACCATATTGATAAAGATTTGATTTTCTATTTTGAAATTTTTTCCCTGATCGCCCCCAACTCTTTTAAAATGCTGATTTTTCCCTCATAGCTTAGTTACGAGGGAATTTATATATTATTTCACATTGGATTTAATGATTTAAATATTAATTTTTACATAGTTTAATTAATTATATAAATTTTTAAATTACAAATCGAATATCATATTAATTCAATACATGAATAACTTATCTTCTAAACAATTATCAAATATGATATTACTTATATAAAATTTAAATCATATTTAACTTATCTTTAAATCAGCTATCAAACTATTAAACATACAGGGCTCGTTTGGTGTAACGGATAAAAATAAATAGTTTTAGGATTAAAAAATAGTCTAGGAATAAAATTTTGGTTTCTTTCTTTGGTTGTCAAGTTTGGGATAACTAGTCTCAGGATTATTAATCTTGAAATAACTTGTTCCCAACTAAACGACCCCACATAGTATTAAATATAGTCAAAGAAATACACTAAATCAAACAATGAATAAGAAGTACAAATCTAAATATAACTAATTTTAATATTATTAATTTCAATATAATTAATACACTATATTTAATATTATTCTTATACGCTCTGCCATTATATTAATTTTGAAAACGATATTTGCTTTAAAATCCAAACCATCTTATTTTCGAACACGAGGGTCTACAAATCAATAGATGTCATAGAACTTATAATGAACGTAAAGAAAACACCACACAGTCCATATCATATTTATTTTTTTAATCATTCAACAACAACGACAACACGATTTATTTATTAATTTATTATAAGCAGTCGTATTTTTATTTTACGAGGATAAAAAGATTGTTTTTGATGATAGATACTCGATTTAAGTAAAATATATCAGTATTAACCAATAATAAAAAATATATATAGTAGTAAAAAAATCATAAAGTAAAATAGAAAAGAAGGAACAACAAATAATATGATAATCGAATTAAAAGAAACAATGAATAATAATATAATCAAAGAATTAGTATATATATAGTAGATACATGTATAGATAGAGTTAGTACATACAATATGAATGTATGTCTAACAAGGTAAATATACGTATTTAGTGTGATTCGCATGTATCTGAGATATTAGATACTCTCTCAATTCCTTTTTATATGTCATGTCTTTCTGTAAATAGTTGGTCCATAATACTTGTCAATTGTCATTTCATAAAATCAATACATAAGTTACCATATTCTTCTAATTATACCCTTGATAGAGTAGTTAATTAGTCTTGAAAATATATAATTTGACCAACCTAGAAAAACTAATAAGTAATTAATATTCATTGAAGTACTTCATACAGATTAATTACTCTCTCCATTCACTATTCTATAAAAAATTATTTTGAAAAAGAAATCTCAACAAACAAATTAAAAATAAAAGATGGAGAAAAAATAAAAAATAATCTTGAAAGTTGAAGCTTTAACAAATTTTTTAAAATCTTAAATCAATTGGTGAAAAATTTTGGCTCAAAAATTTAAATAGTCATCCAAATGCATTTTAATTTTTGAAATCTTGCATATTCATCATTTATTGAAAAATTGACTTAATAAAACATTAAATAAGGGTAGAAGGGTAAAGTTACATAATTTCTTAATGCAAGTGCAATCTAAAAAGGTGACATATAAAAAGGAACTGAGGGAGTATATGGGAGAGTGAAGAGTGAAATGGAACGGAGGCAAGTGAGATCTGTTATGTATTCTAGATACATGCGAATTCATTTGAATACAGTATATATAGAACAAATTATATCTAATTTTAATCTTACATATTTCGGGATATATGTATCTGATCACACCAAAATCTGACAATATTCAAACCAAAGTATAAAATGCTTCCACCAAAAATTCAATAAATCAAAAGGGTCTAAAATACCATATATTTTTAGAGTATCCACTTGGCTACTTTTAAACCTTGGATTCTAAAATATATAAGTATAGTCAAATATAATTCTGGTAAGACATCAATAACAGATAAATCCCATCACAACAACAGTGGACCAATAAATATACAAATCTTTGAACGACAGACAGACCTAAACTTCAAATTACAACCACAAAAATAATATCAAAGTCTTCTTTAGCAATCCAAACCTTTGTACTTTCAGAAAAAGACCCTTCACATCACACGTACCATTCAACAACCATACAAGTTTCAAATGAATATATACTTCTTTCGTTATCAGTGACAGAATCAAAAATTTTATTAAGAAATATCGCGTAACAACACATGTAGCTAAATTTTGATCCACTTTCGATAAAAAATTCATTTGATTTGACATTCTTTATTACAAGATGATTGTGATGAATTTAGAATTTTATATATGGTACTCAATTATTTAAAATTTTAAATTTGTTACTTATCATATAATTATTTTCAAATTTGAAAATATATCTTTTTTTTAACAAACTAAAAATGTTCTATATGGTACTCATATATATATATATACTAGATAGGCAAGGCCCATGCCAACACGGGCCCAACATTTTATATTTTCATGTGAATTTGGTGACAAAGATAGCAACAAAAATAATTTAAAAAGAGCGACAAAATAGCAAGTGAAAAAATTTAGAAGCTAAAATTGCATAAACTTATATGTGAAATGTTAGGCAAGGATAAATGCATATCTTTAAAACTTCTATGCACAAGTAGTACAAACCAAGTGCTTATCTTATTTGCAATGTGAAATTTTTTAGTAACTTAGTTGATTGATTATTTGAATTTTTATTTTATTGATAAAAGTTCAATTCTCATATACTTATATTGCGTAATCTTCTCCTCTATTTTCTCTATCTCAATTTTGAGAAAATAATAATATATATTTGTATGACATAATTTAAAATCTTTTTCCATTTAAAAATTTTAATTTTGAAGAATGATCTTTCAAGAAATTGATTAGCCAATCTAATTAGTTTATCCGTTGTTCTTTTTCGATTAATGAATTTCTAATTGATTTTTTTGTGATTAATATATAAGTTTTGAATTGGATAATTTTATATAAAATGTGCCAAGCCCATGTAGTAGATAATTAGAGGTTGTGAGCCTAAAAAATTTGAGTTAATTTTTTGAATGGTTATTTATATTTTGAAAATTGTCTATTAAATTCTTTCTTGTTTCTTTTTCTTTCATTTTTTCATTTATCTTACTTTAAAAAAATCATCTTTATATCTCGTATACTTTTTAAATTCTAGTTTTAGGATCCATTCGAACATGAAACATATTCACTTTTTTCGTAATAATATTTCAATTTATTTTAAAATCATTGTTTGGCCATGAAAATTTGAAATGTAATTTTTTTCAATTTGAAGTTCTGTTACAAAATTTGAAAAACATATAATAATCTATTTTTCAACTCATTTTTTACTTTAAAAGTTGTATTTAAGTACATTAAAAATGAACATCATTTTAAATATTTTTTACAAAAAAATATAACCAACACAACTTCATCTTCAATGCCAACTCCATAAATTGCAAATAAAAAAAATATTTAGAATCTATGGCCAAACTAATAATAATAATAATAATAATAATAATCGTACCACTCATATTTTCTACGCTAATAATATTTAAATAATTAATATATAATTTAATAATATGTGTTCCACTATTCTTTTTATATATAAATTTACTTATTAGAGGTTTATTTTATTAAATTGGTCTTATTAATTATGTTTTAAAAATTTAAATTTGACTATTAATATCTTCTGTAGTTATTTAATAATAAAAATAATATTAAAAAATAATATATATTTTTTATTTGATTAAATAAATAAGACAAAAGAAAACTTTATTTTTATGATAAGCAAAAATAAAACTGAGATAGTAAAAAGTTGGTTTCAAAATAGATTATAAAAAATAGAAAATGAAACAAAAGAGGAAAGAGAAAAAAATGGTTGAGGAAAAGCTGAGTTGACGTGGTAGGTCCCATATATCACATTAAAATTAATTTAAAAATCCCCTCACACAAGTACAATTGATAGTGCTATTGGTACAATTATTTATTGCAGTGTTAGTCCTTCAACTCTCATTTCTAAATAAGGATAAATATATATATATCATTTGTTTTAATTTATGTTACATAATTTGAATCGATATATTATTTAAGAAAAAAATAAATATTTTTAAATTTATGATCTAAAATATTTCATAATATTTGTGTGATCATAAAACTATTGAAACCTTGTTGTCTTATTTAATCATGTCAAAATATTTGTATGGTTGTAAAAAATTCTTATTAAGAGCAAAATGAGAAGTGTAAAGTCATTTGTTTACACATTTAGTCCGATCTCATTCTTTTTAATGGACTAACAAAAGTGTCATATAAATTGAACAAAAGAAGTACGAATTGATATACATTTTTAAGAAAGCAATGACTCTTTTGAAACTTGTTATCTTAAAATATTAAACATATTATAACATTTGTGTAATTATTAACTTTTTGAAATTTAAGACCTTAAAAATATCATAAATTTGTATGACTGTATTTTTTTTTTTGCAAGGATGAAAGGAAAATTATAAAGATAACTATTTTCAAATATAAAAATATATCATATTAATTTTTTAATAAACTAAAAAAAGAATGTGTATTATATATATAAACTAAAACACATAAACCGGAGGAGTATAAAATTATGAGCACCCCACAACTCATTACATAGGTCCGCCTTGATACTTTCGGTTTAAAATTATGTTTTATAGTTTGATTTGATATAAATTTTATTTAAAATAATTAAATTATGGTCGTGAAATTTTTATATCTATACAAATAGTACATTATTAAGGATACATTGGGGGCAAAATAAATTATATTTAAACATAAAATACTGTCATTCTTTTTTAGTCTGTTACTACTAAATAAATACTGTGACATAAAATGATACATAATGTTCTATTTTTGGACAATTAATCAGAATTTATAGAAATAAGTCAAATTAACTTAACAAAAGAAGAAAAAAAATCATAATTTCTGTGGGTACATTTATTTATGTGGACTCTATAAAATCAGTTTATGGGTTTCCATAGTTTTGGAAATAAAGCTTTAATTTTTGGCCATACAAATGTATCTTCTTTAGTAAACCAAAATTGACTTTGTAACAACTTGCACAGCAAAAAATAAAAATAAAAATCATAACATATCCTTGAGAATCTATTAAAGTTTCATGCCTTAAATCAAGTAATATATACTTTTTTCTGCTAATTAGTTGGACTTAATCATTTTCCTTTAATTTACGAATTTGGCCTCTTTGAATTTGATTAAAGTTATATATACATAGTCGAGGGTTTATCAGAAAGACGGAAATAATCTATGTAGGAATAAGATGTAGTATACACTATCCTCTCTAAATTTCATGTGTGAAATTATACTACATATGTTATTATTGTATAAATATAAATAATATATATTAAGATCAAGATCCTATTTCTAAACTGATTTATAAAATTTCCACCAAGATTATAATATATATGAGATTAAATATTGTCAAAATTATTTAGTGAATATATTTTTGTTGATAGATATTTGGTTTATTGGATTAAAATTAATGTACGGGATATATTTGTGGTTTTAAATTGTATAAGTTTGAATAGTTTTTGTTTTTTATTTATTTTTTTTCTTAAAAAGTTTTGAGAGAAAAGTTTTTAAAAAGGGTAAATGTGTTATTTTATTCTTTTATTTCGAGATTAATAATTTCGAAATTGTTATTTTACGAAGAGTATGGCTTAAAAATACTACTCACAATTGTGGCATAAACAATTCGTAACTGACAAAATAAATTGCAGAAAAACGTAAGATAAAATAATTTCACAATTCTCAGGATTATAATCCCTTATTCTACCGACCTCGCTACTCCATTTTGTGGACTTTTGTACAATTTAAACGTTTTTTCTCTTTAAAAGATGTTTTTTCTTTTGAATGATACAGAGTTATGGAGCTTAGAATAATACATTAAAATGGAAAAAATAAACACGTACTATTTGTTTCAATTTTCTGCTATATTTAAAACTTTACTATTTATGTTTTTAGTTTGCTTAACACAATTAATTTGTGTTTTCCCAAAAAATAATGAGAATTGATATTTGGTTCAAGATTATAAGGTCTAACTAACAATAATACCATTAATTGAAACTATTTGATCTGTTTGCGCAATGTACAGTACAAGCCCTTTTCTCTTTTTCTTCTTAATTTGTGGGAATTATTTTAAACTTACTGATTTTGGTTAGCGTAGAAAAATTCTACTGTGAAAGATAAAATATTTTGCACCAAAAGCGACTCTATTTGATCTGTCTTCAAATATAAAAATCTTTAATTAAGAATGAAATAGTATTTATCACAATTTTTTGATATTCATTAATTCTTTATTTAATAATTCTGATTACAACCCTTGTCTCGTCGATCCACATGCATTGTTAAGAAAGTGCTTTATAATATTGCAATTATAAACTATACTTTAAGAACTCCATAATTTACTTAACTCAGTTTAATAAAATAACCAACAAAAAAGTGCATGAAAAATTATTCAAAAATAGCTAAACGGTGACCCTCAAGTACGATATAGTGTCAATGTTGTCTTTCCAATGAATTTCATGGGGAAAAAAACTCTATAAATATAGATTAAAAAAACAGGTAGGGTTTATTAGTAAAAAAAAAAGGGTATTATTATTTTTAATTGTAGTGAAATAAGTGATTTTAGCACCAATATGTCCTTGAATATTTTTCTTAATATGTGTAAATTGCCTCACAAATTCAGTTAAATTGGAATAGAGAGAGTATTAATTACTTTTTAGAATGAATAAACATTGATCATAATTACTTTCCAATACTAATTAAGCAATTAAAGTTTCTCGAACTCATCAAATAGAAAATTCAAATGAAGGGAAAAAATGATGAAAAATCTATAATTATTCTTGAAAATTGAACAATTAAATTAATTTAAACTACTCCCTCTGTCCAACAATAGTTATCCACTATTGACTTGGCACACCCCTTAAGAAACAATAAATAATAGGGGTAGTATTACTATATTACCCTTTGACTTTATTAAATTTAATGCTTTGAGAAATGTGTGAGATGATAAATAATATTTAATAACAAGGGTAAAATAGACACAAAAGGTAAATTATCTCTTGATTTTCTAAATTGGACAAATATTGTTAAACAACTATTTTTAGTATAGTGGACAACTATTGCTGGACAGATGGAGTATAAAAAATGCTTCAATAATTCATGCATTTTG
This sequence comes from Solanum appendiculatum, assembly GCA_018342035.1. Lineage (NCBI taxonomy): Eukaryota > Viridiplantae > Streptophyta > Magnoliopsida > Solanales > Solanaceae > Solanum > Solanum appendiculatum. The sequence goes on along the minus strand of JAGDQO010000503.1, from coordinate 741,694 downwards.
AAATAAAGGGAGTAATATGTTTAATAAAAATCAACAAATTTTAAATTCGCGTCTACTACTATTTTCCATAAAACAAGGACAAGTGTCAATATTGTCTTTTCTTCCAAATTCCAATGAATTTCATGTGAATAAGCAAACACACCCTACACTAAAATAAAACACTCTATAAATACCCCCTTTACCATTTTTCTTCACTCATATCTTACAATTATTTAATTTCCTCCCAACAAAAAAAAAACTTAGAAAAATGTGCAAAGGAAGAAGAGAAATTGAAGAAGAAAAAATAGAGCAACACAATATTATTTCTTGTGAACTTTGTAAATTAGAAGCCTATATATATTGTGAAGCAGATGATGCATTTCTTTGTAGAAAATGTGATAAATTAGTACATACTGCTAATTTCTTGGCACAAAGGCATATAAGGTGTATTCTTTGTGGAATTTGCAAGAGATTAACAAAGAGGTATTTGATTGGAGTTTCATATGAAGTGATTTTTCCAAAAGTTGTTAGATGGAATTTAGATGATAATCTTGATGAGGAAAATTGTTCAAGAAAAGTGAAAGAACCTTTCTTGTTTCTCTAATTATTGTTGTAGTTTCTTGTTGTTTTGTTTTTTTTTGGGAAAGAAATTTGGATTTTTCAAGATATGAAGGACAAGTTGATGTCTCTCTCTTTGAGTTTTTTTCTTGGGATTTTCACTTGAATTGTCTTACTTTTTCTTTTTTCTTGCTAATATATATAGATTATATATACTAGGATCGTTGGATACGAGAGATAATAAATTACTTTATTTTGTATTTACTTATGAGTATTAATTAGTTTCGAGATTGTTTATTTCACTATTTATACTACAATAATGGGATATTCCATGTATATGTGGTGCTAACTAATTTCATGGTGAACTTTGTCTATTTCATTCCCATACCAAATGACCCCTACTGAGTTCTTTCTATTATAATTTGTTTGTTTGATTTTGACTTGACATAAAATTTAAGAAAGTAAAAAAAGACTTTTGAATTTTGTGATTTTAAATTAAAAATGTATAGAATGTACCAAAATGTCTTATAGTCTTATGTCATAAACACTTTCGGTAGAAAGTTTGAATTAAAGAATTATTTTTAAAAAAGACATTTTTAATAGATTAAAAAGAATAGTAAGAAAAACGAATATAAGAAAAAGTATATATTTAACATGAATTATACATATATTATATATATTTGTCATTTTCTTTTAGTTTAATTGTTTGGATGAGTTGCTAACCTCTTAGAAGGGTTTTTATTGTTTTGTTTAATTGGGGACCCGTGTAGAATTAATTAAACTAACTAGCCATGTTTTCTGCAGTTTGGCATTGGAACTTTTTAAGCCATGATTCAATAAAATCGATTAATTAAGTACTAGCAAATAAGAACCCTACTATTGTGAAAACATAATTATGTGTTGATGTACAATGACAAAATTATGAGGTTCATATTATTTCAACATTAGAATGGATTTTAAACCAAGGAAAAGGCTCAAATATGCCATCGAATTTTTAGAAAAGGCTCATTTATGCCATCCGTTAAAAATTTGGCTCATCTATGCCATTGCTGTTAAAGAAAGGCTCATCCATACCCTTTTTTTTAACTTCGATTTTGCAAAACCATTTTTTACATCCCAAACAAGGTTTAACATTTTTCAATTGTAGTTTTTGGATCAAATGTACTCTTTTTGCTTCTTCTCCCTTAAGAACACATAAAAAACATTAACAATTTCTAAATTTCAATCTTCTTTAATTCTTCACGACACCTCAAATTTCAAGAGTAGTTTCCCTCCGAGCTAGATACCAAAACTCAATATCTTTTGAGCGCGAATTCAACCTAACTCAACAAGACCCACTTGAAATTTCTTCAAAGTTTCAAAACTTCAACATTCTTTAATAGTAGAATTTTCTCCACAACTTCAAATCATTTGAAATTTTGAACATACACTCAAAAAACACTAGGGAATAAAGATCTAATGTCTATAACAACTACAAAAATACGAATCAAAGCAAATTTTTAAAATTTTTGGATTGATTTTCATTTTTTTGGAATATATTTTTTAATTCGGGTAAAATTTTTAAACTCTACAAATGATTTTAGAATTTTGATTTTAAAAAAAAAGAAGAAATTAATGAAGTAGCCGAAATTTGAGATGATTTTGTGAAGAATTTAAAAAGTTTGAAATTTGGAAATTGCTAATGTTCTTCATGTGTTCTTAGTTTTCTTAAGGAAGAAGAAGCAAAAAAGAGTACATTTGATCCAAAAACTACAATTGAAAAATGTTAAACCTTGTTTGGAGTGTAAAAAGTAGTTTTTCAAAACCGGAGTTAAAAAAAAGGCATGGATGAGCCTTTTCTTTAACAGCAATGGCATAGATGTGCCAAACTTTTAACAGATGGCATAAATGAGTTTTTTCTGAAAGTTTGATGAGATATATGAGCCTTTACCCTTTAAACAATTATTATAAAGCTTTATCTCAAATCAATCTCCAAATATGTTTTTCCAATTATTGTTCAGTGAAATTAATTTGGAGTAATATGACAAAAGGATTAATTAAGTTACAAAAAAGAAACATACTAGGAGTGTCATTATACAAATATTCACATTTAATTAAGAAATTAATATTACTTTTGACTGTTTGACATGTACTATTCGCTTTTGGCTTGAAAGACTTAAAAGGGTTGATTTGGTACAAAAATTAATAACGCATGGATTAGTAACGCATGAATTAGTAATGTAAGGTTTATTTTTATCAAGTATTTGGTTCATTGTTTCCCACCTCATCTTGTGTTTGGATTAAAACTTTATAAAAAGCTTATTTCCAATTATACCCTTGAATTATTATGTAATTGAGTCAAGATAAATAATTGTCGGACAATATTATTTTTTCATGACCTTCTAACTAGCTATGAGAGAACAATTTTGTTGTCATGTTTGCTATTTTTTCACTTAAATTATTTGAGGATAAATAATTTTCATCTTAGTAAATTGATCATTTACAAAATGTCAATTTTCAATTTTAAAAAGATAAACTATCTACTTTTAAAATAAAAAAGATGGTAAACAATAGTAAAATTGAATAAATTATCTACATTTACATATAAAAAATGTAAGTTGTAGTTTTAATATGCATGCAATTTTATAAATTGTATAAAGTACAAATAATTAGAAAACCACACAAATATATATATATATATATATATATATATATATATATATCAACAAATAATACATTCAATTAAGATCACAAACGTCATGAGGTGATATATTTGTCTTTTTAATTAATAAATGGTAAACAACTCACATCTATTTGTATTGGATTTATTTAGTAACAAACAACTCTTTCTAAATAATTTGTAAGCTAACTTATTTAAATAAATTTACTATTACAAATATAAAACATAAAATCAAGAAAATAAACAAAATAATTAAAATGATTTGAGGGATATTTTTGACTTTATATAGACTCATCCCATGGTATTATATCCAATGTATTACTAATACCTCCAAATGGAAGGTATTAGTAATACATCCTATAATACCATGTATGAGGTATGACTAATCCATGGATTAGTTATACATAGACACAAAATCCTACCAAATATAGTATTAAATAATACCACACATAATACATGGACTATTTCTCCTAATACTCCCTTCCAAACGACTCCTTAATGAATTTGTCATTTGGGGACGTTATTATCGAGGTAAAAAACGTGTGTATTATGTGAATTTATGTTATATTTTATAAAATCATTCATTTTCATATCTTATTTCGATCCAGTTTAAAATTCGTCTAAAATATCATATGTTTCCCTTCTTCGTCAGCTTGCAAGTCTAACTAGTCCTATGAGGTCAGAAGCGTGTGTATCATGTGAACTTATGTTATTGTTTTATAAAATCATTCATTTTCATATCTTATTCCAATTTAAAATTCGCCTAAAATACCATATGTTTCCCTTCTTCGTAAGCTTGCAAGTCTAACCAGTCCTTCTCATACTCGCTTTCGTGGGCCCGGCCCAGGTCATGGGCATCACACTCTTCATCTTTCTTCTCTATTATTGCACTTCATAATCTCATGTATTATTAACAAAAAATGATATAATGGGCTTGCTATAATGCTATTACCAAAAAATAAAATGAAAAGAGTATTGTTCTATATCAATAGTTCAATATCTAAGGTTTAACATGACATATATCTGCAGAAACAAACTAAAAAAAGGTTCCCTTCATATTCCATTATCAAGTGCTCAAAACTTCCATTTGGGGAAATATAGTAACATGGGCTAAACCGTGTGTTGAATCGTGTGATCGCCTTATTTAAAAGTTTAAGCTCTTAGAGAAGATCCACTTTTCTTTACGTACTAAGCACGCGAAAGTACTTTTTTATAACCAACAATGGTGAGAGTTGAACTTATAAAGCTTGTCTACTCTGATACCATGTTTAATTGTTTAACCAAGGGTCTATGAAACAAACTCTCTATCACCCAAGGTAGGAGTAAAGTCTAGTACACATAACAATCCTCCCCATACCTCATTTGTAGGATTATACTGGGTTTGTCGTTATTGTTTAAGCAACATAACACTCTTGTATCATATTCAAGAATACAGTATTTTTAAAGCATTTCCAAACAGGTTGATAATTCAAATTTCAAAAAAAGTATATAGAATTGTGCACCTGTCTGGATTGGCTTTGCTATCGCTCAATATAGGGGTCGGTATATCTCAAAAAAAGGGTCCTTTTTAGTTTTGACTACATATGCCTGAGACTTTCATGTTAGAGGTCTCAAGTTCGAAAACCCTTGCCAGCGAAAGCAGGGGTTTGTCTTCTTGGTCGAGCTCGTCGCACCGGGCTTGCATAGTGTGGGTTACCTCTCCTGTGTGGTTTGCGAGTTATTGGAGCGGGAATTTTACCCTGTGCGCACCAAAAAGGTAACGACTGCGAGAATTTTAAATATATATATATTTAAAATTTAGCCTTGATAAGTGAAATTTTAGATACATGCGAGAAAATTTTGGCCTTCACAAGTTAAATTTCTGACAAAAATATCAGAAAGTTTGGCCACAATAAATAAGTGAGTTAAAAGGTAAAAAGCATACTTAGGACCCGTTTGGCCCCAAGAATACTTGGGAAAAACTTGAGAAGTGGTATTTGGTCATATAACTTGGTAAATATATTTGCCAAGTATCCCAAATTCCCAAGTAATAGAAAAAACTAGTATTTGAGCCAACTTCTAATATTTGGGAATTTTAAAAAATTCAAAAATTACCCCAAATTTTTATATTTTATAAAAAATACCCATTATTTATTACTTCCAACTGATATTTGTTACTACCTCCTCCGAAAAACTTTGAGTTCTAATTTGAGTGACAAAATTGAGAAAAAAGAACAATTTGTGTTTAATGAGTTATAACTATAACCGAATCAGTGACAAGTTTGAATATGCGATTAATGTATAGTCTTGTCTATGTTGTTATTTTGTTATTGTTGATTGTTATCAATTATATTATAAGGTTAGTTTTTAACGAAACATATTCATTATAAAATGATAATATAAATTTGTGGGTATTTTAATAGTTTTTAGAACTTATGGGTATAAATCATATGTTTTGAAATAGTCAAATATTCTTCGAAAAACTTGGAGCTAAACACATGGTGTAATTTCACCAAAAACTTGGCCCAAATATTATTTGCCAAGAATATTTAGAAACTTGGGGCCAAACGCTAGCTTAAAGTATTTCGATTTTTTGAATTTCATACCTAAACTATTAGATATGTGATTTCCTATTTGAATAATCAATTGCTCACCTGCGTTTTAGATTAAAAAAAAAAAGTAAACAACAAATGATTCAGGCATAAAACTCAAAAAAATCGACATACTTTAAAATTTAAATGTGTTTTTAACCTAAAAATTTTGTTCACAATTTCTTATATCTCCATTCAATGTTTTATATAGTACTACTTGAAAGTTTTCTAAATTAGTTAAAACTTAAAAAATTTTATAAATAAATTTTGGTTACGACTTAAATGCTAGTCCTAAAATTGGCTACCCATGAAAATACATGTATCCATTTTCCTACCTTTTTTCTTCTTCAATCGAAGCTTCCTCTGCAATATCAATTTCTTCTAGAAGATTCTGCAACAGCGGAGAACTTGATCAATCTTCATCGGCTCCACACAACAACCAACGGAATCACTGAATTCTCTCAACTTTGAAGATTTCAGAGGTTATGGCTGATTCCTCCAAGGACGATTTCCTCCAGCTCCTCAAGAGAATTGGGGCATTTCTTACCCTCAAGATTTCTAATCTCTCCCAAACACTGGTTTTTTTCTTCTCTCTCGCTCTCGCGCTTGCTCTTTGGAATTTAATTTTGTTCCTTTTTCGTTAAATTGAGGAATTAATTTTATATTATTGTGTTATATGAAGAGATAATGGCAAAAAACAAATTTGAACTATCAGTTTTTGTGGTGAGTTTCAGATCTCAACTGTCAATTGTTCGATTTTACTAACTGAACTATCACCTAGTTGAGTAGATGGTGATAATTCAGATAGGAAAATGGAACAACTCATAATTGGCCTAGTTAGCTTCCAAGTCTGTTTTAATACAGGAATGGTGATAGTTGAGGTAGGAAAGGGGAACACGGTGATAGTTCAGTAGGAAAAGGAAAGAGTTGATAGTTGGGGTGAAACTTGCGAAAACGTAATAGTTTTTAGATGTGATTTTGATCATTACCTCTTATATAAACAATGTTTGTGAGGATTCGGATAGTTCAGGTAGGGAAAGTGAACAATGCATAATTGGCCTACTCAGCTTGAAGCTGTGTTTTAATACATGAATGGTGACAGTTGAGCTAGATAAGGGGAACATGGTGATAGTTCAGTAGGAAGGGAGCAGGAAAAGGGGGAGCAGGAAAAGGGGGAGCAGTTGATAGTTGGGGTGTGAAACTCACGAAAAAGTGATAGTTCATGTGTGTTTTTGACCATTACCTCATAGATAAACAATGTTTGTGAGGATTCAGATAGTTCAGGTAGGAAAAAGGAACAAGTCATAATTGTCCTAGTCAGCTTCAAGGTGTGTTTTAATACATAGATGGTATAGTTCAAGTAAGAAGGGGAACATGGTGATCGTTCAGGTAGGAAAAGGGAATAGTTTATAGTTGGGGTGTGACACTCGTGAAAAGGTGATAGTTCATGTGTGTTTTTGACCATTACCTCTTACATAAGGAATGTTTGTGAGGATTCAGATAGTTTTACTGAATAATTTGTTGATTATCAGTGTTGTTAAAGGCTCGACTACCTCATGCTTAAGCCCTGAAAGTAGACCCAGTGCTTCAGCTTGTTTAGGTGATGGTTTTGCCTGAACAAACGTTGGTGGAATTGTACCTAAAAGATCCATTCAGGTTTGGTAGATTAGGTATCAGTGTTTAATTACATATGAAATGGACCAATTCGAAGGATAATAGGTCAAGATCACGTGGTTCGTTGGGAATTAGAGAGGGGAGAACGAGCAGATATGGAATGCTAATTTTGATTGTTCCACTGGTTATACCTTTGTAGGAGGCAGAACCAGTGATATAATAATTGTTAAGAAGTATTATGGGAATGTACTTTTTTCTGATTAGGAATAAAATTTAGAAATTTAGTATTAGGAGACCAGTTACTAGTCTAAACTAGAAACTTAAAATTGTCTATCAGAAGTTTGAAATGATTTTCAAATTTGATTTGCATTGTTATAACTTCTTATATTTCATTCCTTTGTAGCTTTTTTAGTTCATTTGTCCATATAATTGTTGTTCCTTTTGTAGTTATTTTTCTTGCATTATCTATATAAATCATTATCTCCCTCATTATGTGTCTTCACTAAAATCCACTCTTTATTTCTCGTTAGTTCTTAAAGTCCCCTCGAATATTGACGGTTTTCAACACACTTAATTTTGATAACATGATGGTAACTTTTTCCCACGGTTTGGATCGATTTTCTGAAAATCATTGACTTTAGCATGACCCAGTATGTTGCACATAGTTTTAAGACAACTACTACGTAGCCTGAGAAATATCAAAGTGTAGAATTAGATGAATGCTCAAAGTAATGTTTCAGGACTTCTTAAGTGTGACTGCCAGAATTTTTTCTACCACTTGCAAAATTGAGGAAGACAATGGACACAGAACAAGCAATTCCATAACTAATAAACTGCCATTTATCTAATTGCTTGCAGATATAATCTTTCTATTATACAGGAAGTAGTGTTACAATAGCTCTTTTTCTTAAAAAACTAAATAAATCCTATAGCATTCCAAAGAAATATGTTTTAAATGTTGTGCTACATTCTCTTAGATGGTAACAGCTATTTGTTGTAAATGCAGGATGCAAGATCTGCAGGAGCTATAGCAGGTCTTGCGTTTGCAATAGTATTTATCTGGCGAATATTGAGATCACCTAGTGGACCACAGAGGAGGCATCCTAAGCGACAAGCTGTTACACCTGGTAGTTCTGGTGTAAGCAGTCATTTTAGTGAAAATATACCGACTTCAGAAGTTAGCCCCCCTTCAGAGGATTCAAATGCACAAAATGTCATTGATGAGTTCTTTAAGCCCGTTAAGGTAGAAAAAGATTCTCATTTGCTCCTTACCCCTTTATATATAATTGGTGGATAAGTAACTTCTTCTAATTGATTTGCAGCCAACTCTCGGGCAAATAGTTAGGCAGAGACTGAGTGAGGGGAGGAAGGTATCTCTTAATGCTTCTGTTGTTACCATATATTTAACATACAGTTCTCCCCCATCTCCAAGGCCTTGTGGGTGCCAAGTACATATTTGATGTTCAACATACATTTATTAATTTAAGAATAATTTGAGATCATGGGCTGCCTGAATTTGTTCCTTTTAAATAAAAAGCTTCTGTGCTTTTTAGGTGTCTCTGTCAATGATTTTTTTCTTCTTCAAAATATGCAAAAAATAAAATAAAATTGATGTTTGTCAAGGTATCTTAAACTGTGTTTGCAAAAAATTTCTTTTTCAATACTGTTTTTTGAAGTTGTAGTTTGGGGGTGTTTCTGAAGAATGTTTTCAAGAAACTCTTCATGCAAAAAGAATCATTCAAACACATTTTTTCAATTATTGTCCAAATGCTGCTTAAATTCTGGAGGATAGTTCCTGGAATAGTTTTTGTGCAAATAGGTTAAACTAGTTAAAGTGAATAGAAAGAGTTCAAATTTGAAGGATTCACCAAAGATGAGGGATTAGTGCAATGGAATCTACCAAGCAATGCACCAACAAGATTAACTATTATATTTTATTCCAATAGCATTCTCCTCTTAGGCCTGAGCCCACCACTTTGCTCTCATTATATTTACTCAATGGTGAGTGAGTGCATGAAAATGACGACTAGTCTTTTAATAAATTTAATGCCTTAGTATGTTTATAGATATAGATTACATAGGAATATCTTGAACATTATCTTATATAGTCTTAAAATAGAATCTCCTAGGTAGGTACTTAAGTTTACCTAAAACTAGATTACAATTTTTCGGCTTTGCCATACTGCTTTTATATTCGGTGCGCCTTCACAAGAATAGATCATTATCAGATGCTAACAATTCATTCTTCAAAGAGGATACTTTCTTCGTATCTTTAGAGGGTCATAAACTAGAGGGTTAAGATGAGTCTTTCCCAAGTCCCACTTAATAGCATTGTGGGATGATTTCTACTAACCGCTATTGTGTTTTCGAATCCTTTTCTCTTATTGTAACAACCGGACATTTTCGGGACTATGCTTGCCCTTGAGTTTAAAGTGAATTTTGAGTTATGCATTTATTATAGTTTTCTTATTTTAACAATTTACATACCAAAACAAGTAGTTGTAGAATATATTTGTATAATTTATACATACATGCACTTGTGAGCATAACATACATCCATATAATGTATGAAGTTGAGAATTAAATGTGTGGTAAGTGGGCCAAATTCATATTACATATGATGGCTTGTTTGGTAATAATTAGGTGACATTGGATGACAACTTAAAGGATACTTTTGGCTCACGTTTCAAATGGCTTAGGGACTGGAAACAAGCAAAATTGTGTTTTGTTCATTAAGGGAGAAATAACAATATAGAGGGACCTTGGGGAGTCGTTAAGGGAGTCAAATCTTCTATCTGAATTGTATTATGTGGACATCACTAATTAAGGGGTTTTTGGAGAAGAGGGACACAAAGCATACTACTATGTTTTCTCAGGAAACAATGAAAAATTAAGAGGAGTCTTATATATAAAAATCTTAAAGTAAGAAAATGCCATTATATATTATAAATTTTGATTGCCGAATTTACAGGTTATATAAAAGACTTGTCTTAGTTTTTTGTTGTTTCTTGAGCTAATGCTTTGTATCCCTTTTTTTAAAAAAATCTCCTAAACAGTGATGTCCATAGATGATTCAACAAGCAGTTCTGACCCGCCTCCCTCAAAGATACCTCTGTAGTGTTGTTTCTCTTAATTTTTTTTTAAAAAAACACAATTTATATTTTCCCTTCTTTAAGCCGTTTAAAACACGAGCCAACAAAAAGTTGACTTGGCCCCATTTCCTTCTCCTTTGCATTTTTGTCCAAAGTCACCCAGATATCAAATCGTCAATGTGATGTGTGAATTTGGTGAACTAGCCACTTATTTAATTCTCTAACTAATACATTATATACATGCTACGATAAAATTCTAGGGAAGAGTGATATAACATAGACTTAAGGACACTATAAGTGTCATTGAGAATCAATTTGTAATTATACCCAGTAGATCCACAACAAAAGCTATATTTTTGCTAAGAAGATTTAGAAAATTTATAGAGAGAGGAAAAAAGATCTACACATGGTTTATCGACTTGGGAGAAAGAATATGATAGAGTATCAAGAAAAGTCATTTGGTGGCATAGGAAAAGAAAGGACTTCATGCTAAATATTTGAATGTCATAAAAGACATGTATGAAGGACTCGTCATTAGAGGGAGAACAGTAGAGGAAAACATAAAGGAGTTTCCTATAATCATGGGTATACACCAAAGATCCGTATTGTGCTTGTGTACTTATTTACCCAAGTTATGAATGAACAAACCAAAACAATCAAAGATGAGGTCCCAAGTGTGTGCACATATTTATTTGTGAATTGTTAAAAGGAAAGCTATAATTGAGTAAATTACTCAAAGTTCAAGTTAATGTCTACGTAATCCCAGAAATGACAGGTTGTTACACTTGTAATCTATTCATGATTCCCTAAAATTCAACTTACTCTCACTCTCTCTCTATGAGATTTATAATTTGAAAAATATGGTAGAGGACATGTGGAGTATCTTTTCTTATTCCACCCCTTTGCATCACCGTGAATGAGCACAATATGTCTCCCCTTTCCACCTAGTGTCAAGAAAAGAGAGTAGTACACATCTTTTTCTTGACACGCGATCGTTGCTTCTTTGGTCCAATTAATATCTTAACTTCCTAAGAATAAGTTGATAGCCATTTAGTTTATTGAATAAAGGGGGATTCTTTCTGTCAATGTTTTGTGCATTTGAAGTATAGTTTGGAAGGCTGAATAGATTGGAAGTAATTAATTGGAGGCATAACTTTATGCTCCGTCTCATTTTATGTGAAGTTGTTTGGTTGGACCCTAAGTTTAAGAAACTAAGACAGGCTTTTGATATGTAAGCCAAATATATGCAAAGTACCAAAAGTATTTCTTGTTTGATTAGTGATTACAAGAGTTCCACATATCTTTTAGTTTAACTCTCCTTGCCTTGTAAAAGAATGAACATTGATATCAAGTGGGTCCAAGAAGACATTAATTACGGGTAAGACGGCAATGTTAAGATCAAATAGTTTTTGAAAAGCGAAATATCTAATTCTTTCCGGGATAGACTAGAAAGGAAAGCGTATCACACAAATAGGCGAGAGGTTCTAGTAGGTTAATAGAATTAAATTTTTATTTTCACGTAGAAATGCACCCTGCTATTATCACAGCTGCACCTCAACCCCAAATTAGTTGGATTGTTATTAAACACCTCTATTTCAATTCAGCTTTATTCTGGTCCCATTTTATACTAACTATGCCTCAATTCTAAAAACTACTTTGGTTGGCTATTTCTATATACATTTGTATTTTTAAAAACGAATTAGAGTTTCTAAAATTAACTTTGTAAATTTATGCTTATCACTGTAAGGACATACGAGTCATTACAACAACAACAACAACATATTCAGTAGACTCCCACAAGTGGGGTCTGGGGAGGGTAGAGTGTACGCAGACCTTACCACTACCTCGTGAAGGTAGAGAAGGCTGTTTGCGAAAGATCCTCGACTAAAGTGTAGTAAATCCAAGTACAAAGAGTAAGAAAATAGTGAGGAAAAAAAACATAGTGCGACAATCAAAACACACTAAACAACCAACTACAAACAGTGAGGACATATGAGTCATTAACCAGAACAAAAGAGTCCGTGACAGCAACCAGACTTGTCGGCCAAGCTTTTGACAAAATAAAGGAATACTTCCATTCTAGTGCCTACAACACCAGGAAGCCTTTATTACTATACCTATTGGTCACTGAAACCCATTGACCACACTGACTGACCTAATGTAAGTGTAACAATAATAACGACATCGTGATCATATTATATAGATCTTTTGCTGTTTTTGCATTTTCTTCTTAGCTAAGTCTGTGTTGAAGCCTACCCTAGCATGCACAATTTGCACTTCTAACGGGGGTAGCCTTACGGGAACCAGTTAGGATATAATAAAGTAATTTACTGAATGCAACATCAAAAATAACTGAGAGCATGATGGTTGTCTCTACCTCAATTTTAAGAAAGAATGTGCTACTCGACCAAATTTTATCTGTTCAAGGTTTTGCATTCTGGCATCACTTTCCTGATTCTGTTTGGCTGTGGTAGAGACTGTTTATTTTTATTTTTTTCACAGTAGCACAAATAACTTGGACAATCTGAATATTATTTCACTTTACAGGTAACATGTCGGTTGCTTGGAGTAATCCTAGAGGAAACGAGCCCAGAGGAACTACAGGTTATTATTATTTTTGTTGATTATGCATCAATTTTCAACATGCAGTTGACAATGTTTATACTTTTCCTTTGCAGAAACAAGCTACTGTTCGATCCTCCGTGCTTGAAGTGTTGCTCGAAATCACCAAATTTTGTGACCTTTATCTCATGGAGAGAGTACTTGATGATGAAAGTGAGGTTAGTGCTCACTCTATTATATTCCATCTGTATGTTGATTAGTAGTTGCTAGAGATCTAATCCCTTTTAAAAAAAATAATCTTCATTGCCTGACTTAGAGAGGATAATTTTGGGGGTCGGATGCCATTTGATGCGTTTTTCAAAATGAAAAGGGAAAGGCTGTCATTGTAGATTGTCATTGTATACCAAATAAAATTTGTTTCTGAACTGTTCCCCAAATTTAAAATCTAAAAAGATAAAAAAGACGTATCTTTGATGCTAAGTCTTAGGTAACTCAAAAAGAATAGTTGCCTAAGCAATACACTATTCCCTCTCTGTTTTTATTTTCTTGGGAAAACTTACATCACATTAAATAATCATCACACATTAACCAATATTCATCGTTTACTTGTTTAGTAGAACATTTTCACTTACTAATCTGCATAATTTAACAAAAGAGCTTTCTTTGGTATCAAGTCAAACTAAAATGAGATAAGATGACCATGTTTGAGCTTCTTTGGGATTTCTCCTTTCTGAACATCTGGTCTTGTCTACTATTTCATGACTTCTTGAAGTTCTCATATTCGGTGCATGATTCATTTCTTAGCACCCCACTATCATAGTTACGGTGCATCTTAATGGTGGCTGCAGTGTTGATCCACACTCATTCAGTTTTAATGAGTAATCTGCATGTGTATCAACACATTCTTTTTCTTGCATACATATTCTTGAAATGTACGAATATTTGCAGAAAAAGGTCCTACTGGCTTTAGAAGATGCTGGAGTGTTTACATCTGGTGGCATGGTCAAAGACAAGGTAACAACTAATCATTGTTCAACTACCAATGGAAGTCGAAATCCAATTATAATACTTTCATGGAGCTCTTGTTATTATGTTTGTTTTACAATGGGTGATTTGTGCAACTTTTAATCTCAACCGTGCATTTGTGAATATTTTTCCTTCTGTCTGCACATTGGTATCCTCATCCTGGAAAAAATTAGAGATGATTTATTCTTCCAACTGCTCTGCAATTCTGGATGTGTGATCTTTATCTTGTAACATAAGCTAATGTCCTCTGTTCTGGAAAAGTTAATATTCATTTCCTTTTAATTGTAGTACAAAAGCCTCCCCTGAGGTTTTGGTTTGTAAAATATATGTCCCTTGTGGATTTCTAGTACTACGTTAACGTCCTAGTCCCTTCTTTAAAGTTGTGTAGCACCTACTTCCCTTTTTAATCTTTGACCATTTATTCTCTTTCTCAAAAAAAATTTATAGGTGGACAAGTTTAACCCATATACTGTAACTTTGTTCTTTTTTTTGTAGAAAAACGACATTCTCATATTTTGTTGGGTCATGAATATAATCTTACCATCCTCTTTGCAACTAAATTCCTTTATGCTCTTACACACCTAAACGATAGGCCCAATACATCGACGGAGCTTAAAACTGTCACATTTTTTCCATTTTGGTACCTCATCGTCATACCTATTGAAAACTTAATGCTTCCAAAATTGTGCCTATTAAGCACAAATTTTACAGATCCACGCCAACAACAAATGTGTGACTATCACTCTCTTTTGATCCTATGGCGTGGCCAATCAAACCTCTAAAAAAACACATTGTCATAAAAAAAAAGGAACAAATTTGCCCAAACAAAAATAGAATTTGGTGTCTCAGCCAACCTTCATCTTCTTCACTGGCTGCCGACCACTCTCATCATCTGGAACACCATCCATCACCTCTCCACACCATTACACCACCTCTAGACTACTAGATTTTTATCTTTCTCCACCGTGGCTTCACCAAAAACAGCCAGTAGACGCAACAACAAACAATTTGAAGAAGCTTTCGTCATTTCCAAAGATTGAGGTTCTTCAATCAAAGCTCCGGTCTACTACTCACGTTACACTCTATTAGTCGATTTTGTGCATATTTTATTTAGGGGCTCTCTTTCAAGTTACAGTCTTACATGAAAGCAGATAATAGACAGTCCTCAATTATCAGTGAAGAGTCATCACTAAATGTTATTGTTTTTGACTGTGTAGGGAGTAACATAATGATTGGTTAAAATCTATATAGAGAGTAGATTTGTCCCAGCAGAATGTGAATTGAGTTGTATAAAAATGATTTAGTATCCCTGCTGTCATATAAGATGCAAAAGTTGAATTAATGGCTCAGCAGTCAGCTGCCATTTAACCTTTACTATTTTTCTAATGGTTGTCTTTCTTGTACAAGTGTATTATGCGTTTATGTATTCCTGATTTGATTGCTATACAGGTTCTCTTTTGTAGCATTGAGAATGGACGAACATCATTTGTCCGACAACTGGAACCTGATTGGCACATTGATACAAATCCAGAAATTGTTTTTCAATTAGCGGTACTCCTTGTCTCCTTTGACTGTCAGCATGAGCATCCCATGATCTTATTTTTTTCTCTGTTCCAGAAAACATACTAATTCATGAAGAAAAGTAGAAATATCATTAAACAATGAATCCATCCGTTTGTCTACCATGCATTAGTTAGATCTCTTTCCCATAGGAAACAACTTCAACCTCTGTTATATTACTAATGATTCTAAGCATGCCTATAAAATTTATGTTCTTTCTTCTTCTGGTATTAGGAAATTTGCAAGTTTAGCCCTGTAATTTCTTGTCTGTCAATGTGAATGCGATTTACAAACTTGTTAATCAAGTTTTGACCTGTAAGAGATTAGATTTTTCAGATTATTGTTTAAATGGCAGTGTGGCTATGCAGATTTTAGTGTTTTTCCTCTATTGATATTTGATGTGTTGATACAAACTGATTGCAGAGATTTATCAAATACGAGCTACACATTACTCCTACCAAGTCAGAAAGAACAGCTATGAATGTCTTCAGTTCAACGTCTTTGGAGCAGTTTTTCGGAACTGCTTAGATGCATATCCAGATGAGTTCTAACCCATTTTGGTTTGTTTTAGGTCTCACCGTCCTCTTCAACTTTGGGCTGTGAGAGTTCATATTTTTAACTCAATTACATCTTTTTCTGGTACCTGCAACTTCATAGTTTGAGGTTCAAGGGAGAAACTTTTGTATATTACTCTGTTGTATGCAGAACAGATCACCTCATAATCATATATTGTTGCGCTGTTTTCTTAGAGAAAAAACTGTTCAGCACAAGAATGTTCAGAACCCAGATGATAAGTTCAAGTTGTCAGTTTTCCATAATGCAAATCTATTTAACAACACACACATGCCTAGGGAGTCGAGGGGCAGGTTGGGCTGGATTTATGTCGTGGATCATAGCGAGTCTATACGTATTTCTTCTCCAACTCATTACGGAGGGTTTTGTAATTTTTTTTAGAAAAACGTCCGAAAGCCATATCATTAAAAAGTTTTTTTCAAAAAGATCATTCAAAAGTCATTTCATCAAAACACACGAAAAATTAAATTTTTTTGCCTAATTCCTATAAAATGACTCTTAAATGTCCAAAAATATCGCAGATCATGGTTAGGCTACATGTACTGCTCCCCCAACTCCTTAAGGAGGGTCTCGTAAAGATTTGTCTAAAAAATCGTCTGAAAGTCATTTCACCAAATATTCACAGGCTAACACATACACGAAAAATAGAAAAAATCGCATAATTCCTATAAAATGGCTCCTAAATGTCCAAAAATGTCGCGGATCATGGTGAGGCTATACGTAGTCCTCCCCCAACTCCTTACGGAGGATCTCGTAAAGTTTTTTCAAAAATCGTCTTGGAGCCATTTCACCAAATATTCATGGAATAGCATAAACGAAAAATTAAAAAAATCACCTAATTCCTATAAAATGACTCCTAAATGACAAAAAATACTGTGGATCATGGTGGGGCTATACATACTGCTCTCCTAACTCCTTATGGGGGGTCTCGTAACATATTTTTAAAAAAATTGTCCGTAAGCCATTTTCCCAAATATTAATTATCTAATATACACAAAAAATTGAAATGACTTTTTTTAATTTTTCATGTATTAACGTTAGCCATGAATAAGCAACACTTTCGAAATATAGTGGCAGAGGTAGATGAAGATAGAGAAGCATTGGCTTTAGCACAGTCTGCTCTACATGTCAACCCCATGGGTGTTACTCTCCAACAAAAAGAAAAGGAGCAATATCAGAAATTCAGAAAATCTTCTTATTTAGCAGAGGTGTATCTACAACAGAGGAGCAAAGTAACTTGGATTCAATTAGGGGATGATAATTCCAGATACTTCTTTTCTGTGATCAAGCACAAGAAGCTTCAGCAGGCTATTATGCAAGTGAAAGATAGCACTGGAGTTATTCAAACATAATCTGATTATATAGCTAAAGTATTTGTGGCGTTTTACCAAGAATTGCTAGGTACCAAGAAGAGCAACAGGAAAAAGGCTTTAAGGCATCTCCTGAGATATGGCCATACATTAACATTCGTTCAGCAGATTGAGTTGATAAAGGAATATACTGAAAATGATGTAAAGAAAGCCATTTTTAGCATTGGTAGTAATAAGAGCCCCGGTCCAGATGGATATGGAAGTGATTTCTATAAAAAGTCTTGGAGCGTGGTGGGCAATGATGTTACGGAGGCAGTTTTGCAATTCTTTAGGAATGGAGAACTTTTGAAGCAGTTAAATGCTACCATGATTTCTTTAATTCCCAAAGTACCAGCCCCACAATCGGCTTGCCAGTTTAGACCCATTTCATGTTGTAATGTCCTATATAAATGTATCTCCAAATTATTATGTGAAAGATTAAAAAATGTACTGCCTAGCTTGGTGTCTGATAAACAAGCAGCATTTGTTAAAGGGAGGTCTCTAGTACACAATGTATTGATATGTCATGATCTACTTAGGCACTACAACAGGAAGACTTCACCAAGATGTATGATGAAGATCGACTTGAGAAAGGCATATGACATGGTTAGCTGGGAGTTTGTTATAGAAGCATTATAGGGGTATGGTTTTCCTAGTTCATTTATTCAAATGGTTATGGTGTGTATATCCTCTACAAATTTTTCTGTAAGGAAAAATGGAGAAGGGCATGGTTACTTTGCAGGACAGAGAGGACTGAGGCAAGGAGATCCAATCTCTCCTCTATTGTTTGTGATGGTTATGGAATATCTCACTCGGACACTTAGCAAGATGAGTGAACTTCCAGATTTCAAATTTCATCCCATGTGTAAGGAGCAAAAGTTGACTCACTTAATATTTGCAGATGATCTGATGATTTTTTGCAAAGGGGATATAAGGTCCATTCAAAGAGTCAGGGAAGCTTTGGAGCACTTTAGCGATACCACTGGTTTAGTGGCTAATGTGGAGAAATCCAATATTTTTCTAGCTGGGATCACTGATGAGTTAAAGGAGGAGATACTAGCCATGACAGGATACTCTCTAAGTACTCTACCTATAAGGTATCTTGGGTTGCCACTATCCTCAAAGAAATGGGGTAAGATGGAATGCCACCAACTCGTGGAGAAGATTACTGATAGGATAACTAATGCTTATGCTAGGAAGCTCTCTTATTCAGGAAGACTACAAATAGTCAATGCTGTCTTCTTTTCGATATTTAACTTTTGGGGTGCAGTCTTTATCCTACCTCAAAGTGTACTTAAGGCTGTGGATAGAAAATGCAAAGATTTTGTATGGGGAAGTACTGCAGATCAGAGAAAGGCACCTTTGGTTTCTTGGGACAAGGTGTGCCTCCCAAAGAAATTTGGAGGACTAAATGCTAAGGGGTGCAAAAACTGGAATGAAGCTTTAGTTGGCAAGTTAGTATGACATGTTTCAAAGAAGCAAGACATTCTCTGGGTAAAATGGGTACATGGAGTATATATAAAGCAATATGGAAATATCTGGAATCACGTACCACCTACAGACTGTAGTTGGTACTGGAGGAAGTTGAACTCTCTGAAAACTAAGATGGCAGATTGGTATCAAAATGACATATACAAGTTGACAAAATGTGGCACTTATTCAGTCACAAGGAGCTGTAATGCACTGATAGGGGCCCAACCCAGGCTTTGGGAAGCAAATCTAATATGGACAAAAATTATGCAGCCAAAACAGAGATTTATCTTATGGTTGGCAAACTAGAACATGCTGCTCACCAAGTCTAGAATGATAAGATTGAACATTCATGTGGAGGATGTAAAGTGTTGTCTCTGTTCAGCGGGAGTGGTAGAAACTCCCCAACATCTATTCTCCGAGTTTGAATGGATTACTGCAGTTCGACATGGTATGGCAAACTGGACAAAGGTTCAAATGGCCCAAAAAGGATGTCTCACAAAGTCTGAAATGGCTGAAACGAAGGAAATGGAAGCAAATACAAAAGGAAGTTTTGGGGGGCAATATGGGGGGCAATGATCTATCACACATGGAAAGCTAGAAATTGGAAGATTTTTCGAAGCATAGATGTGAGTACGAGTTTTGCGATCGTACAGATACAAAAAGAAGTGAGAGCTCGAATAGCCATTCTCCAGAACACAAGGGGTGCTGCGAGGTGTCAAGTTCTGCTGAGAAGACTAACTAGGGAGTGAAGAGTTTAGATCAAAGAATGAATTTGTTTGTATTTGGTAATAGTTATTTTTTATTTTCCTTAGAATGGTTTGCTTGAGACCTGGATAGTCCTAAACTTGTTCTTGGAAGAGGTTGGGACAAGAGGTGCTCTGTAGGTTGTAAATTTTAAGTTTTCATGTTGAAGTAATGGTAGTAGTTCACAGTTATTACCAAAAAAAACGTTAGCCATGAATATTTGGTGAAATGACTTTTGAACGATTATTTTGAAAAAACTTTATGAGACCCTCTATAAGGAGTTGAGAGAGCAGGCGTATAACCTCACCTTGATCCGCGACACTTTTAGGCATTTAAGAGTCCTTTTATAGAAATTAAGCGATTTTTAAAATTTTTCGTGTATTAATCCCATGAATATTTGATGAAATAGCTTTCGAATAATTTTTTTAAAGAAACTTTACGAAACCCTCCTTACTTTCTATGGTCATATACTTGAAAGTAAATCAATCAAGTTATCATTTTCTAATCCTTTATCCTTGATTGCACATTTATGTGATTAGAAATGGATCTGTTCATCCATTTCCTACACTTAGCTTTTCTTCAAGACTACTCTAAGGTGTAGTTCAAGTATGTCTCAATTTTGTCAATGCAACGTTATATTGTACATATCTGGAAGGTTGTGCATGTTTTCAGTATAAATTAAGCAAAACAACTAAGAAATATTAAGTGACAATTATAGAGGTAATGAAAATTTATGTGCTTCTTTGTGGAAGAGCACACTTCAAATACGCAAAGATTAAGAGACTCAAAACTACTGGCTTGCTGTACAAAAAGAAATCTGGTAATCAAGCATAAAAGCACCATTCTCAGCTTGTTTGGTCGATAACAACGTTTAGTATCCAAAAAAACTTGTATGTGTTGGCCAGACCGACCATAATTTCCAGCTCATTGACTCTATTCCCCTACATATGCACCAGCGGTGTACGAAGTCATATCCTACAATGGGAACATACTGATCACTATGCTAAACAATATCCACCTCCAAAGTCTCTTCATCCCGTCCATCTGCATCATCACGCTTATACTGCAAGCAGAAGTCAAATGGCTCATATATCAAATTAGTACTCTTGCATACTCAACTTATGAATACAACATAACAAGGCAGGATTGCAGATAATCAGACAATTTATGAATATAGATTAACGACTCGGATATAGTCAAATATCAAGACTTAAGTACAAGGAAAATGCTGTGGCTTTTGGCAAGAATCTGAGGACTACAATGTAGTCTGCCTGCTTAATTCTTGGGGTGGGGGGATGTTCGTGAATGAATCTTCTTCTTTTTACCTTTCACGCAGTTTTACTGATCACCCACTTGTAGTTTTGCAACCAACGAAAAAGCAGGCTAAAAACTGATGGTGTTGCACTAAAGGAGACAGCAAACCGAAAGAACTTACGGGCACATACATTTTGCATGCTAGATGTGGACCGGTTCAATTATTGAACTAACCTGCAAACAAGCACCTCGAGGAAGAGGAGGTGGTGGTGGTAGATAAGGATACTCTGGGACACCAGAAGGAGTTCCCTTCCCAGCTTTTCTTGTAGCATTCCCAGCTACTTCAAGCTTTTCCTCCGCCTCACCAACTTCAGCATCTTCATCCTCTGCATGAGCAGCCATGCTGGTTGATGGCAAAACAACGGCAATATCAGAAGCTTTGGGCTGCAGAATTTGAAGAATGCATTTATCAGTTCTTCAACAGCAAGCATAGGAAATAAATGCTCTAAAAGATACAATATACTTCATTTTTATTTGCAGCATGAAACTTGGAACTACTACCATCAGGCATAAACTGCAAGACAACTTTCATTTTTCAATCTAGAAAACACCATAGCAAAAGACATGCTGCTGCAAAATTGATAAAATAATACGATTGGACATAGTTGCATTCTTCCATACGAGATATTAGTCATATGCATATTCAGGGGACTACTTATACATAATCCAATTTTTTGATAGCCGAGAAATCCCCGGAAGACCTATGGCATACGGTTAGAAACTCAGTGGACAACTGGCCAGCCCATTAGCGATTTGTTGAAGCTTTTACAGAGAAAAGTTGCCAAAGGTAAAAAGAGTTGGAGAAACCAAATTCACAAGAGACTTCACGGACATTGATTTGCATCATAAAATAGGCATCTATCATTCACTGAAAATCTTTTCTTTTCTAACAAGTGATCCCTCATATTGTCACTTCATCTTACTTACCATTAACTGAGTCCACATGTCATTCCATATTATTTTTGTTAATTTAATGTAAACCATGTCGAACATGCAGATTTTGGAACATTTCAAAACATGCTTCTGAATGTAAGGGGAAAAATTGGAAGAACAAAAAGGGCAGCCAACAAATCAAAGAGCACCAGAAAAGCATCAGCATAAGATTGTAGTTGTATATATTGTCCAAGATATGAAAGGAGACATCCTAACTCTTTATTAAGTGTCGGCACAGTTTTTCTTTTAACTTCTTTTAGTTGAGGGGAACAGTGGGGGCTATGAAGTTTAAAGTAAAAGGAGCACCTTGTTAGTGAAAGTCATGTCATTGGAAAAGTTTATTCCCTTCTTAGACTTCTCTTCACCCACTACGGTCTTATGCCCATCATCCCAATTGAACTCTGCCTGGCTTTTCTTCTCATTACTCAGCTGAGTAGGATAAGCAATCCTCTGTGAAGCATTTCCTTTTCCTTTTGTTGAAGCTGTTATAGAGAGAGTTGCTAAAGGTAAAAAGAGTTAGAGACGTCAAATTCACAAGGGATTTCAAGAATTTCGATTCTCAAGATCTATTGTTCACTGGGTATGTTGTTGAATGTTCACAAGAAGGGAGATTTAATGATATTATAATGTTGTGCATACTGCAAAGATACAGTGTGGCAAATAAGGTCTATAGAGGGGTAGAATACAGATAAATCAAACATGAAAAGTGATCTGAGGCCAAAAATATATTTTCTTATCATTAATTGCCTCATATTTATTATTTATATTTGTCCTTTTTTAGCATGAATTTTATGGATTGTGCTAAATAGTGTATTTTATTTGTAGGATTAAATTGGTGTAAAGTTGAAGAAGTTTGGAGCTAAAACGAATTAAAGATGGAAGGTTGAAGAAGAAAATCAAGCAGGCAGCTTAATGGATTAAATTGAATATTATATTATATTTATATATATACATATTCAAACGATTTGTTGCAAATTAAAGGATTCCCACGCGGCAAGAAATCGAAGACACCCAAATTGTGAGGCGGTTTCACGAGTAAAAAAAGGAATTCAATTCCGTTTTCGTTTTGGGTTCCTAATTTGTTTTGGACTCAGTTATTTTATTCAGGGTTTTCTACATCTATAAATAGTCCATAGAAATAATTATTGGAGAATATACTTGGTAAGGAGGATACTTTGTAAGGAAAAGTTGTCAATACTTTTTAGGGTTCTTTTCTTCTTTTTCTTAGGTATTAGTAGCTAAAGACCCTTGTTCTTGGGCTGCGGCCATGGGTAATTGTTGAGCATCGATTGTTTTGAATTGATTATTGGTTATCATATACATTACTTTTACATTCTTGTTTTAGTATTTCATGCTAGGCCACCATAGAAATAAATCTATTGTCTATTCTTGGACTCGAGAGATGAAGAGGTAGATAGACCAGAGAATGTAAAGAGCTTGTTCTAACTTTGTTTAGATTCGTGTTCAGGAGTGACGCCCGGACGAACACCTCGCTTGGTTACGAAACAGGATGAAATATAAATGCTCGCCAATTAGGACTGCCTATCCCCGCTCAACGATGTAGTCAGACAGCTAATTGGAGTAGGCGATTAGAGGTCGAGAGATCATGATCATAAAATTAACCCTGTAAATCAGTAATTTGATAACCTTAGTTAATTCATTACATGAGAAACGATACATGAAACCCTATGCATGCTGCAGCCCTGGAATTGTCCCAATCACTGTAAGTTAATCTTAGTATTTAATTTTTGCATTCTTTTATTTCTTTTGACACTCTTAAATAAATAATTTGACTAGTATAATTTAGTAAATAGTTAATTGACAAGTCTCTGTGGGTTCGATATTTCGATTCTTAAAGAGCCACTTATTACTTCTGCGACCACGTACACTTGCGTGTGCAATTGGAAGCAACAAAAAGGTAAGACACAAGTAGGAATGAGAGCATTAAAGAAATAATGTTTCATACCATCTAGACTGAAACTCAAGCATTTATCACTGATATTGAGGATCTCATGAAAAGGTAAGACACAAGTAGGAATGAGAGCATTAAATAATTAATGTTTCATACCATCTAGACTGAAACTCAAGCATTTATCACTGAAATTGAGGATCTTACTCTTTTTCATAGTATTAATTTTCAAGTAAAATAGTCTCTTATTTAGAAATTAAAATATCACTAATGTCAAAAAATAAAGCTGCTTTGCTGTGCATACTTCTAAGTATACTCATAAAAAACAAACAAAAAAAATTAAGAATAAAGTATAATGGGATGATAGTTAATGAATAGCTTTTAAGTCAAATGAGCAGTGAAAGGACTTTGACGTGGACCATCCTCATTTCATTTTCTTCTACTTAAAATTTTACTATCTACACATCGCAGTCAATTGAAAATGTGTAACACATTTGCTCTCAGACACGATTTTCGAGGTTAGCCAACTTTCAACCTGAAGTCGAACATCACCACATCCTGGGGGGGACCTTTCCCGGCAATTTTGGCCGGAATCATGTCAATGGGGGAAAACACCATCTTTTATAACGCAGGTTTCAAGTCTTATGAAATCACCAGATGTAAAGAAGGAGCAGAAACAAGGTACGAGTGGACTGAACGTAGCAGGAATTTAGTGAGGAGAGTGAACATTAGCATCAAAGTCCTGAGATGGCTGATTTCAGTATTTATTGAAGCGTTGAAGGTCCAAGGGGACTCTGTCAAACAATGGAAAGTAAAGGACTTGTACTCAGACTTCTTTTGCACCCTTAAATACAACAAAAATGGCAGATATATCAGTTTTATTGCTATTCAAGGACAAAATAAAGCAGTCATCATTACACCGGCATCATCTTACAATGGGGGTTGGGGAAACATTGCTCATAAAATAGCAAAATTCATCTATGAGCCTACAACAGAGCAGAAAACACATTCTAACAAAGGGAAGACACTGGGAGTATCCTTCAAGGATGCAGTAAGGAACAATAAATGGACGACAGAATCCACAAAGAAGGCGCACATACTGTTGGAAGGTGACCGCCTAAAAGTGGTGAACGTAACACCGACATCGGAGACAGATCTCCTCAAGAGATGTATTGTCGGTAAATTCCAGAGCACACTTCGAAGAGACCAAACCTCAATGATGTAAGAAGGTGGACTTGCAACACTTGGAAGTCAGCCATAGGAGTTAGTGTTTTCGCTATGAACGACGGGCACTTTCTGTTCGAGCTACCCACAAAAGTGGCTGCAGAGCACGTCATGACAGGAACATGGGACTTGAAGAAGATGAATCTGAACCTAGAGTGGTGGAGTCCAACCAGAGGTTGCTGGTCGGAAGATTTAGTGAGAGACTGAGTGTGGATAAGAGTGTTGGGTTTACCCCTAAGCCTATGGTCCCATAAAGTCTTCAAGCTAGTTGGAGATCAGTGTGGGGGTTTCATCGAAGCAGAGGAAGAAACAACCCTCAAAAATCACATGTACTGGGCACGCATCAAGGTGAAAGGTGATGGGAAGATGGTTCCGAAGGAGATTGAAGTCACCAGTGAGGGTTTTGTGTATACAGTGCGGATCTGGTGCGCTGGTGACTTTCCGAAAGGAGGCGATGAGGAGAGAGGAACAACATTATGGATCGATGGGCAAGAAGGGTTTCTTTCCCCCTTTAGTGTTAAACTCTGTGGTAGAGTCAGACCACCACGTGGGTACCTTGACAGCTGGCAAAATTTTGAATTGGAGGTCACGTGAATCCACACGTGAGGCAAACTGGAAAGGAAAAGGGCCTATATCAGCTGTAGTAGGCCAGCTTAAGAGAAAGGAAAATTTGGGCCCAAATTTTTCAAGCCCAAAAAGGCAACAACAGAAGAATACTGCAGCCCAAGGTCTTGATATAGTTAACATTGAGAGACAAGCAAACCTATCTCACACAACAACAAATAACAGATTTGAGGAACTGGGAAATCAAGATACAGGAGTTTCAAACAAGTCCAACGGAGACCAAGAGAGCAGAAAAGCAACGGATAAAGATGCAGCTCTAATAAAAAAGAAGCCTAGCGACAGTGAAAGGTTTTCTCAGCCTTTACGTGATAAAATAGAAGCAAACTACAGAATTCTAATGGAACAGGGCAGAGAAGGTGCCCTAACTCCACTTGAATTGGGAGACGAGGGAAACAATTTCGAATTTGTCGCAGACCTGAGAGATGATGACGATATGTCCATCATCCAAATAGAGGAAAGAACAGATTAGGAGACACAAACAGTAAGAGTAAGCGAAAGGCAGAGAAGGCAGAGGGGGAAGGCACAATTGAAGATATTTTACCTCTGAACTCTAATGAGCATGGAACTGATACATCTGCGGAGAATGAAATTTCTTCATGGGTCTAACAAAACATAGACAGACTCAGCAAAGAATTTGGGGTACATTTCATTGGATGCGAACAAGTGGCTTTGAACCTCTTTATGGCGATCGACAGTAAAAGACAAACAAGTGAGAAGGGGGTGGGAGCAATAGTTCCTATAACTCCAGTAGGAAAGGTCCCGAAAGAACTCAAGAATTTCGAACCAAAGAGTAATTTTGTGAGCTATGGTACAAGGAGTAGGGGGGGATGCTTTATAAATGATTTAAATGAAGGTTAACGTAGTCTCATGGAATGTAAGGGGCCTCAATGACCCAAGTAAGAGGCTGCAAATCAAAAACTTGATGAATACATGGAGGGCAGATGTATATTGTTTCCAGGAGTCAAAAATCAATGGAGATATAAGTGGGATTGTAAAAGAGTTGTGGGCAAATAGGAAGGTGAAATATGCACAACTAGAGGCACGGGGGACAAGAGGTGGTATCATTATATCTGGGAGGGTGAAGTATGTGAAGTAGGGGGCTTACAACATCACTTGTAAGTTCACAGGTAAAGCACAAGACTTGGGATGGCCTTTTACAGGTGTCTATGCCCCAAGTAGTAGAGAAGAAAGAGAAGAACTATGGGGACCTTGGGTGGTGGCTGGGGACTTTAATGTAGTGAGATTTCCATCTGAGAAGAAAAACTGCAGCAGATTCAACAAGGAGATGGAAGATTTTTTTGAATTTATGGAGGACATGGAACTACAAGACTTACCTCTTGTAGGTGGCAGATTCACATGGAGGAAAGGGGACGGATATGACATTGCAGCAAGATTAGATAGATTTCTAATATCTGAGGAATGGGAAGTAGCCTTTAGAAAGATTAAACAATCAATCTTACCTAGAGTAACTTCTGACCACAATCCACTGTTGTTGGAATGTGGTAATTGGGAGAGATCAACCTCTTATTTTAAGTTTGAGAATTGGTGGCTACAGACTCAAGACTTTGATGAAAGAGTTAAAGAATGGTGGAATTCTGTAACTTATGTGGGAAGACCGGATTATATTTTAGCCTGCAAGTCAAGTTGAAAGAATGGAGTAAAACAGTACATGGCAACCTAGGTATGCAAAAACAGAGCATCCTTAACCAGCTAGCTGAGCTGGACCTGATACAAGATCAGAGAACCCTATCAGATGATGAGTCCTATTTAAGAGCAGTATTGACAGTGGAGTTTGAAGAAAATGCCAAGAGAGAGGAAGTGGCTTGGAGGCAAAGATCTAGGTCCTTGTGGCTCAAAGAAGGGGACAAGAATTCAAAGTTCTTCATAGAACTGCTAACTGTCACAAGAGGTATAACAATATTGATAAACTGATCATCAATGGTTCCAATGTGACTGAACCAGCTGAGATCAGAGATGAAGTTACTACTTTCTACCAAAAACTTTACACTGAGACAGAAGTATGGAGACCTCAGTTCAACCCTAGAGTTCAATCTAGGATTGATGATGAAGATAATGCAGCTCTGCAAGCCCAATTTGAAGAGCAGGAGATAAAAAAAATTGTGTGTTCTCATGTGCAGGTGATAAGGCACCAGGCCCTGATGGCTTCACAATGGCCTTCTTCAAACAGTGCTGGGAAGAGATAAAACAGGAAGTGGTAGCTGCTATCCAGAATTTCATGATCAGGGCTACTTTGAAAAAAGTCTCAATGCCCTTTGCATAGCCCTGATCCCCAAGAAGGTGGGAGCATCCGAATTGAAAGACATCAAGCCAATTAGCTTGATTGGGAGTATCTACAAAATCATATCAAAGATTTTAACAGAGAGACTCAAGAAAGTTATGCCAAAGCCAGTGGATGAGCAACAAATGGCCTTCAAAAACATAAAGGGCAGGCAAATCATGGATGCAATTTTGGTGGCTAATGAACGTGCGAACATGAGATACAGATCCAAAGTTCAGGAATTCTATGCAAGCTAGATATAGAAAAAGCTTATGATCACTTGAATTGGGAACATATGTGGAGAACATTAAGGAGGATGGGGTTTGGCAACACCTGGATAAAATGGATGAGGTTCTGTATAACTACAGTGAAGTTTTCAATTTTGATTAATGGCACTCCAACTGGCTTCTTTCCCTCTGAGAGAGGGCTGAGACAAGGAGACCCCCTTTCTCCTTTTCTCTTCATTTTGGCCATGGAAGGTTTAAGTGATATGCTAAAGAGTGCTCAGGTGAATAACAGAATCAGGAGTTTCATTGTGAATGAAGGAAACTCTCTGGGGATGTCTATTTCCCATTTACAATATGTTGATGACACCTTCCTATTTTGTGAAGTAGAGAAGGAACAGCTAAAACATCTAAGGGTTATCTTCATCTTGTTTGAAGCAGTTTCTGGACTTCATATAAATTGGGGAAAGAGTTTTATCTACCCTGTGAATGAAGTTCTAGAGATCAGTACTTTGGCAAACATTTTAGGTGGTAAGATAGGGGAGCCTCCCACCACCTATCTTGAAATGCCTTTGGGAGCTAAGATTAAGTCCATGAACATATGGAACTCTGTGGTGGAAAAGTGTGAAAAGAAGCTAGTTAATTGGAGAAGTCAATACTTATCCTTGCGTGGCAAAGTCACACTGATCAATAGTGTTCTTGATGCCATGCCAACTTACATGATGTCTCTTATTCCCATTCATGGGAAGATCATCAAAAAGTTGGATGCAATTAGGAGACTTTCTTTGGCAAGGAAATGGTGAAGGGGAGAAGTATCATTTGGTCAAGTGGGAGGCTGTCATAACAAACAAAAAAGAGGGAGGTCTAGGAATTAAGAATTTGAAAGCACAAAACAAGAGCCTTCTGTTAAAATGGCTATGGAGACTGGCAGCAGATGAGCAGGGCCGATGGAAGGAAATCATCATTGCAAGATATGGTAGGGAAGGACCATAGACTACTCAGGAAGTAAAAACTCCTTATGAAAAGGGACTATAGAGGACTATCAGAAATCAGTGGCCAAAAATGTGGGGCAATTCTATGATCAAAGTGGGTAATGGTAGAAAGACCATGTTCTGGAATGATGTATGGGTGGGGCAAACACCTCTGAGGCAACAGTTTCCAGACATCTACAACCTCAACAGAGGTTAGCTACAATCTCAGAGGTCAAAAATGCACAAGGTTGGAATTTTTCCTTCAGAAGATTCCTTAATGACTGGGAAGTGAAGAGAATGATTCACTTCTACAATACCTTGGAACAAGCTAAGAGTCTCAATTTTGAGGAAGACAGATTGTTATGGAAGATGGACAAAGATGGCAAGTTCAAGGTGAAAGCAGCCTACAAGCTACTGAATATCTCAGCTGAAACCAAGGAATGGTGGCCTTGGAAGATGATCTGGAAAGGGAAGATACCTCATAAGGTGGCCTTGGAAGATGATCTGGAAAGGGAAGATACCTCATAAGGTGGCCTGTTTCACTTGGCTAGTTGCAAATCAAGCAGTTCTGACTCAGGAAAACCTTATGAAAAGGGAAGGCAATTATGCTCCAGATGTTTCTTTTGTGAAGCTGAAATAGAGACAGTAAATCATCTTTTTCTGCATTGTAAAGTGACTAAGAAATTATGGCAATGGTTCATTAATTTGAGGGGTATTGGATGGGCCATGCCAAGGCATACTGCTGAAGTACTAGCATGCTGGAATAGAGATGGAAATCAGTCAAGACACAAGGAGAGATGGAAGATTGTCTCTGCCTGCATCTGGTGGACAATTTGGAAAGAGAGAAATCAGAGATGTTTTGAGAACAAGAGCATTCCCTTCCAAAGTATAAAGACGAACTATTTAGCAACATTTTACTTTTGGTGTATCCACTCTGTACGTAAGGATATAGGGGACATTACCCTTTTTTAGATAGTTTATAAGGGATATAGATGATAGATTTTGTTTTGGGCTGTCCTTTCATTACTTTTGATTTAACTATGTAGGAGCACACTATTGGTGTGCTCCTTTTGTTTATAATACCAATTAACCTTCTAAAAAAAAAAGGCATGCCAATGTCCAAAAACATGTGGGTTATTGCAATGAGCTATTAAGTTAAGGAGCCACTGTGCTTTTCTAGCTCTCCTTGTGATTCCATATTGATCCATGAATGCTTTATCAACCCCCTTTTCCAAATGTTCTCAGCATCATAGATATATCCCTCAGAACATACTAAGGGAAAAGGCGGAAAATTAAGAATCTCACTAGTCTAGACATGCTAATTGTCATATTTACTTAGAGCTAACTAGTCTCCTATTCTCAACTTTATATTTTGCATAGCTCAACTGCTTAAGGAAGCAGACCTGCATGTCTTCCATCTCCATTCCAGTCATGTTTGAGAAATAGAAACGACAGTTACTAATCAAAGGCATCCATAAAGATCATCATAAGTTGGAGTTACAGGTAACTTAATCACGTGGATTGTTTGTTCTATATACCTGTGCATCTGCCGTTAGGATTCTATTTTGGATTAGTTGGACAAAATCTGATACAGTACATTTGATGATCTCTATTTTCTGCTTTTTGTATCTTTCTCCCTCCCCACCCCACTTTTTCTGTCTCTCCTACATTCTTTCCTCTTCTTGAAGTAGCATGGCTCACCAAAACAGTTTACTTCCATTGTCTGTCTAAGGATAAGACAGAATTTCTGAAGATATACTAGGAGTATATGTGAAAGAATTTGAGTTACGCGTCTCCTCTAATACAGAATCAATACCCAAGATGTAGGGTACTTCATAGATAGAAGAGATGAGACCTTAGAAAAAATCTATTCACTCAACTGTATACACCTCCATTCATGCACCATCACTGAAGTATATTTTACTACTTATTTCCAAATTGCAATGAACAAAACAATTGTCACTCAGAGACATGACAGAAACATCATGCTGCATCGGACCAACAATAATCAAACTTATCACTGAACAACAAACACAAAAATAACGACTTCCATCTTATCTACATCATCCTTCAAATCTAGTATTCACATTACACTTTCAAGGATCAGTTTGACCAATTTCAAAGTTAACCTGGACATAGATATTCTACTTTTGGAAACAAAATTTGAGATTTAGAAAATATTACACGTTTTTTCTTGCCTGAAAAGTATAAGAAGAATACTTAGAAGTTACAACATTCTTAGTCAGATTGAAATAATATTTGACTATCAGGAAGTAAGAAAGTGATGAACTTTTTGGGACTAAGAGAATTAACTTTATCCATCTAAATCCAAAATTCCAATAGATAAAATAATCATCATAATTAGCAATGATGATTAGAAAATCACAGTGCTGAATAAGAACTACAGTACCTTGTCACCAAATACAAAAATCAAAATTTATTTAAACTATCTATATACAACATCTAAGATAATTTTTTCTGCACTTTTAGATCAAGTCTAAAGTTGATGACAAATTAGAAAATTGAGCTCAAGTGCTCTAGATTATGATAAGAAGCACTAGTACAGTTATTTTATTCGAAAAACAACAATCTTAAGACATAATCGTCATTTATTACCTTGATTTGAGGTTTCATCAGCTTCATGATGAATTCTCGGCCTTTTTTTGGTAGGTGAAGTATTCTTCTGCTGCTCATCCAATAAGCTAAAATGATTACCAGCCATCCCTCCATCACTAATGTTGATGGCAGAATCCTCTTCACTTGCACCGGTTCTGATGAAATCTGAGCTGAGTTTATTAGCGAACTTTTGAAGCTGAGCTTCTGACCTACAATTGCACTATCTCCACTGAGTGTTCATAGAAACCAAAAGTAACAGAAATTGACCTACGATATTAGATGACAAGAATCTGGACTGGATGGGGAGGAGGAAGTCAATAAAAGGAGCAATATCATTACAATACCTCTTCAGTTCAGCTTCTAACCGTGAGTGATTATTATATGCTTCAATGAACTTCTTGACCTTCAAAGTAATCCTGGGGGAAAAGCCAGGATTGGATGGACAGGACGTAAGGAAAAGGTATATCCAGACTCGAATGAAATTTTTTTGAAATGCTATATAACAAATATCGAACCTTTTACATTCCTCCTTTTCCTTGAAAAGTTCCATCTCTAGTTCCTGATTTTTTGAAGCTAGACTTTCTGCCTGACAAGTTGTCTCTTCAAGGTAGATCTTCCAAGTTCCAACCCAAAAAGAGAAGTATTGATGAATAAACTTGAAATGTTAAGAGCAAGGAGCAAAATAATGTGTTAAATAAAAGGGGAAGGGCACAAAGAAAGGAAGTAGCATAGTCTGTTGAAGAAAGAAGAGAGTGGAATGGAGGCAAGTAAACATTAATGAGAGCCTTTACATCTGCTAATGGCAAATGAATAAAGAGACAGAAGAGGAAAGACTTCCCTAAGTTAGTACAGAAGATTAAAGATTTGAGCTTCTAACTTAGGTCAGAAACTTCACTATTGCTGCGATCGAGGACCAGCAGTGGCAAGAGAGGGTAGCTAATTTAAGAAGGAAAAGCAATCCAAAAGCCAGAAGGGTTATTCTAGACTGTCAAGGCGTTCTTTGGCAGCTTATACCCTTTCCCTTTCTTTTTAGTATAGCTTAGTCGTCTATGAAGTGGTTTAAAAACCATGGTCTCAGGTTCAAATTTCACAGAGGCAAAACCACTAGGTGATTTCTTCATACATGTTCAAGCCTTGTAGGACAAAGTTACCCAGTAGTGCTAGTGGGAGGTAGTGGGTACCCTGTGGAATTAAATGAGGTGCGCACAAGCTGGCCAGGACACCAGGGTTACTAAAAAAAGTGGCTAATATATGGCATAACAAATAACTTTATTAACAACCCCTCTATTTGAAACCGGTATCACTACCTGTCGCAAAATAAGAGATAAAATGTGCCCTACCTAGTGCTAATAGGTTCAAATTTTAAACAAGTGAAAAATACATGCCAAATATACTAGTACCCAAAATAGGACATAAACATACAAGTTCAAAACGGTAAGCAGAGAAAGCAAGGGAGATTAGCTGGAAAAAGACTTAAGACGAGACACATAGATGAAGTCTATTGGACTTATTTCCTCAAGATCATAAAACCATATTGACCTTCTAACAGATTGAAGTGCCCCACTTCTCGTATAATATTTGACTTTCCATGAAATACCAGCATAGCCGGATAGTGATACATGGATTATCAAACCACCGATTTCATTATCTTTATTATACCTTCGCAACACACACATGAAAGGGAAAAAAAACATTTATGGATGTAGCGATACACACATGTACATGTTAGACACATGTATTCATATTCCAATCAGATTTGGTATATAAATAAATAAAAGGATATATATAAATGCATATGATAACAAAATACCAAAGAGCATAACTAGCAAGCACTTGCTTAGAAATATAATTAAAGTAAGAATTCAGTGGAAAGACTATCTCCAAAATTATGCAAGCAGCGAGGATGTAAAAAATAAAACCAACCTCCAGTTCACGTTTTTCGTCATCCAACATATTGATTTCGGATTGCAACTGCCTAAGCTGCAACATATAGGATAGACAGAAATCACTTCAATAAATATATATAACGAGGATGTAAAAAAGAGTGGGCAAAAGGAAGGGCTGATGAACTCCGCAAGTACTAGGATAACAAAGTTATCCACTCCCTGTAGGCCTGTACCTGAAGGACATCTTTGGAATTGGAAGATAAATGTTGTTTCTCCTTCACATGATCTCCTGTCCCATCTGACATGTTCAAACTTCCAGAGATGTCACTTTGACCATCCGAATGATGTTTCATCCTGCGCTTTCTATCACTGCAATATGCCATATTCCTGATATTAGTCAAACATTACGAATTTATTTTTACAGACATTAGTCAAACACTATGATTATGGACATAGTATCAGGTCAAGATAAAAGAGAAATTAAATAATTTAGATTAACCATCTGAAAGTTGCATATTGTCTTTATCATGAAAAGCATACCGATTGTCCAATGATGCTCGCTAAAGGGGTTTAGAAATCTCAAGAAATAGGGAAGAGCCAATAACCTCTTTGCTTGTAAATATTCTGCGTTAGGGAGCAGCTGAAAGAATTCTCCTTATTTAAATTTAAAAACTTTAGGTCTTCTTACAGTGATCTCATTAACTGTATCGAAACAATTACCACAAATGGAATATAGCATATGCTACAAGATAAAACTGTCTAACTGGCGACAGAATAAATTCCATTTTAAGTAGCAATTAAGGTTTACATTTTTTAGAAGAGTAACTGTGTATTACATCCAAAAACAGTACTTAGGTAGAGTGCTGAAACCATATTTACAATTGGAACTCTAGAATGTTCCTATTTCTATCTACAATGAATAAAGGACATCAATGATAGATATAGTGTCATTAGAGTAGAACTGATTACACCAAGAACAAAGCAGTAATATAAAATTTAGCTTAATCTTCTGCACATCATTCTCTATGCCCTCATAGCAGCTGGAATTTATCTCCCTCCGTAGCAATTAAGGTTTACATATCTAACATAAATCATAAGGAAATGGATTCAAGCTCGGTCAGCTCCGGTTTAATTTCTGAGTGACCTGATAGTCGGTTCAACGTTTCCATCTAAATCCTGAGTATGTAATTTGTCAACAAAGACCTGTATATTATGTATTACTAAGTTCTAAAATGAAGTATACACAAGATATTGATAAACTTACCTCCTCTCAACAGACTCAGTAGGACTGCGCCCTGCAAAATAAATCAGAAGGAAATATTATACGAATGGAACAAAGCCATGAAAGAAGGATGAGAAAGAAAACCAGAGAATATATTAGCTCCTAATCTATGTGAACCAATGGCTACATCTAGCCAACATATTCACATGATCCCATAACAGAAATAAGGACCTCCAGCAAATATATTTCCAAGGAATGAATACTCTTAATCACTTAACTCATCCTTTCAGATGAGCAGGAGTAAATAAGTCTATAAAGATCGGACAACGACGCCAAAGTGAAAGTGAAAGAAACAAGCTCTGACCACGGGATGCATGTCTCTCTCTTGCATCTCTATCAGAGGAGTATCTGCCCACTGGAGAATGCCCTCTATCAGAGGAGTATCTGCCCACTGGTGAATGCACTCTACCAGAGGAGTATCTGCCCACTGGAGAATGTCCTCTACCAGAAGAGTATCTGCCCACTGGAGAATGCCCTCTATCAAGCGTCTCTCTCAAGTCACGACCACGAAAATCTCGCCTTTCTGCAATGGGATGACTATATTTTTAAGTGAACTGGACCCAGTAGTTGACTCAACATATTGATCAAATTCACACCAACAAAATCACCAAGAGTGAATAATAGATCTAATCTTACCAATACATCAAACTACATGAGAAACATATCAGTAAATATTTATACTGCCTTCCTGTGAGTTCCAAAAGGAGCCATAGAAACTACTGCTATCATACAATGAACAGATATAGATACCAGTTTTTTGAGTTTTTACCCAGAAGAGCTTCAAATATCATAGAACCAACAGAAGTAGTAGACATCCTTGCATCTTGATCAGTAAAAAAATTGCTACGGCACATATATCTGCTAGCAGCCGTATCAAAAGGATATAGTTTATCCAAGCCGCATGACAATATATAGGATAATAAACAGGCCTACTTGGACCAAAATACCATCCAACTGGTTCCTTTGAAGATTCATTCAAATATAAGTCACAAGGGAACACCGTATTCTCGAGGAATATATGAGTGAAGAAATTACTAGGGCACAGCATTGGTATGGTTCATCAAGCTGGCAGATGAGTAATATATGGAAGAGACTATGTCCAGAGAAACATATTCTGATCCCTCATGAGCTGCTGCTTCAAGATGCAATATGATAAACCAAGATGCTGAGAAAAATACCATAAGCAGCACAAAGATAAAGCAACCAGCAAATTCCTTTCTGATAAGAAATACTAAAACCTGTCAGTTGATAGGCATTTATTCACTGTCCAATAGAATAACCTAAAGTGGGAACTTTCTCCCTTCAACTCAGTAACATCACCAATTTGAGTACACAGATACAACACTTGGATCTCTTAAACCTGAATTTTGACCCAAAAATACATAGCAGAGAAGTGCCAAAAAAGCTTCATAATAGGAAAAAACCAAAAGTTGCAAAAAACAAAGCAGAAAAAGGTAGAAATACTACATACAACCAATCAGAATTTATGATCAAGATATGGATACTTTTCTGCTCTTTGGATAGGTGACTTATGCATTTCCAATAATTATAACTTTTTCAGTTTTCTCTAGTCTCAAATTATTTGGAAATGATTGACAAGAAAAATGGGAACTGACACGGAAGGTAAGAAAAAATTCCTGATATCTGATGTACTTTTACAAACCATATTGTTTCTCTTTCATTACTTAAAGAAATTTTACAATCTACTACTCTAAAAAATGTTAAATATAAGAAACAAAGACAAATGAAAAATGAAGCGAAATGCAAGATGATACTTTTTCAACTCTTTACTCTTATATTGATGAACCAGTCGGAACAATTAGTTAGAGGAAGCAACAATCTCAACAAACCGGCAAAGTTATGTTTGGCGTGAAAAGCTTTAGAGTTTTTGACAAGGCATTGCTCGGAAATAGTATGGAGACCAGGAACTGAGGAACATACTTTGTAGGGGGAGTTGATCGCAAGAAAATATCAACGAAAAGGGGGATAGGTGACTAAAAACAACACGCTACCTTATGGATGCGGACTATGGATAAATATCTCGGAAGGATGGGAAGCTTACAATGGCATCGTTACATCAAGGACTTGGAACGGTAAGTGTTGGAAGTAGAGTTAATATTTGGGGCAACAGGTGGTACAGAGAGAGCACGCTGTGGATTGCCTTCCCATCTTATATAAAATCTCAAGCCAGAAAGAAGAATGTGCAACAGATCTGAGGACACAAGGAGGAGGAGTTCTGCAGGACATGAGAATTAGAAGGAATTTATTAGGAAGTAGATGAATTCCAGGGACTGTGAAATGCTTCACGAAGAGAAGACAACACTCAATATACAGGATTGGGGTGAGGAGAACTAGAGTAGTTTTCATTAATGTCATACTACCACAAGTTTTGACAAGAGGAAAGTCTGGTTTTCTGCATATATTGCTTTGGATTCTGAGGCACCCAGAAAGTAGACAGATTGCTTCTTCGCTTGATTGGCAATAACGGAAAATTATTTGACAGATGAGAACTTGACAAAGAGGAGGATTACATATGTAAATTGGTACTTTCTCAGCAGATATGAAGGTGAAGATGTGGATCACCTCTTGTTACATTATCAAGTGGCTACAGGATTACGGTAGGTTGTCTTGAATTGGTTCGGGGTGCAATGACAATGACGAGTTCAGTGAAGCATGCCTAAAAGAGCCGTCTTTAGAAGAAAGAAGATACATCTATGGCAATTGGCATGACATGTTCCCCTTAGGCATCATATGAATTTTGTTTTAGGACAAAAGAGTTCTGAGATAAATATAATGGCTGTGTCTTGGTTAAAAAAAATATGACTTTTTGCATCAAAGGAATATCCTCTTATTCTTGGTGTTTAGTGCACCGATAAGATTCGCAGATTGTAGTCATTTGTAGAGTCTTGGCTAATACTGAACATTCAATCAAATTATTAACATCCTAGTTTGAAGATATATTTCAAGTCAAATTTTCTCCTATCAATTCCACAAATTAGCAGATAAAAAAGAACATAGCCAGGTAAAACCAAACCGAGGGAGTATAGCTGTATATGGTAAGTGTTGAACAAGTAATAATGGAGAAATAACAAAATTACCGCCACCGCCACCGGAATCGGAGAAACGACGGAGCTCAGCATTGCCATGAGCGAAAGAGCAAGTCTGACGATGACAACGACCTCTCTGATAAAGCATGCATAGTTTCGTTTTATACAGCTTCCTTTCCACCATCATCGATTTTGTATACAAAATTATTGAGATTTGCCGCAGAGAAATTCTCAGCTCACAAGAAAACGGATCGATACAACCGAGTAAAATCCAGAGTTCTCACAACCCTAATTTTTGGACACCAGCTCAATAGTTTACGGATGGATATAAATGTACACTACCACTTTATTTAGAGTTATTTTTAAAAATATTTTTTTATTTTAAATATTCACATTAAAATTAATTAAATTAAGCATAACTTTATTTAGAATTAATGATGGAACATATATATTTGTTTAGAGGAAAATTCTTAAAATGCCCCGCAATTTACATCGATTTATCTTCAATGTATTATTATTTTCTATCTCATCACACGTACCAAACAATTAAAATTATAATGTAGAAATTTGATGTGTTATTATTTTTTATCTTATTACGCGTATCAAACAATCGAAATGCAACGCTCAAAACTTAGTAATAAAGTAAGGTATGACAAAGCAAGCAATTAGAGTCACACGATCATGCCACGTGTCATCATCTCTTGTGTCCAAAGCAAGGTAAATAAAAACAGTAAAATAAAAACGGTTACGCCTTTAACATCTTCATGCTGTGTCGACTCGCCAACTCACCTTTCTCAACTCGGCCGAGTCGAACCGGTTCAACTCATTCATCGGCTCACCGCACCGTCGTCATTTTCCGGTCAAATCTCTCCCTGTTAAATATTCCGTCGTAAGCCCTACGTCTTTATCGATCTTCGTGAAGTGCAAATCTTCCTCCTCCTACTCGGCGGTCACCGGGAGGCTTATGCCGGTGGAGATGAGTTCTAATCCGATGACGGCGTCGACGGTGGAGGATTTTGTTCACGTTGATGGAGAAGCTGCTAATTTGAATTCGGAAGGCTCGGAAGCGAGTGTTGTGGAGGAACAAGGAGCTGAAGAGGTAATTTCGGCGAATGTAGAAGGTGAAAGAGAAGGATATGAAAGGAAGGTTTTGCCGGAGGAATTGGCGAGGAGTGCGATGATGCTAACTTGTGATTCTTCTGCTGATGGAGGCATTTGCGATGTGTATGTTGTTGGCACTGCTCACGTTTCTGCGGTAAATTTACTGTTTTTTTTAATTGCTTGCTAGTATTCACACTTGAAGTACTTTTTATGCATAAGGCTTCTTAAGATTAGTATTTAATTTTGGTATAATCCAGCTTCCCAGTAGCAGAGATGGAATTAGTAGATCATCAATGACAGTTTGCTGAAATGATGCTCTAACAACATAGGATTATTATTAGATGTCTCGTGAGCATTGTGGATGAGATATTGTTTAGTCTTGTATTTGAATCAACATCAGCTGGTGCATAGTTAAATCGACGAATAGGATCGACACTTCTTGAAGTTAAGTTAACAGTAGAAGAAGTTACATAAGGCAACCTTGAATAAGCTCCCAGCCTCATCATATAAACTAAGCTTGTATGAATATGTACTTTCTTTATTTTCATGCCTTGTCTTTCTTATTTTCTCCTTTATCTTGCTTAGGTTGATAAAGTTTGAAGCTTTATATGTGACCTATATTGACCTTTAATCCAGTTAATTGTTCATATTAAAGAAATTGATGATGTAATACTGATTGAGTTATAAAGGGTGTATAATCATCTTAACTTTACTACGCATGGTTACAGGAATCCTGCCAAGAAGTTGAAGCAGTGATGAATTTCTTGAAACCAGAGGTCGTACTTCTAACAATCGCCCGTGGTGCATGCTATATTTTTCTCTTTTTTATGTGTTGAACGTCAGTTGTCTGATTGATACTGGATTGTTGATGATAGGTTGTCTTCTTGGAGTTATGCTCAGGTCGGGTGGGTGTACTTACACCTCAGAATTTAAAGGTCAGTCTTTCTATTGGCAGGCTCTCTTTTTATTATTCCAGAATTCATGCAGTTTGCAGAGAGCATTGGAAACAGAGAATTTATTCGTTTAGGAGAATATCCAGCATTTTGGTAACTATTGTTTAAAAATAATTATAGAATTGTTTCCTAGCTGGTATAAGGAGTCCTTTAAAGAAAAAGGATCAAGTTTCAGTCTTTCAGAGTTGATGTACATATGTATTCAGTGGCGTACGCAGTATTTCTCGCAAGCGGTGTCAATATTAAAGATGTGAAAAAATGAATACTACAGTGACATCATATTTTAGAAAACTAAGTTCCAGTTACATTACAAAGTAAAATATAAATTCAAATGAACCGTAGATGAATTTAATTTTATAGAATCCAATCCCCCCCAAAAAAATTGATAAATATTTTCTAGAAATTCCAACTAAAATAGGAAAAAATGAAAAAATATTAAAAGAGCTTAAAATTAAAAGAGCAGCACGCAAGACATTTAATCTTCAAAAACTGCAAAGCAACTGTAATCTCCAAATATTACAAATTGTAAAATGAAAACTTTTTTTTCAATTGTTTCTTGGTATACGAGCATGAAAGAATCCGCCTTTTGTTCTCAAACGAGAGGTTGAAAGAAAGTTTAGAAAGCCAGCTAGAAGCTCAAGTGAATCTCAAATAAATGAATAATTTTTTCAAACTTACAATTTTAAGTTGTTCGAGTAATCCAATTTCTCAACAATATTAAAGCATTTATTGATTGCTAGTCAAACTTGCACTTAAATACTATACTAGCAGATTTTTAAATTCAATGAAGTTGGCTAGTTGTATTAGTTTCTCCATTTTAAGCATGCTGTTGAGGGCTCAAGCCTTGTTGGCTTCTTCATTTTTCCAGAAAAAGACTTAAAACTTCAAAATTTTATGTTGTTGAGTGGGGTTGAACACATAACCTCAAGTAAAACACCGAAGCACCTTACCAGTAAGCTACTGAAGGCATTCTGTCAAGCAGTGTCATCTCTTTAGTATTTACTCCATACTTTCTTTTGCATCATATTATATATATAGAAATTTAACATTACCAGTTTAAAAAAAAAATATATATATATATAGAAATTTAAAAATTTCTTGACCAAGCGATGTCGGATGACACCCCTTGGATTCTCGTGCCTCCGCCCCTGTGTGTATTATTTCAATGTTGTAATGGAGGATTATGATTTGATTTCTGAATCCTTGTTGCTTCTTTGGTGCTTTCATGCAACCTTATAATAGGAGGTTATTCCTACGCTCTTCCTTCTCCACCTTCCCTCATCTTTGGGAGGTGAAGGCATGACTGGAGATGGTAGACTGCAGGTGGGAAAGGACGGAGTGTACTTTAGCTTGAAATATTTCTTTTCCTCCTATTTTATAATGAAAAAAAATCAAAAGAAGGATTTGTTTGCTAAACACTAATAGTTGAAACTAATAATGTGCAATGACAGAGTGAGGTATGTGTCAGAGGGTTAAAAAAATGTGATTTCTCCTCTAATTTAAAATCAGGTACTTTGAAGCATTCCCATGGTTGGGGTAGGACAAACCAGTTTCTTGGATTCTCCACTGATGATCCATGGAGTTTACATGGAGAGTTGTAGGTCCTCTAATCTGGTTTTGTTTTTCTTCTTTGGAGAAACATGAGGTTGCTGATAATGGCTGATCAGATTCATAGTTAGGATAGGAAGTTATGTTTTTCCTAGCATAGTTTTAGTTTTTCCAAACCAGTGCTTTGGACGGCGAAAGGCGACAAGGTCTGCCTCGCCAAATTTTGAAGTGTGGCACCAATTAATACCAAAAAATTAAAATATTTAATTGCATATATAAATAATCAAAATCTCAATAGCACTAACATATTAGCAAATACTTCAATTTAAAAACTGAAAATAGATAGTACATACTAAAAGTCTAGAACTTGAATGAGAATAAAACAAAACAAAAGTCAA
This sequence comes from Solanum appendiculatum, assembly GCA_018342035.1. NCBI lineage: Eukaryota > Viridiplantae > Streptophyta > Magnoliopsida > Solanales > Solanaceae > Solanum > Solanum appendiculatum. The sequence goes on along the minus strand of JAGDQO010000503.1, from coordinate 699,627 downwards.
AACAGTAAGGGAAAAAACAGAGGTAGAAGTAACTCGGAAGTCTGAAGAAGAAGGAGGAAAAAGAAACAGAGGAAGAAAGCTGGAGAAGAAAAGAAGAAGAAATACGTATTGGTTGAACTTTAGGGTCACCGAAAAGTCTAGTCAAGTCGACTGGTTGGAGTCGCAGTCGCAGTCTAAGAGTGCAACCGTGCAAATTTGGAAAGAAAACCCTAAAATTACCTTTTAACTTTTAAAACCCTAAATTGGATGCCTTTAGTTTAAGAAAATACAAAAGGCGGCACCTTTCTCGCCATTGCCTTTAGAAGATCGCCTCGCCACAAAGCTAATAGGCGATGAAGGGTCGCCTCGCCTCTCGCCATTGGCGACGAGGCGATAATAATGTCTGCTTGAGTTCATTGGATGACAGAGGTTTGACATTCTTTTGGGTATTGAACTTTGGGAACTCGTTTAATTAGATCGATTTTCAAGCTATATGAATCTCCAGGTTTTTCTCTTATAATTGTTTGATAATTGGAATCAAATTCTGCTGGATTGACTTTTGGGTTCCATTTGGTCAGGCTTGAGCTTTTTTGGCTGGTGTTTTTTGCACTATGTATACTTATTTTACTATCTTGAGTTTTGCATCCTACATAACGAAGACAACTACATTAGATGTCTCCTCTCTCCCCAACCCCCAAAAGAAGAGGAACTTTCAGCAGTGAGGAGGCATGCTCCTTATTTTCCTGTCATTATTGTTAACTTCTATGGATTCCTCAAATTTGAAGCACATGCATACATATGTAGACATCATCTGTTCGTGGCAAACTGGTGTCACTTGTGATTGTCTCACAAGTCACATTAGTATTTCGTATACACATGTTATGTCGCCACTTTTCTCTTTCCTTTATGTTTTGCAATTCGGATTCATTTATTGGAAATCTTAAATTAAAATTACTAAGGCATATCAAGAGATTAACATGTTCCAGTGGACTGGCCATGAGAAAAATCCAGATTCAATCAAGGGTGTATCTGATGTGTATGTTATTATGTCAATTCGGTCATGGACATAGATGAAAAGTGAAATGACCTTTTGATATAGGCTATACCAGAGAACTGTACTCTCTCTCTCTCTCTCACTCTTTTGTGCATATGTTTTTTCGACATCATGGTATTAATGTCTTTATTTTCTAAGCGAACATATACACCTACTTTTTTCTTTCGATGTTATAGAATCAGATAAGTATATTCTTAAGATTCTGTCCTTGCTTGATTTATCATTCAATTTGAGTATTTATATTTGCTGGTGTTTGTATCATTTTGTTTTATTTTTGTTTTGATGAAAGATGTTATGGTGGATCCATTTTCTCCTCTTTTGGTTTAATATCTAACATACCTGATTCTGATATGGCCAGGTACCAACAATGGGAGAAATGGTGGAGATGTGGAAGAAAAATCAAAATCCGTTTGGGATACTCTACAGCTGGTTTTTGGCCAAGGCATGACCATAATCTCAAAAGTCGTCCTTACAGTTCGGATGTGCAATGTTACTCCTTAACATTAGTGCTGTGGAATGCTGATCACTCATTGAATCTACGTTGTGTTTTAGGTTGCTAGCAAGCTTGAGGTTTTTCCCGGGGCAGAGTTTCGTGTGGCATATGAAGAAGCAATGAAGTACGGTGGTAAAGTGATTCTTGGTGACCGTCCCGTGCAAGTAAGACATTCTCACTCATTCCCTTATTAATTGGTCTGTTTGCTTCTGTGTCTCAGAATTGATCATGTGCATCCCTGCTTTAACTGGATAATGATTTTACATCACCACATGTCCCCTGTGATAATGGAAAAATTGAGATTGCTGTCCTGTTGTGTCCCGTGAACATCAGAGTTGATAAGTACGAAGCATTTCATCCTCGTCTCTCTCTCTTCTCTCCCTTCCCTGAGATAATTACTAGAAAATGTTAGTCATCTGTGTTATTGAATAGTTTACTCTGCTTATTGGATAAGGGCTATTAGAGACAAACGTGTTTGATGTTCTAGAAATTCATTTCATTCCAGATGAATCAGCAAACAACAACAGCAACATGCCCAGTATAATCCCACTGATGAATCAGCAAAATAAATCAAAATTCCTCCAGATACTGCTGCACTGATCCTCTCTCTCTCTCTCTCTCTCTCTCTCTCTCTATTCTCTATCTATCTTTTTTCTAATACACTAGAGTACCACTTTCATGGAGCAGATCTCTATAAACATATGGGATTTCTTATGCATGATTTATCCGCTTACAATTACACTTTCTTTGGTAGCAGATTCCACATGAAAAAAAAAACAGTTTTGCATACTCACTGTTGCTTTGCTCGGTATCTTTGGTTTTTTGTTTGTTTTTCAGTATAATGAATTGTTGTATCTGTATTATGAACAGGTGACATTACGAAGAACATGGGCAAAAATGCCACTTTGGCACAAGACAAAATTGGTGTACTCTCTATTATTCCAAGCAGTTTTTTTACCAAAGCCTGAAGATCTCGTCAAAATGGTAGGTTTTTGCATAAGATTCTATGGGATTGTCCCCAAGTAATTTCATTTATGAAGAAGAATATCTTATGTTACTTATGGCAATCTATTTTTGGTGGGCAGTTGAAGGACATGGATGATGTTGACATGTTGACTCTTGTGATTCAAGAAATGAGCAAGCAGTTCCCTACTCTTATGGATACCCTAGTTCATGAGCGAGATCAGTTAGTCCTCTCACTTGCATACAATTCCCCCCCCCCCCCCAAACACACACAAGAAACCTCCTCCCCACCCCCTGCGAGGTCTGTTGGTATGCTACCAGTTCGTTTTGCTGCCTGTTTGTTCTATGGTCTTGCTTTGTGAATTCAAGGTGATTACAGTTGTTTACTGGCTTTGAGTCTAGAACGAGGAACATACTGTCAGGTCTGGCATTCGTAAAGATTTTAGAATTAGATGGCTTTTGTATGACCAAGTCATTCCAGATCAAAACATTGAGAATGCTCTGATTTTTGCTTCTATGTCTTTAGATATTCTTTCTTAGTGTGGGTTGATATAACGTTTGATTTTAGGCTGTTAGACAATGTCTTTTTGCATGTAGATTCAAATAATATGAGTAAAGGGACTCATATGTCTGTGAGGTCTGGAGCATGAGAGTGGTGCTCTATCTCACTGGTGTGCTCCTTTAGGTGAAGGGTTAATGAGTGTTTTCTCAAGGAATCTCCGTGTTTCATTGCTTGTCACTTCTACTCTCCCCAGAGAATTATTGCTTATCACTTCCTTTGTTTGCTTCTAGTTTTCCCAGAAATAAAGCCAGGGTTATTATAGTACTCCCTTAGATTGAAGTGAAATTTCAATATTTTATGGCAGTAACAGACTTTAACCCCCACCCACCCAACAGAAAATAATGGGGGTAGAGTGCCAAGAAAAAAGCCATCGATGTACTAGTTTGTGATTGTTTGGTTGGACTAAAGAAAAGAGGATATATCTTGCTTATACGCTTTAGCTTAAATGTCATCAGTCTTTGACTAATTCAGCGATAGTAGTGTAATTACCAATGATTTAAAAGTCCTATGTTAGTGCTTGGAACAAATTGTTTCATTTGTCTAATTAAGCAGACTAGTAGTAACATCATTCTTCCGGTCTTGTAAAATAAAATTTAAAATGTAGCGTGAGTGTTTGAACCAACATTTTGGCTATGACATTTGATAATCTTGAAGTAATTACTTGTACCACCTAACGAATCTGAATAATCTCCCCCTCTTTGCAGGTTTATGTCATCAATGTTACTAAAAGTTGCCCGGGAACACAGCTCTGTTGTCGCAGTTGTTGGCAAGGGTCACCTTCCAGGAATCAAGAAGAACTGGATGCAACCTATTGAGGTAATAGACATTTCTTCTTGTTGACAATTTCAGTAAGACTTGTATATCCTCTGTTGTGCATCGCAAAATATATGAAAACAGAACTTGATTTGATTTTTGCTATTCACAGTGTAAGATTCGATTTGAGCTTCTTACCCATAAATTATTGAGGGCCTCTTGTGTACTTATTTGCTGCCACAGGTTAAGGAACTACTATCAATACCGTCACCCAAACCTCTCATTTCTGTCGCGAAGATTGTGACAACCCTTGGAGTTGCAGTTGCAGGAGTGGCCATAATATCTGGCATTTACGTTTCAAGCAAGAAATAATCATCAGAGGTTTTAGATCCAACTGTCGGTAGGGTGTTGAATATGAACATCATCAAGGCTATCTCTTGTGACTTTCCAACATTTGAGGGCCATGAACTGTTACTACTTCTCTTATGCATTTGAAGAGTTCAGTACACTGAGAAAAGGAAATTGTCATTTTGCTAATTTTCCTGTGGACACCCCAAATAGAATATCTAAACTCTAAACAGTTGGATGTGGCGCGAATAATGAGAATTACTTTTTGAATAGCCCGTCGTTTGTTCAATTCACATCTCTTATGATCTCCCCTACCCAGTTTCACGTCGTTTATTTGGTCTAGATGTTGCAAAATTGTTCCTTTTAGCAACCTCTAAATACTAAGATTAGAGATTAATTATTTTCAAATTTTCGATGGTTAGCAACTATGGGTGTATTTGAGTTATTGTGTTAGTGGCAGGATTCATTTGACCCCAACTACTAGTAACGAAGGATCAATCAAAAGGACATTTTTATTAGTTACATGCTTAAGGAAACAAATTTACAACGTAAACAATAAAGGTTTCCCCATCATAATAAAAAGAACAGAAAAAAACTTATTCACCACAGTGATCCAATCCCCTTCAACATAACAATCCAAAAATTATTAAAATCTTGAAAGAAAAATAGCTCATCAAAGTTTTTTCTTAATTTCTGAAGGCACAATGTTTTCGAATTTCCCCTGCTTTTCCAGTAAGGACTCCAATTTGTCCCATTTTCACCATTGATTCACCAAAATCCTTGAAGAAAGTTGATCCATGTGGATTTAATTGTGACAACACGTAATCTTTCGTTTGAGTATCTGTAAGGAGAGCTGCATCAGACGCGAACAACCCTCTTCTTTTGCTAACCATAGTGTAATAATCAGTGTCGAAACTCTTGAAACTTCCAGGGTCCATTTCAACTATTGTGGTCACATCTCCAGGTTTACATTTGATCTTCAAACGATTAATGTAGTTTTGGTCCATGTTTGGATCCATGTCACCTTTACCAGTGAAGTTGTACAAACGGCTTGAAAAGGAAAAGCAATGTGACATCCCTATTGTGTGTCCTCCTATGTAGACAATAAGGAGAGGCAAAAAAAGAGTAAGGATATTACATTAGTCGAAGGGTGGTCAGTTAAACAACCTTTAGACGAATATTACAACTTCTTATATATGTATATGAAATATTTGAATATTCTTAGCGAAATTTCTAATGTAGTTTTATTATGATGTAAATGGAAACTTACCTGATAGAACAACAAGGTCTTTGACATTTAGTCCCAATGCACCAAATGTAGTTTTGAGAGTAGTGAAGTTATCAAAAGGAGTTGGTAGGTTTTTTGAGGCTTCTGAGAGAATTGAGACTCTTCCATCTCTCCTTCCTAAGGGGACTGGCCATGTTGGTCCATTGATCTGTTTTACAACGATACATGACATTTTATTTTGATCGGACTGAAAAAGAAAATATATATGACACATAAATTGAGACAGACAGAATAATTAGTTACCAGTGAAACAGCGTCACGAGCAGCTAAGGCTAAAATATCTGAGCAAGATACAATGCCAGGACACTCTTTCTCTAAAGCAGATTTAGCAGCATCTATCACTTGGAAACCTCTTAGGCTTTGATTTGGAATTGCATCTTTCTCTGCTCTATTTCCTTTTGTTGAATTTAGTAGCACTGATCCATCACAACCCTACAAAAAAAAAGTGTAAAAAAAAAAAACTATATATATACTCCATCTGTCTCAATTTATGTGACATTTTTCGTTTATCAAGAGTCAGTTTGATTAATCTTCGAGGCGAATGCATTAAATAGTGTTGCTTACCCTAACAAAACAATCATGAAAATGCATTCTTAACAAAGGGGCAGCCAAAGTAGGAGCAATAGAAATGTAGTGCTTTGTTGTTTCTTTCACAATTGCTTCCACATTTGGACATGTTTTCTTGTAGAATCCTACTTCTACACCTTCACAATTAGTAGCAACCAAAAAAAGTTGAAGAATGAGAAATGAAAGAAATTTTAATGTTGCCATTATATTATTTTTTTGGAGAAAATTAAAATCCTGAAGTGATTGATGATTGGAACACACAAATGCATGCTCTTTAAATAGGAAGCAAATCATGATACTAATCCTTTGATTTATTAAAATGGTAGAGTTGGTAATGGAGAGTTGATTTTAAATATTTTAGTAGTTAGCACCTTCTAAGCTAAGAAGTTTTTTTTTAATGTTAGTTCTTTTTGTTAATATATAGTGTAGCTAGTATATATTTCGATCGTGAAAATATCAATTTAGGAGACTTAATTAATATATAATCATGCTACTGTTGAGTGGTTGATTAGTTAATTAAATTGTTCTAACAGAAGATTCGATACTCTCTCTATCAACCATATCAAGTGCTATCCATGCAAGAATACCCTACTACGACCGATACGGGTTGTGGTGCAGTGGGTGAGATTGCTCTTTTCTTAATTAGAGATTTTGAGTTCGAGCCTGAATATGAAAAAAATCTTATTGGGAGGGTCACCCCTTTAATGGGCACTACAGCCTACGGGGTGGTTTGGTAGCTAGTAAGAGACGCAATTTATTTGTATTAATTTATGCATAAGTTATATGCACTCAACGATATTGGATTTTGGTTGGACAATGTCGGTTTTTTTGAAATATACATAAAAATATAGCTACTTGGAATCAAAGTATCAAACCTAGGTATTTTCTATGACTTTAGATAATTCTACCATTCGACCATATGTGCACTTGAATGATATATTTCTCTCGTTTTTATTTATACTCTTCAACTGCAATTTCGCACTTTAAAAACTGACAGAATCCTTCAGATTCTATAAAAAAAATTGAGGAACTGCGTTGATTTTCTTTTTAAAAAATTATATTTTCACATATTTTTGAGCGAAAAATAAAACCATCGATTTTCTATAAAAAATATTATATATATAAACAACGGACTAGGTCGGTTTACTCTCAATTTTTTGGACCGACCTTGTCCGTCGATTTTGCATTGTTTTTATTAATGATTTCGTTTGTAATTTTGAAACCCGCACAACTAATATTACATGTTTAAATTATGACGATGACCGAAAGTAGACATAAGGGCACTCGTGCGAAGGACAATTATATGATTTAATTGTGTTACTTATTTTAGGCTTTGAAAGGGAGTCTTGGAGTAAAAAGTTGTCTTTGTGTTATGACCTATAAATCATAAATTCGACCTGTGAAAGTAGTTATTATTGTCTACATCACATTATTTGGTGTGCGACCTTTTCCTAGACTACGCTAATAGAAATACTTTGTGCATCAAACTTAATTTTTAATTAAAACACACTTATTTTAGGCACTATAACATGCATTATTCTACATTGCTACTCTTAACAACTAAAGAACTAGTTTACGTACATACCAACTCTCAACTCTATCTATGATTCCATATACACTAATACCTAAACTACTTATTCTATTATTTTCAAATATTTAATTTGTACAATGTATTGTTGACTTCATCTATATTAGTTAGTCATAATCTTATCATTCCAGCTTTTTAACTCATACGAGTTGTATAAAGTGACAGAGTTAGAATTTCGACTAGAGGGTGTCAAAATAAATATAAAAAAAAATTACATACAAGCTTATAAGGAGCGCAATATGTAATATATATACATAAAAAATATTTTTATTCAATGTAATTTTCCGACGTAGGGATACCAATCGACACCCCTTAATTACATGTGGCTCCGCCACTAGTTGTATTTACTTGTGACTGCTATAATAGTAGACGTATAACTCATATATGCATAACCGATGCATGCATGATTCTGACACGCTCAAAACTAGACATTTAGAGTCTAACTCGAATACCATTTTGAAACATTAAGACATTACATTACCTTATAAATAAGCTCGAGTGTGGAGGATTATCCGAAATCATATAAGAAAAGTACTACTCATACATTTAACCGATGTGAGATTCTAATAGAACGAAAATGTAGAATACTATAAATTTTCTAACCATATCCTAATTAAGTATTGAGGAGTGTATAAAAGGAATGATATACATGTATATGATTAGAATTTTAGTTTGTAGGAGAAAAATAAGGGAGTGGGTTGCAGATTCCCCTAATGAGTTTAATTTGATTAACACTACCTACGCCAAATTGATTTTCAATAATGTTAGTAAGTTTGGTTTGGTATACGTGGTCGCAAAGTAATAAAATGATATACAGAGTATCACTACCTGAATAAATATGGTTAAAGACGGAATTGTCTTTTAATACATCAAATACGTAACATAACTAATCCCAACATTTCTATAATACATCTTATTCAGTAGTTCTTGATATTCCTCTTAAATCTTATTTTTATATTGTTAATAAGAACATTAATAATTGCTTAGTTAAGAAGGTGTCAACTACTAAATAATAAAATCCACTTTCAATTATATGTCATTTCTACCCTTTAAACAAATGAAATAATTGATATGCATCACCATATTCTTAATTCCTATTTAAAGGTCATGAATTTGTGTTCTCCAATCATCCCTATCAAGCAAATAACAACATAAACATTTAGTTGGAAAAAAAAATTAATGGCAACATTTAAATTTCTTTTGTTTCTCACTATTCAACTTTTTTTCATTTTGAAAGTTGCTAATTGTGAAGGTGTGGAAGTAGGATTCTACAAGAAAACATGTCCAAATGTGGAAGCAATTGTGAAAGAAACAACAAAGCACTACATTTCTATTGCTCCTACTTTGGCTGCCCCTTTGTTAAGAATGCACTTTCATGATTGTTTTGTTAGGGTAAGCACCACCATTTAATGCATTAGTCTCGAAGATTAGTCAGACTGACTCTTGATAAACGAAAAATGTCATATAAATTGAGACAGATGATGAAGTACATATATAGTTTTTTTTTACACTTCTCTTTTTGTAGGGTTGTGATGGTTCAGTGCTACTTAATTCAACAAAAGGAAATAAAGCAGAGAAAGATGCAATTCCAAATCAAAGCCTAAGAGGTTTCCAAGTGATAGATGCTGCTAAATCTGCTTTAGAGAAAGAGTGTCCTGGCATTGTATCTTGCTCTGACATTTTAGCCTTAGCTGCTCGTGACGCTGTTTTACTGGTAACTAATTACTCTGTCTGTCTCAATTTATGTGTCATATATATTTTCTTTTTCAGTCCGATCAAAATAAAATGCCATGTTTCGTTGTAATACAGATCAATGGACCAACATAGTCAGTCCCCTTAGGAAGGAGAGATGGAAGAGACTCAATTCTCTCAGAAGCCTCAAAAAACCTACCAACTCCTTTTGATAACTTCACTACTCTCAAAACTACATTTGGTGCATTGGGACTAAATGTCAAAGACCTTGTTGTTCTATCAGGTAAATTTCCATTTACATCATAATAAAACTACATTAGAAATTTCGTTAAGAGTATCCAATATTTCACATTCATAAATAACCACTTTTCAGCCTGTGTTGTGATTGTTCTATTAATTAGCTGGATAGCTCAATCTTGTAAAAAGTATCTATGAACTATTCTGCCTAAATAAAGTACGAAATGACAATTTTAGCCATCCATGCTAGTAGAATTGAAGCATCATTTTTATTAGTCACATGCTTTAAAAAAAAGTAAATTACAGACATAATTATATTACAATAAAAGGTACATTTATCACCACAAGATACATTTTTTCCCGAATTAATAAGAAAAAAAAAACGATACGAAAATGACTGAAATCTTTTTGCGAGAGAAATAACTTCACAAAATTATTCCTCTTAGTTTATAAAAGCACATTTTTTCCTAATTTCGCCCGATTTCCCAGTAAGGACTCCAATTTTTCCCATATTCACCATTGACACCCCAAAATCCTCAAAAAAAGTAGATCCACTAGAACTTAATTGGGCCAAAACATAAGCCTTTGTTTGGGTATCTGTGAGAAGTGTTGCATCAGATACAAAAAGGCCTCTTCTTTTGCTAACCAAAGTGTAATAATCAGTGTCAAATGTTTTGAAACTTCCAGGGTCCATTTCAACTGTGGTGGTCACATCATTGGGCTTACATTTGGTCTTCAATCGGGCTATATATTTTTGGTCCATTTTTGGGTCCATATCACCTTTACCAGTAAAATTATATATACGACTACCAAACGAAAAGCAATGTGATACTCCAAGTGTGTGTCCACCTATATATATGAAATAAGTTAGGACGAAAAAATATGTAAAGAATATAGGGTTAGAAGAATGTTCGGTCCCTCAGTTATTAGTACATTCTAATTTCGATCTTTGTGATACGTGACTAAGCATGTATTATAACTTTCGATTTATTGGAAGTGAACTATGTTATACTTATCAGATATGGAGTAACAATACAAATTTAACATAATACAAAGGTATAGTCAAATGAAATTATATATTTTACCTGATAAAACAACAAGGTCTTTTACACTTAGACCTAATGCACCAAATCTTGTTTTTAGAGTAGTGAAATTATCAAAAGGAGTAGGCAAATTTGTTGTGGCTTCTGAGAGAATTGAAACTCTCCCATCTCTTCTTCCCAATGGCACTTGCCATGTTGGTCCTTTAATCTGCAAATAATAATAATAATAATAATAATAATAATAAAATTAACATGTTCAAAGAAAAACTAATTGTGCAGAAACTTATTAAGTTTCTAATAAATGGGACTAAGTATACACAATTCCATTCGTTTAACTTTGTCTGACATGATTCAGAGTACGAGGGTTAAACTTCGAAGTATTTAATTTTTTGTATGATTTCAAACATAAGTTCTTCAATTTATGAGTAGAATGCGGCAACAAAAGGATGATCCCCTATGCGTTTTGGTTTTCCCTTAATCCCTCAATCCTCATCATAGTAAACCTCTCTTTATGATCAGGATGAGGTAATGTCTCCCAGTGGGGAACTGATCAAATAGGAGTTTCCTTAAGTAGCCATCAACCTACAGTTATTTAAACTTTCGTGCTCGATGAAAATATTTAGAAGAAGTGAATTACAAAAGTATGCTCGTCTTTTATAAATATAATTTATATATATAAAAATAACATAAAAACACTATAAGTTAAATAGTTAATAATTCAAAATATTTAAGAAAAATATCAAAGAACCTCTTTGACACTTCAATAACAATTATGCCAAACAAAGTAAAATAGAGGCAATTATAACTAGTATCCTTTCGTTTCAATTTGTTTGTCTTTTTAAAAAAAAGTCTTTTTCCTTTTTCATAACTCATCAATTTGAACTTTTCACATGACATGTTTAAGATCATAAGATTAAAGGACGACATTTGGTACGTACATCGTACATATGCTTAGTTTAAGACCATAAGATTTAAAAGTCTTTAGTATTTTTTAAACGTCATGTTAAGTTAAAATCAGACAACTAAATTGAAATGAAGAAAATAATTATTTACCAGTGAAACAGCATCACGAGCTACTAAGGCTAAAATATCAGCACAAGACACAATGCCAGAGCACTGTTTTTCTAAAGCAGATTTAGCAGCATCAATCACTTGGAATCCTCTTAGACTTAGGTTTGCAATTGCATCTTTCTCAGCTTGTTTACTTTTAGTTGAATTAAGTAACACTGAACCATCACATCCCTTCCACAAAAAATAGAAATTAATTTTAAGAAAAATAGCTCACACTTATATACATAATATATATCATATCATCTTTAATTTAGTAGAAAATATAGAGAACTTCTATAGCTGACTCCGACTTATTTGTGATCGAGATGTGGACATGTGGTTATTGTTGTTTCTAATCACTTTATTATTTGTAGATGGTAGTAACTTGTTTATTATCAATATTATAAATCTCAGATTTTATAAAAGGTTGGTGCAAGACATGATAATGAAAATTTTTCAGTATATTGTTTGTGTATATAAATTAAATCCATATGATCGTATAAATGAAAAATTATATAGTATAGTAAATGTTGAGTAACATGTTATAACATGTTAAATGATATTATCACAATATATTAAATTCAAAACCATATAGTATAGTAAATAATTTTTCTTACCCTAACAAAACAATCATGAAAATGCATTCTCAACAAAGGAGCAGCCAAAGTAGGAGCAATAGAAACATAGTCAACAACAGCCTTTTTCACAATTTCTTCAACATTTGGACATGTTTTCTTGTAGAACCCTACTTCAAGGCCTTGTGACTTAACAAATCCCAATACAATTGCAAAATAAATTATGAAAATAGAAAGAAATTTTAGAGTTGCCATTTACAAAAAAAAAAGGCAAAAAGATGGAGAAATTAATTAAGCTTTCTTAATTGCTTGTTTGAAGTGATGATTAATTAGGGGCACAAATGTATGCTATTTAAATTGGAAGGATATTTGGTGACATGTCACTTCTTTGATTATGTAAGCTGGTATTAATTTTAGGGTGTGTTTGGTAGGAAGGAAAATGTTTTCGTAGAAGATTACTGAGTTTCTTACTTATTTTTTAGTGTTTGGTAATTGAACAAGAATAATATCTCAGAAATATTTATATGTTACCTAGCATAACACTATGGGATGAGGAGTAGGGGTTCAAGGGGTGATGGCCGGTGGAATGGTCACATTGCAACAAATAAAGGATTTTGCGATAATTATTTAATATAAATGTCGTTAAAAGGCGATTCTGGATACAATTGCATCAACTCTATTGCTGGTAAATACTTTTACAGCAAATAATTATTACTGTTAAAAGGAAAATTTACTGTCATTAAATTTCTCTTTTATCATAGTGCGATCAAGGTATGGGGGTTGAGGTCGTTGGGTGGATAGGGAAGAGACAATGAACTCAGAACATCACTTATGGATTTGTTTACCCTACTCCCAATAGAAATTTTATTTTTCTCATTTTTAAGAAATTTGTTTTTCTAGAGAAAATAAATATCCTTAATTAATAAAACATGGAAAATTAGAAAATATTTTTTAATTCATACCAAGCACACCCTAAATTAAAATTGAGTTTAATATTTGGCAGTTAGCACCTGCCATGCAAAGCATTTTTTAATGTAATTGTTTTTAATACATGCAAAATGGACTGCCAAACAACCCTCAACAAAAACATACGAGGACTAAGCTTTCTATGAAATAGATAGTGGTTAATTTTTAAATCAATTTGATGCTGATAAGTGGCATAGTTAAAATTTTAATTTATGAATTTTGAATCCTGATTTGTTTTGCTTACTTTTGGATAGGTAATTTGTACATGTTGAATAATTTTTAACACAAAATAAATCAAAAGTTTAAGTCAAAATTACTTAATTTTAATTTATCGAACTCATTATAACTATTATTGTCGCATTGTCCCTTATTAGTACAAATAATTTAGAATTAGCTACGAACTAATTCGTTGCTAATTAAATTTCTCATAGCTAACATGACTTTGATAAACCATTACTAATTTGTTATCAAATAAGTTTAGCAACTGATTTTATTGTTTAGTTATAAAACTTGTTTGTCGCTAATTTCTATTTTTAGTATTGTACGCTAATGTCGTGACCTTATCTTTTTTGGTGACTCTTGAAATGAAAAATATTGACAGCACTAATAAATTGACAGGTTATTGACTTGACCACATGTTATTTGGGCTGAGATAAGCTAAGATCGATCAAGATGGACTAAACATATGGATCATAACTCAATTCATCTGGTTTTTATAAGTTTTAAAAAGTTAATTAATATTTTATAATTTGTTTAATTACCTTATAAAATACTTTTTTTATTATGACTAAATAACATATCAAACAAAAAATGTATTTTTATTAAAATATTTTGAACAGATTTTTCAATGATCATTTTGGAATATATATTTAATTCAAATCAATTAAACTTAAAAATAAATTGAATTAAACAAATAAAATGGAGTGAATTAATAAATGAGGCTAACAGCATGTCCCTATATACAAATTTTTATCACTTTTATATGTGTGTCGGCACTAGAAAAATAAAATTATTTTTCAAGCCCTCTTCTTTGGAATAGTGACAAAATATAGATTATTTTGGTAAATAATACAAATTCAAAGGGTCAATTTTTTTAAAAAACAAATAGATATATAAGTAAGAAAGAAATGTGTTCCATGTATGTTTTTATAAACTTCCAAAATAAGGTTAACGTCTGCGTATACTTTGCTCTTCTTAGATTTTAAGATAAAGTTAAAATTTGATATATTTTTCTTGAATTTAGAGTCGAAATAATCTTTTAATCTTCCAAAATTAGGTTAAAATCTACGTACACTCTATTCTTCTTAAATCCCAAGATAAAAGTAAAATCTACATATATTTTATCCTTCTTATACCCTACTTATAAAATTACACTAATGCCTATACATATTATATATATTTATATTGAATTTGTGTTGATTGATTCACAAAACCAACTTGCTGTTGGACAGTCTCTTCTGCTTATCACTATTTAATTCACACATGGAAATACAAGTTAAACAGGTTGAGTACTTTAATATGAGAAAATAATATGCAATCACAAAATACTTTAATTAATTATCAAGATTCTGAGTACATTGAATTTTCCGTAATTCGAAAACTGTTAGTAGCATATTTCTCTAATGTAGGATAATTTGAACTTCCTTGTAATATATTTGATCGCAAAGTAGGTTTTGAGAAAGACAGTATTTAATGTCTTGATCTCTTTGTGAATATCTCACGAGTTCTTGGGATATTTAAAATGTCTTTCATAAAAAAATATGTATTCCTTTATATAAACAGCTAGATTAAGGATAGAATAACCTCCAAGAAATTCGAACGAACCTTAGAATTAGAATATTAATCGAACTCGACTTGGATTCGTTTTGGGCTCAACTGTGAGCAACTAAACCTTTGGGTTTAGATGTTTTTGAAGTTAGCCATTTTTGGAAGAAATTAACAAATAGCCACTTTTCGAATCGTTAATTAGGAGTGAGCATTCGATTTTTTGGCTGGATGTTTAACTATCCGATTTCGATTATTCGGAATGAGACCCGGTTAATACAAAATTAGAGAGCTTTGATAAAATGCGAAAGTCATGATAAATTTTGTTTCTCACAATTGTATCATATTTCTGATGAGGTTAGAGTCAGGATTTTCATTTAACGAATTCAAAATATAAAAAAATAAATATACAATAAAATTAAAGGAATTTAATATTTATTTATTTTTATATATATATATAAATTTTCGACTTCTTCGAGTACCCTAGATCTGCTCATGCAATCCCATCTGTATTTATAATTGTGACTGAAAACCAAAACATTTGACCAGAAGAAATAAAACTTTTGATCTTAACATCTCAATTGAATTGGATATTAATAATATAGTTGGGTAAATAATACATTTAATTTATTGGTTAATTTAAATTTTAATCTTTGTGATACTTGAATAAAAATATTTAATTTTAAATTATTTGAGATGTGTACCTTTGATCCCTTTATAAATATTCAAAAGAAAATCTAAATCTACTGACCATTTAGCTATTTAGTTACCCCTAATATTTTATGTTAAAATTATATTGTCATTCACTATCGAAGAGTAATTTACTTCTCTAAATAATCTAAATATAATAATTCAGGAGGTCACCTAACTATGGCTAATTATATAACAAAGTCATGTTTTTTTTAACAAGGTCACTAATTTTGCCTACATCTCTTCAAAAGTCACTATTAATATTTGGCCAACAAAATATGACATGACATTTTATTTAGTCTACATATATTTTTTCTGTCTCTCCTTTCTCTCATCTCTCAAGTCGTAACCGAATTTGCTCCAATTTTTACAACAAAGATAAATCTAGTCCCTCTAGTTTATATAATTACAAGCTAAGGACATATCCAACCTTTTCCCTAAAAGATATATAGTTTGGTTCTAGCTATTCTTCTTTAGCTCTTCATTGCTACTGTTTTTAAATATTTGTCAAGTTATTTCCATCTCTAATGGCTGATTTGGATAGTTCAAGCACATCAAATAATGCCTTCATGGACTCTCCTCGTAAGTTCGTAATTTTCAAATATGTAAATTTTTACTTGCGTTATTACTTCATATTTGATGATAATATAGGTTTAGATACAATTTCATTGTTATATGTTCTTTTATAAAGGAACTAAAAACATACATTTTAACTAATTCAATTAAATATATTTAATCAAATATTACAAAAGATAAAACTAGAATTTACCAATAATTGAAAGACTAAAAGTACTAATATTCCTAGGGCGTAGCCAGGTAGGAACCTCATTCGGCAAAAAAAACTAAAATACAATATTTATATATGATTGAAATTATTTTTTGTGTATTTATAATGGATATTGAATCTCCTTCGACTTTTTCGTGTATTTACTTTTTTGTATTTTGAATTTTCTTAATAAAAATCCTGACTCTGCTACTAAATATCACGACGGAATAATATCATGTTATTGTTTTCAATGATGTGTTTAGCATTTGAGGCCAAAAAGGAAGAGACCTCGAAGCTTGAATTTTCCCAAGATGAGGAAATCCTTATTACTAAAATGTTCAACTTGGTTGGAGAGAGGTTATTCATCATAATATAATCTTTTTGTGTTATTTTAATTCATTTATCTTAATATATTGTCTGTTCAATTTTCTTGTTTAGGTTATTTTGGGAAAAAAATATTTTCTATATTTATAGATTATGCATACTCTATTCGTCTTTCTTTTTTGTTTTCCCATCTAGTGTTCCGACTAAATCTAGATTCGTGTCGAGAGTTTCATATTTGGGGTGGGGAGGATAGGGTAAAGCGCTCCCTAATAAAGGCGATTTTGTACTTAGGGGGGACTTAAACTCGAGACCTACGATTAAGGATGAAAGAATATTTACCACTCCACCACCATCCTTGTTGGTACTCTATTGGTCTTGTTTTAACTGTGTTTTATTTTTTTTCCTTCTCATTAAATTAAATAGTAAACATAAGATATAATTTATTAAGTTACTCTTATTTAATAAAGGTAAAATGATTTTTCCTCTTAAATATTGTTGTTACTTCTATAGTATTAAGAATATAGTAGAAAATAATTGTCAATTTTAATTTTGAATTTCTAAAGCGATAGTTATTTTGATCCGGGGACAAATTTTTTGAGCTAAAGTAACAGTTAAGAGTAAGTATTACATCGATAAGTTCATCAGTTTAATTTAAATGCTCGGTACAATTTAAATATTACTTCCTCCGTCTTATATTACTTGTCTACTTTCTTCTTTACGTCCCTTAAGAAATCATAAATAAAAAATCTTTTTACTAATTTATGTTATAAATTTATTGAATTAGTGGATTGTCCATATTCTCAACACATGAACAACTTACATTCATGTATGTGTATTTCCTAGGTTCTATGAACCTTTTTGAATAAGAATGTATCTATTTATTATGACACTTAATATGGTGTCTCTTGGAGTGATTTCTCAACCTATAAATAGGGTTGTTCATTCACTATTGTAATACACACAAAAGAGAGACTTGAAGACAGTTCAATAAGATGATCTTTGCATTCTACTCCCATATCTTTTGTCTATATTTCTTGTAGTATATTGCTCATATTTTATAACACGTTATCAGCACGAGACTCTAGCCAATTGAGATTGAGTTTTAGTTTTTCTTTAACTCATGTTCTGGTTGATCTCGATATGAGAATCAAGAAGGAAAAATGATAACTATTGCAATCAAGGTATTATATGCATAAAATCATGTATGTATTTTATAGAATCTTTTATGATTTAGAATACAATAATGTTCGGTCACTAACATTGACTAGGAACCAAAGACATATACTACTACTGGTTGAATATTCTCTGCTCCATAAAGTTCCTTAAATGGAAGAAGGTATAAAATTTTAGTAGCATGAGTTTGAGTATTATATTTTAAGAATTTTATTTCAATATTTTGAAAGATTCAAAGGGTGAATCATGTTGTACTTCGGTCTATGGTACCATTGGTTGAGGGTAAGACATCAGGTTAAAGTCCGGATGCACCATAATGAAAAATATTTGAGGGTAAGACGGTAGATTCAAGTTCTATCGCACCAAAAGGGTAAGACATCAATTTGAGTTTTGATGCACCTTGATGATAAGGATTGGGTTCAAGTCCCATAGAATTATGGTATAAACGCCTTATATGGATAAGACATTGAGTTTGAGTCTCAATGCATCATAGTGATGATATAATGATGACTAAGGCTTTGATGAAAAGTCATGAAATTCATCTCATTGAATTTGCTCCATTCCCTGAAGCGAATGTGGTAGCAGTACATGATAAGTTTGAAATCCGCCCAATTGCTCCATTCTATCATATGAATGTGGTAGCAGCGAATAATAAGTCTGAAAGATGATAAGTGATTGAATGTATGAAAAAGGGCATTGAGGGGCAACATTATAATAGTCATCATTGTGGTAATTATAAAAGGAAGAACGCTATGAGTTCTTCATATAGTCCTTCAAAATGTGAAGGTAATTTTTATCATCATAATGGTATGAAAGGTCATTGGACCCGTGGTTATTGTGCGACCTAAAATTTGATGAATTTATAAAAATCCTCCATCAAAAGAAAGGAAGATAAAGTGGTGCTACACTTGACCTTTCTGGGTGATGTTGAGGTGGGTCATGCAAAAAAAGATAAATTTTAAAGATATGACAGTGTGCTTATAATGCAAATTTATGAAGCACATATGAATGATTAGTCCATTTCTTGAAGAGAATGTGACATGTGATAAGCATTGTGAATGCTTGACCATTCTGAAAGAGAATGGGTCAAGATGTGATAAAATCATTGTGGGTTTAATATATGCCACAACTCGCCTCTACGAGAGGTTTGAGAAAAATAAAGATCAGTTGGCATGACCGGTTGGCCATTCCGGTTTCAATGTGATGCAAAAGTAATTGAGAATTCACGTGGCTTTGTGATGAAGAAATAAAAGATTCTTCAAGAATTCTCTTGTGTTGCTTGTTCTCATGATAAAATGATCATTGTATTATTGAACCAGCTAAGGTTGAGATTGTATTTCCTGAAATTTTGGAACAAATAAAAAGGTGAATATGGACCCGTTCACCTGCCATGTGGACCGTTTGCAACTATATGATAGTTGCATTTATGGGATGGTCACATGTGCTTTGTTGTCAACTTACAAATTGGTTTATGTAAGGTTGTTTGCTCAAATTGTTAAATTAAGAGCACAGTTCCAAATTATGAAATTATGTTGATAATGCTGGTTGGTTTAACAGAAATTGTATGCCTCCAATTATAGCTAAACCATAGGTATGAGAACAGAACTCCCAAATAAGATTTGGTATGAGATGAGTTTATTTAACATGTAGCAACACATGTATGCATCAAGCCAACAAGGTTTCCCCATCATAATTGGTTCAGGGTCAGGAACCAAGTAATTTCCATCTAAAGTTTGAATGTGCGACATCAGATTTAATTGCTCCACCACGCACAAAGATTGATCCCCAAATGAGGTTGGGGTGCATGTTAGATTTTCTAACATTAGGGGGAGAGATGATTGGCAGCTGAAAATTATGAGATGAATTATCTAGATCCTCGTTAAAAAATGTGAACTTGAAGTTCAAGAGATAATTCATTTGCATAATGTTGCAAATTAATTGCCAGATGAATTTGCTGACCCTTTGTTATAATTCAGCTGTAAATGCTCCAATGAGAAGTCCTTGAAGGATAGAGTCTATGATACGCCTGAAGCGTGATAGATCAATCGATTCCAAATGAAAACTCCTTAAGGAAGGAGAGGAGCAAATGATCAAGATGATCATGATAATGAGGCAAGTGCTTTAAAAGGAACACGATGATATAACACTTCATAAAACCTTGGCAAAGGTTCAGGTACCTGAAATGATGAATATGAAGAGATCTCGATAAGTTATGTCTTATTGGAATCGAGTTAAATGACCGTCGATGGTATCTTTGATATGAAGTAGCACTCAATGCTACAGATGATGACGAGGATCTTGAATTCAAATATGTCATATAGTGTGGACAGATGAATGATTGGCCAAATGAAATGCACAATTCAAGTATATTATGTTTAACTTAAAAAAATGATGTTTTTGGACTTATAGTCCATGAATATAATGTCAGTGGGGTACAAATAAATCATTGTGCGAAAGTATAACCGTAAGATATAGAGTACGGGTTGTGCCTTGGGGCATGAAGGGTTTTCGCAAAAGTCCTGACATTATTAAATGAAGATATATTCTCCTGTGGTGGATGCAATGAGACTTGTTTCAGTCTGGCAATAGATGAAATACTTGAATATGTGTAATGAATGATTGTCATGTTTAGCTAGATGATGAAGATTATATGAAAATCCTTGAAGGATTTAAAAGGTCTTAAAACAATTCCATTGAGTACCCCAATGGTTATGAGATTGCTTAACATAAAGGAAGGTCGATGATCTGATGAAAAATTTGTGATTTAGAATGAATATATCTCTAGTTGAAAAAATAATGCATGATAAATACCTTCGTTATTTAACAAATGTTGAATAAATATGCTCTCGTCATCTAACAGGGTTTATAATTTCAACCAACCCATCATAGAAATATTGAAAACAAAATATTCTCTTACCTACTAAACTACATATATTAATTTTTTTATTTTATTTTTCTCCCCTTTTTTTCTATTGTTTTAATGATATTTAGTGTTAGGTATACCTAATAGAACTTGTCACTTGGTGCCTTGCATCAACTAACAAAAAAAAATACTTTTTCAACATATGACCCAAGCTAAGTATAATCAAAATGGAAAGGGGGAAACAAGAAAATTAAGTACTTAAACAAACATGTTTTCATAGAATCAAACATTTAAACAATGATATACAATTACATGAATAGGAAATCAAAATTCAAAACCAAGCAAAGATCGAAAACAAATTGCAATCATGAAATACTAACATATGATAACAACGACATATTCTTGAAGTATATAACTGCCTCATCTGAAAACTTAACTTGTCAAAAAAACACATTTTCAATAATTTAATTATGTCTTCAATACGATCTATCATGTGCTGGTCAAACTATCCTTTCAATAGGGTGAGTAGAGAAAGACAACGTAAGATAACGAAGATATGATGAGACAAAAGAAACCATAATCGGAAGACGAAAGGTTGTTGCTCCCGGAACCACCACCTCCTCCTCCACCTCCCTTGCTACGCCGCTGCCCCATCACCGGATCGGAGATGAGGCACACGGCCATGAGTACAATAAGAACTATAGCCATTTTAGATGTAATTGCCATCTTCTAAAAACTATGCAAAACAATATAGGTCGTGCATTATTTAGTTATTTATAGTGTTTAATATATAGTTGTAAATTAGTCAACGTAGTACTAATTCAAATATAATTAACCTATGGACGGTGGACGTGTTGTATTATCGACATGACTTGATTTTTTACTCTATCTGTCCCTATTTATGTATATCTCCATTTGAATCGACATAAAATTTAAGAAAAAAAGAAATTTTTATAAAATTTATAGTCTATTAGATATTTGTGTGACCATAAATCATTTCATTAAGTATAAAAGAGTTTTTTTAAAATTAAAGTTATTTTTTTTTAATTATAAAAAAATGACATTTTGTTTGGAGAGAACTAAAAGAAAGAACAACGTGCTAACATAAATTAGGAGAAAAAGTAATAGTAAATAGTATTGTAATATTCTATGATATCTTCAAAAAGGTTTATTCACATATGATGTTTACAAAAACAAATGCAAGATCTGTGTTATAATACATGAATTTTTATTATTTAATTGTGAATAATTAGTTACTTTTTATTTTGTTTTAAATATTCTGATATTATTTACAAAAGATTAGGGAGGCCCTCATTGACTTAGATATACAGACTTTATTGTAAGCCCAAAATAGTTGGGGGAAAAAAAGCCAAAAAATCATTATTTTAAAAAAAAATATAATATTTATTTGAGAGGATGTAGATGTTTGGCTAATTTTTTGATGAAAAATATATGATCTTTAGTGTGTATTTTCGCTTTTAATTAACTAGAATCTGAAATAAGAAAAATTTCTCCAAAGATTAAGTGCTTTTGATTTTTTTATGACAAGATTACTCATTACAAAAATACATATTAATTTTTAAAAAATCGTATAATTTATAAATATCAAAATTTTAATTTTGAAATATTGAATTGATATAACTATCGGCAATTTTCTGGTTTTGTCTTTGAAAAATAACTATTGTTCAAGAGTGTAAAATTTTCATAAGTGGAACTCTACGACTATGGGTTTTGAAACTCACAGTGGTTGTTTTCAATTATGGGGACTAAAAAGTCGGTAAATTACACCCAATAAACTTTGAAATGACGGAAAATCTTCAAAATCAAAAGTCAAAAATCAAAACTTGAAACTTTTTTTCCTAGGACAAACAAGGTTAAAAGTTCACGATTCACATCTTTAAGGCTATTCTTATAAATCATGTCTATTTGTGAAATTTTCTCCAAGATTTGTTTGATGGGTCAACATAGACTAGGTCAAGATTGATCAAGAAAATAGTTATGGCCCAACCCCTAAAACTCCCTCTTTTTTTATTTGTTTATTTGGAAAACAAATGCGATAGCTATTTTTCTTAAATTATTACCTTTAAGTTCTTTCAAATTTACATAATTCTCAAACTCCAAAATTATTTTATACGTTTAGGTTCAGGTTGCATCCTGATCTATCTGGTTACACTATTTTTTCAGTCTCAACCCAATAATTTAAGGAAAAACTACATAATTAGACATACTTCACTATCATATATAGTATTATTACCTATATTTTCAAAATATTATGCATCTTATCACTAATTAAGAGTTTCATATGTACTTTACACTTAGATACATGTATTTTTGCTACCAGAGATACACAAAAGGAGAGAGGCGAGCGAAATTGTGGAGGGAGGCGAGCGAGATTCGTATGTATCCTAGATACATGTGAATCACACTAGAGTATCTGGAGTGGCGAGCGAGATGAGAGATAGGCGAGGAAGTAGAGCGAGATTTGCTACGTATCCCAGTTACATGCGAATCCACTTGGACACAATGAATCTAGAACAAATTACACTTAAATTTGACCTCATGTATCCGAGATACATGTATCTAGACGTATCTGGAGGCACCAAAATCTGATAAGATACATAATATTACAAACGTGTATCTAAATAATTAGCTCCTAAACTAATGAGATTTATATAAATTCCCCATAATTTAAATAGATCATTTTGAGTTCAACCCATCAGATTAAGTTCACAAACAAGTCATGGTCCGACCCATTTAAACTTTATAAAAATGAGTTAGATTTTGCCACCACTATTTACAAGCCAGTGGCAAGAATGTAAAACAAAGAAAATGTGTTTTTTTATGAAAAAGTGGGGAACTCTAGAATTATTTCATTATTTAAATTCTGGAATGCAAGTAGCATAATATATTTTAGCTTTGAATAATTCTGGTGATTTTTTCAAAAATTATTCTGGGCAATTTTTTGGGCCCTCTAAATGCTCAAGGATTTATCATTTTGTGTCTCCTTTTGGACTTTAATTTTATTTACAAGATGGCAGAATTAGAACCTCAGATTATTTTTTTTTAGTAGCAACATATGGTAAAAAAATATATCATTATATTGTACGTATTACTCACTCTGTTTTAAAATAAGTGTTTGTATGTTAGCAAAATGTCATCTTAAGAATTCAAGACAAAAATCAGTATGTTTTTTCAACTATACCCTTGGATTAAAGAATTACTATTTTTTTAATAATTCTCAATTTTAAAGAAACATCTAATAAATAAAATTGACTTTAGTAAACTATATTTTTCGGTTTTTTAATGAGATTAAATGAGTTAAAAGTGCGATGTATTCTTTTATCATATAAAAGAAAATACAATAGCCCGTATAGCTCAGTGGTAGAGCGTCAGTCTTGTAAACTGAAGGTCTGTAGTTCGATCCTGCATGTGGGCACTTTATAATTTTTTTTAGTGATGCTAGAGGGCAGTTTAGTCTGACGAAAATTACACCAAATAGTAGATATAAACTCATAAAATTTAAATTATGAATTCGTCTCTAAGAGGTGAGGATCACCCAAAACAATATAAGAAGCCCCACATGTTCGGGCCTGACAATTTGAACAAAATAATATGTGAGCTCAACATCGGATGAAACTAAAATTTGATAGGCTTGACTGTGAATTTGTAATACCATAATAAAAAGTGGACATTGATTCTAAACATTACCTCACCCAAAACAATATAAGAAGCCCCACATGTTTGGGCCTGACAATTTGAACAAAATAATATGTGAGCTCAACATCGGATGAAACTAAAATTTGATAGGCTTGACTGTGAATTTGTAATACCATAATAAAAAGTGGACATTGATTCTAAACATTACCTCACCCAAAACAATATAAGAAGCCCCACATGTTCGGGCCTGACAATTTGAACAAAATAATATGTGAGCTCAACATCGGATGAAACTAAAATTTGATAGGCTTGACTGTGAATTTGTAATACCACAATAAAAAGTGGACATTGATTCTAAACATTACCTCACCCAAAACAATATAAGAAGCCCCACATGTTCGGGCCTGACAATTTGAACAAAATAATATGTGAGCTCAACATCGGATGAAACTAAAATTTGATAGGCTTGACTGTGAATTTGTAATACCATAATAAAAAGTGGACATTGATTCTAAATATTACCTCACCCAAAACAATATAAGAAGCCCCACATGTTCGGGCCTGACAATTTGAACAAAATAATATGTGAGCTCAACATCGGATGAAACTAAAATTTGATAGGCTTGACTGTGAATTTGTAATACCATAATAAAAAGTGGACATTGATTCTAAACATTACCTCACCCAAAACAATATAAGAAGCCCCACATGTTCGGGCCTGACAATTTGAACAAAATAATATGTGAGCTCAACATCGGATGAAACTAAAATTTGATTGACTGTGAATTTGTAATACCACAATAAAAAGTGGACATTGATTCTAAACATTACCTCAAGAAATAACTCAAAGAAGTAAGAATTACTTAAATATGTAGGGATATACTACACAAAAAATCAGAATTAGTCGTGAATTTATCTCTAATCCATCGCTAAATTATCATAAATTACTCGAAGTATATAAGGATACTACAAAAAAAATAATTAAAATTATCAATGAACTTCATCGATAATTCATAGTTAACCTATCTTTTTAATAATGATCGATCAATAATTCATTTCTATATACAATTACCGATAAATATTTCTATTTCGATATAAAATTTATCTATCGTTGATTTCTATTTTTTAGTATTGGGGGACAACTATCATCCACCCACGGATCAATGTGGAACTAATACTAACAAAAAGACACAATATCTAGACTAGTGTAGTTGAAAATCCTAGATACCTATGAGAATATTCTTGCCTTGCAATATAAGGAATTTTATTTTTAGTTGATAATTAAAACAATCATATGATTGTGAAGGACCACGGAGTATAAAAAATGTTTGGTATGCTAAATTTGCTTTAAAATATTCATCATATTTATTAATCCAATGATTAATATAACTAATAAGAATAACTAACTGATTTTGACTTGATATGAAATTCAAAAAATTACTTTATATTTTGGGACAAAAAGAAAAAAACTTACAAGTTGAATCTTTAATTTTACTGGTTACCAGAATTATTTAAAACACCTAGAAAAGTTATATTGTATAAATAATATGGTGCACTAGAATTAATAAATTTATCTTTTGAAGCAATAAAGACAACAAATGAACTGATATTTTCTTTTTTGCAATGTATGATTATCGCAACAAAAATAAAAGGAAAAAGGATTAAAAATATTCCTCTACTATATGAAAAAGATCATTTATGTCCTTCGTTATACTGCTTGTTTACTATAGCTCCCAACATTACAAAATTAGTGTAAAAATATCCATTCTCGTATAAATAAATATTAGGTGACATGCCATTTCATCGTCTCAACCTCATCGTACATCTAGCATATGCTAGACTTTGTTTAAACATATTAATCACAATTATTCTAATAATTAGACATCAAATTAAAAGACACGAGATTCTACAAGATTTTATGCTCCTTCTTTAAGTCTAATTATTCTAAAGTTTGTTTGAATTTTTTATCTTTATTAAAAGATACGAAAACAATGAGATTATTCAAATCACTAGACGCTTAAAGAAGTGATCAACTTTATTAACTTTATTTTATACCAAAAAGATTCTGACGAATTTTCATATAAGTTTGAACATGAATTATATTAGTTACGATTTTAAAAAAAGTATTATAATATTTAAAGTTAAAATTGTCTTTGGACATGAAAACATAATTCAAAGACCTTTTAATATTTCTTAATATTGTTCACGGGTAGACATAGAGAAAATTGGAAAAAGTTGCTTATGAAAAAAGATAATTAATTAATCAATTTGCTTTAAATTAAACTAGTTATTATTGTCAATTTGGCTTTAAACTAGCTATTATTGGTTAAATAAATACAGTGAATGGGTACATAAAAATGACAAGTTGAACATGTTTATAAGTCGGTACTTATTGTTTCATTTGCGTGTCATTAGTGGTTACCACAAATTTGTTAATATTATTATTAATCTATAATTATATTTTTCTCATGAAAAATTATCACTCACCAATCAAATATCAAGAAAATACTTTTTAGAAAAATACTTAATTCTATAGAGATATTTTGAAAGCAACGTTTTTTCATGAAAACTTTTATCGACACCTCAGTAAAATTACGTTACACGCGCTTTTGAACTCAATGATGTAGTAGAACCGACAAACTTCTAGCTAGGCTGATAAGTTTCTGAAGATGTGGTTCACATGACACTTTAAGCGATTCCCATATCAGAGTAGGAAAAGAAAGTGAGAAGATTTATAAAGCATAATTCAAGTTCATCACAAAATCTTTGAGCTCGATAATGATGTAGTCCAAAGGTCAAATCTGCGAGACCTATCGGGCTAAAGTGGTGACAAGTGTCATGTGCTTGAGTTATGATAAAATATGATATCAGTATGATGATGGGACAAAGCTCAATGAAGATACTGATTTCATAAGAAATGGTGTATACGATACTTTGATGGAGGGCAGACTGGCGAGAGTGAGGTTTCTAAGCTGACTAACTTCATGACATTTTAGGTGAATTTTAGAGGAAAGTGAATATCTTTATAAGGCATAATTTAAATTCACATGCATGGTACTTATGCCTTCGGGCTTGATGACGAAATAGCCTAAGAGAGGCAAGTTCATGAAACATATTAAATCAAAGCAGATAATATGTATCATGAACTTAGGTCGTCAAAAAGCAAGTCTTAGAGTGACTTCATCATTAATTTGTCAAATTTTACCTACTAATACTAAGCCGACATGTTATCAACAGCCCATGTTCCAAATTTTTGGTTGTTAACAATTTGATTGACTAATTAATTGTGATTTTCCCACCAACTTAAAGCTGATAATTACTTCATGGGATAAACATCTTCTTAATTGCTTTAATTTGATGCCACTAATTTTCTATCAACTTTATTAATTTGAGAAAATTCAAATGGTTGATGTGATCCCACAACTATCAAGTTTTGTCTATCTTTAATCTCTGTCATGCACTAGTGTCCATCTATTAGTTATAGATGTCCGTCAAATAATATTCAATAAATGTATATATAATATACATAAAATATATATTTAATTTGTTTAACGATTGTCATTATTTTTATCGATCAATCAAATGTGTAACTTGCCTTCCCAATAATGATGCTTGAAACTGACTTGAAACCTGCCATTAGGAGGCTTATCCAAGAAGATTAAATGGAATATTAACTAACAGCCTTAATTATGATCATGTGGTTAGTTTTGGATTTTCTATGTTCATACTACATAGTCACTTACCGTTACATCACAATTAGATGGTTTTGAATAATTTATTTTTTCTCCGAACTCATTGGCTAAGTTAATTAATTATTAAGTTTAGTCATTATCACTAATGACTTTGACAAAAAAGTTAACCAAGATATTTTTTATTTTGTTTAATGAAAAATAAGGGGTAAATATGATATATAATTAACCAAATTCCACAAAGGAGAGAAAGAGAAAAATGAATTGTTATATAAGACAAAACACTGCATTTACATGCATGGTATGAATGACTTTGGGTTCGATGATGGCATTGCCTAAAGGGTAAATCTGTGAAATTTATTGGAACAAAGCAGATAATATATGTCATGATGAGGATGTGTTGTGACAAGTATTGTATGCAGCAGGAGCTGGACTTCTACAAAAAGGACTGACAGGCTTCTACGTTGGCAATCAAGTATCCACGATCCGTAGACATTTTAAGCAAGTTTCATAGAAAAAGGTGAGATGTGTGAGGTGCTATATAAGAGAGAGTAAAAGTTCACTTGATTTGGACTCGATGATGATATAGATCAACTGATCAAGAGATAAATATATGAGATTCGTCGAATCAAACAAATGATACGTATTATGAAATTGTGTCAATGATTGTATAAAGTGTTAAACTTCACAAAAAAATGGTATCCATAACATATTGTGGTTTGGACTCGATGATGACATAGATCAAGAGACAAATCTATTAGATTCATTGAGTCAAACAAACAATACATATTATGAACCTGTTCAAGGAATTGCTTCACGGGTACATACCTTTATTGTTGACTTCCATTGTTTTATGAGAGTTTAATATTATTATTCGATATGCTTGATTTTATTTTTTCACAAAAATAAGACGTTTTCCTAACAACAAGAGTATTAGATAGTTGTTCTCTATGTGCCTTTCATGGCTCATGAAATTAGATCGTAACACTTAATTTGATAATATTTTTTAAAAAAAGTGTTATCCATTGTAGCTAGTCTATATATTGTATGCAGATCTGCAAATGATTTTGTTTGGTATTTTGGAGGAATATATTGGACATTATATTATCATTAAATTAGTCGAAGTATTATAGTCCATTTGTTGTTAATTATGTCATCATTATAGTCATCAACTCGTCATTCGGACTATTTCTAAATCATATAATAACAATAACATACTAATCAATATGATTTCATTAGTGGGATCGGAAAAAAACAGATTGTACGCAAATTTAATATTATTTCAGATAGACCCTCGGAGTCTGAAATTATATCTAACTCATTTTTCAATATAGGCAAAAAAGAGAATGTCACAAATAGTAAACTTATTATGGAATTAATGGCTAGTTATATTATCAGAAGTCACCTGTGCTCACCTGCTAAATGTATCTCTGCACATGGAGGGGTCTTAAATTAATTAATTATACATAATCAGTTTTATAAATATTTAAACTTGAAAATGACATTAAAAATTTCTTCTTTCTTTTTTTTTTTTTTGGAAAAATTATCAAATTTATCTTTTACTATTAATTGAAATTGAGCAACTTCGCCTTGTGTTAAACGTTTTGTCTAATAATAATCTCAATGTTAGGAAAAGTTTCATTTTTGGTCTGCCTTTAATATCTAATAAAGTTCCAATCTGAGAGTAATTTTTAACTATAATAAAAATTTGTACATCTTTATTCAAATTTGAACCAGTTGAGTTCACTCATTTTATATATTAGAGTTCTATTAATTTCAAGCTACACGATTTATTAATTGAAAGAATATAAATAGACAGAAAATATAATAAAGGGCAAAATTAAGCAATTCAAGATAGTACAATGATGGATTTCCTTCGATTCATTTTAATTGTCATGCTTATTAAAAATTACTGGTCCAAAATAGTTAGAAACCATATAATTAATTAATAGTTTCCACATGTACATTTATTCAATAAATATGTAGAGAAATAAATGTGGTGGGAAAAAAAAGAGTAGTATTAAGTTGAGAATTAAAAAAAAAGAATAATTTGGTCAAATTACACTTTTAGTTGATATTTTCTTAATAAAAGTGTAGAAAAAACCTTGACAAATAAATTAAACCGAGTAATTAACAACTTTTACAAACTTATTGGAAAGTAAGACAATAATATTCGCCAATCGAAAACTAAAGTATTTTGCAAAAAACTAAAGTATATTGCCATATTTGCATAAATTCGAATTAGCTGGAGTACCAAAGCAGATATCGAACATCGAATCGAGAAAAAATAATTTCACAATTTCATTACTTTCCTTCTATTTTTCCTTTTCTAGAAGAGTCTTTACAGGGATATATAATGATGAAACACCAAGTTGTGCATGCTCTTCATTTTCTATGTTGCATCTGTGTCGAAATATTCTCCAAAAAAAATACTATTTTTGAAGAATTTGATACACATAATCTCTTGACATTTTTGAAGAGTCTGAACAATATAAATGAAATGAGACTTCACTGTATTACATAATGATCTTTTATATACTTAAAAAATAAAAGCAAGATTTTTATTTACATGGAGAGAAATAATGAGAGGAAAAAAAATCAACCATGGTAGTTGACTAACATAGATAAAGGCACAAGACAAAGTCCTTTCTTCTTCAAATCTGTATAGCCACTTTCCACTTTGTGCACTTCTTGAAATAGTCTTGAGCTACCTTCATTTCCCTACAATATCATCAATAACCAAAAATTATGAAAATGTTTTTTTTTTTTAAAAAAAAACATATGTTATTATATGGGTACCAATATTATTCGTCACTCGATTCATATTTTATCCATCTTAAATAGAACTTCAGAAAGAATCGATTTAATCTAATTAAGAATCCGTTTGGATTGGCTTAAAATAAGTAACTTTTAAAAATTACTTTAAAGTCATTTTAAAAATAAGTAGTTATGTGTCTATTGATGTGTTTGGCAAAAAAGTGTTGAAAGTCACTTTTTTTTATCAAAATGTTTGAAATACCCTTAAAGTTGTTAACATTATAAAAGAATTAAGGGTAAAAAAGTAATATACTTGATCAAAGTAGAATGATTTATAAGTTAAAAAAAATAAGTAGGGGGCACCCTACTTTTAACTTTTAACTTATTTTAAGTTACTTTTGACTTATTTTAAGATATTCTTATAATTGCCAGACACTCTAATAAGTCAAAAATTGATTTAAAAGTTAGTTTGACCAACTTAAAATCTCATCCAAACACTCACTAAGTCTAGTTTTCAACACGCCTAAATAAACCATATAATTATCGACTACTTTACATTGGTTTTCTACCTCATGAAAGATAGTAACTTTAGTAGTGAGGAGCGGGTTGAATACTTTGTCTGCTTATGTCTGATTCATTTTCAACTTGCCCAAATTCAATCCGACCCGATTGACTAGAAAAAGAATAAAAGTAAAACTCTTATAGGGTATATTACCATAAAATTTCCAGTGCTATTTTTTGTTCTTCTGTAATTGATCTCCGTCTTGCTTACCTATTGATAATCACACAAGACATCAATACAACTAGATGTTGAACAAATAAAAATATAATTTGTGTAAGCAATTAGAAGTTTGTTCACTCTAACCACAGCCTACTTTCAACCTCTATAACTAAAAAATGGTAATAATTGTCACGTAGTTTCAAATTCCGCGAGTAAAATCTCACATCATGTGGAATTTAAAACTCGAAGACAACGGCTATTTTTCAGATACAAGATCAAAAAGTGTCTAGTAAACGCTCATGTCTTCCATATATATGGTATCAATTGTATCATATCAGTATCAGACAAGAGGTCCGATTTCAAATCTCATCGTCATCCAAAAAGAAACTACTCCATATTTTCACATGTTTGCCCCATCAAAAACAAATCAGTCTCATAACATGCTGAAAAACATAAATATGTGTTTTTTTAATACCGTTTTAAACATTCAGATGAGATGGTCATGCAGTTCAACTATCGAGAAAAAACAAAAAAGAAAAGTACCTTAGGACTATTGACAGGTGAGCTAGCAGTGTCTTCCAAATCGGGATCATTGATTTTCTTGTTTCTTGGTGATTTCTTCAAATTCAACTTCTTGGGAGAGTATTCATCATTCATAACTAATTTATTGTAATTTATATTACAATAATTATTGTTATTCCATGGAGCAATATTAGAAGCAGCATCAGATAATAAAGAATAATTATTAGGGCTAAAACTATCATCATCATCATAATTTTCCCTTTGATTATTCATTGATGAAAAATCCTCCAAATAAGTTGTCCATCCACTTTCTTCTTGTTGTTCATCTTCATTTGTTGATGATGATTTATTTTCACTTTGGTTCATTCTAGATTTTTTTTTTCTTTTTCTTTGTGGGAGTTCTTGGAAATTGGAGTATGTGTTTTGTGAAATTGGGTTGATATTATATTGTTTGAGGGGATATATCATAGTGTGTATATATTGAGGAAAATAAGAAGGAAAAGAAAAAGGGGCACATGGAATCTTGGGGTGGGGACAGGTGAAGGAAGTTAAATATCAATTGTTTCATTTAAATAGTTGTTTATGTTTAGTTGTGAAAAGTGAAAAACTAAATTTGAAAATTGAAATTGCGTTTCATTATGAATATATATTAAAGTTTTTTTTTTGTGAGTAATATGAAGTGTAAACAATTTTGTGGTATTTTTCAAATTCCTGAAAAGGCGTAATACATAAATATGACTTTTTTTTACTTGGTTTCAGCTGTCATTTATATCCTTCAACTTTGGATGTGCACAAGTAGCTAGACACTTAAATTTGTATAAAATTTAACAAATAGACATACATGTCCTACGTGGCATAATAAACATAGAACGCCACGTAGGATGCCATATAGGACACATATGTTTACTTGTTCAACTTTACAAAAATTTAAAATTATGTATACACTCAAAGTTAGAAGATATAAATACAAACTGAAACCAAGTTAAAGGATATATTTTTCTATTATACCTTCTGAAAATTATAGAATTTAATTTCAATTTTGTGATCAAACATATTTTTCGGAGAATAACTCAATTTTTTTTTTAGAAAATTACATGACCAAAGAACCAAGAAAAGGCAAGAAAAAAAGTGAGAACAAACAAAAGAGATAACGTGCTCAATTGGAAAGGAACTTTTCAAGGAAGATAGAGATATTTAGTTGACCTTGTGGATTAAAGTGTTACTATTTGCATTATTGTACTACATGTTTCTCACACTCTATGATAAGGTCATGAAAATATGATTTGGTCGATTTGTTTAAATTTGAGTGGATTAATAATCAATATTTATTAATTTAGTTTACTTTGATTTGTCCAATTAAATTATATTTAAGAGTTTTGAATAGATTTGGGCTAAATATGTTATTTAAATTGACTTATGAAATTTTTTATCAAAATATATTTTATTTTATATATTAGATATAGTCATAATAATAAAGAGGAAATTATGAATTTGATAACAATACAAAGTATAGAAAAGAAACAATAGAATTAAATGTGGTAAGAGTTGAGCGAGTTAGGTTATCATGACCTATTTATTTATAGCTTATCTTGATTCAAATTATTGCAACTTAAGTAACTTTTGAATAAGTTAATGACTCGCTCATTAATTATTATATCTCATTTTGATTTGTCTAAATTTAACCAAACTCACCAATTTGATACGTTTATTGACGACGTATATATAGATTAATTAATTCTTTATTTATTAATATTAGTTTGATCTACTTTTAAATTTTTCATTTTGTCTTAAAGAAGTGATATCCATACAAATATTGTGATATATCCTAAATCACAAGTTCTAAAAATTTCTTAAGCACATATATACATATCTTGAAGACCTTAAATTCCAAAAATTAATAAATATACTTTTCTTAAAAATAGTATCAAATCACATCTTATAAATTAGAATGGGAGTCCTTCGAGATGGCTCAGTTGGTTTGGATGATGGTCGCTCACACGGATGATCCGGAATCGATCCCGGCCCCTCAATGCCTCTTGAGTTGAGTCCGTCGCATAGGGCTTACCTAATGTGATTTACCCTTTGTGGTTTGCAGGTTATTATACAATGGGGTGTTTACCTAGTGCGCACAAAGTGTTCACCACAGAGTGCTCACCTGAAAAGCAGAAGTTGTGACAGAAGTTATAGTGACTGCAGGTTATCCTAGTTCAAAAAAAATAAAAATAGAATGGGGGAGTAGTAATTGACAAAGACAAACATCTATCGGTCACATACTAGTCAAAATAAATAGTACCACTTCCAACTTGTCTAAATAGAATAGAAAAGGTGATAATGATCTTGTAACTCTTTGTTTTATATAATTATTTTAATGTTTGAAAAAAAAAACTTTAGGTTTACTTGGGAAAAGCTACATGAATCATGCCAATACTTTCTTAATTTGTGCAGTTTATAATATATTGGGAAGAAACTATTGGTCAACAATGTATCCTTTTAAATAAGAGGAATGTTTAATTGTTTATTGTTTAATGCAAAAGATAAATAAAATATATGAAACGATTAATTAAAAAGAAACCACTCAAACCGCACACGAAAGAATTTAAATTAAAAAAATATTTTTTTTCAACATCTCTATAGAATCATCTTCTGTTTTGATATTTTTTAGTTGTTATAGTGAAATATTATTATAAAAAAAAATTATAATATAATATAACATGAAAAATTAATTTCACAAAAACACGATTATTAATTATACTAAAATGTTATTATAGAGAGATCTGACTGAAGCATTTAAATAGCAATATATATATATATATTATTCTTCTCATTATTTTTAGAGTACAAAATAAGCTTAAATTAAACAATAAGAACATATCTAACATCACTATCCAACTCAATCTCAAAAAAATAAAGAGAAGAATAAACAATTATGCTTTCTTGATCAATTAATTTTTAATATATCTTAGCAGAAGTTGTCCAAGCAAACAACTAGCTTAGTGACCTCAATAATGATGTTTAGGGTGATTTTGGCATTGTGAATTTCTGATGACATGTTATGTAATTTTTTTCATTTTGAGCCAAGTGTATATCGAAAATAGTCTCTTTACCTTATAAAGACAGAGATTAGGTCTGTGCATATTCTATCATCTTCAGACATATTATTTGCACTTTTACCTCTATTTTGTGTTGGTCTTTAATGTATGTCTTTTAACAAATAAGTTATATTTCCAGACTATTCGATTGTTAAAGTTTAAAGGACATTAAAGATCAGTCCATTTGAAAGGCAAAAGTTACAGATCAATTTATTTGAAGGAGAACGTATATCAGATGCCCTTAAACTTCATTTACGAGACTAGACTAAATATATGATTATTATTGTTATTGTTTTTTTTGAAATCGTCTCTTAAACAAATAAAAACCTTACGTCAAAGCTACAATTGATCAATCTTATTCAACCACATCATTAGACATTTTCCTTATCAAATTGAGATAGAAAAGTTGGCAAATTAACTAAGAGAATCCACCATATTGTAAAGTGAATTGATTAACAAAACGTTTGTCATAATCATAAGAATTTAAAAAATAAATATTTTAGGTCATGTCCATTCAGATTAGTAGAAATGGCACCAGGCAGTTGCTTTTAGTATATTCCTATTTGAAACATATTCAATTTTTAAAAATTATTTTAAATTTACCTAGTCTTGACAAACTTTAAAATGTCATTATTGAGCTATGCATATTTTATGTTGGATTGAGATCTTCAAACCTCAGAGCTGGAAGTTTTCAAACTTCAGTCCTAGCAGTCTGAAGTTATAATGATTTGGTAATTATATCAGGAGGGTAAAGTGTACACAGACCTTACTCCTATCTTAGCAGTAGAGAGGTGGTTTCCGATAGACCCTCACTCAATGAAAAAATAATCCAAAGCAGTCATGGAAAAGAAGTAATCGAAGTACAAGAATTTGCAGATAGTGACCTTCTACCCTCATTCGTGTCCTCCACGACCTTCTATATATGGTCATGTCCTCAGTAGGTTGAAATTGTGTCATCAGTCATGTCCTATCTAATCACCTCTCTCCAATACTTCTTCGGCATACCTCTATCTCTCTTGAAGCCATCCATAGCCAGCCTCTCACACCTCTGCGCTGGGGCATCCGAACATCTCCTCTTCATATGGTTGAATCAATGTCGCAGTTTCGCTTCCCATATTTTGTCCTCCACTGAATCTATTAATTCGCTCCTTGTTCGGAATATTCTTATTTCTGATCTTATCTTTCCTAATATACCCACACATCCATCATAACATCCTCATTTATGTAACTTTCGACTTCTCAATGGAGAGTTCTTCACTATTCTTTAACTAGGGATCCTAAAATGATTATTTGGTTATGCTTTAAATAAGGGTCCTTAAGAATGTGAAGCTATACTCTCTGGAAAGTTTCAACAAGGCCCACATAAATTAAGCCCACTTATTAAAATACAACCTCTGGAAAGCCCAAGATGATTTGGGTCTAAACAAGGTCCAGATAACTTTGATTTGCCTTTTTTTTTATTTATTATTATTATTATTATTATTATTATTATTATTCAAGATGCAAGAAAAAATCCAGGATAATTTAATGAAGTTCAATACTCACTGCTCTTAAATCATTTGTTGTATTTTTTTTACACGCCCTTTAAAAAGATATTCTATCCGTTTATTTTTACTTATTTAGTATACTAAAAATATATTTTACATGTCACTTTTAGCATATCAAGATAAAAACATATCTTTTTCATGGTTTACCTTAAAACTAATTACTTATTCATTAAATAATTTCTCCTGACCTAAGACAAAATATCAAGTAATATAGGTATATGATAAAATACTCATATCAATCAAAAATTTTAAAAAATATATATGTAAAGTTCAAACTGGACAATTCAAAGTGAACAAAAGGAAAACTAATTAGGAAGAATTCTTGATTATGTCATAAGATATAATTCTCTCATCATTAAATATTTACTTCATTTATGTGTCATAGTTTGGCTAATTATAGTCCTCATGAATAATTACTATTAAAGGTAAAATGAGAAAGAAAAAATTTTAAATTTTGTCTTGAATTTTCATGATACATAATTTGAAAAAATCATTTTAAAAGATCACGATAAATAATTTAAGGCGAAAAAAATATGTCTTGGGGATCTGTATACTGTAATGCTAAAGCTGAACACATTAATTTTGGCGTGTCCACAATTTGCAAGGCTAGTACCAAAAATCAGACACATTAATATAAAGCAAGCAGCCATTTTTTTTCCCTCATGAATGCCAAAGTATTAATGCAGTGCTAGTTTACAATATGAATACTTCTTACTATTTCAAGGGACAACATTTATTGTTAACAATTATAGTATATTAAAATTATACAAACACATATTTTTGTCATTTAAATTAATATAATATTGTAAATATTGTAGCTTCAATTATATTATCATATACTTTATTCTTTTTATATGTAATTTTTTTATATTCATATGACACACACGTGCAATGCACGTATACTAAAACTAAAGTAATAGAGTACTTCCTCTAGTCCATAATAAGTAAACTTTTGAGACATTTTTTCATATTTATTATTCATTTAATGAGTTTTTTTTTTAATTACTATACATTTTCTAGGAGAATAGTTTATAAATAATAAAAAGGGTAATAGCAGAAAGTAGTCTTTAAGTTTTGTCCTAACATAGAGGTGTGTTATACCCCAACAATTCACTTAATATGAATTAGAGGGAATGTATTATAACCTATTATCATTTTTTGAAATGTATTTTGTGCTAATTAAATGACGTGACATACACGTGCATCACACATGTACTAAAATTAATAAGAACACGTATATTTCTATTTTTAAATAAATATAATATTAGTAACTTCAAAAATCACAATATTACCTACTTCATTCTTTTTTATACAATCTTTTATATTTACGTGACACATACGTGTCATGTACGTCACTAAAACTAAGCTAGTAGTAATAATTAGTAGTTTAATTGCCGTATTTTGTTAAAGATAGTTTAAAATACTTGTTATTTTTTTAATTAAAAATTATTTTTTTCAACTTTACCTTTAGTATTAGTTGTTCTAGAATTAAGAGGTATGTAAATAAAATTCAGTTATTAATTAAAAAAGGATAATGTAGTAAGATACTAAAGAATAAGTATAATTTAGCGAAATTACTCTTCTTATTATTATTTTTCTGAATAACATGTAAAATCTTTTTTCAGTGGCGAAAGGCCAAATGTTTAGTTAGAATATCTTTTTGTAAAATTGTTATGTACGAAACTCTCTATCAGTCGGAGCATCAAGTCTCACAATTGACTAAACAAAGTATCAATAGTCTATTCTATTATTACATTGTTCATGACTCTTATCGATAAAAATTCATAATATCTAACTTCTTGGCTAGCTTGCTCTTCACGGACCCTCGAACGTAGATTTTTTGGATAATATGTTGTACCATAGTTTCCTCTTTCTTCTAGCCTTACAAAAATACCTTCGAGTTCCTCTCAAACTAAATGTAATATACTGCTCCAGCTAAACACATCTGATATATGATATATTTATGCAGGTAAGCAAGTATTATTATTATTATTTAGTACTATATTAAAATTAAACTTTTCATATTAGTTCTTATTTTTGTTAAAATTCTTTTTTATTTGTGGGGTGCTAGGAATTAATAATGTCTATTGAACTTCTTTTTCTTTGGATGCTAAAAAAGTATTTATGAGAAATCAGAAAAAGAAAAAAAAGAAGAAAAAATTTCCGTTACCGGGAATCGAACCCGGGTCTCCTGGGTGAAAGCCAGATATCCTAACCGCTGGACGATAACGGATTTGTGTTTATAATTTATAAAAGCAAATATATATTGTTACTATAATTTATTACTCCTTCCGTTTCAATTTGTGTTTGACTCGGTATGAAGTTTACGAAGAAAAAATAACTCTTGAAACTTGTATTCTAAATTGAGTCATAGATATTCATGTTAGTAAATAAATTATTTCATTAAAGGTAGAAAGTTTAAAATAAAATTGTTATTAAATATAAAAATATTTCATTTTTTTCTTTCTGAAACTGATTTAAAAGAAATTAATATCACATAAGTTGAGATAAATAGAGAATAGTATATACTAAAAGTCTTATTAAATCATCACATGAATTTATTTGAAATTAGCCTAGAAGAAACTTTTGTGTGTGGGGGGGTGGGTGGGGGTGGGGGGTATTATAATACGCTTTCATATTTGGTTGGTTCAAAATATTTGGAAAATATTATCCTTTTTAGATTTTTTTCTTAAAATTTAGAAAAATAACCTTCTTGGCGAAAGTAGCTTAAACCACCATGACAAATTTTGAGAAGGATTGAATAGATTCAAAGCATCATAAACAAGACGTCAAATACAAATCTCACACATCTTAAGAGAAGGACGTAATAAAATAATTGATTATCTAGCAAATATCAAAGAATAAGTAAAAGAATTCACTTATTTTTTTAAGAAAATAATTATAAAAAGAAATCGTGAATAACATTTTCCTTTACACCAAATACACCCTTAGTTTGATTTCAGTCTTGTGTGGTTAAATTTTTCCCTATTTCATCAAAGTTATATTTAATCCCTCCATCTCATTTTAACTATCATTTTAGGACACAGCGTTTCCACTTCCGCCGTCATAGCGTTTGCATTTATTATACTTCCGCCGCCATAGCGTTTGCATTTATTATAAATAAATATTTTAAAACAATTTATTTTCCTTTTTTTATCTTTAGCAATTTATTTAAATATATAATAATTATTAATTTAGAATCGAGCAACGTAAAAGGTAGATTCGAATTTTGAACCTAGTTAGAATCAAGATTCAAATTTTGAATTCATCTCAACACCTCTAACTCACGTATACATTCACATGCTCAAAGTCAATTTATTTCACTACTTCACTCGTGCATAGTCAATCTATTTTACACGTGCATAGTCAATCGAGTTACACGTACATACTTAATCCCTTTCATTACTTCACTGAATTAGTTTGAATTGAATGCACGGATCACAAAAATTAATTTTTATGCACTTGTTTAACTCTTTTACACGATTCACACGTGCATAGTCAATTTTTTCACTACCTCATCCGTGCATAGTCAATTAAGTGACACATGCATTTTTAATCTCTTTCATTATTTCACTGAATTAGTAAACTGAATACACGGATTACAAAAATTAAATTGCATGCACTTGCTTAAACTCTTTCACACGATTCAGTTGCACGTGTGTAGTCAAACTCTTTCATTACTTCTTTCAGTAGGCATAAATAAATTGATTCATGTTTTCATAGTTCATGAAAATAGAGTAAAAAATAAATAGGTACACCAAAAATAAGAATAAATATGAAATGCGTCATTAATCTGTCACTAATATATTCGTAATTAAAAAAAATTCTTTAACAGGTCATTGCTAATTTATTATTAAATAAAATAAAAAATCTTTAATTGTTTAACGACAAAAATATTTAATACTAATTCCAGTACTCCAACTATCATTCCCGTCGCTATTTTCACCGATATTTCCTATGTCATTTCAGTCGCCATTTCCACCGACATTTCCTTTGTCATTCCCGCTGCCATTTCCACCGACATTTTCTTTGTCATTCCCGCCGCCATTTCCATCGACATTTCCTTTGTTATTTTCGCCGCCATTTCCGCTATCATTCCCAGCCGTCACTTTCGTCGTCATAGAATTTGCATATATTATAAATAAATATTTTAAAACAAAACATATTTTTATTTACTTATCGAATATCGAAACCTAAATTTAAAAACTATCAATGCACCAAAAATGATCTTTAGCGGTAATTAATTAATAACAACAATTTAATTTTTTTTATCTTTAGCAATTTATTTAAATATATAATAATTATTAATTTAGAATCGAGCAACGTAAAAGGTTGATCCGAATTTTGAACCTAGTTAAAATCAAGCTTAAATTTTTGAATCCGTCTCAACACCTCTAACTCACGTATACATTCACATGCGCATAATCAATTTCTTTCACTACTTCACCCGTGTATAGTAAATCTATTTTACACGTGCATAGTCAATCGAGTTACACGTACATAGTTAATTGAGTTACATGTACATACTTAATCCCTTTCATTACTTCACTGAATTAATTTGAATTGAATGCACGGATCACAAAAATTAATTTTTATGCACTTACTTAACTCTTTTACACGATTCACGCGTGCATAGTCAATTTTTTTCACTACTTCATTCGTGCATAGTCAAATCTCTTTAACACAATTAAGATACACGTGCATATTTAATCTCTTTCACTATTTCACTGAATTAGTAAACTTAATGCACGGATTAA
Organism: Solanum appendiculatum; assembly: GCA_018342035.1. Lineage (NCBI taxonomy): Eukaryota > Viridiplantae > Streptophyta > Magnoliopsida > Solanales > Solanaceae > Solanum > Solanum appendiculatum. Next base: position 658,150 of record JAGDQO010000503.1, on the reverse strand, counting down.
AAAAATTAAATTGCATGCGCTTGCTTAGACTCTTTCACACGATTCAGTTGCACGTGTGTAGCCAAACTCTTTCATTACTTCTTTCAGTAGGCATAAGTAAATTTATTCATGTTTTCATAGTTCATGAAAATAGAGTAAAAAATAAATAGGTACACCAAAAAGAAGAATAAATATGAAATGCGTCATTAATCAGTCACTAATATATTCGTAATTAAAAAAAATTCTTTAACAGGTCATTGCTAATTTATTATTAAATAAAATAAAAAAATCTTTAATTATTTATCGATAAAAATATTTAATATTAATTCCAGTACTCCAACTGTCATTCCCGCCGCTATTTTCATCGACATTTCCTTTGTCATTCCAGCCGCCATTTCCACCGACATTTCCTTTGTTATTCCCGCTGTCATTTCCACTGATATTTTTTTTGTCATTCCCGCCGCCATTTTCATCGACATTTCCTTTGTTATTCCCGCCACCATTTCCGCTATCATTCCTAGCCGCCACTTCCGTCATCATAGAGTTTGCATTTATTATAAATAAATATTTTAAAACAAAACACATTTTTGTTTGCCTATCAAATATCAAAACCAAAATTTAAAAACTATCAATGCACCGAAAATGATCTTTAGCGGTAATTAATTAAAAACAATAGTTTCATTTTTTTATCTTTCGCAATTTATTTAAATATATAATAATTTTTAATTTAGAATCGAGCAACGTAAAAGGTTGATCCGAATTTTGAACCTAGTTAGAATCAAGCTTCAAATTTTGAATCCGTCTCAACACCTCTAACTCACGTATACATTCACATGCGCATAGTCAATTTCTTTCACTACTTCACTCGTGCATAGTCAATCCCTTTTACACGTGCATAGTCAATCGAGTTACACGTACATACTTAATCCCTTTCCTTACTTCACTGAATTAAATTGAATTGAATGCACGGATCAATAAAATTAATTTTTATGCACTTGTTTAACTCTTTTACACGATTCACACGTGCATAGTCAATTTTTTTCACTACTTCTTCCGTGCATAGTCAAATCTCTTTTACACGTGCATAGTCAATTAAGTTACACATGCATATTTAATCTCTTTCACTATTTCACTGAATTAGTAAACTGAATGCACGGATTATAAAAATTAAATTGCATGCGCTTGCTTAGACTCTTTCACACGATTCAGTTGCACGTGTGTAGTCAAACTCTTTCATTACTTCTTTCAATGGGCATAAATAAAGTTATTCATGTTTTCATATTTCATGAAAATAGAGTAAAAAATAAATAGGTACACCAAAAATAAGAATAAATATGAAATGCGTCATTAAACTGTCACTAATAGATTCGTAATTAACAAAAATTCTTTAACAGGTCATCGCTAATTTATTATTAAATAAAATAAAAAATCTTTAATTGTTTAACGACAAAAATATTTAATACTAATTCCAGTACTCCAACTGTCAATCCTGCCGCTGTTTTCACCGACATTTCCTTTGTCATTCCAGCCGCCATTTCCATCGACATTTCCTTTGTCATTCCCGCTGTCATTTCCACTGACTTTTTTTTGTCATTCCCGCTGCCTTTATCATCGACATTTCCTTTGTTATTCCTGCCGCCATTTCCGCTATCATTCCCAGCCACCACTTCCGTCGTCATAGAGTTTGCATTTATTATAAATAAATATTTTAAAACAAAACATATTTTTGTTTACTTATCGAATATCAAAATCAAAATTTAAAAACTATCAATGCACCGAAAATGATCTTTAGCTGTAATTAATTAATAACAATAGTTTTTTTTTAAATTTTATCTTTAGCAAATTATTTAAATATATAATAATTTTTAATTTAGAATCGAGCAACGTAAAAGGTTAATCCGAATTTGAACCTAGTTAAAATCAAGCTTCAAATTTTTAATCCGTCTCAACACCTCTAACTCAATACACATTCACATGCGCATAGTAAATTTCTTTCACTACTTCACTCGTGCATAGTCAATCCCCTTTACACGTGCATAGTCAATCGAGTTACACGTACATACTTAATCCCTTTCCTTACTTCACTGAATTAATTTGAATTGAATGCACGGATCACAAAAATTAATTTTTATGCGCTTGTTTAACTCTTTTACACGATTCACACGTGCATAGTCAATTTTTTTCACTACTTCATCCATGCATAGTCAAATCTCTTTTACACGTGTGTAGTCAATTAAGTTACACGTGCATATTTAATCTCTTTCACTATTTCACTGTTTTATTAAACTGAGTGCACGGATTACAAAAATTAAATTGCATGGACTTGTTTAGACTTTTTCACACGATTCAATTGCACGTGTGTAGCCAAACTCTTTCATTACTTCTTTCAGTAGACATAAATAATTTTTTTCATGTTTTCATAGTTCATGAAAATAGAGTAAAAAGTAAATAGGTACACCAAAAATAAGAATAAATATGAAATGCGTCATTAATCTGTCACTAATATATTCGTAATTAAAAAAAGTTCTTTAACAGGTCATCGCTAATTTATTATTAAATAAAATAAAAAATCTTTAATTGTTTATCGATAAAAATATTTAATACTAATTCCAGTACTCCAACTGTCATTCCCGCCGCTATTTTCATCAGCATTTCCTTTGTCATTCCAACCGCCATTTCCACCGACATTTCCTTTGTTATTCCCGCTGTCATTTCCACCGATATTTTTTTTGTCATTCCCGCCACCATTTTCATCGACATTTCCTTTGTTATTTCCGCCGCCATTTCCGCTATAATTCCAAGCCGCCACTTCCGTCGTCATAGAGTTTGCATTTATTATAAATTAATATTTTAAAACAAAACATATTTTTGTTTACCTATCGAATATCAAAACCGAAATTTAAAAACTTTCAATGCACCGAAAATGATCTTTAGCGGTAATTAATTAATAACAATAGTTTAATTTTTTTATCTTTCGCAATTTATTTAAATATATAATAATTTTTAATTTAGAATCGAGCAACGTAAAAGGTTGATCCGAATTGTGAACCTAGTTAGAATCAAGCTTCAAATTTTGAATCCGTCTCAACACCTCTAACTCACGTATACATTCACATGCGCATAGTCAATTTCTGTCACTACTTCACTCGTGCATAGTCAATCCCTTTTACACGTGCATAGTCAATCGAGTTACACGTACATACTTAATCCCTTTCCTTACTTCACTGAATTAATTTGAATTGAATGCACGGATCACAAAAATTAATTTTTATGCACTTGTTTAACTCTTTTACACGATTCACACGTGCATAGTCAATTTTTTTCACTACTTCATCCGTGCATAGTCAAATCTCTTTTACACGTGTGTAGTCAATTAAGTTACATGTGTATATTTAATCTCTTTCACTATTTCACTGAATTAGTAAACTTAATGCACGGATTATAAAAATTAAATTGAATGCGCTTGCTTAGACTCTTTCACACGTTTCAGTTGCTCGTGTTTAGTCAAACTCTTTCATTACTTCTTTCAGTGGGCATAAATAAATTTATTCATGTTTTCATAGTTCATGAAAATAGAGTAAAAAATAAATAGGTACACCAAAAATAAGAATAAATATGAAAGGCGTCATTAATCTGTCACTAATAGATTCGTAATTAACAAAAAATCTTTAACAGGTCATTGCTAATTTATTATTAAATAAAATAAAAAATATTTAATTGTTTAACGACAAAAATATTTAATACTAATTCCAGTATTCCAACTATCATTCCCGCCGCTGTTTTCACCGGCATTTCCTTTGTCATTCTAGCCGCCATTTCCACTGACATTTCCTTTGTCATTCCCGCTGTCATTTCCACCGACATTTTTTTTGTCATTCCTGCCGCCATTTTCATCGACATTTCCTTTGTTATTCCCGCCGCCATTTCCGCTATCATTCCCAGCCGCCACTTCCGTCGTCATAGAGTTTGCATTTATTATAAATAAATATTTTAAAACAAAACATATTTTTGTTTACTTATCGAATATCAAAACCGGAATTTAAAAACTATCAATGCACCAAAAATGATCTTTAGCGGTAATTAATTAATTAATAACAATAGCTTAATTTTTTTATCTTTAGCAATTTATTTAAAAATATAATAATTTTTAATTTAGAATCGACCTACGTAAAAGGTTGATCCGAATTTTGAACCTAGTTACAATCAAGCTTCAAATTTTGAATCCGTCTCAATACCTCTAACTCATGTATACATTCACATGCGCATAGTCAATTTTTTTCACTACTTCACTCGTGCATAGTCAATCTCTTTTTCACGTGCATAGTCAATCGAGTTGTACGTACATACTTAATCCCTTCCATTACTTCACTGAATTTAATTTTAATTGAATGAGAGGATCACAAAAATTAATTTTTATGCACTTGTTTAACTTTTTTACACGATTCACACTTGCATAGTCAATTTTTTTCACTACTTCATTTGTGCATAGTCAAATATCTTTTACACGTGCATAGTCAATTAAGTTACACATGCATATTTAATCTCTTTCACTATTTCACTGAATTAGTAAACTGAATGCACGAATTACAAAAATTAAATTGCATGCACTTGCTTAGACTCTTTCACACGATTCAGTTGCACGTGTGTAGTGAAACTCTTTCATTACTTCACCTGATTATTTCAACAGAATGCACAAATTACAAAAATCGACTTTCATATACTTATTTAGGCTCTTTCACATTATAAATTTTTACCAATTATTTTTATTAATATAAATAAATAACCAACGTCATTCTTAAAAAAAGACTAATATTTACAATTATTTACTTTTTCAGTAGGCATAAATAAATGTATTCATGTTTTCATAGTTCATGAAAATAGAGTAAAAAATAAATAGGTACACAAAAAGTAAGAATAAATATGAAATGCGTAATTAATATGTCACTAATATATTCGTAATTAACAAAATTCTTTAACAGGTCATCGCTAATTTATTATTAAATAAAATAAAAATCTTTAATTGTTTAACGACAAAAATATTTAATACTAATTCCAGTACTCCAACTGTCATTCCCGCCGCTCTTTTCACCGACATTTCCTTTGTCATTCCAGCCGCCATTTCCACCGACATTTCCTTTGTCAATCCCGCCGCCATTTTCACCGACATTTCCTTTGTTATTCCCGTCCCCATTTCCGCTATCATTCTCAGCCGCCACTTCCGACGCCATAGCATTTGCATTTATTATAAATAAATATTTTAAAACAACATATTTTTGTTTACTTATCGAATATGAATACCTAAATTTAAAAACTAGCAATACACCAAAAATGATCTTTAGCTGTAATTAATTAATAACAATAGTTTAATTGCCTCTATTTTTTTTGAGGCAATTAACATTCTTTGTAAATGTCCTTTAAATCTATAGCGACATTGGATCCAATAACAATTAACTAATGTTGGTAAATGCTTTAACACTCTTTGTTAATGTGCTTATTTATTGTAGTGTAAGTATTTATTTTTCGGGAAAATATTTTTTTTTAGAAAAAAAAAAACCTTACGTCATGGCTGATGCCACAATGACCTCATGCAAAAAAACAATTTCTCAACCAAAAATTTGTCTTTTTTAATTAATAAATTGGATGCTCAATTGAGTCAATAGTCATATAATTTAGTTACAAACTCATTAACTCACAACCAACTTATACTGTCTTTTTTCTCACTAATTTATTTACAAACTCATCTCTAAGACTCAAAGCAAAAGAAAAATAAATTAATGCTTAACTTGTTTTTGAAAAAAAATGGAGTTTGGAGATGGTTGGGAGTTTAGGATTATATTTGCACAAATATCGAGGCTGTTCCTTGCATGAAATACACTTGTTTTACTTTGACTAATGACTTTTAACCAAAAACCAAAAAAAAAAACTAATGACTTTTAACCAAAAAGGAAAAAACAAAAAAAAACTAATGACTTTGACAATTTTTGGTAGAAAAAAAAAAATTCGAAGTGCACATGGTCAAATTTGTTAAATCCATAGCTAAGATTAAATTTGTCAAAATAACTACTCCCTTGGTTCATTTTTACTTGTCTGGTTTGAACTTTGCACATTATTTAAAAAATAATAGTAATTGATATATGAATGTTTTATCACGATATTCATATTAATTGATATTTAGTTTTAGGTCTTAAAAAATTATTTAAAAAATAATTAACTAATGTTAAATGTTACTCTCTCCGTTTTATAATAAGTCATGTTTTTAGTTTGGGTTCACCCTCTTAAAGAAAATCAATACTCACTCACTCTCAGAAAGTAATAATATTTTTATTAACTCGCCCTTAATTAAATCGTACTTATTTAGTATAATTTCTTGATTACGTAAAAATTCACTAATCTAAATAGGGGTAAAATTGAAGGAAAAAAATATATTCTTATCATGTGAAATATCACTTATTTTGAACCAAATTGAAAATAAAAATAAAAATATCACTTATTATGAAATAGAGGGAGTATTTTCTACATGTTATTTGCTATAAAAATATATCATTTATTATATTGCCAAATATATCCTTCCTCTACTAAATGATCTATACAACTTTCTAAGAAATAATTTCATGCTTGAGAAGAAATAAAGGATTATTTAATATCTTATAAGTAATATTGTTAATTGATTTTTTTAATGAGTATGCCCAAATTTAAGAAAAAACTTGACATGAACGGGAGGTTACAATTTTATGAAAAAGTCTTTTAACAATTATCTATGGGAAAATGCACAAGTACCTTCCAAGACTATGACCGAAATCCCAGAGACATACCTAAACTTAACTAGGGTCCTAATACCTCTCAAACTCATTTTTTTCGTATTTTTGTGCACCTTTTGTGCTGACGTGGCATCTTCAACCACACTAAGTTGGCTGTGTTTGTACACACGCGCCTGCCACGTGTGTAAATCTTTTTTTTAAAAAAAATTTGTTTTGTTTTTTTTTTATTTCTTCTTTAAATTTTTTTTTAAAACAAATATTCTTATTTTCTTTATCGTGTATTTAAGTTAAGTTAAGTTAATACACATTTTTTTTTGACTTGTATCTAAACTTTTTTTTACCTTTATTCATTGAAAACTCTTTTATTATTCTATTGATTTTATTTACTCCTTTTATTTTTTTTCCTTTTGATTTGATTTCAAATTTAATTTCAATTGTCTTGTATTTAAAATAAATTAATTTTGAATGGATATCAAAATAAGTGAAGAAAATCAAATAAAAAATAAAATGTTAATTATTTTTTAACGTTTAAAAACATAATAACATAAAAAAAAGGCTAAAACTTTTTAATTATTTTTTAAAAAAATACACATAATTTTTTTAAAATAATTAAAAGTGAAAAGATAAGAAATTAATGAAAGAAAAAAAAATAAAAAGTTTAAAGTGAGAAAGAAAAATAAATATTTTACAAAGAAAGAAATGAAAATAATTAAATATATACTATAAGTTTAAATATCAATAATTATGTGTACTAACTAATTATAAAGTTACCAATTAAAAAAGGACATGTGTCCAATTTGTTCACCCATCGCATGCTTTCAAGAGAGTGTGCACACTTTCTGTGCCACGTCAGCGTTTATGGTGTATTTATTCCATTTTAAATTAGTTTAGGGGGGTAATAGGACCCTAGTTAAGTTTAGGTGTGTCTCTGAGATTTCGGTTATAGTCTAGGGGGTGCTTGTACAATTTTCCATTATCTATCATTTTGAGCAGAGAAAATAATAATTTAGACAAATAGTAACTAAGATTAATGCTAGTAAAATAATTTGTTTAATAAGGTGTAAAGTACTGTGTCTCAAATTATGTGTCGTGTTTCTTATTTTTTTTATATTTTCCTTACTAATACATTGATTACAAAGGATTTTTTTCTATTATACCCTCACTTGTGTCTTAAGAATTAATTTCTCTCCGTTAAATATTTACTCTATTGAAATGTTTATAGTCTTGAGGAATAATTACTATTAAGGATAAAATAAATAATAAAATAGTTAATTGTATCTTGAACTTCTACAATAAACAAATAATTTGAAAACTATATTTTTAAAAATTACGATAAATAATTTGAGGCAGAGGGCATTGTTATTAGTTATTGTAATTAAAGCTGCTAGTTTAATTATATATGCACTTTATTTAAATGCTAAAACATCATATATTTAATTGACTTTTGGAAAAAAATAAAAGTTGTATTAATCATAAGTTCTTTATCTATACAATTATAAGAGCTCCCAATGGGATATTTATGGGGTGTTATTTTTCGCTTGGAAAATCGTATTAAAGGTTATTGGTGAACACAAAATTAGGATATACGTGCGAGATAGTATGTTTATTGGCGCGATAGATGAATGTTTAAATTACTTAAATTAAGTTATATGTCATACTTAATCTATTTTACTGCGTACGACACTCGATGAGCTTGACTTGAATGCACAGATTAGGAAAATCGAATTGCACGTGCTTGTTTAAGTTCTTTCACATGATCGATTTACACGTACATATTCAATGTCTTTTATAGTTTACCCGTGCAAATATAGTCAATTACACGTGCATAGTTAATTGGGTTATCCATGCATGTTTAATCTTTTTCACTATTTCATCCATTTTTAAAAAATGAATGCATGGATTATACTTGTTTAGACTCTTTCACATCATAAATTTTGACCAATTATATTTATGAATATAAATAACTAACATCCTTAAAAAAAATATTTGCAATTATTTTCTTTTACAGTAGGCATAAATAAATATATTCATGTTTTCACAACTCATGAAAATAGAGTAAAAAGTAAATAGGTACAACCCAAAACGAGAACTAACTATGAAGTCCGTAATTAATTTGTCACTAAAATATTTGTAATTAACAAAAATTCTCAAACAATACATCGCTAATTTATTATCAAATAAAAAATATTGATCTTTATTTGTTTAACGACAAAAATTATTTGACACTCATTTGAGTACCCAATTAAAAGATTCAAACTCCGATAAGCTTATTAGCCATAATTTTCATATAATTCAAATATTACGTGTTTGATCGAAACCCAGCAACTTTAGTCTAATTTTTTTTCATCTTAAGCAATTTATTTAAATATATATTAATTATTAATTTAGAATCGAGCAACGTAAAAGGTTGACCCAAATTCTAAACCTAATTAGAATTAAGATTCAAATTTGAATCTGTTTCAACACCTCTAACTCACATATACATTCACATGCGCATAGTCAATTTCTTTCACTACTTCACTCGTGCATAGCCAATCTTTTTTACACGTGCATACTTAATCTCTTTCATTACTTCACCGGATAAGTTTGAAGTGAATGCATAGATTACAAAAATTAAATTTTATGCACTTTTTTCAGCTCTTTTACACAATTCACACGTGCATAGTCAATCTCTTTTACACGTGCATAGTCAATTGAGTTATACGTGCATAGTCAATTGAGTTACACGTGCATGTTTAATCTCTTTCACTATTTCACTGGATTAGTTTTAACTGAATGGACAAATTACAAAAAAGTGAATTGTATATGCTTGTTTAGGCTCCTTCACACGATTCAGGTGCACATGTGTGGTCAAACTCTTTCATTACTTTACCTGATTGCTTCAACAGAATGTACAAATTACAAAAATCGAGTTTCACATATTTGCTTAAACTCTTCCATATCATAAAAAGAACCAATTATCTTTATGAATATAAATAAATAACCAACATCTTTAAAAAAAGACTAAATATTTGTAATTATTTACTTTCACAATAGGCATAAATAAATATATTCATGTTTTCATAATTCATGAAAATAGAGTAAAAAATAAATAGGTACACCAAAAATAAGAATAAATTAAGAAATGTGTCATTAATCACTAAAATATTTTTAATTAACCAAAATTCTTTAACAATTCATTGCTAATTTATTATTAAATAAACAGTCATTAATTATTTAACGACAGAAAATATTTGACACTAATTCGAGTAATCCAATTAAAAAAATTCAAACTCTGAGAAGTTTGTTAGCCATAATTTTCATATAATTCAAAGATTATGTGTTTGATGGAACCCAATAACTTTAGTCTAATTTTTTTTTAACTTAATAAATTTATTTAAATATATAATAATTATTAATTTAGAATCGAGCAACGTAAAAAGTTGACCCGAATTCTGAACCTAGTTAGAATTAATCTTCAGATTCTGAATCCGTCTCAAAACCTTTAACTCATATGTACATTCACATATGCATAGTCAATTTCTTTCACTACTTCACTTGTGCGTAGTCAATCTCTTTTACACGTGCATAGTCAATCGAGTTATATGTGCATAATTAATCTCTTTCATTATTTCACCGGATTAGTTTGAAGTTTTTTTTTAAAAGTGTCTAACAACCTTTTATTAAAAAAAATTAGTTTGAATTGAATGCACGGATTATAAAAATTAAATTGTATGCACTTGTTTCAACTCTTTTACAAAATTCACACGTGCATAGTCAATTTCTTTCACTACTTCACTCGTGCATAGGCAATCTCTTTTACGCGTGCATAGTCAATCAAGTTGCACGTGCATACTTAATATTTTTCATTACTTCACCGGATTAGTTTGAAGTGAATGCATAGATTACAAAAATTAAATTGTATGCACTTGTTTCAACTCTTTTACACAATTCACACGTGCATAGTCAATTTCTTTCACTACTTCATCCGTGCATAGTCAATTTTTTTACACGTGCATAGTCAATTGAGTTACACGTGCATATTTAATCTCTTTCACTGTTTCACTGGATTAGTTTTAATTTAATGCACGGATTACAAAAATTAAATTGCATATGCTTGTTTAGGCTCTTTCACACGATTCAAATATACGTGCGTGGTCAAACTCTTTCATTACTTCACCTGATTACTTCAACGAAATGCACGAATTACAAAAATCGAGTTTCACATACTTGTTTAGCCTCTTCCACATCATAAATTTAACCAATTATCTTTATGAATATAAATAAATAACCAACATCCTTAAAAAGACTAAATATTCGCAATTATTTACTTTTATAGTAGGCATAAATAAGTATATTCATGTTTTCACAATTCATGAAAATAGAGTAAAAAATAAATAGGTACACCAAAAACAAGAATTAACTAAGAAATAAGTCATTGATCTGTCACTAAATATTCGTAATTAACAAAAATTCTTCGCTAATTTATTATTAAATAAAAAACAACAATCTTTAATTATTTAGTGACAAAAAATATTTACTAATTCGAGTACTCCAATTAAAAAAATTCAAACTTCGAGAAGTTTGTTAGTCATAAATTTCACTGAATTCAAACATTACATGTTTGACCAAACTCAGTAACTTTAGTCAAAATTTTATAATTATCTTAACGCATTCATTAAATATGTAAAAATTAATTAATTTAGAATCAAGCAATATAAAATGTTTACTCGAATTCTGAACCTGGTCGAAATTAGGCTTCAAATTATGAATCTGCCTCGATGCCTCTAATCACATATACATACACACTCTTCTTACTCTTTCTTGAATCCACCCCACCCCCACCTACCCATCCATCCCCTCACCAACACCCCCTCCTCAAGGATCAATAATAACACCCTTACTACATTAAATGCAACTTCACCATCTCTACTTTCATATTGCAATTACTCCTCCTTTCCTCAAATTTTTTTCTCTTCTTCATAGCTTTCTCCTCCAATTCTCAAAATCCCTCTTATATCTCCACACGAGGGAAGTCCTCTACTCTTTTAATCTTTTATTTGTCCTTTTCATATTTGGTCAAACTTAGTTCATGTCCAAATCTTGACTTGTTCACTATAAATAAAGCCCTCCCCCTTTCACTCTCCACACACAAAATCTCAAAAGCTCTTTCTTTTGAGAGCTTCCTTAGTAGCAAGGAAGAACTTCACTTCACTTGAGTATGTCTATATACCTAACAAAGTCATTTCTTTTATTTTTTTTCTCCTTATGTCTTAGATGCATTTGTATTTCTATACACCCAACAAAGTCATTTCTTTCATTTATTTTTCTCTTTTTAGATGCCTTTAAACAGCCCACCCCAACTATTTGGTACTGAGGCGTTGCTAGTGTTGTTGTAGATGCATTTAATCGAGTTTTTGTGTCATCATGCCTGTTTTAATAAATTTACACACGCTTATATACATACATATATATGTATACGCTTACTCATATGGCTCCTCCGAATTCTTTTCCTTCTAGCATCGTTCTCATTGTATTTTATTTTTGTTTCGACTAGGGTTTTTAAGGTTGGTCGATAATCTATATATGTATACATTATTTTTTAAAATCAAGAAACACATGAATGATAATAAATAAATAAAAAATATATATATATCAGAAAATAAAATAATAGAACACAAAAAAAAAAGGAAAGACATGAGTAAAACACATGGTTGGATTGCTCAAGATTTTCGTTGGAGTCATTTTAAATTATTTATTTATTTGCATCGGACTTTTTTTTTTTTTTTACTTCGAAGATGCTCTTATAAAGACACCTACATTAATTTCAATGGCAATAAAAGCTTAATCAAATCAACCAACACCTTTTTGTTATTTTTATTTTATGAAAATTCTATGTTTTTATTCTCAATTTTCGTCATCTTTTATATTTGGCACATTTCACAAAGCATCTCGACTTCACATCGGGTTCAGAAAAAGTCTACCTCAAAAAATATGATATAAACAATCTATATCCTAAGATAAACATTAGTGACTTCTTTTACGACTTGAATTACATTCAATTAAAAAACAATTCACACTTTTTCATTTTTTTTGTGACGACTTTTTCATTGACTTTCTTAATTATGTTATTGTTTTAGGGTTTGGAGAGGGAAGGATGCCAGCCAGTAATTCCCGTCAGGCAAGAAAGATGCCGCCGTTGGTTGAAAATGATGGTGTTATGCTTGGTCAGGTAAAATTATTAATTTAATTTAATTATATATATCGAAAATGTAGATTAATTTTTTTAAAATGTCATGATATCTTTAAGACCGTTAGTCAATTTTTTTTTCTTAAATTCATATAGATTGAAATAAAAGATGGGTCTATGATCACAGAAAATAATGTTGACCCTTTTTAAAGTTCCATTTTTAATTCCTTTATGGTTTTCCAATCACTATTTTTACTAGTACATGTTTGATATGATATTATTCAAAAAAATAAATAAATTATTATATTATTTTTATTAATTATAAGTTATTTAAATATTAAGAAATGAATAATAAAAATAAAATAAATATAAAATAATAAATTATCTTTAAATTTTTTTAAACTGTATAAACAAGACAACTATTTTAAGTATCTCAACAAGATAAATAGTTTTTACATTTTCGAGTAAAAAATCCTTCTCGAACTTTGGAAACCGTGTCATGGACCTATTCATTTTATCTTCTTTGTATTGGTCAACAAATAGTTGACTAAATTCCAGACATTTTTCATCATTGCTTTTTATGATATACGAAGTCAAACTAATTAAATAGACCTTTTTTACTCAAAGAAAGAAAGACTCATGTCCCTTTCCTTGCCTTCTTGAAAATTTAATTATACTTCAAGCTGTTCTTTCTTCACTTTCTTTCAACAAATATAAAACATATAACATTTTCAAGATTTTAGTTTAATTTTTTTTTTAAATATTTTATTTGTGTTATTACAGCCAAGTAACATGATGGATAGTGAACCTAATTCAATTGACAATGTATCAAACACATCTGACACTGAAATGGCTCAAGAACTTAGTGATGCTGCTGAGTATGATGAACAGGAAGAAGATGCCAATGCTAATAGGAAGCGAAAGCGCTACCATCGCCACACTCAGCATCAGATCCAGGAGCTGGAAGCGTAAGCCTGAATCCATGAGAATCAAAAAAAGAAAAGAAAAGAATATTCAGTTAATTTTTATATATACTAATAATATAACAAGATCCCATGACTTAGGGCCATCCCTTTTTTTTGTTGGTGTTTAGGTACTTTAAGGAGTGCCCTCATCCAGATGACAAGCAAAGGAAGGAGCTGAGTCGAGAAATAGGGTTGGAGGTTTTGCAGGTCAAGTTTTGGTTTCAGAACAAGAGAACTCAGATGAAGGTAAACTACATTTGGATGTGCATTTTCAAATATTTTCTTTGTAATGTTTTATGTAACACTCTTTTTTAGTCAATTTTCAAAAAAAAAAAAAAAAACACATTTTTTATTAAAAATAATTTTATTTAAATGGTTCTATCTTACCCTTAATAACATGTTTTTAAACCAGACAAACTTCATAACATATTAATTGTCTAAGCATATTGACTTAATTTCTTTACACATACACAACTTGAGGCAAAACAACTGATTTTTGTCGAATTCATATGTTAAATCCTACCTCCACCCCTGCACATAGGGAGTATCAGTATAGGAGTTGAATATGTCTAATTATATACTTTCTTACCTGTTGGATCTTTACACAAATAGTTAGTTTGTTTTTCGTTTAATTTTTTCAAATGTTATACATACATTATACATTAATTATATACTATTATACCTACACACATATGATTTGGACATGAACAACCTCTTACGATACCCTAGCTCCGCCCCTATATGTACGATTTGAGTTAATTCTTGTTTTTTTTTATGGCAGAATCAAAATGAGAGGCATGAGAACTCACATCTTCGTATTGAAAATGAGAGGATGAAGGCAGAGTTGGTGAGGTACAAAGAAGCTTTAGCCAATATATCTTGCCCTACTTGTGGTGGCCATCGTGTCAATATTGGTGATATGTCTTTTGATGAACGCCAATTAAGGATGGAAAATGCAAAACTCAAAGATGAGGTATACCCCCTTCACAACAAAAATATTACTACTAGTAGTTTGAAGGTATAATGTTTAAGCTGATCAAACTAGTTCATACGAATATTTTTGATCTATTGATTATGTGTGTAGTATATACTAAAAAAATGCTTGAAATTAGTCGTAAATTCGCCTAAAAGTGTCAATGGTTTGGATCAGTTAAGTCAAAATTTCAAACTATTGGCACATTCTATTCGGCAATCCTAACTTATGATTTTATAGCTTTTATAAACACTTTTGATTTGATTAATCTTTTTATTATTTTATCTCTATTGTCTTTGGTATTTTTTGTTTTATGTAAATTAAAATTACTTTAACATAATGTATTTTTTTAAGAATAACTTTGAGCGTATTTGAGTCATTTAAGAAGGATATATAGATAGTCAACTATATTTGCCACATGGCAATTTAAGAAAAAATTATACGTGTTTAACTTTTATATACTGACATAACAAATACATTTTATATTATCAGAAAGTACGACAAATTACATGCTATTACAAGTTTAAATACACCGATAGTGTAAAATTATTTTATTATGTCAATATACATATACTATATAACAAGTTAAATTTCTTTGTCATATAATAAAATTTTACTCTTTTTTTTTTATATATATAGATCGAACGTATCTCATCTGTTGCTGGAAAGTACGTTGGAAAACCTGTATTTCCAAACCACAACAATGGTTACAACTCTCCTAATCCTGTTGATTTTGGAGTTCTTCCTGCATACTCGACGCCAAGCGTCGATGGAGAGGCATATAACAATGGAGATGTTGGGTTTGAGGATGTTCCTATCATGAGTTCAATGATTAATGAACCAATTACTGAGGCTGAAAAACCCTATATCATTGAACTTGTTATGGCTGCTATGGAAGAATTTGTTCAAATGGCACATATGCAAGAACCACTTTGGTTCCCTAGCATTGAAAATGGAACATTCTTGTTGAATCAAGATGAATATTTTAGGTTTTTTCCAAGGGGAATTGGACCTAGACCTATTGGATTTGTTACTGAGGCTACAAAGGATAGTACTGTTGTTGTGATGAACAATCTCAACCTTGTGGGAATTTTCATGGATGTGGTAAGTTTTTAATTATTTTTTTAACTTGCATGTTTAATAATATAGTTCGATTTATGTTATATATACTGATAGTATAAATATTACTGGTTATATATAGTAGGTTTTAATCACTTTAGTTTTTAAAGTTCTTTAATGTTGTGAGTCAATTTTACTTGGTTGGTGTGCACACAACTTAAACTTTAGTGGGGTGGATAGTCTGTTTTCAATAGAACTTCAGCAAGAGAACTTTATAGGATTATTTACTTATATTAATGTTTTAGATAAAATTGCCTTCTTTTTTCATTAATAATCAAATAGTCTATTAATAAGATTATATTATAACAATAACATATTCAGTGAGATTCTTACTGGCTTATTACCCCTACTTTTATGGGGTAGAAAGACTGTTTCCGACTTAATAATTCTTATGTTTCTTTTGTGATATCTAGAATCATTGGTCCAGTATGTTCTCTGGTATTGTCTCAAGGGCTTCAGCTATTGATGTGCTATCAACTGGAACAGCAGGAAACTACAATGGAGCAATACAAGTGGTAATACATAATACATATGTGTCATTAATCACGTAAAAAAACCATTTTACACTGTCAGTATATATCTATGTAAGTTAAATATTTCATGTTGATTTTGCAGATATTAGCTGAAATTCAAATGGCATCTCCACAAGTTCCAACTAGGGAATGCTACTTTGCTAGGTATTGCAAGCAGAGAGCTGATGGAACATGGGCAGTTGTCGATGTTTCATTGGACCAGTTACGCGCTAGCCCAGCTGTTAGGTCTCGAAAAAGGCCATCTGGATGCCTTATTGAAGAGGTGCCAAATGGATGCTCTAAGGTACAAATAGACGTAGAAATAACGTTTACTGATCACTTTACTATCTTGTTTTTGACTTATATTATGCTCATAATTCCTATTTATTTAACATGTTTAATTATTTTGCTTTAGGTTACTTGGGTTGAGCATGTTGAAGTTGATGATTCAGCTGTGCACACTATTTACAAGCCACTAGTGAGTTCTGGTCTTGCATTTGGTGCAAAACGTTGGATTGCTACTCTTGATAGACAATGTGAACGTCTTGCTAGTGCTATGGTCATACCTATTCCAACCAATGATATATCTAATATGGGTACGTAATTCTGTTTCAATTTATGTGACATACTTTTTTTTTTAATTCATCCTATAAAACGATGCATGTCTGAATTTTAAAATGATTAATCTTACTCTTCACATTTAGTTCTATAATCATAAAATTAAGGTCATAAATTTCAAAAGTCTTTAGGCAAATTTACGCAAATGTCCCCTTTTTAGACCCCATTTAGAGTTTGTCCTTATTTTTTCAAGTTGTGGAGATATATCCCTTAGTAAATTACCCTTTCGAACAACATTAGACTTTGCTCATATATATATTTCTCAACCTCTATCATTTAACGTTTGCAATAACTTACAAAGATCTAATGTTTTCTCATAAGATTTTCAGCTTGTTAGTCTATAGCCAGATCCTGGTCTAAAAGGTTCATAAGTTGCAAAATAAATAAAAAAGAGGATCATTTACTAAATAGCTATCTTAAATTCTTTGTTGTTTCAAACTATATATGTCACATAAATTGAGACAGACAGACTAACGGAATACTACATGATCTTATAATGTTGTGATCACAAACCACTTAATTATTTCTTGTTGTTGTTCTTTCAGTGTTATCAACTCAAGAGAGCAGAAATAGTATGTTGAAATTAGCAGAGAGGATGGTTAATAGCTTTAGCTCTGGAGTGAGTGCAACTACTGGTAATCAATGGACAGCCTTGTCACCAGGAAATGGCACTAATGAAAATGTTAGAGTTATGACTAGGAAAAGTGTTGGTGATCCTGGTAGACCACCTGGTATTATCCTAAGTGCTGCTACTTCATTCTGGCTCCCAATTGTTCCGAAAATCGTGTTCGATTTCCTCCGTGATGAGAACACGCGTACCGAGGTAACACTATTAATTAATGTTTTCGAAATAAAAGGATTTTAAGTTATATACATTGACTGACTCTGTTTAAAATTAGTGTGATTCAAATAGAAAGGTTCTTTAACAAATATTTTTGATTTTTTTGCGTAATTTCTAAATATGTAATTTTGTTTATGTGATATCAGTGGGACATTTTGTCAAATGGAGGATTGGTGCAAGAAATGGCTCAGATTGCTAATGGCACTGAGACAGGCAATTGTGTCTCTTTGTTGAGGGTTAATGTAAGTCCTCTATAATCTTCACTTTTCCTTCCCAAAAATTGATTTAATTCGTTCGAAATTATGTGATCATTTCATTTAAAAAGTTAAAAAGTGACTTTCAAGAATAGGTATATACTTTTACTATTTAATTATATCTTTTAGCACGTCTTTTAACACGAAAATAAGGAGTGACAGGACCTTTGTTTACTCTGACATCATGTGAAATTAACATGATCATTTCATCTAAAATGTACTTTAACTGCTAGAAACAGTACACACTTTTATTTACTTAATTACATTTTCAGCACGTCCCATCAAAATGACGATATAAGACTTGACTATACAACCTTTGTCTAGTCTGACATCATGTTAAATTAGCATGAGCATCTCATATTTATCTATAAATATTTGACTGTATACATAAGGTTTAAATTCTGAATCCGCACTTTTGCAGAGTGACAATGCAAACCAGAGCAACATGCTAATCCTCCAAGAGAGCAGCACAGATCCAACAGGATCCTATGTGATCTATGCACCAGTTGATGTCTGTGCAATGAACATTGTGCTGAATGGAGGAGATCCAGACTTTGTTGCTCTTTTGCCTTCTGGTTTCGCCATTCTCCCCGATGGTCCACCGGGAGGCATCAATGGCAGGGGAACTTATAACCATGGTGCTGGTGGATCTCTGCTGACCGTCGCGTTTCAGATTCTGGTTGATTCAGTTCCTGTTGCTAAGCTTTCATTGGGATCAGTTGCTACTGTGAACAATTTGATTGCTGGCACAGTTGATAGGATCAAGGCTGCTCTGTTACCAGAGCCGTGACCACCATGTTCTTGTAAGTACATATTTTTAATTTCTTCTTTATTATATGACCTCTCTGAAATTTGAAACTTCATAATTGTCCAAAAGTAAGGTCTAGAATAGTCTCAAAGAAGTTGTTTTTGACACAATTTGATTACTCTTTCGTTTCATTTTACATAACGGTGTTTATAAGGTCTAGGATTTCTCATATCATTTTAAAACATAACGTTAAAATATTTTACACTGGTTAGCAGGGGCGGACCTACATGGCTGCTAGGGGTTCACCCGAACCCCTTCGACAAAAAATTACACTGTATATATAGGGTAGATTTTTAATATTTTTGTATATATACTAATTTTGAACCACCTCAACCATAAAAGAGAGATAACCCATTTATATTTTTTATATTCCGAACCCCCTGAGTGAAAATCCTGAATCGGCCACTGCTGGTCAGTATATATACGAATAAACTATTTATATATTTTGTGTTTTTTTTTTTGGTTATTGCAGGTTAGGGTGACAATAAGGAATAAGGGGAAGTCAAGAGCGCACCTTTCATCATTCTACTACAAATAAAAAGCTTTTTTTTTGTTTTAGGGTAAAGAGGTTCGTGAAATGACTTCTTGTGGCAATTTTCCAACGAGAGGAAGAAAATAAAACTATAGAAAAATAGGGTTTACTTTTTATGTCTGGTGACTTTTCAGTCTTTCAAAACTTTGTAGCATTTGGCAGATTGTTATGTCTGCCTTTTGCAGTATTATGGTATGAAAAAAATATGTTAAACTTTATGTTTGTGTCATTTGCTTTGAGCTTTTCGTCTTTTAGTTGCTTGAAATGTATATTTCGCAGGTTTTATTTGCTTATTAGAAAAAAGGGATTTTTTCCCTTTTTTACCGTGCGAAAAGGATATTTTATCCTTAAGTATATTTTTCACAGAAATACCCTTACAGGTTCTTGAGTGGTGAGGTGGTGGACACCACGTTACATAACACCTCACTGACAACAACCCCCTTCTCCTTCTATCCTTAGGTATATTTTTCGCACAGAAATATCCTTAGGTACTTGAGTGGCGAAGTGGTGGACACCACAATACATGACACCTCACCGATAACCCCCTTCTCCTTTGCTTGTGGTTTCATTTTCTTTGAGTTTTTCCTCTTTAGTTTCTTGAAATGTATATTTCGCAGGTTATATTTGTTTATTATGAAAAAAGGGAAAAATTCCCTTTTTATTGTGCGAAAAGGATTAGTTTTATCCCTAAGTATATTTTTCGCACAGAAATACCCTTATAGGTACTTGAGTGGCGAGGTGGTGGACACCACATAGGACCTTACCGACAACAACCCCCTTCTCTTTTTATTCATTAGGTATATTTTTTGCACAGAAATATCCTTACAGGTACTTGAGTGGCGAGGTGGTGGACACCACATAACACCTCACCAACAACAACCCCCTTCTCTTTTTATCATTAGGTATATTTTTCGCACAAAAATACCCTTACAGGTACTTGAGTGGCGAGGTGGTGAACACCATGTTACATAACACCTCAGTGACAACAACCTCCTTCTCCTTTTATCCTTAGGTATATTTTCTGCACAGAAATATCATTACAGGTATTTGAGTGGCGAAGTGGTGGATACCACAATGCATGACACCTCACCGACAACCCCTTTTTCCTTTGCTTGTGGTTTCATTTTCTTCAAGTTTTTCCTCTTTAGTAGCTTGAAATGTATATTTCGCAGGTTATATTTGCTTATTAGGAAAAAGGGGGAAAATTCTCTTTTTACTGAAGAAAAAAGGATTAGTTTTATCCTTAAGTATATTTTTAATACAGAAATACCCTTACAGATACTTGAGTGGCTAGGTGGTGGATACCATGTTACATGACACCTCACCGACAACCCTCTTCTCCTTTTATCCTTATGTATATTTTTTGTACAGAAATATCCTTACAAGTATTTAAGTGACGAAGTGGTGGACACCACGTTACATGATACCTCACTAACAACCCCTTCTCCTTTGCTTGTGGTTTCATTTGCTTCGAGTTTTTCCTCTTTTGGTTGTTTGAAATGTACATTTCACAGGTTATATTTGCGTATTAGGAATTCCCTTTTTACTGTGTGAAAAGGATTAGTTTTATCCTTAAGTATATTCTTCAAACAGAAATATCCTTACAGGTACTTGAGTGGCGAGGTGGTGGACACCACGTTACATGACACCTCACCGACAACCCCCTTCTCCTTTTACCCTTAGGTATATTTTTCGCATAGAAATATCCTTAGAGGTACTTGAGTAGCGAAGTGGTGGACACCACGTTACATGACACCTCACCGACAACCCCCTTCTCATTTGCTTGTGGTTTCATTTGCTTCGAGTTTTTCCTCCTTTAGTTGCTTGAAATGTCTATTTCGCAGGTTATATTTGCTTATTAGGAAAAAGGGAAAAACTCCCTTTTTATTGTGCGAAAAGGATTAGTTTTATCCTCAAGTATATTTTTCGCACAGAAATACCCATACATATACTTGAATAGAGAGGTGGTGGACACCATGTACATGACACCTGTCCGACAACCCCCTTCTCCTTTTATCCTTAGGTAGATTCTTCGCACAGAAATATCCTTATAGGTACTTGAGTGGCGAAGTGGTGGACATCACATTACATAACACCTCACCGACAACCCCCTTCTCATTTGCGTATGGTTTCATTTGCTTCATTTTCTTGAGATGAATATTTTGCAAGCTTGGTTTATTTATTGGGGAAAAGGTTAAATTTGTCCTTTTACTATGTGAAAAGGATTAGTTTTATCTTCTGATATATTTACTCGAGTGGCTCAAATATACCACTCTACATTAGGACTGTCCTGGTGGAAAATTAGGGAAGGAAAAACACTCTGAATCACTCAAATTCTTTCTCGAAGACAAGTGAAGGAAAATTGTTCTTCTTTACTTCACTCTACTTGCTTATATAGTCAAATTCTCTTTGAGATTATATTTGAAATCTGAGACAAACAAAACATCTTGTATTTCAAATACTGGATTACTTGTGCTTTGTATTAAAGATACAGAGTCGATGGTCTACTACAACTTCTCTACCTTCTCAAGGCAGGAGTAAGGTTGCATACACACACCACCTTCTCCCCAGACTCCACTTGTGTGATTACATTGAATATGTTATCATTGTTGTTGTTGTTATTGTTGTCTTTAGAGATATAAAGATTTCAAATTTTCTAAGTAGCTTTTCAATATGGAACTCTATATATTGTCCTGTTCTAAATTATCTTGTGTTGCTATTCTAGGAGCAGTTACTTTTACTTTTCTTGGAAGAGATTTTTTATGATCAAGAAATCCTGAACCAACCCTTTGGGTCAATCGCATCCTTTGAAATTGTTCAGTTCAATTTGTGTATTCTTTGACTATTTCATTTACTACTTGTTACCTTCTTGTCTCCAAACTAACACATACATCAAATAACTTTGATAAAGGCGTAGATATGTGAATAAATCACCTAGTGTGCCTCAATCAATTATTGAGATTTGAACTCTGATCATCAATACTTTTCATCTCACTTCATTGACTGCTAGGTCGAAACCAATGGATATTGCTAATTAACTATTAACTTTTAAAAACTAGTAAATTACAACACCATAGTACACTTTCAAAAGAAAAATGAGAAAAAGAAAATGGAAATTTTCTCCAATGCATAAAATGTCATATGAAGACAACCCGAATTTTCACTAGGTGCAAACAATTACCTAGTGACCGGTTGGCTATGTGAATCATCATTTCTTTTTTCTCCGAATCTTTTGGATTCTCTCATATCTATCTACAATTAAAATTAATTAAAAAAAAAAACAAACTTTTTTTTTCTTCTTCTTTTTCTTTTTTTTTAATTACAGAAAATAAGAGAAATTAAACCTAAAAGTCAATGATGGGTTCACCAATTGTGAGATTTCTCTCCAATGACCATGGTAAATTGAAGAGTTTAGCAGTGATGAACTTGAATATCTTGTTCACATTAATGTTGTAGGTTGCACTTGAGAAGAATAATGGTGCATTTAGTGCCTTTGCATATGCTCTTGCCTGTTCAAAGTCACATTGTATAACACCATAAGTAACAATATCAAAAGCATTAAATTGATACAACAACAATAACATATCCAATATAGTTTCACATGTGACGTGTGTCTGAAGACGTAAAGGTGTACACAATTCTTATCCCTATCTTTATGGGATAGAGAGGGTGCTTTAGATAGACCATTGATTCAAGAAAATAGTTTTTTCAGAACAGGTTTGAAAGAAATGCAAGAGATAACGAAGTTCTCAAAGCAGTCGGTATTCTCACTCTTTATTAGCTCGAAACTCACAATGGTGTAGCTACTTAGAATGAATGGTGGTCATTTGAACATCCTTCTTTGAAAAATTATTTATACTATGTATACAAATCAAAAATCATGTTTATACATTATATATTAAATTTTGAACACTTTTAACAAAATTCCTGATGTCACCACTGCTAATACAGACCTAGATCGTTTGTACATACAAACTTTTTAGATGCTAAAATCCAAATTCAAGAGGGAAACAATTCAGATCGTACGCTAAAATCCCTAAGCAATAAAAAAGAATGAAAATGATACATACCTGGCTTGCAATTGTCCATTGAAGATCCAATGGCAATTTCACAAAATCATCAAACTTTGTCCCTATCAGTACAGAAATTGCTGTTTGATTCCATTGACGTGCTTGTTGATGCCAGCTAAGGACACTGCACGAAATACGATGCGTTAAATTACACCGATAATATAAAAATTCTACTATACTGTCAGTAAATATAAATTAAACGTTTATTCTTTTAAGGGAAATAAATTAAATCTCATACCTACTGAGTGTACATCTACTTGTGAGATCAAACATGAAAAACATTGCTACAGAGTCCTTACAAGCCATTGGAATTTGAGTTGGGCCAGAAACATCACCTACATTATTATTATTATTAATTAATAATCATTTCAGAAAATTAAAATGGACAGTTCGTTGCACAAAACATCTCGTATTAGTAGTGTTTTAAAAAGGACTATAACTAAAAGAGTATGATGTAAACAGTCTATCCTAATAAAAGTATTAGTGACTACTTTCACAGCTCGAACTCGTGACCTATAAGTCCGAAATAAATTTATTTATACCTTTAACTTCCCACATGCTATATGAGATTCTTGTCCCTTTGACACACAAAGTTTTGTCCATTTGATTTACTCCTTTGGTTGACAATCTTTCATCTACTTTCTCTTTTCCTACATACTTTCTCTTCAATGTGGAAAGAAAAAAAAAACACAAGAAAAAGTCAGAAACCAAGATTTAAAATGGATCAAAATTAAAGCTATAAATTAAATACATAATCCATTATTTTTAATAACAATACTAAAAAATGGGAATTTTCTACTAAATGATTCTAGAACTTAATTTGACCTCAAAAGATAGTTTATGAAATGAAAGTTATCTAAAATCATATGAGAAAATGTATGATCCATTACCTCAAGGAGGATGCTGCCTTATTTACTAAATTTAGTTCAACCCAATAATTTCGATAAAAAGTATATATACTTGGAAAATTAGAAAAATTTCGCAAAATATTAAATTTTGAACTCATATTTCCAAAAGTTCAATGGATTCAATGGTAAGAATTTAAAAATTGAACTCATCGATTAAATAAATCCGTCTTTCCAACCCACACATGCATAAATCAAACATCTAGAGCATGAAAAACACAACATAGAGACTCAACATCGAATATATCAAGAATAGAGATGAATCTGACTCTAACCCCACACACCCAAACCAAACATCTACAACATGAAAAACACAACATGGAGGTTCAACCTCATATATATATATATATATATATATATATATATATATATATCAATTAAGAATAAAGATGAATCTGACTTTGATACCTCGTTTACAATATATAAAAGAGAAAAGAAAAAAAAAAAACTTACCAAGAAACTTGTCTTTCCAATTTGATTATCACCCAAAAGACTAATTTTCAAGGCAACAACATTCTCAGATGAATCCTTAGAATGATCACAACAACATGTGGATGACATATTCTCCGAAAACCCTCCGTGGGACGCCATCTCCGCCCCAGCTGGCGGAGATGGCATCCCGGTGGTGGTGGTAGTGGTGGTTGGAAAAGATTGATTATGTGACAATTGTCTATAATTAATAGACTTACCTAACCAACAAGCAAGAACTTTGTTCCAAAATGAATTCAAATATTTTTGTAAAATTGTAAATTTACATATGATTTTCCTTTTCATATTCAAATGAACCATTCTTCTATAACAAAGGAGCAAACGTTTAGTCATTTTTTTTTCTCTTTTTTTGGTGATTTAATTTCTAAGGGAAAAAAAGGCCTAAAGAGAGAGCTAATGCTTATAGTGCTTAGCTTCTTCTTTTGGCCTTAAAAGAAAAAAAAAGACAGTCTCTTTTGCAGAATTATTAATCATAATTTCTTTTTATTTATTTATTTTTCTTCTTCTTAGAGTTTGTTTGTTTGTGTGGAATTTAATTCAATTTGAATTTTTACCATTCATTTTATTTTTCTATTTTTAATTTGTGGTTAACGGCTAATTTAGTTTGTAACTATTGCCGTGTAATGAGGGACGGCTGACCGTTTTAAAATGTTTAAATCAAAATATGAATTATGTAATAATTATTATTTTATTTTTTTAATAAGTAAATGTTTTGTAATAAATAACTCTATCCTTTGCCTGTCTTTTTGGTTAAATTTGGGACATGTTTAGTGCGATTTTAGTGTAGTTTGCGGCATATTATACCGAAGCGAGATTTATTTCGTGCGCATCTGAAAGATAATAAATGCAGGTTCCTTATCATAAAAAAAAGAAATTTTTTCAATCAAGCTCGCAATATAGGGTATGTTTAATACGATTTTAGTATAGTTTGCGGGTTATTATACACTGAAGCAAAATTTATCTCATGCATATCTGAAAGATAACAATTGCAAGTTTTCTCATATAATTTTTTTTTTCCGATCAAGCTCATCATACAAGACATGTTTATACTGAAGCGAGATTTATAGAGTGCACACCCAAAAGATAACAATCGCGAATTCTCTTTATCATAGAAAATGGAGAAATTAATTAAAGAACCGACAAATGTACGAAAAAAGGGTCAATTTCACGTGTAGCCAAGTTAGCCAATAATCATGCAACCATGTAAGGTATCTAAATGGAAAAGAGGAGCCCCACTCCATTACTCATTACTCATTATTTATTATATATTACATAAATAATAAATAAAAACTCTCTTCTTTTCAAGAAAATAAATGATTAAAAAGTTTGTAAGTATAAAAATATCAACCAACCTAATATTAAGTCTAAATTTGTACCATCAAGTCTCTCCGCGTTGTATGAATATTTTTAATTGCAATAACAAAATATTATTATATAAAATATATAAGGCATATAATATGAAAATCAATTTTAAAAAGATCCTATTACGAAGATTGTTATAAAGAGATATGTATTTTAATTTTTTCTTTCTCAAAATAAAATTTTCATATTTAAATGTTAAAAATATTAAAATTATGTTTACCACTAATTAAAAGTTTTAAAACCCTGCAATTTATTTTTGTGGTTCTTTAAGAATCATATTCTCCGTTCCACTTCATATGATACTATTACTGTTATTTAGAGACTCAAACAAATTATTTTATTTATGATAACTTCTTTTATACTCTTTTAATGTATTTTATATTATAAAAGAAGATTGTAATTTCTAGAATACTTTTTCTCTAGTTTCTAATTAGGTAAAATTTCATTTCATATGGATTAGGAAATCAATGTTTGTATTAAGATCCAAAATTAGAATAAAATAGTGATATTATTTTTTTCAAAAAATAGTAGAAAATGATATTTAAGAAGTTTAAAATATTTGGACCCCTCAATAATACGTGTTTTCAATTGAGAGCGTGTTGATTGAGGGCACGCAAGACCCATATTCAACGGATTGAAAAACATTAAAATATATAATGCTTTAGGAAATAGAGAGATCGACAAAAATGTCACAAGTTGTATTAAAATGAAATGGATGAAATGAAAGTTCATACTCAATATCTATATGCTAAGAATGTACTATCATCAAAATTTAAAGGTAATTAGTTTTATAGAGTTTCAGATTTACACGTGTAAAAGATGAATATAGCAGAGATGAGGATGCTTAGATGGATGTGTGATCATACTAGGAGAGATAAGAATAAGATTGAAGATATGTGAGGCAAGGAATGGGAATGATTTCAGTGGTGAACAACCAGATGAGAAAGTGAGGCTGAGATGATTCGGATATGTAAATAGAAGGAGCACAGAGGCGATTAGACATGACATGACACGACACATTTTTAACTCATCGAGGACATGAACCTAAATAAAAGAGTATAGAGACTAAGAATTAAAGTAGAAGATTAATAGATAGTCGAGTGATTTCGATCGAGATCATTTAAACCCCACAATAGTACGTGTTTATCAATTGAGAGCGTGTTTAATGATTATCTATGGCCCACGAAACCTAATTAGGAGACATTAAACTGATTTAATTGATTAAAATTATTGGAGGATATTCGTTTGATTTGGGAATTTTTAGGCAAATTGACATTAATAAAACCTAATAGTAACAAACTTAGCAACCCCATCTAATAATTTCCATATTTAAAAGTATATATAGCATGTGAGGTAGGGCTGCATATCGGACGGATCGGGCGGATAATTTCGCTTAACGATTTAGCCTAATGATATCGATTTTTATATTTACTAATCCGCTAGCCAACCTATAAGATGTCGGTTGGTTCGATAACGGATTAGCACTTATCGGACGGTGTATCGTTAACCTCTACCCTTTTTTGTTCCATGAACGCATCTTAAAAAAATGTCTTCTTTTCTCTAATATAAATTAAGTTAATTTGTAAAATTCTCCTATATTACAAAAAATATAGATTAATAGTAATGTAATAGTTAATAACAGAAAAGTAAATAGGTTTTCAAGTTTTTGGCTTTATGACCTTAGGACTAATATATAATTATATATTATGGAAAAATATTAAATGATGCTAATATACCTAAGTTAAAAGTGTAAGTATGGTAACTCTTAATGGGTTAACGGTTTATCCGATAAGGAAATTGAATAATCCATCCCCACACCAATAAGCCGTTAATTATAAAATTCTAATTCGTTCACCAACCGTTTATTCAATAACCCAATATCAATAAGCCAATAAGCCAATTTTGCGGTTGACTTATCGGTTACGGTTCAGTTTTGAACACCCCTAATGTGAGGGTCACTGATTCGAAAATATATTTATATTTAGGAAAGATAGTACTATTATGAGTCTGTTTGACATTGTTGTTAAAGATTGCTTATTTTTAGAAATATTTTTTTTAAAATAGCTTTTCTGAAAAGTGCTTTTCAAAAAAAGCAATTTGTGTTTGACAAATTCTTTTTAAAAAGTAATTTTGAGAGTCAAATCACAAAAGGGCAAGTATCAATGTGCTTTTAATATTAAGATTATTTTATAGAGAGAAACTATTTTAAATATCTAATACAGAACTTTAATTAAATTAAAATGTACGTATTCAAATTTTTAATCAATATTATACATAGATAAATAAATAAAATATTAACATGATGATATAAATATAATTAAAAATATCAAGAAAAATAAATTTAAAAATCATTTCATAAATTCAATCACTACATACGAAAAATATAATTACTTTTTCTCTTCTTTTTTTTTAATTTTACAAAAATATTATTGTTACCTATTTCTAATAATACGTAAAATAATACATAAAATAAAATAAAAAGTTTATCATATAGAAATAAAAAATAAAATTCTTGAATGAAACTTAACCAAACTTATGAGATATGCTAATCGATTAATAAAAGATATATTGGTAAATATGTATATATGTAAGGGATATTAGTCTCTCTCTCTCTCCCCCCCCCCCCCCCCAACAACAGAAAAAGCTTCTGCATCTATTTAAAAACACTTGTAAGGGATTGCCAAACACTTCAATTTTCAAAAAATATATATTTTTTCTCAAAAAAAAATACTCTCGGCCTTCCAACAGCAATGCCAAACAGATCCTATGTCTCTTTTATTTTGCTTGACTCATGTCGATTTGACATTTATTTAAAGAAAATATTTATAAAGGAACTATTTTACTAAATTATCTTATTAATTATGTTTCGAAAATCAAATTCTGACTACTATAAGGAGAAAAAATAATAATATTTTATGTAATTATTTAATAATCAGGATAGATTTATGGGAAGAAAATATAATAAATTTTCTCTTTATTTGTTATAATGGAGAAGTAAAAAGAATATTTTTAGTATAAGAGTCAAGTAAAATTAATTAGGAAGAAGTACCTTGAATCCCTCAATTATTGATAAATTCTAATTTTAGTCTTTGTGATATACTATTCATCATATTTTCACCTTCAAGGCTTCGACTAATTAAAATTATAATTAAATTAGTTTTAGAAGTATATTATCTTCAAATACAAAGTAACAGTACAATTCTAACGCAATACTTGGGAAATCAAACATTTGAACAATTAATAAATCTGAATAATTGTGAATATTCATAAGCAGATGAATCAAAGATACACATCTCAAATAATTGAAAATTTTGTGTTTAGTTCAATATTTTAAAAATAAATGCCAACCACATGTCATCTAATTATATCTTATCATCTTTCTCTTTCTCTACCAATTTTTTTTTTTAAATGGACTCTTTTTCATACCTTATGGTAAAATAATAATAATAATATGGAATATAATCTTTACATGAGCTAATAATAATGTCCCATGTGGGTGCACACATGTACATGTTTCATGGTGAGTATTTTTATTTTTTTTTTAAATAAAGAAGGTTCATTGTTTCTTCATTATGATTTTTGGTATCAAGCAATTAATTAGGTTCCATTTGTTTCAAAAAAATTGTGAAATAATACGATCGGAAATTCGATTTAGAATATTATAATTCAACGCTTTAGAATACAATGTCATGAAGTTCAAATTCCACACTTCAAACTTTAGACACATATTCTGAATTCAATTGTTGACGGTTGATTAGAAGTCTTTTCTAAATGTGTCTTTTTTTCACTTTGCGACCCCAACATTTGTTTTGCTTCTTGCTAGCTAGCTAGTGTGATACTAACATTGTATTCAAAGAATTATAAGAAACTAATTGTAATATTCCTCTAAAGAAGGTTGATGAATATTGACAAATTTCATGTTTATAATGATTATTGATCCACTTTGATGAGACTAAATTATGCTTCATTCGTTCCATATTAATTGATCATCTTATTAAAAATAGTTGTCCCATATTAGTTGTTTACTTTATTAAATCAAGAAAGCAATACTTAAATTTTTCTTATATTACCTTTGCAATTAATTCGTTTTAAAGTGTTCACATTTGTTTATAAAATTCTCAAGAAATTTTTTAAGGGGTTAATTAGTAAAGTTTCCTTCTTATTTATGATTTTATATGCGTGTAAAAAGGAAAATGATCAACTAATGGGGACGGAGGGAGAAATGGCATGAGAACAATATTTGTATATACTTACAATTTCTTATGTGTAATAGATTGATAATTGACTTTGATGAGATTGCTTAGGGCATAAAAACAATAATTGTATTCTTGTTATCTTTTCCATGTAATAGGTTGTCTTGTTGATTGACTTTAATGAGATTAGTTATGACATGAAAACAGTAAGGGGCCGTTTGGTTACTGGTTAGAGTTATGCAGATATTAGTTATGTAGGGTTTAGTTATGCAGGTATTAGTTATGCATGTATTAGTTATGTAGGGTTTAGTTATGCAGGTATTAGTTATGCAGGGTTTAGTTATGCATGTATTAGTTATGCATGTATTAGTTTTGTGGGTATTATTTAGTTATGTAAAGATTACATTACATAAATTATTAACTATTGAATATTGAATTTCATATATATTATTTACAAATAAATAAGCAAGCAAATAGTATAAATTCTCTCTAAAAAAATAAAGAAAGGAATTTTCTCTATACTTAAGTAGGAATTCTGTTTTTTTCCTCTATTTTTTAATGTTTAAAGCTTATAAAAATAAAATATTATTAATATTAAGTACATAATTCTATCCTATTTTATATAATGTAAATTTCTATCAATATGTTGCATGTATTGTTAGTACATTTTTAGTATACCAACTATATGAATTATTATAAATTCACATTCTAAATAAAAAATAATAATACATGATAATTAAATATGTGAAATATATTTAGTAATATATAGTGCTAATATATCATTAGCATATGTGTTGTCAAAATTATACATTCCGATTCATAATATTAATAAAATATTTATATTTTGATTTCAAAATGAAAACAAATAAAAAGTTGTTCGTATACAAAAAGAAATAAGAAACAAAAATAATTAGGAAAATAGAATAGTTATGTAAAGTTTTCAATAAAAAAAGATTTAAAAATAAATTAATAGGGATAAATGTGTAATTTAACATTTTAATACATGTATAACCAACACCCACATAACTTAGGGGCCGTTTGGTTACTGGTTAGAGTTATGCATGTATTAGTTATGCAGGGTTTAGTTATACATGTATTAGTTATGCAGGTATTAGTTATGCAGGTATTAGTTATGCATGTATTAGTTTTGTGGGTATTATTTAGTTATGTAGAGATTACATTACATAAATTATTAACTATTGAATATTGAATTTCATATATATTATTTACAAATAAATAAGCAAGCAAATAGTATAAATTCTCTCTAAAAAAATAAAGAAAGGAATTTTCTCTATACTTAAGTAGGAATTCTGTTTTTTTCCTCTATTTTTTAATGTTTAAAGCTTATAAAAATAAAATATTATTAATATTAAGTACATAATACTATCCTATTTTATATAATGTAAATTTCTATCAATATGTTGCATGTATTGTTAGTACATTTTTAGTATACCAACTATATGAATTATTATAAATTCACATTCTAAATAAAAAATAATAATACATGATAATTAAATATGTGGAATATATTTAGTAATATATAGTGCTAATATATCATTAGCATATGTGTTGTCAAAATTATACATTCCGATTCATAATATTAATAAAATATTTATATTTTGATTTCAAAATGAAAACAAATAAAAAGTTGTTCGTATACAAAAAGAAATAAGAAACAAAAATAGTTAGGAAAATAGAATAGTTATGTAAAGTTTTCAATAAAAAAAGATTTAAAAATAAATTAATAGGGATAGATGTGTAATTTAACATTTTAATACATGTATAACCAATACCCACATAACTTATTCCACCTTCTATCCTGCATAACTTATACATAGATTTCCTCATAAGTTATGTAGGTATTAATTATGTAGGATTACAAAAAATGCAACCAAACACCGTATAAAATTAATACATAAATAACTTTTATACAATATTTAAAAACCTATCAACTAGGGGTGGGCATTCGGTTCTTCGGTTCGGTGTTTCGGTGTTCGGTTTTGAAAAAATGTGCACCA
This sequence comes from Solanum appendiculatum, assembly GCA_018342035.1. Lineage (NCBI taxonomy): Eukaryota > Viridiplantae > Streptophyta > Magnoliopsida > Solanales > Solanaceae > Solanum > Solanum appendiculatum. The sequence goes on along the minus strand of JAGDQO010000503.1, from coordinate 625,585 downwards.
AATACCAAACCAAAATATTTAGGTTCGGTTCGGTTCGGTTTTTTAAACTTCGGTTCGGTTTAATTCGGTGTTTTTAAAACGATTTTTCGGTGCAAGCAAATAAAAAATAAAATGAAAATTAAATTATCAAAACGTTTAACTAAAGATAAAAGTTGAAAACTCGAAATAATCAATTAACATATTTAATAGTTAAAGTTTCCAACAAAGAACTAAAGAAGTTTTTTTTTCTCTTTCCGATTTTTTGTTTCAACAAACACTCTTTGTAATAGCAGCCAACAATTTAAACCAAGAATTCAACACTTGAAACTTAAAAGTTAAAACAATACAAAGTTAAAAATGTCTTAATATTCAACTTCATTCAAATAAAAAACAATAGGAGTCACAACTCACAAACACAAGTTACAAAGTATATAATTAATAAAATTAAAATATTATTTTAAATTTAGTTAATAAAATTTTGGTTTTTCGGTGCACCGAATTTTTCTTACCCTGACACCAAATACCGAACCGAAAAACCGAAATTCCAAAAAAAAAACACCAAAACCGAACTGAAAAACCGAAAAACCGACACCAAAAAACCGAATTAGTTTGGTCCGGTTCGGTTTTTCGGTTTTCGATATTTATGCCCACCCCTACTATCAACCAAACATGGTACAAATCATGTTGACTTTTCTACCTAATACAAAACTTTTACCAAACATAGTAAAAACTAATACATTTTTTTATACATGAATAAGATGCCTCTTATACGGTAACCAAACGGCCCCTAATTGTAAATGTTGGCTAGGTAGCATGCTTTCTTGGGAAACTCACAAACCTTGATTCTGATATCATCATGTCAAAAATTATTTACTTAACTAATAGCAATGATACAATTTTATTTCGTAACGAAACTTATCAAACAAGCGACATATTCCATCATGACTTATGCATGTGCCATCCTCGGCTCATTACAGAAATTTCGCCATAGGCAGGATATTAAATGTTACCCAATGACATTGAGCTTCAAACTCCTTAACTTGTTTGGGTCCTCTTGGCCCATACACTTGTACAGATATTTAACATACATAGAAGTCATCATTCATAAAAAAAATTTTAAAAAAAGTTTCAGCTTAAACGGGCGGGAAATATTGTTTAAATATTTTTTGGACCTTGACTACAATTTCTATATCAAAACTTCATAATTAATCTTGATTCTTGATCATCTTCATTCAAAAATTGGTATTATTCCTGCATTATTAGCTTTGTGGAAACCCCATTTGTGAGAGAACATGGGAAAATCCCTTTGTATGAATCTCCTTTTTTTGTCCATCCAAAATTCATCTATTCCTCTAGAATTGAATCTTTCTCGTCATCCCACTTTTTCAACCTACTCTGAGCTGATTCCACCTGCAATCAAAGGCGAATGTAGAATTTATGATGAATAGATTCAGAATGAGAGTAATCTACAAACGCACACGAGGACAGTTTCTTTCTTTTTTTGCACAACTCCATTTATGAATTAAGCCGAAAACGAGTTTAGTTGAACCATTGAACTTGCTCTAGAACCACCTCAATTCATGTTTAGCTCAAGGAATTGATGCTTGCGCCATATATTTTGTATTCTAAGAGCTAGTTCATCTGGTTTCGTGGTCTTATATTGATAATAATTAGTAAAAAGCAGAGATCCTTTTCAAGATTGGTCTGACATATTAAGGATAACTTTTGTATTTTTCTTTTCCAAACTATTTTGATATGCGTTACTTAGAGTCTAGGGTCATTCGGAAACAGTCTCTCTACCTCCACGAAGTAGGTATCTGCGTACACTCTACCCTCCTTGGACTCAACCTATGAGATTACATTGAGTATGTTGTTGTTGACTAACTTATATTTGAACTTGATTTCCTAGTTATACCAACCTTTTCCAAGAAATGATCTTAAAATAGTTAGGAAACAAGATGATTTAGAGGTTTGTAACCAAATAGTGTTTAGGAAAAATGTTGTCTACTTCTAACAGAATGACTACAAGCACTAGAAAAACCAAAGAGTTTTACCTCTTTATTCCAATCAGTTCGAGCTGTAATCCATATTAAAATGATTGTTTGCATCACTGTACCTCCCAGCATTCCTGACCATATACCCTGTATGCACCAGAACAATGTTATCTTTTCTATAATGTTAAGACTGGGACTAGAAATTTCGTTGTGGAGAATGTTAACGGAGAATGGTGAAATTACCTTAGCGCCAAGTTTGAAGTAAAAGCCGCAAAGAGCACCCAATGGAACTCCGACAATGTAATAGCAGCCTATATTGACATAGGCCACGAAGGTTTGCCATCCACAGCCAACGGCCACACCTTTTAAGATTTATGTACATGAATTTCGTCAGATATGTTAACAAAGCAAGGAGTTGATTTCCCAGATAGTCATTCAACTAATAGTGATTTTCTAAGATCATAACTATTGGTTAAGTGACCATCGGAGTGTGTTGTTCGTATTCAGACCTAAATACACAGAAGCACTTAGATGGTTGAACTTGTGTAGTAGTACCACAATTGCCAATTTCATCAATTCACTAATTATAGATGTTTACTCTGTCTTTAACGAAATCTTTTTCCTCTGCTTGTGCTTCGTTTTTCATTTGTCTTCACTTTGTGTATTTTTGAAGGGTCATTCGTTATTTGATTTATTCAAAGAATGATCAGTTGATTGTGTTGCCTTTAGAGCATGGTCAGAAATCGTCCATTTGACAGTGTTCGACAATCGGGTAATACTATATTAGTATATGGACATATGTTGAGGAACTCGAGGGCTAAAGATCTAAATCTTGCACTGAAACCATAATTCTTCCAATTTCAGGTCACATTGATTCTATTATGATATGTTCTACACTTATTCCACTACATGTGCGAGAAATTTATCACCAACAGTCCGGTTAACTATTTCATCTCTAGTTCTCTACTTAAAACTCGATATATATCGATCCTAAATCTGATTCAAATTCTATATAGCACCTATGGTCTATAAGAGAAAATGATCTGTTCTCAGTGATCAAACTAGTTAGGAGATTCAAAGAATTGTCCGTGGCAGCGAAACATAAAGTGTATTGCCCACAGCATAGTGTAAAATAGGCATAATACATAAATATGCCCTTTAACTTGGCTTCAGTTGGCATCTATGCCCTCCAACTCTGGGTGAGCACAACTAGACACTTAAACTTGTATAAAATTGAACAAGTAGACACACACGTCCTACATGGTATAATACACGTAGGACACCACATAGGATAAAAAACTGCCATGTAGGACGCCACGTAAGACGAATGTGTATATTTGTTCAATTTTATACAAGTTTAAGTGTCTACTTGTGCATACCCAAAGTTGGAGGGAATAGATGGCAGCTGAAGCCAAGTTAAAGGGCACATTTATGTATTATGCCGTGTAAAATAAGGTTTCAAATTGTAAACAGGATGCTTGATAAACCTCTTACCTGACAAGACAGGCTGAATTCCGTTGAGCATGAGGGAAAGCGCAAGCAATGGACAAAGATCCGAGACAGCTTCAGCCACGACTTCACCTTCAGTGAAGGCATAACTGATGAGATTACGCAACGCAAGAACGATGACTGCAGCAATCACTGAGAGAATGAAAGACCACGATGTAACCACGACAACAGAAAAAGCTGCTGATTTGGGATGCCTTGCTCCTAGTTCATTACTCACTCTCACACTGTTCATCAGCATGTCACATTTAAGAAAGTCAGAAAAGGATATTCCCCATTTCAATCATAATTATCCTTATAAATACATCTCAAGTTCAGCAATTTGCATGACCATTTCCATGTAAACTCAAATAACTTAGTTATTGCATATAAACTTGACGAATGTAAATTTCCAACATGCGCAAAAAAGCTTGGAAGATATTGAGAATAAATAATAAACAAACTTTCAGCATCATTGCACTTCCATTGTATGGTACAAACAAAGTATCGCCAGAATTACCAATGAACAGCAGTCAACATTAATGAAAAGGCATACTACATAGATAGACGGCTCATGGCCTCAACTGGCAACTAAACACTTTATCTTTGAGGATGCACATCTAGACACCTCAACTCATCTCCACTGTGTCAATTGAACACTCCAACTTACAAAATGATCATCTAGACACATCAAGGTAGGGTGCCGACAAGACAGAGTGGGACGAGTTGAGGTGTCTACGTGTGCATTCTCAAAGTTGGAGTGCTTAGTTGTCAGTTGAGACCAAGTTACGGTATCTATCTATGCATTCCGATTCATTTGCAGAAACGAAAAATAGATTATCTAGCTCAAACTCCAATCTCAAAAAGAGAAACAAACAACGAGAAAAAGGTAAGTTAAAACGAGAACTGACCTTGCTGCTGCATTGAATCCAACTGATATCATGAAGACCCAACCAGAAACTGACATGCTTGAGTTATTCCCCACCAAAGACAGAGGAAAAGGCAAAATGGTTAGCAATTGAAAATTTGTAACATACCTTAGATTCTACCGTTAACAAATAATCAGACTTACATCTAAATAATGAAAGAACCATCCTTTAAGTAGTACTTTTGCTATTCTTCACTGATGTTCATAAGTAGGTTAACTTGACTTCCATAACGATAAGGATATATGTGAACCACTTTTGTAATGAGGGGTATATTAAACCCTTTTCCCTAATATGCATCAAAACTTTTTTCCCCTTTGGAAAGAGAGGATTAAAGCATTAGAAAATTCTGTCTTTACAGAACATGACAAGTTATCCACCCCAGGCCCCACCACACCCCAACCCACACCAACCATTTTCATCTTATCCCGCATACCAAACAACTCTGAATGTGTTAGATGAATTGGATTAGACGGAATAATTAAAAGCATGTCTCTAACTTTTGTGTGGACTCAAACTCAAAGTAGTAGGTCTAAAGTTTTTTTCCATGCAATCATTTAAAAAGCTTTCTCCATTATTGTTTGGTTGAAGAAAAAAATGGTTCTAAAAGTCTCTTTCCACATTTGCAATGCAATAAGTCAAACGTAGTTCAGGTAGATATTTTACACTATCATTTAACATGTTATGACAGGTTACTTATCATTTGTTTTAGATTACCAAATTAAGCAAAATTACTTATACTTACTTTCCAAGTGATTTAATTATGTAAATATTTTCTAGGTCAAATAAAGAAAACAAAAAATGCCACGTTAAGAAGGAAGAGACGAAAAAAGAGGATAAGCGCAATAAAAAAGATAGCAATAAGCAACTTATGGTGTAACTTGATAAAAATAACATGTATTGTATTTTTAACTTGTGTTTGGACATGCAATTTGCCACTGGTAGAATATTTTGATATCTTGTTTATTAACTATGATTTGCTCATTTGGTAAGATTGTATAACAATTGGAATCAAAGATCACGAACATAAATATTCAAAAGTTTAAGTTTTCTTCAATTGGATTGTACATTCTTACTAAATATATAAAAAAATATCTTTTTAAAGTTAACTTAGAAAAAAAGGGTAACACTAGCAAATTTGCTCAAATTTAATGGGAAGCGATACAATTTTAATGGGAATGGAATATGAGAAAGACTAAAAGACTATTAAATTTGCTTGTTTTACTTTTTTTGTTTTGTTTATTTAAAAAAGATACTTTTTTATATATATTTAGTAACTCTTTAATTTCATCCTTCTACATGATTTATTTAAAATTATGAAATTCAAAAGATGTTTTGGTACAATATCTCTCTCTTACAATAAGACTATCAAATTAATAGTTTGTTTGGTCAAGCTTTTGTAACGATAAAAGTGTTTATTTGTTTTTTCAAAAAATGCATTTTAAAAAAGTAAGGCATTTAGCCAAAATTTTGGTAGAAAATAAGTACGAATAGCAGAAGTTGTTAATTGACAAGCTAAAAAAGTTATTTTTTTTTTGTAAAGCATGTAATACACTTAAAACACTTTTTAAAAATTCAATGAAACATTAATTGGCGTGAAAAAATGTTTTTTACATATATTGGTCAAACACAAACTTTTTCTCGCAAAAATAATTACTATCCAAAATAATTGGCAGGGAGTTTTGGTCTTACCAAATAGAAAGAGCATCCAAAGCCACTTCAGGATTTTCAAGCAAGCCAGCAAGCAACACCACAATCTGAAAGTACCAAGTCTCCAAGCACAGCATCACCGCCGAGGCTGCCGATAACTTGAAGAACTCCGGCAAGCCAGAAAATGACATCCAACTGAACCCTTTCCATGTCTGTTTACACTTGTCACTCTTCACAATGTACACAAATTGGCCTATAACAATTATCCACCATGACAAACTCAACACCAATGACGCCCCAAGTAACCCGAGCCCTATCTTGTAAATCACCACCCAGCTCAACCCCAAATGCAAGACTAACGTAGCAGCGGAGATATATGCACTCGGGGCTACAATGCTCTGAGCTTGAAGGAATTTCTGGATTGGGAAATTAATGGCGTATGCGAATATCTGAGGGATTAAACCGTACACAAATAATGCTGCTGCTGTTGCAATTCTCTCAGTTTGGCCTAGAAATATGAGAATTGGCTTGCAGAAAATGTACACTACAGTGAGTAAAATTCCTGTTAGAGTTAACAGAATCGTCGATCTTTGAAGATAAACTCCAAGCATATCGTATTTCTTTGCCCCAAATGCTTGACCACATAGTGTTTCCACTGCACTTCCCATGCCCAACTGCCATTTACAAACATACGAACATAAATTATGGAAAATCTTAGTAGCTCAGTTGGTCGACTATATAAACTTTCACATAATTGATTAAAGTTCGACTCCACACCTTGCTGGAAATCTTAGTAGCTCAGTTGATTGACTATCTAAACTTTCACATAAATTCACAAAATAGTACAATTTTCACCCAAAATTAGAATATAACTCAGATTATTCCAAAATTTGTTCGAACTTAGTAACTTTTGCACAGATCCTGTATTTTTATTTAGAAATATATAAACTATATATAAATATGTGATTGTGAATCGAGTAAACGAACTCATAAACTTAGAATCATGAATCCGCCTATATTTCTTCCAATTTTCATCATTTTTTGCAAAATAACTTCAATTTTCACTCAGACAATATATCAAACATTTTATCTGCATTAACGAAAACCATACCATAAGACCATAAGCAAAAACTTGAATCCCAGTATTTCCAAGTGAAGCAGCAGCAAGCTCAAGATTACCCAAGTGACCGGAGAATATCTGAGTCGACATAGACATGACGTAATTAATCATGTAAACCATAACTGCCGGAGCAGCAAGGAAGAACAGGAGCTTCATTTCGATCCATGTCGCTAACCGGAGTTTACTCCAGAGAGTTATTTCAGTGTCCAAAAGCACAGTTTCGAGCTCGTTGCTTGATTCGAAATTGTGAGTTTCGGATAATTGTGGTGATAATGATGTTACATTGTTTTGTAGAAATGGCCGGTAAATGTCGTTTTCCGGTGAAGCCATGAATTCCGGTGACTGAAGAAAGAGGATAACGTTGGAAGAATATTGGAATAAAGTAGTAATAGTAAGTGTATATATATATATATATATATATAGAAGGAATATAAACAAACGTCAGCGCTTATGTGATTCACATTTTTGGAATATAAGAATGTCGTGACGGAGACAGAATTTTCACGAACAAATTCAAAACATGAAAAAGCAATATTCAGAGGAAAAAAACTTAACAAATTCAACATCTATTATTGAAAGAAAAAATGTAACTTTAAGAAAAATGCTCATTTATGTCGTTAAAAATTTGGCTCATCTGTGTCATTTTCTTCATTATTTGTTAACTGAAATGATATAGATGAGCCAAACTTTTAACGGATGATATAGATAGTTTTTTTCCTGTTAAAAAATAGATTTAATTAATGACGTAACCGAATTATAATTGATTGCATATAAAAAATGATTTTGCAAAAATAGAACTATTTTAAGTTAACGAATAATGGCATGATGAACCTTTTCTCAAACGAAAATGACATAAATAAGTCAAATTTTTAATAGATGATATAAATGAATTTTTTCTCAAAATTCAATGACATATTTAAATTTTTTCCTTACTTAAAATTAACTCAAAGTTGCTATAAGAATTTATAAATAACAAGTGTTAAATTTTGCCTTTCCGAGGTGGTCGGAGTTTCCAATTTGGCTACATAAACTAAATTCAAATTTGGTGTCCTAACTCAATCGGTCATTTTCTTTGTAATTATCGATGGATTATTTTGGATTTTATAAACTAAAATAATATAATCGAAATGAAAATAATAGTGAAGATGTCACTTTTCGATCGGTTTGGTTTGATTTTACGTATTATCAGTTCGGTTTATGGTTTTCGCTTTTTAAATATGCTAAACCAATAACCAAACCAATAAGATATTTTTTATCGGTTTTCGATTTATCGATTTTGGTCCTTAACAGTTCGGTTTTCGGTTTAACCAATAAGAAAATGCTTATAAAATAAATATATGACTTCTCTAATAAATTTGACGCGATAAAATAATAATGTAACTTTATAAATGCTCATAAAATAGAAATAATAATAACAAACATGAAAAGAGCTATACAAGTGTAACACAAAGAGAAATTGAGAAGAATAGGGTTCTTACTTTAGGTTTTGACAATTTGTATAATGTGAAATTATGAACTCAAAGTCATAATGAAGTGTGAATTGAAGGCTAAGGACATAGACAATAACTAGTAAGGTATTGAGATTAATATTTAATATTTATGTATAGGTAAAAGTAGTAAATTCCTAGTCTTAATGAATTATCGTTTACCCAATATAAAAACCAATAATGAACCGATAACCAGATAATTATTTTTTATAAAACCATTAACCCAATAACTCAATAACAATAAATCAACAACGTTTTTTTCGATTCGATTTATCGGTCGGTTTGATTTTTGCACACCCCTAGTCTTTACCTACCAACTATGCAGTCTAAGTCAGTATTTTAATAATTGCATTATCAGATATAATTTTAATTTTAAAAAAATTTAGCTCTTGAAATGAACTTTGTCATATAAATTAAGACAAGAAATAATAAAAAATTAAAAATTTGTTTAGGTGAGATAGATTTAACTCCAATTTGGAATTTGCCAAAACAAATTTAAATTTAATCAATCACAAAGTAAATATCATATATCAAATGAAAATTCAAGAAACAATAATGAGACAATGATAGGACCTTAAGGTTAATTTCATTGTTATCTCATATTCCCTCCGTCCAACAATAGTTGCCCACTATACTAAAAATAGTTGTCCAACAATACTTGTCCAATTTAAAAAATCAAGAGACAATTTTACCTTTTATGTCTATTTTACCCTTGCTATTAAATATTATTTGTCATCTAACACATTTCTCAAAGCATTAAATTTAATAAAGTCAAAGAATAATACAGTAATATTATCCTTATTATTTATTGTTTCTTAATAGGTAAATTATGGATCCCACAATAGACAAATGGCAGTCAAAGAGGCCCCTCACACAACTGACCATATGTGTGCCCTCTGACAGAGTAAAGTTTTTCAAGTATAAAATGCAACCACATACTCCTTCCACTAGCTACTAGTGGTTGATATTTTATCTGAAATTTCGTATCCGTATTGAAATTCAATTATTTTGAAATTTGCGTTGCATAAGACTCATTTGGGGGAAGTGCATAAGTTTCAAAGTTGAAAATTTTAATTAAGAAAAGAGCGATTTTATCTACTGCGCCGCATGGCGCACCTTTGAAGAGTCAGGTAGCTTTCAATACACTCCTCCATACATTTCAGACATATTCAACTTATGTTTGAATTACGAAACCTCAAATGCCTATATTCATATGGGGAGGATAGAATGTACGCAGACTTTATTCATACCTTTTGTGGGATAAAGAGATAATTTCCGATAAATCTCACGCTCAAAAAATCATTTTTCAGAAGAGTCTCGAAAGAAATGTCAGAGTAGAAAGTTATGAGGAATAAACCAATACCAAATTGATATACTATTAAATGATTCAAAAGACAAATCAAATATTGAATCAAATAATACTCCGTATGTTTCAATTTATGTGACACTTTTCATTTTTCGAGAGTCAAACAATTAAGTCTAATCAGAAATTTGTGCATGAAACCTCAAATTTTTTAAAATAAAAATTATATAAATCCGATATGTACCACATAAATTGGGATGGAGGAAGTACCAAGTTTTATATCACGACTATTTCACTACAAACAAGTCAAGCTCTGGTTTGAGGAAAACAAAAAATGAGGATCTGGAGAACTGTTTCTGGAGAACACAACAACATCATACCCACTGTGTACGAAGACTTTACCCCTATCTTAGGAGGTAGAGACGTTGTCTCCGATAGACCCTCGAAAAACACAAACAAAAAATGATGAAGAAGAAAAAGAAATCGTGAAAACTGAAAAGCAACCAAAATCTTCAATTGATATAAAGCAAGTTTTACAAATTTCCAGACTGACTTTATTCCCACAAGATGATATACTGTTACTCATTGTCAAAAGATTAGTTAGACAGTGCTTACTGAAGTAACAAAATAACCTCGCCAACAATGGCGTTAAAAGATTTATGATCCTTTCTCCTCTTCCCACGCCGAAACAGTTATCTGAGAAATGTAGCTAGTAGATAACCAATGTTGTGTTTCATTGCTGACTCAACTGTCGAATGACGTATGGGAGGATACCACCATGGTTGAAATAAGCCAACTCCACCTGTAGAAGGATCAAAGAGCCAATACAATGTTACGAGACCTAATAGATGGCGAAAGGATATCTTAATGGGAGATCTCTGCTGTAGAACATTTTACAATGTCTTACATACTACAACTTCAACATACTATGCATGTGAAAGTCATATACCTCAGTGTCGAAGCGCACTACGCATGTGAAAGATTTTCCAGTGTCTGTTCGTACAGTAACATCTTGACCTGGGTGGATCTCACTAATGTTGTCTGGGAGATCAATGGTATATCGCTCATGACCTGTCAATCCAAGTGAATCTGCATCCTCACCAACCTTGAAACATAGTGGCACAATTCCCATTCCTACCAAGTTGCTGCGGTGAATCCTCTCGAAGCTTTTAGCAATTACAGCTTTAACTCCCTATCAAACAGTTTTCTTGATTAGAAAATCCTATAGGATAGAAACAGGAAGAAATCAACACAAATTCAAACAGAAGTGGCGAAAAAACCTACCAACAACATGGGGCCCTTAGCAGCCCAATCTCGGGAGCTTCCACTTCCGTATTCAGCTCCAGCCAAGATTATTGTGTCTTGCCCAGCAGACTTGTATTTCTAAAGTATCATGCATTAAGAAATGTTAACATATCATAGAAAATCTCTGAAGTATGAACTACTCTGTTACGAATTTTGAAATGCATTATGGGGACTATCTCCATGTCAACAGAATATGGAATGGAATGGCACAATAGAAATGTAAGCAAATGGAAAGAGTAAAGTACCATTGCAGCATCAAACACGGAGAGCTTCTCTCCAGAGGGAATGTGAATTGTCTTTGGGCCAACTTCACCATTTAACAGCTTATTAACAATTCGGATGTTGGCAAAAGTACCCCTAGCCATAATTTCATCATTACCACGACGACTACCATATGAGTTGAAGTCCCTGCGATCAACCCCACGTTCATTAAGGTACTTAGCAGCAGGGCTATCTTTGTGGATGCTTCCAGCTGGTGAAATGTGATCTGTGGTAATACTATCACCAAAGTTCAGCAAGCAGTAAGCATCCTTCACTCCATGGGGCCCTGGGGGATCCATGGTCATATCCTTGAAATATGGTGGCTCATGAATGTACGTAGAACTAGGTTCCCACGAGTAGAGCGTGGTAGCTGGTACTGACAATTGATTCCACATGTTATTCCCCTTTGTAATAGCTTCATACGTACTCTTGAACATGTCTGGCAATACACTTGATTGAACAACCTAAGGAAAGATCTCATTTTCAGTTTACTCTTTTCTTCATCAATTGTAGGTGCACAAAGATAACTAACTAGATACCTCAGCAATTTCTTCAGTCGATGGCCAAATATCCCTGAAGTAGACATTCTTACCATCCTTCCCCACTCCAATTGGTTCTTTCTCAAAGTCTATATCAACCTGCAAATCATTTATAGTTTTCAGTCAGTGTCTCAGCAACATGGGCTGATGATTGCATATAATATACCCGTATGGTTTTTCGTGATCTTCTTAGATCTACAATGAAATCATGTGTGCAAGCAATCATTCTAGAATCTGGAGTCTACCTTTTGACTTCGTTTTTTTTAACAGATTTGTGCTGAAACTCAGCGGGCTTGGGCCAAGCTGTGTCGGAATAAACTATCGATGGTTCAACTTATGAAAGATGTGCTCATGACAGGGACAGTAGCCGAGATCGATCAGTTAATACAACACGCCAAAAGAGGGTTCTAATGAGTAAATACCAAAATTGTTCACCTTCAAGGCTTTCGCTATTCCCATTTGGTACCAAACTGTTACGTAAGTAGTTGCACTTAACACGAGTTTCCAATGATACCTCAACTATTTTACATTTCCATCACTCTGCCAGCTTTTCTCAAACATGTTTAACTTTGCCTTTGAGCAGATTTAATATTACTATAGAAATCTAATTGTGAAAAATTGTTCCTGTATTTATGTTGCGAACTGTTTCGACCCATTCAAAATAGGGGTGCGACATGTTGTAACATGCTTCACTATGATATAGACTCCAATTCCAAACTCAGCATGTCTAGTTTGACTCTTATTCTGGGCCGACATTTCTGATTATCATAGATTTTCATCTTATTTGTTCATTAGAAGTATGTTTTTACTACCTTTTTTCCGCTATAATGCATATAATATATGGCAGAAGCAATTCCCAGGATAAATAAAATATGACTTGGTTCATTTACTTACAGTGCCAGCAAGAGCATAGGCAACCACTAAAGGAGGTGAAGCAAGGTAGTTTGCTCTCGTCAAAGGATGAACACGCCCCTCAAAGTTTCGATTTCCAGAGAGTACGGCAGCAGCAACAATGTCTACACATACAATAATAAGTCAAATAATCACCTAAAAACATACTAGACAATGCTACTCCTAAATACAAACGATCATAAGGAGTTACCATTTTCTGATATAGCAGAAGAAACTGATTCATCCAAATCTCCAGAATTCCCAATACAAGTTGTGCAGCCATATCCAACAATATGAAAACCTTGCTCATTTAAATACTTCTGCAGACCACTGTTTCACAACAAATACCACATTTCACATAGTGTCAAGCACACACAAGGATGGGATAAGTAGAAACTCCCTCTGACAAACTACAAAGAATACCTCTGGAGCAAATATTTTGTAACTACGCCAGAGCCAGGAGCAAGACTAGTTTTAACCCATGGTTTAACCTGGATATCAACAGGATGATATTAACAAAATACGAAGAAACCATTGAAGAAAAACAAGTATATATACCAGAACTGACATTTAGACCCAGGTCGCAAGCCTTTTTTGCAACAAGGGCTGCTCCTAGCATAACACTGGGATTTGATGTATTAGTGCAACTTGTGATAGCAGCAATAACAACACTTCCATGCTTGAGCTCTGCATCTTGTCCGTGGAAAGAAAATTTTACCACTTTTTCCTGCGCATCTTTCGGCACAGCAAATCCCTACAGTGAATAGAGCCAATTCAAATTAGCATTTCCGGAACTCAAAGGTTGACCTCATATTAGTTTGAGTTACATGTTCATATATCACGAGGAGATTCAATGGTATAAAGTAGAAAAGGGTACTTGCTCACCTTGAATCCAACCTTGTTATCAAGGCAAGAGAGCCAATCAGACTTCATTTCTTTCAAAGGCACACGGTCATGAGGTCTATCATGGAAAATAAAAATATATATTAGAAAGTTCTTACAATGTTCCTCACATTCAATAGATTGTTTACCAAAGACATGAAAACATACCTTTTTGGCCCTGACATACAAGGCTCAACGTCAGCAAGGTCTAGGTACAAGCAAGAAGAGTACACTTTCTCATGTTGAGGCTGAAATCAGAATATGACAAGTTTTTTAGAATATTGTAAAGACAAAAAGAAAGGACACAACCTTACAGATTGGTTCATTTTCTTTTTGACAGTGGGAAAAGAAGGATAATGATATCTAGCCAAAATCTTTCATTTATCCCCTCGAGAGATTCTCATACTTAAATAAGAGACACTCACAGCTGAGGGTAGCAAGGAAGACCAACCTCATTATAGTCGACAAACATATTATTTGCGCGCAGATATGCTTCGATCATTGACACCTAAAATTTTAGGAGTTAGAAAATATAAAAGCAATGTATATCTTATCTTCATGTGTGATGCTTACACGTGTCTAAGCACTTACTGTTTCGTCACTTCTCCCTGTTAATTTCAGATACTGCAAAGTAACATGATCTACAGGGAAGAAACCCATTGTAGCACCATATTCAGGAGACATGTTGGCAATGGTGGCCCTGTCAGCCAATGATAGTTCACCCATTCCATCACCTAAAAAAAGAAACAACCAGTCAAGTCTTTCTCTGGTGAACCCATTTACCAATTTGAAATTATTATAGTAAGTAATTTGTCCAGTTTCCCCATATTTACCATAGAACTCAACAAACTTTCCAACAACACCATGCTTCCTCAGCATCTGAGTGACTGTCAAGACCAAGTCAGTGGCAGTTACACCACTGCGCAATTTACCAGATAACTTGAACCCAACAACTCCAGGCAACACCATGCTCATAGGCTGGAAGTATCCAGAAAGTAGCATTGGAAAGAAAGACATTGAAATTTCAGCATAAATTCAGATGTTTTAGTATAATTACTGTAAATTAGTTAGACACAACTGGACTTCCAGATATTGTATAGCAAATTTAAAGAACAACTAAGCAATACGGTAAGAGCCACAAGGAGTTTCTGTTCTCTTAGAGTCAAGAGGAACACATTGCCTGTAATTCAAAAGAAGTAAACAAACACATGAATGCATCAGCCTCCATTCAAGCTTAATGAAAACTTTAGGAAGAGAGCTGAATACATCCATGTAAAATTCCAAGTGCACTCACTTTCCACCTTTCACAAAGAGAGATGAAAATGTAGAATTATCATGTTAAGACGAATGGACCTATATAAATGGAGCTAACTATGTCCAATTCCATGTAAAATTCTAAGTGAACTCACTTACCACTTTTACAAAGAAAGACGAAATGTCAAATTCCAGTTTTTGTGTGTGTATCATGAAAGATAAATTTCAGATTAAGGAGTGTAGAAATTTCAGCACAGACTAAAATAAAAGGAGTTAGATTTGGATCAAGTAGTCCATTGAAAAAAATTTAATTGAAAGAAGTAATATGAAGTCTGTTAATAAGGCATAAAGGAAGCCTAACTTCAAAATACATCACTAACTGAAGCACAGAACGAGAAAAGCACAGAAAAATATTCCAAGTTTCAGCATGATACACAATCCCTTATGACGTTCATGGTTTCATACCTGACCAAGCATTGTAGCTTCTGCTTCAATACCTCCAACACCCCAGCCAGCAACTCCAAGCCCATCGATCATAGTGGTGTGGGAATCAGTTCCGACAACACTATCAGGATAGAGCAAACCTTCCCTATTAAAGACGACTCTTCCAAGGTATTCAAGATTCACCTAATAAAATTGTGGTGCCAAAAAGCTAATCAGTTCCAGAATATCATATCCTTTCTTTTTTTCAGAGGGGTAAATAGGGGTAGTAAATACAGGAATATCAATGCATTGCCTCTAAGGAAGAAAGATAAGACAGTATAAAGAAAAGAAACTTGAAAAGAGCTACAGTCTAGCACAAATGTTACATTCAATATGCACAGCAGTACAACTGGTCCCTTTCAATTTTCAGGTACAATACCTGATGCACAATACCAGAACCTGGTGGAACAACAAGCATGTTGCGGAAAGCATTAGAACCCCACTTAAGAAAGGCGAACCTCTCCTTGTTCCTTTGGAATTCAAGTTCCATATTAGCTTGAACTGCATTTTCTGACCTTGCCACATCGACTTGAACTGAATGGTCAATTACTAGATCTACCGGCACCTGAAAATATACCCAATCCAAAAAAAAAAAAGATACATTACCGTGAAGTCGAAGAATCTATTCAAAGACCAATAGAATAACTGATGATGAATCTTCACGATACAGAAAACCAATAGAAGAACTGTAAAATTGACCTCAATTTTTTTTATTAGATACCAATGACCTTAAACTTATAATAATTAGTGATAACTAAGTCCTTGATACATAAGCATTACAAACAAAATAAGAAGGAAGCATTTCAATGATAATATATCCAAATTATAAAATCCATGGACTGCACTAATAAGGTGTCGTTGCTTTAAAATATTGAACAACTTGTTTTGGAAAAGTTCCAACTTTTTTGCAGAAACTCTTTTCTAAACAAACACCAAGAAAACTAACTTCTCTTTCTTGGTGTTTGGTCGAAAAACAGTTCTTGCAAAATATGAATAAAATATTGGTTGAAAGTCCTCTTCAAAAATTTGAAAGAAACACCACCATAGTTGTTTCAACATTTACCATTAAAGGTGACTAACTACACTGTTTAAGAAACGTCGCCAACATCAGCTAAACTTAAAAGAAATGAATACCAATGGATTAATCTTGTCAGCATTGCTGCCAAGCTTGTTCATGGCATCGCGCATACAAGCAAGGTCCACAACAGCTGGTACACCAGTAAAATCCTGACAAAAACAGTTAAGATGAAAGCTGTTACGTCTCGAATTGCATTGTTTTTCTTTTTAATTTGGAGACATGACATACTTGCAGCAAAACTCGGGCTGGCTTAAACGGTATCTCCGCTAGCTTCGGCGAAGTATTTTCCCAGTCAATGATCTTCTCAACATCTTCCTTTTTGACTTGAAAGTTGTCACAATTACGGATTGCTGATTCAAGAAGAATTCTGATAGAATATGGCAGCTTGTCTGTTACAATAATGAAATCAAGGAACAGTCAAAAAATTGGAAATTAAAACTTACTAAGACGACACAAGACTGTGATAAGCACTTCAACAATGCAAAATTCAAAAATCGTTAATTTCAATCTGAAAAGGAAAATAAGAAATGGGAAAAGAAGAGGACTTTGTTTAACTAAACATAGTGGTAGGATGGAGGGGATTACACAGTGGAAATAGAACCCTCACCAACAAGGTGAAAGTTTTGGTAACCAATCAACTGAACTACTAAAATTCCCCGGAAGAAAGAGAACTTTGGAAGGGGTCTAACACCAAGACTAGATAACATGCGGAAGAACTTAACCATAATTCTCAAATAAGAAACATGATATTCTAAGTGACAAGATACAGATCAACAAATTCAAGCAATGGAACATGTCATTTATCCACAACACAAATGAAAAGAAAGTAGTAGTATAAATAACAAATATCAAAGGTCTGATGAAATTACCAATTCGAGGATCATTCAGAGCAGGTAGGCTATAGTACTTCCCGAATTCACCACCTCCAGGCTTGGGAAGACTGGTGAGGATTCCCTTAAATGGGTTCTCTGAAGCTGAATCCATTAACAAACAGTATCAGATTCTTGATTTTCTTTTGGGATCAAGTGTCTAACAAGTCATTCACTGACAGCAGCTCTTGAAAGTTATCAGAAACAATATTAAACCATTTAAAGAAATACCCAAACAAAAAATACAAATGTCTAAAGAATAAATATCTTGGGTCAATATCAACATCTATCATTCAATTTTCCACATTCCTTAGTCTCATTGAGAAGTATTTAAAATAAAAAAGAAATTATCTGGTCCACTTTTTTCTATTCTAATAAAAGCCAAAAAGCTTAACTATTTCTACCTTTTGGTGGATCCATGATTCCATTCTACAAATCCCAGCTTTTTACACCACACTTTTCTATATCATTAACAACAATATTATCACAAGCTAAATTACATCGACTCTTCACTTTCGATCCTACACCCGTGTCAGATTCTCCAAAAGTAATATCTTTTTTGGAGAATCTGACACACACCCCCATTGACATTTTTGAAGAGTCCAAACAACATAGATCACAATGATCCATTATATAAACCTTAACATCAAAAAGACTTGATATTCACAAATCACAACAATCCAATGATTTTTTTCCTTCTTCCTTCACAAAAAAAAAACTAAATCTTAATAAAACCTTCTCCCAAACAACATTAATATAAATCTGAAATTTTTTTAAAATAAAATGTATTGTTTACATCAAACCCAAAGAAAGCTTTTTTTGTTTTGTTTTACAAATCCAATGAAAAACAGTGAAGGAAATGACGGAATTACCCATGGTAGCAAGTTTTCGATGGTAATTATCGAGAACAGGGGTGACGGCGGCAGTTCTGATCTGAGCTTTAAGACTGATCGGAGATTTCCAATCAACACCGTAGCTCCACCGCAGCGATCGGAAAGTGGAAGAAAAGCTCAAAGAAGAATACCCACTAGAGCAATAAGCACCAGAGGATTTAGAAAGAGTTTTAGATACCGAAAAAGAAGAGAAAAAATTTGGCTTGATGTGAACAGAAGAAGAAACGTACATTACTGTATAAGACTATATATATATATAGTGATGACCAGTGGAGTAGGTGGGTGGGTCAAATGGGTATTTGGGGGTGGGGTAGTATGGGGTAGGGCGTGTGGAGGCGGCTAAGGGTCGCGTGCTGTAATTATTGAAGAAGAAAACAGAGGATTTTTTGCTGTAACAAAAATGGAAGAAATGAAGATGAAGACGATGACTATGAATTTGAGGAAAACAGAGTATAGAATATAATATAATGCTTTAGAATTTTGATGATTGAAACTTCTTTTTGGGACTTTGTGATGTGAGGAGGAGTTCAATATTTTGTTAAGAAATTATTACGGAGAGGTGATTATACACGACATGATGTACGTTGTATTTTATGAAGGATATTTATGTCTTTTTCATGGTTTATGAATTGGAAAGTTTAGATATTGTGTGAGTAGTTTGATAAGGATAACTAAGTTGACACGTCATGATAAGTTGTTGGTATAACATATGGTGCCTTATCATACTTGATAACGGTAGATGCATGATAATTTGTACTGTGTCTAAGATTAGAACGAGTTTATTGGTGGATTACTATCGTTCTCATTCTTGAGTGAGCTGGATTGCAAATCATTTAATCACTAAACTCTCTTGATTGGAGGACATGAAGGTCGAAAATTAGGGTAGAGGATTAATAAGTAATCAAGTGTTATATAGTCTTTCTTATCTTACTTTCTTACTGTCTTATTCTTTGATTTTTATTGCGTGTTGTTTCCTTTTATTTTAACTATCTTATTAATTATTTATTGTTGTCGTTACATTGTTTTCAGCACGGCTTTATTTATTATTGTATTCTTTTTCATATTGTTTTATATGTGTTAGTTGAGTCAGAGATTTATTAAAAATAACATTTTCACCTTCACAAGTTAAAGATAAGGTTATATACACATCATCTTTTTCAAATTTTACTTACAAAATTACATTGTTTATATGGAAGAATGTGAGATTTGAATATGAAGAACCATGCACTATTTATATTTTATTAAAATATTTGTCAATGAAAATTATTTTCGATTTGGTATTAAAAAAAAAGTTTTTTACCTTCTAATTTTAGAGATATGAATTGAAACAAAAATAGTAAAATGTATTTATATATGCCTTTAAGGTAAATAATGATTTCAGAGAGATTATGCTTCAAATCGTACCTAATTTGTGACATAAAAGTCTTTTTATTTATCTATCTTGGACTTATTATTTCAACAAAATTTTAAATTCATGAATCATTTTTCGAAGAGAAAATTTAATAAATAATGCTCTTTGCTATGCTTCATAAATGTTCGTACGATTTTATGGATTTTGGGCATGTTTGTATTCAGCCTTTCGTTAGATTTTCAATGAAGAATTGTTCACTTTCTCAAGCCTTTCTATCATATTCTTAGAATCTTTAAGAGTTGATATTATTAATCGAGTTATATTTGTTAATTCTTCAAATTTCAGTAACGTTTCCGAAAGTTGTTCTTTAGATAAGCCGGGTCAAGGCCCACAAGGCCCAAATTAAACTGACCCGGTCCATCACAATCACCATTTTTTTCAATTCAAATTTCTTTCTTCTTCACTCTCCTCAAGCGTATAAATCAAGCTGCATTTTTCTCTTGCGCACAACAATGGCGGAACCTAAAGTCAAATACGATCGTCAGCTCAGGTGAATTTTTGAGTATACTATTATGTTTTCTGCTTTCAGTTCTGTTATGAACGCCATCACTGAACGTGTAGCTCTTATATAGTTGGATTGAATTCAAAATTTTAGTAGTAGAAATGAGAAAAAAGCCCCTCTTTTATGTGATATTGTGATATGCTACGGTTGTGCGAAATTATACTGATGAAATATCAATTGAATGCTAGTCAGTTCCAAGCTAGTTGAGGTTGGCTATATTTAGGGTCATTTTATTTTAATAGTGTGTAAAGTTGTGTTTTTGTGGAAAAAGTTTGGCTTATCTAAGTTTTAGGTAGTGAACAAGTCTGGTATTTAAGTGGAAAAGGGCCTGAGATGAATTGTTAGTGGAAAGTCAAGGTCGGTATTTTAATGTGCTAAGGATGTGTTTGGTAGGAAAGAAAATGTTTTCTTGGAAAAAAAATGTTTTATGTACTTATATTTTAGTGTTTGGTAAGTAAGGAGAAAAAATATTATCCTAAGAGTATTTATATGTAATCTAGCAAAACGCTACGGAAGTGGGATGAGTGGAAGTAGGGGAGTGGGATTGTCAAGGAGGGTGAGGGTTGGGGGCATTGGGTAGGTGGGGAGGAGACAATGAACTTGGAATGTCACTTATGGAGTTTGTTTTTCCTACTTTCATTAGGGAAGTCGTTTTCTTCATTTTTAAGGAATTTCCTAGAGAAAATATTTTCCAAAACATTTTGACCAACCAAACATGGGAAGATTAAAAAAAATACAATTTGGAAATGTTTCCTCCCTACCAAACACACCCTAACTACTACATGATTTTGCACGATATTAGAGGAGAGAAAGAGAGGTTTTGGGTTCAAGTTTCACCGCCTTTATCAACAAATATCTTCACATACATGGCCAAGAAAAAGAATTGGATCCAGTCATAATAGGAAATGTTGCAGATTTAAAATAAATAAATATAAGTTTACGTTTTCTAATAGTTTTAAACTTTTACATTAGGAAGTTCACACGATTCAACGGATGTCAATTTTCCCCATCAAGTTGCTTTGAACCAATGGCTAATGTTGGCTCCATTCGATTGCTTCCGTCTGGAAATAGCCTTGGAGAGCTTCTTGGTTATACATTTGGATACAAAAAAGCTTATTCTTGTTGGAATAAAGGATTTTTCTACGGAAACCTCTTCTTCTTGGTTAGAGACGTGTAACTGTTATCTGATAATCTTTGATGGAAATTTCATTTGGGAAAATTTTGTCTCATAGATGACTAATGAGATACTGCAGTTGACTTTGATAACCCTGATATTCGGTTCTCATTTGGCCAAAGTTGAATGACCTGTAAATTCTGGAAAAGATTAATTTATTTCCCTTTGAAATTTTTTTTTTGAGAAAATTTCCCTTTCCCTTTGAAATTTCAGTTGTATGTAGCCATCAAATAGCTCTTCCTTGTGTGTATCCAGATACGTGTGTGTTGCTTTATGCGTGCCTTTTTTTGTATTCAGGAATGGATCAGGGATGATCATTCCTATCCTAATCTCCGAGTTAGTCTAGTATTAGAAAATATGATGATTTTTGGTTCTGGATGACCGTCATAAATTTTCTTGAAATGCTAACTCATGGAATGCCTGATGAGATATGTCATGCAACATTGATACCTTTGTCTCAGATTTTACTTTTTGACGCAAGTTAAATTGATCAAATTATGAATTTCAAGTACATATGTGACTTAAATGTTCACAACTTTCAAATAATAGTTATACACAGGCAGAGACAGAGATAAGTTTTATATCATATGGCCTCAAAAACAAGGGTTTTATATCATATGACTATTATGGGTATTCATGGATGTTTGCAGATTCCAACTTGAAATACACCATTCCTCTGCATTCACATGTTTGACAATTAAATTTCTAGGTTAGGGTAGAGATAATACTGAAGCTGTTTTGCAGGATATGGGGTGAGAAAGGACAAGCTGCACTGGAGAAAGCCACTATCTGCTTACTTAACTGTGGTCCAACTGGTTCTGAAACTTTGAAAAATCTTGTTCTTGGTGGGGTGGGAAGCATCACTATTGTTGATGGTTCTAAGGTTGAAGTGGGTGATCTTGGAAATAATTTTATGGGTATGTTACACTGTTGTGCGTATGCATCTACAGTTTTAAAAAGCCTTGGCGTCTCCATATTCTTATTTTTCTCTTTTATTAATGGTAGTTGATGAATCAAGTGTTGGACAGTCGAAGGCAGAGTGTGTGTGTACATTTCTTCAAGAGTTAAATGATGCTGTTAAAGCCAAGTTTATAGAAGAACATCCAGAGGAACTAATTGAGACTAATCCAGCATTCTTTTCTCAGTTTACCTTGGTCATAGCTACACAGGTATGGAGACACAAATTATCTTGTACTCATAAAAACAATTTGATCTTGGCATGATTCTGCATTCCCACTTTTCTTAACTTAATTTTTGTTATCATAAAACCCCTGCCTATCTGCATATGGTAAAAGAAAGCTCTTGAACATGTTGGCTTTACATTATGCCACATTTCTTGGTAATTCTACAACATGAAATTGTTAAATTAGATATTGTTGCCAATCAGGCAAATAGCATAGGTGTTGGTGTTCTTCAAAGTCTGTCTTCTATTCCATAAGAAAGTCATACAGTATGCTCATCTTCTTGTCTTATTTTTTTCATGCATACAGAGAAATTTAGAGAGATTTGTCTCCAATATACATATTCCCTCATAAAGTCTAATTAGTATACACACACCCAACTCTATCATTTTTTCCGTATTTATTTTGAGAGAACTTCAGTTACAGTCTCATGCTTGATTGTAACTGAAGAGTCTCTATGTGTAGCATCTCAAATTTGAAGAGTCTCTATGCCTCTTGAGTTGCAATTTATGAGCTACTATCATTTCAACACATCTTATCTACTGTGTAGTATGTATATTTTTAAGTGTCCCTGTAGTATGTCGATCAATACTCAGAATTGTGTTGACTAAATGATATTTATCTTTTATCTCCTTCTCAAAAGAGGTAGGCCGTGTTGATTTGAAAGAGCAAACAATTAGCTTTGGTATCTTCATAATTATGAGCAGCAGCTTATCCACTCTTTAATTTGGGAAGCAAGACGAGACCTCCCCCCCCCCCCCCCCCAAAAAAAAAAAAAAAAATAAATAGAAATACAAAAAGGTTCAAGCAAAAGAACAATCTGTTTCCTTTGCCATCCAGCTCAACTGATCATTTAAATTGCATAACATGGCTAATTCTCTATCAGCAGATAGCAGTGCATTGGAATTTCTGACAATTTCATCTTATGCCTTTTCTGTTCTATATCAGTTGGTTGAAGATTCCATGGTTAAATTGGATAGAATCTGTCGGGAGGCAAATATTATTTTAATATTTGCAAGATCATATGGCCTCATGGGTCTTGTCAGGATCAGTGTGAAGGTAATCTTATTGCTGCTTAGCTGTTAACTGTGAATTCTGTATTGATAGAGAACTTGTGGGTCTACACCAGTGACTACATTGACATGGATCTTGTGAGGAACTATTTCATTGTAATACGAGGAACTACTGTTGTAGAAAAAGAAAACCATTAAGCCATAGTAATAGAGTGAAACAATGAATGAACAAGGAAGTTACAGCGTGTTTGTTTGATAGAGCTTTATCAAATGTGATATCATTATGTTAATCATTTGTTTTCTCTTCTATCTGCAGGAACATACAGTAATTGAATCAAAGCCTGACCATTTCTTAGATGATCTACGGCTTAATGACCCATGGCCAGAACTTCGGAGGTTAGCTGTTTCTTTGTGCTTTCCTCTGTGCCTTGATATGTTATAGTTGTTCTACAATGGATACTAATCTGTTCACTTTAACAATATCTCTTATTTATAACACAAACACCCTTGTGGCTTTTTTTTTTTTGATGGGAAACAAACACCCTTGTGGCTTATGTTTCAATTAGGATGATTTTGAGGACTATGGAGCATATGCCAAGGAGTATGGACAATAACATACATCCCTTACTTCCAAACTGCGGATGCTCCCACCATATTCTTGGCGTAGCATAAAATAGGATTCCTGTCTCAACTGTTCTTCACATCTTTTTGAGTTGTGACCCTGTCTGAAGGACATGATTATGTCAAAAGGGTTGTGGTAGATTATCACCCTTATTCCCGCGGTAGAATCCTCTATTTAAGCTGACATTTAACTGCATCTAGAAGTGCCCTAAGAGTCAATGCAGATCCGTTTACATCTTGAAACGACATTCAGATTTCAGGCTTGTGTTTTTGCTTTACCTTTACTTTTGCTCTATGCTTAAGATCCCCTAGGGAGTTGCTAGCAAGATATTACATGACAACTTCTGAGCAAGAGTTGATCGATTATCTTTTGGGACAATGCGACTCCTCTTAGTAGGGAGGTTTTAAGGTGGTCTCTGGTGTAGGGTAAAATTTCTATAAGTGGATATTGGGTGCAGTAGCTTTCCCCAAATGGTTACCAAAATGGCTGTGGCTCTTACGTGGAGCACTCATTTGGCAGAATGTCTTCCTATATAATGATTAAAATGCTGTTATCTTTGGAGAAATGAATGACCCTGTTCTTCATTTGGCTTCTGTGAGCAGTTTAACTTTGTCTACCTTTTGGATGTCTATTTTTTTAAAATTTGAGATCAATTAAGTGTTTTCTTTTTCAAAAGCTTCATTCTACTAGATTATCTGTTCACCCTCTCCCAATTTCTTCCTTATCGGGCTTTCTTTTGTTGGAATAAAAGGCTCCTGAAAAATTGCCTAATTTAGTTATCTAGTCATGATTCAAGTACCATCAACAGCTTACTGATCTTCGGATGACCTTAGAAGTTTCAAACCATTGAGGGGTTGTGCAAGATGAGAAATAATCAGATGCATTTGTTTTTGCCTTCTTTCTTTGCTAAGGAAGAATGGTATAACTTGCTCTGTATTTTTCAGGAGGTTTGTCGTTTCCTAGTATGCGTATATGCTGCTGAGGATTAAGGTTTTGGTAATGGTAGAAATTGTAAGATTTGTGAACCATCTCTACTAGCAGTGTGATGCATATAAGTAACAGTAATACAAAATTTGCAAACTTGGTAGGTTATTTATGGGTTTTGATATATTTTTTTAAAGTGTCTCTTGATGTAAAGCCATACCTCATACCTGTGATGCATTTAGATATATCTTTGATGGGAATTGGGACTTCACTGACGTGAGCGTCTTTCTACTGGGATCCGTCCTGTCCTTGGAGCTTTCACGGTTTCTCCTTTTTCACAAATACATTTTCCTCACTGAAGGAGGAAAAAGATAAAGAAAGGGGCTGATTTTATTCCTTCTTATGACCACAGGTTTGCAGAGACAATTGATTTAAACACAACTGATGCTGTAGTACATAAACACACACCATATATTATTATCCTTGTTAAGATGGCAGAGGAATGGGCAAATACACATGGTGGAAAGCTTCCTTCTACCAGAGAAGAGAAAAAACAATTCAAGGTTGAAACATATATTTGTCAAATCCTTCTTAAGTTCCATCCTAAATCGTTCCATTTTGGTCCATCTAAGGTGATTTGGTCAAATTATTAAATGTCTTAGGATTTGATTAAATCCAAGATGATCACAATGGATGAAGAAAACTATAAAGAAGCCATGGAAGCATCATACAAGGTCTTTTCCCCACAAGGGATTGGTAAGTATATCTATAAATTGTATGCTGTATCAGAAACTCATACTAGTTTATACGCCTTGACGGACATTATAGTCTTAGTCTTTTATTTTCTTGGATTGATTGGTTAAATTGCTTCAATGCAAGAGGATAAATCTGTGGAAAAGTCTATGAATTGATAAATATCCTAGAAAATAAGTGGGTCTAGAGTAGGGGTGGAAAAATCAAACCCAACCCACCAACCCGACCCAACCCATTTAGGTTTGGGTTGGTTATTGACCCGCCCATTTGTTAGCTCAATCCATTTCAACCCATTAAAAATTGGGTTGATATGTGACCCAAATTGATTTTTGAGAAATCTTGTCAAAATATTTTTAAAATACTTTTTTTTAAATTTTATATGTTATAATAAAGAAAAAAATATTTTTATAAGGTATTAAAAGCTTATAAAATAACAAACAAAGCTATTAAAACTTAGTAAAAATTGGGCGGGTTGGGTTATGACCCGTTACCTAACCCACTTTGACCCAACCCGTTTTGGCCCAAACAAATTTGCGTCAGGTTGGGTCTTGACCCGTTTATTGTCTTGACTCTTTTTGACCCGCCCAAATTTAACCCAACCCGCCCAATTGCCACCCCTAGTCTAGAGTTGGGTTAGAGACTTTCTTTTCTAAACTTGTAAGGGTATCATAGTGACTCTAGATCTTAGTTCATCAAATAAAAAGAATACTCACGGAGTAAATAATACTTTCTGGAAACTTGATATTATATTGGTTTCAATTTAGTTAGGTGGAATCTTAATTTGGAACCGGACAATGAGATCGGAGATTTTTAATTGAGTTTTCTCTTCCGTATACTAGGTCCAAACTTACAGAAGATTATCGATGACAGCTGTGCGGAAGTTGATTCCAATTCATCTGATTTTTGGGTGATGATAGCAGCCCTGAAGGTAACTTACACTTTCTTAAAAAAAAGCATACACACACAGGAAAGAAGTTGGGAAACAGTTTCTGGAATTATTGCAGCTTCGTTAGTGATTTAACTTGATTAATAGAAGAATTTCCGAGTTGATAGGTCCACTAAAACATGATTTTACATTGCTGATGTTTTGTTATTCTTGCTCATTTCTTTAGCTCTAAATAACAAATAAACATTTTATTAGTCCATACATTTAATGGCTTTTAGTTGATTGCAAAGATTGGAAGTACCAGTTCCGCTGTTGGTTCTTCTCTGGGTGAGGTTGCTTGTAGTAGTTTCTTCCTTTAAATCTTGCTTGTGTGTATACTTTCGAAAGAGCAAGGAGGAAGGCAGGGGATGGAGGAAAGAGCCTTTGCCAATTTTGTCATCTGAGTAATGTGGCAACGATCTATAGGCCTAAGGCTCTGGCTTTATCCTCTCTTGTGTCTTTTTTGCTATTCTGCATTTGCACAAGAAAATTTGAGTTACTAGATGGATTAGACAAATGTAGTTTAATTTGGGAACTAACTGAGATTTTGTGAAAAATTCCCTATGTTC
Organism: Solanum appendiculatum; assembly: GCA_018342035.1. NCBI lineage: Eukaryota > Viridiplantae > Streptophyta > Magnoliopsida > Solanales > Solanaceae > Solanum > Solanum appendiculatum. The sequence goes on along the minus strand of JAGDQO010000503.1, from coordinate 598,112 downwards.
ATGTCATTCTATTTGGTTTATATGCTAATTTGTATATTCATTATTTTATTAGTATCCACGCAAAACTATTACCTTGTCTCTCTTCATCTTGGTTAAAACGTTCGTTCTTTTTCCTTTTCAGCAAATACATTTTCCTTAGTAGCCCTTATCAAACAACCTGCTTAAATTCTCTAAATTGATATATTTTGTTGCACTCTAGGAGTTCATAGCTAGTGAAGGTGGTGGGGAGATGCCTCTTGAGGGGTCAATACCAGATATGACATCATCAACTGAGTTAGTGGTTTAAGTTTCTTCACAACTCATTCAGTTTTTGTTTAGATTTATGGGAGTTCCATTCTCAAAAAAAGATTTATGGGAGTTTGTTTATTGATGCTTGGACTGTTGACTCTATTGCAGATTGTATGTAAACCTGCAAAAGACCTACCAAGCCAAGGCCGAGGCTGATTTTCTTGTTATGGAACAAAGGGTCAAGAATTTACTCAAGAAAATTAGTAGGGATCCAGGCAGCATCTCCAAGGCGAATATAAAGAGCTTTTGTAGAAATGCAAGGAAACTTGCTGTAAGGGCATTTCATGTTTTCTGTTCCTTTAGTTTGAAAGTTCATCCATCTAGAATTACTTCTTTGTGCTACGTGAATCTACCTGTTTGACACTTTGGAACACATCATATTTCTTGCTATATAAGCCATATACTCTCTCGGTTTCATTTTCTGTGTCTTAGTTTGGACATGCAGTTTAAGGATGTAAAAGGATTTTTGAATTTTATGGTCTTAAACTAAATGCGTGTATAACATACCAAAACACCCTTTGAATCTTGTGGTGTCAAAGATGCCACATCATTGCTATAAGGGTGATGCACTAAGGGTAAAATGGGAATATTGGAATAAAAAACTTACTAGATATAGAAAGATGGAATTCTTTTTGAAACAGAAGACACATAAATTGAGACAGAGAGAATATCAATATGTTTGACCCTGATGAGAAGGACTCTGCTTTTAAGCTTGCTGTTTTTGTGGTATGAGTCTGTGATCCTGTCTGTTTGTCTCTTTTCTCAAAGCTCTTCTTGTCTCCAACCCCCTTTCTGCAAGTGGTCAAATTTGGGTGCATTCTAAGGAGCCATCCAGAGAAGGCCCTAAATTACTAAACGTGTTATCTTGCTTGGCACATGCCTTGTAAGTCCTTCACTATGGCTGTGAAGGGGGGGATCCTGTCAGGCAGAAGGATGCTAGGTTGGGAACACAATTTCCTGGTCTTGCTCCCCTATTTGATTCGGCAGATGTTTGAAAATCCTCAATGGCCTTAAAAACTATATGCTTCACAAAGTGTGTTCAGCTATGCTGTGGGGGGGAGGAATCTTAAAATCTCCTCCTTCTACATGCATCATTTTGGTGGTTGCATTTGTTGTTATGTTAGTGACAAGATACTATGATAGTGATGCTTTATGTTAATATAAAGATCATGACTGTTGGAACCAAATTTTGAAGAGACTGCTGGCATGATGGTCCATTTTTTCTTAGGATTCCCACCATTTGTTGTCAGCAAACTCCATTTAACATCATTATTTCTGGCTGGATGTTTAGTTTCCTGTCATTGAAATTTTATCTTCCATTATGTTAGGTTTGCAGATATCGGCTCGTTGAGGACGAATTCAACTCTCCTGTCCAACCAGAGTTACAGAAGTATCTGACAGATGAGGATTATGGGTATGTAATTGCTTACCATAGGAATATGGATTGATGTGGTCGAATGGCCTCGAGTTGGAAACATCATCTGTGATATAAATTGAAGTAGGAAGGGCTTCTTGGGATAATTTAAGCTCTTTGAACCAACATGATCCTTTCATGATACTTTGATTGTTTTGTGATACCAAATAACAGGACTTTGCAAGAAGCCAACACTCTTAAAGTACTTCCTGAAAAGTAAGTCTATCCCAGCTAAAGCCCCCTGCCATTTCATGGTGGATATTCTTTCTGTAAATCCTTTTCCCAGGGGCTTCTAGTGAAGTCACATATGAAATTCCAAATTTTGAAAAATAGATTTAGAAGACATAATTTAGGTTATTAAGACATTTTCTGTTGAAGTAGGAGTGTTTCAAGTTCTTTTAATGAAAGATCTCTCTTTTAAGGTGTCTGCGTGTTGGACTTGATGAAGGCACTATTTAGTCTAGATGCCTCTATGTAATTAAGCTAACCAGGATTTGATTGAAAACTACTAACTTTTCAAGTGATGCTCACCTTTTGATGAACAAGCGAAGTGGAGCATAGAGGTAAGTAAAAAGAAATTAGGATTAAATTCCCTAGTGATGCTATTCAAAGCGTTAGTGGGCAGTGGCAGCTTGGTCGGAATAAATAAGTAGCTTTGAGAATGAGAAGTTGGTATTTCATACTACATAAGTTTTTTTGATTAGATAGCTGCATTTTATTGAGCAAGCATTAGGATAGAGTTGCTTCTGGAAATTTACTTTGTTTTAACTTTTGTGATTTCTTTATACTTTGTGTTAAATTTCTTTTGAAGATTGTTGTATTTTCTAGTTCTTTCAGATAGTAACTATGCTGATGGTGCATCTGTGTGCCATTTCTTAATATTTGCAATGACATCTTGTACTGAGGAAAAGGTAAACATATGGTTAACTGGGATAAAGGAAAAGAAAAGAGAAAGTACTTTAATATTTCTTATGATAGACCTGGAAGTTCCAGGCTGGAACTGCAGCCATTTAATCATTCAGAAGGTTTGACGGGAACTTGCCCTACTGCCATCTGTTTTTCAACTAAAATATATATCATAGTCAATATTTTGTTGGTCTTTGGGTATCAAATGTTCGAATAATTAGGGACGTAATACTGTCCAAGCTTGTTTGAATTGCTTTTCATGATGAAGGTAAAAATTGGATGTGGAAACAAAGGAACACTGGCTGTAGAATTATAGTATTTAATGCTGAGTGGAAATAACGATAAACACTCACCCTTTGAAGCAATTTGGATGTTGGGATGGTGTAAACTGGATTTTTGTGTAAGGATTGCAATGGGGCGGTGTGGGGCAGGGGCGGGTTGAGCTTAACCCGCAAAATTTTTAATCTGCCCTGCCCCGCCCCGCTTAACAACTTTTTTCATTTTCAACCCGCCCCGCATAATTTTTTAAATATTTTTTTTTTCTAGTTAAATTTGATACTAAAAATAAAATTCATAAAAATAAATTCATTTTTTCATTAAGTTGTATTAATTTAATTGGAGAGTGACTTAAAAATTTATTTTTTAGAGGTCAATTGGGAAACATGTAAAAAATTGTATTATTTTTTATTGAACCATTTTCATTTACTATCTTGAATACTTTAGTAGCTTTAAAGAAATTATCTTAATAAATAATGCTACATCACTCTTATAACATGTAAAAAGTTAAAATTAAATTTGAACCCACATAAAATCACATATACCCGCAACCTGCATTAGTTTTAAGCAAAACCCACTTCAACCCGCCCCGCATCCGACCCTCCCCTCACAACCTTAAACCCGCCCCGCATTCGCCCCGCCCCATTGCCATCCCTATTTTTGTGTTAACAGTTGCTGTCTGATGTGTCTCTCAGTTCTCTTTCCATTAGTAGATCATCTGGCATGTAAATGTAGGGGGGAAATAAAGAAATGCAAAGATAAAAACTTGTTACTGAGATTAATACAATAATTTTAACAATTAAACAAAATGAAGCTTAAGGAGAGTTTAACTTGTTCATTTAGTTTGACATTCTTAAAGACATCAGATATTCTGTGCTCTGAATGGGTGCTCAATTTTGTTCTTTTCTTTCTGAACTATTAATATTTTTGCACTCGAATTCATACGTCAGTTGTTGATCTTTCAAACATTAGTTATTTTGCATAAATAGTCTTTCATTAGGGAGCTTTTGCATACTCCCTTTTTATGGCAGTACTGCTGCAGGTCTTTATATTCTTCTTCGAGCAGCTGACCGGTTTGCTGCAACCTATAACAAATTTCCTGGACAATTTGATGGGTAAGGACTGATGCTTTCTCGTCCATACAATTCCATTTTTTAAGGAAAAGTTAATTTATGGCCGTCTGACCTTAAGAATTCCTTGGTAGTGAGATGGATGAGGATATATCCCGGCTGAAAACTACAGCTGTTGGCCTACTCAATGACCTTGGTTGCAATGGCTCCGCCGTATCAGAGGACCTTATTAATGAGATTTGTCGGTATGGTGCTTCGGAGCTTCATGTTGTAGCTGCCTTTGTTGGAGGAGTCGCATCACAAGAAGTGATCAAGGTTTGTGTCTCCTTCATTTTTGATCTTGAATCTTGCTTTTTATTCGAAACTTCTACTTTACTGTATATACAACCATGTTTGATCGGAGCAGTAATCTATGTTCTATTATGCAGCTCATCACTAGACAATTCATTCCCATGTCTGGAACTTTCATCTTTAATGGCATAGATCACAAGTCTCAACTGTTGTTGCTGTAGTCTCTGAACTTACAGGCATGTTCTTTCTTTCACCTTTTACTATCCTCCTGTTGTTACTGCTTATGTATTCATAAATGTCGTGCTTTTGCTTTCTTTGAGCCGAGGGTCTATTGGAACAACCTCTCTACCTGACACTTGCCAAGGTAGGGGTAAGGTCTACGTACATTCTACCCTCCCCAAACCTCACTTGTGGGAGTATGTGGGACTATATTGGATATGTTGTTATTGTTTTATTCTTTCGTTCACCTTTACACGGTATTCTTAGGCTCACGGGGCCTGATAGTTTTTTTGCTTTCACTCCCCTTGGCAGATCACATTTCTTCAGATCTTCAGATAAGTTCTACAGGAGCATGTGAAAAGGAAAGTTTGTCATACTTCCTTTGATTTACAGGAAATTTAGGATCAGTGAAAGATTTTAACAAGAGAGTACATTTCTAAATTTGCACACGAACAAGCGCCTGGGACGCTGGTCCAGTGGTAACAGCACGACATGTGATGTGTGGTTTAGGTGCACGTCACGAGTTTGAACATGCTGCAGACCAAAATGATAGTTTTAGCTGTTTTAGAAACAGATATACGTTATAATCAGTTGACTGGGGGTTGTTTCATTTTGATGTCCTATTTCATCTCATTTTTCTTACCTGCAAATGCTCATTTCCCTCTATTTATAATATACATTAAGCCCTAATCTCTTTACTTTTAGTTCAATTTGTTTCTTTAGTCATGATCAAGTGATACACTTACGTAGGAAAGACATATTTTACATTCAACGTTAGATATAAACACTAGATACGAGTAAATTTTTACCTTGTGAATAATAACTTTCCCTCTTGAATCACCAATATCTATCACACGATTCCTGGTGACCACTTTGAACTTGAGATGGACCACACTAAATATTATTAACTTATCTCCTTGCACTAAACAGTTGATTAATCTTCCATTAACTCTACAATTCCATTAAATCACACATAAAAAATAAATAATGGGTAGTTTCTTTTCTCAAAGAATTGAAAATTTTGAACAAAAAAAGAAAAGTTTCAAAAATTGAACACTCATTAAGCCACACGTATAGTCGTCTTTTATGCATGTCATAGTGCAATAGATAATTTAGGCCCTAACTACATTTTAATTATTAGGTTGTGTAATTACTAGACTTTACTATTTCATTTTATTATAGTCCATTTTAACAAATCAAGAGACTTTTTTTTCATACTACTATTATTATTTAATAAGGTTGGCTTAGTAAAATATATTTTAAATTAAAGTTTACTTAAAGGGTGCATGTATCAAGTCAACACGGACGAAGTAATATGAAATGGAAGGAGTACCAAACTATATACTATACTCGAATCCAATTATAAACAAACAAGCCCTAAAGAAAAAAACATAAGTAAGGTCCCTCAAATTCATATTCTCATTCCATGGTGGAGAAGTGACTAGCTCCACAATAAAGCATTATTAATTGTCCCCCTTTATGATAATTAATAACCAAAACTTGTTTTTTCTTCATTTTATTTTAAAGTCAACATGTAAATTATTTAGTATGGCCTTGGTTTAATTAATACTTTTGAAAATAGATAGAACTGGTTTTGGTAAATTTGTTTATAATAATTAGGATATTCAATACTTATAAGTTGATGTAACTAGTAGGAAAGGGAGCTATGCATTGACACACGTAAAAAATCGTTAGTCACTATTATTTGACGTCTAAGATGTCACAAGTTCATGCTGTGAAAATAACTTTGATGATGTATTAAGCTACCTTAATTACTTCTTATTCTAGTTATTTTGGGAATCGTATTTACTATTTATTAAAGAGCTTTATGTTTCCCTATTACTATGGGTAGCATGTAAGCATGTTACTGATCATAGAGAACAATTGCATCTTTATCGCAAAGTTTTATTGTTTTAATCATTTGGTGGATCCAAAATGATTAGTTATTAATTCAGATTTACGTCGTAAAAAGTCTTTTAAGGCTCCTTATTGAAAATGACTTATTTGTCATATTAAAATTTAAGACATTTTGATTAAGGATAAATAAATTTTTACCATTTCACCTATGTGTTGGTCGTGTATATCAAAAGATGAAATCAAATATCGACTTTTTACATGATTACATCAAATCAATAGATGCATGACATGCGTTTATATATAAATATTCAACACCTAACTGATTAATTAATGTACATTTCCATTTCATTAAAACAATTTAACTATATTTTACATATAAACACCATGTGTCAAGTGTTTAAATATAAATATAAATATTCAACACCTAACTGATTAATTAATATACATTTCCATCTCATTAAAATAATTTAACTATAAATTTATATGATTTTATATTATAAATATAAACACCACGTGTCAATCTCTTTTTTGTTACTATTTTGGTATCTAAAAGAAATATATAAATAACAAAGAAACTTTGTGCTGTTACCAACTCTTCTTAATCATTTAAATGAGTTGCTTCACTATGTTTAATGCTTTGCTCAATTCAATTTTTGTTTGCTTTCAAACATTTCACAATCAATGAATATAAATGGCCTATAATAATAGTTTAATTATTGAGAAATATCCTATATATATATATAAGTCTAATGGTATTAATTGTTGGTTTGATTAATGGTTCCATTGGAATGGGTAGTTGTGACCCGTTTGATGTATAAAACATTCTCATTAACAAAAAATTCGGAGAAGGGTCACATTTTAAGGGATATAATACAGATAACTTATCATATTACAAATATTTATAATTATTTTTACGGCTCGAACCCGTAATTTATAAGGATAATATATTTTAAGCTAAACATAAAAATACCAAACACACACACTGACAGTATAATGTCAGATGGAATTTTATTTTCTTGATAGAGAACAATAGCTTATAATCTCATTACACATGTCAAGATTCAATAGATTCCCTTCAACTTTTCTCTCTTTTCTGAGTCCCCTATCACTAAAAATGCACTGTCGAGCATATATTCACTAGATGCGGAGTCAGAATTTTTACTTATAGATTCTTGACCACAATAGTTTTTATTGCTTATTGTGTTTCGAATAAATTATTCATACATATTACATGTATTAGTTACCCCTAATATTTGATAGATATAACATTTGAACTTAACTCAACCTAAAATATTGACCAAATCCATATAAGAAGGTCCTTCTATCCCCACCGATGTGGGAGACTTAACAGTTAACACCCCCGTCACGCACAGAGCTGGAACCCAGTACGTGTGTGTGGATCAAGAACGACATCGGCGGAGCACAATAATTAGGATGATCTTGACTCTGATACCATGTAAAGATATAAAATTTGGCTCTAACTGAACCTGAAAAGTTAGCTTATATTGCCGAAGTTCATATAAAAAGACCAAAATGCCCTTCCCCCACCAATGTGGGAGACTTAACAGTATTGACAATTCAAAAAAAAGGGCAATTATTTAAGCTACTGTAGCAAAAACTAGTATAATTTGCTCATGATTTATGAACCCCATTTTCATTATAGGAGAAAGGTCCTCAATCTTGAAAAGGACAGTTTGGTAAATTTGGTACATGTAGCTGTGCTGTTCATTGTCTTCACTTTTATTCCAAAGAACCCCATATAGTAATAGGCTAATAGCTTCTTGCTATAAACTGTAATCTTCCTCAAACTTTGTTCCTAGTATTCACTTTTTTCTGTAAAAATTATAGCTTTCTTGGTTTTTGGGTGTCTGAGATTTGGTGTTCCGTGCCTAGTACTCGTATTGAAGCTCTGACTAATCTTGAAGGCCCATTTAAATAGGAACGGGCTTTCAAGAGCTTGAAACCGAGACGTCTGATTAAGGGTGTGTTTGATATGTATTTCAAGAACAGAGGAGCTACAGAAAGGCCTTCAAGAAGTGTAGTTTCTAAAAAATGGAGTCTTTTCCTATGTCTTGGAAGTTTTTGTGCTGGAATGTTCTTCACAAACAGGTAAAAAAAATCACTTTTTTTTAATAAAGATTGAATTTTTATAGTGATATTTCACTTTTCTTGATTGGGTATGGATCTTTTCTTGTTTTGATTTGTTACACTCTAAGTACTGGTCAATTGGATTTTACTATTTGATATGTTATAAGTCTTCTGTATGATTTGCTAGATTTTAGTGATTCAGAATGAACTATCTTTTGAATTTTTGTTATTTTTGCATTTTATGATTTAGTGATACTTTTGGCTTTTACCTAATTCCCATGTTCTTGCACTTTTTGTAGTTAACTACATGTTTTACCTCATTTCTGGCTGCTGCAATTTGGAGTGACTGAAAGATCAATTATTTTTTGGTGTGTTTTCAGGAATACAGTCAAACCGATTTATCAGATATTTTTTGGTTGCTATAGCGGAATACTGTTAGAAAGATTATTAGAATATAACATAACAAGAAAAATCGGTTTAAGTAAAAAAAAAAAAAAAAAACTTGACTTAGTGAAATGTTGTTATAGAACTAACTTTTATACATGGTCTGATTGTAGATTTGCGATATCTTCATTACTTCTGTTTTCTCCTTTTAAATCTGCTTTGATATGTGTTGCTTCAACCGAGGGTCTTTCAAAAACAGTCTCTCTACCTCCACGAGGTAGTGGTAAGATCTGCGTACACTCTACCTCCCCAGACCCCACCTATGGAATAAAATCCCGGTTATGTTGTTGAGAAATGTTTATTTGACAAATTGTAAGCATTTATGGTTGCAGGATGTGGATAATTTCTGAAACAAAAGGAGGAATTACAAGAACAACTACAGTTGAAGCTGAAAGATTGAAATTAGTTTCAGAAGGTTGCATTACAAAATTTGTAAGTATTCCTAATTCTAGGTAATACAAAGAAAAAAAAACTCCAACTTGAAGCTCATTTTCTTGTTATTTACCTCAACAAAACATCTTAACTTTGATCTTTTTTGTTTAGTTGCAGCAGAAAGATATAAAACTTGTATCTAAAGATAATTTTGGGATATTAGACAAAACCATTTCAAATTTGGAAATAGAGTTGGCTGAAGCAAAGGCAGCTCATGAGTCGATTCTCAGTGGGGGTCCGATATCAGAAGAGATCGAAAAAGGTGAATCACGAAAAAAAAGAAAATGTTTTATGGTTGTAGGAATAAACACCGCGTTTAGTAGCAGAAAAAGAAGGGATTCAGTTCGCGCTACATGGATGCCACAAGGTTTAATGACTGCGCCTATGCCTGAACTCGTCTTGTGCTGGCATTTGCTTTGTCTGAGTGTTGACATTGTTGATTTTAACATGGTGAAACAGGTGAAAAAAGAAGGAAGCTGGAAGAAGAGAAAGGAATAATCATTCGCTTCGTTATTGGTCATAGGTGGGGGATTTTGCTTCTGTTAAGCATTCTAAGTTGCACAAATCATATATACATTTGAGTATTCCTCTTCTGTTTAATCAAGTAGACCTTTTCTTCATAGTGGTAGTTTAATTTTTGAGTTAATGGTCGAAATATCATCATCGTTCTTGATAGTTCAGGTACTAAACTCACAAAAACGTAATACTTCAGGTGTGTTTTTAACCATTATCTCTTAATTTTCTAATCGAAATTGTTTTCATATAATTTAGTTAGGATATTATAATAGCTTCTGAGTGGGCATTTCTGGAGTTTACGACATGAGTGTAATGATATTTTTGGAGGATCCGAGCAACATAGATTCTGAGTGAACACCTCTTTGTTAGGATCTTAACTCTTAAGCTCTTTGATTGAAGTTCATTCCGTCCCTATACCATTACTCAAAATGCTAGCCTCCTTTGACTGCATTAACTCTTGTTTGCACACTTGTATTTGATTAATGTATAATCGTTTAACATGACTTATAAAGTTACAAACTTGTTCTGCAGTGCCACATTAGGGGGCATATTAGACAAAGCTATTGAAGCTGAGGACAAAAAGCACGGTGATTTCTTGCGCCTGGTAATACTTTTGTCTCACCTTTCCTTTTGGACATTCACTTTACTCTTGTGAATCACAAGTTAAAATTGATGTATTCATAACGATACATCACTCTGCTGCCTTTTAAACAGGATCATATTGAGGGTTATCTTGAATTGTCCGCCAAGACAAAGACTTACTTTGCCACTGCTGTTAACTTATGGGATGCTGAGTATTACATCAAGGTTGATGATGATGTTCATGTCAATATAGGTAACCAAATTTTTTCGTAGTTTCTCTGCCTTGACATACTTAACACTTAGCGAAAACCATCACCTTTCAATGCTATATAGAGATTGTAAGACTTGTTACAGCAAATTCAGGCTTATTTTGTTTATTTCTGTTGCAGCTACACTGGCGGAAACATTAGCAAGGCATCGTACAAAACCACGTATATATATCGGGTGCATGAAATCTGGTCCTGTTCTATCCAGGAAGTAAGGACATTCTGTTTTTCTGCAAAATTGATTCTTGAAGTTTCATTTTTGAACATTTTACTGTCTTCAATGGCAGGGGTGTAAGGTATCATGAACCGGAGTATTGGAAATTCGGAGACAAGTATTTTCGTCATGCTACTGGTCAAATATATGCCATCTCGAAAGACTTAGCAAGTTACATATCAGCAAACCAGTTAAGTATCTTTTCCTTTAAAAAGTTCGAATAAAAGCATAGTTATTCTTCTTTCCTATGTTGCTCGCACTCTCTAAAAATATTTTCACACCCGCGTTGAATCCTCCGAAGTGCATAGCTTTTGGAAGATCCAACAGACACCCTTCAGTATTTTTGAAGAGTCTGAGCATCCTCTTACCTATGTATAATCTTCTTGATATCTAAAGGCATGTACTTCATAAGTATACAAACGAAGATGTGTCACTGGGAGCTTGGTTTATTGGACTCGATGTGCAGCATATCGATGATCGTAGATTGTGTTGTGGAACCCCACCTGGTAAAGCACACCTTTTTTTTTCTTCTGTATAACAATATTATTAGTTACTCGTTGGATTTCTTTGGGACACTTCTCACTAAGTAATTATATGAATTACTATTTTTTGTCTTCATTGAAAATAGTTTCATGACTTTACTGTTATAGTAGGTAAAGTTCAGTGACCATAATACGTGTGTTGAGTTGATGTCTAACGAGACGTCGTGAACAAAACTAGTTAGTTTCATCATTGTGTTAAATTATCAAATTTGATATGAAAAGTACTTGTCGATGCAGATTGTGAATGGAAGGCACAGGCAGGCAACGTTTGTGTTGCATCGTTCGATTGGACCTGTAGTGGAATATGCAGGTCTGTCGACAGGATGAAGGAGGTCCATCGCCATTGTGGCGAGGGAGAGAATGCACTGTGGAAAACTGCATTCTGAGGACATTCATTAAAGGAGAACAGGTCCATCACTATGTCAAAATGCCACATTCTTTTGCTTGGAAGTACATATTATACGTATGATCAAAGGCGAATTCAGAATTCAGAATCTAGAGTAAGTGGATTCAAAATAAGTGTAATTGTATTATATATACATTTTGTCTTTTCTTTTTTGCATATGTATACATAGTTTGAGCTGAAAAGCAGTCGATTCAGTTGAACCTACAGAGGGTGCTCTAAAGTCTTCCTCTTCATATATAGGTTTAGCTGTGGAGAAACCTACTACATTTTTGTAACAAATAAACTCACATTATTGTATATTACTCCAATAATGAAAGTGGAATGAATTGTTTTGGGATTTAACTTATAAACACCGACATGGTGAAGAACGTTTATAGTATCAATATAACTTAATTTGTCATAGCAGATAACTTGTCTTATTACTCTTCCTAGGACATCTTGTTGTCTTAAAGTCAATTCAAATGATTAGTGAAACAAGAAATTTTGAAAGATATTTTACATTCACTCAAAGTATATAGGTAAGGGATCTATTTAGAAATATTCATGATAGAAAAAGTAATTTATTCAGAATTTAATAAATTTCTTAATGATCGCTATCAGTGTTTTAAAAGGCGGGGGCGTGAGGCGAGGAGTTTTATGCAGTACGGGGCGAGGCATAAGCCCCGAGACACGGGGCGTAAGTCCCATGGATCTACGGAGCGTAGTCTCTTGTATATTCAATTTTTTAATTTTATTGCCAAGAAAATAAGCAAAAGTAAAACTTTCAATAATTTTATAAATAAATTTTAATAAACAATCTATAATATATAGAAAAAATATTATGATTTTTATTTGAAATAGTTATTAATAAAGAAAAAAAGTATTATAATTATTATTTGAGAAATACCATTACACCAATAAAAAAATGTGATTTAAAGCAAAAAAAGTTTTAAAAAAAAAAATAACGCCCGGGGCGTACGTTTTACGTCCAGGACTTACGTTTTTACGCTCGGGGCTTACGCCTCAAATTCTAGGACTTGTGCCCTATGGATCTATGTTTTTAATTTGCGCCCCGGAGTGTTTTTGGTATGCCCCGCCCTGAGACTCGCCCCAAAAACGTTTTTGAAAACACTGATCGCTATTATAAAAATATGTAATAGCATCCCTATTTATAGTAGTGCAAAACGTACTTTAATTAGAAACTGTAAAACTTATTCCTATATAACTTCGACTACAGAATCTTTTTAAACTTGAATTAAATAAATATCAAATCCTAAATTTCTTTGGAATTATTGTTCAACAAATATGCTAGTATTAGTGGACATCTCAACTAATGTATGATAGCAATGTTTAAAACATGTCTGTGCCTTTATAATAAAGCAACATGTTATATTTGTGTCAAGTAATAGAATGATTACTAGATAGGTAGGGAAACAAACATATGGAATGTTGAAGGGACAAATTAGCCTGCACATGGAAGATCAAAATTCCAATATAAACCTAAATAACTGTGACCCCATTTGAGACAACAGGAAGCTGCTCGGATGCTAAGCACCCCTCACTTTCAATCTTAAGGTTGCGAGTTCGAGTCGCCAAGGAGCAGAAAGGTGGGAGCTCTTTGGGGGGAAAGGGAAAAAACACTATGCCCCAACTGAGGCCCTCCACCCTTAATTAAAAGTTTCAAATTCAAATCTCGTGAATAGAGAAATTCTTGGTAGGAATCGATTATTCCTCTTTATTTTATGACCATTGAAATCTGAGCTATCAATAATAGAAGGCTATAAGTTGAAGAAATATAGTACTAGTATATAATACATTTCTTTTGGTTTTCATCCTGTTGTCTAGTACCTACATTTAAGCCCCACTGAATTTGGATTCGTGCCGGGAAGTATCATATTGGAGGGTAAACCGCTTCCTAACATAGGCAATTCCGTATTCTGAGAGACTCGAATGTACTTGATACATTTGTCCTTTCATTTACATGGTTATTCTTTAGATTTGTTTGTGTATATTAATCTAAGAGTGCAAAAACTATATGTGGAATGACATTTGCGGAATTTCTTTTTTCTACTTTCACTAAGGAGGTCATTCTCCTCATTTTAAAGAACTTGTTTTCTTAGAAATAAATATTTTTCAAAATTTTTGATCTAACGAAACATGAAAAATTCGAAAACACACTCTAAGTCCCTCTCTTTTCCTTTGGAGATATTGACATTGGTCAGCCTTAATAATACAAGTAGAACAACAACCAACATAAAACCTTCACCCTTTTATTTTTCTTGATTCTTCAAACTAAAATAATCGAAAAATTGATATGACACAAATTTTATAAAATAACCAATTGAATCAAACCATTACCACTACTAAGTAATGGTACATGGTGCATTAGTTCAGGTACGCACAAACTGTCTTAAACACCATCGTCATTTTTTCGAAAGAAAAAAAAGTTGCCCTCCAAAAAAATAGTGGTCAACCTTCAACCTCTTAACAAGGAATAGTACAAGTAGAACAAGAATCAACATAAAATCATTTGTCACTCAATTTAAAAATAATTATGAACTCTAAAATAGCCAACACAACATTTTCAGACAGACATAGAGAACACATAATTAATGAAAAAAAAATAGTTCAAGCAACAAATCAATTAATTTAATTTTACCAGTGAATTTTTTTTTACTTCAAAAAGCAAAAAAAACTGTACTTTCTTCACTACTAGATGTTGATGGAGAACAGAGTACATATATACATATATGGACTATTAAAGATTTAGCTACACGTGATATTGACGCGGCTCAATCAAAAAGTAGACTCAAAATGTTCTCAAGTACTACTTTCTCATTGAACCGCACCAATATCTCGTGTATTCATCCATTTGAAAACTCGAACATCCATCCTCGATTTTGATTTTGACTTTGACTTTATTTTTTTCCCTTTTCCATCATATGTACTAAGCAAAATAAACTATATGTGAAAAGGAAAAATAAAAATATAAGAAATTATGGGATTCTTGATGAAGAAATGTTGAAGGATAGAAGACTAGGTATTTTTTGAGGTAAAGAATTAATCTTAAAAATAGGGAAAATAACATGTAGAAGATGACAATATTGTTTGGTGCATTTAAGAAGTAACATTAAATTGGCCAACTACTCAACAAGAAAAGGAGTTGGAGATATTAAAGAGGGTGAAGGAAATGTGTAAGAAAGACTCAAAAAAAAAAAAAGGCAGAGAAATACTGGCTTCGTCTCAAATTATTTATCGTGATTTTTTCATACACATCCCTAAAAAAATATCAATTAGGAGGATTTTTGACTATTTTATCCTTATTTATATCTTAAAATATTATCTCATTTCATATAAATATTTATTTTATTTATTTGTCGTCTTTTAATAATTAAGGTATTTATAGTCTTTAAGATCGAATACTACTAAGAGTAAAATGGGGTAAAACATAAAATTTATCTTGAACTTTTAAAATAATAAATAATTGAAAATAGCTATTTTTAAAAAGTACGATAGATAATTTGAGACGGAGAAAGTATAGAAAGCTTTAAACACTTTTGCATTAAAGGGAGCATGGGTTAGGGCAGAGGATGTTTGGTTCTGTTCAATCCTTGCATTTAAATCACCTTTTCTTTGAAAGGGCTATTTTTAAAAAATAATTATTTATATGGACAAATAGTGTAATTCTTTTTATATTATATACCTATTTTAATCTGAGGTCAATAGTTATTACGTCTGGTTTATCTACCTACAACAAATATTAATTAGACCTTTAATTTTATTTACCACTTGAAATGCATCATTATCCAACCGGCCAATAGTGTAAAAGATTTTTAACTCTATTTAAAATAGGCTTTGAAAATTTAAAAAGAATATATTTGGAAATTGTATTGAATTAATTATACAATATAGTAGTACTTTTGATGAATGTGTATTATATATATTGTAGTGGGGAATTCTTATCCTAGCAGGGATAAACAAGAATCCTCTTTCTTGCAGAAATAAAAGTGTGTTGCTTAATTTTCTACACTTCAATTTACTTGTTGAAAATGGCAACGTCTCAATCAAATTCAAGTATTAAATGTTAAAATATTTAATCAAACACTAATTATCGCAACGGAAAATAATTAGAACGTACCTTCAACCATTATTATTCAAGTATGACAGTTTGATATTATCTTTGATATGTCATTAATTTGTGATCTTGAAAGAACTTTGAGAGTGAATACTAACGACCTTCTATTAGGGTAGCGACTCTAAATAAAAACTTTCGTTTATCTTAGGGATCGAATATATTTGTATAATTATATAATATTATTTGATTTATTTTGTAATTGAGAGAAAAAATAAATATTTAATTAATTACCTAATATGTGAACCACATTAAAGGTCTTCTAGAGAAACTTAAAAATTCTCACATAGAAAACACCTTTGGAGTAGTTTTTAGTTCTTACAAAAATTGAAAAAATACTTTTTCATAATGATAATTGATTGAACAAAAGATTCTGAGCCATTTTGGAACATATTTAACACTTTGGTTGGTCTAAGGGGAAACCAAATGAGTTCAAGAAGTTATCACTATTTTCTTTTTTCTATCACTTAATAGGATAGTCCGGTGCACGAAGCATCACACGTTCATGAAGGATCCGAGAAAGTAAGACATGACTAAAATCATCTAGACGATTGTCCTTGTGGTTCGACCTTCTTTCCTGGTGGTCTCCACAAATGGAATCGCGGATACATTTCTCGGATACACTTGAAATAGGCCCAGATGTGAATCATTTGGGCTAGATGATTATGGGCCACATTTGGGCTTCTTGTTCCTCTTCATCAACTTCAAGCCTCATCCTTAATTTTTGGACCTTTTGAAGCACTTAATGACCTTAATGTCTACTCGTATAGAATTCCTTGTTGTGAGTTCTTGGATTTAATCGCAAGGGGTCGTTTCGTAGAATGCATTAGGTAAAAAAAAAGTGCATTAGCTTTGTATATTATTAGTATCAGTGATAAAGTCAGAAATTTCGTTAAGGGTTCGAGATTTAATATATATGTATGAAAAATAATTTTTGACCTATATACTTCGTATAATTTTTTGACGAAAAGTGTTCGATTGACTACCCTTTACTACATGTGGCTACACCACTGACCTATATACTTTGTTTTAATACATGTATTATCATATAAGTTAAAGACACAACTGCCCTTCAAAACCAGTTCCACGCCCTATCTACCTATTTGTTGAGGGTATTTATTGCAGAGAGACGGAGTCAGCGTTAGAAGTTTGGGGGTTCTAACTGTCAATCAATTTTGTTAGGGAGTTCACAAGTTAATATACATATATATTTATTTAATTTTCTAATACAAATATAGGGTCTACAGAAAAGCTAGTGGGTTCGTCTGAACCCATGAACCCCCACCTAGCTCCGCCTCTGATTTATTGTTAACAAATAATTTGATCCACAGAGCAAGTAGGATCCACTTTTTTTTTTCTTAAAGATTAACTAATTAAGAAATGTCCAATAAAGCAAAGTTTTCTTAGGTATATTGCTTCATAGTATAAACTTTATGTCATAGTTTTTCTATATTTAGCAAAGGCCATATATATCAGATTATTTTTGCAGGCATTAGGGTGAAGTAAGATCTGATTTTAAAGGCGGCTACTTCATATGAGGAAAAAAAGAAGTCTTTCTTTTGTCTTTAGATTCTTATACGTAAGGGTGCCAAATGGCCGGGACGAGTTGAATTTGAGTGGATCAAAATGAGCTAAGTTAATAAATATGTGGATTATTAATCCATTCAGAAGTTAAAGGATTAAAACGGATTAAAAGTGGGTCATAAACCAACTCACCCAATTCTTACTACATTTCAATTGTTTTATTGTATCAAATAATAAAAAAATTATTTATTATGGCTATAGTATATTGTATCAAATAATTTAAAAAATGTCTTCTTGATGACATATATAGGTCAATTTGGACTACATATCACCTTAATATTTGATGTGCTGAGCTAACAAATGGGCAGGACGATAACCAATAATTCAAATTTGAACGAATTGGGTGAATTATATTTTGAGATAAGTATTGAAAACAATCTTAAATTTGGCGTGAATTATTATTTTAGTCCCGCAACTATTGACAGCCTTAAAAACACCCTTCTACTTGATTAAGTGAATTTAAAAACATCCCTCTTATGTCACATGTGCATATATGTGGAATTTTCTGCTGGCGTGGCATACACATAGATATATGTAATAGAAAAAATATTTAAATAATTAAATGCTAAGAATTTAGCAATTTAAGAAGATAAAAAACTTTTTTTTCTTTTTAAAAATTTAATTTTTCTCATCACCCCACCTCATCCTCTACCCAGTACCCTAACCTCACACCTCACTACCCATCCACTCCCAAAAAATAATTCTTTTAAACCTTTTTTGGCGGGGAGTGGGGAGGTCGGGGTGGGATAAGAAAAAAAATATTTTATTTTAAAAGTAATTTTTTTGGGGGGAAGAGGGGGGGAGGGGTACTCGGTGGTGTTGGATAAAAAGTTCTTTTAAAATAAATTTAAAAAAATTTGGGGGGTGAGGGGGTGGGGTGGGTGGTGGGGTTGGGGTACCTGGTAGGGGATGATTAGGTGAGGTAAGAAAAAAAATTAATTTTAAAAAAAAAATCTTCATTACTAAATTTTAGTATTTAATGATTTGAATGTTTTTTTTTTTGACTATATATATTTATGTGTACGTCACATTAGCAAAAAATTCCACATATACGCATAGGTGGATGACATATGGCATAAGAGGGGCGTTTTTAAATTACTTAACCAAGTAGAGGAGTGTTTTTAAGGTTGTCAATAGTTGAGGGATAAAGTAATAATTCACGCCAAGTTTAGGAGTATTTTCAATACTTATCTCTTATATTTTTATGGGCTAATTTTATCTCTACTTGTATGAATGTTTCCTCATAATATTATCGTCAATGTTACCAAGTTGTTTCCAACTTGTCTTACTCGTAATGGAAATAGTCT
Source organism: Solanum appendiculatum (assembly GCA_018342035.1). Classification (NCBI taxonomy): domain Eukaryota; kingdom Viridiplantae; phylum Streptophyta; class Magnoliopsida; order Solanales; family Solanaceae; genus Solanum; species Solanum appendiculatum. The sequence goes on along the minus strand of JAGDQO010000503.1, from coordinate 579,299 downwards.
AAAAGGCCGGATCAATCGAAGTAGATACTACGAGTTCTTTTGTCCCACGTATTTAATCAGCTCGCATGGTTCACCGCGAATTGCATGTATTTGACAAGTTTTTTCCATGTAAAGAAGAAAAACTAGACTGGAATAATCTTAGTGAATTCACAAGTTTTCACATACGTTAACAAGTGAAACTATACAAAAACTAAGGAGACAATACGAGTTGGCTCAAATGAAAATAATAGAGTGTCATTCACGTTATAAATAGAGGCCGTTAAGAATGTACTTATTTTTACTTTTTTATTTGTCAAAATTATCTTTTAAATTGTTTTAGTAATTGGATTTGAAAACTCCAATTTTAAACGAGACAAACAAATTATTGTATTTTTCACTCGCCGGAATTTTTTTCTTTTGCATTTTCTAATTTAAATATGAAGAGGGCGGTGCTATTGATAATTACTTATTTGTATCGAATATTTAGACCTAACTAAATAATTAATTTTAAGAATCGATAAATTAATGTGAAAGTTTCATATCATTCAACTATGATAATTAAGTGTTAAAACGTGCAAATAGTAAGTTTTTATCGTCAGAGGCCGATTTAGGGGGTAGGAGGGTGTCTACTGGAATCCCCTCAGCAAAAATATTACATCATATATGTACATAGATTTTTTGTGTTTATGAATATACATAAATTTTGAAGCTCCTAAATAAGATATAAAAGGTTAACTTGCGGTCTAGAGCATTCAAAATACACTCTAATTAAGTTATTTTTTATATATGTATTCGCACATTTTTATATTTTTATTTTTCGACTCCCTTGAGTAAAAATGCTGAATGAATCACTATTTTTGGAGATGACAAGAATTCAAGAACCAAAGGAGGAAATTAATAAAAGTAATTAACACACAAGGTGTATGAACATCAGCAAGAGAATTTTATGGCTTGAAATATGGCAGTGTATTGAAAATCATAAGTGCATGAATTGCAAGAAAAATTCCAAGTTGGATAGGAAATATAATTAGATCTATCAAAAAGGGGATAATTACAGTTCAGGGTGTGTCCGGTATGGAGAAAAAATATTTTTCATGAAAAATATTTTTTTTAGAAAAAAAAGTGGATTTTACGTATTTTTTTGTGTTTGGTATACAAGAAAAAGATATTGTCCTAGAAACATTTGTATATAATAACAAATGTAGACAAATGGCAGGGATGGGGGTTACAGGGTGCATGATGAAAATAAAGTGTGTACGTTGAAGGGTAATAAAGATATAATTAATATGAAATGTCACTCTTTTTCTCTACTTCATTAAGGAAGTCATTTTACTCATTATTAAGGAATGTGATTTCTAAGAGAAAACATTTTTCAAAAATTTAACCATGTGCATTATAATTGGTCATCGGAGATTGTTTCCTCTTATAATTACTATTTAACCCCTCACTTTTTAATTAGTTAATTCCTTTGAAGTATATATAAATTATAGAAAAAACAATATAATTTTCTTTTAATGAAAAGTTAAAGTCATTTCGTTTAATACGAAATCACTTTAAACCCTGTGACGCTTATACCTTTTGCCTATTGAAGTTTTGTTCAAGAGCCTTGTACGAGAACTTGTAAAGAAAAAGATTTCCCGCAACGTAGCAAATTCTTCACTATATACCAACTTATCTATTTGACGTTGTGATATTTAATATAACAACCGTTACACAATAGGTTAGCCTAATCAAGTCTCATTTCCACTAGCTTAATATGAAAGAAAAGGGGAGGAGAGTTTCAACTTTCAAAGCATAGTGACTAAAACTTTCATATTTCTTTGTTACCTCAAAACTACTTCTGATCTATTTTATTTGTCACGTTTGTCTTTTACATATTTTTTAAGAAAATATTTAATTAAATGTATAATTTGACCATATTACTCTTATTATCTTTGATTCAATTTAATTCTATTTTTTTCTTTTCCTAATTGTTATATTAATTTCTTTTTATATTTATTAAAGTAAAGATAAAAGTGAAAAAATAATTAATTCTATCTTAATTTTTAAAATAACAAGTATTTTGAATAAAATATTTTTAGTTATATTTCAGAAAAAATGAGCTAGACTTTTCTTAGATAATAATTAGATATTGTATATCCTATGGCCTTATGGGCATTAATTACGTGACCAAATGTATGGCGTATAAAAAGCATATCCTAACGTCAAATTAATATAATTAAAGTTTTTCAATATAAAGTACAAAAATATAGAATGCAAAACATGCATGTCATTAGGTCACAACTAGGAGAGTCAAGTATAACGGAGTAAAGTATAACACGGAAACTCAGGATTATTCAATATATATATTATAATTTTTCAGCAAATGAATATCGATTGGATAAAGGTTGCTCTATCGATGTACCTAATAGCCCCCTTCCCCTCGATTCCCCCATCCAACACACACAATATACATATATAGTGTGTACACGAAATGCACTCCTCACTAAAGTGTGTCTTGCGCCGCTACAATAATTGGAATACGTCTTTTCTTTCTTTATAAGGTTGTTGAATAGTTGTAAATTTTTTTTCCGAGTTTTGAAGTAATAGTAATAAAGTCATCACTATATTATGGGTTTGAACCATAAAAATAATTATTAATGGCTCTTCACCAAACTCTACGTGTAGAATATTTTGTGCATTAAATTAATTTTTTAGAAATGTAAAAAGGAAATAAGAACAAATAAAAAGTGAAGGATGATTGTGGCGTTGATGGTGTGCATAATTTTATTTTTTTTGGGAGAATTCTAATAACTCAGACATTTTATTAGTACTTACAAAGTACTACTAATTCGAAATTAGAAAAATAAAATAAGTCTACTTATGACATCATAAAATATTTTAATAATTTTTTTCTAAAAAATAAAAAGAAAAAAAAATCATCATAAAATATTCCTAATTTAGTAAAGATAACATCACCCTGCATTTATGCGAGATTTCGGATAAAGAAGAAGAATATTATTATTATTATTTTATTTTTTTTAATTTCTCAGTCTCAATTATGCGATCGGTTTAAAAAAGAATGATATATTTTTATATTTGATAAGAACTTATTTTTAAATGTATCATTTTACGTTTAATGAAATGTTCTATAGTCACAAAAATTTCTTTAACTTATTTTAAATCACAAGTTTCAAACGTTTTCCTTTTCTCTAACCAAATTAAGATGAAAGAAAATCTTAGATTTGATCGAAAATACAAAATAAATATTTTAAATGTTCCAGAGATTTAGACAAGCCAAAAAGTATTTTACGCGGTGACCTTTAAATTTTGTGACTATCCTCGCAGTCATGTAAAAATTATTTTGTTGAAACCCTTTATTATGATTTATGACATATTTATTTATTTATTATGGAGTTTAATCACCATAAATGTTTTTTTTCGTGGTGATCTCATGATCATCGCAAATAATATTCTGAAATATCGAATACGTTATAGAAATATATGATACATATACGATTCATAAATATTATTATAATACTAATAAATATATAAATTAGTATTAATAGTACAAAACTAATTATTTAGACGTCAGAACTTTGACTATTCATCTTGATTGAAATTTCATTCTTTGTGTAATTAATTAATGAAGAATAAATTAGTTGTATTTTCTTTTGAATATCTCCATATGTTTAAGGTGTTAGTATGCTATAATTGAGAATTTTTTGAAAATTCGAATCATAATTCTCTATATATCTATTGTATGACTTATAAACTATGATTATCAATTTATTATACATACCAATCGTAAAAAATTCGAAATCAAACTTAAAAATATTGAACCTTAACGAATTACCCTGATATATTACTTTAAAAACCAAAAACCTAAATTATCAATATTTTAACATATCGTATCATGTCTACCCCTACAATCTACTAGCAACCATCCTAGAATCACCATTATTAGAGGTAATTTTCTGAGCTTTTTGTAGCAAGTTTAGTCGTCACAAAAATTTAATTTGTGATGACTAAACTTGCTACAAAAAGCTTACTTGTCTTAATATTCATGTTATTAATTTTATATATTAATATAATTATCTTATAAATGACCTGATAGAATAAAATTACTGAATTATAAAAGTTAAACCCATCTTAAAACTAGACATGTAACTCAAACAACAAGTTTATTGTTTTCATAATGCACACAACAATATTCATGTTATTAATAAAAAGCTCTTGTTTTAATATTCATGTTATTAATTTTATTTATTAATATAATTATCTTATAAATGACCTAATAGAATAAAATTACTGAATTATAAAAGTTAAACCCATCTTAAAACTAGACATGTAACTCAAACAACAAGTTTATTGTTTTCATAATGCACAAAACAATAGTCATGTTATTAATAAAAAGCTTACTTGTCTTAATATTCATGTTATTAATTTTATTTATTAATATAATTATCTTATAAATGACTTGATAGAATAAAATTACTGAATTATAAAAGTTGAACCCATCTTAAAACTAGACATGTAACTCAAACAACAAGTTTATTGTTTTCATAATGAACACAACAATAAGTCAAGACAATTTAATGGCCAATTATCAGTAATCAGTACGTCTACATGATATTAACCTAAAGCAAAAGAAAATAAAAAAAATTAACTAATTGCAATCTTTGCTATTTACTTAATGGTAAATTTATGAATATAAATAAATGTCTTTACTACTTTTAATTAACTAAAAAAAAGGCATGTTAATCCAACAACATGCTCCAATTACCTATTCTTGATAATCCTCAAAGAGACAGATCTAACTTGTAACTTAAGGGTTCACGTGTGTACCCTCGTCTATGTTTTAAGAAATTCACTAAACATCTATAACTATTTTGACTGATTATTATATTTGAACTTGAGATTGTTGTATTAGAAACCGATAAACTTCAAATTCTGAATCTGCAGTTCTGAATCTTCATGAACTTGATTTTGAGGACAATTGAATTTGGTCACATTCAAAAGATTGACCATTAGATGTATTTTGTTGATCATCACACCAATCAGGAACAGGTACACCAAGTGGAAAATTATCAAGAAATCTCATAATATCATCATCCACTTGATTACCCATCTCTAATGAAGCTTCCTTTGTTGTTACCCCTATATATATATATATAAAAAAAAAATTAATACAAAGTTATTCAATTTCTAAAATGAATGAAATATAAGAAAAAATAAAAGTAATATTATTACACTATTTAAAAAAAAAAAGGAATCAGCAACAGAAAAATTATGTAGCTAAACAATAAAATTCATCGTTAGCTCTATTCAACGACATACTATTCAAAAAAAAAATGTTAACTACGAGTGACTAAGAAATAAATTAACGGCAAAGTTTATAGCTAATTCTAACTTTTCTTGTGTGTGTTAGGAGATAGGTTATATACTATGATAAATAATTTTACTCCAAGTCTCATTTAGCATGTTATAATATATAGTAGGTTACTTACCATTTACAATAGGTTACAAATAAATTCTTATAAATAGAGTTACCTTCAATACATTTTAATATGATTTAATTAAATAAAGAATTTTTACATCGTTAATGTATAGAATTTAAACTCATGAGGTATAAAAAAAGACTATACATATTAAGTAAGTTTACATAAGTTAATATATAACAAAGCTTAAGATAACCTAACTATGACAATATGTAACTTTCTATCATAATATTCTTAATTTGACAATTTACACTACTGAAAAATGCAAAATATTGATGAGTATTTTTTAAAATTTTTATCGTTGAAAACAGTAGTTGTACCAGAAATTTATACAAGGGGATTCAAAAAAAATCTAGAAAGTCAGTTGTAATTAGAACATACGACCTAAATCAATTTTGAACCCCCCCTTTACTACTATTTATGAATTTTTCTTCATAAATATCATATATATTTACTCTATTTGCACAATGTAATTTCCCAACAAGCGAATTTCCAATGAGAACTCTATTGTAATTTCGCATTTTTTTCTTATAGTGTTATCTAATCGGTTAAAAGATACTAATAAATTAAATATTCGTTACTTTTTTTCTGCGTATATAAGTTAAACTCAAATTTACCTGAGGATGAATTGGGAGAACTTGAATCTTCAGAATGTTTATGAGCAAAATTATATGTTGATTCTTCAGTTAAAATTGCATCTGCTGCTTCTTCTGTTAATCCATATTCTTCCCAAACTAATTTCCCTTTATTATCTTCATTTTCAATTGGACAATTTTCCTCAATTTTTTCACCTCTTGTTAAAGTATGAGATTCCTCCAATAAATCTTCTAATAATCCACTATTTCCTCGCGATAATCCATGATTAATCGCGTAATTATCAGCATGATCACTTGATGTACTTGTAGTCCTAGGCACAGATGATTGGACTGAACGATGTTCTGTGCCCATACCTGTTGGTGAAAATACAAGTACAATTACCAAAGTATGAGGTGAATAACAAATATGAACAAATTAAATTCATCTGGCTAAGGTGTGCATACCTAAGATTAAACCATTAGGGTTTGAGGAAATCGCGGTATAAGGTCTAGTGGTTGTGGTAAAATTTGGATAGGTATGTTGAAGTGGTGGAACCGGCATTGAACTAGAATAACCTTGACTAAAATTATTAGGCACGGGTGCTACTATTGAAGAAAGTTGTGAATTCTTCATCGATGATGCTAATGTTAGAGAAAGGCTAACGCGAGGATCTTGAAAAAACTTGACTTGATTGTTGATATTACTTGTGTTTGTGAGAAATGGAGAACTAGGGTTATTATTGAATTGGTATTGATGTGGAATAATGTTTCTACTAGGTTTCATTGTTGAAGGATTGAAGATATCTAAAAGGGAAAGAGGGGAATTATTGTTGTAATTGGAGTTTTGATGATTATCAAATGGTGAAGGGATATTAGTACTATGTTGTTGATTTTGGTCTTGTTGGTAATTTTGTGGTTGTATGTCTTGAGGGTATATTGGTAATCCAGCTCTTTGTCTTCTCTTTAGTCTTGTGTTCCAGTAATTTTTTATTTCATTGTCTGTTCTACCGGGAAGCTGTGTTCATAAAATAAAAATAAAAATAAATAATTAGTACATTTGACATTAATAAGTATAAAAAGAGTTGATGAAACACAATTCTAGTGATGTTGACGTAGACGGATTCAAGATTTTAAATTTAAAGATTTTTGGATCAGAATCGTTTTTGCATACATTTTGATGGTAAATACAGTTTATTTACTAGAACCACACAACACCATATAGATATGTATGTAAATGTGTTTTTTTTTCTTGGGGGGGAGAGTAATAGATAATATTTGAAATCTATTGATCCGACTAATTCAGATTGGCGTTGAATCAGTCGATCGATGATGATGAACGAGTAGGACTTTTTTCAAATAATATGAGTAAGTCACAAATTGTATCGGAAAAAGGAGATGAGAACTAAGATTTTGAATTGATGAATTCAGCTCGTTATATATAACCAATCTTTTCACACATATATAGTCTGAGTTAGACGCAAATTGTATTTAAAAAAGAGATGAAGAATTAGAACCAAAATTTTGAATCATGAATTCTGGTTTTTATTTATGTGTCAATTAATATTTAGATCGCGTTCATAAGAAGATGAAGAGCCAAAAAATCATATTAATTTTTAACGAAGAATAAATAAACAAACCTGAGCAGCCATACGAGCCCATTTGTTTCCAAGTTTTGCATGAAGTTCCACAATTAGCCTCTCTTCCTCTAAAGAAAATGCACCTTTTTTGAGATGAGGCCTCAAATGATTTGCCCATCTTAACCTACAACTCTTCCCACATCTCATTAAACCCGAATTCCTTTGGACCGCGTTCCAATTTCCTTCTCCATGTTTCTTCACATACTCCATCAAAATCGCGTCTTCCGTTGTTGTCCATGGACCTTTTTTTAATACCTGCCTTGTCCCTAGTCCTCCTCCACCATTATGATTTCTTGATATTGATGTCCCATTGTTCTTACTCACTCCTCCTCCACTTGGGGCCATCAAGATCTTCTTTTTTAATTCCTACAAAATAAAAAAGGAAATTAGTAAGAAATAATATAAGTGTTTCAAAGTTTGCGTGTCAAGATTCCCTTTTATAGAAAGTAGAAAGTGATAAATAACATTAATATAATAAATAACAATATGCATCATCACAAAATAGGAGATTCCTACATATCAACTCGATCGCCCCTTAGTTGGCCCTTAGTACTATTTGTAACTTGTCTAACAAAAACAATTCCTAATTTATCTATCTCAACAAGTGTCAATATTATAGATACATAATGTTGTTATCGAGATTCGAGATACAAACTTTTTGTATAAAAAGAGATAACTCACAGCTCTTTTTGTGGGGGTTCTTCTATATCCTCAATGATCAATATGAAATGAAAAATAAGTTTAAAAAACACTTTTTTTTTATTGTTCTTGTATAGACAAAGGAGATTAGTTTTTTCAAGAAGCTAGAGAGAGAAAGTGTGGAAATGAGAAAAAGTTATGAGAATGAAGAGAGAAGTGAGAGAGTTTAGAAAGGAATAGTTGGCAACAAATATTTATAGGACTCACCTTTTATTTCGCAGCGACTTGTAAGCTCTATGCTTCAATTATTCTTTTTTAGGGGTTTCTTTGTCCACACTTTTTCTTCTCTTTCTAATTCATGCTTTTCATCACTTCCCTCAATTTGCAAAGTGTTTCTTTTTGATTTCGTTTCGATTGATGTGAACTTATTTAATTAAGCATAAATTTTAAAAAAAATGGAATTTTTATTAGTTTTAAATGTGATATAATATTTATATAGTTATTAGACTTTTAGACATGTATTTTTAGACATCTAACATGATTGACTAGAAGAACGGTATGAAAAATGTATCACGTGATTAAATTGGAACCAAAGAGTAATCATAAAAGGATATACATTTTTTGTTAAACGGGTTAAAAAGAACATTAAGACAAACAAATTGAAACAGAAAATATATTGTTGCTCCTAATAGAATGAAAAACATTCGAGACGTCTCAAAATGGAAAATGTATCATATATTAAATTGGGCCGGAAGAAGTAATAATTGTATTGTACAATGGACATTATAATTCAATTAAGGATTTCAAAATTTACATTGTTTAAGATAAAAGTAAGAATATCTATACGATCAAATTGACAGTAACTATGAAGAAAAGGGAAAGGAAAAACAAAGGAATTAAATATATCAAATAGACTTCGAATCTATGCTCGAAAAGAATTTCTAGTTAATATATCATCATTCAAATTCATAAACCAATCTTCCAGAGATAAAAAACTAATAACAAAAAACAAATTAAATCTATCTAATTGACCTTATATGTACATTGTAATTTTCTGATGAAGAAGGTTAGGATGAACCCCCTCGTACACCCTGGCTCCGCAATTTGAGAAGTCATTTAATTGTTTGAAAGGTGAACTATTTCTGCATTTACACCATTGCTTCTCAGGGCGTTATCTCGTGCAACAACTTTCTGAATTGAGCAATGTCATGTGTAACTCACCTTGTTCGCGTGGTCTTGAAGTTCTCCAGAGAACGAACGAGTCCACTTGCATATCAGCACATCAAGGGGATAAATTGATGATTTCTGGGCGATGAAGATGATGTGCTCGCGGAGAAGTAGAGGGCTTTAGTCTTTTGAGAAGCAACCATGCATCAGAGGCAGAACACCCCTGGTTCATTTCAGTAGCAACTGGAATTGGAGATTCTTCATTCAAATGAACAAGCATTGTTCCCTGCAAGACACATTTGCCCAAGACATTTTCATGCACAGAGCATATTTTTGAAGTACTAATTTTACGAGATCATAATCCTTCAGCAGGTAACAGCTTTAACGCCAGTAACAATAGAGTTATTAATCATAGAAATAATCATTTGTATTCTATTATTTTTTCATGATTCATGTACTTATGATTTATTAAAAGGATCAATAATTTGGGGTTGACACGGTTTATTGATCAAATACATGCATAGTCATGCCATTAAGACCTATCCCTGGATGCATATTTTTCACTCGGAGAGATGTAGTTGCACTGTACTTCTTGATCCAACAAACAAATAAGAACTTAGAAGATTCATGTGAGTTTTCTATCAACAAAATTCCCTTCGTGGATAGCAGTGAAATACCTCAAAATTAATCAAGAATTTCTGGAAACATTTCAGTGTCTCCTTTGTGTCACTGACTCGTTTGCTATCTGAAGAACTAAGAGCAGCATTTACCTCTGCAGGAGAAAAGTCTATTTTTTTCTGCACAAGCTGAAGCAGACAAAAGTTAAACAATAATCAGATTCTGACAGTCACGGGGCCAGTCTTCAATAACTTACAGCATGATCTATAAGGATCTCAGAGATTAGGCTGCCATCATCAACATAAACCCGAAGCTCGTATTTGCTACTCTGTTTATACTGAAAGCCCTTCACACCAGTAAGAAAGCACTGCAGATTTAAGCCAGATATCAGTTTCTTATTAACATGATAGATAATTCTACTCCGTAATCCCAACTTTTCGCACTAAAAATAAAAAACAATAGAATTTCACTGATTTGTATTGTGAAAGGCAAAACAAAATACTAAAACAATCTTAATCGCAATGGCTAATTACCAACTCTAAATGCACAAAAGTCAAGACAAGGCACAACGATAGCAAATGAACCAAATATGCATAAAAGTATGCTGCTAGGAAGAGGGATGCCAGTAATGGGGTTTTTCTTGATAAATTGCAATTTGCCATTGGCTTAAGAAAAAATCTATTCCTACTAAAGCAATTTGCCATTGGAATTTCTGTCTTGTATTTTCATTAGATTAATTTATAGAGATTATTCTGCTTGCCAGTATCCCCAATTGACCCATACAAATTACAGCCAAGTGGAAAAAAGACTCAATTACTAAGGGTAAGATAGAAGGGACACAGTGAATTTTCTATATGTCAGCATCAGAGAAGTTGATATCACGAGGGAGAGCAAAAATTACCTTAATTTTTCCTGTAACAGTGGAAGCACTGCCATTCATACCAGTCTGCTTAGCTGACAGACTAGCTAAGTAAGTGAAAGGGTTTTCCTTCCCTCCAGAAAGTATAAATGGATGGTCCAACTCATCAACCAAATCAATTTCATCAATGTCAATTGCTGCAGTAGACAATGTATCTGGTGTTACATCTTCATTATGGACACTACCACTAGAGACAGGAACGCTTCCTCTGCTCCTGCTACTGGCAGGTGTGGCAGGGCCACTTCTAACATCTGACAGAAGTTCCTCCACTTCCATGTAGGAAGAAGACAAATGGACAGGGTCATTATGTTCCCTTCTAATGGGAACATCAATGCCTTCGGTGGTCATGTCAGCCATATGGATATCCTCCGCATGACTAGCTGCAACAGATGAAAAGGTAGGTCCAGTAACCTTCTTATTGAATGGGACAGAAACAGCTGGAGTAGACGGAAAATTAGATTGAGCCTCTCTTCTATAAACAGGAGTGGTGATCGTCGTAGAAGATGGTAGCCCAGGTGTAACGGGATGAATTTCTTCAGTTGCAGAAGTAGCAATGCCAGATGTTCCTGCACCCCAAAGCGAAAGATTAAAAGATAGATACGTCTGTTATTACAGTACATGTCCCTATGAAGTGAGAAGTGGAAAGGGTGTGGAAAAGGTTGACACCCTTTCCCTTGTCCAGCATATTTCGGCACACCTTTTCTTTCTTTTTTTTATGAAGTTCCTGGTACACCTTAAACAGGAAAACAATTATTCAACTGAATCAAATCATAGCATGTGTTACTTTCTCCTACAACATTCATTTACCAACAAGCAAGGTGTATCTACAGAGACACCTACAGACCCCGACGCCTCAAACATAAACACACCCTTCCCCCAAAAAAACATACAGACATATTTAATAATGAGTAAACTCTCACTTAAAGGATTTCTCTAGATACAAGCAGCACCCTGATTCTTTTCTGTTTTTCCTTTTGGATGTAGGAAATAAAATTACATGGCGTTAGTTTGTTTAGGTTATCAACAAAGACAAACAAAAACCAATTAATAACAATAGAGATTTGTCCACATGAATAGGACAAGCAAAACTGAAACAAATCAATCCATCAATTATGATCCATCCAAATTTACTAGGTCAGCTGTATCAACCATATATCCACAGTGGTAACAAGAATAGTCCAGCTCAAGCAATTGCCAACTTTACCACTGGGAGAATATCACTGAAGAGGATATAATAGGTATTTGGCAAATTTGCTCAAAGAATCAAGAGAAGCTGCCTTGTGACACATATGGCAAATATTCTGGTCATAACCTTAGTTGTCAAAATTGTTCATCTTTGGCTGTGAACATGACAAAACCAAGATCAGCAAATAGCTAGTAACATCATTAGCAAAAACATAGAATCCATTCTTCTGGGATCCATTCCTTTTGTCAAACAGATAGACTGCTACCAATCTTTAATTAATAAACATGTGGTCCAAATGGACAAAACCAGGGGCATCACCGTTCACCACGAGATGATGCAAGAGGTTATATCTAGAACTTATTCCAATTTAAATATGTAAACCAATCTTTCATCTTGTAGCACTACCTTAGCTATATCATTGTGGAATAAACGTTCTGCTGATTAACACTCAAACTATAGTAAAAAACCCAAAAACTAAAGCTTCAAACACAAGCTTGTGCGGAGAGAAGCCATCAAAAGGAAGCAATCTGACAAAATATCAGCTTCTCTCTCATACTAAAAGTCAGGAGACCAGCTTCATCATATAAGCCAAAGTAGCACACAGAAATTGTTTTTCACATCGAAAGCAACACCCAAAAAAAATGAAAATGCAGTACATATACAGATATCCTAGATTAATTGCAAAGAAGCTTTTTAGGGTATCAAAGTACCTCGTTCATGAACCTGAAAATGCATACTTTGTCTTGAGGAAGTATCAGAGTGCTCTGGAACAGTAACACCTTCTTGTGGCCATGCAGCACCAGTAGCTCTAGTTGCCAAAGGAGGAACCACTCCAGACCTTGTTCTGGCATTGGGCATAGACGAAGTAACTAAATCACCAAAAGTGATGAGGTTGCTTCTAGCATAACACTAATAAATCATGACAAAATGCCTTATTCACTCATTTGTAAACCAAAACCTATAACTGAGCAAAACGTATTAAGTCTTCACTAGAAGGTCAAAAAAACAAAATGGACGAGGAAGGGGGAGGACAAAGTACCACTTTGCTAAGATTTGGAGAAACAGCTATTAGCTTTAACCTTTAAGTTAGGACCATCACAGTATCTATTTGACCCTTAAAAAATACCCCCTGAAGAGACTTGAACATCAACTACTACACCATAATCCATGTTAGTTGGGGGTTAACTATTAGAATCCTCATTTAATTACATTCCAATATCCAGTCAGTTAGGGTCCTCTAGTGCTAGCACTGACCATCAACCTCTGCCATTCAAGTGAATACAACACTTATCTACGGCATCTACAAACAATATCAGAATTTGGTAATTAGGTCCAGACAGGAAATGTTTTCTTGGTCCTTCGTCATACCTTTTCCCCCTTGGTGGCTTATTTATTTCATTAACTAGCCGCTTCCTTGCTTCTTCTAACTCTTCCACCATCCCACCCAGAACTTCAATAACTTCAGGGACCAACATCAGAATTCCATGCCTAACATGAACATTACAGATAGCAACCTGCAAAATGCAGCAGCAATCTATATGAATATGGAAAAAGTTTTGTGACGAATACTATTCTTATCAATTCCCATCTTGTAAATAAGACTTTAAAAGCTACTTGACAAACTAATAAACCACATGGTAATTGCTAATTGGTACTCCTTAAATATACCTTCAGTCCAGAAGGAGCCAGAACATCAAGATCTTTTATAGGCCTGTACTCCATCCCAAACACTCGCTGAATGCCATCAGTCATGGACAATTTCAGACACCTCTTCATTCCAGCAGCTGCTTTCTGATACCTATCTCGAAGAGGACAACTGATATTCACAATTTCATCTACCTTGAGGGAGAAGGGGATGAAACACTCGAATAGTCAGAGTCACATTAAAGGTATAGGTTGACCAAATTTAAGGAAGCTTCTGGTACATTAAAGTTAATTGCAAGAAGTATCATATTTAACTACCAACCTTTCCAAAATGGATTCAGTAAGCAACTGTTGTGAAAGAAATTAAGCGAATGAAATTTGATTTTCATAAATCAAGAACATGAATGAGCCTCTTCTCACCAATTGCTTTTTACTTCTTTTTTGGGGGATAGATCAACATTTTTTAATAAATTTGGAACTTTTTCTGTAGGCTAACTGCTTGCAGCAAGTAATGAAGTCTTCTTGATCACTCCACAACTTTCTGACTTGGCACTTAAGTTTCTAATGTTACAAATAAGAAACTATACTCTGTTTCTAATAAATAAGAGGAGAAAAAGGAGAAAACAATAGAAGCTCTTTAATACCAAAACTAACTGATGCCTGTTTCCAACTTCTTTCTCAGCAAACCCAATTCCTGAAATACCTTCCCAAATATAAGCTACTCATCCATATGAATATTGAGCTTTCTTTAAGAAATTTCTTCCTCAAAACATAACAAAACTAAAATATATAAATTCTACTCAATGCACATTTAAAGAAGCCCCGTTCGTTTTGGTTGCCCATATTAGATTTTGTCTTCCTTCCAGCTAAACCAATGTATTAGATAACTAAATAAGTTATTGAGGTCAAGATTCACATAGGTACTTCCATTATTAAAAAAATGAAACTAAAAGGATCCATATAGGTACTTCAAACAAAATTTGACTAAGATGTCAAGTCAAAGCCTTTCATTTACAAACATGAAAGTCGTACTAATTCAATTTATAAAAGACAAATTAACAAACAACTTCGGCCTTTTTAGTATCACCAATGTGCATTGCAAATGTACTACACCCCAGCAAGTTGCTCCATGGTAAATCAAAGCGTCGAAACAACCTCCTAGAAAAAATGCATGAGAAAGACTGCTTACTGCATATCCATGTAGGAGGAGAAATTATCTAACTAGCACTAGTGCCCTCAAGAGTAAGTGATAATAGCATGGCACTTTGGATTCCATGTAAATAACTTTTGTATTGTTTTCCCCCAAAAATTTTAGATTTTGTATCAAGAGAGCAGTATGAGATGAGGGGTATTCCCAATTATCCTTACTTCCACTTTCCCCTACCCTGTACTAGCCGAAGAGCACCTCATAGCCGGTAAAAATTTAATCTTTTTAACAAAATTACATATTGAACCCACAACAACGATAAACTTCATCAGCATTTATATTTTCACTATACCTGAAGAACAAAGGGACCTTTAAGATCAACCAAATGCAGCTTGTGCACGTCCCTTGGAAGCATTCCTGCACCACAAAAATTCATATCCGAGTACAAAAACTGCTCAAAACAAAGTTTCGCCTTCGTCGTATCATCCAATCCCGAAAACCCTCCTCCTACTGATCCTTCAAGTCCTCCAACACATGATTCTAACCATTCCCTCCGCAATCTTAGCCCTAATCCTTTCAATACCCGACCAATACCACAATCCGCAGCTCGGATAACTTCAGAAACGTCGACGTTTGGTTCATGATTAGGTGTAGGGTTTTGTATGGGAGAATTTAGGGTTACTGATTGGAAGTTAGTAGACGATTCTAGAATTTCCATTTCTATGTTGTTAGGGTTTTCATTTTCTTCGTTGCCGCCGTCGAGTTGTTGAGGTTCACCGGCGAATGGCTGAGGTTCGTCGTCGCCGGCGAGTGGCTGAGGTTCGTCGTCGCCGTCGTCTTCTTCGTCGGAGGAACAGATGATTTGGTGGCGTCTTCTGCTCATTGTTTTGCCTGAAAAAATTTCCCTCCAAAATATTTTTTGTTTGGCTTTTTTTTCAATTTATGTTAGAGGAGGGAAGCAATTTGGGCTGATTAGTGGGCTTTGGTAGTCTTGGGCCGGGTTTGTTTCCGAGACATCTAGTTTAAATCGCAAATGTCCCTTTTATAGCCCGAAACTTACGTCAAATGACTTTTAACGTCCACTTGATGCCTTGACCCATGCGCAAATCTTCAAATCTTTATCTTAAAACCACACTGAAATAGGGTGAGGATTCAAATGATTTTTCGAGAAAGGTCTTAGGTATCTCGAAAAATTTGGTGATAACCTGAAATAGTGACTCAAATTTAGTGTGATTCCTTAGCGGTGGATCAAGTGTGTCAATTTTGAGTAGTTACTTTGATGGGATATGAGACGTGATAGACTTGATTATCTTGAATATGATAAATTTGGATAAAGAATAGTCAATGTCGTAATCTTTGAGCAATTTTAACCACCTCCATCCCCTCAAATTTAAATCCTTCTGGTCAAAAGTTAAATTTGAAGTTTTACCTTCAAATGGAATAAAAAATTCAAGATCAACTACCTACAAGAATATTCTTGGAAATCACCTTGTTTAGGCGGCCATTTGGATTTTATATATAATTTTTTATGATTGGCAAATATAAACCTTGGACATATATCATTTTGGACAATTTAGATTCAAATCTAATATTTGGTCATATATTATTTAATTTTATAGATAAAATATTATATTGACATCTGATATTTGTTATAACTTACCAAAATTCAAATCGCGATCTCATATTTTCTCTTAACATTTTTATTTTAAATTAAAAGTATCGTTAGATCATAGTCTCGAATTTTTATAAATTGAGTGAAAAATAAAAATATGATCATTTACTAAACGAAAAAAAATCAAAAGTATCTTTAATATATTAGAAATTGATTAGAAATGCTCTTTTTTCGCCTATTGAAACAAGTTTGTCCTTTCTTTCACCTATTGGATAAAAATATATTTAACATAATAGAAATGACTCAAAAATACCTCTATTCCACTTATTGAAACAAAATTACTCCTAACGTTATGCTTAAAACGGGCATTTCATTCACAAATATATACTCCTCTATCTATTTTTACTTGTTCTATATTGATTTGGCATATCCTTAAAGAGCAATGAATAATTATATTGTATTACCCTTTTAATATGAAAAATTCAACTATTAGCAAAATAGTTATAGTAAATAATAAAGGATAAATTAAAAATTAAGTGATAAATTATTAGTTGATTTTTAAACTGAATAAATAAAAGTAACATTTATTTTTAATATAATAAATAAGTAAAAATAAATGGAGAAAGTAACTAAGTATTAGTGTCAACATTACATAATAACTTTTTGAAAAGAATTAGGTCATACAGTCTGTAAGGTCCCCTCTATGACTCACTTTTCATGTTAAAAATGAGAAGAAAAAAAAAACAAAAGAGGAATTAACATATGCATGATATTTTAGGTAGGCTTGATATTTGAAATGAGTTCAGTATAACTTAAACTTTATATAAAATCAACATGGCTTGTAGTGCGGTGGTGGAATTACTTCATCTTTAATTAGAGGTCTCGAATTCGAGCCTAAGTATAGATAAAATTTTGTTGAGAGCGTCACTCCCAAATGAGCCCTGCAATGCGCGATCCGATTAGTCGAGGCTCCAATCCGAATTCCAAAATGAGCCATATAATGTATGATCTGAATTTAATCGGGGCTCCAATACGGACTCCAAACGAAAAAAAACTTTACATAAAGTGCAAATAGAGGAGTGACCAGGTTCAATGAACCTATAAAAAGGTATCACTTGTCCTAATATTAATCAATTCATTTTGAAGTTGAAGGTGCTATAAATAAAGCTACATGTATATGTCAATATTCCATCAAATGGAATCAAACACAAATGTAGTTAATTAATTCATTTCCTTTGCTTATTTGCTTATTCCAAAAATGTTTAATTCTCCAATTGCCAACAATGAGCTATTTCAGGTATTTTTCCTCAGTCTCTTTTATTTATTAAAAAATAATAATTGATTGTTGGGTGTTTATTTAATCAATACATGATTTTTAGTTGAATTTCTCTAATAATTAATCTTCATAATTATGTTCTTTCTCTTTCTCTAGAAATTATATGCATATTATTCAGTGACGAAGTTAGAATTTCCATTTAAAAAATAAAGAAGCAAACACATAAAAAAAAAAAAAAAGCAATAAAAATCCATAATGTATTATATATACATAAAAAATATTTTTTACCTCATACATATGGTATAATTTGACGAAGAAGTTTAAGATGAATTCGTTGCACCCCCAATATTAATATAGTCATCTTTAAACCGCCAGCCTAGGGAAAAAAGAAGAGGAGAACTAAGAAAAATAGTTTGGAAATAACAATATTCTTTGCATTTTCGAGAGAGATATGATCAACTCAAGAATCTTATTTCGAAGCAATCTTTGAAGCTTTTCTTATCCAAACATATATTGTTTGTTTTCTTGATTTTTAAAAAATGTAATTGATATTACAATGACACACTATATTGACTGAATTTTAAATTTTGAATCTATCATAACTATCATAGAGTATCTGACATGAAATTTTCCTCTCCTTGCAGGAAATCGTGTGTACTTTAGAAGATCATGAAAGCCCAAGTTTTTTTTCTTCTTTTCAATCTGCATGAAATAAGCATGGATAGTGTTTATGCCCTTATTTATGTCATCTTTATGGCATTAGGCAAGTTTGATCGTTCAATCAAATAAAACTAAAAAATATATTGCTTAAACTCTTCAAGAATGTTGTGTATTCGTGCCAAATTCTCTAAAAAGTTATTATTTTTAGAGAATTTGACATGCAACGGATAACACTTTTGAAGAATTCGAGCAACATATATAAATGAAAAAGAGCAAAAACAAAAAAAAAAGTTTTTTGATTTAATGAGTTCCCTTATAAACTTCACTCTTATTGTTCTTGTGAGTTCTTATGCTTGTGTGTTAAACATAAACATGTATTGGTGTTTATATGCCAAAAGTTCATGAGAAGCATATGTAATTTACTATTAAATTTTATGTATTGCATTGTGTAATAAATATTCCTTTTTTGTTACGTAATAATTTTTTTAGCACATTAAAAAAGTTATGTGAATTATAATAAATCACGTTCAATATTTTGTTAGATGTCTTTGAGCCATATGTTTCACACAATATATATATATATGGATTCGACTTTTAGAATAATTTTTTATTTGATTATAATTTTTTTTAGGGAGAAGGGTAAAAAATACCCCTTAATTTTGTTTAATTGGTTGACTAAATCCCGCCGTTAAAATTAAGTTATTATTACCCTGCCGTTACTAATTTCATCATTTGTGCCCCTTAATTAGATGGAAAAGCCCCAAATCAACTAAAATTACTCAATTTTAATCCGATCCGACCCACTTAATCATATAACCCATTTCTTTTACCTTGATTAAAAAGATTTTTTCTATTTTCTTTTTTAATAATTTTGTCCAAAACCCCAAATCCCTAATTCAATTTCAATTTCTCATAAAACCACCGCATCTCAGCCTCTCACCGCCCACACCACACCTCGCCACCTACACAACTCCGTCCACCGCTCTTCCTCTTGCCGCTCCACCAGCAAACGCCGTCGGGCAACTTAGCCCAACTGTCGTTCCACCGGCGAACCACTCCCTCCTCTCTCCCCTTTCCCCTTCTCCTCTGGTCTTCCCCTTTCCACCTTCACCGTCCAGCCAGCACCACCAACGAATCAGAAACATGGTGTCCTCTCTAATGTGTTTCGAAAAATTCCAGTGAAGACGAACATGCTTTGACGACAAGAGCACTGTCGAAGATAATTTCTTAAAAATTCATTCATATATTGTCTTTCCAACATCTCCTCCATCCCTTCTTTGTTAGAATTTTTGAAATATTTCTGTAAGTTAAAAATAATTGTAGCATTAGCTACTGATTTAGGTATAATTATAATTCTCAATTATTTCCCCCTTTTAGACTATAAGACATAAAGATTTCTAATGGTAGGAAATTTCTTTCAACTAATCCTTAATTCTTGTTATTCTTCGTTGTAGCTTGTTCAATATTATGTGATAAATTGATTTTTATCGTATTAATTACGAATCCAACCATGTGATTTTCTTAGCCCCAACATCTCCAACTTCGAAGTGAGAAATTCCATTAGAAGACGGCACATGTTTTGCCACATTTTCTCTCTGTAAATTAAAGAAAACGAACCTTCCAAGGAAAAGTGAAAGCCCAGTGCTAAAACTGATCACGATTGATGGATTAAGCTTAGCTTTCACAACGAGGTTTCGAATTTTTTTGCTCATGAATTTGAAGGCGATCGGGTTGTTGAGAAAGAGGGAAGAGTATATGGGTTTATTGAGAGGTTGAGACCTTGGAAAGTTGGAGCAGAAATCAGAGCTGATGTCATTTTTGAGTTGTGTGGAGCTTGATGGATATTGGGGATTTGAAATTGTTGTTGATGCAAATTAGGTGTGTTGGAGAGTATTTCAGGAAGAAGATTGAAGAGATGGATTGAGGGATTTAATTTTGTATGAATTTATTTCGTTTAGTGGGACGGGTTCAGATAAAAAAAGAAAATTGGATAATTTTAGTTGATTTGGGGCTTTCCATCCAATTGAGGGGCACAAATGATGAAATTAGTAATGACAAGGGTAAGAATAACTTAATTTTAACGGCGAGGACTTTAGACAACCAATAAAACAAAGTTGAGGAATATTTTTGACCTTTTACCCTTTCTTTTAACTTTTCAAAAACAAATTAGAGTAATACTTTTATGTAACTTTTACTATATGAATTTTATTTTAGAAACTTTAAAACCTCCTCCTTCTAGAACAAGGGAGCTAAATTCAACATGTTAAATCGTTCAAAAAAAAAAATAATATTATATTTAGGGGAAAAAATTAAATAGTTATAGTATATTATGTTTAGGGGAAAAGATTGAATATATTGATGAACTTGTGAAATGGTCCAAATTTATTATCCGTCAATCGTAAGAGTTAAATATAGCTTTATTATTATAATATTGGCCTAAATATGTCCTTATAAAGTAATTATGACAAAAGCTTTCCAATATATAGGTATTATTTACAGGAAAAAAGGATCAGTTTTACCTCAAAACTATGTGAAATAATGATCTAAATTTTTTTGTAAATATTTATAGGTGAAAGTTGTATACATGAAGTTTTAATGGAGGTGAAAATTTAAATTTGATGTACTACTGCCGTGTATTTTTTTATGTCAAGAAGCTTTATCTGCTTTCGATCATGAATACATGGTAATAGTACATATTATATAGGAACAGTAATAGTTCTATGAGGAGTTCTATAAGGATTATGAATTGTTAAGGTATTTTAGATACACCGCAACTACATTCATAATAGGTACTCTCGAGAATTGTATAGTTAACCAACTCCATCACATAATGATGTCTCAATACACAGTTTAAAGAAAAAAAATTAGGCGATTTTCTCAATTCTTCGTGTGTGTTAGCTAATAAATATTTTAATGATATGAATTTCGATCGATTAACTAACACACACGAAAAATGAGAAAATCAGCTAATTTTTGTAGAGTGGCCCCTAAATGCTAAAAAAAAAAAAACAATGTGAGTCCTGGTGAGGCTATAGGTGTTGTTCCCTCAGGTCATTACGGAGGACCCTGTAAAGTTTTTGCAAAAAAAAAGTTTTCGAAATCTATATCGCCAAAAAAATCATGTACTAACACACACGAAAAATGAGAAAATTGTCTGATTCTTGTTGAGTGGCCCCTAATAGCTAAAAAAGTGACGTGAATCATGGTGAGTCTACACGTATTGTTCCCCCAGGTCATTACGGAGGGTCCTGCTAATTGGAACATTTTCAGGAATTGGAACAATGGATTTTTTGGTGATATTTCTCTCACAGGTCATTACAGAGGGTCCTGTGAAGATTTTGGAAAAAATTCCTGAAAATCATATCACCAAAAAATCCATTGACTAACACACAAATTTTTTTTAAAAATTACAATATTCCTATTGAGTGGCCCCTAAATGCTAAAAAAATGGTGTGGATCATGGTAAGGCTATACGTATTGTTCCCTCAGGTTATTACGAAGGGTCCTGTAAATGTATAGAGAAAAAGTGCCCGAAAATCATATCACCAAAAAATTCATTGACTAATATACAAAAAATTGAGAAAATCGCTTAATTCACGAGTGACCCTAAATGTTAAAAAATGGTGTGGATCAAGGTGATTCTATACTTATTGTTCCCTCAGGTCATGACAGAGGGTTCTGTAAAGATTTTCTCTAACACACACGAAAAACTTAGAAAATTGCCTACTTCCAATTGAGTGACCCCTAGAATACTAAAAAATCGTATGAATCATGGTGAGGCTATACTATTGTTTCCCTAGGTAATTACGGAGGATCCTGTAAAGATTTAGAAAAGAAGGTGCTCAAAAAATCATATATATCACCAAAAAATTCATTAACTAACACACATAACATTGAGAAAATCGCTTAATTCCTATTGAGTGACCCCTAAATGCTAAAATAATAGAGTGGATCATGGTCAAGCTATATGTATTGTTCCCCAGGTAATTACCGAGGGTCCTATAAAGATTTGGAAAATAAGTATCCGAAAACCATATCACCAAAAATTTATTGACGTTACACGAAAAACTGAGAAAATCACCTAATTCATGTTGAGTGACCCTTAAATGCTAAAAAGGGCATGAATCATGGTGAGACTATAATTATTGTACCCCAGGCCATTACGGATAACTCTGTAAAGGTTTTGAAAAAAAGAACCGATAAATCATTTTATCAAAAAATTCATTAACTAACACACGAAAAATTGAGAAATCACCTAATTCATGTTGAGTGGCCCCTAAATGCTAAAAAAATGACCTGAATTATGCTGAGACTATATGAATTGTTCCCTCAGGTTATTACAAAGGGTCCTATTAAGGTTTTGAAACAAAGGTGTATGAAACCATATCTACAAAAAATTCTTTGACTAACACACATGAAAAAATCGAGAAAATTGCTTAATTCTGTTGAGTACCCCCTAAATGCTAAAATAATGGTGAGGATCATGATGATGCTATACGTATTGTCTCCCTAGGTCGTTACGGAGGGTCATGTAAAGGTTTTGGAAAAAAAAGTATTCGAAAACTATATTACGAAAAAATTCATTGACTAATACACATGAAAAATTGAGAAAATCGCCTAATTCCTATTGAGTGGCCCTAAAATGCTAAAAAAATGGTGTGTATCATGGTGAAACTATTTGTATTGTTTTCTTAGGTCATTACAGAGGGTAATGTAAAGCTTTTGAAAAAAAAGTATGTGAAAATCATATTACTAAAAAATTCATTGACTAAAGGCTCTTGAATGTGCTATTAGTAATGAATGGAAGAATGTGAAGATTTTCTCTGATGCTAAAAATGTTGTCAATATAATCTAGAAACGAGTGACTATACGTCATGAGAGATAAAAATGACTTGTGAGCATATTTTGACACCCTCGAGCATGTTTGATCATTTCAATTTTATACATATTTCTAGATTTTTGAACAAAACAACTCTTAAAAAGAAATATGTTATCCAATATAAAATTTTATTTTTAAATTACAAATTTCAGATTAAAAAAAAAAAAGTGGATACGTCTTGCCGACGCTAGTCTTTTTCCATACAAGTCCTCTGAAGGCGTAAAGGCCGCGTGACACAAGTGTATATACAGAATCAACACCATCTGTACACTGTATTCACCGTTTTTTCTGAAAAAAATCAACACCTTTTTCCACCAAATATCAAACTTTCTTGTACAAAAATCCTTCTTAACCAGTAAAGAAAAACCCCTTTTGGTGAATTTTTGAATCACAGAAGAAAAAAAAGTAGTTAATTTGGTGGTGTATTCAAAATGTTAGCTCAAGTGCAGCTTTTGTTCATGGTGGTGTTCTTGGAAATGGGGTTGATTTTGATGTTTTTGTTCAGAACCCCTTTGAGGAAACTGATAATTATGACTCTTGATCGTGTTAAAAGAGGCAGTGGACCGTTGATTGTTAAATCTGTAGCAGCTACTGTTCTTGTGATCATGATTTATACTGTTTATTCTATTAAGGAATTGCAGTCTCGTCCTGTTGATTCTGTGAATCCTACTGATCAAATCCTTCTTGCTCATCAAATTCTTGAAGCTGCTCTTATGGGTATGTTTTGTTTTTGTAGTTTTTGAAGTTTTTTTGGGTTGTTTGTAGAGTTTCTTCTTGTGATTAGTTCATGGGTGTGTTTCTTTTTGCAAATTTTGAACCTTTTTTGAATTTTTTGGAGTTTTTTCTGATGATTACTTCATGGGTATGTTCTTTTTGCAATTTTTGAAGCTTTTTTGGGTTGTTTGAAGAGTTTTTTCTGATGATTACTTCATGGGTATGGGTGTATTGGGGAGACGTGACTAGACAGGATATGACATGGATTCGACTTATCCAGGACATGATTTTATTAGATTGGAGGTTCTGGAGGACACGGATTAGGATAGTAGGTTAGTAGGTAATAATGGGTTGTCTCGCTATCCGTCCATACTATAGTTGTAGTATTGCTCATGTAGTTTCTTGCCTTTGAATTCTGATACCTTTTATGGTTTCTTGTACTTCGAATCTTCGATCATCATATTATTTTGTTGTAGTTATTGCTCAATATGTTTTGTTATGCTTTCACTTTCATTACTTCTTTTGGAATGCCTTGGACTGTTTTTTTCTGGAGTCGAGAGTATATTGGAAACAACCTCTCTACTCCTGACATAGGGGTAAGGTCTACGTACACTTAACCCTCCCCAGAGTCCAGAGTCCAGACTCCACTTTGTGGGACTACACTGGGTATGTTGTTGTTGTAGTTCATGTGTATGTTTCTATTTGCATTCTTTCGGTTATTTTGAGTTGTTTATAGAATTTCCCTTATGATCAATTCATGGGTATGTTTCTTTTTGCATCATTTTAAACATGTTTTGGGTTGTTTTCTGAGTTCCCCTTTTATGGTTATTTTGACCAGCAAAGTGAACTAGTTAGGATGGAGTGAGATGCTATGATTTAGTTAATTGAACATTCGGGTATGTTTAGCAGAATCTCTGTTCATGATTCCTTTGGTTACTAGTTCTCAAGTTACATTCAAGTTCTAGTACAAAAGGGTAAAGAATTCAAGGGCGGATTTTTACTTTTAGGCAGCAAGTGTCACTGGAATCACTTTTGTTGACTTGAACTGTATCTATAGTTGAACAATTTTTAAAGAAATACTCCCTCTGTTTCAATTTTTTTGTCCTACATTCCTTTTTAGTCCGTTTCAAAAAGAATGCCTCTTTCCTTTTTTAACAACTCTTTGATTCCAACTTTCCACTTGCCATGTTTACAAGATTAACGGGCATTTTGATACATTTGACATATCCTTAATCTAAGACCGCAAGATTCAAAAGTCTTTACTTTCTTAAACTCCATGCCAAGTTAAACCAGGACAAACAAGTTGAAAGGAGTATATGTTTAAACTGAACTTCACTGCCACTGATGTAGATTGGGTGGAGCTTAAAGCAAACAGAAAGGATAGGGGAATATGTAGTATTGATGATCAAATATCTAGAATGCAGATCATCGGATCTGAATTCTACCAGCCATATCTTCTTAATTCAATACCAAATTGATGCAAGCAAGTAACGAAGATTCATGCTTAGACTTGACTAAAGCATTGAAGAAAGTATTGCCCAGATGAACACATCTGGAGTGATGTGTTCACCTCAATTGTTCAGCTGTTGCTTAAAAAGATTTCCAGTTGCGAAAATACCTGCACTGGTTACATTAGCATCTCAAGCTTCTCTTCCTGATGACTATGAAATGCTTTTGATTAGATAGGATAACATCCTGTTGGGATGCGATGGGTCTCTAAGCGAGCTGTTCTTCATTTGTTTTTTCTTCAAAGTTTGAGCCTGTAACAAGTTAATTACTTCAATCATCGTTCCAAGCCAATCCTCCATGAGTTCATAGGTCTAAATTAGCATTCTTTGGCTCCAAGCTCTCTTGTATTAAGACCTCCCCATGGAAAGATTCTGCCTCCCCGAAGTTCGCATCAGCCGCATAGTAGTAGTGGGTGCCACAGTAATTTGCACCCGTTGATAAAATTAACCTGGTTTAGGGATTTCTTAAAGAAAAAAATTATATATTTCTAGATGCGAACGTCTTAAAGACGGTCATGTTGTGTGTCAAGCTCGTCAAGGGAACGTAGAGAGTTGCTGGAATGTGCATCTCTTCAACTAAAACTGAACATACAGATTCTCTGATTGGAGAAATGACCCTTAAGGATAAGATCTTATGAATGCTAGCTTAAAGAGTGTTAATGAGACAATTTATAAAGAGGGGAACCGGAAAAAATAGTATCATTAGGACATCTAGTTTAATGGTCAGAATGATGCCCAAGGGCTTACGAATCAATTGAAGAATTTTTGTGATTCTGCTCGCAAAGTTCTTTTACTCACCTTGTTAAGAGTTGGTGATTCTCTGAAGCTGCAACGCAATGCACTTCTTCAAGCAAGGTGTGACGCGGGAATTGTGAGGAAGATATTGAAATTATCTTTTTCTCCAGCATGGCATATGATAGTATAGAACATGAAAGAGTATATGTTTCCGACACCACCAATTGTCTAAATATTGCTTCCACACTGCTGGTACTATGCCATGTTACCTGGACTCTTCAAAAATGTCAATGGGTGCATCTCAGATTCTCCAAAAGTAGTGTATTTTTGGAGAATCCGACAAGGGTGTGGCATTGGAAGTGAAGAGTCCCCGCAACTTATTGTAAACCCCGCCCCTTCAATTTTTTCTGTTTGATTTGATTATACAGTACAAAACAGAGAAAAACTAGGGCACACATATTGTTTTTGCCCCCCTAGTACTGTTAAAATATCATATTGGAGAGACTTGAATACAAGATGGAGGGAGTTCTATTCTTAACGGAACTCCCTAAACCCTTGTCTCAAAAAAAAAAAAAAATGTTTGTTGCTCAGCTCTTTCTTGTTGTCCACCTTTTCTCTATCCCTTTTGTCTTTTGGGGTGTCTCTTTTGTGAGGGATTGCTATGGACATTAACTGCATGCTCATGACATAGAGAACTCTCGTGAAAGGTCTGGGTGATTGCAGTATATTTGGCCTGTAATTAGTTCCGCTTAAGGTAGTGAAGTGAGCCATTAGCTCAAATTCTGCATCTAAATAAGGAATCAAGCACCCAATCCCAGTAATCTCTTGATATTCGAGGTTGTTGGGACAGATATCTAGCTTTGGTGGAGTTATCAGGCCAGTATAGGCAGATTAATGAAGGGCATAAAAACACCTGTATACAAGAAGTATACCAAAAAGTAGAAAATCTTTGTTTGGATCTGCATATGTGGAAGTCTTATTATCTGAGTAGAGAGTTGCCCAAAGATGAAATTTATACTGATGTACAGTTATTCACTGTTTTTTGCTGTATTCAATCTGTCTCTCCGCCCATGACTAAATCAGCCCACTCTGAGTGCTGGAAATGCTCTTTCTTTTTTGTTTGTGTGCTCATACATGCAGGGTATATGGTGCTTTAGGAATAGTATTAACCTTCACCCTGCAAGGCGTTTATTCTATGATGACATTTTGTGGTTATTTGAGCTGTAGGCTCTGTTACATGGATTCTTCTTTTTCTCTCTTTTAGCGTTAGCGTACCATGTCGAATGGGTGAGATGACGGTGTGGATACCTCGTGCAGATTCTTCAAAATAGACCAGGAATTAGCAAAATTGTGGCACACTGATACCACCAACACCCGTACCCAATGTGAACCTGTAAACAAATTTGTGTAACATAGATTGTACCCTAGCACTAGGGCCTCTGCTGAACAGCAAAAGTTCCCTCCCTCTGCCATAAATTTGCATAAGATCGAAAGGCGCTCAAGCACCAGTCATAGGGAATATGAGGCACGGATCTTCCAGTTCTGGATCAATAATTGTGCGCTTTATTTTAGATCCTTAAATGTTCCAGATGTGATATATGTTATCTTTTCAAATATATGATCTAATGATGACACACTGCCTTGACATTTATTACATGCATAATTAAGAAGATATGGCTGGTAGAATTCAGATTCCATGGTTTAGTCATCATCTGTTTGAAGCAAATTTCTGCATAACGGGGTTCAAATGCTTTTAATTTCTGGCAGGATTCTCTCTATTCCTCGGACTGATGATTGACAGGCTACACCATTACATAAGGGAGCTTCGATTACTAAGGAAGACCATGGAGGCTGTGAAGAAGCAGGATCGCGCATTGGAGAACAGCAAGAATGGCGAGGCCAGTACCTTAAGGGATGAAATCTCCTCCTTGAGGAACAAGGTGAAGCAGCTGGAATCAGAATCCAAGGCAAAAGAAAAGGAGGTGCAATCTCAGAGAGAAAATGCTGATTCTCTTAAGGGTCAATCTGAAAAATTGCTGCTCGAATACGATCGGTTGGTGGAAGAAAATCAGAATCTTCGAAGCCAGTTGCAATCAGTTGACCAAACTGTGTCACATTCTGATAACAAAAAGAACACATAGGAAGGATAACATACATCTGTTTTCTGTCTATCCACTCTAATAGTTGTCTTGAGAATTTTGGTTCAAGAAGTGTGTTGTGTAGCTTGTCTTTGCCATCTTTGATAAGATTCTTGTAAACTTGTGTCTATATTTTCATTATCTTCGATGTCTCGATTATCCTAAACCAACACTCCTGTGTTGTCATTCACGGTGTATGTGCTCGTGGAGGGGTAATTATGTACTCAGATTCTGCTGCTGTTAATCGTCATGGTAAATTGATGTGGATTGGTTTGAACACAGAGTGTGAGTAAATCTTTTGAGAGTTCTGTGTACATTGCGACGATGACTGTTTCAATGTATGCCATCTTTTATAGCAATATTATCTCTAACAATATCCTATAAAATTTATTTTGTGCTAAAGGTATAATAACATGTCCAGAATTTGTTAACATTTCAAATATATGAGTTGAAATGTAGTCTTCCAAGTATAATAATAAAAATGTCTGGGAGATTACATTAGTAACATGTTGGGATAAGTCGTGCAACGAACGCCAACTCGTGTTTAGTTGTTATCGTTGAGTTTGGAACCTTGAACAGATTGCTAGTGATAAGCCAGAAGAAGGTAAGGATGCCGGTGATAAGCCGGAAGAAGGTGAGGATGACGTCAAAGTCATTATACCCCTTATGCCCCTTGTGTTTAGTTGTTATTGTTGAGTTTGGAACCTTGAACAGATTGCTAGTGCTAAGCCAGAAGAAGGTAAGGATGACGTCAAGTCATTATACCCCTTATGCCTCGGGTGACACACAATGACCTAGATAAAGTGTTGTGATCATGTAAGGGTGAGCTAACCCCAAAAACCCATCCTCAATTCAGAGTCATCGCAATTAAATATCAATATATAAATATTTAATGAATTTATTAATATAAATATAAAATCTAAGTAAAAACTACAAAAAAAAATCCTTCAAATCTGTACTTAATATTGTAGCTCCATCCTTGCTTGGAAAATAATTGTTAAAAAATATATTTTTTAATTATGTCATTATTCTTTTCTTTTCACCTTGTTTTATTATTCCAATACTCCACTCCCCTGAGAAGTGAGATCTACGTAAAAATGTTTCCTCCTCCATCTTTTCCTACGTGCATTTGATTTACGTAAAGGTTCGTAATTTCTTCACCAATTAATTTAGTTTTCATTAAATCACTAGAAAAAAAAAATTCATGAAAATATTTGTTTACTCATCAAAGATCTTTTTTTTTTTTATGTGTGTGATTGAATTGTCAAATAGTATCAATCTACATTGTCATTTTGTTGTTTTCTTTCTATGTTTGACGTATTTTTTTCTCGAATTTTCAGTTTTCTTCTCAGTGAAGTAGAGATTGATTTACAAAAATCATCTTTGAAGGAAAAAATGTCTAGTTTTGTTGGTGTTGTTGTTTCTGATCAATGGCTACAGAGTCAATTCACTCAAGTCGAGCTGCGTGGCCTCAATTCCAATGTACGTTAAACCTTTCTATGCTTTCCTTGTTATAGTTGAGTACGAGTGCAAGCACCAAGGGTGTGGCCTAGTGGTCAATCGAGTGGATTGAGAGCCACGAGGTCTCAGGTGTTCAAATCACACCAGAGACAAAAAAACACTAGGTCATTTCTTCTCATACGTCCTAACCTTGGTGGACAAAGTTACCTGGTAATTGTTGTTGGTGAAATGGTTACAGATATATAATTCATATAATCGACCTTAATTAATACGGAATTTAGGCTTACCTGAAATTGTTGTTATTGTGATTATTAGAAACTTGAGAAACAGAATGTAGCTGGTTGATAGAGTATTATGTGAAGAGTGTTTTTCATTTTGATATACTACTACAATAAGAACAATTACGCCTCAATAATAAGCGAGTCAGGGTTGGCTACATGAATCCTCACTGATCATATCGCTCTATTAAAGCTCATCTTGGACAACATTATACACTTATAGTTGGAGTGTGTATTTGACTTATCCGGACAACTTTAGGGTGCATTTGATGTTAATTCCCTATTTTCTACCGGCATATAAGTTTGTTTCTCGTTTTGACATGCTAGATTTAATTTGTTACAGTTCCTATCTGCGAGGAATCAATCCGGGAAGGTCACCTTGGGAGATCTACCACCTGTGTTGTGCAAACTTAAGGCCTTCCAAGATATACTGCATGAGGATGATATTAAGGCAATATTTAGCGAGTCATCGTCTGACATGAGTGAAGAAATTGATTTTGAATCGTTCCTTCGGGTGAGTGTGAGATAATTTCATCGTATAATTGTTTCTTCAACTTTTACTACAAATATCGTTTGGTGCCTCGAAAGAATGAACAACTTTGGCTTTGAAGAAGAGTTGAACAGATAAGCTTAAAATGTCCTGGCTAGTTAGAGTTCAGGTTTTGTGAAGTTACTCTGATATGTATGCCTGGATGCTAGCTTTCATTTTCCTTGCATCATTATCGCGAGTCTTTTAGTTTTGTGTGGAAATGAATGAAACATGGATCTTAGGTGAAAGTCTTGGACGTAGTTTAACGATCTATCTTCAAATAGAGGTTACTAGTCTTTTGAATTGAGCAGGGGTCGCAAGCTTAAGATGCACTCCTCTGTATCTCTTCTTGGTTGTCCTTCTTTGTTTTAAGGTGAAGCAAGAGAAATTACCATAAGTTGTGTGTTTTGTTGGTTAGGCATATCTAAATCTACAAGCACGAGCTACAGCGAAAGGTGATTCAAAGACCACCTCCTCTTTCCTCAAGGCAACCACAACCACACTCCGTCACACCATTAGTGAATCTGAAAGGGGCTCATATGTAGCTCACATCAACAGCTTTCTCAGAGACGATCCATTTTTGAAGGATTTCCTTCCGATAGATCCATCTACCAATCAACTCTTTGATCTTGCCAAAGATGGTGTTCTTCTTTGGTAAGTGTAAACCATACATTTCTAATTACATTCTTGGACATTCATGCTTTTACTTGATCACTTAACTAAATCATTTGTTGCAGTAAGCTCATAAATATTGCTGTCCCCGGAACAATAGATGAACGTGCTATCAATACCAAAAAGGTTCTTAATCCATGGGAAAGGAATGAGAACCACACCCTTTGCCTCAATTCCGCGAAGGCCATTGGTTGTACTGTGGTCAATATTGGCACGCAGGATTTAGTCGAAGCAAGAGTATGTGAAGTCTATGTGTTTCTTATGTAACATATTATTATCAATACGAAAGATGCTGAAGTTTCTTTTGTTTTGCTTATTCTCTTAGCCTCATCTGGTTGTCGGGTTGATTTCTCAAATAATCAAGGTATTTACCATTTCTATTATACTTTGTCCATGTGGTTGTTAGATATATTGGAATTTCACCAATTCTTTTCTACTATCATTGTCGTGGCAAATCAGATACAATTATTAGCTGATCTCAATCTGAGAAAAACTCCACAACTTGTGGAATTGGTGGAAGATAGCCAGGTTTGCAATACTTTTCGTGTTTTACCACTTTGGTTCTTCTGTCAAAAGTTGTGTGCACTTTAATGTTCGTGCTAAATTACGTAATAGCAGTAACATTTGCAGGAAGTAGAGGAGCTTATGAGTTTATCTCCAGAAAAGGTTTTACTGAAATGGATGAATTTCCATCTTAAAAAAGCAGGCTACAAGAAAGAGGTTACAAATTTCTCAAGTGACTTGAAAGTAAGAAATTTGTGTCTGTTGTTATGAAATTACGTTTGAAGGATTTCGTAACGTTATAATTCCCTATGGATATGTGTCATTTTTTGAAGAAATTTGTGTCTGTTTTTGCTCTCTATATTTGTTTGTAGGACGGAGAAGCTTATGCTCATTTGCTCAATACTCTTGCTCCTGAACATGGTACGACCAACACATTAGATACAGAAGATCCAACTGAAAGAGCAAACTTGATTCTTGAGCAAGCAGAAAAACTAGATTGCAAAAGATATGTTACTCCAAAGGACATTGTTGAAGGCTCAGCAAACCTAAATCTTGCATTCGTTGCACAAATATTTCAACACAGGTTTGATTAAGCATTTCATCTGATAACCTGAAAATTGTTCTATCTTTGAGTAACCTGTCAGAGTTCTTATTTTGTCTACATTCTCCATCTATAAGTGAGTTTTACTCTGGTATAGGAATGGATTGACAGCAGATACCACAAAGTTATCTTTTGCTGTGATGATGGAGGATGATGCTCAAACTTCTCGAGAAGAAAGATGCTTTCGGTTGTGGATCAACAGTCTTGGAACTGATACTTATGTGAATAATTTATTTGAGGACGTGAGAACCGGGTGAGTTATTTCTTGTTGCCTTCTTGATTGATGTACTTTGGACTCTACAAATGTTGCTTGGCGTTCGTATTATGCAGGTGGGTTCTTTTGGAGGTACTGGACAAAATTTCACAAGGATTAGTTAATTGGAAACAAGCAACAAAACCTCCAATTAAGATGCCATTTAGAAAAGTTGAGAACTGCAACCAAGTCATAAGCATTGGGAAAGAACTGAATTTCTCCCTTGTAAATGTAGCTGGAAGTGATATTGTACAAGGAAACAAGAAGCTCATACTAGGTAATAATGATACTAGAGTTACCTAAAGTAAACTTCCCTGTTTCATCCTTTTGTATGTTAGTTTCTGTTCTGTTACTGTCTGTTGTTTGCTGTTTTTGTTATTATCTGTTGTTTCTTGTACTTCCGTTGCTTCTTTTTTTGAACTGCTTTGGACTGTTTTTTCTTGAGCTGAGGGTCTATTACTTGATCAAAGCTATCTTATTTACGCATTTCACATGTTCCCACGTATTACACAAAACGTTGAGTTCCAATCTGTACAACAGGTCAAAGAGGGTGCTGATACTGAGTTTTGGATTCATCAAAATTGCAATCTAATCACTTTTTTGAGCTAGTTGCATATTCAGGTTTTGATTTGGTTTGTTATTGTTCTTGAAAGCATGCTCAGCCAGATTGATAGATGTTAGTCTGCATTATGTACTATGAGCATCCGATAAAAACTTAACGTCTGTTGAATATATGCAAACTAACACTTTTTCTTTCTCGCAAGGACGATAGTCTACACTTTACACCATAAGCATGTAACAATGTACCCCAAAAGTTCAGTTATGCATAGTTTTATGATTTGAAATGTTAATCATTTTGTTGTCTCGCAGCTTTTTTGTGGCAGTTAATGAGGTTTTCTATGCTCCAACTGTTGATAAACTTGAAATTTCATGCCCTTGGAAAGGAGATAACAGATGCTGACATACTAAATTGGGCAAACAGTAAAGTGAAGAGTGCAGGGAGAAAATCTCAAATTGAAAGCTTTAAGGTGATGAACAAAACTTTGAACCCTACTATCATCAGTTTCTATTGCATGACATCTGAGATATATTGTTTTGTTAGGACAAAAATATATCAAGTGGGAAATTCTTTCTCGAGCTTCTAAGCGCTGTGGAGCCAAGGGTCGTAAATTGGAGCCTTGTGACCAAGGGTAAAACTGGTACGTAAAGAGTTCGTAAACTCTTGAATCGCCCCAGTAAAAATGATTCGTCTCCACTATGTCAGTTGAACACTCCAACTTATAAAATGATCAAGTTGAGGTGTCACGTCAGCATTTGGTGTCCATGAGACACAGTGTGGACGAGTTGGAGTGGTTAGTGGTCAGTTGAGACCAAGTTGAGGTGTCTAGATGTGCACTCTCAAAGTTGAGGCTAAGTTTGAGCGTCTGTTTATGTATTATGTCATTAAGAAAAGTCTGAACAATTTTCTTTTTCTTTGGCTTTCAAGAAAGTACTGATGTCTTTGAATGCATTGCAGATGAGGATAAGAAGCTTAATGCAACTTATACAATCAGTGTAGCACGTAAACTCGGGTGCTCCATCTTTCTATTGCCAGAGGATATAATAGAGGTAAGAGATCACATTGAAGAACTTGCGCGCTTATGCTTGCCTGAACGTCGGATGTGACACCTGATGAACATCTTTTGGTTAAAGTTTCTTTATATATGCAGTATAATACAGAGTCCATATTTCTAACTAGGGGCTGTTTGATAAGCTGAACAGAGTTTTTGAATCGAGGATCTATAGGAAACAGCCTCTCTACCTTCTCAAGGTAGGGTAAGGTCTGCGTACACTCTACCCTCCTCAGACCCCACTAGTGAGATTACACTGGATATGTTGTTGTTGTCGTACAACTAGCATTTCATATCAAGAAAGATATGTTTGCTAGTCTTCGAATCGACTTAGGAGCTCGTTGATGAAACTAAAAACTCGACTGTAGTCGAGCATTTCTATTAGTTCCATGTATTAGCACAACCATTGCTAATTTCCATCAACCCTTTTTCTTGAATCTAAATCAACTATTACCACTCAGGTGAACCAGAAGATGATGCTGACACTCACAGCAAGCATCATGTACTGGAGCTTGCAAACAAAGACTGAAGATTCAGAGTCCAACACTGCAGAAAACGCCGGTTCGGATGCATCTCCCGCAGCAGCCTCTGATGGTGACATTGCTTCCACAACTTCTGAAGTGGAAAAGGAGGTGCAAGAAGAAAGATAGAATTTGAAGAAATTTTTTTCCCAGGTTTCTTTCTGATGTTGTCCTCAGTTTTGCTTTCAAGAGGACATGTCAAGTGAGGTTGGTTAATAGGGCAGTTCTTTTTTTTTTTTTCCAGTAACCATCTGGTATCCTGTACTCACTAGCCCGACTAATTAAAGCGGGGGAGAGCTCCCTTGGGGTTTTCTGGTAAAGGGTCGAGGGATTCTATTCGTCTCACTACAATTCATGATAGTTACATATAGGGCAGTTACTTAAATGCATTCTT
Source organism: Solanum appendiculatum (assembly GCA_018342035.1). Taxonomy (NCBI): domain Eukaryota; kingdom Viridiplantae; phylum Streptophyta; class Magnoliopsida; order Solanales; family Solanaceae; genus Solanum; species Solanum appendiculatum. The sequence goes on along the minus strand of JAGDQO010000503.1, from coordinate 543,963 downwards.
TAGAAGGGGAGTCTTGACGTAACTAGTAAAGTTGATGTTATATGTTCAGGAGGTCACAAGTTTGAGCCGTGGAAACAGCCTCTTGCAGAAATGTAGGGTGAGGTTGTGTACAATAGACCCTTGTGGTCTGGCCTTTACCCGGAGCTTGTGCATAACGAGAGCTTAGTGCACCGGGCTGCCATTTTACTTAAATGCTTCTTTATTCTTTACTACACAAACCTAGTGAGGTTGAAAGATGTGAAAAATGAAGACAAGTAATTGTACATCATTATAGAATCATTAGGCTCCTTGGATTTTAAATATACAACTATTTTGTTCCCATGAGTTTCAAATGTCAATCTTGAGCCAGTTTCAGTGGTTCACACTGCAATATAATGGAATAAATTCCTTTTTTTCTCCAAATTTTTTTTATTGTGTTTTGGTAATAGGCAGCAAAATGGATCAATTTCACTCTGTTCTGTATTTGCTGTGCCATATTAAAACTGTAATATTGCCTCAACTGGCAAGTAACGACTCCAACTTTGAATATACACATTTAGACACATCAATGCATCTCCATTATGTTAGTTGAACACTCTGACTTACAAATTGACCATCTAAACAAACACCTCCAAAATTTATGTGCCACATCACCATCAGGTGTCCATGATACATAGTGGAATGAATTGGAGTGTTTACTTGTCAATTGAAACCAAATTGAGGTGTGAGGTGTCCACATGTGCACTCTCAAAGTTGGAATGCTTAATTGCTAGCTAAAGCCAAATTTAAGTATATGTTTATATATTTATACCAAAAAAGAACTAAAAAAGTCTCGAAGAGTAGAATGACCATCCAACTCCCCTACAAGGGAGAGGACACTGCTGTCAGAAGTGCCCACATGTGCACTCTCAAAGAAATAGTGCTTTGTGCTTCTCATATTATTTTATGAATAGGATCTTTCTCAAGGAGCCAAAATTTAAATACTTAGTGACATAGTACCGGTAGCACAATATACCATAATTCCTCTTGAAAATATGCAGAACTGGATTAGTTAACAAGGGAAAAGAATATAGGACTAGTATACAACAGTTCAAAATTTACACTTTTGAAGATCTACCAACATAAATAAACACAAGAGGACTCTCCAAGCTGTTGTTTAGCTCATTGCTTTATGAGCATAAGGGTTGTGATTTGCCCTGATAGAGATACAATTGTATATATATATATACTACAATTACTAGGTTTCCATCACAAAACTATTGTTCGTCACTCGTGTTTATGGAATTTAACCGCCTTAGTCTCTGGTCAAGCTCTGCCATGACCGCCGGTTCCTGCTTTTTCCTCTGTCTTGATATAGTAGTGGTTGTCATAAAACCAATTTGATCAAAAGCAACCTGAAAAAAAAATTGTCAAGAATATGGTTCATTTTTGGGGTTAAAACGATTAGTATAAAATAGTGGTCTTAGACCTTGTATTTGTATCAGAAAATTCAAATAGTGATTTTAGACCTTGTATTTGTATTAGAAAAGATTTAAAGACGAACCGAGTAACTTTTGCTTAGACCTTGTATTTGTATCAGAAAATTCATTATATGTGTAAAAATACTTAATTGTGAACACTGAATCCAGTAACTAAGACAAGCTATGGGTAATGGGTTTGGTGGCAAGTTCAAAACCCATAAACTTCAAATTCAGGCTCCGCTAATTATAACACTAAACTCCATTGGAAAAAGCCATTACATTTCCGACTTAATCCTTAAATAGGTACTTGAAGATATGAGAATAAACAGAACAGGAGTCTAGCGAGAACATATTACCGTCAACAAGTCATCAGGATCAAAAAGTTGATGTGTGCATCTTTGGATTATATGAATTACATCCCCAACATGATGCACCGTCAGCAACTCTTCTTCGTTCATCTAGTCATTGGCATATCGTAGGATAAGTCTTAGCATTTAGAATTTCAGTTCTAAGCAGATGAAGAACTCGAGAGGCAAGAAAAATAAAGGAAGAAGTTACCATAAATGCCTAATATTAGGAAGAATTTACCTTAAAAATTGCCAATGCCACATGAAATAGAAGATTTGCACCTTCATTGAAAAGGACATCCCAGACCCGCAAGGTTGTCTGTAATGAAGTAACCGATGGAAGAATCATTAAACAATATTACACTGGCGTTTTCATATGAGAACATATAGTGCACGGTTCATTTCATAGCAACTCAAACACACAGACACACACAGAGAGGATAAAGAGACTAAATTTGTTGACCTCAGAAGGCAAGCTTTTGGCAAAAAGGCAGAGAAACCATTCCGTGCAAACAAGAGAAACATCGAACTCCAGTGCCTCCAAATGAGCGGCTATCCTGTACATTTCCTCATCAGTATCAGAAAACAACAGAACTAGTAAAGAATCTATATTCACGCCAAGAGCAAACTTATGGAAGAGATTATAAGTACCTCGGACATTTTTTGGTTAATAGATCCTTGAACACTCTTTGTTCAACATGACATCCAGATAAGTTCTTATTATAACAGTCGGTGACTAACACATTCTCAAGAAGGACAGCAATCATCCAGAAAGCCTCTTCTTCGGTTTTCATCACCAGCAATAATAATGCTGCAACATAGTTTAATCCCTGCAAAACAATCAACTGATTTAGACCAGATCGACATATCAACAACTCCCTCCATCCCAATTGAAGTGTCTTACTTTCCTTTTTAATCTGTCTCAAAAAACGCGTCTATTTCTATATCTAATAAGTTTTCAAATTCCAATATTCTACATGACAAGTTTAAGGCCGCAAGATTTAAAGGACTACACACATTAAATTTAAGACCATAAGATTCCAAAGTCTTCCTTTATTTCTTAAACTCCATGCCCAATCAAACTAAGACACTGAATTGGGACGGAGGGAGTATTGGTGAAGCAAAATGACCACTTGTTGATGTCAGTTCCCACATCACTTTCTCTAAGTCAATCACAATTGAAGCCAAATTTATGTGCAAACTGCTTCAAAATTGTTAGGAGTTGGATGCTGCATGCAGTTTGGTTTAGAACCTAAGGCAACTATGCTAAATATATTACTATTTGAACATCTGTTCCTTGAGATGTTGAATAAATCCATTACAAAACTAAACAGCACCTTTATTATCAACATGACAAAAAGCAGAAAAGAAATTGGAATGAATAGCTTAGACTTACAGAACCACACTTGATTGATAAGATACATGAATTTAAGGAAGTGTTAATTGTTCATCAACTGATTTCACTTCTATCGTAGCTGAGTCTAACTGATTTGTGATTGAAGCATACTCATATAATTGATTGATTGAAGCATACTCATATAATTGGTTAATGGTTTGACATGGCTTATTTTGCATATACCGTCGAGCATTTGTTATGTATCTCTTTTTTATGTGAAAAACACTGCTTATATCTAATTTAACAATGAAAAGAGCAATACTAATATCTAACTCTTATGCAAAATCTCTAAGTAATAACTAGGTCAAACAAAATGGGACAGGAGCAGTATTATCCTTTCATGTTTTTTTTCCTTTATCAGTTTCACAAAGTTTTTCAAGTCTTGAACAATTTCTTTTTCTTAATCTTTGTACAAAAGGAGAATGATGATTTATGTAATAAAATGCTATCAAGAGGTCATCTTATGATTTGACTTCAGAATAGAAAATGCATAATCCAAGAAGCTTTGGACCTTGAAGTTTGAGGGGATTGTAGCTCTTGAAGATCCCAACCGAACAAATAAAGCACAATTTGGAAAAAAAAATGCTATCAAGAGGTCATCTTTCGATTCAACTTCAGAATCGAAAATGCATAATCCAAGAGGAGTTAGACCCAACTTGAAGTTTGACAGGATTGTAGCTTTGAAATCTAGATCCCAACTGAACAAATAAAGCATAATTTGGGTACATCCAAAATTAGTAGTGAACCAGTGCAGCTATGTTGGATTCCAAAGCAAATAGACCGCCAAAATAGTACAAATCGGGCACTGGCTCACTGCAGCTATGCCAGCATTTGGATGTGGATGGGTCCAGCATGTCAGCAGAGTTGTGCTGCATGGTTTTCAGCAGAGCAATGCCCAGAGACAGTTTCAGATTTATACTCTTTCCAGAAGAGAAGTATTTCCTTGATCGATTGAAACTAAGTGAGAGTGTGTTTAAAGGTTGATCAAAGAAGGTTTTAGAGTTAAATTTTGAGAAGACAGACAACTAAGGATAGGCTTCACGAAAAAGAGACGAAAGAAGGAAACGACCAAGACAACATTCTTTAGCCAAGCTCATCTTTCCTTTAATATTTACTCTTCATATTAGTGATAAATTCTAGTATTCACTTGGTTTAGTTTAACTCCATTATGGAGTAGAATTCTGTTAAGGGTAGATGGACCAGAACCTTCTGACGATATTCTTTTAAGAAGACACTATCATTAAGAGCATGCTTTATTGGATTTAATGTTAATTACTAGATTAAATTGTGAGTTCAACCCAACGAGGTTCTAACAAAGAAATTGCGCTAAACAAGCACTACAACAACAACATACCCAGTGTAATCCCACAAGTGGGGTCTGGGGAGGGTAGGATGTGCGCAGACCTTATCCCTACCTTTGTCTGTTAAATAAGCACTAAGCATTAAAATTCATCCTTGAGCACTAGTCTGTTATGACTAATATTGTATCAATGTCTACCACACATTGAACAAGAGAAACCAAGAGGTACTTCAGGAGATTCGCGGTCAGTTTTGACTCTAAACCGAGAGGATTATGTAACTCAACTACAAATGATTCTTGAATTGTACAAGCCTAGAGCTAACCGAAGGTAACTTCTCAAACATAGAAATACTCATGTAGGTGATCTTAATAGTCTAAAGTCATATTACATACATATTCCGGTAAGTCAGGCCTATTCAAACGTACTGAAAGATTAACAGTTTAGAACCAAGGGAAGCTATACAAATGTGTATGAAAATGACGGCATGGCCTCCACTGTGAAGCATGGCAGCATGGAGAATATGTAAAGCTGATAGAATATCAAAATAATACCTTTTGCTCTACTAAGAAAAAACATATCTACCTGGCAGTAGCCAACATCAGAATCACGGAAAGAATAGGCAACAAGGACCCGCCTAAGGGCAGCATGACCCTCAGCAGTGTCCAACCAGGGGTGACCAGGAAAGGTTCGTGGAAGGTCCTGCAAATAAAAACACATTGAGATAATAATAAAGGTGGCGATACCAAAACATAAGATGTAACGTATCTCAAAATTACAGCATTTCCTACAAGCTTGGAAACAAGTTACATGAACTAATCCTGTCCTTCAGCTAACTAAGCTTTAATCGTTGTATATGTGCACAACATGTGAATCTCGCTCTAACTTAAAAAAAAAAACATCCCAGAAGATAAAAGTATTTACATGGAGTTAAGTTCACAGACAAGGAAACACCAGTATAAAGACCCCAAAAGAGCATGACGAGTAAATCTCACTCTTGCAATGCTATGGCAGCATATATACAACCCTACACTGGGTATGTTGTTGTTGTATATACAACCCTGTGCAGAATCTTATGCTGTTAACCAACCACAACGAGTAAAAGAAACTCTAGTGCTGTTGTTACAAGTGTGAATAATCGTTTACGTAATAAATCTGTCAGGACACATAAAAGAGCTAGAGTTAATGGTTAAAAACACACCTAAAGTATCCCAATTTTTCGAGTTTCTTACTTGAACTATTTATCAAAACAAACCTCAACTATCAATTGTTCTCTTTTCCTACGTAAAATATCATCATCATTCAGGTAGGAAAAAGGAACAATCAATAAGTAAGGTGTATTTTGATAAATAGTTAGTGATTGTTCAGGTAGAAAACTCGCATACCTGACAGTTCAGGTATGAAACTCGAAAAATCAGGATACTTTAGGTATGATTTAACCCTTCACTCCAAGAACTAACATACAAAAAACACAAAAACATGCTAAGTAACAAAACCAAATCTTTCAGATAAACATCAAGTCTCAGCATAATGCAAAATCTAACCAAGCCACAAGAAAACTGACATCACATAAAACACGAAAAACAATCTCAGTAACAGAACCAAATCTTTCCTTTGAGTCTCACAAGGGATCAATGTAATATTTGAACCAAGAAACTCACATGATCAATCTGTTTGGTTGCAGGTGTGACCTTATCCTGTACAGCCTTTGTCATATCCTCATAATAACTATCCGGGGCGGTCGATTTCTTCTTAGCAGCTCCTGATAGTGAAAACCACACCTTAGGCCTCAAAACAGGTGGAATTCCTTTCCTAATGAGCTTCTTGAGAGTAATTGCATTCACCAAAGCAGAGAATTTGAGGGATGTTTTAAGGGTTGAGGAAACATGAGTTTGCAAATACCAATTAGCACCTTTGCTAGCTTCTAATGACCACCAAACTTTCCCTTGTTCCCTAACTTTCTCCCTAACCTCATTCAACACATTAACATCATCAACATTTCCTTCAACAGTAAATCCATACAGATCTTGAAATTTCACAGTAATCTTTGCCCTTCTGGCATGTATACTTGGCCTCAAAATTGGAACTTGAGATTGATATTCAATTTCCATGTCTCTCTTGCTATGGGTTCCATACATTTTTTGGATTTTACACAAAACAAGCGCTCAACTTTCACATAAAAGTATAAAAATTGAATCTTTTTACATATGGGTATCCAAGAATTCAAAGAAAGGCCATTTTTTTTAGCATTAAATTGCAAAAATTGAGCTTTTTCACAAATGGGTATCAAAGAATTCAAAGGAAGGCTAAATTTTTACCATAAAGTAGCAAAACCTGAGCTTTTTTACAAATTGGTATCCAAGAATTCAAAGAAAGGTCATTTTTTTAGCATTAAATTGCAAAAATTGAGCTTTTTTACAAATGGGTATCCAAGAATTCAAAAAAAGATCAATTCTTTACCATTAAACAGCAAAAACTGAGCTTTTTCACAAATGGGTATCCAAGAATTCAAAGAAAGGTCATTTTTTGGGCAAAAAACTGCAGAAAGAAACTAATAAAATGTGGATTAACATAAAGATATATCACACAACCCTTAAAAGAATATAGAAACAATAAAATTAACCTCTTGACCAGCTGAATAGGTACATGAGGGACCCCAGACAAAAAAAAAGGGAAAAAAAAGCAAATAGTAAAATGGCGAAAATGGCTTAACAAAGAACAGGAAAAAAAAGAAGATAAAAATGGGGATATGAAGAGGAAAGTTGGATGCTAGGAGAGGGAGGATTCAAATGCAAGGAAAAATACCCCCTCTAAGACATTTGGTGGAATGGTTCAAGTGTCAATAAAAAAAACCAACCTCCTTTGCGTGCACTAATGAGACTGCTTCATTCTTAATTGGTGTCAGTTCGAGCCTAGTATGAAAGAAAATCATATTGTGAAAGAAAACCTTGTTGGAAGTGGCGCCCCAAATAGGTCCGGCAGTGCGTGATCCAAATTTAATTAGAGCTCAAATGCAAGCTCCAAACACCGAATGTAAAATTAAAGAAAAAGAATATTAATAAAAAATAAAAAAGAAGAAGTTTTATTTCAAATTTAAGGAAACTTATTTATATTATTAAAAAAGGGAAAAATAAATAAATTTTATGGTCTTAAAATAGAGGAGTGAATTTTATTTAAGTACTGTGGTTAAATTTTTTAATAAAATTTCTATAATTGTCTAAATATTTTATGACTGTTATATTAAAGTATTATTATATATGTATGACGTTTAATCTTATTGTATTGCTATAAATAAAATTATGCAAAAAAAATTAGTTTAATGACTTTGGATTTGTCCTCATTTAATTATTCATTTGTCCATTCACTCAAGGGATGGACATGAGCTACTAAAAATCATTAGTCAATGTCATAATTCAACGTAAAGAAGATTTATTTATATTTTTTAAAAAATAAAGATTTTGTTTACTGGGTCCTTTGCTTGACAGATTATACCAAATGTCATCATAAAAATAAAATAAAACTTAATATCTAATTTGAATATAGTTTGAATAGTATTACCGCCTAAACACTTATATCAACCTCAACTACATGCAAATTAGAAGCGGATTTCAGATTTAAAGCTTATGAAATTGATATATATGAGTTATCGGATAATATCAAATAAATTTCTTGAAATAAATATAAAATTTAAGTTAAAATTATTGAATTATATCGAACTCATAACTCGAAATAAGTAAAACATGGTGCTAAGATTATGAGTTCTCCATATTTGTATTTTAGCTTTTATCTAAAAAAAAAAAACATTAATGCTAACAACATAAAACTTATTAATTTACTTGAATAAGTTGAGAAGACTTGGAAATAAATCTAATTGACAAGATATACTCATTCAATAAAATAAATGAGAAATAAAAAAATTATACAAAAATCTCCCATACATACTAAAAAGGGCTAATAGCAATTTTGGTCCCTTAATTATTTGATGAATTCTAATTTTAATTTTTATGATATTTAACTATGTACATTCAAACTTCAATTACTTAAAATATGCACTTTCAATTTCTTTGCTTAGGAATATTCATGTATTTCCGAAATTATTAATCGTTTATTATTTCGTATCTTATGATATTAATATATATTCTTTTAAAAATAGAACTTTACAAACTTGCCTACACTTTCAAAATGAATAATTGTTTTGCACCTACCTCTAGATAGGAGTGGGCATTCGGTTCTTCGGTTCGGTTTATTTAAATTTCGATTCGGTATTTCGGTGTTCGGTTTTGAAAATGTGTGCACCAAATACCAAACCAAAATATTTCGGTTAAGTTCGGTTTTTTAAACTTCGGTTCGGTTTAATTCGGTGTTCTTAAAACGGTTTTTCGGTGCAAGCAAATAAAAAATAAAATGAAAATTAAATTATCAAAATGTTTAACTAAAGATAAAAGTTGAAACCTCGAAATAATCAATTAACATATATAATAGTTAAAGTTTCCAACAAATAACTAAAGAATTTTTTTTTTCTCTTTCCGATTTTTTGTTTCCAACAAACACTCTTTGTAATAGCAGCCAACAATTTAAACCAATAATTCAACACTTGAAACTTAAAGGTTAAAACAATACAAAGTTAAAAATGTCTTAGTATTCAACTTCATTCAAATAAAAAACAATAGGAGTCCCAACTCACAAACACAAGTTACCAAGTATATAATTAATAAATTTAAAATATTATTTTAAATTTAGTTAATAAAATTTCAATTTTTCGATGCACCGAATTTTTCTTACCCTTACACCGAATACCGAACCGAAGAACCGAAATTTCGAAAAAAAACACCGAAACCGAACTGCAAAACCGACACCAAAAAACCGAATTAATTTAGTTCGATTCAGTTTTTCGGTTTTCGGTATTTATGCCCACCCCTACCTCTAGATACAAAATGTGAAAGTCGTGTAAGGAGGCTTGCTTTCAGACTTTTAGTGGTAGGCCAGCCAATCCATTCATTGTCAAAATCACAATATATATTATTATCCAAATGTCTTGATAATAAGTTCAAATTTTGTAATCAAGTACTAAGAAAATATATTAAATAGGTAAAAATGGTTCCATAGGGAGCCAAACATTGTGTAAAAATGAAGTGCCAAAAATAATAATAACTTAAATAGATAAAATGTCTAGCAACCTGCCAAAATATCCTCTATATATATAATATATATTTATACGAGATTGATAAGATCCCTCCATCTTTAATCAAAGGTTTGAGTATGGATATAAATTCTGTTAGGAGTGTTTTCCTTTTAATGAGTCTTAAGTCTTTTATGAAGACGTTCAAGTCAAGATTCTTGACCGTTTGGTTCGTAAGTTGAGAAACAAGTAGTAGCGCGAACTCAAATTAATCAAGATCTCAATGCCGAAATCGAACACCGAATGAGAAATTAAAAAGAAAATGAAGTTTTGGTGGGCCTTGTACATTTTCTAGAAGGGGAATTAAGTTACTGGGCCCATTTGGATGACCTGAGCCATCTAGTTCTGGGCTTCAAATTTCAGGCCCAAATAGAGGCTCAACTTAAATTTAACTTTAATTTAATTTAATTTATTTTATTTTATCATAAGCTCTTGTAACCGTAATTCCTAATGTTATAACACGTTTAAGACTAAAAGTTTCAAAAAATTTATAATCATGTGAATGTTATCACATATTTAAGATCACAATTTTTAAAAGTCTTCAGTTTTCTCCTAAATTTCACACTAAGTCAAATAGATATTCACTTAAATTGAAGCAGGGGAAATTACATAATAGCCGACCTGGTCCTATTTGTAGATTCTTGACATCTACTCTCTTGTTACATCAGTGACAGAGACACCTTTGTTCAACGGGTGTCAACTAAAAAAATACACTGTATAGAAAATTTCAAGCATATTATAAAGTAGGAAAACAAAATAAAAGTAAAAACTAATGAGAAAAACAAAAACACATCTCATTTTGGGTATTAAAATATGTGTAAGATACAAACTTTAGTCCTCTTTACCACACTTGTAGTAGGGACACACACTTTGTAATAAAAATATATAAATTGCACTATACTAAACAAACAAATACTGTATGTCATTAACAAATAATTTTCTTCCATTTTTTTATCTAGGCAGTTGCAATTGGATCAATTTCCATAGCTTTCATGGCTTCAAATCTTGGCTCTTTGGCTTGAAATTTGAGATTAGCATATAACTTCATGTAATCATCAAACACAAATTTAGGGTAAACTTGTTTGTTATGTTCCTCTGCCTCTTTATCAACCAGAGCTGGTGCTGGATAGATCATAGCATCATTTCCTGGATTGTAAAAGGATGCTAATGACATCCGAGCCCCATCTTTTTGCGCGATCACTCTGTGCATCACACTTTTGTATTTCCCATTCGTGATTACCTGTTTAAAAAATTTAACTTAGATACATCGATAGTATAAAGAGTAATTGTTTATACCATCAGTGTAATTTAACATGTTATAGCAGGTTGCCTAGTAGCTAGTAGAACTTAGTATCATGAATAATTATATGAAGTTATTATCTGCTTGCTTAATACGTCTTATTTAACCTTCACGGACCACTTCACTGAGGTGATTCAATAAGAAACTATCCTAAATTTTTTAAAAAAGGATTTAATTAGCTACGTAATTCATCCATAATCTCTAGAAATTTCTCATAAATGATAATTTTTTTAATAATCCGTTACTAATCCATTGTTAAAGAGGTTTGACACGATAAATTTTTTGTTGTTTAGCAGCAGAAGTTATTTATCGCTAACATACTAAAAGAAAGTCTTGATGCTCAAGGTATGAAAGTGTGAACATGTTTTAATTTGTAGTCAACACAATTTGATCCAACACTTTAAAGCCCAACCAACAAAAAAGATCACTTTACTATTGACTTTACAAAAAGTCATTCGAGTCAACCCTACTTCTTTCGTACAATATCAGCATATAGAAGCTAAACTTCAGATACAATAGATGTCAAACAAGACATGTTTGGATTTTCACGTAAGTATGAAAATTTTTACCTCGAGTTGGTCACCTAGGTTAACCACGATGGAGTGGCGCATGGGAGGGACATCGATCCATCGACCGTCTTTGAGGAGTTGTAGGCCGCTCACCTTGTCATCTTGGAAGAGAAGTATTATGCCACCAGCGTCCGTGTGTGCGCGCAACCCCTTTATTAAATCAGGTTTAGGGCATGGTGGATAGTTACTCACTTTAGTCCCAAAATTTGGACCTTTTGAGCCATAAAATGTATTTTTCAAGTAACATTTTTCTAGGCCAAGATTTTCACAAAGCAAATCCAAGAGTTCCTCAGCCAACTTCTCTAATCTTTTAGCAAAATCCCTCATAACTTCCCTAGATCATATAGACGTACAATGTCAGTGACAGAGTCAGAATTTCACTAAGGGGATTTAAAATTCAAAATTGTAACTTTTCGATGAACAGATTTCGAGTGAACATCTTATGACACTCTAGCTCTATCTTTGGACAATGTAGATTAATTATTCATTTTATTTTTGAACAAAGAAACTATCCATTATACAAAAAATAGGAATTAGCTATGATTTTTTATCATTTTGTCTCTAAATGGACTGTTGCTAATAAGATCTTTTGACAATTCATCGCTAAATAGGATTGATGATGAATTTTTAATTCTAATTCTTATTTTCTTGAAGTGATCTTACTAGTTCTTGGTTGAGGAGGTTTATTATGATAGTTCTATTAGTGGTCAAGTCTCAATCCAAAGTACATGTGGAACCCTCAACCACACATACCAAAAGAAGACAAATTAAATAGAATAAAATAAGGGGTAGAAGGTGGAACATATTTAGTTATAGACTTTTAGTAAAAAAAAAATCATTGTTGTCCTATTAAAATAACTCTTAATTTGGGATCTTGGAAAATCAACGCTGGAAAAGTTTGGACACTTATCACTTATATCATGTTACTTTTATAATCAACGTCGGCACAGTTAATTTGTGCGTACCTCAATTAGTCCATAGAATCTGTTATCTTCCACTAATATAAATTATGACATAGCCATAAATTTTAATACGATGATTCAAAAAAAATATTCAAAAATATTACCTTGAGATTTAAACCTATATTTCTCTTATGTTATATAAAGAGATTCAAGATTTTATAATACATACACAAAAGTTTATTTTTACAATTTTTTGACGAAGGTTATTCAATTGAGTCCCCCTTTCTTATATGTGGCTCCACTATCGATATCAATCGAAACTTAGACAAATGAAAAGAAATCACGTAACGTGAGATTGAGAAGTTTACCTATATACATCATCAAGATCAGGGATTTCAGTGATATTAGAAGAAGGGAGATGCCTCAAGAAAAAAGTACTTTCCCAATCCATATCAGTAACCTCAGCTTCAACACCTTCAAGTCCTTTCTTAGCTATCAATTCTTTAAATCTTTGTTCCATACACTTCTTGTAATGTCCCTTTGTTAATTTCTCCACAGTGTCCATCACTTCATGTGGAATTCCATGGTTCACCAACTATATAAATTACAAAAAAAAATTTAAAAAATTGTACATATCATTTTCAAGATTACATAAAAAGTCTAGTACATTTTGATAGGAAAAGACTATTAGGGGTCGAGTCAGAATTTGAAATTATAATAGGTTTTAAATTAATAATTTATACATTTGAGATAGTTTTAAGACAAATATAAAATTTGAACTAAATTTACTAGATTTAGCCAAATCTGTGACTGACACTCTAGCTCCACTCCCTAATGCCATAAGGGCACATTTTTTGAAGAAAGACATAAAAATCAATATGAATATTATAAAGACGATATCTATTCTAGTTGATCGTGATTTGATAGAAAAAATATATTAATATTTTTTCAATAATCGAATACTTTTGTATGTAAATACTGTACCTCGAAGAAGCCCCAATTTTCACAAGCATCATTAATCTTTTCCATGGTAGCAGCTCTCTCAGCACCATTCAGTTTTTCCAAGTTGATAATTGGGAAATTCTCCATTTTAATTTCTTGAAGAAATGAAAGAAATGTTTTTCTTTTTTTGAGTAAATAGTGTGTGGAATAAAAAGATGGAAGATATTGAAGGTGAGTTTTTAGTGTGTAAAAGATTGAGGCATTGTTTGGGTATTTATAGGGGGAGAAATGATATATAACTAGTGGGGGAGTAGTGTTTAATTATTGAATAGTGGTATTGCACACAAGGTTGTGGCCTATGGATCGATTAATTAATTAAAGTTAAATTTTAGTGGAAATAAAATAATTTTGAGTTCTGAATATGTAATCGCTTTGCTAGGAATCACTTTATCTTTAATGTGGATTTTTTGGGGTGACTTTATATTTAGCTCAGCTCCAATATAAATACCGGATATCACATGAAAAAAAATTGAAGTTTTTATTTTATCTGCTTAAGCTCTGAGGGAAAGCTAGGTAAATGTAAGAGGGGTTCAATTGAATCTTGTTCGTCGAAAAATTATATTTCGGATGAAAATGATTTTTCTGATTATATGCTACCTTTGATCAATCCTCCTAATTAAATAAAGGAAAGATCCTAGTTTATTAAGTTATTAAATTTTTAAAATACATGCGCTGGATGAGTTTTTAAGATAAATATAGGATTTAAACTAAATTATCAAGTTCAGTCAAATTCATAATAACATTCTAGCTTCGTCCCTATCTAAATGGATAAAGTTATTCAATATTTATATCAATAGAAAGTGAAAAAAAATTGAAGTTTTTATTTTATCTGCTTAAGCTCCGAGGGAAAGCTAGGTAAATGTAAGAAGGGTTCAATTGAATCTCGCTCGTCGAAAAATTATATTTCGGATGAAAATGATTTTTCTGATTATATGCTACCTTTGATCAATCCTCCTAATTAAATAAAGGAAAGATCCTAGTTTATTAAGTTATTAAATTTTTAAAATACATGCACTCAATGAGTTTTTAAAATAAATATAGGATTTAAACTAAATTATCAAGTTCAGTCAAATTCATAATAACATTCTAGCTTCGTCCCTATCTAAATGGATAAAGTTATTCAATATTTATATTGATAGAAAGTGAAAAAAAATTGAAGTTTTTATTTTATTTGCTTAAGCTCCGAGGGAAAGCTAGGTAAATGTAAGAGGGGTTCAATTGAATCTCGCTCGTCGAAAAATTATATTTCGGATGAAAATGATTTTTCTGATTATATGCTACCTTTGATCAATCCTCCTAATTAAATAAAGGAAAGATCCTAGTTTATTAAGTTATTAAATTTTTAAAATACATTGGATGAGTTTTTAAGATAAATATAGGATTTAAACTAAATTATCAAGTTCAGTCAAATTCATAATAACATTCTAGCTTCGTCCCTATCTAAATGGATAAAGTTATTCAATATTTATATTGATAGAAAGTGAAAAAAAATTGAAGTTTTTATTTTATTTGCTTAAGCTCCGAGGGAAAGCTAGGTAAATGTAAGAGGGGTTCAATTGAATCTCGCTCGTCGAAAAATTATATTTCGGATGAAAATGATTTTTCTGATTATATGCTACCTTTGATCAATCCTCCTAATTAAATAAAGGAAAGATCCTAGTTTATTAAGTTATTAAATTTTTAAAATACATACATTCGATGAGTTTTTAAGATAAATATAAGATTTAAACTAAATTATCAAGTTCAGTCAAATTCATAATAACATTCTAGCTTCGTCCCTATCTAAATGGATAAAATTATTCAATATTTATATCGATAGAAAGTGATAGTTACCAAGTGAACTTCCATAGTCTTCTACTCTACCCCATTAGAGTTGGGACAACTAGAATTTGGACCCATTTTTATGGTGGCTAAAATTTGGTCATCTTGACTAAAACTTTATGCTAATTTATTTTTTTCATGTGTAATTTATAAAATATTTGGTTCAGTTTGACAAAAGGATACTATTTAGAAGTTTCCATGCAATTCACATTTTTAGGGCTGCACATTTGCTCCATGGAAATTTCTTTAATGTAATCAAGACCTTATAACGACAACGTTTGTTTGGATATTATTTGGCTATTATGATAATATTATTAAGAAAAAATAATATATAGGACTGATTAAAAAAATAATTTTTTTAAAAAAAACTTGATCATCATAGTGAAATTTATAGAAAAGTCGAATTGTATTGAGCTTATTTTAACAAAATAACATAATTAGTATTCTCATGGTAATTTAACTAATTGTATTTACAAAAAAGGATGACTTAAAGTTATAAAAGAACCTATATATTACTTCAACTTGTATATGCAAATGCAACTTGATGACTTTTTTTTTATATGTTGGTGTGCCTTGTCATACAATTGTTATTTCATGCTATTCACATTCTTTTAATCAGAATCGTTACATTTCATGATGCAGATTTAGAGATTCAAAGAGACAAAGTTCCGTGCTTAGCCAATCTTCAACTATATTCATACCCCCAATTGCTATTCGGGGCCAAGCTACTTATGTTAGGCTTTTTAATCATTGTTCGGTACGTTGGGCCCTGTCCCGCCCGGCCCGACTTCATAAAGAAAGAAACTTTTGTTAGGCAATACTTTGAATATAAGTTGACCATATGATTTTTAGTTAGACATTAGAACCATGAGTTCTTTAATTATTTCATTTAATCCAATTAAGTTCTAAGTAACTATCTTTGACTAAATATTTGAACTTTGAACATATCATAGTTATTGTATTTTTTTTATTTGTCATCCATTTCATCATCAACCTAACTTTTGTAGAATTAAATTGTGGAAATTTATCTTGACTAATTTCCTTTATTTCTTAACTATAAAGCATATATCTAGAATATGCAATCTTTGACCAAAAATTTACACCTAAGTAGATTCAAGAAAAATTTATATGGCTTCAAACAAGTGAGAAAAGTCATTTATATTTTATTAGTCATGAAGTGTGTTAGTTATAATTATTAAAAAATAGTACTAACGACTAAGAAAATAAATAATAAGATGTGAAGAACGTCAAGTAGTTGATATTGTTCCTTATTAGAAATAGATTCGGAATTTAAAAAGTTTAGATAGTGTTCCTTGTTAGAATGTCAAGTAAATAGACTTTTAGATTTGCACTGTCCCTCTAGGATCAAAACTTTTTATTTTCGAAGCAAATTATATGAAATTTGATCAACTTTTAATGAGTAATTATAATGTAAGCAGATTTGGCCAGGAAGATATATAATAGTTTTTTTTAAAGATTCATTACATATCTAAGAATTTTTGTTCTTAACTTCGTTTTGATATCTGTTATTTTGCAGAAATACTTTTGGTTCTTGAAAAGAAACAAATGCTAGAAGGTTCAATTGGAACAAATGAGTTTGTAGATTCACTTATATATCAATATCAAATTTTAAAAAAGAATGAAATTCTTGCTAGCTATTAATATTTATGAATTATATGATGATAAAAGAAAATTATAAAAATGTTTTATTTATGACTTTTATTTAAAATCTACAAACTTATTTATGTAGTGAAAAAACAAACAAAAAAAAAACAAATTTTTGTAGCTATTTTATTTTTTTCTTTTCCAAAAGACTCAAAAAGAAACATTAATTAATTAATTTCTGTTGTCTATTTCTCAATTTCATTGCACATGAAATTATTGAAAAGGCTACACAGGACCACAGGCCTCTTGATGGGAAAAAAATTGTAGACTTTACGAAAATGTCATCTAGAAAAGAAATTTTATTAATGCAAAAAGCTCTAACACATTATTGACCTATGAACATTTTGGACATTAATTTAAACACTTTTTTTTTTTGTAAATCTAAACTAAATAGATTAATATAAATTATATACGAAGAATTTATAGGTTTTTTTGTATAGTAGATACTTGAAATTGCTCGATAAAATATTTACATTATTAAACTGTAATTTGAATTATTAAATTAGTGGAGTTTATGTAAGTTTCTCTATATCACAACTTAAACTCTAGCTTGATGCCCTAGAGAAGAAAACGTGAAAAAAAATATAGAATTTTGTCACTCTTGTATATTTTAAATGTATATATTGTAAATAATTTATATAGAAAAAAATAGAATTAACAGAAATTATTAAAATTACTGTATTTTATTCTGTGTGCTTAGTGACGGAGCCACATACACTTGAGAGGTGTCGATCAACACTCTTTTGTGAGAAAATTACATTATATGATTAGATAAAAATACTTTTTTTCTATGCAAATAAATGAAACTTTTACTATACATATTTAAATATAAATATGACCCAAATCAAACAGACAAAAAGATATTGCTCCCTCTGTTTAATTTTATTTATTCAAAAAAAAAATTCTTCATTTTTTACTGATTATTTTAAACATATTATGGAAAAATAACATTTTTCTCTGATTTTATTCTTAGTACTAAACATATTTCATAAATTGTTTTTCAAGACTTTATAATAAATACTACATTAATTAACATAACTTTATGGTAATTAAAAAAATTCATACCAATTATTTTTATTAAAGAGCGTTCAATTAAGAGAACGAAGGATAATTACTTGAGTTCTTTCTCCTTATCCTTCTTTATTTCCTGCTAATTTATCTGCTAATGTCTACTGTTTTTACTTATCCATACAAACTAATAGCAAAAGATTAACATCTTTTCGTTCTTATTAGTAATAGCAAACGTTAAGTAACTTAGTGTTATAAAACGACACCCTGATATGCCAAGTCTAAAATGAATAGGTAAAAATAAAGGAAGGTGATTTCGTATCGTAAAACGACAGATTGATAATGCAAAGTCTAAAATGAATAGGTAAAAATGAAGGAATAGAAAAAGACAAAGAGCTGAGTCACTACTCACTGTCAAATACCAACTCATTTTTTTATCAATATATTTTCCCATTGAAAACATTATTCCAATTAAATTACTTCCTTTATGTTTCACTTTTAGATTCGATTTGGCCGACCATTCAAAATAGATAAAAATTTTACATAAAAATCTTGTCGATTAACTCTAAAAAACAAGTCCAAAAAAACAGAAAAGCTGTCTTCTAAAAGAATTTAATTAATATTTGTGTTTAGTAAAGTTGTCACAATTCAATAATGTTAAAAATCTAGAAGTTTCAAAACAGTCACTAGATTGATTGTCATGTGCCTTTTGTTTCCTCATCTTGTAACAAAGTTATTTTTTTAGTCATCTAATTTAAATTCATATTGAATAACACATCATTTAGTCATAACACGATAAATTTTGGTTCTCAATTGTGAAATAAAATTTAATGGTTATTTCAAATAACTACTTCTTTATTAGATTGTCCAATTATTTTACATTCAAACTTGAAATATATATAGAATTTAAAGTTTTAAAATATATAGGGAAAATGCACAAGTACCCCCTTAGACTATGATCGAAATTTTAGAGACACACCTAAACTTAACTAGGGTCCTATCACCCCCCCTAAACTAATTTAAAATGGAATAAATACACCATAAACACAAAGCATTTGAAGGGTGAACAAATTGGACACACGTCCTTTTTTAATTGATAACTTTATGATTAGTAAGTACACATAATTATTGATATTTAAACTAACATATATTTAATTATTTTCATTTCTTTCTTTGTAAAATATTTATTTTTCTTTCTCACTTTAAACTTTTTATTTTTTTTATTTCATTAATTTCTTATCTTTTCACTTTTAATTATTTTTTAAAATTATTTGTTTTTTTTTAAAAAAAAATTAAAAAGTTTTAACATTTTTTTTATGTTATTATGTTTTTAAACGTTAAAAACTAATTAATGTTTTAATTTTTTATTTTTTATTTGATTTTCTTCACTTATTTTGATATCCGTTCAAAATTAATTTATTTTAAATACAAGACATTTGAAATTAAATTTGAAATCAAATCAAAAGGAAAAAAAATAAGAGTAAATAAAATCAATAGAATAATAAAAGAGTTTTCAATGAATGAAGGTAAAAAAAAAAGTTTAGATACAAGGCAAAAAAAAACTTAAATACACGATAAAGAAAATAAGAATATTTTTTTAAAAAAAAATTAAAATTTTTTAAAGCAGAAATTTAAAAAAACAAAAAAAAATTAAAAAAAAAATATTTACGCACGTGGCAGGAACGTGTGTACAAACACAACCAACTTGGTGTGGTTGAAAGTGCCACGTCAGCACAAAAGGTGCACCAAAATACGAAAAAAATGAGTTTAGGGGGGTAATAGGACCTTAGTTAAGTTTAGGTGTGTCTCTAGGATTTCGGTCATAGTATAGGGGGGTACTTGTGCATTTTCCCAAATATATATAATTTTAAGAATTTTCTAAGTTTACACTCATTGTACCAAAACAAAAAGTACTCGCAGAATTTCTGATTTTATTTTCATGTTCAAATACAATTTCAATATTCAAATATCATATAATAAAAATATTTTTTTAATGACAAAAAATATGCACATTAACAAAGAGAACTAATGTCTTTATCAGTATTAATTAATTGTCATTGGATTCAATATCACTCTAGGCTTTAGTGACATATTTACAAAGTGCTAAAATGTTATTGTCTCTAGTAATTGCCTCTAAAAACACATATTTAGCCGCAATTAAGCTATTGTCGTTAATAAGTTACTGCTAAAAATCATTTTTAGTGTAGTGTATATTTTTTTAACTTTATTGCCAAATGCTACTTTTTCTTTTTTCAAATGTTCACTGAATCATGTCCAAACGTCCACCATCACTCATATTGTTTGCCTAAATTGTGAATATATAAATGTTCTTGCGATAATATTTTTATTTACTTTTCAAACACTAGATAATCTCAATAATAAATCACTTATTTGTTGTCAAAACATTTTCTTAGTACCAAACACTCCACTAATTTTTCATAATTGCATATTCCCCATGCAAATTATTATAATCTCTATAACATTATATTTTTTTAAAAAGACATAGTGAAGGCATGGGATGCATGTGTTTTTAATTAAAAACATTCTCAATCTTTATCTTTATTCCACAAAAAAAATAATTTAAAAATGATATGAGGTCCCCATGTGTACTACTGCATTTATCAACTTTGGTTTTAGTCTCCCACATGTTTTTTTTTTCATGTTCCATGCATGTGCATTACCCACCAAATAAATTGTGTAGTTTTTGGAAAGTTTTGATTATAAAAATATCATAATGTATTATATGCATTCTATTGAAATATTATTTAACTATAGTTAAGTTAAAGATTACATTTTTAATTAAGGTGAAAAGAGGTACATAGCTCATCTTTGCACCTAGGAAATATGAAGATATTATAGAACGATCCGTTGTAAAGAGAAATAACGCTAAGTATATGACTGAATGTTTATAAATCAGTCGATTAAAATTGAACATCAAAGATCAATAGGATCCTTACTATTAATTCAAATATCATGGCAGAAATGAGGCAAAATAATCATAGATTTTGTCTTTGGATTTTCTCGAAGACTAAGATAAATCAAAGTTTGTTTTTCATGTTTAGAAAGATCGGTTCTAGATAATCAAAATAGATTAGTTATTTTAATTAGTCCATGAAAATATGATCTAACTTAAATTTGAATGAATCAGTTACTCAGCTCATTTTCATCTACTCAATTCATCACATTTAAATATAATAAGCAATATGCCTACCTTATATAAAACTATCAATTTTGAATAAAATTATGTAATAAGCTATAAAAATATATAGAAGTTGCTATAATTATGTTGGCGAATTTCTTCTACGATTTTCAATTGCAACTCTTATTCATAATCAATCCCAATCATCATCGAATGACTTCAAATTTTATAGACAATCTCCTTAAACTATTTCGAACAAATCTAAATAACAATCACTCTAAATTTCTCGCAAAATCAAATTCAACATTAAACACACTTCTTTAAACTTATTTAACAATGATAATAGGTAGGTTACCTTTCTATCTAATTTTCACCATACCTAAATCTTACAAAATCAATATTTTAATCATGATTTGAGCTATAAATATAATAATAAATTGAGTTTGTCAACTAACAATTAAATAGGACTCAAAATTTCATAAGTCTAAACAACAATCACTCTATCATCAATTCAAACCTAAAAAAATTAATTATGTTTTGAATTTCAACCAATTTATCTGGTTCTAAGTCTTATTTAAAAGTTTATAAGAAAATAAACTCGTTCGTATATGTTATCAATTACTTTCTAATTTTCAATGTTGTGTTTATGAACCAAAAACATTGAACCTAGTGCAATTTTGGAATATAAAATTTGGCATGATTATAAATTAAACAACGAAATCAATTCCATTAATAGAAATTTTTATTTAATTTCTTTAAGCAACCTAAAAAAATACTCTTCGATTTTTCTATGTTCGATTGATAAAAACTTTTGGACATTTTTTCTAAAAAAATAAGTTCATTAAAATGAGGAAAATTATTGAAGTTGATCCCAATTTCATTAATACTTCCTCATTTCTTTTATTGAGTATAATGATGTGAATCGACCGGACTTGTCCATCAAGTCTGTTGCATACTTGCAAAGGTAGAAAGTGTTCCATAGAATCAGATGTGAACAAATTCCTCAAACATAACTACGTAATTTCTTTTCATTTGTCCTAATTTTAGTGAACATAATTATATGATACTTAATGCTAATAAAAGATGACAAATACCTTATAAAATTAATCGAGACGTGCATAAATTAACCTGAATACTATGATTATATTTTTTTTTTGCTAAATTTATAACATTCACTCGTGGCAAACACATGCAGCACGTTGACTAAAAACAAGAAAAATTAATGTCGATGCCTATTTGCCAAATTTTACCATTAAAAAGAAGTGTGAATATGACATCAACCTAATTTTCATAGGATAAGATAGAGGAAATAAATAATCCTCTTTATATTTAATCAAAATTTAATTCTAAATGAATTATTATTTTAAGTTTTGGAACACAAATTATTGACCAATCAACTCTTTTAGGTAGGGCAATACTATTAGTCCATTAAATATAAGTAGTTTTGATCCTTTAAATTTATCAAAAATAAATATTTATAAAAACATAACGAAAGTTCTATCAAATTAAATTCTAAAAATCGCAACATAAAAATTGTGCTATGAACAAAAAATAATTAAAGTTATACCTCAAAAATTTGCATCAAGTTTTAGAAGATAGATCAGATACAATATAAACTACTAAAATTACATTTATTTTCTCTAATTAATTTACATATTATTTTAGAAGAATCACAAAAAAGAAAAATAAATAAAACTGGGCCGGAGGCCCAATGTAGATGCTTAAATGGGCCTACACTTTTCAATACTTGAAACAATTTTCTTAAGCAAGTGCACAAATAGCCTATTTTGGAACTCATATTTAAGTCATAGCCAAAATTCATAAATTCTTTTATGTATGTTTAATCACTTAAAAATTAACTTCAAAATATAGGTAATTGAAGTTGTAAAAATCTGCATACAAAGTTACATACTTTATTTAAAGTTTGACTTGTGCAAGCATATTTCAAATATTTTTGTATGATATACGCGTATGAAATTTAGATCAAACTTAAGCACTCTATTAATATGTTATAAGCCCTCTACACCAATTAAAATTTACTCCATAAAAGTAAGAACAAAAAGGGAATATACAAAAGATTATACACTACTAAAAACAAAGATTTTTTAAATTGTGAATTAGTGAAAAATTATTTATAAAATATAATTTTTCTACTCATTTTTCTCGAACCAGTTAACTGAGAAAATGCATGATGGAAAATACATTCTCACTGACATAGTTGAAAACTTCCTAATTATTTCATATAAAAATATAAAATATATATTTCTTTTCTTACCGATTCAATTAAAATATTTCTAAAAATAGCCACTGAATATTTTTCAAAAATTTCAACAAAAAAATAATGATTCTTTGGTAGATCATAGTTGATTTTCATTTATTATAGGGTAACATAGTTCCAAAAAGACATTAAATAAAAGGACCATATGAGAATGACATAACAATGCAGAAATATCCCATTCTGAGAGACTGCAAAATGTAGACAGTTTGTGCAAAATTTTGCAATTTAAACATAGGAATAAGGGCAACAACACAGTACTGAATCTGAAATTAATGCTTAATGACATTATTTTTTTTGGAAATGAAATATAGAACAAAATGAATGGTCAACCACTGCAAAGTGATATTTTTTATGGGTAAAAAAAACTTAATTATCGTTTACACCAAGTTAATAGATGCATGACAAGTATTCGTATAAAGTCTTTTTGACTTTTTCATTCTTAATATAATGTTTTAGGGTTTGAGCCTTGATGAATATGAAGTCGTTTTTATTAGGAAACACTTTACCATGATGTGAAACTTTTCAGTAAAAGTCCAAATTTAGAAATGCCCTAGTGCGAGTACTAGATATCGGGTGAATTTTTATTATTTTTTTGAAAGAAAATACTCTTTTTTAATTAATATGCATTCTCACCTCACTAAATTATTTATGGGTAAAAACTTAAGGAAAAATTATGCGAAATGACAAATATTTATAATGTATTATTTAATTTAGCTACAGTTTCGGATATTTATGATTCGCGACTACATTTTCTTATATTTTGCTATTAATTTGTATAATTCGATTCCTGATGGTATAAATCCAGAATTTATATATGTTTAGCCTTGCTATTTGTATACGATTTGTTGATATATTTGATTTGTATAAGTTATAAAAAATTCATAATAAATTACCCTGTTTGTATATTGGCAAGTGAAATATACAAACGAAAATACTCATAGCAAACGAAACTATAGCTATGGAGCATAATTAGGCAAACTGTAGCTAAGAAGACTTATTAAGTTTACTCTCTTCGCTATTTATGAAATTTTCTCAAAACTTAATTACCTATACTCGGTGTTTATACCAAATCAATAGATACATGACATAAATTTGTATATAGTGTTTTTATCTCCTTCATTCTTAATAAGAGATTTCAGGTGTGAGCCATGATGGGTATGCAATCGTCTTTATTAAAAAGAGCTTTACACAATTTAAAATATTTCAGCTCGTATCCAGATTTGGCCAAGCCTCAATCCAAATACCAAACACTAGATAGAATTTTTTTTTAAAAAAAATAAAATTAATTATTTTTGTTCTTAATCGGGATAGATTAATATGCAGTCTCACCACATTAAATCATCACTTAACTATAGTAAGTTAAATGACTTAATAGGCAAAAATTATATAATTAGACATACTTTACTACCATATATACTGATATTATTTATACTTTAAAAATATCACGTATCTTACCACTAATTAAGAATTCTCTACCATATATTGAAGAAAATATATTTAGATACATGTATTTTTGCTACATAAAAATAGGGAGAGAGACGAGTGAGATTGGAGAGGGAGGCGAGCGAGATTCGTGTGTATCCTAGATACATGCGAATCATACTAAATACACACTACATACATGTATCTGTATGTATCTGGTGTGATTCATAGGTATCTAGAATACATGAGAGAGTGGCGAGAGAGATAGGAGAGAGGTGAGGGAGGTGAGCGAGATTTATTATGTATCCTAGATACATGTAAATCCACTCGAATACAATGTACCTAGAACAAATTACATCTAATTTTAAAATCTCGTATCCAAGATATATGTATCTGGACATATCTAGAGACAACAAAATTTGGTAAAATACGTAATATTGTAAACTAGAGTGTATCTAAGTAATTAGCTCCTAAACTTGTGAGATTTATATAAGTTAACACCCGATATAAACAAATATTACCATTATTTATGTTATGTCACTTTCATTCTTCTGTCTCATTTAATTTTCTGGTCAAAATCTTCCAAAATATGAATTTAATGCATACCTTCTCTCTATATTATAATTATAATATATAGTCTACATACTCCTGCCTCTTTGCTATTTTTGGTTTCTTTATTAAAGACACCACTGATCAACTCCACCTATTCTTTTTGTCTCTGTACGTACAATAATAATTAAAAGAAAAAAATTACGTCACGTTATAAATATTTAAATTATATTTATAATAATATATAACTATAATTTTAAAAAGAATTATAAAACATAGCTATATTTTAGGCTTATGCAATTTTAACTAATATAATTGTATCTACATTTCGTAATTACCTTTTAAGTTATAACTATTTATGAAATTTTCTCTGATTAAAATTGGTCCGATCCATTATGTTCATATTTCGTTCTCCCTCCGTCTCAGTTACGGGGAATTTTTCATTTGAGCAAATTACATATTTGATTGATCGGTTAGAAATAATTACATTCATTAACTTAAATAAATTATAAAATAAATAAAACTTAGTCAGAAATGAGTGAATTCAGTTATGACCTATTTCTTTAGCTCAGTTCATTCTAAACAATTTTGAACGAGTTATTGATCTGCCCATCTATTAACGCAACTCATTTTTACCTGTCTAAATTCAACTTATCACACTATTTGACACCTCTAAATGTAATAACTATGTTTACATTAAAAGTCAAAAAAGAAAAAAGTTAGAAGAATAATGGTGAAAGAAAATAGAGATGATGTACAATTTTTGTCTAGCTTCTTATGGTGATTGTTGACTCTATTATTTACTAACATTCACTAATTTAGTAAAAATAACTTTTTTTATTTACAATTTTTGTCTAACTCAAACAGATGTTTTTTTGGTCATTTTGTCTTCCTGTATAAGTGCATTTAATTTTTTTCAACTTTCAAATATCTCATATTATTTGAGGGATAAACAAAACATTGAATTAATTTTTGGAGATTATTTCAAATAAGAATTTGTTTATCATATTGATCCATTATTTCAAATTTGAAATATGAAATTTGACAAGTTTTCACACAAAAAACTTTAAATATATTTTTATGTCCAAACACAACTTTAACTTTCAAATACAATTTTTTTAACTAATTACCTTTGAACGCTTTTCCTTTTCTTCCAAATATGAACCAATTCATATCCAAATGCCTAGAAGAAAGAGCATTAATAAGCAGAGGCGGATTCTAGACTTGAAGTTTATGAGACTGAATTCGTAACTCATTTTATTTACAACAACAACAATAACAACATACCCAATATAATCCCACAAAGGAAGTCTGGGAAAGATAGTGTGTACACAAACCTTATTCCTATCTTTACGAATTCATTTTAATCACAACAACAACAATAACAACATACCCAGTATAATCCCACAAATGAAGTTTGAAGAGGATAGTATGTACGCAAACCTTACTCCTACCTTGAAAGATAGAGATATTATTTTCAATAAACCTCCGACTCTCTTGATAAAACCTAAATATCTATTGAATTCGTCTGAATCCGTACCTAATATTATATTCCTCCCCTATGAATAAGACTAGAATGTTCTTTTGGTAGAACCTAAATATCCAACTCCCATTACATCCTTTTTGTCCCTTCTTCTTTAACAGAAAATGACACATCAACCACACTTTTAATTGAATGCTCAATTATACTCTCAACTAGCAACTTTACTTATCATAACCAAACACTCTTTCTGTCTATAAAATACCCACTCCATTTGCACATTTATTTTCTCATGACACCATAGGTTAAAGTGAGAGCAAAAATAAACAGTATGGTATCCTTCAAGTTTTTGTGAATTTTTTTTTAGTTATCTTCTCATCACATCCATGGATATACTAGACCAAGAAGCAATGATGTTACAAGTCATAGAGATTCATTTATATGGTGGTGATGAAATGAGGCATCAAGAGTCATCGTCGTCGTGACCCATGCAGTGACGTTATCCTTTCTGAGCTTGTTCTTCTTATATTATTTTCTCATCTTTTAGAACTCTTGAACAATTGTTCGAGTTTTCTTGACCTTGCAAGTCCATAACACTTTGTATAACCCTCAAGCTTGCAAGGTTACTTATTAGTTCTTGTATCTTTTCTATCCCTCCTGAGCTTCTTCTTGTAAAATATCAACCCTTCTCAATGGTTAAGGTGTATCACTTTTATGTTATAGTGTTAAAAAAAATTATTTCTTTCTTTCTCGTCTTTGTACATGCATGCGTGGACAATATAATATGTAAGAACGTATCCACTTGATACATTTTTTCTCTTAATAATGGTTCATAATGTGTACTTTCATATCAATTTATTACTTAATCATGACAAAGAATGTCATTAGGTGTAAACACTGGATACGAGTAAGTTTATTCCATGAAACGGAGTGTAAAACCGATGTCCTTCAGCACAACGAAAAAAAAAAACAAGCTTTGCCAGTAAATCCTTCTAAATTTATCAAGCTCTACAACTTGTGTTACATGTTTTAATGTATGAATACATTGACAAATATTGGGGTGAACAATGCCATCTTGATGGTTGAATAGATATCTACAGAAGAAAAATTGAATGTGAAATTCCATTTCACTGTTTTCCACTATAAAATTTCAATCAAAGAACATTCTTAACTAGCAGCTTTATTAACTTCAAGCTGCAAGGACTAGCACTTTTATAGTTCCCTGACTATTAGCAGCTAACATCGTGGGGCTATTGCTCTTCCAGCACACCGCGCTGATGAAATATGATCCTGCATCTTCATCGGCCTCGTCTATGTCTGGGGAACCGAATCTATGCCAAGTCACGGGTTTGGAGATCGCCTATACCATCCCAAAGCATTAGTTAAAATTAAATACTATCAGCACTTAAACAAAGATTAGAAGGCCGTTTACACCCAAGGGTGTGGTCTAGTGGTCAATGAGGTGGATTGAGATTCATGTGAGATCTCAGGTTCAAATCTAAGCAGAGACAAATAATAGGTGATTTCTTCCCATTTGTCTTAGCCTTGGTGGTGGACAGAGTTAAAGTGCTTACCTTATGGTACACGAATACTTCATTTGTTTCACTACCACATGAGAGGAATTCATTGTTCACTGAGAGACCAACAAAGTTTTTCTCATTTGTATGTCCTCTAAGCGTGCGAACCTAGAATACACTCAAACAGTGTTAATTGTCGTGAATAATTTCTTCTCACAACCACATCAACAGGTTGGTGGCAAAAAAGTTTCCTCAACGAAGGATAGTAGAGACTCTAAAGATGTCTTACCGGCAAATTATCTTTTACATCCCACAATCGTAGAGTTCTGTCCGTTGATGCTGAAGCAAGTTCATTGTTGGACAAAAATTTTACATAAGAAACAGCTTTTCTATGGCCACTAAAAATGTGAACCGGCTGGCTGGTGTTCCTCAAGTCATAATAATGAATATGATGATCCGCAGAGCCAACCTATAAGATAAAACGAGATGTACACCATGAGGATATATTCCCTTTTTTGGGTTGAAGCACAAAGAACTGAGCTATATGAGAAATTCATGCTCTAAATAGCATCCAGAAACTTTTAAGGAACACATGATGGATCTGGGATCTTTCGAACACAAAACAAGTTGTATATCATAAGGAAGCATAAAGTTTGCATAGATAATGGAATAAACGAAAGGGTATCCATGTGTAACTGCATAACGAATTTGAGAATGGCGTGATTACAGAAAAAACTCATCATGGACATTAACCTAACAGCACTAGGAGACACACATGCATGTATGAGCAATCAATCATATATGTTAGAATAGTAATAGGTATATACAATCCTACTTAGAATAGGAATAGGAATAGTAATAGGAATAGTATATAGTGTCCTACTTAGAAAAGGATTATATTGTAGTGTCCTAGGTGGAAAAGGTGTCTATTGTAGTGTCTATAAATAGGTTTCTATGTAATAATGTAGATACACAATACAACAACAATTCAATAATATTCTTCTCCAATATTTCTCATATGGTATCAGAGCCTCTCCGATCTTGGTAGAGAATCAAAGAGCTTCCGCTGCCAGCGGGTGGCTATTACCCATATATGCCGCCCGTCTGGCCAATGATTATGTTAACAAAAGTAGGATCAATGATACATGCATGAACCCCATATTCAAGGGAAGAAACTCAGTGTCAATTGCCGGTGACTTTCTAGAGCTGCTTTGTGTCAACCCCATATCCGTCGGTATATACTGTAGCACCGTGCTATCTTTCCGATGACTACTTTTTCATATTTAATTTGTGTAGCACCGTGCCATCCTTCCGGTGACTACCTTTTTCTTGCATATCTGATTTGTGTAGCACTGTGCATCTCTCCGAACTACTTGTCATATTTAATTTGTGTAGTACCGTGACTTTTTCCGAACTACTTTCTCATATCTGAGTTGAAGAGCACTGTGTGTCTTTTCGGTGACTCCTCATATTTGATTTGCGTAGTTCCATTCGTCTTTCCGGTGACTCCTCGAATCTGATTTGCGTAGGGTTGTGCCATCATTCCGACCCTACCCATATAATTTTTCTTTTTCAGTAGGGTCGTGCCATCATTTCGACCCTACCCATATTATTTCTCTTTTTCAATAGGGTTGTGCCATCAATCCGATCTTTCCTATATAATTTCTATTTTGTGCCATCAATCCAATCTTTCCTATATAATTTTTATTTTCCAATTGGGTCGTGCCATCATTCCGACCCTGCCCATATAATTTTATTTCTTAGATTATGACCACTTTCAGCCATCAAATCTAATACTCTGGCGTATGAGCATATTCCAGACAGTTTTTCAGTGACTTTCTTGTTTAATATCAACTAGTCTATTGATTCCAACATGATCCATATACTTTATACTAAATTTTGAGCACTTTTCGGCGACCGCTGCATTGTGAAGTCTATATGGAGCAACCACCTAATTTTGTTGCTCAGGGGGAGTTTAGTAGCCTTGTATGTCGATTACTATCTCATGAGAAGACCAAACACATTGAGATTGACTATCAATTTTGTGAAGTCGAGTGATCAACTTGCAGATATCTCATCAAGCCCCTCATCGGTCCTCGAATTAATTACATTTGTAACAAGCTAGATACATATGATTTGTATGTACTAGCTTGAGTGGGAGTGTTAGAATAGTAATAGGTATATACAATCCTACTTAGACTAGGAATAGGAATGGTAATAGTAATAGGAATAGTATATAGTGTCCTACTTGGAAAAGGATTATATTGTAGTGTCCTAGTTGGAAAAGGTGTCTATTGTAGTGTCTATAAATAGGGTTTCTATGTAATAATGTAGATACACAATACAACAACAATTCAATAATATTCTTCTCCAATATTTCTTATTAGGCCTAGGTGCCATATCTTTACATGATATAAGAGCCAGGCCCATCCCAATTTGTTGTTCACTGATGTTGGGCCCCCATTTAGAAGTGTTGACGCTCCAGTTGAGGTCTGGGCGTGCGGGGGAGTGTTAAGAAGTCCCACATCGGTAGAGGGATGGGAATTTGGTCTCCTTATATGGACTTGGGCAAACCTCCCCTCATGAGCTAGCTTTTGGGGTTGAGTTAGGCCTAGGTGCCATATCTTTACAATATATAAGTTCAGTTATTGCATCTTAGTAGAGGATAGAATCCTATAATATCAGTCACAGTCTTTCCAGATTTCAAAAGTACAGATTATCACCCATGGGGTCGATGAGTAGAAAGGTATAAATTAGAGACTTGTAAGTAGAGAAGAAAAGAGGTCACTACATCAAAATAAGGAATTCACCAGCACTGCAGAAGTGGATATAAAGAATAAAAGAAAGCTCTTCAAAAATTAATGAATTTACCGCTATATGAACACTAGATCCAGGATTATATTTTACACAGCATATATTTGCCTTCATGTCAATATTAAGAACACTTGCTTCCTGCTTCGTGCACCAAACTTTGACCTGCAGCAGCATAGAATGATGATACAAACATAAGTTAGGGAAAAGATAAGTACTCAAGTTATTGGCTCAGACAGTGGAAAACATGGTTGTATAAATGAACTACCCAGAAAGCAATAAGAATAATTTGTACCAAAACAACAAAAACTAATATGGAGGGATACTATGCCCAGAGATTTTCTTCAGTATGAAGTAATGGCCCAAAATGTAGAGCCATAATAAGACACTGAAATTTTGAATCTAAGTGCAAGTTTATAGATAAGACATGCTTTGATTTGTATCTTGTTATTTTGTAGTCATATTTTCTTGCTATCATGCTTTGAATTCTTTTCTTTTCTATCAAGCCGAGGGTTTATTGGAAACAGCCTCTCTACCACAAATGCAGGGGTAAGCTTTGTGTTTGACAAGTGATCCTTTAATACCTTACAATCATCACTGCCAGATACAAGCATTGAGGGTTCTGTGAGTGAAAAATCAACACTCCATGCCCGTTTCTCATGTTCTTCATATTCCATCACACTCTGAACACCAGAAAGGATCAGTATCAGTCGTAGGAAGATGAAAAAGTCTACAGTGAAAACTGATTAGCAGAAGTACTGATTCACCTGTCTAGTGGTCACATCCCATACAGTTACTATTCCATCATAATCACTACTAGCTATGTGGTTCTTCATATACTTATTCCAGCTCAAGCAGCTCAGCTTAGATCGGGTAGACATTTCAACAACAGGGCAGTGTGCATCTGCAGGTTCATTTACAACCTGAAATGCAGAAGCATAACAAGCCAGATCAGTATCATGAGAGCAATATGCAAAGCAGCAGAAGATGGTAACATTATAGTTGACCAAAAAATAACCAAGACAAATAGAAGGTACAATCATGGCACACTGAAAAGGTTGACTATATCCTTAAAGGGACAATATGTGGATTGTATCATTAGAAGAAGCAAAACACTACTTAAGGTTGTTCATGCATGTACTAGAAAGAAGGTGATCACAATTTGTTCCTTGAGGAAGGTTCCATATACACACATCACATACTATCAAACATTATGTATGCCAACAAGGTCTCGATTGTTCGAGTTGTGAATGAACTGCACTATTTGTGAGCTCAACTCTTGGTCTCTGAGCTCCTTTATATTTTGAGCTAGTACGTTAAAGGAGCTGAGCTTGTACAACTCAAGCTCTGCTATTTTATATTTATGGAACAATTTATTTTTTTAATTTTAGCAATTATTCATTTGAAAATATCTATTATGTAACAATTTGCATATTATTTTCTAAATGAATTTTTCAAGTTATTAGTGCAAAAAAACTTTATCACCCCATTTAATTCCTAAATTTGTTGTTTTACTTTTATATGTTGTTAGTATATACTCTACATACTTTGAGCTTGAATTGAGGTACGAGCTCAAACTCAATTTATCAGCTTGTTAGTTTGTTCTACAAGCTGAGCCAAGTTCAACTTTCACTAAATTTATGTGAGTCTTGCTTTCCCCAACGAGTTTGGGATTGAAGTGTAGTTGTTGTTATGATTGCGCTTGCTTTAAAGATCATTCGGAATTTGGGAGGAAGCACTCATTAAAACTGAAGTTGAGTTTGAACAACCAACACTTGGATCACCTCAGATTGATTTTTTATGAATAATCAAATGGTGAAAAACAATTTCAGAATAAAATAGCTTTCGCACTTTCTCATTTCCAATATCAACAGTAGACGTTGGCCCATGATATGTCACTGTACCCAATGTTATCAAGAGACAAAACCAGCTATAAATTAAAAACTCACCGAAGAGAAGTCAAAAACTTTTATACGCCGTGAAACTCCAGCAGTTGCAAACAACTCATCATCACGATCAAATTCAATGCTGCAATATAAACATATTTGAAGCTTAGTTCTTGGAATAAGGTTAGCCTACAAGAGCTAAATAAGAGAACCAAATGAATGAGATGGATAATAAAGCAATTTTCGGATTTTTTTTTTCTTTTATTGTGTGTCTGATTGTAATTTCAGGTCTGAGGTTTATGAAAAACATAACATTTACAAGACTCAACAAAATCAGCACCCCAGCAAAGCCATTTTTACACTCTGGATATGATCTATCTGCTACAACCACAACGCTGGCTCTCCTCTTTAACAGCTAATTTCCATATTTAAATCTGACACAGGGGAACCAGTAAAAGGAGAACTTTAAGCTTTCAACATTTTTACACAAAGACCAAACTTGCCTTGAAACGATATTGGCCGAGTGAAACAGATCCCCATGCCGAAGCTCAGCAATGACTCTTAACCGACTGTTAAAGAATAAATTTAAAAATTGGTTAAAAAAAAGAAACAAGTGCAACAATTTAAAAGCAGGCATGTTCAGCGAATAACAGAAAAAAAGTTATACCTATAACGAGTGAAAGTGCTAAGTACAGACTGAAAATCTGCTAGTCCTTCGCTGTAACCTTCTCTTTGTACAGCATCTGCGTCCTTTTCCTCCTTAACACGCGATTTGTTCGCCAATTGACGTCTCTTTTGCAAGTAACATTCTTGGAGATCATTGAACTGCAAACAAATATAAAAACCATTCACCAAATAGATAACAAAGAGTAGAAAGGCAGGCGAGAAAGATTACCCGTAACCAACATAGGCATAAGGCAGTTCATATATCTAATTACTTGATGGAGGAATATGTACTGCTTACATCTCTCAACGAGGAAGCTTGAAAGCTGATGGAAAATAGCTTATCAAGTATCAAAAAGAATTGTGCATGATAGATTTCTTCAAAATCAACAAATGTGATATCACCATTATGATGGGAATAAGTTGGGTAGCTGAAAATAGTTAAATGAGAACCTAGGATGTGATGAGATCATCATAGTTTGATCACCACAAAGGAAGCTTTCATACAAGAAATGTGTGACCAAAAGATAGTCATAGAATCGTCTGTTTTCTCATCAAATTTCCCAGTAATTCACGAGTCCAGTCCTTGATCAATTACAAAGATCATTCTATTTCATAACCAAAGAAACTACAGCAAAAAGTAAACAGAAACTCCTTCTGTTTTATTTTACTTGACCTTTGTTGACTTGGCACTCCCTTTAAGAAACTATTTATTAGGAATTTATTTTACCAAATTATCCTTATTGATTATGCTTTGGAAATCTATGTTTGACTACTATTACTTTATATAGTTACTTAATGATAGGGATAATATTACAACATACCCTGTGACTTGTGAGATCTCACAAGTGGGAAGGTTATATTGGAAGAAATAACAAATCTATCTTGATTTGCTACAAGGGACAAGTAAAAAGAAAAATATATTTTTAGTATAAGGGCCAAGTAAAATGAAACGGAGGGAGTAGTTAAGAAACTTGTAAGTGACATAATGTCACAATCACAAACCTGTGCATTGACGCGCTTCTTCCTAACCACAGCCAGACCTGATTGACTCATATGTTGTGAATTCATTTCACTGATTGAAGTATCTTTTCTCTGTGGTCCAGGAGAGCTTATTTGAGCTTTGCTGTCCACCTTTTTGTATGTCAAGTTTCCAGTCGGTAATCCTCCAGGTGCATTTCGTGAAGTGGAGAAAAGACCACCAAAGTTCCTATCAGTGGATGAAGACCAAGGTTTTTTCCCAATATGATCATCTGCTAACATTCGAAGCTTCATTGAGTACCGGTCCCTAGCCCGGTATAGGTCTATTCTATGTCTCTCTACTGAATTTAAGTCCTCTTTGATGTATTGCAGATCATGTTGCACCTAATTAAATGCACAAATCAACAAACTGGCTATCAGATTGTTATTTGGAGAAAGCAAACTGCAGCTATCCAAGACTTTAAAGGAGACACAATGACCCAAGTGAAGAACCACTTGTATATAATATAATATATCTTGAAGTTATTTAGGGAGAAAGAACCAAACAGTAATAGGGATAGCAAACTGCAGCTATCCAAGACTTTAAAGGAGACACAATGACCCAAGTAAAGAACCACTTGTATATAATATAATGTATCTTGAAGTTATTTAGGGAGAAAGAACCAAACAGTAATAGGGATATCCAAATAGATGACGGAAAGCCAGCAAAAGCCACTCAACTAACATTAACAATGCAAGCCAAAATCTAGCATATCACCATACCCTTTTCTTCCATAATACATTTTTTTCTGTAAGATAAATCTCTGTTCTTCCCTTCTTGACTTTTTTTCTCTAGGTGGTATTAAAACAATTACAAACCTCATTGAGTTCATCAACTTTTTGCTTCCTTAACATCTGTAAGAAGTCTAGCAGAATTTGCATATTTCGCTCTGCTTCCTCCTGTTCCAATTTCCTCTTTTTCTCTGACAACATCAACAATAGAGCGTCCAGCTCCTTAATTGATACTTCACAACCCTGTCTAAGCATATAACAATTGTCACATCTCAAGCTTCTGCAGAAAACTGATACTGACAGTTAAATGTTTATAGGTGTGTCATTTATTCAATACAAGCCAATAAAAAGAACAGGGAAAATAGCGATTTAGAATGTTATGCCTGGTTCCAAATGCACCGACATTAATGCAGAGCTCTATGATCTGTGATATTTCAAGTAGTTGCACCAATCACGTTCATAGTTAAATTAAGGGCAAAAGTAAAATGAAGAGAAAAGCGACCGTTGGTTATTTTAGGAAGTAAAACTGGAGGACTAAGGAAAGCTTCTTTATTGGGATTCTAACTCCTCCTGGATTGAATATGAAGCATCCTCAAACTACCCACATTTGACCTATGGAGAAGAATCAGAACCACAAATGTAACTATATCACAAGAAACTATTTTTACATGTCTAAATTACCATATGAAATTTTGATTCACAACTTCAAGACCACAATAGACATGGTTTACCTTCTTTTTTCTGTTTTTTGATTGTAGATAGATTAACCCAATTTTTACCAATTTCTTTTGACCCTTCTTTCGCAGAAACCTTCTTTTTTTTAAAACTAAGTATATGTATTTTCATTCATAAACATGGCCACAATGGCTGTATACAAGATATATGCCAAAAAGTAGAGAATTTACAAAATGACATGATTCTCTGGTCTCTACAAACTCCACCCATTCATCAATACAACGAGAAAACCTTTTGCCATTCCCATAGCCTATGAACACTACAAATCAGACATCATCTCCTTCAAGTGTCATTGCAATTTCTTTTTAGTCCCATTCTATTTTCACCTCAGCAAAGACATCCCATCTCCAGTCATGTATCACCATACTTACTACACCCTAAATATTCCAACAAGCAATTTGTAACATCATTTATGTCCAATTTGTCAATGCCCAAAGTTCGTTCCGTATACTTTCCCTTTTTTTTATGGCACAATCCTTGAACCCTACTTCCACCTCTGTACAAAAGGAGCAAAAAAGGGGAGACCCCACCCCACCCCTACAACCCTGTATATGGAGTACAAAAACTTGTCTTCTGTACGAAGTTTTTTTTCACCAAGTCTTCTGTACAAAGTTGACCCAATTGTCTATGTAAGTAGGACTGTCATAAGTGATCCAGTCTAGAGGGAAAAAAATTTGTGCCTTCAAAAGCCATTTTTCTTCTCTTTTTTTTTTTTTAATCAAGAAAGAGGCCTATGACTCCAATCCGTCAAATTAGCCATAATAGAGTATATTCCACTTTCCTGCTCCAGCTGCTTCTGTACCCAAGAAATTATATTTCTCGAAATTCATAAAAAGAATTGGGGGACCGTGGTGATTTCAACTACTAATTATACCATACCTATATGTAGACTGACATTAACACCCTACTTCAATTCAAAGATAAATATCATCTCCGTTTCCACAAAAGAATGGCATCTAATTGAAGATTAGTCTGCCAATTGAATAAATACTAAAATGCCAACCATCATCAAGCACTAAAAGAAGTGAGAACTACTCATAAATCACAAACCAATACACTAAAAGGATGGCCTTACGAGAATTCAGAAATCCAACTTTTTGACAGCTCAACAATTGAGTCAACTTAACCAAATCTAACTATATAAACAAATAACTATACCCCAAAAATTTTCTGGATAACTAAATTTAATATGCTCTTTCTTAAAACATAGAGCCAAAATACGATACCAAAACTAAAACAAGAACTCAGGCACAGCTAAAAGTTAGATTAGAGTACAATAACTCAAACAACATACAAACCAGACCACCTAAATTTTCATTAAAAAAAATAGCAAACTTGAACAGGGAGGTCCTTCATAAAACAATCTTAAATTTAGTAGTGTCAAAACGAAAACAAACTTAGGAGACTAACTCCATCATGACTTCACCAAGAGATTGAGAAAACAGACTCACCTGTTCCAATGAATGACGAAATTGTTCAACAGGGGATGCAGTTTTTGAAATCTGACGAGCAGATGTCTTCTTCAATAGCTACAAAGGTGGTACAGAGAAACCTTTAACAATAAGCTGCATTGTGAAGTAAATCATTTCAAGATGAAACCATCTCATAATTATACAACATTAATATCTCTTAGCAACAGTTTATTAGATCGTAAAGGCATACTGATACTGGTACTTGAAAGTGAATGAAACTTAAACCTTACCAGTCAAAATGGAAAAGGAACTCGAAAATAAAATGAGAATGGCTGATAACAATTCTCAGAGAGATTTAAATGCAGAAAAAATCAACAAAGCCTATAATTGAAATATGTTCAAAGGCCATAAAGATAAAGGAACAAATAATTTGGACTCTAATGAGTCCCATCATCTTGAACTGATGGAAGCATATCATCCTAATCTTTATTTTGAGCATTGTGCAAACAATCTCTGAAGGACCACTTTTGTTTTCCAAGGGAGCTAACAACATATTTAACTGCTTACCACATTTTTCCTTTCTTTCGTCTTTCTTGAAAAGTACCTTTCTTTCTTCTTACACAAAGAAAATGTTTCTTTTCTAAATTAAAGTGATGATAGAAAAGCAGAAGAAGCCCTTGATAAATATGTGTATGGTAAGTTAATGTACTTATTATAAGTGGCAAAGGACTACCCTAGATAAGTGTATGCTTGTGAGATGGCTGAGCCCTCCTTCACGTAAGTTCAAGGTATTTATGTGTGGCACTTTAAAAGAGATCCTAGACGCTCAACTCCATTTCCAAAAGGATGGAGTGAATGAAAAATATAAGGACTATGGACCCCATAATTGATGATTACACAATTCGAACAATTTCGAATTTACCTCATATAATAAATAATAAACCCTTAATTAGAAAAAATCTGAATTGTCAAACTTGCATCAAAATAGAGATTTGTCCTCTCCTATAAAGAAACCAATATAACATCTTTGAAGTCAAAAATTTCATTTTTCAGCAGAATCTCATCAACCTATTAGAGAAAATGTGCAGTATGGTTAGAAGAAAATGACATAATTCCCATATAACATAAAAGGAGAGCTACTAAAATGTTATGTCCCTGTTGGATATCCTTCTAATGTTTACCAAAAAGTAACAAAATGATACTCTCTTTGTCTCAATTTATAAGGCACCATTTTGACTTGGCACAAAGTTTAACAAAGAAAGGAAGACTTTTGAAATTTAGGGTCTAAAACAAACTTTATCTGTAACCTTGGAAGTTGATCTGGAAAACTAAATTACCTCCTAAAATCATCTGTTTCACTTTCAGCTGGACTGTAAGTTATGAGAAATGTTTGACTCAAGACAACCTTATGAAAAGGAAGATTCAGATGGTCAACAGATGCCATATGTGTCACAGGGAGTTAAGAGATCAACAAGTACTTATTTCTACACTGTCTACTTGCAACAAATTTTTGGAGCATGTTCTGTTCTCTTCTTGGAATTAGTTAGGTTATGCCAAACAGCACCAATGAGGCTTTTGAATCCTGGGGCAGTTGGGAAGTTGACAACTCCATCAAATCAATTTGGAGAATGGTTATGGAATGAAAGAAACAGTAGATGCTTTGATGGAAAATCAACTACCAGCCACTCCCTTAAAGCAACATGTCTACTTTCTTTAGTTGGGCATATATGACCCCATCAAATCAATTGTTAGCTCTCTGTACCTAAGTTAGTGCTACTGTAATGTAGCTAACAAGGTGTCACTTTTGCTTTTTGTGGCTACAATGTAGCCTTATTCTCTATTTGTATATCTCTGCATCTTCTTGATGACTTCTACGATTAAACCAATTACTTCATCAAAAAAAAAAAAAAGCTTTAGACATTCGTATGGCTATATATCATTTCATGGGTAAAATGAAAATTTTAAAGATCAATTGTTTTTGATTATAGAAAGATGGCATTCTTATAGGAACAAACAAAAACTGAAAGTGTGCCACATAAATTGGGACCGAGGGAGTAATAGTTTTCTACTAACAATACCCTATCTTTTGTACAAAAAGGAATATCTTGGGTGCACGGTGCACCAAAAGAAAATAAGGGACAAAAGACTACTACTTAATTGTACAAAATTTATTTCTACGCCTCCTCCACTATGCCCGATATCACCAATGGTAGGCCGAACCATCTCAAAATCTCACACCAGAAGCAAGTTGTCACCTGACATTGAAGGAGGAGGTCGTCCACATCTTCACCCAAACATTTTCACATAAAACATAGGCTATTGAATAATTAATATCTGTTCCACTTCACTGAGCACATTTTCAGCCAATACTACAAAATTGTGATTGTACTATGCCCTTCAACACCATGTACATAAGTCAGCTCAGCTATTTATATTTCAGTGCTCAACAGTCAATATGAACACTATACTAAACAAACAATTACCACTAATATGTTAGCTATCCATTCAACTTTACTGGGCACATTTTCAATAAGTACTACAAAAAAATCCATGAATAATTGCTAGTAAGAAACAACATTAAACTGAACAAACCTTGTCAAGAAGGAAATTGGGATAGAGTTGACTGGTAGTGAGATAATGAGAACAACAGGGGCAATCACTCTTGTTTTGAAGATGAGTAACTATGCACATATAGCAAAAACTATGTCCACAAGCTGTTAAAAATGCATCCTTTATGATCTGCATACATATAGGACACAACAATTCCCTGTCCAATTCCCATTCTGTCACTGTCCCAACTTCTTCATCCCTTACACTACCCCCCTCCTCTTTGTCCCCCATCCTCCTCATCACCTCCCCCTTCACTGCTGGCACCACCCCTCCAATTGAACCTTCCACCATCTCCCTCTATACTCCCAATAGCAAATTGGGTATCCTCCAAAATCAACTACCCCTCAACCCCAAACAAGTTTTTAGCAAATAGGGTATTTTTCAAGAATCAACTACCCCTCAACCCAAAACAAGTTTTTTTTTGCAAATTGGGTATTTTTCAAGAATCAACTACCCCTCAACCCAAAACAAGTTTTTGCAAATTGGGTATTTTCAAGAATTAACTACCCTTCAACCTCAAACAAGTTTTTGACTGTTCATCAGTGAATCAAGTGCAAACTTGAAGAAATGAAATGGGGTTTATTACTTTTTTGCTTTATGATTTTATTACTATTTTTGGAGGAGAAGGGATTTGTGGTGGAGAAGGAGCAAAGCTAAAGACCCCACGAAAAGGAAAGATTTTTGGAGAAGATGTGGAACCTGAGGTACCCACGTTTTCTCCTATCTTCACATCTAAAGCAGCCCCGGAACTGCAGCCGGGGATATAAAACAGTCCCAGCATTAAGGGGCCGTTTGGTTACTGGATAAGGGCAAAGTTAATACATGAATAACTTGGTTATTCATGTATTAATTTTTATACCATATTTGGTTTGTAAATAGAATAAAAGTTATACTTGTGTTAGTTTTATACAATGTTTGGTTATATTTTTGTAATTCTACATAACTAATACTCACATAAATATCGAAAAATCGAACCGAACCAAATTAATTTGGTTTTTCGGTGTCGGTTTTTTGGTTCGGTTTCAGTGTTTTTTTTTCGGAATTTCGGTTTTTTGGTTCGGTATTCGGTGTCAGGGTAAGAAAAATTCGGTGCACCGAAAAACCAAAATTTTATTAACTAAATTTAAAATAATATTTTAATTTTATTAATTATATACTTGGTAACTTGTGTTTGTGAGTTGTGACTCCTATTGTTTTTTATTTGAATGAAGTTGAATATTAAGACATTTTTAACTTTGTATTGTTTTAACTTTTAAATTTCAAGTGTTGAATTCTTGGTTTAAATTGTTGGCTGCTATTACAAAGAGTGTTTGTTGAAACAAAAAATCGGAAAGAGAAAAAAAAACTTCTTTAGTTCTTTGTTGGAAACTTTAACTATTAAATATGTTAATTGATTATTTCGAATTTTCAACTTTTATCTTTAGTTAAACGTTTTGATAATTTAATTTTCACTTTATTTTTTATTTGCTTGCACCGAAAAATCGTTTTAAAAACACCGAATTAAACCGAACCGAAGTTTAAAAAACCGAACCGAACCGAACCGAACCGAAATATTTTGGTTTGGTATTTGGTGCACATTTTTTCAAAACCGAACACCGAACCGAAATTTAAGAAAACCGAACCGAAGAACCGAATGCCCACCCCTAGTTGATAGGTTTTTAAATATTGTATAAAAGTTATTTATGTATTAATTTTATACGGTGTTTGGTTGGTAGGTTTAAAATGTTGTATAAAAATTATTCCTGCATTAGTTTTATACAATGTTTGGTTGTGTTTTAGTGAATCCACATAATTAATACTTACATAACTTATGAGGAAATCTATGTATAATTTTATGCAGGGTAGAAGGTGGAATAAGTTATGTGGGTATTAGTTATACATGGATTAAATAATATATTTACATATTTACCCTTATTAATTAACTTTTAATTTTTTTTAATTATGTGTGCTTTTAAAAAAGTTACTATTTATTTTTGTCTTGATAGTTGCTTAATTATTTTTAGTTTCTTTGCTTTATTTTTTATTAATTATTTTCTTTGGCGATAAGATTGTGCCGGTTAATTGTAATTAGTTCTTTACTTAGTTTCTTTGCTTTATTTTTTATTAATTATTTTCTTTGGCGATAAGATAGTGCCGGTTAATTGTAATTAGTTCTTTACTTAGTTTCTTTGCAACGCACGGCCAATACATGTATTATAATATTTTTAGTTATTTCTTATTTACTTAATTACTTATCCTATTCAATACAAATTACTTAACTGCTTTTAGTTATTTGTTATTTACTTTAGTGTTTTTAGCTATTGACATTTATTTAAATTTTAATGTGTTATTAAGATAGTTGTTTATTTTAATGGATATAATAAATATTAGCTCGCTAAACATTTTTGGAATTAAGAAATAAAAATTAGTTTACTGTATTGTAATTTGTACATAAGTAAATCATGTATAACTAATACCTATATAATTAAACCCTGCATAACTAAACCATGCATAATTAATATCTGCATAACTAATACCTGCATAACTAATACCTGCATAACTAAACCCTGCATAACTAATACATGCATAACTCTAACCAGTAACCAAACGGCTCCTAAGATTT
Source organism: Solanum appendiculatum (assembly GCA_018342035.1). Taxonomy (NCBI): domain Eukaryota; kingdom Viridiplantae; phylum Streptophyta; class Magnoliopsida; order Solanales; family Solanaceae; genus Solanum; species Solanum appendiculatum. Next base: position 501,181 of record JAGDQO010000503.1, on the reverse strand, counting down.
TCGAAAAGGATCAAATCACAAGTATCTATGGTAAGAGATTGATCTCATAATTCAAACTCGAGTCTCTTAGTTGCATGATAACCGTTTTTATGAATGAGAATTTGATTAGATAAAAATAACTATCTTCTAACCCATATTTAAGTGTTTAACTGAATATAAAGTTTAAAAAGAAAAAAAATTAGGATTAAAAATTTATATGACTATGAATAATTTTATTAAGAGTAAAATGAAATAAAGAAATTAAGGTGAAATAATATATCGATCTATATATATAAATACATTTTGTATAATACTCCTAACCTACGTTTCGAAAAGAAATGAGAAATTCGAATAATTTGTAGTAATGTTCGGAACAAAACATAAAAAGATAATCTTTAAATTGATATATTAAAGTAGATAAGTAATGTTAAAAGAATCCCCCTCCCCCTTAACCTTCTAAAAAGAAGTGTACAAATAAAAATGAAAATTATTTTTAATCTAATGAATCGCATGCAATATGTCATGTAAAATGTGTATATTTATTTGTTTAATTTTATAATAATGTAAGTGTGTATTTGTACATATCTAAAATTGAAGACATACATATCGATTCATGCCAGTTAAAGGCATATTTATTTATTATGCCTTTTATTAGATATTGTTTGTTTTTTTTAGAATTACATTCTTCTACATGGTTTGTTTAAATTTTGCCAAAACTATTATGGAACTAAATCACCATGATTAAACACTAATTTCTTGTTATTTTCAATTGCTTTGCATTAGCAAAATGTGACAATTCACATCCTACATGACGTCCTATGTGTAATATATCACGTAGAACACATGTATTTAGTTGTTCAAGTTTATGCGCCTACTTGTACACTCCCAAAGTTGGAGGAAATAGATGTCAACTGAGGCACATTTATATATTATCAAGAAACATTGCACACCAACGTGATTGATCAAACACATACTATTCGCATTCTGAGATGTTTTGGAACCCGACTAATCTTTATTCGCAATGGAAAGTCCTACTTGGGAGGTCACTCCATTTCCAAGACTCGAACTCATGACCTCTGATTAAGGATCAATGAGAGTACTTACCACCCAGCAACAACCTTTTGGGACGACTTTTCTTAGATATGGTATTGTGATTCATACACATTTTCATGAGTTCATCAAGTTGCAAGCAAACTCAATATATTTGTTACTACTACTCACATATGACTAGCAATCACAGAGCACAAACAACATCCTGTTAGAAGACGAACTAGACAATGGATCAGACCATATCTGAACGTATCCCAACGTTCAAGAAACTGGCTATGTTGAATCAGTATCACAAGTTTTTCCAACTGCGGAATAAGGAGGCATCAGCACTAACGAGTATGATTTCACTTTCATCGTCAAAAAGTTGTATTGAATAGCAAAGAGTTCCTGGTATAACATAAAAGAATGAAGTTGTTAATAGAGTTGAATATCAAGAAACTAGAAACGTGCACGAAAAGAGAAAGATGAACTTTTTGAGAAGGTAAATGGTTTCATTTATAATGGGAAAATTTCCCTTATACAACCAGTATACAACATAAGTAGACATGAAATAAAGATGAATTGAAGCGTCTAAATCATGTTTTGTGTGCAGTTACATGACACAGTGACCTTCGCCCCACCAAGGACTTCATCGACCTCTAACAAACTTAGACTTGCAAAGGAACCATCAGCATTTCCTAATATCATTTGGGAAAGTGTTCATGCCCTTTCTGAATATCAAAATGGAGCGAAACTTTTGCCAATGCTGGATGGATCACCACTTACCACTATTACAATCTGAGAATAAGTCGGGGTTAAGAATGTAAAGGAGCCAATTTTCACAATCGTTCAGCTGTGACGAGTCATTCAGTCACAAGACAGTTGCCGCAGTCCATAGCTAAATAAACTTACCAAGTCTGCAAACGTCGAAGTTGTAGAGCTAAGCTTCATTATCTTGTCCTTAGTGGTCGATGAGACTGGAGCAGGGAAGGGCCTTGATAAATATAAAACCTTACACCTCTATAACATTTTGAACAATTCTACAATTGAGTTACCACTAATTCTCAGCTACAGATTATCTTTTCCATACACTTAATATTTCCATCACTTTTCTGCTTCTTTAGGGAGTTGGGGAAAGGAAGGTCATCAACAACCTATCTACCTTCACAAGGTAGGAGTAAGGTCTGCGTACACCCCACCCCACCCTACCGCACATTGGGTATGTTATTGTTGTTGGAGAAAGGTCGTTCTTTTACATTATTATCCTCCAAATTGTTCACCTTACAACATTCTCAAAGTCCATTCATGACATTTTGTTTCTTGGCAACAACATATGTTGCCTCCCTAAATTCCAAGTTTCGACAGGAGGATAATCAGTTATGACAGAGTTTGTCTATTCATAATACTCATGTAAGAATAAAATGTAAAGGTTTAATGGTCTTACTTTCTCTTGGCTGCAAAATCTTTTGGAAGCCTCCACTCCATCTTCTTCCGTGCCAGTACATATCCTCCACATGTAAATCAGTATTGCCAAAGACGAAACGCGCAAAAGCTCCAAGGTCAATTGGGGCTTTAAGCGGAAACCGCAAATAAAGCATAGACTTTAATAAAGAAAAAATACAAATATATATGTGTAGTCCAAAACTTATAATTATAAGCATGAACAACGAAAATATATGGATAAAGAAATTGAAAAGAAAAATATTGAAATGTCAATTCTTTAGTGTCACTTCTTCAGGATTACACTCATTGGCAAGGAAAAATATGGCTTAAGAGTCTTGATGACGACACTGAAGCGCCCGCTAAGCAAGGCAAAGCGCTCAACATGTTTTACAAGTCGCTTCAATGCTTAAAGCACGCCTTTGACAACACTTACTCATTTGATAATCCATTATACTACTAAAATACTCAAAGAAAATGCAGAGATAGAACAAAAAATGAATATCTCCTATGTGATAATTCACTTATGAATGTAAACATTCTTTGTACAAAAGAAAAGGTAAAGTATTTAGGGTAAGAACAAGCAGATTAAAAGACGGATAAAAATTCGATAATCAGATCCCATGTTCAATAGTGTAAAGATACAATCTTTTCTAATACAGATTACATAATGACTCAACACACTAATCTATGCAGCAGCAACAACAACAACGAATAATACCCAATGTAAGGTTTGACGAGGGTAAAGTGTACGTAGACCATACCCCTAGGACAGTTTCCGATAGACCTTCAGCTCAACAAAAAAACTACACAAAGCTATGCATAACTTAAAAACACATTTGGTTATCATCATCATTCAGCAAATGGATACATTTTAAACAAGGAAAAAAATTCAGAATTAAACGAAAACATAGAGAAAAAAAAGTTCTTTTTTTCAATCATAACCATCAAAAATTAACTAGAAACACAAAGGGATGATGCTATGAAAATCATCAGATGGAGGTGGAAAGTTCAAATCAAACGGCAGAGGATCTTTACAAAACGACGACGTCTGATCATCGCCGCCGCCAATGCAATTATCATCCACCACAGAAGACGACGAATCACAATCACTATGGCATTCTCCCATCGGAATCCGGCGAGGGATTTCAATCCGCGGTTGCATCGGTTTACACAATGCACGCGCATCACTCGATGATTCCACCGTACTACTCATACTACTCGACGCCGGCCTCGATTGTTGAAGATTTTCAAATTGATTCTCCCCATAAAGAGGCAATATTGGGAAATTAGTTTTCGCTTTAGCTCCATGAAAGGTCCTTGCAGCAGTATCATAAGCTCGTGCAGCACCCTCCGCTGTATCAAATGTACCCAGCCATTTCCGAGCTTTTTTCACCGGATCCCTTATCTCAGCAGAAAATCTACCCCATGGCCGTTTACGAACACCCCTAAAACGAGGTGGGTCAATCTCCGATTGTCGTAAAACAACAGATCTTGATCCATTTGTCTCCGGATTTTTCCGACGGGGCATGGCCGGTAGGGTGGGTGGGTGAAAATGGGAGATGGGGTTGGCGGAAATTGTCGCCGGCGGCCACCAAGTTGATCGGAATTGTGTAAATTAATGTTCTTGATGATTATTTTCCATGGAGATGAAGTTGATAAGCACAATTGCGCAATGGAGAAGAAAGGGGATAAGAGTTCATCTATTTGGTTATTTTATTTTTTTTGGGATATGCTTTACTTCTTTTTTTTCGGTGGATAGAGAATTATGAATAGTATCTACCAATCAATCAACAACTTCCAAATTTCCAATCACCAATTATTTGGGTTCAATAAAAATAAACTAGCGGGTTTATGGTTCGGTTTGGATCGGTTAAAATCAAAACTAAATTAGCTTAATTTAAATTCTAAAACCAAACGAAAAAATAAATGTCGGTTTGGTTATTATTGTAGAATTTCTCACGTCTAGGATTAGAGAAATCAATGTTTGTATTGATATGATTAAAATTGTGGAGTGCATGCTCTTTATATAAGGAGAGAATTGTAGAGTCCTAAGTTAGCTATACTTAGAGTCCTACTACAATAAATATTACTATTATAATAATAATGCAATTATAAATAATCTAAACGTAGTCGTAATATAATCCTAGACGTAATATAATCCTAGTCGTAATCTAATCTTAGTCGACTTCAGCTAGTACAAGAATTAGTAGCCTAGTCCTAGTATGACTCTAACTCTAGAGCAGTAAACTCGTCAGTCAGTTTCATTGGACACGTTCCTTTGACATGTTCCAATCATCAATTTCCTTCATCTTCAACAATTGTCGGTTTTGGTTCATTTTATTTTTTTTGGTTTTTCCGATTTGAAAGTAATAAATTTTGTGAGGACATACGTATCACGATAGACAATGATAGATTTGGACTTTAGGGTTTTAATAGTTGGGCTAAAATTCAAGTGTTGGGTTTCAGAAATTGTAAAGTTAAAGATTTAAGTTAATTAGTTTTTTTTTAAAAGTTAATTAAAATTTAACAAAATATTTATATTTTATTTATGAATAATATATAAATAATTATAAATTTTATATATATTATTTCTCGGTTCGATTATTTTTGCGATTTTTTTTTAGTAAAACCAAAATCAAATCAAATAGTATCGATTTTCAAAATTTAAAACCAAATCAAACCAAATATCAATTTTTTAAAATTGATTTGGTTCGGATTGCGGTTCGATTTGATTTTTTAACCATAACCATGAACAACCCTAACCACGGGATATCTGTCACAACCTGCCAGCCACCAACAACAGGTACTAGGTAACTCTGTCCACCAAAGTTAGGACATAGTTAAATTGAATCTTTTCTTTTACCGATATAATCATAAAAAACTATTTTTTCAAGAAATAGACTAGAAAAACTCATGTTAACCTTAAGAATAACAAAGCTCGAACTGAAAATAAAATTTTATGTAAGTTATTATAGATATAACTCAAGAGATGAGATTGGATTCGCATCATCTAAAAATAAAGAAGCTTGGGGGTCTTGATTGACGTAAGTTGGCACTTGTGAGGATGGTCCTACATAGATAAAAGGAATACAAGTCGTACACAAAGTTCTCTAAGTGTGAGGTTTGACTTGACACGATGATGACATTTATGAGTCAACATTGTTGCCTAAGATGGGATGATTGTGATAAATCTAAATATAAGTCTCCTTTGTCTTCGAAGCATTAGTATAATGTCTTTCTTTCCATACTGTCCACCAAATGCATGCAAGGATGTTATACCACCCACTTCTTCTGATTTGTACTTTTTCCTTCAATGCTCCAACACTTTTAACAGGTCACAAGTAATAAGGCAATGCAAAAATAAGTGATTTTGTCATTCTCAAGACACTTAAAACTTCACAAAGGTAACTTTGAGCACAAATTATTGGGGCATTTGTCTTTCAGATTTTTCCCCAGCAATAGCTACCAAGTAACTCTATCCACCAAGGCTAGAACCTATGGGGAAGATCTATGTCGGAACTTGAACCTGAGACCCTCACCATTCTCAACCAATTCGTTGACCACTAGGCCACGCACATGCCTCCAAAACTACTGCTAAAATAAATAAGACTTTCTCTGGTTAACATGCAACCCTGAAACAATTCAAAAACAGTGAGAATCAATCTCAAAATGTCTTAACTGCTTCACTCAGCATCACATGTCACAATCGTATCATCGACATATAAGAGATGAGATATTTCTATTCAACACATTGTTATTACAACAATAATATGCAAATCGTTGAATCAACAATATACATGAACTTCTGGATGAATTGATGTGAATACAATGTCTAATCCACAATGAAACTTCTTGATCTGATAGCAACTTAGACTGATACAATGTATAAGCAATCTGCAAAGACTAGATTTCAGGTATGGTACTCCGACTTCTTCACTGAGAACCCGCCTACTTTCGACAAGAGTTGCCTGTCGTCTTGGTCTATTCATCCTACCTTCGGATAAGTGAAACAATGGGAATAATAAGCTATCCGAGCAAGCATCAAGATATGAAGCCAAACAAGCAAATAAGTTAAACCTGATTTTCTGCTATGTTGCTCAGACTCTCCAAAAATGTTGCCCCACGCTTGTCAGATCCACTAAAAATACACTACTTCTGGAAGATCCAACACGCACCCCTCAACATATTTGAAGAGTTTGAGTAACATAGATTTATTTGGGTTAAAATAGTATATAAATAATATTTTCATCCTTCTAAACAAAAATAAGAACAATAGTATTGGTGTTAACAAATTAAAATACCTTACCCCAAGGCTGTTTCCGAAAGACCCTCGACTCAATTAACTCGTATCAAATTTGTTATTACCAATTTTTAACATGTTAACATCAAAGGGACTTCTAGAGTACAAATTCTATGTTCAAACTGTCAGTTAAATCAGCAATCAAAACTTGTAATAAATTCATTTCTCTACTTGCCTGGTGGACTAAGAAGTTGGAACAGCATTTATTCTCCCGAAATTTCTCTCCATTCGCACTTCTAGAGTGTAATTACCTAAATCCTGCTGCTGCTCCTCTTGGATCTTTTTAGCTGAAAGCACTGCAGATTGGCTTGAATTTTCCAGCTCAATTATTTGCAAAGTCGGAATATCTCCCAGATCGTGAGGGATGCTGTCCAAGTGAAGGCAACTCTTAAGAACTAGATGTTCCAGGACAGGAAAATGATCATTTGAGGCACTCCAGTGCTCTAAATCAAACATCTCGATCTGCAACAGTTTTAAAGAACAGAATCCCTCTTCAACTTGTTCCCACTTTGGTCCTGTGAAGGCATAAGGTTTTAGTTTGAGTACCTCGAGATTTGGCAATCTACAAAGAGATGTCATGCTCTCCCATGGCAAGTAGGTGAATCTCAAAGTCAATTTCTTAAGATTCTCTGGAAGTGCATTGAGATGAAGAGATAATTTTGATACTTGTACAGGTGGTCTCAACCCAACAATCTTTAATGCTTCGAGTTGAGGCAGGAGAGAGAGATTTCCAAGACTATCTGACCACAAGTCTGATATTGTATCACTACAATAAGGCCACAGATTTTCAGTCGTGTAAAGAAAATCACTCCACGGAATCTGGACTGGATAAGTATACTCGACCGTTTCACATATTCCCAATTTCTTCAACTTAGGAGTGCTTGAGAAGACATCTGTTGTACAATCTGCAAGGGTGATGTTGGTAAGTGTTTGTAGGTTATTTAAGACCAAAGAATTGTATCCGTTACGTTCTTCTTTGGTTTGGCTTGGCAAACAGATGCTTGGTTTAATATGGAGATGTCTGAGGTTTGGCATCTTCCAAATCTCTGGAGGCAAAGTTGAGTCTCTTGAATACATATGAAGGATTAAAGTCTGTAAACTCCAAAACTGTGATATAGCTGGAGGGAATTCACTACTAGTGGCCAATGCAAGGTAACGCAAATTAACAAGTTGCATTATCTCACTAGGAAACTGTGGGAAATGTTTGAAAGTGATATCAAGAACTCTAAGCAATTTGAAGTCTATGTATGAAAAGATTGGACTTTGAGAAATATCGAATCCCAAGATGGAACGAGAAAATGAAACAGTAGGATCAGTGGGGTGGAATGAGTAACTTGAGAAGATGGTGCTACAATTGAAACTAACCCGACGCAGAGCTGTTATGCCTTCTGATAGAACATCAAGGGATTGCTTCTTCAAGAAATGTAGAAAGTTTTGTCTTTTAGCTTCTTCTAAGCAAAAGTCTCGCATGATATCATGGAGTTTACATGTTTTGAGTTTTCCATTAGACCGCTTTCCAGCTAAAACCAAACTTCTATCAATAAGATCCTCCAAGCAGTCCTCTGCTATCTCTTCCACGGTCGTAAGCCCTGTTGCATTAAGAAAGCCCTCAGCAACCCACAACCTGATCAGCTTCCACACAGGAATCTCAAAATCTTCAGGAAATGCTCCCATGTACAAGAAGCAGGCCTTTAGATGTTGAGGCAAGTAGTTGTAACTTAGAGCAAGTATGTCTAAACACTGCCCTGGTTCACGATTTACAACAGAACCCACGCTTTCTGCAACAGTGTTCCAGCAATCAGTAGTCTTGCTCATTTTCGAGAGATGCCCTGCAACCACAACAATTGCTAGAGGTAGTCCTTGGCATTTTTCTGCAATACTTTTTCCGATCTCTTCCAATTCAAATGGACATCCTTTTTTCCCGAAAAGTTTCTGACGGAGTAGCTCCCAACCTTCATCATTGTTTAGAAAATTCAGTCGGTGAGGTTGCTGATCTGGATTAGCATAAGTTGCTACATCAATGAGCCTACTCATTAGTATGATACGACTTCCTCTATTATCATCAGGAAACAACCTGCTCACATTGTCCCAAGCATCAGTGCTCCACAGGTCATCGACAACAATAAGAAATTTCTTATATTTTAAACTTTTGTACACTCGATCCGCAGTTACTTGGTTACTTCTTTCATATGTTTCTTTCGAAGAATGAGTCATTAGCTCTTCATACAGTTGATCAGCAGCTTGTTTGTCACTCTCTTGATTGGTTACATTGGTTGGAGGAACAACAGAATAAAAGAGATCAAATAAAATGTCGCTTTCTCTATACTCTTGAGAAACAGTTATCCAAGCACGAACATCAAACCGATTAACAACAGAAGGATCATTATATGCTCTCTTCGCAAGAGTTGTTTTACCAATACCCGCCATTCCGACTATAGTAATGATATCTAGTTCAGAAGGCCTACCTCTGAGCCTATCAATTATTTTCTCCAAGTCTTCCTGGAAACCAACTGGTTTTTGTTGCACATTTGGACTACTAGTCGATACATGCCTAGCCGGTAAAACCTGTTTATGAAACTTCAAAGTGCTAATCTTGTCACCCTTAATTTTCATCACTTCTTGTTTGATGAATTCCATTTCTTCAATTGCTACCTGCAACCTCCTACATAGGACCGAGAAGGCCTTTCTTCGGTAATTTGCATTTTTGGCCAGAAAATATTTTCTTAGCTTCGAGTCAACAATATCTTCAACTTTATATGTTTTCTCTTTGATCTTTCCTTCCAACAATTTCAGCCTTTCATGCCTATGCTTTATCTTCTCATAATCCGTCAAGAACTCTTGCAACGCAATAATTCTTTTGCTTAGTGATAAGATTTGGTCTTTCCTCTGAAGATTATTCAGTAATGGATGATTGCATCGCAGGAACAGCACAAGTGAGCAGATAGCAGAAGCCAAAGCAGCATACGCCATATTTTCTTCCTTAGAAACTACATTAAACAAACTATGATCAAACTAGAAGTCGGAGCAGCTTTGCTTTGGTTTTTATGTAATCGTAATAACAGGTAACACAATCTATATTAATCCTAATTCGGAAACAAAGTAAATAACCAATTAAAATATGCAGAATGGTGTATAAACTCTATACATATTGTCAGTTGTATGAGTTAAAATCCTGACAGTGGAAAGAAGCTCACAAGTAATGGACATCTTAAGCATAATTTGTAACCTCGAAAATAAGATCATTGACCTCCTAGTACAATTGATACCGTAAAAAGTCAGGTATAAGTCAAAACCAAGAAAGCATATAGGTTGCTTATGGTAAGCCAAGAAGCTAGAGTTAAGGAAACTTACTCGCATTCACGAGGGGAAGATCTAGGGAAGAAACTATGGATTCATTGCAGAGGCAGATCCAAAATTTAAAGTTTATGGTTTCTATATAGAAACCTCAAGTTAATATACAATAACAACTGTGTTCACAGACAATGTCTATACTCCATTCATTTCAATTTGTTTGACATGTTTTGACTTGACACGAAGCTTAAGAAAGTAAAGAGACTTGAATTTTGTGGCCTTAAATTAAAGGTATGTCAAATATACTGAAATGTCCTTTAATATTTTGGTCTTAAATATATGTCACGTGGAAAATTGAAATTAAAGAGTTAGAGTTCAGACGAAAGCTACTAGTTCCCTTGAATCATATGTTGTACTCCACATCCACTTTTTGTTCATCCGAGCTCAGTACCTTTGGCTTAGTTAGATTTAGGGGTGGCAAAATCAAACCCAACCCGTTCAATCCGCCCAACCCATTCAAGATTGGACGGGTTATTGACCCGCCCATTCATTAGCTCAACCCATTTGAACCCAACCCATTTCAACCCATTAAAAATTGAGTTGATGTGTAACCTGAATTAGCTCATGAAAAATTTTGTCAAAATATTTTTAAAAAACTTTTTTTTTTAATTTGGCATGTTGTATATGACCATAATAAAGAAAATAATCATTTTATTAGATACTAAAGTAGTTTAAAAGAACAAATAAAACAATTAAGTTTAGTAAAAATTGGGTCGAGTTGGGTCTTGACCCGTAACGTAACCCATTACCTAACCCATTTTGACCCAAGTAAATTTGGGTTGGGTTGGGTCTTGACTCGATTATTGTCTTAACCCATTATGACCCGTCCAAGTTTGATCCAACTCGCCCAATTGCCACCCGTAGTTAGATTCTATACATATACATATTTTTAAAAAAATTGACTTAGTGATCAATGAAGTGGGTTGAGAACTACGAGATCTCAAGTTCAAATTCCAACTTAGATAAAAACACAAAAGTCATTTCTTCATAGTATTCTCGGTCCACAAAGTTACTTGATACATATTACTAGGGGAAGTAACAGATATCCCGTAGAATTAGTACATATGCACGCAAGCTAATCCAAACACCACAGTTATTAAAAAGAACTCTACATAAGTATAAATAACAGGTTTAGACCCCAATTCCGAACCCATAAAGTTCAAATAATGGATTTTCCCCTGCTGCACACCACATGTAGGTAGTAAATAAAGTGAAAATATTAGAAAATTAGTAGCAAGTCTACCTGATAGCAATGGAGCTTTTATGGAACAAGGAGGAGAAATAGCAGCAAGAGTAGACCCTTCAATGCTTCATTTTACAAGTCATGATCAGGCAGAATACATTATGTGACTTTAATTTTGGTAGGTGTATGATTGACTTGACCACAAGCATATATATTTTCATTTAACAAATAATGTATATTTGTTAATTTTATTAAAAAATTATATTAAAAAAATATTTTTTTAATAGGTATATCTTGATCATTTATGTAATAATAAGGGTATATGTGAGCGCTCTTTTAATACTGGATATATCAGCTCTAAATCACAAAGTTAAATGATATATCATGTTTTTTGCCAATATAGAACAATGTCGTTTTTTTTATAAGAGGTTAAAACAAAAAATAATGTCATATAGGTAAAAAAAAGAGTATTTTGTTTTGTTCGAACACAAAATTAACTATGAAATACGATTCTAATCTTGTATAAGATAGCTTTTATTTTCTTGCTTCAAACATCTGGTCTCCGAAATCTACTAGTTTGACTAATTCACGACTTTGCATTCAGAGAAAATTTGTTAGGAAAGGTTTTAGTGCTCCTTATCGAAGTTAATTCTATTTACTAAATTCATTCTAAAAAATCTCCGATTAAAAACGAAAGTAACCTTTACCATTCCCCTACACCTTTTCTTTTTTGGTATTATTAGATAACTTAATGGCATGAGTTTAAGCACTTAGACACCATTGAACATTTCCTTAATTTCCTCAAAAATAGTTACAAATTCCTCCTTTTAAATTCCAAAATTTTCCAACATCTTCAATCACCAAAAAAACAAAGAAAATCAATCAAACTCCCCTCCCAAACAATTTTTTAAATTTTTTTTAAGCAAAAAATGGACAGAACAAGAAGATCGATTCTTGTATTTTCTGTCCTAATATTCTTGGTTTGTTCTTCTATCTTTGTTAAGGCCCAAGAACAAAAGCCCATTGTAAAGATGGCAGGCCCAGATCCAACAAAAGCCCATGTAGAATCAAGGCCCAAACAAGAAGCAGTAGAAATATACCATGAAAATGATGATGCTGGGGTTGATGCTCTTAATAAAGATTTCTATGAGACTCAACAGTTTGGTTCAGAAGTCTTTGTTGTTGGTCATTAATTAAGTGATTCACTGGCGAAATCATTAATTTCGTTAAGAATGTTCGAGATTTAAACATAAATTTATATATAAAAAAAATCTCTAGCAATGTTTTTTCTTTTATGTATACAATATAATTGTCTGATAATGGATGTTCAATTCAGGTATGGCGCAATAAGATCGGTGGCCTAAAGCCAATTTTAATAGGGGGCTTATCTTTTCTGCTTAGTATTTATAAAAGAAAAATTAACTTATAAGTTTAGGTACATAAGTTTATTATAGATAAAAATTGGGCTTCATCCTTCATTTACTAGAAATCTTATGTTCGAGCCTCAGAATAAAAATTTTTAATTGGCCTTGCATGTCATGAAATCGAATTACATCAAAAAAATTCATTGCAAAAAGTTTTATTAAGCTCCTTGAAATAGTTAAACTTTAAAGCAATGCATATAATTTTCTAGATGTAGCTACATATAAGACTTGATTATATATATAATGTCTCTTTTCTTAAAGAGTAATTGATTTGGTAGTCTATGCGAGAACATAATTGAAAGAGCATTTTCATTTTTGATGAGAGTCCGTCCCAATGATTATTGCAGAGGATATAAAATATGAATGGAAAAAAAAGGGTAATCATCCTTCATAGTGTATGTCATGTATTAAAAAAAGAATTTAACAAAAAATAAATCATAAAAATCAAATCAATAAAAAATTAAGTTAATTGATTTGGTTTGATTCCAAAATTTTAAAAAGTAAACTCAAACCAAATTGTGAACATGCCTACATAGATATGTGATTTACTAAAATATCTTTGACGATAATTAAATTAGATAATGGTGAATAACTAAATGACTCAAAGATAAGTTATTTTTGTAATGAAATAGATTTATAGAGTTATGCATTGGAAAGTCTCAATTTTAAAGTACCCACTTTGAACCTGATAATTCTAAATTCATATTTAAAGAGCAAAACGGTCTCTATTAAAGTCAATTCAGAATCATGTAAGAACAATTTAAATAACATAATTTTCTTGTAACAACTAAATTAATTATGTAAGAGTAATTTAAATAACATAATTTTCTTGTAACAACCAAACTCGAGAGCCACTTCAACTTGCATTACGAATGGATAGGTGCATAATGTATTCAAATATTCAATATCATTTCACGCAAAAACGGCTCAATAAAATGGATTACCTAAAGCCAAAATTTAGACAAGAGAGTTATGTGTATTTAATTATATATATATATATATATATATATATATATATATATATATATACACATTCTATTCTCATAAATTTTTAAAAAATATTATAATTGATTATAATGTAATAATTAAATTTCCTTTTTCTATTGGCAGTATAACATTTCTGGTATGTACAAGAATAAACATATATAAATTATTATACGTTACGTAACAACACAAATGTTTAAATCTCTCTTATTGATTATAGTTTTGAAAACTTTTCCAATAGAATCAATTGCTACATAAACCATCAAAATTATTCTAAAACTCTTTACAAATAAAATTAAGACTTCAGTTCATTGAATATGCCAATTGGAGAATCATTTTTTTTTAATTATATAATGTTTCGTAATACTTTTAGTTACAAAAATCAATATTATAGTGATTGGAAAATACTCAAAGTTAAGACAATAATTTTTAAATTTAATTATTTAATAATCTAATTAGTTTGAGGTTGAAATGTTTAATAAAATATCTCAAAGAATTAAAGACAATCTTACAAAGTCAATATTAAAACATGATTGATTCAAATTGAAGTGAATTAGACAAATTAAAAAATAAAAAGTAATTGTAAATTTAATTATCTACAATTTTTAATTATAATTACATCAATAATAAAATTTTAAAAATATGTGCATAATAATTAATAAGAGATTAGTAACAAATTATTAATAAAATTTTTAATACTTACAATAAATACATAACTTTTTTATATACACCACTTTTAACACTTTGTTTGGATGGTTGTTACATATTTATATTGTATTGTGTTCTATTGTATCGTATTATTTTAATGAATACATTGTTTGAATAAATTGTATCGTTCTCCATCATTACATATTGTAATCATCCATAATTTGAATGATAAACCTACACAAAAAAAGAGTAGAATGTGCTGTAAAGCTACTATGAAAAGATAGGATAAAATATGAAATATGATTATTAAATAACAAACAAAGACACAATGAGAAGAAAATATTAAGGTAACAACGCAATTACACCAAATCGATCATTACATAAAATGTGTCTTTTCATTGTTAACTAACGATGAATTTAAACGATACGATACAAGAGAATTTAAGTAATAATCAAAACAAACATTATATTTAAACTAAGTAATAATCAAAACAAACATTATATTTAAACTAACCATACAATACAAATTTTTTTTCACCAACAATACAATACAATGTATATACAAGGAAAGGGACAATTTCAGAATGTGATATACAACATAGGAAAAATGCCCAAATACCACATGCCATAAAGAATGTCTTCATCCTTTATTAGATTTTTCACAAACAAATGCATCAATTTTACATATGGTACAGGTCCTCTAGGCAATGGAGGTTTCAAGAGAAGACTTAGCAAGCCACAATAATCCTGGATCATTCCTTTTGAGGACCAAATAAGCTTCTGTTCTACCAGTGTTGTCGATAATAGCATCTTCACTGAATCCAATCACAGACAGGATCTCCATTGCAGCTGCAACCACAGAGGAGGGCAAAGGTTAATGAGTATTAACAGCTAAGGATGCTCAGCAAGCATGCAAAGAGAAGGAGAAGAAGCACCCAATGATCAAGAAGCATATAAAGTATATAACTTTGACGAGTACGAGTAAATGTGTGATAATTATGTTGATACAATTACATTGTGTTGCATGTTCATGGGATCGCCAAATGCATTTTGAACTTATGCAAATAACATCTATAATGAGTATCACCATGCAAAAACTTCAGCCAAATTCAAATTGATACCTAACCTAACTTGAGCATTGACTAATTTTCCAGAGATCTTTTACCAAAATAATAGGCACATGGAAAGACGATGGCAATTCATGCCCTTAAACATACAATTACGGCTTGAGTGAAAAGATCATGTTTCAGTAATTAACAAAGTGGTAAATTAGTTTTTGCAAAATTGAAAGCACAATTTCACAAAGTGTGATTTACAAGTGCCAGCTAATAAACAGTAGAAGAGCTTTATTTAAGACACAGATGTATCGATTCAAGGAAGGTGGACAAAGGGAATCTCAAATGCAGAGAAAATTTAACTATGTTGGATAGCATTTAACCCTCTTTTATGTTACGGATTTCATTGTTCAAAAAATCATTCGCAGAGAAGAGAGTTTCTTTTACGAATTTTTGAGTAGAATACGATCGTAACGTGTATAAGAAAATAAAGTTTCTATGTCTTAAACACATGTGGAGATATCTATAATATCCGTCTTTCTTCTCTTTTATTGTTTTATTGTCGTTCTATGTTCTATTCGGGGCAACGCAAGTCGTGCTCTACGAAAACAGAATTCAAATTGAAGTATGATACTTTTCTGATATCTGATAATTATGTATAGGGAACATATATCCCTCCGAAGGCGACACAAAAGTAGGGGATGGGGAAAGAGAACTGTTTGGGAAGGAATTTCGCATAAAGGAAATAAATTGCAATAGATCGAGTAGAAGAACATGTACCTGAATAATTCACCACAACACAAAAATAGGGGATGGGGAAACAGAACTGTTTGGGAAGGAATTTCGCATAAAGGAAATAAATTGCAATAGATCGAGTAGAAGAACATGTACCTGAATAATTCACCACATCCCTCTGAATTAGAGGATTAGCCTGCAACAACCACCAATCAATTGTGATGACAAAATTAAGATGAAATCTAGACAAAACTAAATCACCTAAGACCATCATAATAAATTGCACACCTTCCGCAGCTTTCTGAATTTCACTTCATCTGGGTGTTCAATTGCATTCCTACAAACAGTTGCATTGCCAACTTAAATCCAAAGCTCATGAATGACAAAAAAAATCCAAATCTAAATGGCAGATTCACGTTTGACATACCTTATGATTTTTAATATAGTTTGCACTACCCTAGAGACCTCCAAGGGAGTAGCTTGAGATCCCAACACACCTATTGCTTTCTGCAGTCGACTGCAAATGAGGGCAACAGGATCTTGTATCCTCTGCAACTCCTGGTCATCTGGATCAGGCTCATCAATCACTATACTAGAGACTCCATCTGGTATTATATCCTTATCATTAGTACATGGCTCTACCGGCTTAATTCCTTCAGGAAAATCATCTTGATTGGTGTGTGTAAAACATCCTCTCTCTTCATCATTTACATGGTGCCCCAATGAAACATGGCTATTTTGACCATCTGTTACTTTCTTTTCGATCCCCATAGTGCACTTATCAGGATCAGGTTCCAAAGAAGTAGGAGTTGCTGTATTGTGTTTTTCTGCAGTGCAATCATCCGGGTCAGGTTCTTCACTTAATTTAGCTTCCAAAGGAGGTGGAAGGCTTCTCATCTTATGATCATCAGAATCAAGTTTTATATGAGGCTCATGTTTCATGGGAGAGCCAGTCCCGCAATCGTCAGGATCAGGTTCAGATTTTCTTTGATCATCAGATGGGACATCAACACTAACTACTTTCACATCATTCAGTTGCTTTTCCACTAGAGCATCTACATGATTGGATTGCAGTGAGTCACCAGCATTAGATGCCTGATGCATTTGAATTGCTTCTGAGGGGTTGGTGGATGCCTGTGCTAAACGGCTGTAGGCAGCAACCACTGAAGATGCTCGAGCATTGGAAACTGAAGTTTGTCCTCCAAGCTTATGTGATGACCCAATTAGATTATCATTGTCCTCATCGTCTTCATAGTGTTGCAAATTGTGACCACTCAAGGTATGGCCGCTTGATTTAGTCCAGTCCAACATAGCAGCTTCTTCAGTAAGCTGCAAGAGAGATCTACTCTTAATAACTTCTGCACATTTAACAAGAATATTGCAGAGATAAACACGACTAATCGAGTTTAGGGGCTCAAAAAGGACCGTCCCAGTCTTTTGATTAAACATTTGTTGAACACCTTGCCACCTTAAGGAAGCAAAGAATGGAAAAAGAGACTATAACCTTTTACCTGCTTAAGCAGAGCATAGAAGTTCACATCATGTTCAGAATGTACCATGTGTGACTGAAAATGGAAATAATACAAGTTAGAGGCACATCAGAATTCAATCATTCGTCATGAAACTCAAAGCACGAACTTAGATTTTCAAATATTTTTAAATTGGACAACAAAGAGTGAGACAGGACCACCCACAAGTTCATGCAAGAGAGTCTTCTTGATGCTATCATACTTCCTGAAACCCTTGAGGTCATCTGTACGAAGACGTAGTGATATCTCCTCTCCATGATTCTGAATATGAATAATTTTAAATGGAAGAAGAAAAAAATATCATCACAGAAAATCAAAAGGTAACAGCAAAAGTCAAGGAACTAAGATGATGAAGCATGAAATTCATGGGTTCGATATTAAGAACATGATTCTGTTCTGTATCTACTCCTTTGGGGAGAAAGAAAGGGATTGCTCACCTTATTGAAGCCAAGAATGCATGCAGGACTAACTCCAACATAGCCTTCTGGTGCCATCTCTGTCATGATACCAACACGCCAGCGATGCTTCAAGAAGTCCAATGAATGATAGTTTACCACAACTGATAGCACACATCAACAAAGTAATCCATATGTAATTAAGCTGAGATATGAAAATCTTGTTAGGCTTACCTTATTCATGATTGCAACAATTCCTGGATCAGTAGCAAGCTTGTGCATTAGTTTTAAAGCTTTATAAGCAGGAGGATTCAACTGAAACCAAGTGAAGACTACATAAATTGGTTGTCAAATAAACCTTCCCAGGGCCTCCGACCCCAAAAGATGGGATATGTCAATATATTTTTGCAAGTAATCCACATAGGTTAAAAACACAATTTTACTCATTCGTCTGACTGCATTTTTAAGCTTTAACTGTAGAGAATGATAGTGGTTACATTTTCCCAGAGTTGGCTTTACCTCTATACCAGGAAGGTGAAGTGTCCGAAAATCACAAAAGACATAAGGCCCTTGTGGAAGTTTTAGTGAACTTTGAAGCCCATTTGAGATTCTTTGTCTCAATCTCTTTTCCTCTTCATCAAAACCCACAATCCTGAGGTCTGCCTTTGCACTCTGTAAAATGTCATCTACTTCATCTTTGGGCACTCCCAACATCCTAATAGACTTCCCCTGAAACAGAAAACCATCAGCCGATTCCCATCTATGCCAAAAAGAATTGTCTGGAAGGTTCAGCTTAATGAGTCATAGCCAAGTATGCTAAACAAGTTATTTAGACTATTCAATGATTGGAAATGCATGAATACCTAATACGATATGTGAAAGAGTTAAAATTTTTAAAAATTCACTCCAACATTTGATTATGTCCTTAAAATTCATTTATCTTGGCACACAGCTGAACAAGATTATATAGCATGATAAAATTTTAATAGAATTGGTGTATGAAATAACTGCCGCCTCACACACGAAACCTTTCAAAAAAATATATAGACACTTAGAACCATGACTTTATTCTGGTAATATTTCATAAAGAACTATGCACTCATATTGACACAAATGCAATTAGGAATATAAACAAAAACATGTAGACAATATGTAGAATCACTATTCAGCTGTATAATGCATTCCATTTTGTACAAAAAGATTTATATTAAACAAGGAAACACTGATCACAAAAGAGGAACCAATTTCAAGAACTTTGCTTATCCTTTGACTACAGCTTTACCAAAGAAGTAAATAAAAGATGTATTTCAGAATGCAAGTGCACTCAAAACCTTGAAAGCTGCTAAAATGTAATTTTCGCGATGTGCCTTCGGCAACACTAACTTAGGGCTACAGCTCCTTCTAGTCAGATTCTGAAGGCGAATCCTAATTCCAAGAGTGGGAAAGATCACATGATTTTTTTGATATTTATCAAGCTAACTCCCTAAAAATAAAGTGTCATGTTGAGATGTTTTAGCAGAACAAATAACAATAGTGTATAAAAACAAAAGGACAAACAAATCTGTCAAAGCAAAGAGCTTAAGAATAAAATTTCAAAAACCCTGTTCAGAATTCAAGCAGATAGCAAGTCCAACAGCTATTTAATATAATTCACGAACTAGAGCAAGAACTAATAAAAAAAACCTCATGAATGGATGCTGCCTCCAATTTTAGGTAGGAATGCTCTTCAGAGAAAGGATACAGAAGTCTTGAACTTTTATTAGTAGGCACAATGAGGCGCATTGTATCATCTCTGACATTGGTGAGATTCAACAATTCATCCCCCAGTGATTTGAGAGTAGCAGTTGGATCCATCTCCAGAATGAACTTCTTTCCTCTCCATATAACAGATAATTGACATGTCTCCTGCTGCTGCATGGATTTCTTTATCTAATAATAGCATACAAGTAAGCCATCATCAAACACACAATTTTTAGCTAGTCTTAAACAAGAGAACCAGAAGTATCAACCAATTAGTTTTTCTTTTGAACTATTTTCTCTTTTGATGAATTGCACACTGAGCCACAAATAGTAATTAGAAGTATCTGGAATCCTATCTACAGAAGCTTGATGAAGGCTGCAGTTTTTTGGCATGTAAACTAAAATCTAGTCAGCTAAGGATAATCGTGAGGAATGAAAGTAAGTTCAACCAAATGCATTTCTAGTAACCTCTGCACTAATGCTTCGGAACACCAGAATCCAGCTTCCATGCTGAACCTTAGTTCAAGTCACCCTCTGAACTTTTTTTTTGGATAAGTAAAGGTTTTTATTGAACTTGTACCAAGCTGGTACATAAGGAAATACAATACAAAACTACAAACTCCCACCAGTCATACTACATGTTTCCCCTAAAAGGTAAAGAAAATCCAAATACCGATCCATCCTACGTATAGTACTGCTATAACAGCTTCTGAATTTTCCAGTTAGGAAAAATTGAAAATCAACTGCTCAATGGGAACAAGAGCATCCCTATCGATATGGTCAAGTGAAAATTCAGTTTTCTCCTTCAATGAGTGAAAATTCAATTTTCTCCATCAAGAAATTTCAAAACATATTTCTCCTATTCCAGATGTAAAAAAAATTGTAAGATAGTGTTGCGTTGAGGTTGAGATTCGGATTACCTCTAAAATTACAGAACCCCTAATTTGGTTTAGGAGAGAACTATTAAGAGGATTCACATAGCCGACACCAACCAGATATGAGGTCGAAGCATAGCTGATTGATAGATTTTTCCAATCTCCAGAGAACATGGGTACACTATTCATGTAAATTGGCACTACAAAGAAATCAGTTTTATCCCTCCCTTAATCAATCTGTAATGCTTCAATTTAATTTTTGTCTTGTTAAACAAGCTATCTCTTTCAAACATCCACACACGACTATTCTATTGCCAATCCCAGTAGCAAGGATCCAAAAAACTGAATCACTTTTTTGGCAGCAACTATCTCTACTCTAGGAATTAGCCGACTGTTCTGGATATTCCTCCTTTAAGCTAAAATACCAAAAATTAAACTGAAAAAACACCTAATAGCTAACAGTGTAGTAGTTATCAATCATTATTAACTACAGCTCAACCTCAAAACTAGTACTAGTTGATACTTAAATCGACTCTATGATTCATCGGTACCCATTCCACTTTACTTTCAGTATACATAAGTATTATTCATCAAAATTTAATTTTTTTCATATTCCTCATCAAACTAACACAATTCTCATCTTTTATCAAGCTTGAACCAATTTTCATTTTTCAAAAAAACTGTATTTGGTCTAGCTTGCACACCTCGACTACTCTATCTCTATCCACAAAGCTTAAACAGATGAAAAACAAATCATCAAATATTTTTGACTATATACTGAAATTTGAACCCGACATCTTATGATTCTCCGGCTACTTCATTTGACCAGTGGCGTGGCTCAATTAAAGCAGATAACTAAGTATTTTGCATCCAAATAAGAAGGAATCAATCGGAATAAACCTCTAAAGTCCGAAACATAGAACAGATTTGTTCCTAAAAATTACTAACTTCAAATTTACATAAAAAATTGAGAAAATTCTTACCTTTTTTGAGATTATGATCGGTGATCTATGAGAATAATTGATTGCAAAATTCGCAAAAAAGGGAAATTTTTTTCAAAATTGGGGAAAAAAATGAACGGAAGAATGCGAAGAACAAGGGAGCGGTACAATTTAGAAATTTATGCTGGATGGATTTTAACGTGAGCGGTGGGTGTTCGTTTTGGTACGTAAGTGATGGCGTAAATTCACGCGCGAAAGATCTAGAAGTTACGGCTTTACCATTTGGGTGAGTGAATAATGGCACTCGACTATTCGGGCTAGGTCAAGGCGGAAGCTGCGGGTTCGAGCCCCGTCAATTTTGACAGATTCAATAAATATATCAATATGTCTTTATTTTTTGTGAAAGAGAGATAAGGGAGCATAATTTTATTTTTAACTGGGATCTTCTTTTCTTTTTTATTTTGCATTTTTCATCGACTTGGTATGGAGGGAGCGTTTTACTTCTCAAATTCAATCTTTTAGGCGTGAATCACACTGAATGAAAAGAAAAGGATTAATGGGAGACCACCAAAGGTTGTGAAGGAGTGTGGAGTTGTAAGTTATGTTGCTTGAACACTTTAAAAATGTTAACAAACAAATATTTGATTTTTTTTTTCATGTGTTTATTTATCATTTAAATTTTAAATTATTTTAGTAAAAAATATAATTTTGCCGCTCGGAGTAGACAAGTTTCTTTCACAAGCAACTTGATAAGTTGTGTTTAAAAAATAATTATTGCATAAGGGTAAGAGATTTAGAAATGAAAGAAGAGATTACAAGATCAAAAAATTGAATGCTCATTAATAAAGTGACTGTTCAAATAATCAACTAAATAAATTACTATAATTGCTCACTTGATATGTTGCAGCTTTTTGAATTTTACAAATCAAGTTACATTAACATTTTGGATTTAGGACAAAAATCACGGGATAATTATGAACTAGACTTTAAAATTGGTAAGATAAATTTTAAAAATATGTTCAGAAAAAACGTTATGCCTACTTATATACATTCAAAATTGAAAAGCATAAGTATTACCTTAAATCAAACTAAAAAACACGTTTATATATTATAGAGATCCAAAGGTTTGTATCTATATCCACCTAGTAATAGTAATGATCTATGGGATATCCCTTTCAAAAATCCACAATTATTACTGCTACCGGTATCTATAAATATCAACCTATAGCAATCACTTTCACCCCCAAATTTAGCCTAAAAATTGCGATGCTTCACTCACAAACACACTGGACAAAATCCAGAAAAACCCAGTTTAAATCTTGAATTTTGCTCATCTGGGTAGTTGTTAATTCTGTGATTTGATCAAGTTATGAGGAAGAGGGAGAGGGAAAACCCATGTGGTGTTTGTGGGCATTATCACAAATACGAAGAAGGTGAGGTTTGTGGGATCTGTGGACATCGAATGCCTGATGTATCTGAAAAGGGTTCTTCTATTCAAGTCAGTGCGTTTCCTTCTGAGATCTTGCCGGAGTTTCTTTTTCTAGGGAGTTATGATAATGCTTCTGGTGCTGAGCTTCTCAAAACTGTTGGAATTTCTCGGATTCTCAATGTTTGTAACCTTTTTCCCCTGATTTTATCTGTTTGTTCTTACTCACTTCGTTTCAATTTGTTTGACATGTTTTGATTTGGCATGGAGTTGATTGAGTTGCTTTTTGAGTGAAATGGAACTAAAATAGAGCTGAATGAAGAAGGTTCATGTAAAAAATACTAAGTAGTTTGTGGTTTGAGTGGATATGGAGCTAGGATTTTGAGTTTATGGGTAGTGGATTCTTAAAAAAATGGAGCTTTCAGGTTGTAGACAAATTTTATTCTTAAATCAAATGATCTTTTAAGTACACATACAACTTTACGAGGGTTTTTCCTCCCACCTTTGCTCCCTTGGTGAATTGAACTCACAACTTTAAAGTTGGAAGTGAGGAGTGCTTATCATCCGAGCAACTCCCTCTCGTCACAAGGATTTAAGTATGCTCTGTTGCATGTCAAAGTATGGTTTTTTGGTCCATAACTTTTTTTTTCTTAAAAATTGGGGGTAAGGGAAGGAGAAATGGGGAAGGGGATTACAAGGTGGGGAATCGAACCTCACCAATAAGGTGAAAGTTTAGGTAGCAACCAACCGAGATACTAAGATTCCCCTTTTGGTCCAGAACTAATGAAACAAAAGGTACATACAACCTAAATCGATTAACATGTAGTTCAAAGGTTTCTATCTATATCCATCGAGTAATACCTGATGGTTACCTCTCCAAAATCCACAATTATTACTTCTACCAGTATCTAGCAACCTATAGAAGTCAATTTCAACCCTTCGGGGTGACCAATGGTTTGGGCTTGGGACTTCCATGTTGGAGGTCTCAAGTTCGAAACCCCTTGCCAGAAAAAGCAAGGGGTTTGCCTTCTGGGTCGAGCTCATCGCACCGGGCTTGCCTAGTGCGGGTTGCCTCTCCTGTGTGGTTTGTGAGCTATTGCATACCAAAAAGGATTTTACCCTGTGCGGTGACCCAAAGGGTAATGTCAATGCAAATGTACCCTAATCTTAAATGAAGTACCAACTAGTTTTTAGTGTCAATAAAATTTGTTCCTGATCTACTTCATTCAGTTATCAGATACAGTTACCTATTGAAGAAAATACTAAAATAACCCCAACATCGTGGTTGGAGGGCCCTTATCACTAGGCAGTCTCTCCCTTGTCATTATTGATTGGGGATGTTGATTATCTATCAAGCATTACTAGTTAAAAAAGGAGATGGTGACATTTGTAGTTCCATCTTCTTCTTTTTTTACATATAATGGGGGTTCCGGGTCAACTTGTGCGTACCTCGATTATTCAACCGCATACCTGCATTCTCCCACCAGTCAAAATACCGGGTAATTGTACCCACTAAGGCTTAGCATATAAGAAGGAACCAATTAGCTTTTTCCCCTCTTCCGAATCCAAACCCTGTTCACACCCTGGGTACAAAGTTCATAAACCTTTAGGGGAAACTTAGCAGTGGACTAATTGTATCCTATAACAAGCAGGACCTAATCAGGATTGTTTATATTCTCAACTGAGCTGAACTATGATCCATTAGTTATACAATGCAATACATTGTTCTCTAAGATTATATCCTTAGATGTAACTGAAAGATGTATAATTATAAGAAGATATTTACAATCTAGAACAAACTGAAATCTAGTTCTTCTCTTGGTATTCTAATGTTCACTTGTAGTTGATCTTAAAGTTTGTTCAAAATGGATGAAATGGTAGAGAGACAATTATGTAGAATGTCGATAGTAACTGACCTAAAATGGGCTTTCTGCTGCCAAATTCTTGTCATTCTTCAGGATAAACCCGAGTGATTAGGGGATGCCGGGATGGGTTTCAAATATTTAGCTAAATGATACTCTAGTCTCTGCTTTTGTGTAAAGCATGTATAGTGGGAGGCTGGGGGCTTTGCCCCTATAAATTGATATAATCTTTACCTTGTCAAAAAAATTCTTTTAGATAAATGATACTGTATAAGATGAAAGGAACAAAGAATAGTAACACAAGAAGAAGTAACACGGTAGAAGGATAGAGCTATGTAATAAGAGCATTTAAGTTGTTTGCAAGATAAGTGAGAGTGGTCTCAGTAACAACATTCATTTCTTTTCTTTCTATATCCATTTGTATGGTATTTTGCCTCCTTCGTATGGACTTGGATAAACAAACTACATATATGTACTTTTGGCTCCATATAACCATAGTGGACACGACATATTTTTCTGCTGGATCATATTGGATGTTTTTTTTTCTTTCTGGTACTTCAGAAATTATTGAATGACACTTTTGTGTGTTCTTTGTGGCCCATGTTCTTGATTGTTGATACTGGGTATTCACTTTTGTTTTTTTTCTATGTGCAGACAGTACCTGCTTGTCAGAATCTTTATAAAAATTCCTTTACTTATCACTGCCTTCAAGATGAGCAAAATTTGGCTTTTGATGACGCTATCCAATTTTTAGGTGAGTAACATTCTCTTTACTTTGTTTAACCTAATACCTCTAAGCTTGATTAGGAGATCTGTGGAACCTTTCTCTTTGCATAGTTCTTTAGTATGGTCAACTATTTTCTGCTACAATGCTTTAAAGGTACCTAGTTGATTGAAATCGTATGAGGATTGAATATGTGAATAAACTAATAAACTACAAAACAACTATCCGTCAATACCAAGCAAGTGGGGGTCAGTTTTATGTTTTCATCCACTACTTTGCCTCTTTCTTTCACCTTCCATCTGCCTCTGAATGTACAAATTGTTGAAGATATTATTGAGTAATTAAAAGTATTTTCTCTCTAACAGCTTAGGCTA
The DNA here is from genome assembly GCA_018342035.1 of Solanum appendiculatum. NCBI lineage: Eukaryota > Viridiplantae > Streptophyta > Magnoliopsida > Solanales > Solanaceae > Solanum > Solanum appendiculatum. Next base: position 475,184 of record JAGDQO010000503.1, on the reverse strand, counting down.
TTACATGAGATAGTCGCACAACTTAAACGTGGTATCAGAGCAGGCAAAGGTATTGAGTTCGAGTCTCACCACCACCCATTTATAAAAAATAATTTCTATGTGTTTGTCCCCATGAAAAAAAGAATTAAGCCCTCATGCAAGGAGGCGTGTTGAAAACATAATTTAGTAATTAAACGTGTGCTCTCTAACAACTTAAGCTTTTAGATTAGTTTGCCGCACAACTTTATCACAAATACTGTAGCGAGTTAAAACATGTATACATATACTAGGTGTAGTTACCTGGACTCTTGTCATTCTTTATTTGGAGATTCAATGGTAGCTTTCTTTAGTTGAATGTTGAGCCATCTAGTAGTTGATTGTTACAGATTTGTTTCCCACAGGTTCACCTGGAAAGACATTTTTTTAAAAAAAAAAGACATAATAGTAAGTTTTACTTTAAAAACATGTATACTTTACGGTGGCTCCATCACTTCCCCTTCACCTCTAAAACCCAAACAAAAGAAGGAAAAAAGCAAAGGAAAGAAATTTAAAGCTAAGTGAAAAATGGAACTTGATGAAAGCCTGGCTCATGTGTTAATGTAACACCAAGTTCTGTAAAACAAGCATGAATTCTTCCATCACTTCCATAAAGATATGGATACCTCTCTATACATGAATCAAAAACTCTAGCCAAAATTTTAGCCAATGGATAACTTATAGCAAAACCAGCACCACCAAAAGCCATTTCAAATGAAAAAAACTTGTTCTGTATACAACTCTCTGAATTTGACCCAATGTAATACCAAAGCCCATTGTCATATTTAGACAATGTCTTGACCAAATTTTCTTGGAAAAAAATTGTGTCATCATCTCCAAAAACAAACCACTGGACATCTGAATGGTTAAGATTAAGCGCGACGTCTCTAACACCACACGTGCCACTCTAATTGCTGATGGACTCCCACCTTTATTTGTATATGGGAATCTTGAAATATCCTCTGAAATGTAAATTGGAGGAAGAGAAATTGAATCATTTATAGTTGTATTGATACATGTCAGCATTTCATATCTTTCAACTCAACGCTCCGTTTACATGTCTCTAGCTGTTGCGAAGGAAAGCCATTACTAAAGAAGATACCATCGGGCATCGACATTGACTGCTACAGTTGAAAATCATGCTTATGACCTCAAGCTTGTTCTCAGTGATCTTTCATGTTTTGTGGGAGGCATTATGCTGGCTAATCTTAGAATATTTCTTTTGTGCAGAACAATGTGAAAAGGATAGGGCACGTGTTCTTGTGCACTGCATGTTTGGTAAAAACAGGTAGGAGTTGATTATCAATTTTGCACCTAAACCTTTTTACAGTTTCCCTTAATTATTCTTTCTTTCACGTTTGTGCTTTATCCTGTTCTCCTCCATTCTCTTTGTTCTTCCACAAGCAATTTTCCCCAATTAAGGTGTAAATGTGAATCGTGTGCTCTTTTCTTCAGCTTCGTTTCAGGAACTTGGTAACATTTAGTGCTACTACATGATATTTTCTGGACTGCCTTTCAACTGATTGTACTTGCAGAAACCACCATTTTGGTCTACGTAAGGTTTTTATATGTAGAACTCATAGACGTGCTTTTTTGATAGGTCGGCAGCAATTGTAATTGCTTATTTGATGAAAAGTAAAGGGTGGAACCTTGCACTGAGCCTTCAGTGGGCGAAAGAGCGAAGACCTTCTGTTGACCTAACTCAAGGTCACACTGCAATCTTTATAAGGATTTCTTCTTCTACTTTTCAGTTGAAAAGCTATAATATTAAGCTTGTAATTCTACACTTCAGAGAACTGCAAATATTTGAGATGACCAACCCTGGTATGCGTATAGTTGAAGAGGTCGGGTAGTTAATCTTGATTTTGGATACTACTATCATATAAAAAAATAGGGATGGAAAAAAACTGCACAACATTGCTGCATCGTTGGCGGAATAAACTGTGACCAAGCTAATAGAGATCACTCATTCTGAGTACAAGCATAGTGACTTCTAGAATTAAAAGCTCAGAGCCCGTTAACCTTTGTGTGAGTGAGTTGCAAGTTTGGCCTTTTGTATTAAATGTTTCAATCTTCCTTTTTTCCTTTAATTTCAGTTAGATTTTTAGTTATCTTGATTACCAAAACTCTGCTAACATTGAGTCACACAACTTGTCTCTCTTCACTTGGGTTGTGGCTGCTCTGTGAAACTGATCTTAATAAAAAAGTTTTACTCGTAGCTTTGCGTCTGTCTGAGACTCCTTTTTGTTTATATTTGCAGAGGTCTACCATCAGCTACAGGAGTACGAGCAGAAGATTTTTGTGTCACTTCAGAACCAGCCCAGCCCCATCATGCCAGCCTTCTCTTCTCCCGTGACATCCTTCAACTTTGGCTTCCCAAAGGCCAGTGATCCGATTCCTGCTCCAGCCTTCACCAATTCTAGTGCTCCTTCACTCTTCTCCTGTCCTGCTTTTGAAGTTCCTCCACAGGGATTCACTTTTGGAGCTGCTCATAATCAACATGCCGCCTCTAAAAGCCCTTTGAATGCTAATCAAAATCCAAATGGTAGCGACATTGCCATGGACGGTTCATGATACTATGACGCCTTTAGCCTAGTGAAAAATCATCAACTTCAACAAGTATTTAAGAAAGTTATGCCAGTCGCTGATGCCAATCTACCATGTCTTTCAGAAGGTTGGATGTGAAGTGGGAGAAAATGCTTATAAAATCACTAGTTGTAGAGTTTGACACGCTCATATCTTACGATGCCATCAAAATGGATTCGTTGTTCAGGAAATCCAAGTATCTATTGCCTAATCTATATGTGATACTAAAGACTGTTTTCACTTGATCTCTTACAAACTTGATCTTGTGTAGCAACTGACTGTTATATTATGGGAAAGGTGGGTGAGAGTTTTTGACAAGAAATGGTTTTCGTTTATATCCGAGTTAAGCAGTTGCCTTGCATGTTTGTGTTCATCTATAGTTAACATTGTGAATGCTAATGACCATTGATGGTGGCATTCCAAAAACCAAACTTTCTTTAGTTGAATCCCCCAGGCTAAGTTTACATTGAAGGACTTTGGCTCCCAACTTTTGCTCTTTAATTGTGACAGGAAGAGAATGAAGATATGATATTAAGGGTGTAGCCCAGTTAAGAAGGTTGAAAACTATGAGATTTTAAGTTCAAATCCTAGCGAAAGTAAAAACACTTGGTGGTTTTTTCTCATCTATCCATACTTTTGACATATAGAGTTACCCAGAACTTGTGTTGGTGGTAAATAGTAGTATCTCATAGAATCAATCAAGGTGCATGCAAGGTGACTCAGATGCTATGCACGATAAAAAGAAGCTAATGTTGTGACACTTAAGGTTCCATGAAGATCTTCAATAGATAGAAGGGCATTAGAGATTCATGCATGACTAATTGAGGTGCACCCAAGGTGACTCGGACACCATGATTAACAAAATGAAGCTAAGGCATAATCAAGACTTAAAACTTTATGAATTTATCTTTTTGATTTGTACTTCTTTAGTAAAATTTAACACACATGTAGGATCTGAGCTAAAAATTATTGAGTTCAGATGAACTTGTAGCATATACATTATATCTTCTTCTTCAAAAGTTGGAAAAGATCTTCTCCAGGTTGCTAATAAGAATATGGTAGGGTATAATGGCATCTATGTTTACAATCACATAGTAGGCAACTACAAAAAAGTATTTGCTTTATTGAGGACCCATATTTTCTCAAAGGGAAATTCTACCATTCAGTATGGAGTATGCATAGGATGAATATCAACAAGAAAAAGCACAAATTAGGAGAACCACACACACGCCATTCATCCACAAAATATCAAAAGAACTTTTCAAGTTTCAACACTAATGAAACAACCAAGTGGTACTACAACTATCGCGAGTTGTGGTGGGATGAATAAGATTCTTTACCTGACCTCTTAATCAGAAATTTCGAGTTCGAGCTGTGGGAATAAAACTAGTGTTCCTTTAATGGGCCTTATGAAGCACACATCCGGATTAATCAGGATCCAAAAACTAATCTAGAATGAATCATCACCTGCATGATAGATCATGAATAAGAATTTTTGAATGCAAAAAAAGAGTCCTCGTCATCATAACAAGGATCGATTCCTTTAGTTGCCTGACATCAGGTGGGAAATTTAAAAAAAAATGATACTACGAGAATTGGTGTTTGAACCACACATGATATTCCTCTTTATCATGATTAATATTTCCCTTTAGAATAATTTAGAGTAAATTTTAGGTTTAGCAAACATAAAAATCATATTTGTATGCTATAGCTATAGTTTGCATAATTGCGCTCCATAGCAAACTATAGTTTGCTATGGAGCATCAGATTTGTAAAAATTCGCAGGCGACATCATTTGATTTGTATAAAAATCGCAGCGATTTGTATAAAAAAGCCTATGCTTTCATGTGTTGCAGATTTTGCATGGTTTAGGTATTTATAGTATGTTATTATATTTATAAGGTGTAAATATACTAATCATTACATCATAGTATAAATGATTATCATAAGATAATACTAAGTACTTAATATGTTAGTTTCAAAAAGTATTTTTGAGGAGTAGCAATTTATATTTGATTAATCAATTTGAAAAACACTTTTATCAATATTACAAAACACAACAATTTGTTTTCGACCAAAGTCCCAAAAGTGCTTTTTGGGAAAATTACTTTCGGCTTACGAAAAACAACTTCTACTACCACTACTACTAAAAACAGAGGCAAATCCTAGATTTTTAGCTTATGGATTCTGAATCACAATCTTTTTTGCTTAGTTCTAGATAGATTATTCTACATATTAAATACTTTTTTTTAAGGCAAACACAAAAACTTGGTCAGAGCTACTGAATTCTACCGAACCTTTAATTATAATTGTGGCTCCATCCATCCGTACTTCAAAACCACTTGCCTTTTTTTTCTTTCTAAAAACATATTCAAACATCATAACCTTTTAAAATAAACATTTTTTGACTTCACAAAATCTTTGCCAGACAGACTATTAGTCATGGATTGGATAATCTACAATGATTAGCTGGTTATAAATTAGTTTAATTTTCATATCATATAATTAGAAGATTCACATAAATGCTCAGCACGTTCAATACAACATATCCCTTCATTTCTTTTCCTTTTCTTCCTTTTGGTATTATCTCATATAATTTATTAACGGGGCGGTTCGACAATAAATTACACTATATATATATTGTATTTTTCATTTTTTTTTATGTATATATATAGATTTTGTATCTCTTGAACATAAGATTAAACGTTGACTTAGTGGGTAAAACTTCCAAATTCAAATCCCAAACGCTTCATTTTTATTTTTTCAAACCCCTTAATCAAAATTCTGAATCCGTCGCTCACACGATACGTGTATAGATGTGAGTGGCTAATACCTTAGTGTTGGTCACGTTTGTACATTGTAAAATTTAAAAAATGTTAGGCTGAGAGGAATAGAAGGAGTCCCTCTCATTCTTCACAACACAAAGTGAACTCCAATAACCAAAATCAATTCAGAGAGAAAAAAAAAAGAAAAAAATTTTCCAACTAATTTTTTCAACTAACTTTTCTCTCTCTCTCCCTTCAACCAAGAACTTCTCATCAATCTTGAATCCAAAAAAAAAAAAAAATTAAAAAAATTACATTTTTATAGTCTTTTTTTTCAAGATTTCAAGAAGTTAACCATCCTAGTGCCACCAAATCTTGTGTTTTGTTCTGTTTATTGATCATAATCGCGTTTTTCTAGTCGCGAATGTGATCATTTTGTTGTTTGAATCAAGAAAACCTCGCGTTGAATCGAAGTTTTGAAAAAAAGAGAAGGTAAATAATGCCAAGCAAGTTAAAGAAGGCAATTGGTGCAGTAAAAGATCAAACAAGCATTAGTCTTGCAAAAGTTTCAAGCAATACTTCTTCAACTCTTGAAGTTGCTGTCTTAAAAGCCACAACACATGATGATGTACCTATCGATGATCGATACATTGAAGAAGTCATCAAACTTGTCTCATCCAACAAGGCTTACGCGGCTGCCTGTGCTCGTGCCATTGGCAAACGCATTGGCAGAACAAGGAATTGGATCGTTGCCCTCAAATCGTTAATGCTTGTGTTACGAATTTTCCAAGATGGTGATCCTTACTTCCCTCGAGAGATCCTTCATGCTATGAAACGTGGAGCCAAGATTCTTAATCTTTCTAGTTTTCGCGATGATTCAAATTCTAGTCCTTGGGATTTCACAGCATTTGTTCGTACATTTGCTTTGTATCTTGATGAACGTTTGGATTGTTTCCTTACTGGAAAGCTTCAAAGAAGATACAATAATCGCGAAAGAGAGAATTCAAGTAGCCATGATTATAGGTCTACTGGTAGTAGTCGAAGAAGGGGTGATGAACCTGTTCGTGACATGAAACCAGTAATGCTGCTTGACAAGATATCGTATTGGCAACGATTGATTGAAAGAGCAATTGCTACAAGACCAACAGGAGCAGCTAAGACAAATCGTCTTGTCCAAATCGCGTTGTATGCTGTTGTGACAGAGAGTTTTGATCTTTACAAAGATATCTCAGATGGTCTCGCGCTTGTTCTTGATAGCTTCTTCCATTTACCATACCAATCATGCGTAAACGCCTTCCAAACTTGTGTCAAAGCTGCTAAACAATTCGAGGAGATCAGTACCTTTTACTCCGTGTGTAAAACCATAGGCGTTGGCAGGACATCCGAATATCCAAGTGTGCAAACAATCTCAGAGGAATTGATCGAAACGTTGCAAGAGTTCCTCAAGGATCAATCTTCATTTCCAGCTCATACGCAAAGCAAGCCACATTTGCTTCTTCCAGGCTCCGGTGGTGGTTCCACAAGGACCACTAGCAGCAAACGCGATAGTTATGGTTGTCAATCTGACTTTTCTATGACCACAGGCACGACTGAGACATACTCGGAGAAGAGTACTAATACTTGTGTTGATTCGCGTTGCACATCATTAGAAGATCTAATAAGTGCAACCGAAACATGGAAGAGTCCAGCTAACATTTCGATTGATTTGGAGGCCTATTCGGATATTCAATTTGAGAAGCAGTTGCATGAAAAGGATGACACGGGGTCTACTCATTCGTTGCCCGTGTCAAATTCCATGGCTGATCTTGTATCCTTACCAGACCTGCAAGAATATGATGAAGACGACGAAAAAACACAAGAAGCTGAACTTGAACAACACCAGAAACAGAATCCATCATTAGATTCTAATAGTTCAGCTAAAGGATGGGAACTCGTGTTAACTGAGGCGATCCCATCAACGTCTTTCAACGCGTTCCCTGAGCAACCAAAACCAGATCATTTGTCAAGAAACGAAATGAGAGGGGTAATAACACCATCAGCATCTTTCAACGCGTTCCCTGAACAAGCACAAGAAAATGTACCTACAAATGAAGCAGAGGTTTCTTCAAGCAATGGATGGGAACTCGTACTATTCGAAAACATTCCACAAGCACAATCAACACAACCCTTTGTCCCTAGTACCACGAACAACAACAACAACAACGTTAACACCTTCAGTTTCACCACTTTGGATGACTTGTACAATCAGAATCAAACGCCATTTTATCCGAATAATAGCCAAAACTCACATTTCACCCCTAGTACAAACAACTTTTTGTATGATCAAACTCCACCACCTCAACACTACAATCCATTTTTACAAGACACATCAATGGAGTTGGCTATGGTACCGGTCACTGGTGCACCTGCCCCGTACCCAACTCTGACCACGAATTCTTCGTTTTCATTTCCAACGTCTACTGACATGTTCACATCATCAGCACCAGCACCAGCACCTACATTTCAAGCAACTCCAACTTTAAGTGCTCAGAATCACACCACAGGGCCAATGCAGGGTACTAATATGGACGACCCGTTCGCGACATTTTCGAGTAGTGATCAGATGTTTAATGGCATCAAGAATGAGCAGAATTTGATGCAAGAACAACAATTATGGTTGCAGAACCAAAACAAGATCATAGCTAAACATAGGGCTTGATTTATATACGTGTGTAAAATGAATAAATCTTGTTGTTATGTTTTACAAAATTGATTTTGTGTTAATTCTCCCTCCCCCTTTTAGTATGACTATATTAATTGCACGATTTTTCGATCGAGCTCATCTTTAGAAAACGTTCTTGGTGGAAAAAAATGTGAATGAAGGATCCATTGAATTGAGTTTGTTCAATGAATCTACGAAATGGTGAGAACTCTTGATCTCGATATCTTTTACCAATTCGAAAACTTTGTATTTGAATTGATGTCCTTTCATTTTCCTCCTGAATTGTGCACATTGATTTATCCTAAGGATTTCATTTCAATTGGAATTTAGAATAATTTCTTCTATCATGAAATTTGCATGACAGAAACCCAAAAGCAATCAGTTAAAGTTCATTCAATTGATATGTTAATATTCGTTATGGCATAATACATAAACACATACACTCAAATTTAGTTTTAGTTGGTAAATAAATACTCCAACTTTGAGTATGTACTTCTAGACAGATCAACTCGTTTTCACTCTCTCAGTTGAAAACTCCAACTTAACAAATGATCATTCAGGTACCTCCAAAATTTATGCGTCATGTTAGCATCGGGTATCCACAAGATATAATAGGGATGAGTTAGAATATTTAGTTGTCACTTGAGACGATGTGCAATTTTAAAATTGTACTGCTTACTTGCCAGTTGAGATCAAGTTTGAACGTTTATTTGAGAATGCACATCTAGACACTTCATCCGGACTACTTACTTGCCAGTTGAGACCAAGTTAAGTTGGAACGTCTGTTAAAATGTTTAGTTGTCACTCAAGACCAACTGGGTTGTTTACTTGCCAATTGAGTTGAGAAACACCTCAATTCGACTCCACTATGTCAGTTAAACATTATAACTTACAAAATGATCATGTAGATACTTTTAAAATTTATGTGTCGCGTTAGCATAGGATGTCTACGAGACACAATGACGGGTTGAATATATTATGCCAAACTTTAAACTTGATGGACCATTTTGAACTTTTTCTCCCATTCTCACCAACTATTTAAATATAGAACCAGACCATCAAGTTACATAAATTTCAATTTTCTCCATTAACAGAGGAAGAGAAAAAAAAGAGGAAAAATGTCGGGAGTAGCAGGAGGGGAGGAAGACAAGAAGCCCGCCGGCGATCAGTCTGGTCACATCAATCTCAAAGTCAAAAGCCAGGTTTTTCTTATCATATCATTAGGGTTCTCCTCTTCCATCGCCGTATAATTTAATTAGGGTTTTGCCGTATGAGTGTTGGAGTAGGTTTTACAGAGTAGCATAAGATTAATCATATGAATCTTTTCAATTTTGAAAAAAATTGGTTCAAATAGAGAGGAATAGATGCATATAATTGAGCTGATTAGCTTTTGGGTTGAGGGGTTGTTCAACAGTGTAATTTCACAAAGTGAGGGTCTGGGGAGGGTAAAGTGTATGAAAGATCTTACCTTTACTTGGAGGTAGTGTTGATTGATTGATTTGAATGAATGAATGGTTGATTATGCTTATTTATACTTTATTAAGGTTAGTGATATTCCTTCGCTACTTCTTTCATTGGGTAATGGAAAAAAATCCATCTTTTTACTCACAAAGTGTGGTTTTGGTTTGGGGAGGGTAAAGTGTACGCATACCTTACCTTTACTTTAGAGGTAGTGTTGATTGATTGATTGATATGAATGAATGGTTGATTATGCTTATTTATACTTTATTAAGGTTAGTGATGTTCCTTTGCTACTTCTTTCATTGGCTAATGGAAAAAAATCCTTCTTTTTACTCACAAAATGTGGTTTGGGGAGGGTAAAGTGTACGAAGACCTTAATCCTTCGGGGTGGCCCAGTGGTTTGGGCTTGGTACTTCCATGTTGGAGGTCTCAATTTCGAAACCCCTTGCCAGCGAAAGCAAGGGGTTTGCCTTCTGGATCGAGCTCGTCGCACCGGGCTTGCCTAGTGCGGGTTACCTCTCTTGTGTGGTTTGCAAGCTATTGCATAGGAGCAGAGTTTTACCGTGTGCGCACCCAAAGGATAGCGGCTGCGGGTTTCTCTTGTCATAAAAAAAAAGTGTACGAAGACCTTACCTTTACCTTGGAGGTAGTGTTGATTGATTGATTGATTTGATTGGTGATTATGCTTATTTACACTGTCTTAAGGCTAGCGATATTCCTTTGCTACTTCTTTCCTCGGCTAATGGAAAAAAAAATCTTCTTTTTACCCATAAAGTGTGGTCTTTGGAGGGTAAAGTGTACGAAGACCTTACCTTTACCTTGGAGGTAGTGTTGATTTGAATGAATGATTGATTATGCTAATTTACACTTAATTTGTTTCGATTTTATTGTATGGTTAAAAAAAGTTAAAAAATAAAATAGAAAGGAGCCTCAGAAACAGAAAATAGATTGGAAGATAGAATAAAAACATACCAACAAGTAATCCCAAGTTGGGAATACCAAGGTTGTTCGACTTTGTGCTAATACTTTACGAGTTGCCAGTGAGGAAAATATTAGTTGTACATATTTAGATTTCAGTCTATTGTCTCATTTCAGTTTTCTAAGATCAAAGAGAGCCCCTGTAATTTTCATATTGGATCGAGGTATATTATCTTTTCTCGAGATTTAGATACTGTTTTTTCCATCAATGCTAAACCAAGATATCGTGGTCTAGCTTAACAAAATGCTGCAAAAGATTATGACAATTGCTGGCTTAGTTTCTCAGTCATCAATGGTAAACTTTGGTAATGCCTGTTTTAATTACCTGGCCTTAGTTGAGGTTGTTACCAAGTTGTGATCTGCTTCTTATTCTTGGAAAGTCAACCTGGAAGTGGGTGTGTCCATTTAATTACGTGAATTTGGTGATAGGGGATTGTTATTCGCAATAGTGATTTACATGTAGCCTTTTTTTCTTCTTGGTACGCCAATAACCTGTGATTTACCTACTTCTTGAGCTTTTTGAATTTTACTTTCTATTGCAGGCCATACAATGTTTCTTTTTGACTATACACATTTCATTCTGGCTATAAAACTCGATATCATATGCAATTTTGTTGATTCTGATGTGTAGTTGATGAAAAAATTACTAGTGGACCTTTTCTTTTTCGTCCTATCTTTTATTTCCATCCCTTACTGTTATTATGAAAATGGGTTGCTCACTAAAATTTTCTGGAAAATGGCCTTCCGCATGTATCATTGAAAAGGAGGAAAATGATGAGAGAACTATGTATTTGACTAGTTTTCTGGTTGCAGGACGGGAATGAAGTCTTCTTTAGGATCAAAAGAAGCACTCAGCTGAAGAAATTGATGAATGCTTATTGTGACCGACAGTCTGTGGATTTCAATTCAATTGCCTTCTTGTTTGATGGTCGTCGTCTTAGAGCAGAACAGACTCCAGATGAGGTCCCTCTCTCTCTCTCTCTCTCTCTAAATGCGCACACACGAAAAGAATACCAAAAGAGGGTTGTGCATCTGCTTGATGTTGTCCTTAACAATTGTGATTAATTTTTTTTCTTACAAATTTCCTCCTTTTTGCAGCTGGAGATGGAAGACGGTGATGAAATTGATGCAATGTTGCATCAAACTGGAGGCACAACTCTTTGATTCTTCTTCTCTTTTGTTTCTGTGGATGTAAGACTTAATGTGTTTCAAGATGGTATGGACTTAGTGAAATGCTGGTTGTGCAACTTAGGACCTTTTAGCATGTAATGAATGGGATCATGTTTGCTTACTTTATATTGAACTTAATCGCTAATATAACTTGACATGAAAGCCATTACTTGCTTCACCTTATAGTTTTATGAAGATGACATGAATTCAGTGTCTCGGTTTCTTGTACACAACCCTTCCCAACCCTCAGAAAAGATCGGAAGCTTGGCGCCTAGAAAAAGGTCCTCATATGTGATCACAGTTTGGTCCATTACCTCTAGTTTAACATCTGTGTATGGTGTCAACTGGTGAAAGTGCAACATGTGATGTATTGGTTAATTGCAAGTTGTGTGAGTTCGAATCTTGGTGTGATCTTCCATGGGTATGCCAGCATGATGCCACACTAATGTCACACAAAAGAGAAGCATGGGCAGCTGAGTAAATATTTTTAGCTACATGGTCATTAAAGGCAAATTATTTGGACAATTGTTTGTACCTTGTGGGAAGTTTGTGTGTAGTTTCCCTTGATTTTTAGTGCACTGTGCCAAATTGATTCATGGTGGTCCAAAAAACATGCTACCAAATAATAGCTAAAGAAAAGGACATTAGAGTTGGGCCAATCTTTCAAAGTTTAACCAGTGACCACAACTTTCCATTGACTTGACTTCACCATTGAAATTCCAGTGTCCAGCCTCCTTTCAATCCTTTCGTTCGTTCTAGTAACAATATTCCCACGTTTATTATCACTTCTGGTACTGGTAGGGCCACTTCCAACGCGGTACTCATACCAATTTAAACTGACCATACCTGAATTGAACCCTTTCAATTCATACGCGTTTCCATTTCATTATATGCATTCATCTTCGATATGTTTGGTTCTTCCACAAAAATTGTGGTCCACCTCTCTCTCTCTCTCTCTATTTATATATATATATATATATGAGAACCCTTTTAATGTAAAAGCTCAAAAAAGTTGTATTATTGTTCTTGAAACCAAGTACTCTACCTATTAGACATGACAACTTCTCACAGTACTTTCCTTTACATTCTACTTGTTCTTTTTTCACTTCCATTAACAATCACATCATCAGCAACAACTGAAGCTGAAGCTCTTGTCAAATGGAAGAGGAACTTATCTTCTGCTTCTTTCTTGGATTCATGGTCCATTTCCAATCTTGGAAACTTACGCAATTGGACATCTATTGTCTGCAATGCTGGTGGAACAATATCCGAGATCAATCTTTCTGATGCAGGCCTCTCAGGCACTCTTGATCAGCTTGACTTCACTTCATTTCCGAGTCTCACAAGTTTTTGTCTCAATGGCAACAACTTCAGTGGATCGATACCATCAAATATTGGCAATGCTTCTATGCTCACTTTCTTGGACCTGAGCAACAATATCTTGGAGGGTGTCATACCAGAAGAAATTGGGAAGTTAACACAACTTGAATATCTCAGTTTTTATAACAACAATATATTTGGTGTTATTCCCTACCAAATAAGCAATCTTCAGAAGGTACGTTACTTGAATCTTGGATCGAATTATTTAGAAACTCCTGATTGGTCCAAACTGAGGAATATGCCTATGTTGACATATTTGAGCTTTGGTTACAATGAACTAAGATTGGAATTCCCTGAATTTGTGCTCCATTGCCATAATCTGACTTACCTCGATTTGTCGATAAACCATTTGAATGGTTCAATCCCAGAAACACTATTCACCAACTTGGATAAGCTTGAACACCTCAATCTTTCATATAATTCATTTCAAGGTTCATTGTCACCAAATTTTACCAAGTTGACTAAGTTAAAAGAACTTAAGCTTGGTGTCAACATGTTTTCTGGCATAATTCCTGATGAAATTAGTCTGGTCAGCAGTCTTGAAGTTGTTGTACTTTTCAATAATTCACTTCAAGGAAAGATTCCATCTTCTATAGGTAGACTTAGAAATCTTCAACGACTTGATCTTCGAAAGAATCGTTTGAATTCAACCATTCCTTCTGAGCTAGGCCTTTGTACTAACCTCACTAGCTTGCATCTAGCAGAAAATTCCCTGCAAGGACCATTGCCTATATCTTTGTCCTCTCTGACCAAGTTATCTGAATTGAGCTTGTCTGATAATTTTCTTTCTGGTGAGGTTTCATCATATCTCATTACCAATTGGACTGAGCTGACATCTTTGCAGCTTCAAAACAATTCCTTTACTGGGAAAATTCCACCTGAAATCAGCCAGTTGAAAAACCTCATATATCTTTACCTCTATCGTAACAATTTCACAGGTTCCATTCCCTATCAGATTGGAAAGTTGCAAAACTTGTTGGAGCTAGATGTCTCTGACAACCACCTTTCAGGCACAATACCTCCAACCATTGGAAACCTGACCAATCTAAATGTGTTGCAGCTTTTTCGGAACAACATCAGTGGAACCATTCCTCCTGAGATTGGCAAATTGACATCTCTTCAAACCCTTGACCTCAACACTAACCGGCTTAGTGGTGAGCTGCCTGCCAGCATTTCTGACCTCAGAAGTCTGAAGCTTCTTTCTGTACATTCTAATAATATCTCAGGCAGTATCCCTAGTTACTTTGGGAAGAATAGTTATTATTTGTTCACTGTTTGGCTTACACATAACAGCTTCACTGGTGAACTACCTCCTGGATTATGTAGTCATTTTGCGCTTGAGAATTTGATGATAAATGGGAACAAGTTTAGTGGGAAGTTACCACAGTGCTTGAAGAATTGCACAAATCTAAGAAGAATTGTGATTGATGGAAACATCTTATCTGGTGATATTGCAGAGGCATTTGGCGGGCACCCGTATCTTGAGTTCCTTTCTCTTAGTAACAACCAGTTTTCAGGTGTGATCCCTTTGTCTATTTGCAATTCGACATCACTACAAACTCTAGTTTTCGCAAGAAACAATTTGAGGGGAGAGATTCCACAATGTTTGGGTAATATCAGTGGCCTCTCCATTTTGGATATGCGCCAGAACAATCTTTCTGGGATTCTTCCAACAACTTTTGATATTGGATGTTCACTTAGAACCTTCAACTTTCATGGAAATGAACTACAAGGGAAAATCCCTCAATCTTTAGCCAATTGTAAAGAGTTGCAACTTCTTGATTTAGGAAACAATCACCTCAATGATACATTCCCCGTGTGGTTGGGAACTCTATCAATGCTGCAGGTTTTAAGTTTGAGATCGAATAAATTGCATGGACCCATTAGAACTTCAAGGATTGGAAACATGTTTCCTGGTCTTCGAATATTAGATCTCTCTCACAATGCCTTCACAGGAAACTTGCCGACAAGTCTATTTCGACATTTGAAAGCCATGAAGACAACTTATCAAATAACGAAGGCACCAAGTGAAAGAAGCAACTATTACCAAGACTCGGTAGTTGTTGTAACGAAGGGACACATGTTTGAAGTTGTGAGAATCTTGTATCTATACACAAGTATGGATCTTTCAAATAACAAATTTGAAGGACTTATTCCAAGTATTATAGGAGATCTCATTGCTCTTCGGGTGTTGAATTTATCTAACAATGGATTGCAAGGTCATATACCACCATCACTTGGAAATTTGATGGTAGTAGAATCATTTGACCTTTCATTTAACCACCTCTCGGGAGAGATACCGAAACAACTTGCTTCTATAACAAGTCTTGCAGTTTTAAATCTCTCCTACAATCATCTTGAAGGATGCATTCCTCAAGGACCTCAATTTGCTACATTTCAGAACAATTCATATGAAGGTAATGATGGCTTACATGGATTTCCAGTTTCAAAAGCTTGTGGTAATGATCAGGTATCAGAGACAAATTATACCGTATCTGCACTAGACGAACAAGAAAGCAATCCTGAGTTTCTGAATGATTTTTGGAAAGCTGCTCTTATGGGCTATGGAAGTGGACTATGTATTGGATTATCCATAATATATTTCATGACCTCAACTCGAACTCCGAAATGGCTAGCAAGAATCATGGAAGAGTTGGAACACAAAATTATTATGCGAAGTAGAAAGAAGCAACGAGGTAAAAGGCATTACAGAAGAAGAAAATAATCGCTTCTAGACAAGTTACCAGCTGAGTAGGATTTGAATTCAGAACTTTGGATATTCAAGTTCAGCTCTATGCTGATTTTTAGTTTACAGTAACTATATGTATTGATATATATATACTTTCGTTACAACAACAGCTAATCGATACTTTATACTAAGTATATTTTTCTTTCCAATAATTTCAGTATGTAGATTATATTGAAAAGAACTAGCCTTAGTTGATGACTTAAGCTATAAAGATATAACTATTAACATATATTTTGGTGAAAAGGGTGGTTCTTCATAAGAAATAAGTTTTTGATACTATTAGAGATATCTATATTCTGCATAGATATTCTAATTTTACGGCATACTGGGGAGGTGGCTTATGAGTTTACTTTGCCATCAAGATTAACAAGTGTTCATCTGGATTTTATTCCGATGTGTATATGTTGAAGAAATATCACGAGGATAAGTCCCACATGCTTCAGTAGGATAAGTTGAAGCTTTATCGGAATCTTACATTTGAGGAGGTGTCTCTGCCTATTTTAGACAGACAAGTGTAGAAGTTGAGGTCAGAAGAGATGGCTTCGGTGAAAGTGCAATGAAATCATCATCTGGTTGAGGAGGCTACTTGGTAGACTGAGTCAGACATGAGGAATAGATATCCAAAACTACTTGGCAGCTTAGGTACAATTCTAAAACATTTAAAACAGATATCCAAAACTACTTGGCAGCTTAGGTACAATTCTAAACTCATTCAAGGATGAACGTTTGTTTAGGTAGGAAAACTAGCACCCTTTTCCCTACTTGAGACTTTCTGTAGGTTCGTATGTTGCTAAAATTGCAGAAACAAGAAGAATTGAATGTCCTGAAGTAAATGAAGGAAGGCGATATCTTACAAGGCTAGAGGATATAGACCTCAACGGAACTTGCATAATTGTCTTGAATGTCCTGTTGAATTTGCTTGGCGGAATTCCCAACAGATTTTGCACACCTCCTTATATCAATAAGAGCAAGTGTAGTTATATCTGCAAAATCTTGAGGAATTGAATCCAAAGCAAAGCAACATTCAAGAAACAGTCGTTCAAGGCATGGAAAGTGATCACAGCTAGCTCTCCAGTACTGAATGTTTGAATAACTCAGTATCAAGAACTTCAAATGAGGAAAACCTTCATCAACTACTTCCCATTCCTCTCCTTTGCAGGCATTATGTACAAGTTTGAGGGCCTCGAGTTTGGGCAACTTACTAAGAATGCTCAAATCCGTCCACTGGAAAGTAGTCCCGGATAAAGCTAAATTCTTAAGGTTTTGTGGAAAAGCATATGGAGGAAGTAGGATCAGATCTGCAACATCTTCAGGAAACGGATTCTCCATCCGTTCAAGCATTTTCGTCTGAGCACTCGAAGGATTTTCAAGAATAACACCTGAAGGTGTAATGCATTCAAGAAAATAAGCAACATATCTACTAGCAGAATCAATCAGACAAATTTCCAGTTCCTCGAGCTGTTCTAAGCAGCGAAAATCACAGAACAACAAACTATCAAAGTCTTTCCCCACGCCACGTATCTGCAACTTCTTGAGATTAGGGAACAATCTAAAGACAGACCTAGTACAGTACCTAGGATTCCATCCAGACAGACTTTGTAAGTTTTTCAGAACCAATCTTTTCTCCATAGGCTCGTGATACCGCAAGTAGTTCCATTCCAAATAGAGGTGCCTTAATCGCGGCATTGCCAGAATTCCTGATGGTAATATCAAAGGATGTTCCCCATCCATGGAAAATGGAAGGTTAAGTATAAAAGTTTGCAGATAACATAGGCCAGAAATCGATGAAGGAACATCTATTGATGAGGGAATCTCTCGTCGTTGATGGTGCTGCAACTCAAAAGGACTCTCTCGGCGTATATGGTGGTTCAAGCAAGGAGAAAGAGTCAAAGCTAGGTATCTCAAGTGAATTAAATCAAGTATCTCACTGGGAAATACAGAACATCTCATTAAAGCAAGATCTAGTACCCTTACAAGCTTGAAGCTCAACAAGTATGGCATGAGCTCTCGTTGTCCACGAAACAGGAAAACAGAATGAACGTCAATGTTACCACATCTAGCCAATTGTTTTGCGATTTTATTGTAAAACAGAGGGTTAAATTGGATGCTGATCCGACCTCGACTCTTATAGGAAAAATGCATGGGTTCTTGTGCACATGGATTTTGATCATTGTTTCCTCTAATAACATTCACAAAATTCATGTTTCGAGCTTCTCTCAAGCAGAGTTCATGCATCACATCATGCATTCCACAACTCTTGATTTTTCCATCAAAGCTCAAATTGTGTATGGAAATTAAACTTCTATCAATAAGTTCTTTTAGACATTTTTCTGCCACTTCTTCAACACTTTTTGTCTCTTCTACTTTCAAGAAACCTTCAACAACCCATAACTCCATAAGTTTATCGACTAAAATCACTTCATCCTCTGGGAAGATTGCAAAATACAGAAAGCACGGTTTCAGGTGACGAGGCAAGTGATGGTAACTCAAAGCTAGCACTCTCATGCATTGGACTTCAAGATCAGTGCTTACTGCTAAACTTACATTCTCAGCAACACTTCTCCAAACATCCAATGTTTTACCACTTTTCGAGAGAAGTCCAGCAGTTGCAACAATTGCTAGAGGTAATCCTCCGCATTTTAATGCAATTTGCTTCCCAAGTTGTTCAAATTCCGGGGGAAAAGAGTCTTTCACAGCAAAAACCTTTTCATACAATAAACTCCAACTTTCATCAAAATTCATGAGGCGCATTTGAAAAGGAGGATTACCTGAGCTAGCATATTTAGCTACTTCCACATTCCGAGTAGTCATGAGTATTCGGCTTCCATTGTTACAGTCTGGGAAACATAGTTTTATATCATCCCAAGCTCCCTTAGTCCATATATCATCAATGACTACCAAGAATCTCCTCCCGCCTTTTAGAAGCTTTTGCAATCGATCTGCTAGTTGACCATCCTCTTGACACTCATCATCAGAATCATCAGTTTTTCCACTAATAGAAGAAAGAAGGGTTAAGAGTACATTTCTCACACAATGCTCTTGTGAAACAGTAGCTTTTGCACGAACGTCAAAGTGAGAGATAATGACTGAATCATTGTAAATTTTGTTAGCCAAAGTTGTTTTACCGATGCCACCCATACCTACAATTGAAACAACTTCTAGTTCACTTCCTCCTCTGGCAAGTTGATGCTGCATCATCTCGAATTCATTTTCATGGCCAACCATCAGCTCCACAACATGTTGAGATGTAGTACTAGCGAAAGCCAAGTTATGTTCTTCTACATCTTTCCACCTGTTCACCATGGAATCAATGCGCCCTACTACTTTTTTCAAGAGAAAATGAAGTTTCCAAAAAGTTATTATCCTTGAAATTGGATTTTCAACATTTCTTGATTCCAAGTCCACAATATCTTCTGTGCTGCATACAAGCTCTACGACTTCAGCTTCCAATCTTTTCAATGCATCAGGATCACCTGTTATATTGCAGGTTTTCTCCATAATAGCTTTCAGGGATTCAAGCTTCTTATAGAACGATTGAAAATTATATCGAGTAACTTCCATCGATTGTTGTATGGTTCTCATAAGACAAGTAATAGCAACATAAGCCATTTCTCCCCTCTTCTCAATCAAAAGTTTCTCTCTGAACTCAAAAGGTTAATTTCACAATATACATAAAAGAACACAGCAAAAACAAAATTCCCTCTTTACTTTTTTTTCACTTTATCAAAAAGAGTGGTTGCTAAGAGTTCCCACTAACCTAACTTTGATTGATTTCTCTAATAAACAAATAGAAAGACAAAGACCAAATCTCTAATCAAATTTGTCAAGAAAAAAGGAGAAAGATTTTCTTATCATTATCAGATCCTAGAAGTGCCCACTAATCAAACTTTTCAATAATTCATGATATAAAATTGAGTGTCCACTAAGATAAACAAATTGAACACAAATTTTTTTTAATCAATTTTATCATAAACATACCTTTTTGCTCTAAAACCTCATCCTATTAGAGAGTAACAAAGTAACAACACTTTTATTTAGTTAATTATGTCGTAAGCACACATCCCCACCCGCGACTCATCTAAAACTCACCCTACTAGAGAAATCACACTTACTACTGCTTTATCATATGCCAAGAGTGTGTACGACCATCTCACAGCTTAAACTATTAGAGAGAACACAATTTTATTTGGTTAATTATGTCCGCGAGACAATTCAAAAGTAGAATCACTTTGATACTCCATATGTTTATTTTTACTTGTCTACTATTACAAAAATAGATTTTTATTTTTACTTGTCACTTTTAACATATCAAGAAAAGACAATTATTTTTTTCTATGTTTTACCCTTAACATTAATTACTAATGACCTAATACTAAACATCAATTAATTGGGGTGGATAATAAAATAGTCATATCAATAGATGTGTCTGACATTTTACAAGCATCTCTTCTGCATATTGCTACAACAACAACCTACCCAGTATAATTCCACAAGTAGGGTCTAGGAAGGGTAGTGTGTGCGCAGACCTTACCCCCTACCTTGGGAGGTAGAGAAGTTATTTCCAATGGACCCTCGACTCAAGAAATTAACAGGGAGTGAAGAAACCTAGGCAAAATATTAAACAAGACACGACAAAGTATTATGAAAAAGAAAAAAAAAAAGGAAGAGTAAGTAGAATGAAATAATACGATGATCTAAGTACAAGGAACAATAAATAGTAACAGAAATCGAAGAAACAAAAAAGTACAAGAGTAATACTACGACTACTAGTATGGAAGGATAAGGGAGACATCATTCAACTATCTACGACTAACATTCTGCATATAGCTACTTTCGTAATATACTAGAGAGATCTTTTTTGCTTTCTCTGAGGAACAAAATGTCAGAGGTACTAAGAGTGACTTAAGACACAAGTCCCTCAATCTTTGCTAATAGAATAGAACTAAGAGCCTCGGAAGCCAAAGTAGTTTGCAGACGCGCGCACATGGTAAAAAATACTCTTTACTTCCTTTATAGAACTATACTTGCAACAACATTAGAATCCATCTTGCTCCAGTTCAGAACTGGGGTATCCTTAGTTTTACATGCATCATCATATCTGTATACTTGCTATTTTTATAATACTAGAGAGATCTTTCTTGCTTTCTCTGAGGAACAAAACGCCACAGGTCCACAGCAATGTCAACCTCCTTTTTCTTGTGAAATTTGTACAGTTGTGGCACATCATACCGAAGCTACAATTGAGAGAGATAAAGGCACAAAACATCCATAAGGCTACATCGAATTTCACTTAACATCAATAGCATGCAAAATGCTGAATCTGATTGTTTCGATGGGTACCTCACATATAACTTCAGCACTTCTTGCATTATAATCTCGCAAGGCTGCTCTTTTCACATGCTGTTAAGACCATACACAAGTACCAAATCACGACCTAGATCACAACACTCTTGTGCACAGAAACATGGAATGAACTTTACAAATTGTATGCAGTTTTACTCGTATAACAAAAGAAAAATTAGAACATAAAACAAGGCAACACGTTAAGTGCGAAGAGATCTAGAGGAATCATAGCTGCTTATGAGCAAGAACCAAATACTTGTATAAGCAAAGTAACTAATCATGTTAAAAATAAATAACTTAATATTGGGACACAAAGATGTAGCCTAGTGGTCATAGGTTAATGATGTGGGATGAAAACCATGGAGACCAGGGGTTAAACTCCTAATGCTCTGTGAAATCTTCTCATCTGCCCAAATCATGGTGCACAGAGTTACTCGATACATGTACTAATCGCATAGCTAACACAAGCACCGATGTTTTAAAAAAGGATCTAAATTAGGGATGAAATAGCATTGTCTCAATGAAGTTCTCCTTTCCCCAAATATATAATATGCCAGCCTCCATTCACTAACGGGCCAACCTATTCAACTTTCTACTTCGAAAATCAGACTTTGTTCATCCCCCCCCCCCCCCCCCCGATGCCATAAGCTTACCTAAGCTTCCATTAATTTCGGAAACACCAGCAACAATTGTTTCAAGGCAATGGATACTTCCTTGAATGAATATTGTATGTTGAGGATTCAAGTTCAAAAAAAAATATATTGTATGTTGAGGATGTTTCACTTAATAAGGTTCCCTTCTTCCCTTCCCCATCCACCCTCACCTTAACCGACAACAACTAAGTAAACCAAAAGAATACTAATTTTTAGTTATAAATGGTAAATCTAAGTTTATTTATTAGTTTTGTGCTAGAAAGAGTAAATTCAACATTCAGATAACTGTATTGATAAAATCAGCAACTTTTCTTCTTCTTTTTTTTGTTTTGTTTTTATCGAGAAGTGACAGCAACTTAATTTACGTCAGCATGATTTATGAGCACCACAAACTCAAGAAAGTTCATATTTAAGCTATTTACAGTGGATGCTACACAGATATTTTTTTCACCAATCAATCCCTTGTTGTGGGAAGACAGTATGGAAGAACTTACTTCTCTAGTTGTAGTTTTATGTAAGGAATAAACTGCTTGAGATGCAACCTGATACATTAATAAAACCACACATTAATCTAGTGAACAGATGAGGACTAAGTGCCAATGCAAAACACAAAACAGGATATTGAACAAATAATATAAATCTTTTTTTGAGAAAATGAACAAATAATATAAATCTTGGATACCAATTATATGGAGAGCACCACCATACCTTCATCGCCGAAGAGAGGAAGTCCATGTCAGCACCTTTCCTCCGTGTTCCAAAAGGTGGATTCATCACCACTGTTTCAACAATCTGACCTACACATAGTGGAATATCAATGAGCCGAGAGAGAGATATATTTTCTTTCCGGGCTGAAAAGTGAGGCGAAAAAGATACCTCTCCATTTTAAGTTGCTGATGTCGCAGTGAATAAAATCCATGTCTAGCTGCAGATGAAATAGTTCAAGAAATGAATGAAACACAAATTAGCACATATGAGATTATACATGGAAGGCTACATGTATCCATCAAAACCAATGTAAAAAGACTCAGCCTTGAACGTCTCAACCTTGCAACTGAAGAAGGAAACCAAAAAAAGCAAACAGTGTTATCACATAAACGAATAATACCTCAAGCTCATCTGCATTTGCATATGCAATCTTAAGAGACTCAGCATCAATATCAAGCCCAATAACACTTCTGTTCACAAGAAAGACTATGTCAAGAACAAGCATATATAGGGAACCATAGCAATCTGAAGGGAGCTACGTATGACAAAGGGTGGTTAGTCGAATACCCTTTACCAGAACAATATATATAGCCTATAGGTCAATGTCAATTTTATACATATATACTAGATCCTAAACCCCCTTAGCGAAATTCCCGACTTCAACATTGTTGGGGTGCACAACAACACACCCCATGTAATCCCACAAGTGGAGTCTGGGGAGGATAGAATGTACACAAACCTTACCCCTACCTCGTAGAGATAGAAAGGTTGTTTCCAAGATACCCTCGGCACAAGTAGCAGTTCGAAAAAGAGAATACAAAAATGAAAGCAGTAACAATCATCAAAATAAAGCGCTGGGGGAAGCCCAATACGATAACTGAAGCAATGGAAACAACACGTAATACTAAATCAACGAATACAATAGTAGGAGAGTAATAACAGCAATACTAATAAGAGGACTTGACAACGCTCAACTACCTACTAACCTTGACAACCTCTCCAACTAAACTACAAATAATAATGCTGGGGTGCACAAAATCATATATACCATCTCCACACAACACTAAAGTTCAACAAAAGAAACAAAATCCAGAGAGAGCTAAGAACATACTCAGCTCCCAAAAGACCAGCAGCAAGGCCTAATGTACCACACCCACATCCAAAATCTGCAACCACCTTACTGTTCACATCCTCAAATGAATTCTCAGCCTAAAAAGATCAAATTTTTTTCACACAAAAAACCCAAAAAGTTAAAAATAAAGATACCCTTTTATCCATTTTAACAAAACATAAAAAGAAAAACACAAAAAAGAGGGCATCTGCATAAGAAGAAGAAAAAAAAAGTGGGAATATAGAGAATTTACATACAGTGTAAAGCATACGAGAAGCAATGTGGGCTCCAGTAGGATATTGTTCTAGTTCAATCTGTAATACCAAAAAAAGATCAATTTTTTTACTAAAATTAGTAATCAAGAATCATAAAAATTGGAAATAAAGTGCATAAAGATGTATATTTTGTTTAAAGATAAAGAAACAAGGAACCTTTGGGGTTGAGAATTGTTCAAGAGAACCAAGATAACTTTCTAATTGCTTCAGCTTCATCTTCACCTTCACCTTCACCTTCACCTTCACCTTTGATGACTGCTAGAGCTTCTACTGTGTGTCTGTGTGAAAAAAAGAGAGACTTTTTGTGATGTTTCTTTGGGCTTGAAAAAATCCGTAAGTCCAACTACTGCAATTGAGACAAAACCAGCCCAATACGTTTGTAGACCGCATTTTGTGTTGGTTTTTAATTTAGAGCAACTTACAAAAATAACTATAGTTTTAGGATTATTAAATTGGAATAGCTATAAGTATGATATTTATTAAAAATGACTATAGTTTATGTCATACTGTAGCTGTATTTTAAATTTTTTTAATACAGTGATATAGTTATACTTGCATTAAATAAGGTAATTTCTGCTATTGTAACTTACTGTTCTTAAATTATGCCCCTCAAATTCTCAACTTCCCATTATTAAATTAAAAATACATAATCACCTATTAAAGAGTTTTTCTTTGATTACTGAGTGTTTTTTTTGTTAATTTAATAAAAAAATACTCGGGTATTAAAATCATTATAAATAAAACATGCACACATTTGTGTGAACTAATGACCAATTTTATGAATCAAAGAAATCCTTTCAACTTTACAAACTAACTTATGTTATTGATTTCCGATGATAATGGCTAAACTAAAACATAACTATTAAGTTAGAAATATAAATACTAAAATAAATAAATACAATTAACTAACACACAAATACAAATGAATATATTAGTTTAATATATATACATACAAAAATGATGGATATTAACTAAATATACTCAAAAAGTACATGAATATTAATCAATGGGCAATACAAATGAATATATTGATTTAATATATATATATATACAAAAATACATGAATATTAACTAAACATATACAAAAAAAATAATATTGATACTACCAATGGACAATGACCAAGTGAGAAAATATATTTGAATTAAAATATATTTATACAAAAATACATGTATATTAATCAATGAGCAATATGAATACACTGAATTAAAATATATTTATACAAAAATACATGTATATTAACCAATGAGCAATATGAATAGATTGATTTAAAATATATTTATACAAAAATACATGTATATTAACCAATGGGCAATGACTAATTGAGAAAGATGTTGAACAAACAAGACAATGTATATATATGAATTGGAATGAAATTTGAAAAAAAAAAAAACATTGATTTAGGGATATAGAAAGAAAAAGCTTTGGAGATGATAAACATAGGAAACAATGACCATAAAACATGCCTGAAAATAAATGATTAAGAGGTAGTAGCATATTTGCTATTTAATATTTAAATAAATAAAATATACTATAGCTATATGTCTTAAATATATAAGAAAGTTTGCCATTTCATGTAGTTTTTCCTTTAATTTATGTCCCAATAACAAATAATTTTTTCACGGATATAAGTTTATATTTTTACGTAATCCATTGAATTAGATAGACAAAACGAATGGATCAGCTCACAAAAGAGTAAATGGGGTGAGAGAGGCTCGAACTCTCGACCTCAGGATAACTCTAATTGCTATGAGACCTACGCGCTAGCCAACTGCGCCACCACCCCTAAGTGTCAACTTTTACTAGAGTCTCATATAAAAACCCAACCAATTGATAAATCGAATTGAAAAAATTGTTATTTGGTCAACGTATTTTTGATGGTTTTATAAAAAAAATTGTCAAATTGTTGGTTCGATTTTGATTTTCTAATATTTTGTTATTGGGTAAACCGATAACCCATTAAGACTATAGTAATTTACTATTGTTCACTTATTGGTTAAGGTCTTGTCTGTTTAGCCTTCAATTCACACTTCACAGTGACTTTAAGTCCACAACTCCACATTACGATTAAAATATCTTACTAGTATGGTTATTGGTTTAGCATATTTAAAAATTGAAAATCGATAATACATAAAACCAAATCGACGCGATGCACACCCCTAATCTTGTATTCAAGTTTTGGGAATGGAATCCACATTGGTAGGAAAGGTTTTATTACTAAAGTGAGATTTATCGGTATGAATCTGAATCAATGGAACTTCAAAAAAAGGATAGAAATATTGATACTCAGGAATTCACTTCATGGAGGTAGAGTATAGGATGGCATAATTCAATAATTTCCAAATCCATAAACTTCAGATCTTGGCTCCGCCTCTGCGACAACTATGGTTTGTTGTGTGAATAACTCAATAATTTACAATAGAACTATCATTCAGTCCATAAGTTGGACAAGCGAATACAATTTAAATCAACTAAAAAGATATGCTTAATTGAAAGGACTAACTGATACAGACCTCAACAGAACTACCATAGTTGTCTTCAATTTCCTTTTGAATCTTCTTGGCGGAGTTACCAACAGATTTTGCAGAGTCACTTATATGAATCAGCTGAAGTGTGGTTATGTCTACAAAATCCTGTGGGATCGAATACATGCTCCAACAATGGTTAATGACTAGTCGTTCAAGTCGTGGAAAGTGATCACTGCTAGCTCTCCAGTTATGCAAGTACAAATGCTTCAATCGCAAGAACTTCAAGTGTGGAAAGCCTTCCTCACCTACTTCCCAATCCTTACCAATGCAGGTATCATATCCTAGTTTGAGGGCCTCAAGTTTAGGCAACTTACCAAGAATCTCCAAATCCTCCCAATGCAAACGAGTACCTGTAAAAGCTAACTTCTTAAGGTTCTTTGGAAAAGCACCTCGAGGAGGAAGAACGAAAGATGTATCATATATTGCTCTTCGAAGCATCTTTCTAATCTTAAATTTCAATTCTGTAAGCTGATCTAAGCAGCAAAGATCATCGAAGACCTCGTCCTTTCTTATGTAGTCTTCTTGGATACCACATATTTGCAACTTGTTTACATTGGGAAGTAGTCTAAAGACCGAAGAAGTACAAGATAAAGGATTCAATCCAGACAGACATTGCAAATTTCTCAGAAGCCAACTTCTCTCTATAGACTCATTTAAGTAATTCCAGTCTAAAGAGAGGTGTCTCAGTTGATACATCTTGAAAATTCTCGATGGTAATATGAAAGGTCTTGTATACTTCCATGCAATAGATGTTGGAAACTTAAGTATTAAAGTTTGCAAATACTGAAGGCTAGTTATTGATGGTGGAAAGAAAATATCCCGATCATTAGAGGACGAGTAAACACTCAAAGCTAGATATCGCAAGTGAAATAGTTCAACTATGCAACTGGGAAAAATATGCAACGTCAACGAAGCAAGATCTAGTACTCACTCTTAGTACGTTGAAATGATTCAAGTCTTGCATCATTGTTGAGCTTGAGGGATCTTCAGTAAAAAGGAGAACAGAATAGGAATCACTATTACGAACCATAGACAACTGACTAGCAACAAGTTTGGATTCCT
Organism: Solanum appendiculatum; assembly: GCA_018342035.1. NCBI lineage: Eukaryota > Viridiplantae > Streptophyta > Magnoliopsida > Solanales > Solanaceae > Solanum > Solanum appendiculatum. Next base: position 447,701 of record JAGDQO010000503.1, on the reverse strand, counting down.
TTGATCGGATACTTATCCGAACTCCCTTTGTGGAAAAATTCCTGGATTGTTCACATGGATTTTGATTATCCATCATAACATTCACAAAATTTGTGTTACGAGCTTCTCTCAAACAGAGTTCACGGATCACATCATGCATACCGCAAGCTTTTATTTTTCCATCAAAACTACTCACCCTGTGGACAAAAATTAAATTTCTATCTATAAGATCTTTAACACATTTTTCTGCCACCTCTTGTATGCTTTTCATCATTTCTGCCTTCAAAAATCCCTCTGCTTCCCATAACTTCACAAGTTTATTAACAAAAATCACTGTATCCTCCGGGAACATTGCAAAATATAGAAAGCACGGTCTTAGGTGATGTGGCAAGTGATGGTAACTCAATTCCAAAACTCTCATGCATTGAGCATTATGATCTGTGCTTACCACTGAACTTACATTCTCGGCAACACTTGTCCATTCATCGAATGTTTCACCAATTCTGGAAAGAAGTCCAGCAATAACAATAATTGCTAGAGGCAATCCCCCGCATTTAAGAGCAATTTGCTTCCCAAGTTGTTCAAATTCAGGGGAGAAACAGTTATTTACAAAGACTCTTCTCTGCAGTAACTTCCAACTTTCATCAAAATTCAAGAGTCGCATTTGATTAGGAGGCTTACCAGAGCTAGCATATTCAGCTACTTCCATATTCCGAGTGGTCAACAGTATTCTACTTCCACGGTTACAATCTGGGAAACATAGCTTGATATCATCCCAAGCTCGTTCGGTCCATATGTCATCAATGACTACCAAATACCTCCTCCCTTTTAGACTTTTTTGCAATTGGTCAGCTAGTTCCCCATCATCTTGGTCCTCATCCGTCTTTCTACTTGTAGAAGAAAGAAGACTTAGGAGTACTTTTTTCGCGCAATACTCTTGTGAAACAGTAGCTTTTGCACAAATGTCAAAGTGTGACATTGTGAATGGATCATTATAAATTTTGTCAGCCAAAGTTGTCTTACCAATGCCACCCATACCTACAATGGAGATAACTTCAAGTTCACTTGCTCCTCTAGCAAGCTGATCCTGCATGATCATCTCGAGTTCATTTTCATGGCCAACCATCATATCCTGAGGCTCCACAACATGTTGAGATATCGATGTAGTACTAGCAACAGCCAAGTTATGTGCTTCTACATCTTTGTTTTTGGTGTACATGTTGTGCATTTCCATCCACTTATTCAGCATTGAATCAACGCGTCCTACTGCTTGTTTCAACAGAGAATGAAGTTTCCAAAAAGCTATTATTTTTGAAATTGGATTTTTAACATTTCTTGATTCCGAGTCCAAAATATCTTCTGTGGTGCATACAAGCTCTATGATTTCAGCTTCCAAGCTTTTCAATGCATCAAGATCGCCCGTGTGTTTCTCCAGATTAGCTCTCAATGATTCAAACTTTTCATAGAATGATTGCTAATTACATCCAGTAAGTTGAATAGATTGTTGTATGGTTCTCATAAGACAAGTAATAGCAGCATAAGCCATGTCTCTCTTATGTGTGATGCAATTGAAACTTGTACAATGTCCTATTATACACAATTTGATTGTTTTCCAATTTCCAAAAGTCCATGTTTCTCAAATAAAAAACACAGAAACAACAAGATCCCCTCTTTTCTTTTTTTAACTTTTATCAAATGGACAGGTTGTTAAGAGTGCCTATTAAAAAAAAGACCTTTGGTCTTTGTCTTTCTATTTGTTTATTTGAGAAATAAGCAAAATTAAGTTAGTGGACACTCTTAGCAGCCTGTCCTTTTATTTATTTACTAGTTTCTGAGAACGTGCATATTAATATCTCATTTTTAGTTAAAATTTGTATCACAAAATAGTGAATCGAAAATATAAAAGCTATATAACTTAAGAGAATATTTGTGGTTACCAAAATAAAGAAGTTGATCAATTATAATAGATAGGCAACAGAACCTGATAACATGTTGTAGTGATCGTACTTTAATCCTCATCGTCCTATCCCTTCGTGACTCGCTCAAGTAGTACTATATAGTCTCCTTATATAACTATTCCAACAAAACATGACTCTTGCTCTCCTTTCATAATCCCAGCAATATATGAGTCTCTTACTCTCCTTTCATACACAGTTTCGAACATATAATTATATCTCATTGTTGCTATTAAATATTAATAATTGTAGATAAATTAATTTAGAGCAAGATATTATTTTCATCCTTTTATCTTTTTCACCATTACAAAATAACATAGGATATAAAGGATTTCACCCAAACAGTCACTGCAAATTAACAATTTTAATAACTATATCAAATATTATTATGGAAATTATAGCAGAGTACGGAAATGTCTCATCATTGAAATAAAATATAAAAAAATCAACATCTCAAAAATATAAATTTGAACTTTCAAGGATTTCACCAATATTTCTATAAATGGTAACTTAGGATGATTCATGTATAATTTGTATTTTGTTTCAAATGTCACATACCAATTATAAGGAAAAGCTTCATGTTCCAATTGATTCAAACAATTTGCATATTAGAAACAAGGGTACCCAACCAATTTTCAAACTTGGTCATATCATCTGCATTGAACTGCTCAATCGACTCCCACCAACCTTTCTGCCTACCTTCAATTACTTCGTCATATGTTTCCTTTTGAGCAATTATAGGGTCTTCTTTGATACGAAATTCTTTAACCCTGTTTTTGAGTTGGTTCACTATATTTCGATTACGAGCTGCAACTAGGTGAGCACTTTCACTTAATTCCATATCAGAATTCTGAAAACGAGAAATAACCGCATCAACTGTAGGGTGAAAAAATGAGAAAGGCTTACTAGCAAGAGAAAAAGTTATCATTCCAATGTCAATATTGCATTCTGTAACGAGTTCACTTGCCTTTTTGTATAAATCTGCACGACGCTTTGAGAAGCTAGCATATAGATCCTCTTGGTTGTCTATTTTTTTCATGGGTATCTTTTGGCGCCCTTTACCCTTATTCTCCGTGATTAAAATTTATAAGGAGAATGGTTGAAAGATTATTGATGAAACATTTACGAGAAATGGTACTTAAAAGATGGTGATATCACGACTAGTTATATACATCAAGAATTTCATCACAGTAAATTTCTTAAAATATTATAATGGAAAGTAATTTATCTATCATAGTGAAAATAAGGAATGCAATCAATTTTATGCTTAATATATGTTTTGCATATCAATCACATCAATGAAATCTAGATTTTAAAGTTAAATCAATAAATAAAATGATATCTTGACTTTTAAGTTAAATAGGTAAATAAAATGATATCTAGATTTTTTTAATTAAATCGGTAAAAAAAAAAGATATCTAGACTTTTAAGTTAAATCAGTAAATAAAATGATATCAGACTTTTAAGTTAAATCAGTAAATATTTTACTATACTCATGAAATTTATCAACTTGGGGCAAGCAAATGTGAATATAATTTGAAAGAACTCCAACTGCATACCAAAAATTTTCAAATTTTTATGGATAAGAAGCAAAATCAAAACCTTCATATGCATTAACAAAAACAAATATAATATTTAACCAAAAATAGAAATATATCTTTTTGTGTTTGAAATTTACCAAGTCTAGGTAGACAATAGTTAACAACTTATTGAACTTAGAAGTAATACAAATTTCATACTAAATCCTTCACATGCATTAACATCAAACAAACATTAATTTAAATAGGATTACAACAATGAAAAAACAACTTCCTATGTATATTAACATAAACCAAAATTGAATTTGGTTCATTTGGAACATGTTTAACATGTGTTTAGGTATATAATTGAAATAAATCATAGTTCAAATGTTTAAATGAAATTCTAACAGAAAAATAAGACAGAATAGTCATATGTTCTTAGGATGCATAATGAATACACATAACAACAATCAAGTGAAAAGAAGCCTTACAAGCCCAACTGATATGGATAAGACTTCCTTACTTAAGATAGCTGTTTGAAGCCTACATATCTGTCAAATAAACAAACAAAAAGACCAAAGGACTCTCTTTCTTCTCAAAAATACGGTTGCAGCCAGTAAAAGTACACACTGATGTGCTCATTCAGTGTCATACTGAAATGCAAATATCTGTTCTTGTTATACTACAGTTCTGTACTACTTTCGAAACATACTCTGATGAAAAAAGTGGTCGCCTGATGACACGTTAGCTTCAATTACCAGAGTTAACAGAAGAAATTTTCCACAGATTAGGTGTAAGTTCAATTTACAATAGAACTATCATTCAGTTCATAAGTTGGACAAGCGAATACAATTTAAATCAACTAAAAAGAGAAAGGACTAACTGATACAGACCTCAACAGAACTTCCATAGTTGTCTTCAATTTCCTGCTGAATCTTCTTGGCGGAGTTCCCAACAGATTTTGCACAGTCACTTATATGAATCAGCTGAAGTGTGGCTACATCTACGAAAGCATGTGGGATCCAATACATGCTCCAACAACGGTCAATGACTAGTCGTTCAAGGCATGGAAAGTGATCACTACTAGCTCTCCAGTTATGCAAGTACAAATGCTTCAATCGCAAGAACTTCAAGTATGGAAAGCCTTCCTCAGCTACTTTCCAATCCGTACCAATGCAGGCATCATATCCTAGTTTGAGGGCCTCGAGTTTAGGCAACTTACCAAGAATCTCCAAATCCTCCCAATGCAAACGAGTACCTGTAAAAGCTAACTTCTTAAGGTTCTTTGGAAATGTACCTAGAGGAGGAAGAACCAAAGATGTAGGAAACATTGGTCTTGCATTAACCATCTTTTTCGTCTTAAATTTCAATTCCTTAAGCTGATCTAAGTAGCAAAGATCATGAAGACCTTGTACTTGTTACTTCTTATGTAGTCTTCTTGAATGCCATATATCTGCAACTTCTTTACATTGGGAAGTAGTCTAAAGACCGAAGAAGTACACGATAAAGGATTCCATCTGGACAAACACTGCAAATTTCTCAGAAGCCAACTTCTCTCTATAGACTCATGTTGCTTCAAGTAATTCCAGTCTAAAGAGAGGTGTCTCAATTGAGACATTTTGAAAATTTCTGATGGTAATATGAAAGGGCGAGAATACTTCCATGCGAGAGATGTTGGAGACTTAAGTATTAAAGTTTGCAAATACTGAAGGCTAGCTATTGATGATGGAATGTCAATACCCCGATCATTAGTGGACGAGTAAACACTCAGAGCTAGGTATCGCAAGTGAAATAGTTCAACTGTACAACTGGGAAAAGCATTCAACGTCAGCGAAGCAAGATCTAGGACTCTTAATACCTTGAAACGCTTCAATGCTTGCATCATTCTTGAGCTTGAGGGATCATCAATAAAAAGGAGAATAGAGCAGGAATCATTATTGTGAACCATAGACAGCCGATTGATAACAATTTTCGATTGCTTTGATTGGATACTGATCCAAACTCTCTTTGTTGAAAAATGTCTGGCTTGTTCACTTGGAATTTGATTGTCCATTATAACATTCACAAAATTTATTTTTCGAGCTTCTCTCAAGCAGAGTTCACGGATCACATCATGCATTCCACAAGCTTTTATTTTTCCATCAAAACTACTCACCCTTTGGATGAAAACTAAACTTCTATCTACAAGATCTTTTAGACTTTGTTTAGCCACTTGTTCCATGCTTTTCGTCTCGTCTACCTTCAGAAAACCTTCTGCTGCCCATAATTTCACAAGTTTATTCACAAAAATCAGTTTATCCTCTGGGAAGAGTGCAAAATATAGAAAGCACGCTTTTAGGTGATGTGGCAAGTGATGGTAACTCAAAGCCAATACTCTCATGCATTGGACATAAAGATCTGTGCTCACCACTGAACTTACATTCTCGGCAACACTTCTCCATCGATCCAATGTGTTACCAATTTTGGAAAGAAGTCCAGCAATAACAACAATCATTAGAGGTAATCCTTTGCATTTTGATGCAATTTGTTTCCCAAGTTGTTCAAATTCATGGGGGTAAAAGTCTCTCGCAAAGACCTTTTCATACAATAAACTCCAACTTTCATCAAAATTCATGAGGCGCATTTGATAAGGAGGCCTACCTGAGCTAGCATATTCAGCCACCTCCATATTCCGAGTAGTCATGAGTATTCGACTTCTACAATTAAAGTCTGGGAAACATCGTTTTATATCATCCCAAGCTCCTGTAGTCCAAATGTCATCAATGACTACCAAGTACCTCGGGCCTTTTAGAAGCTTTTGCAACTGGTCTGCTAGTTGCCCATCATCTTGCTCCTCATAAGTTTGATCAGTTTTTCCACTTATGGAAGAAAGAAGGCGCAGGAGTACATTTCTCACACAATACTCTTGTGAGATAGTGACTTTTGCACGTATATCAAAACAAGACATAACGAACGGGTCACTGTAAATTTTGTTAGCCAAAGTTGTCTTACCAATGCCCCCCATACCAACAATTGAGACAACTTCTAGATCACTGGCACCTCTAGTAAGTTGGTCCTGCATCATCTCGAATTCATTTTCATGGCCAACCATCATATTCTCATGCTCCAAGGAATGTCGAGATGTACTGGCAAGAGTCAAATTCCGTGCTTCTACATCTTTGCTTTTGGTGTACATGCTCTGCTTCGACATCCACTTGTTCACCATAGAATCAATGTCTCCTACTGCTCGTTTCCAAAACGCTAGTCCTTGTTTCATTTCAGTTTTTGCCAAAAAACTTTTGCTTGATTCCGAGACAATCATATGCTCTTTGATGTTGTTGCACCCGTCCCGGATTGCCATCCACTCCTTCATGATGGAATCAATGCATTCTACCACTTGTTCCAAGAAACAACAGAGTTTCCAAAAAGCTCTGCCCCGTAAAGTATCTGTTTTCGCGTGTACAACTTCTATTGAATTAGCGTCAATCTCATCTTCTGCTCTGTAAGCAACTCCCGCGATTTTTACTTCCAAGCTTGCCAATGCCTCGAGATCGCCTGTTATGCTGCAAGGTTTCTCCATAATAGCTATCAATGATTCAAGCTTTTCATAGAACGATTGCAAATTACATCCAGTTACTTGCATTGATTGTTGTATGGTGATCATAAGGGAATTAATAGCAACAAAAGCCATTTCTTTCTTTCTCTTTTTTGTGTGTGATAATAGTTAAGGAGTTTCTGCACAAAAGAAGAACACTCTCAGTATGTTAAATGGACATATTGCCACAAGTTCCTAATTTCTCAATTTTAAGAACACAAAGTGCAAAGGTCTTTTCTCTTATTTCTTGATCACCCTTAACTAGCTAACTCGATGGGACGTCAATAGCAAGAAGAAAAAAAAGATCTTTCAAAGGGTGTGTTTGGTATACAAAAGAGTAACTTATTTTTCTCATGTTTGATGGATCAAAATATTTATAAAAACCTTTTTCTCTAAGATAATAAGTCCTTAAAAATAAGGAAAATTAAAACAAGTTAATTGAGTAGCATTCCACACTAACTAAGAAGATTTTATAAATAAAAGTGACCTAGAGTAGAAAACTTCTATAAAAGTTAAAAATCTTTAAGAAGAGCTATTTAAAATATTAAAATGTTTATACTCTTTTTGTTCATAACAGAATGAACAAAAATACATTTTCACTATTTCAAAAATATATCACACTAGTTTGTGCTCTTGTTCCTTTCTTTTAGTAGGTACTAGTTGCTATGTTTTCTAATTCTTTATACTAGAATTTGCTACACTTGAGCCGAGTCTTTCGAAATCAGTCTTCGAGTTAGTAATAAGACCTGCTTACACTTTATCCTCCCCAAATCTCACTCGTGGGATTCCACTAGATAATATCATTATTGTTATTGTTATCACTTTTAACCTCTTAATATTAATTACTTATTCCCCAAATAATTTTCACGATCTAATACTGAACATCAATTAATATAAGTCTTATGATAAAACATCTAAGTTCAAAAATGTAAAATAATAATAGATCAAGTTATTCCTCATACCTTTGTAGTCACAATTAGGGCTAGAAATTTTGGTCAAGTCTTTTTCCGGCCAGCTAACTCCACTTCCGGCAACTGTGTGAAGACACAACTGATCTGATGAGTTTTGTCAGTATTTCTAAGTCTACATGTTGGGCCTCATTTATTTGGACTTTTTAAGTATTTTCAAAACTCCTTTTTAAGTTCACACTTCAACTTTTCACTTAGGTCCCTGGTATTGATTTTCGATACTAATTCGAATTAGTATTGAAAATCATAAAGTGCAAATAAATTGAGAAATTAGTAAATTATTAATCCAAAATCAAATCAAAAAACCAAAAATCCAATCCAAATTAAAATGCGGTTCGATTTGATTTAATTTTTTGGTTTAATCCGAATAGTGCGCACTCCTAGTGTCAACTAACTTAACTTTGTTGGTTTCTCTAATTAAAAAAAAGTAGAAATATAAAAAATAAATAAAAAAGACCTTTGGTTTTTGTCTTTCTATTTGTTTTATTTGAGAAAAATAAGAAAAATTAAGCTAGTGAACACTCTTAGCAACTTGTACTTTTATTTGTTTTTTCCTTTTATCAAACTTTGAATTAATTTCTTCTAATTTGTCATCTTTCTTCAGGTGTTAAGTATGCGATCAACATGGGTTGTGGTGCACTGGTGGGAATGTTTCACCCTTAACCAGAGGTCTCGAGTTTGAGCCCTGGGTATGGAGAAAATCATGTTGGGAGCGTCACCCCAAATGGGCCCTGCAGTGTGCCATCCGAATTTAGTCAGAGCTCCAATGTAGACTTCGAATACCGTGTGAGAAACAAAAAAAAATATGTGAAAGAGGCTATAATTTGCATTACTCACATTTTGCTAAGTTAGTATAGTCAGGGAGATCAAAACTATCAAACGGTTAAGTTCGTAGGGTAATTGAACTGTGTATATATTATATGAGAAAACATGGACTTTTGGAATTATTTTTCATATAGTGATCTATAAATTTGTTTTGCTTATTATACAGAAACCTTGAAAACAGATCAGTAAATAACACATGATTTAAAGGATTCCACCCAGATAGGCACGGGAGATTAACAATTTAAAAAACTATATCAAATATTATTATGAAAATTATAGCAAAGTGTAGAAATGTCACATCATTAAAATAAAATTAAAAACAAAAAAAAATCAACATCTCAATAATATGAAATTGAACTTTCTAGGTTTCATCAATATTTCTATAAATGATAACTTAGGATGATTCATGAATTAGATTTTGTTTCAAACTTCACATCCCATAATTAAGAGGATTGTCACGCCTCGAGCCTACTGAGTATGAAACATAAGTTTTAAATAAAACATCTGAAACTGAAAAACTCTCCAAAACTGTCTATCTATGAAACCTCTACTGTACAAAGATGAGTGTTGGGACAAGACCCACAACTCCTCAAGAGAACTACTACTAACAACTCATAAAACTGGAGTCATCCGGAAGCAAGGAGGTCTCACTCAAAAGCTGACGAGCGGATGAAGTGATCTCAACGGACTCTTGTTGAAGATCCTAAGAACATGTATCTACATCATTAAAAGATGCAGGTCGAATGACATCAGTATATTGGATGTAGGAGTATGTAATATAGTTGAATAACAAATAGCTGAATGAAAGGACTCCAATAGATATAGATATATACTCAATTGAATGAAAAGAAATAAAGGAGTAAAATCATTAACACTTTACAAAAATACTTACTCATCTCTGAACTCAACATATTAAGTGATATAATAAAAATAAATGTTTGACTCTATTTGGGAGATTCTCTAACCGACAACCATCACTATGAGCTATGTGATGATACAACGTCTTGCCTACGCTGCCAAAACTGTCATATACTGTGCCGGGGTATTGAACCTCTCAACTAAGTGGATCCATTAAGCTATAAGGATTCATCTAAAAAGTATGATCTTATACCCATGTTGGCAAGACATGGTTTGTGAGGATTTTGAGTTTTCTAAACTCATCCCCATATCGGTGTTCAATACTACTCCCAATAATATATATACTCATGCTCAAATGTATAAAAATACTCTTTCTTTGGTTTGAGATAATTGCTCAAACTATCATCTTAAAAAAGGTAACTGTTCTGAAATATATCTGAACTCATTGCTCATTTAGAAAACCAGGTTTTTCTTTGCTCAATGTAAAAAGTGATACATTTGGGAATACTTAGTTCCCTTATACTCTTGCTCAAATCTTGGTTAAAACTCTTTCTCAAACTCCTCTTTACTTTCTCAAAAACTCAGTTTAAAACAATTATGTTTTGTTTAAAAAATTCTCAATAAGAACTCAATGAATACTAGGGTTCATGCTGAAAAATAGACATGAACAATCAATTCAATAATCTCAATACACAATATACGGTAATTCAATAATTAGGAATAGAAACTCAAAAATCAGGAACTCAAGAACTCAGAACTCAATATCAACTCATTTCAAGAGTACTCAAATCTAAGGATAGAACTGTAGATTACTCTTTTACTGATTTGAAAGTAGATGTAGGGCGTGAGGACGAATTAGTCCAATACTATGATAGCCTTACATACCTGATTATGAAGATTTTAGAACAGAAACTTTGGCGGAGACTTGATTTATCTCTAGCTTGATATCTTGGGGCTTGATCTAGAGAGAAGAAACTCTTTTATGAAGTTCTTAGAATGAAAGAACATGGGAAAATCTTGGATGGAAAGTTTCTCTTTGAATCTTGAATTTTTGACTTGAAGGTTTTAGGGTTCTTAATGGAGAAGAGAAACCCTTGGTGAGTTTAAAGAGAATTTCTAGATACTTGAAAGTTTAAATTAATGATTTTTGAGAGGAAAACTTGTTACTTGAATGATATACACCGTTAAAACACTCAAAAATGACTCAGAATAGGGTTCAAAAGCTTGGGAAAGGACCAAAATAACCCTAGGACATGTACAGAAAGTTGCTGAAAAAAAATTGCAGTAAGACTACACGGAAGGGTCTACCATTCGTGGAAATATCTACCATTCGTAGGTCCAGTCGTAGTTCTACGACTGCCTGACAGAACTTCACTAAAATGGGCATAACTTTTTATTCCGAACTTGAAATGAGGCAAACTTGGTGGCGTTGGAAAGAAGACTCATAGGCCTTTAATTCGGTAGGTTATAGACCACCTAATTCATTATGTGCTGGGAGATACGAACGTTTGAAGTTGACCTAGGTAAAATCTTACATCAAAATTTACGCGGTAAGGAAGCTTTTAACTCAACTTTGTGCTAGGGGTTTCTTGTGATCTTAATTCATCTCCAAATTTATTCTCACACTAAATAATTGACCTTAACACCAAAGAACAATTTAAAAATCAACTGACACGACCTTTTCACAGTTGAAGAATGATTCAGGTCTTAACTTAGAAATTTTCGGGGTGTTACAAGGATTAAGCTCCATTTTTCAATTGATTCTGCATATAGGAAATAGCGGCATCCAACCTAGCTCCCAACTTGGTCACATCATCTGAGTTGCTCAATCGATTCTTACCAACCTTTCTGTCTAGCTTCAATCAATTTGTCATATGTTTTCTTTTGAGCAATTGCAGGGTCTTCTAAAATACCAAGTTCTTTAAGCCTGCTTTTGAGTTGATTCACTTTATTTCGATTATGAATCGCGACTAGATGAACACTTTCACTTAATTTCATATTAAGGATTCTGAAAACGAAAAATAACCGCATCACCTGTAGGGTGAAAAAAATGAAAAAGGCTTACTAGTAATTGTGAAAAAGTTATCATTCCAATAATGTCAACATCACATTATTCTATAACGAGTTCGCTAGTCTTTTTGTATAAACCTGCACGACACTTTGAAATGCTAGCATATAGATCCTCTTGGTTGTCTATTTTTTTCATGGGTATCTATCGGCGCCTTTTATCCTTCTTATTCTCCATGATTAGAATTATAAGGAGAAATTAAAAGACTATTGATGAAAAGTTTACAAGAATAGTACTTAAAGAAATTAAAGGGAGATATCAGACTATCTATATACAATAAGAATTTCATCATAATATTATATGAAACACGAATATAAAGTATATATGAAAAGTATACCGATAAAAATGTATATATATAGTATAAGAAATGTATATATGAAGTATATAAAAAATATATAGAATGTATCATGTACATTTTTGACTGGTGCATTTCAGATGAATAAAAAAAGAAGAAGAAAAGAAGAATTTTTTTATTTGGTTACAATATGACATTTTATTTTATATGTCCATCTGATTGTTAATATTTCACCAGGATAACTACTTATATACTTGTCCCAAATTTTTATTCAATCAAGTGAAAATATGTACACCTCCTGCTCATTGCCTATGGGTACATAATTTAAATGTTGTTCTCAAGGACATAGTGAGCAAATTTCTAACTATTTTGGGATCTTTATACGAATAACCGATCAGATTCACTATATTTTTTAACTAGTATATATAAATTATATACATAATATTCATAGACTATTTTTAATTTAAGCAATTTGATGAGCAATTATTTAGATTAACTTTTCAACATTGATTTGTTCTCTAATTCAGATTGTCCAGTACAATCCATACATGATTCAATGTCCGGACTGTCCCTATTTCGAGGTAGTCTTTATTTTTTACCCCTTGAATTGATGATATTTGATTTTTATCCATGTTACTCATTTAATGAAAAAATTGTGGATCAAAGTACCTTCAACATCAACTATAACCTAATTTCATAAAAAGAATTTTGCCTTATCTGGCGAAAATTCCGTAGGGATAGGTTATCACTTAAAACATAACTTTATGAGTTTTGAAATTGAACTTTTAGCCATATTAGCCCAACTATTACATTTGGTATTTTGATCTGTCCAAAATGACTATTAGTTCTGTATGTTTATTAATTCAGTCTATTTTAACACGTTCAAAACGTTGTATAGTCCAAAGAACATTTTTGTGTTTTTCTTTTTATATTTTGGACTATTTTTGTGGTTCAATTCTGCAAAATCATTTAATCTTGTGGTGCTAAGGTGCTCTCAAATATTAATCTTACTAGCCATGAATCATTTTTGGAAAGAAACAAAAGAAATTCTTTTAATATACAAAAATCAATGTTTTCTTAAAAGAAAATTAGACCACAAAATCTACTAAGTACCAATAATTATTGGACCTCAAGATTTTTGAGGTCTAAATTAAATTAAAGTTTTACTAGTCTTTGCCTTAAGCCGCCCTTATGAAAGGTGATCAGTTTTATCTTTACGTGTACGTATCAAATTTAAATCTTCCTTCCTTCCTTGCTAATTTATTTTTATCAAGAAATATTTCAATAAGGTTTTTTTTATCACTTCTTAATTCATTAGGAAGGTGTTGTTAGGGCATCTCCAACCCTACGCTCTATTTTACTCTCCAAATATAGAGTTTTCTATTTTTTCAGACAATCAACTCCAACCCAATTCTCTATTTTACTCTCTAAAAAAGAATCTTCTTCTCTCTCCTCAATATTATATTATTATTTTTAATTCAATTTCATTTTCTTATTTCATAATATAAATCGTTTCTTTCTTTTTTCAAGATAATCACCCTATATAATTTTTCATGTAATATAATTTATTTATTTTCAAATTCTTTATTTAATTTGAAATTATATTTTATTCTAAAATTTTAAAGAACAACAACGAATAATTGAAAAAAGAAATCAACAAGCACAACCACAATTATTAGGTCATGTATTGTTAAATCTGAAAACGACCTACCGGATTACTAAATTATTGTTGTGATTTTTAAAATTATTATATTATGTATTGTATTGTTATCTTATATTTAAATTATTAGGTCATGTATTGTTTTTTTAAATTAAAATTTTCATCTTATCATTTAAATTTTGTACATTCTTCATAGTGAAAATTAATAATAATATCAAATTATCTCTTAAAGTGACAAAAATTGAAAAAAAATTATTTGAAATATTATTAATTCGGGATGAAAGTAGTATATATTAAATAATATATATTTAAAATGTTGTATTACATTTAAAAAGAATTACGAATATTAGAAATTTAATTAATAGCCTTATATGAAAAATAATATGTTAGTTACAAAATAATAGAAATAATATTAAACTAATGAAAAGTGAAATAGAGAGGATGAATAGTAGATCTCCAAATTTGGAGAACTACTATTCACCTCTCTGTAAATAGAGAATAGAGGGTCTTTTAGAGTGTGGTTGGAGACCCAATTCTCTATTTTACTCTCCAAATATAAAGAATGGAGAGTAAAATAGAGTGGGGTTGGAGATGGTCTTAAAGACACTTTCTCTAAAAGTTCATTTTTTTAAAAAGAGAATAAATAGTCACACCACTCCAACATGATATGATAAGAAAAAGAGGTCGTCACTTCAAATCTCATTACCAAAAATAATTTTCACATGTTTTATTCATATGAAAGAATCAAACCCTTGCGTCCGCATAAGGGGTATATTAAAAATATAATTAAATAATAAAAATACGATTTAAGTTTTTAAATGAGAAGCTTATTAAACTCTTCAAAAGGTATGACTATTAATCTATTACTTTCTATATGTTTTATTTTTTTTAGTTCGTTTAAAAAATAATGACACTTTTCTTTCTTTGATATTTTTTTATTTTATTTTTTTACACGACATGTTTAATACTACAAGATTAAAGAATATTTTGATAAATTTAATATATCTTTAATTTATAATCATAATATTCAAAAGTTTTCGTTAATTTCTTTAACTTTATGTCAAATTAAAATATGATAAACAAATTGAAACCGAGAGAGTTCGTCGGTAGATGTAACAATATATCTTTGAATATTTATATAATCATTCACTATTGTCAAATCAGGAAAAATAAAAAAGTGAGGGGAGAGAGAGAGAGAGATAGAGAGAGAGAGAGAGAGAGAGAGAGAAAAGAGAGAGTTAAAAAAGAATATGATTTCATGATTCAACCTTGATTAAAAAGGTCACTTAGCACAAGTGTCTAAAAAAGACTAAAACAAAAATGATAAAGGGGGAGCTAGGTGGCACAATTATATTGGGATGACATATTAATATACCTTAAAAAATTAGCTATAAAATTCATTGCTCATCTATCGTGAAATCATGGGGTTCAAGTTATCAAGGAAACAAAAATAAAAAAGCTTTCTATGAATGCGTGAAAAAGGAAAATATATCGCCAAGTAATTTGTTAGAATTTTCTGATCATTTATCGCTAATTCATTATAAATAAAGTTAACAACGAGTTCAATTTTATTATTTAACGACAGATTTATTCGATCTATCGCTAATTTTTTATTTTTCTTTTGGTATTATATTGGGAGATTCTCAAAGTCCCCACATATAGCTAAATCATAGCTAATATATAAATGTAGATACTTTGTCTCAAAATAAAGTGCTTTTAGATTCTAGAAGTATTATGTTTCCTCCATGGCGAAGATCTCAAAATGTTTTAAAATTCAATAGCAATATATAACACATCACTCAATTTCCTTTAATTCCTCTTTTTGCAACAATTTCCCTTTAGTATCAACGACTAAGGTGTGGAGTGATAGGTACTCTTTTATTCTTAATGAGAGATTTTGATAGAGAACGCCTTACTCTCAAAGTAGAATTTTCGAGTACAAATATGAATTAGTCAAACTTTAGAATAAATTTCAGACACTGAATAACGAACCAAAATATAGTTATAATAATGCATGTCCTTTTCTTTAAACTTTACCCTTTTTGAATGGAAAATAATAGAAAAGATATCAAGTGAGAGACTACCATACACGTATATATTTAATACGCATTATACCTAACACTTTTCCATTATTAGGAAGAAAAGATACGAATTATACCTTCAAAGTTGGAATATAATGCCAAGTTCAAATAATTGCATTTGTAGTCGATATATATTATATTATATAATATAAATATAAATATTATAATAATGACTCAAGATTTTATGCTACTTTTTTGTTGACAAAGGATCTAAATTTAGTAAAAAAAGAATATACTTAATTCTTTTGAATAGTTTTTTAACTTGGAAGGTGCATAATACATGCTCCCTGTCCGTTCAATTTATGCGGCATCGTTTCATGATTTGCTACGGTCGATCAATTTAAAAAAGAAAGAAAAACTTTTAATTTGAAATTTGTGGTTTAAAATTTTTTTTGATTATTTGTGTGGATATAAATAATTTTACTAAGGGTAAAAGAAGAATTTTAAAGTTAAGTTATTTCTAAATTATAGGAAGATATCCGATGTGCCGACATTTTTTTTTGAATTGTTTAAAAAAAATAAGAGATAATTATTAATTGTTAACAAGGTGCATATATCCCTATGTAATTAATTTATTTTCTTGAAATTTGACTTCTATATAGTACTATAATATATAATTATATAAATAAAAATTTCACTATCAAGTCATTTTGGAGCCAATTGCATGTAACTTTCTATAACAATTAGTAACATGCACAAGACGATATGTCACTTGTTACGATAAGTATATGATCCCGTCATTTCGATTTATTTGTTCTATTTTTTTTTAAGTTCGTTAAAAAAATGACCTTTTTTTCTTTTTAGTAATTTTTTAATTTCAATTTTAAATGATTAAGAATATTTCAGACCACAAAATTAAATGACATTTTTATACATTATTCAACATATCTTTAATTTAAAATCATAAAATTAAAAAAAATTCATTACTCGCTTAAACTTCGTATCCAATCAAAATACGACAAACAAATAAAAGGAGGAAAGCACTACAATGAGAGCTTTTTTGTCAAAGCATGGAAAGGGGGCCGGGAGAATATTTTGGATAACCATTGAATGGGGGTATAAAACAATATAGATAGTGTAAAATTATTTTAAACCATCAACAAAAATAATATATTCATTATTATCTCAAAAATAGGATATGAGGACGATAGAGTGTACACAAATTTTATTCCTACCTCATGAGTCATGAAATAGAGAAGTCGTTTCTAATAGACCCTCTCGACTTAGATAAAGCAGCTTAAAAAATGGATATAGAAATAAAAGCAACAACAACAACTAAATAATGTGAAATGAAGAACAGTACCATACAACGTACAGAAGAAATTAAGCACAGTAATGCAAGACATAAATTAAATAATCCTAAGTACTCCCTCATGAATGAAGATATCCCAAATCATTTGAAATCAACTATTATATACGAATCTGGTTACTGATTCACGTGAACTCAATAACTTTTATTCAAACTTTATATTATAGATTAAGGAATCTACTAAATATTTGATGATAATCTTATTATTATAATTATAATTATAATTTGTGATCACGATGATAGAAACTCACAACTTATAACATGATCACCTTTCAAACAAGAGGACACAATCTAAGGGCAACTCATTGTCCTATTGCATAGGTAATCCGACTAGCATCAGCGGCGGAGCCAAGATTAGGAGTTTAGGGGTTCTAAATCAATTTTGTTAGGGAATTCACAAGTTAATATACATATATTAATTTAATTTTCTAATAAAATATAGGTTCTATGAAAAATTAAAGCTAGTGGGTTCGTCCGAACCCACGAATCCCCATCTAGCTCCGCCTCTGCTAGCATGCCATATAATCCAAAAAAAAAAAAAAAGTTTAATTTCTGGCTAATAATTGACTATTCATATTCACCAAGGAACTAATAGCCTCATTTTAATTTAATTTCTTGAGAGTATATATGACTTCAAATTTGACTAATTTTGTGGTTAACTTAAGCAGGTTCATTTATTTATGTGTGGTGCCAAGGCACTCTCAAAATCTTTGGTAACTAGAAACAAGAAAAGAAATACATTTTGCTTTAATTAATACCACTATATATAAGTGGCGGAGACACGTTTACTTAACGTGGTGTTATTTGACATACTTCGTAAAACAAATTCTATGTATATATACACACAACATAAGGGCAAAATAAAAACTTTTAATAAGAGATTTCAAACTTACAACCTAAAATAAATTTTCAACTGACATAATTACCACTGCAATGAAAATTTCGTTGAAGTCAAGAAGATTCAAAAGGTACAAACTAATATACACAAAATTAAATGTATTGCGAGTGCTATTTTTTTATGAAGGGGATTCAATTGAAGCCTTTACCTTGACTATGGCACCTAACCACACATACGATATGAAGTAAGGTCTTATTATAACTCTACAATCACAAAATCAAACACGTACTGTGACATGGAGATGAACATTAAATAAAATTTTGTGTACGCTACTGACTTGACGATTACATACGAATAGTCCAATTGCAATGTAAGGTTCTAAGTGCATGTGTTTTTTTTTTATTGGTTGGCTGAATTTGAATCACTTGTGAGGATGTGTTTTGAATGGTCAAAATGAAATTGGGATTTGCACTGACTGACTTATAAAATCCTAAATTGGATTGGACGGCTAAAAAGCCAAAAAAGAAGAAGGCAATGATAAAAACGTTACAAGATAGGCACAACTCCTGGTATTTTTAAAAATTTGCGTAAGTCAAATATATTTTCAGAGCAATTATTGGACCTTTATACGACGATATGATATCTTTTGAGTAAATTGAAAATGTTATGAAAAATATTACATTAAATTTAATTATTCTGTAAGTTATAGCAAACGTTATAAGAAAGTATAATGTTTTATCTGTAAAGTTGAAATATATGTGATCAAACATTAATTCAAAAGTTATCCTATTAAAATTTAGCCAACAAAAGTATGTTTATGTCAAGTAAATATGTTTATTTATGTCAATTTACCTCAAAAAACGAATTCTATCTCATCAATTTCTAATTCTATTGTTTTGTTGCTCCCCATTTAAGAAATTTGATGAAGTGTTGTATCGTGACCCCCACTTAAAACAAAGTAAATTCGTTTTGAATTCTTAATCAAACATACTATATATTACAAAGTATATATTAACGACTACAATGATATATACTACTCAACAACATAACTATCAACTTAAAATTCTAGATACGTCTTCGAGCCGTGCCAAAAAATGGCCTGAAAATAGCAAACAAATATGATAATGGAGGTAATATTGGAGATAACCCTACCATACAAAATTTGTCTTAAATAGGAATTAAGCAGCAAAAGACACAGTCTACTCCTAAAAGTAGCAAAGAAATATGCAAGTAACTAGTGCACGATGTCGACTATGCACTACTTATACAAGTTTTGTATCTAGAAATTGCCTACAATGCACTAGTTCCTTATATATACCTTTTTTTGGGTTTTTCCGTCTGATATCTGATAACTGTATTGAGATCTGACTAAACTTGGCTTCATGTATTGCAAGATTCATTTCTGAAGACAATATTCCCAATATGTTTATTTTCAATATTTCACATAGTATGTTTAGACCCCGTGAGATTTAACGAACAATTTTTTGTACATTATACACATTTTAAGTTTAGAACCACAAGAATTCAAAAGTCTTCCTTATTCACTTAAACTTTGTGTTCAGTCAAACAAAAATGTACAAAATAAAGCTGTAATACATAAACAGACACTCAAACTTGGTCTCAGATAACAAGTAATAAAGACTTCAACTTTGAGTGTATGCATATCTAGACATCTCCACTCGTCTCCACTATGTTAGTTGAACACTCTAAATTATAAAATGGTCATCTACACACCTCAAAAAATTATGCTATGTCAACATCGGGTGTCCATGAGACATAGTAGGAATGATCGTTGGAGTGGTTAGTTGCCAATTGAGACCAAAGTAAAGTGTCTAGATATGCACTCTCAAAGTTGGGGTGCTTACTTGTCGGATAAACCAAATTTAAATGTATGTGTCTGTATTAATTATGTCTAAAATTAAAACAGAGGAAGAACTAACAGATCCAATTATTATTAAACTACTAAAAAGAAGAATTAGCAATGTACAAATTGTATAAAAAAACAAATAAATTCATCGCTAATCTTATTTAGTGATAGATTAACGATTGATCATAAAAATGGTTAGCTACAAGCTAAAATTTAGTTTAACGACAGATTAACGACGAATTTCTTAACTAATTTTAGTTTTATCCTCTAAAAATAATAATTAGGTAACAAGAGGATGGATATTTTTGGTAAAATGCCATTAATGTGGCTACTTCCAAATTACTAAAGATAGCATTATACATGTGTCATGTGTGCTATAATTAGTAGAGGGGACCCAAGTACAGTGTTTAAGGGTCTAGTAGTGGTTTAGAAATATCCAGACAAATAACTTTTGTCCAAGAAAAATGAAAAAAAAAGAAAGATGATCAATTGATGACCATGCATATAATATTATAATTGACCAATAAATTCATATGGTGGTGGACCAAAAATCATCCAAAAGTATACAACATAATCACTTTTCTTTTATAGATTCAGTGTTTATGATAAAGTTTATACTTTCAAGATATACACGCTTGTGTATTGCTGGATGCATTCCATTCGTAGAGTCATGAGATTTATAATTGCGGATGCGGTTTTGTCGGAGGCCGTTCAAGATTTGAAATTTATGAATTTTCTATATCGACTTCATAAATATGCCATTTACTTTGGTCTTATCTAATATCTATGTCTTCAATTTTGAGTGTGCGTAAGTAGACATTTAAACTTGTATGAAAATGAACAAGTAGACACACATGAGTCATATGTGGCGTGATACGTGACAATTCGAGTGAGATACATTTAGACTGATTAGTATATGACAAGCAAGATACATTTGTCTACCTGTTCAACTTTATACAAATTTAAGTGCTTACTTGTACACACTTAAAGTTGGAGGCAATATATATTTGAGTTCAAGTTATTTGGTACGTTTATATATTATGTTTAATAATAACTGAGTTCCCAATCAAATATTTATAATTATTTACTGAATCTCTTAATAAATATACATAATATGAGCAAAATTATTGGATTCACGTGCATATGCATCCGTAGGATCTAATTAGTTCAAGTGACAAAGATGGAGGACTATGTGATTCAGGTCACATATTCGAGCCATGCGCCATGCAAACTATGCGCGGTAGACGGTAGTTAAGTGAAAAGAGTAGAGGGGCGAGACTATTATTCTCGAGTTTCGAAGGCATAGTTAATCCTAAAAGTTGGACTCAAGACGAATTTCCCGATCATCCAAAATAAAAGATTAGTCGGCATACCTTTTAGAGAAATACCACACGAAAAAATTTCTTCCATGAATTGATGCTTCATATATCCCTATCACATTTGTCTTGTAGCAAAGAGGTGTGACATATTTATTTGTATGTAATTTTATCTTGAATCACTTAATTTTTTTATAGTTCCATCAATTTAAAGTCCAATCCAATAGTAATAACTACGTGTTAGTTCCAAACAAATTGAATCATGATAAAGTGACATTCAACCTTGGTCAGCGTACCTCCCTAGCTAGGGCTTAGTTCAAGTGGCAAAGGTCGAGGGACTTGTGACTTTTTGTTTACATGTTTGATCTTTATGGCGTGCAACCTAAGCCTGGTACTTAATTGGAGAAGGATTAACCGAGTTTGAAAGGCTACAATTGATCCTAAGTGTTGTCCACAAAATTTCTTGCCCACTTTCCACATGTTACAACACCTATTTGAGATAACACCAAATTTTCAAACTTAAAATATGGTCCCAATATTGCTGTTTTCTGTGGAGATAAGAAGCACTTTCAGATCAAAGAAAAATGACATTTTTCAACCTTATATCTTAGTGGGGTTTGCTAATATTTTGACCACATAATCATAGCTCAATCAGTCAGTTAGTTACCTTATGATCTATAATGATATTTAACATGAAATTCTGTTGTACAAATGCCTACCTTTTTTTTAACTGTTTGCCTAATCATTCATTCATTTTCTCTTCTATTTTTTTGGCTTTATAAATATAACACCTTCCCCTCCTTCCTTATTCCCCAAATTAGCTATCCTCTTCTATCTCCTTTCTCTCTTAGTAAAGACAAAAAAATTCTACTAACAATGGTAATATACTAAACTCATTTCAACAAGATAAATTTGTTCATGTTAAGTTATCTTATGTTATCTTTCTCTCAATCATTCATTCACAGGTTTTGGTTCATAACCATGCTGAAAAGGATGGTTCAACTGATGGAGGTCTAGTCGATTTTCGTGGAAATCCAGTTGATAAATCGCGTACTGGAGGATGGCTTGGTGCAGGGCTTATTCTAGGTAGGCTAGAGAACTTGTAACATGAAGTTAACTTTGTTTTTTTCTTGATCATGGCAAAAATGTTTGTTATAATGTCTAACTTAGTTGTTCTGTTTCAGGTACAGAGTTATCCGAAAGAATATGTGTTATGGGGATATCGATGAATTTGGTGACTTACTTGGTTGGAGATTTACATCTTCCATCTTCTGATTCTGCCAACATTGTTACTAATTTCATGGGAACACTCAATCTTCTTGCACTGCTTGGTGGTTTCTTGGCTGATGCTAAACTCGGACGTTATGCCACTATTGCAATCTTTGGTTGCATAGCCGCTGTGGTAAGCTTAAACTGTTAGAGGGAGCATTCCTTTGTTTCACTTAATGATACTTGCGAGCCTGATTCTTTTACATTGAAACAAACACGTGGAAGTTCTTTTTAGTTATGAGGGGCGATAACTCTACCTGCTCTGATACCATGTTGAATTGTGTGACTATCTCGTCCACCAGATGGTGAAGTTATTTGAGAGAGTAAACTTCTAATTTATTTGATTATATCACCTTATGTAGTATAATTAGACGCTTAAGCTGTCAGAGAGAGCACACTTCTGGTTTATTTGATTTATGTCTTCAACACTTCTGAGAGTGTAAAGTTGCCGTATTAAGGAACCTAACATGTTCTGTTTGTGTCTATAACCAGGGAGTAACAATGTTGACACTTGCAACATCCATCCCAAGTATGAAGCCCCCCGTGTGTGACTCAAGATCGAAAGGCCACTGCATCGAAGCCAGCGGGCAGCAGCTTGCTCTCCTCTACGCAGCATTATACACCATATCACTCGGTTGTGGAGGGATCAAGTCTAGTGTGTCTGGTTTTGGATCAGACCAATTTGATTCGTCGAATCCTAAAGAGAACAAAGCCATGATATACTTCTTTAACAGGTTCTACTTCTGCATTAGCCTTGGATCTTTGTTTGCTGTGACTGTGTTAGTGTATATACAAGACAATGTTGGAAGGGGGTGGGGGTATGGTATATCGGCTGGCACAATGGTACTAGCAGTGGCTGTTTTGCTCGGCGGAACATCATTGTATAGATTCAAGAAGCCAGAGGGAAGTCCTTTGACTATTATATGGAGAGTTTTGTTCTTGGCTTGGAGAAAGAGGAAATTTTCTCACCCTTCTGATCCTGGATTCTTGAATGAATGTCACAATGCAAAAGTACCACATACAAAAATGTTGAGGTGAGATATTGTCCGTTTTGGACCAAACTCGTATCTTTTCTCCCAAAAGACTCATAACATTAAGAGTATCTGACATAAGAACAAAAGCTAATCAATGTGTTCTTGTTATCAACAGGTGTTTAGACAAAGCAGCAATTCTTGATGATTATGCAGTTGCAAATGAAAACAGAAACAATTCATGGATAGTATCAACGGTTAGTCAAGTCGAAGAAGTGAAAATGGTTCTTAAGTTGATTCCGATATGGTCCACGTGCATACTCTTTTGGACGGTCTACTCTCAAATGAATACCTTCAGTATCGAGCAAGCTACCTTCATGAATCGAAATGTTGGCAAATTTGGCATCCCAGCAGGCTCCTTTTCCTTCTTTCTCTTTATTTCGATACTCTTGTTTACTTCCTTAAACGAAAGGGTCACCGTACCAATTGCTAGAAAGATCACGGGCAATAAACAAGGACTCACAAGCCTTCAAAGAGTTGGAATTGGACTAATACTATCTATTGTTGGTATGGTAGCTGCAGCTGTTGTAGAGAAACAACGAAGGGAAAACGCGATAAAACAGAATTATAGCATAAGTGCATTTTGGTTAGTCCCTCAGTTTTTCATTGTTGGTGCTGGTGAAGCTTTTGCCTACGTTGGACAACTCGAGTTTTTCATCAGGGAAGCACCAGAAGGGATGAAATCAATGAGCACGGGGTTATTCCTTAGCACGCTCTCAATGGGATTTTTTATGAGTAGCTTACTAGTGTCAATTGTACATAAGGTAACAAACGGAAGCTGGCTTAAAAATAACTTGAACAACGGTAAGCTAGACTACTTCTACTGGATGCTAGCAATACTCGGAGTACTCAATTACTTCGTGTTCCTTGTTTTCTCAACGAGACATCAGTACAAGACACAACATCTTAGTACTACTCTTGAAGACTCGGAAGAAGAGCTCAAGAATTGGAACGATACGAGCATTGACAACACGAAAAAGAATCCTAGTGATGCAGAGAAGGAAGAAGTTTAAATGCTCTTGCCATATACAGACCAGCTATATATGTCCAAGCATTAGATACAGGATTTCGAAGTGCCTCATTCTTTTCTAGAGTACTTTGTATTATGATATCGTAAACATTGTGTAGTATTTCTCTCTAGACATAAGGTTTGTATTTTGAGGTAAAGAATGAGAACTGTAAGGACATTGGAGTGCAGATATATGGTCATTTGCACAAGCACAAATGTATTTTTTGACATAGTGCAAGAAAAGTTGTGGTTTTTGAAGAAAAATGTGAACTTGGCTACCTTTCTTTTTTTGTTTTTGGTTTCTCATCCGGTGTCCGAAGCCCGCATCGGAGCTCTAACTAAATCGAATCGCGCATCGCAGGGTCCATTTAGGGGTGGGGTTCCCAACAGGATTACTCATTTGCATAAGCACCAATGCGTATTTTTTACATAGTGCAAGAAATGCTATGGTTTTTAAAGAAAAATGTGAACTTGGCTACCTTTCTTTTTTTGTTTCTCGTTTGTCACCTAGTGTCCGGAGCCTGCATTGGAGCTCTAACTAAATCGATTCGCGCACTGCAGGGTTCATTCGGTGGTAGGGTTCCCAACAATTTTATTTTTGTAGAAACCGACTTTCGAAAATTTTTGACTTTTTTCATGAAAAATAAATTTGATAAATACTCTCTCCGTCCAACAATAGTTGTCCACTATACTAAAAATAGTTATCCAACGATACTTGTCCAATTTAGAAAATCAAGAGATAATTTACCCTTTGTGTCTAGTTTACCCTTGCTATTAAATACTATTTATCATGTAACACATTTCTCAAAGCATTAAATTTAATAAAATCAAAGAATAAATGATGCGGAGTATTATTTACTTATATTTAAACCTTTTTGAAAATAACTTCTTTATTTTTGCAAATAGTCGAGATAGTAATGAGATCAACATACATTCTGTCTCCGAGATTTGTTATTATTGTTGTTGTTACCGTCAAAGCATTTGACCCTTTCCCAAAAAACAATAAATAAATAAAGGGAAAAGGATAAAAAATGCCCTTAAACTATGTGAAAGGAACAAAAATGCCATCCGTTTGGTCCAAAAATGCCATTATTATTATTTCATAGGTCAAAAATGCTTATTTTCCAAATAATTATATTATTTATTTTCTTTTTAACACATTCTTTTTCTAATAATATTTTTTTAAATTAACAAATGTTTATCCTACTTCAATTCAGAAAGAAATAAAAAATGAAAATATTTCTTATTTTATTATAATTATTTTTTATCATTATGTAGATAAAAATTAATGATAGATGTACTATGATCGTATATATATGACATATATTATTTGTCGAAAGGGCACATGAAGTTATTCTATTTTAATTGATAAAATGAAATAGAAGAAAAAATTATTTTCTACATTTTTATTTGTCAAAGTGATTTTAAAAGAAAGAAAATAAGAATATGATTCTTTAATAATATTTTAATTAGGAAGAACATGTGTTTAAAAAGAAAAGAAATAATATATTTATTCGGAAAAGGACATTTTTGACCCATTTTGTAACTATAGGAGTATTTCTAGACCAAAGTATTGACTGCAAGAGTATTTTTGAATCAAAATATTGACGGTAAGAACATTTTTGAGCCAAACTTTAAACGGATGGTATTTTTGTTCCTTTTACATAGTTTAAAGACATTTTTAACCCTTTTCCCATAAATAAATGAATACTCCCTCTGTCCTCTTTTAATTGTCATGATTTCCACGATAAAAATTTTGACTAATATTTTAAGATGTAATAATATGTAAAAAATTGTAATTTATAGTACTTTTCATATAATTTTTGAATATTTAAATTTTTTATTTAAAATATAAATTTTAATGTAATCTAATTTAGCTTTGAAAATGAATCAAATTGACTTTCAAAAAATGCGTACATCACAATTAAATCAAATTGACTTGAAAAAGAGCACTTGACAATTAAAAGTAGACGTAGACAGAGAATAAATGACATAGGAAAGCTACAGTTTGCTGTAATTTCCATTTTCCCACAATTTTCAAATATACGTACACATACGCTCGAAGTTTCCAGAAGATTTGAAGAATTCACCGGTGCCGGAAATGAAAAAATCCGACGGAAATCCGGCGAAGTACGATTTAGAGTATCGGTACAAGGGAGATGACTCATGGTACGGTGTGCTAGTCATGGTGGACGGTGAAACGATGACGGTGAAGTTCGAGGGATATTCGGAAAAATTCGATGTGAAATTCCTTGCTGCTAACTTCAAATCGAAGGAGGAAATCGATGAATTCGTCAGGAGGTTTAGGAATGTCTCTCCACAGCTGCAGGATAATGAATGTGGTAGTGTTAAGGAAGGAATGATTGTCTGTGCGGCTTGTAATGCTTTCGGCAAAGATGATATGCTCTTCTACGATGCCGTTGTTGAAGCGGTGAGTTATCAACTGTTTGAAATGTGAGATTTTTTTTATTCAGATGTGTTTAATCGAGGTAGCTATTTCTATTACATTTTGATGCTGTTAAATTCTCAGTTCCAGATGTTGAGTATGAGCATAGGTTTTCAGAAGGCTTAACAGTGGCAGAATATTCCACTTGAACTAAGCCATGTTTAAATTGAACACCTTTAAATGGTAATAAACTGTTCAGATTGAAAAATTTTTGTGCATGTTTTCATTCGTATATTAGATATTTAAGTTAACTACATATAATATATCATCAACCTCAGGTAGAAAATATTAGGCTTTTATGATGTGGTTGACTCAATTACTTAATAGACGAATGAGAAGACAACTCATTCTTTTTTCCAAAATTTGAACCGAAAGTGTCTAATTGGAACACTTTATTAGGAGTTGAGATGTTCAATTGAAGTATTACTTAGTTTGAGTGTCTAAAGTTTGAGGGGCTGGTTATGTATTAAGCCTTTTTAGGAAATTTATCTGAATATTCTTCAAGCATAGAGGTTCAAGTCATGGAATGAAAGGAGGAATGTGAGGTGAGGTAGGTTGACATAGTCTATCTATGATGAACCTTTGCATACAAGGATACAGAGGATTTTGTGGTTGATCACAGCTAATTCAGGATTGAGGCATCTTGATTAATATTACTTGGTATTAACTTGTTCACAGTAATAACAAAGTAATCAGCTTGCATATGTTATCTTTTAGCATTGCAGGTCCTAAGCACGGATAAAGGAGGAAGGTGAGGTAGGTTGACAGTCTAACTATGATGTGTCCTTAAAATCAAGGATACATAGTGTTCACGTGGTTGATGAGTTGATCACAACTAATTTGCGATTTTGGCAACTTTTTCAGCCATACCGAATTATAAGCTCGCTAGAGCAACATTTTCATGGCACAGTGTTTTGGACAACGAAAGGCAAAAAAAGGCGACGAGGGTCTACTTCGCCACAAGGCGAGGCGAGCGCTCCTTTTTGAAGTGTGGCGCCAATTAATATCAAAAAATTAAAATATTTAATTGCATATATAAATAATGAAAAATTCTATAGCAATAACATATTAGCAAATATTTCAATTCAAAAACTGAAAATAGAAAGTAGATACTAAAAGTCTAGAACTTGAATGAGAAAAAAATAGAATAAAAGTCAAAACAGTTAGAAAAAAACAGAGGTAGAAGTAACTTTGAAGTCGAATAAGAAGGAAAAAGAAATAGAGTAAGAAAAAAATTAGAAGAAGAAAAGAAGAACTATGTATTGGTTGGACTTTGGAGTCGCTGGAAAAGTATGGCTAGTCGCCGGAGAAGTCTGGTCGAGTTGACTAGTCGTAGTCACAGTCTAAGAGTGCAACTGTGCAAATTTGAAAAGAAAACCCTAAAGTTACCTTTTAACTTTTAGAACCCTAAATTGGTTGACTTTTTTAAGAAAATACAAAAGGCAACACCTTTCTCGCCTTTGTCGCCATGGCGTCGCCTTTTGAAGATCCCCTTGCCACAAAGCTAATAGGTGATGAAGGGTTGCCTCGCCTCGCCTCTCGCCATTGGCGACAAGGCGATTGCCTTTCACAACACTGCTTTTGATATGTGTCTGCTGTAAATGGAGTGTTTATTTCCTTGTTATCAACAGTTGCAAGCAATCTTCTGTTCCTTTTCAATTATCAAAGAAAGCATGAAAGAAGAATGTTGAACTTTATGTTATGAACAAGTTACAACAAATATTATTGAAGGATATGTATGAAAGTGCGTTTTCAAATAAACTAGCGTGAGAACAGTAGTTGGAGATATAAAGGAATTTCCCATTATTATGGGCTCACCAGGGTTGATATTGAGTATGTAGTTCTGTACTTGCTTACTTTAGTTATAGGAGTTAACTTACGATATATAGCGTGAGGTCCCATTGCATAATCTATATGCAAATGATAATGTCTTAATAAACGAAACTAGCGAGGGTGTCAACCAAATTCTTGAATTATGGAGAAGCAACATAGAGAAAAAGGGTCTTAAGATAAGAAGTAAAGCTGAAATATATGCACTGGTAGCATTATATAGTGCAGTGTCCTAACATGTTTTACGTTGTTAGTGTGGTGAATAGCAAAGATGGATCCAAGATTTGGCCTTTATGAGTTATGGACAATCTCAAGTTCTAATAATGAGTTCTGACTTTAATTTTGTACATATTTAGTGAATTTCTTAACACATATACAGGTTATGGGCCAAAACTATTGGGATCTGGTGAACCCATACCTTAAAGCCTACATCCACCCCAGGTGAGTAGATATATGGCATGTCCTTGGAAAGAGCAGTAGCAAATAGTAAAATGAATTTTGAGCTGTAGTAAACAGTGAAATGAATTTTGAGATATTTGAAGAGTAGTACAGATATTGGTCTGACTTTCAGCAAAAGCAAGATGACATATTCAGTGTATGTTGAGGACTTGTATAGGAGGAGATATTTAACAGGCTACTTGTTTACTCATTGTGGTGGTGACTGGTGATATCAATTGGAATGCAACTTTGCAAACTAAAGTTGCATTGTCTATCACGGAGTCTGAGTAAGTGGCTCTCTTACGGATGCAATAAAAACATTTATTTGGCCACGGGTTGATGAATGAAGTTAGGCTGAGAAGCAGCTATTGTGGCCAGGTGACTGAATTCAGGCTAAAAAAGAGTGAGGCATCAATATTTTGTTACAGTTGGAGTGCCATTCATCTCACAAAAAATGAGTGTATCATGAGCGTACAGAGAATACTGTTGTTAAATATCACATCAGTAGAGATATTGTATCCAGTGGTATTGTAGTTGTCAAAAGATTTCTACAAATGTCTATCCATCAGATATTATGATCATGGCAGTTTTGGTTAGTAGTCTAGGCATTTCCAAGACTCGGTTGGAGTTGGTAGTACTAGGTGATGCCTTGTGAAGGTAATTTGGCAAGATGGTGTGATGAGATAATCCCTTGTTGATAATGGAGGACTTCTAGCAAAGGGAGCAATTGTTGATGTGGGTTGAGTTTTATGGTAATTGATATTAATAAGTTACTGCAGACTCTTTGCTCAGTATTTCCTTATTTGTGATAGTAAGTTTTTTTTTTTCTTTAAAGGACAATAATCATTCTAATAGTGTTCCTGTACTGTTTAGGGTGTGAAAGGAAGAGAAAAAGGAAGAGGGATAGAGTGTGAGACAAACTAAGCGAGTGGGTTTGTGAACGTATTGGGGACTAAGAATTTGGAAAAAGATTGTTGCTGTTGTTCTTTTGAGCATAGTGGAATTTTCTTACCGTCTTTCTTGAGGACGTTGACATCTTTGCTGAACCTCATTAAAGTTTGTATTACTTTTATTTGTTGCTCTAAATGTGGGTTTATCATAACATATAAAGTAAAAGTAGCAGGACTCAAAGAGGAAAAGGAGAGGGCTACTTAATTCATTTCGGTTCATTGGCTTGATTCACTTTCTTCAAATTTTCTTCTTCCTCTCTTTGGCAGATACACAACGAGAACCATACATTTCACAATGGAGTGGAGGAGTGTGTATGTACCTTTGTACTATCCTGGCTTCATGGCCCCAAAAAGGATGACTTGGCTAATTCTGGAATTGAAGGCATATGTATCATGCAAGGCACAGCGCAAGTTGATCCAAGAATATCCTCCTTCTTGAAATTGGCAAACCAGAAACTAAGAAAATCCTCTTGCAAGTCAACTTCTACATCTGAGAAAGACAATTCAGCATCCAAAGGATCGTCCCATATAAAAAGAGTCAGATATTTGTCTTCTGAACAAAAGTCAGATTCGTCCTTTAAGGCAAGTTATCACCTTCTAATTCAGTAATTGAGTGATAATGCACGTGCCTAAATCATTCTCCTCTTCCTTTCCTTGTAGGGGATTAGCAGTACCAAGAATGTGGTTGACGT
This sequence comes from Solanum appendiculatum, assembly GCA_018342035.1. Taxonomy (NCBI): domain Eukaryota; kingdom Viridiplantae; phylum Streptophyta; class Magnoliopsida; order Solanales; family Solanaceae; genus Solanum; species Solanum appendiculatum. The sequence continues at coordinate 416,923 of JAGDQO010000503.1, read as the reverse complement.
GAGATGTACAGCCTATATCAGGCACTGGGATCATGATAAAGATCTAGGAGGGCAATGTTCAAATTACCATCTCATGCTAGTCGAGAACTTGGAGAGAAACTTGTTCCCTTCGTCATTGAGAGATTTCATACATAAACACACTTCTGTTTGGTCACAAGCATATATTTCCCCCTGCCCGTCATATATGCCCTATGCACGAGGCATTATCGTGGTAGATTGTGAAGAGAAGCTTAAAAAAATAAACCTTTTTTTGGACAATCCAACCCACCTTGTTGTGTCCTCAAAGGGAAGGTACGTTTCAGAATTAGTTTCCTTGCTAAGTAGTTGTTGATCCTTTTGTAATCTTCTCTCTTTACATTCTAGTGTCTTCACTGAAAAGAACTGTATCTTCTTATTATTAATATTTAGGCTTCATTCATGTGTTCTATACCATTACCACATGTATTAGACTTGTATTTATTAGAATCTATCTCTCGTTAGAAAATTCATCAGAAAAATCTGGATCATGACCCCAGCTCGTATTTTTTGGTGTATGTGGAATGAAAGAAATAGGAGATTTGTCGATGGAGTTTTAACTCCAATTTGTAAGCTTAAGGCTAGTTGTTTGGTTAACCTTTTTAGCTGGCTAACTCTTCCCCTGTAAATGACTTAGATCACTACCAGGATTTTGTCAGCTCAACTCTGTAAGTTTTTTGTTCTTACTGAGCTGACTGACCCCCCTTCGTATTGCATCTACTGGATGCTTACTTCATCAAAAAAAATAATAAAATCTATCTCCCGTTAGAGTTATGTTGTTTGGGTGTATCAAAATCATTGGTTCCTGCCTCTATACAAATTATGGGCTAAAACACATTTTCATTCAGCTAAAGATCATGCTTGGCGTGGATCAGACTTGCTAAAATAGCTTTTTTGATATTCTGCTTAGAAGAGTTTCCATGCCACAATTACCAGCCACTTGAACTATTTTAGATGTGTAGATAGCGTCGGCATGTATTCATGATGTAAAGTTTTACCAAGCATGCTTGTCTTCTCAAACTTTTTTTTTTATTTTCAAATTTTTTGGGAAAAAGATTGTAGTATGGCATGCTTGCATTTCCTGAGCTTGTGATTTGCTAAAACACCTTAGTAAATTTCGGCCGCACCACTTATTTGAGGCCTGCTCTATGGTTGCATCAGTAGCATAAGCCTTTTTTCTTGGTCCTGAATTTACTTTGGTGAAAGTGATATCCTGCTCAATGCCATCTGATTTTAGTTGCTTCTGCAATTTTTTTTGTTGATAATATAGTTGCTTCTGCAATTTGGACACCCGAATTGCTGATATTTAAGCTGCATCTGTAGTTAGACTCTCTCTCTCACTGACAGTCAAAACTGATCCAAAGTTGACTAGAGGTTCTAGAATGGTATCCATCTTTAATAAGAAAAAGAAAATCACAACATTTGAAATGGTTGAGTCCTTGTAAATGTCCTATAGATGGTATTTATCAGTCTGAACTTCTACGGTAGGTACTACACTTATGGCGACTAGTTGGGATCGTTTTTGAAAGATTTCTCTGGACTATATAGTTTCATATGCTATTTCCCCAATTATTTTCGGGGATTGCTTGAAGTTCTATGCATTCTGCCCTGTTTTGTTTTTCCTTATTTCTCTATCTATGTAGTTGAAAACTTGGTTTTACTCTGCAAATCAGCTTCAAAGAAACGCTACTTTTGGCTTCAACTTCTGTTTAATGCTACTTCTTTTCTTGCTGAAATGTTGTTTAATGCATTTCCCTTTCATATTCAATGCTGTTTACCGTTTAGAGTTCCTGTGATATAGGTTTTTCAAGATCCTATGTTCTGGTCTGTCATATTATAGTGGATTAAAAGAAAGAACAGACTTAAAAGAAAGTTCCCCAGCACCCTAGTGTGTGACATAGTGGTCAATGAAGTGGGTTATGAACCATGAGGTTTTAGGTTCAAATCCCTGCAGAGATAAAAAAACACTAGGCGATTTCTTCCTGTCCTAGCTAGCCTTGGTGGCAGTGGCATACGCAAGATTTTTTGTAATTGGTGTCACCTTTTAAAATGAGAAAATTAAATTAAATAATGTAACACCATGTTTAAAAAATATATAAATAAAACACAATTCATGTATATTATATCTTTCTAAAAAATAAAATAAAAAACATATTATAATTTTTTTCGATGAATTTTCTTTTTTATGAAATGTATTCAAAATAATCTCATTAATAATATAATACTAAATATTTGTTTATACAAAGCACCAAATAATTACTAAATGAAGAAGCTCAAAGAAAAAACACATAAAAATAATTACTAAACAAAAAGCTCAGATAAAAAAACACATAAAAATAATTACTAAACAAAGAAGCTCAGATAAAAAAACACATAAAAAAGGAGCTCAAAGAAAACACACATAAAAATAATTACTAAACAAAGAAGCTCAAAGAAAAAACACATAAAAAATGAGGACATGGAGGCTTGAACGCACAACCTAACCTGAGGAATTTCAGTACAACACCAACTAAGCTACGCGCATCTTTTGTTAAAAAAGTGTCACTTATGATAAATAATATAATATACTCGCCATGTTTGCTTTTGTTTCTTAATTGTATATACCTATTTAGTAAATGTTTCGACGAAGCAGTGTCGCGCGACACCCCTTCTACCTTCCTAAATCTGCTCCTACTTGGTGAACAAATTACCTTGTTGCTGGTAGGAGGTGATAGGTATCCCGTGGAATTAGTCGAGGTGCGCGAAAGCTGGCCTGGACATCAAAATAAAAAAGTTCCCCAGAAAAAATGGCGAATTGTAAAGAAGCGTCGAGTTGTTTCATAAAATTTATTGTTCTAGAAGTAACTAACTGGAATCTTTGGGAAACATGTGTCCACAATTGATATGTACAAATTAGGCTGCACATACTATTTTCCCAATTTTCAACTAGTGGTTGCTTGAAAAATGTCATGTACATGGAGGCACTGTTTTTTTTTTCTTTTTCTTTCTCATTTCCAGAAGTTTAAAGTTTTTTTCTTCATCCCCAGTATCTACTTCAAAAGTGAAAGAGCTGGAAAAGGAAGAGCAACACTTTGGTTCTGTGTGTGCGCAATACCTCGGGTGTATTTTTTAATGCAGTTTAACATACTTCTGTTATTCAGATATTCTGAAATCCTTAAATATCACTCTATAATTTTTGTTAAATGTGTAGGTTCTAGTCGAATTTTCATGATGTTCATGTCTTCTAGATTGATGAATGCCGAATGGGTTTATTTACTTTTTTCCATTTTTCTTTTACAGGCCGATGGTTATAAGTGAAAGAGATATGAGACACTCCATGATTAAGACATCGCTTGGGAGCTTAATGTGCAGGTCCCAGGTAAGATTCATACCGTTTATTGGTTAGATTTGATAATGGTTGTAGGACAACAAATGAGCCATAATTGTTAGATATGCAGCATGGCACATAGTACTGCCAGTGCTACTTCACAAATGAGTTTAGCAGACAACAGATTAGAAACTATCATATATATGAGGTTTCTTGATAATCTAGAAGCATGCATATCTGATAGTTACTCGTTATTAGTGAAAAACTGGATGCCCAGTTGTCACTAGTCAAACTTAGATTGACGTTAACTGCTAGATAACAGGAGAGCTGAGAATGTGGGATCAGTTAGTCTTAAGAATTAGGAATCAAATTTATCTGTAGTAAATTTGTATACTCATGGTCTTGAGAAATTGTGCTTTTACACAATTGTGAAAGTGCTTCAACAACAACAACAACATACCCAGTGTAATGCCACAAGTGGGGTCTAGAGAGTGTGGTGTGTACATAGAGGGGTTGTTTCCGATAACCCTCGGCTCAAGTAGAGTAAATCAAAATCAAGTATCAAAAGGAAATACAGTAATGAAGAAGGCATGCTAAAATAAAAGAACACATAAGGAAAAGAAATAAGGTGTCTTTACAACAAAGAAAAAGAAAGTGAAATTTTAGGCCAATAAGGTGAAATTGGTTTCATTCGACATATTTTCAGTACATACTACACTATGTGATATGTGGTGGAGTCTTGAATGGACAGACTAGTCTAGATACAAATAAGCAAATACTTGTAGGATTGCAGGAAATAATTTTTAAAAGAATTTTAAACTTATTGAGGAGCTTCAAGCCCTGAACATCTGATTTTTTATGGTGTGTATTTCATATTATATATCAAATGTTTGATTTCAGTTTATTATTGAGGCTGACTGCTCTCCCCCTTGCGTCTTCTCGTTATTATGTAGGATATATCTCAGGCAAAAAGTATCTGCCAAGACTTGATAATAGTTCACTCAGGAAGTGAAGCATACAAAAGAGCTAACCAGGCAAAAGATTTGTTTTTGGAGTTTATGAGTCATCAACAGAGACTCTATAAGAAGTTAGCTTTGGAAGAGAAGTTATTTTTGCAGATGCTGCAATTACAACCGCATTTGGATTCATATCTGTGTTAAAAACGACTACAGAGTGACTCAATTTGTGTATATCTTGTGTTTCTGTAATGTCTCAAGATTTCTTTTCCTTTAACTAACCCCGCGATGATACACCTTGTAGCAATCTCACTGTGTGCACAGTTTTTCAGTCTTTCCTGCTCTGGGGAAGTGTCACTGGAAACAAATGCAGCACAGGTGCTGCATTCTCGTTTTCATATTCTTTGAATGTGAAAAACTGGCGTTGTTTTGTATAAATACCTTGTTAATATGTCGAAAACTGTGTGTATTGCCATATGCATTATTGGCAGTTGGTGGTTAATGGTGTTAGTTGCACCTTCTAGTTACATTGTCAAGTTGCTCAAAGGGGAGGAAACAATGGTTAATAGTGGTTTTTCACTCCACAAATTGGTCAGTTTTTAGTTGAAAGTCCACTATTTTCAACGTTTGTTGATCAGTTTTTATCCTTGGGAAATGTAGTATTTTTAGTAACGAAAGCTTTGAGTACTTCATGATCGTAGAAGCATGATTGCTTTCGTGATACTTATTACTAGACTCAAATCACTACAATCACAGTCCTTGTTGGAGCAATCAAAAGATCTTTTTGGGGTTATCCAGACCAGAGGCGAACTCAGGATGTGAAGGCTTCAGCTAAACATAAAATGAAAATAGTGCCTCAAATATGAGCTCTAAGTTCGAACCCTAGTCTTACAGGTGATTCCTCTAGTTTGTACCAATAGTACAAGGGCACTCATATGCTCCTCATGGGTGCACGGTTGATTATATCTTAGTTTCTGTCAGTTTTTCAATATAAATATATATATATATATACATACATTAATGAATGATTTGTGCTTTATCTCTATCGATAAAGGCCCCGCCTAAAGTTCTGATCATTGCTTCAAGCTCTGCTTTGGGAGAATGGCTCCACCTGATGTGATCAACGTCACATCTCGACCTGTTCGTGCTGCATATTCCCTAACTTGATAAATTTCATGAGTACATTAAAATATATAATACCTATTTAACTTAAATTTTGGATTTTATTGACATGGTTGATGTGCAAAACATATTTTAAGAATTTTTTTTTATTTACATGAGTACATTAAAATATTTACCTATTTAACTTAAACTTTGATTCCATTGACTTGGTTGATATGCAAAACATATTTTGAGAAATTTTTTAATTTCATTTCCTATTTTCACTATGATGAAAAGATTAGTATCAATTATGATATTTGATTAGAAATTCAACAACCACGTGTTTTGATGAAATTCTTGATGTATATATAGTTGTCATATGACCCTTCTTGCAAGTATTATTTCTAGTAAAAAAATTTCATCAATTCAACCATTTTCCTTATAGATTTAGCCATGGAGAATAAGAAGAGTAAACGGCGCTGAAAGATACCAATGGAAAAAATAGAAAAGCAACACAATCGATATGCTAGCTTTTCAAAACGTTGGAAAGGTTTATATAAAAAGGTTACTGAGCTCGTTCTTGAATGTGATGTTGACATTGAAATAATAACTTTTTCTCCTACTGGTACTCCTTTCTCATTTTTTCACCCTACAATTGATGTAGTTGTTTCTCGTTTTCAGAACCTCGATATGGAATCAAGTGAAAGTACTCTTCTAATCACAATTCATAATCGAGAAAAAGTGAACGAACTCAAAAGTAGGCTTGAAGAACTTGATACCATAGAAGACATATAAAGTGCTAAGAAAAAGTTATATGACGAAATGATTGAAACTAGGTAAGAGAGGTTGGTGGGAGTCGATTGAGCAGCTCAATGCATATGAAGTGACCAAGTTTGAAACTTGGTTGGATACCGTTGTTTTTAATATGGAGAATCGTTTAAATCAATTGGAAAATGAAGCTTCTTCCTCATTGGGATATGAAATTTGAAACAATACTCAAATCATAGATGAATCATTCTAAGTTATCACTTAAGCAAATATTAGTGAAAATCCTAAAAAGCTTAAATTTATATTATTAAGATGTTTATTTTTTGTTCATAGTTTATTTTATTTCAGTTATTCTCTATTTCCTTGTATTTTGCTATGGTTTCCATAATAATATTCGATATAATTATTCAATATTTAGTCTCATATGTGTATTGGCTTGGTCATTCTTGAAATTAAATTTTGGGACTTGTATTTTATCGGCAATTATTGCAAAAGTTAAATATATTCTTAATTGAAGATTTAAGTGTAAATACATTTTAAATATTTCCAAGAAAAAAATGGTGCTTCGACAACGATAACATCTAAGCAACAACAAAAAGATGTAAATTCACCAAGAAAAAACTAGCAAAAATTCACAAATCTAGCCATTAATGTGATCTACCAAAGATTGAGATGTTAGTTGATGATAGCTGAAAAACCGTCAGATCCTAAAGAGATACCACTTCCTCATGAATTTATCTTAAATCGAGATCTTTGGACTCTCTATTTTCCGACGAGGACATATGGACAAAATTGTGAAAAGGTCAAACACTACCTAAAACCAGAGGCGGAGCTAGGGTAAGGAGTTTGAGGGTTCTAAATCAATTTTGTTAGGGTGTTCACAAGTTAATATACATATATTTATTTAATTTTGTAATAAAATATAAGGTATACGAAAAGGCTAGTGGGTACGTTCGAACCCACGAACCCTCACCTAGCTCCGTCTCTGCCTAAAACTGTCTTTTCTGACAACGCAAATTACATTTTATCCATCACAAAATAAACAAGAACACATAAAAAAAAATACAAATAACCTTTCTCAATTATGAACTGATAGAATTTATCGATTATATTCGCACTAAAAATCGTATAACTGAGTATAAATACGGAAAACGAAAAGCCTTCGACCAACAAAAGTCACATTTTAAAATTTATCTAGATATTGTAAAATTTGATATTGTTCAAGCATTAACCAATTTTTTTTAAAAATTTAAACTAGCAACCTTTCAATGCAGAGGCGTATCTAAGGGGGGTCACCGGGTTCACGTGAACCCATGCTCCCCTCCCGAGATCACATATAATAGTCTTATATTTTAAAAAAAATATTGAAATATAGATGTGTGAACAACATACTCGGAGTATCATATTATGTGACGATGATTGGGTGCGCCTCTCTATGTGAGGTTAGAAATCTGAATCTTATATATGTATAGATATATCCGATCAAATTTACATCTTAGATCCACCTTTTTACAATAGTGCACCCCTCATCTCGAAATTCTGGATACACATCTGTTTCAACGTTAATATATTGACATCAGAAAATTGGTGTACGGTAGAATTAGTGAATACTGAGTACATTTAAATACTAGCTTATTCAAATTATATTTTTATATTTTCGTTAAGTTAATGCACTTTTTGAAATTCTCACATTAATGTTTGTTGATTAATGCATGTGAAGATTTTGGTATGAAATTTGTATCACTTCTAAGTTTAATAAGTTGTAACAATTGTCTACCTAGACTTGGTATAAACACAAAAAAATGTTTATTGTTTTTAAAAAATTTCTGGTTAAATATTAAATATGTTTTTGTTATGAAGATTTTGACTTTACTTCTTATGTATAAAATTTGAAAATTTTGGTATGTGATTTGTGGTCCTTCAAATTATATTCATATTTGTTCACCTCAACTTGATAAATTTAATGAGTATAGTAAAATATTTACTAATTTACCTTAAAAGTCTAGATTTTATTTTATTTACTGATTTACCTTAAAAGTCTCGATTTCATTCTATTTATTGATTTACCTTAATAGTCTAGATTTTATTTTATTTATTGATTTAACTTAAAAGTCTAGATTTTATTTTATTTAATGATTTAACTTAAAAGTCTCGATTTCATTTTATTTATTAATTTAACTTAAAATTAGTCTAGATTTCATTGATGTGATATATATGCAAAACATATATTAAGAATAAAATTTATTGTGTTCCCTATTTTCACTATGATGAACAGATCATTTTTCAATATAATATTTAGAAAGATATTTAATGTAACAAAATTTTTTATGTATATAAATAGTTGTGACATCTGCCTTCTTTTAAGTATAATTTCTCATAAAACATTTCATCATTAATCTTTTATTCATTTTGATAATAAATTTTATCATGGAGAATAAGAAGAGAAAGGACGTCAAAAGATACCAATGAAAAAAATAGAAAAGCAAGATGACCTATTTGCTAGCTTCTCAAAGCGCCGTCAAGGTTTATACAAAAAGGCTAGCAAACTCGTATTTGAGTGCGATGTTGACATTGGAATGATATTTTTTTCTCCTACAGGTAATCCTTTCTCGTTTTTTCACCCAAATGTTGATGCAGTTGTTTCTCGTTTTCAGAACCTCGATATGGAGCCAAGTGAAAGTACTCTTCTAGTTGCGGCTCATAATCGAGAAAAAGTGAACGAACTTAAAAGTAGGCTTGAAGAACTTGATACCATAGAAGACATTGAAATTGCTACGAAAAAATCATATGATGAAATGATTGAAGCTAGACAGAGAGGTTGGTGGGAGTCGATTGAGCAGCTCAATGCGTATGAAGTGTCAACTTTTGAAGCTTGGTTGGAGACTGTTGTTTTTAACATGCAGAATCGTTTAAATGAATTGAAAAACGAAGCTTCGTCCTCATAGTTGGTATATGGAGGTTGAAGTAAAATTCAAATCATTGATGAATCATCTAAGTTATCACTTTGATGAAAATCCTAGAAAATTTAAATTTATATTATTGAGATGTTTATTTTTTGTTCTTAGTTTATTTTATTTCAGTGGTTCTACATTCCTATATTTTTCTATGATTCTATAATAATATTCAATATAGTTATTTAATTTTTAATTGCATATATTTATTAGTCAATACATTCTTATACATGTAGATCTAAGATTTGAAGAAAAGTTTAGTGAATCTTGAAATTAAATTGTGGGGCTTGTATTTTACCGGCAATTGCTACAAATTTAAATTCTTGAAAAAAAAATTGATGTGTCAATATACTTTAAAGGGAAAATTACCTAACTACACATCATTTTTTTTCCTTATTTTCTATTATTCCCTACTATTTCAAAAAATTACAAAAATCCCTTTTTTTTCTCAAATTCTCTCTTTTCCGGATACATAACTTCCAATCTTCCAACTCCACGATTTTCTTCCTTTTTTCAAGCCTATAATCACTCCACTATATCACCAATTACCTTTATCACTCCATTTTTTGAATTTCAAATATTTTCTCTCTCCAGTTAATTGATTTCAAGTTAATCAAGAGATAGTTCTTCTTCATTCATTTTTTTTCTTTCCAGTTCATCATCTTGGTCGTTTTTAAAAAAAAATTGATTTTTCATCTACAAAATTCGGATACATATGGATGATGCTCCATCTTTTAGCATTGGGATTACCCAATTAGTTTCAACTACTCAAGATAATGTATCTTGTATCTTTGATTGTGATGATGAAGATTTTGTTGAAAATAGATCTAAACAAATAAGCGATCTATTATTCATGAAGAATCCGGAGTTGGAGAAGTTAAAGTCGAAAAAGGATTTCGACTTCTAAATCTATTCTGAAAAACGCTCAAAAAGGGGAAAAATTTGATCAACCTTATCATGCCCGTCTCTATCAAAGGCACAAGTTTTCAATGTATCTTGTTTATTTTGATTCTTAAAGACACAAATTTTCAATGTATCAAACAATCCATTATTCATGAAGAATCTGAGATTATAAAAGTCAAAGTCGAAGAAGGATGTATTTTCGACCTCTAAATCGATTGTGGAAAAAACGTCCAAAAAAGAGAGAAAAAGATTGGATCTGGATTATCACGTCATCGTTAGCAAATGTACATATTCTCAATGTATCTAGTTTATTTTATTTCATACTTTAACTTTCTGATACAATGAATATGTTTTATGCAATGTATCATGTTTTTATTGATTATACGTATATATAACCTAATGTTGGTGATACTTCGACTAGTGAGTTTTATGCAATGTATCATGTTTATAGTTATTATATGAATACGTAACCTAATGTTGTTGATACTTCGACTAGTGAAATTTATGCAATGTATCATGTTTATATTTATTATACTGACCTAATGTTGCTGATAATTCGACTAATGATTTTTACGCAATGTATCATATTTATACTTATTATACTGATACATAACCTAATGTTGCTGATAATTCGACTAGTAGGTTTCATGTTCAATTCAAACATACTTGATACGTAAGTAATGTATAATGTATCATTTGACATATATCAAGCTCTATAATGTATCAGTAATATTTGGTCGTTATTTATAGTATGGATTGTCTTATACATTTGTCTTATATAATCTGAAACAAAAATGTGATAAAACTAAGTATCAGATTCATTCATGCATATACATACAAAAAAAATAATTTCTCATTAGTTCTAGTTAGTCGTTGACACATTTGACACCTAACCAATGCACTGTACTCGATAACTTGATTGTTGATTCATTCACATACATACTTGATAACTTAGTTGTAGTTAGTTGCTGATTCATTCATACTGATACATTGGACACTTAGTTGTAGTTAGTTGCTGATTCATTCATATATCTAATTGATAACTTAATTCTTATTTATTGTGATACATTTATAGATACACTTTATTTCAGCTTACATACACCTTTCTTTCACAACCTTATACTTTATTTCAGCTTACATACACCTTTCTTTCACAACCTTATTGTATCAGATACATTATTATCAACTACAAAATGATACATTATATAAAAATGTATCTTATCAACTTGAAATCTTCCACAATTGCATATTTATCTTTCAAGGCAAACAATGTATCTTCTTCCAGAATCAAAGACTGAATAAAAATACTCAGATGATGTAACAACCTGTTAACATTAAAGAAATTAGTGATACATTCCATAAAACAGTTATTTCTATATATCAATTACAAACAATCAGACAACTAACTTATACTTAATATCAGATACAAAATATAAATATAATATGATACATACCCTCATTCTTGAACATTTTGATGCTTTTACAACAAATTACATGTATAATGTATCATCTATAAAGTATAGTATTTCACAAACACAACAAGATACAAAAAAGTAATGTATCATGCTAAATATTTGATCATGATACAGTAATTTAGATATATAATAACTATCACACAGTAATGTGTCGAATTCTAAGCAAACACTTTACATGCAAAATTTACTTATTTAATGTATCTAATTAATAGGAATACACTACATATCAATTTATACAAGATACATAAAACTAATGTATCACGATTTATCTAGTCATCTCGAAAACACAAATCAAAAATTGAATTAACAACACAATATATGTAATTCCATACCTCTTATTGTCAGATCTATTTTATTATGAAATTAAAGCTTTGATCTATTTTATACATTGCAAATCCAGGCTCATGTTTTTTCCAGATTCCTGAATGTGACATCTATTTTTTTCCAGATTCTTCAATGTCTCAGCAAAATCAAAATATTCATGATGTATCTTCTCAAATTTTTTGATAATTTTGAATCAAAATTGAAAGGATCTTCGACGAATTGGGAGAAGAAATTCGAAATCCACCATTTATGTATCGTTCATAACTCACCTCGCTTTCCCAGATTCCTGAATATATTCATCATGTATCAGCTATTATTTTCAAATTTTTTCAATCCTTTACGATTTGGGTGAGAATTGAGAGAAGAAAAATTGAATTATTTGAAGATGGACGGATTTTGAATAGAACTGAGAGAAGAAAAATTTGAATTTTGAATTGAAGTTGGCGGATTTGGAAGAGAATTGAGAGAAGAAAATTTGAATTTTGATTTGATTACAGTTGTTAAGATTTGGGAGAGATTCAAATCAATTAGATTAGTGTGATTTGGGGAACTCACATTCAATTTAATATTCCATTTCCTTTTTAAAAGCGTAACTGAATTTGTGATTCAATTTAATATTCCCTTTCCTTTTTAAAAGCATAACTGAATTTGTGTTTAATGTATCAGATATAATGTATCCGACTTGTTTGCTATGTATCCGGATAACACTAATTTTGAGGGATTTTTGTAAATTGGAAAAAAGTAGGGATAAGATGTAATTTGCTCCTTATACTATGAGATTTATGTAAGTTATACTATTTTAAATCTATCTGGAAAAAAAATGATGCCACCTAACACCAAGGTTTTCGACCAATCAAATATTTCAAGATTTTAATACATAGATCCATATTTGTGAAGACCCAATTCATCAACCCATGATGATAGAAGACAAGTCCGTCATGATTGTGAAAAGGTCAAACACTGCTAGAAATTGTTTTTACTAACAAAGTAAATTACATATTACCTATCACAAAATCGACAAAAACAAATAAAAATCATAAATAACTTTTTTCAATATTTTATGAAGAAATCTACAGAATCTGTCAATTATATTCACACAAAAAAGTCAAGAAGTATATATAAATAAGAAAAACGAAAGTCATCAACCAACAAGCCCTAATGATTAGGAATGACAATGAGACGGAACGATTGTGGGGCGGGGTAGGTCTAAATCTATGTGGCTGGGCGAGTTTAATCTTATGTGGGATAGTTACGGAGCAGGGCGGGTTGAAATAATTTTTTTAAGGGAAAAGGGCCTGATATACCCTTCAACTTTGTCATTTAGAGCTGATATAACCCTCGTTATGAAAGTAGCTCATATATAACCCTACTGTTATACAAATGGCTCACATATACCCTTTTCCTCTAACGGAAGCGAAAAAATTAATTTTAATTTAAATGGGGCGGATCTTTACGGGGTGGAACGAAGCATGACGGGGCTGGATAAATTTCACGGGTTAAGCTTTAACCCACTCTGCACCTACTCTAACCCGCTCTATTGTCATCCCTAATAAGCATGTTAAACATGTACCAACCGAAGCAAATTCAATTTTGGTTAATGTTAATTAACATAGGAAGTTGATTTTTCATTGTCATATTATATAAAAATATTCATCTATTCAAATTTATATTTCAAATCTTAATCAAAATAATGGTTGTTTGATGATGATGCATATGAAGGATTTGGTATGAAATTTGTGTCACTTCTAAGTTCAATAAGTTGCTAACTACCTAGACAAAATAAAATTCATTAAACACAAAAAGATTATTTTTGGTTTAGGTTAAATATTAAATTTGTTTTTGTTAATACATATGAATATTTGGTTATTATCCATAAAATTTAAAACCTTTGGTATGTAATTGGTGTTCTTTCAAATTATATTTATAATTGGTCTTTCTAACTTGATAAATATTAGGAAAAACTACATAAATGGCCATAAAATCCAAAATAATTACATGTTCATATCCAAATCTAAAGTAATTCAAGAAATACCCATTCTCTCATAAATAATTACATCACATACCCCTCATTCATTAAGGCTGATAACTTTCACCTAACTGATACTAAATCAGTATATATAGACTGTATTGGTATCATTAAAGCTGATAATTTTCGCTTAACTGATACTAAATCAGTATCATAAACTGTATTGGTATCATTAAGGCTGATAATTTTCGCCTAACTAATCCTAAGTCAGTATATATATATACTGATTTAGGATCATTAAGGCTGCGCAACTTATACTAAATCAGTATCATATACTGTATTTGTATCATTAAGGCTGATAATTTTCGCTTAACTAATACTAAATCAGTATATATATACTGTATTGGTATCATTAAGGCTGATAATTTTCGCTTAACTGATACTAAATCAGTATCATATACTGTATTGGTATCATTAAGGCTGATAATTTTCGTTTAACAAATACTATAAGAGTATATATATACTGTAATGGTATCATTAAGGTTTTTTGAACAAGAAACCTTAATGATACCATTACAGTACATTTATACTGAATTAGTATCAGTTAAGCGAAATTAGTTAGGGGTTATATAGTGTAATTATTTAGTGGGGTATGAATGTAAAGAGGTATATGTTTGTAATTATTTTGCTTTTATGGGGTATTTGCTTAGTTTCCCCTAAATATTATGAGTATAGTAAACTATTTATTGTTTTTCCTTAAAAGTCTGGATTTCATTTTATTTCCTGATCTTCTTAAAAGTTAAAATTTCATTCTATTTACTGATTTGACTTAAAAGTCTAGATTTTATTTTATGTAATGATTTAACTTAAAAGTCTAGATTTTATTTTATTCAATGATTTAACTTAAAAGTTTCAATTTTATTTTATTTACTAATTTAACTTAAAATTAGTCTAAATTTCATTGATGTGATTGATATGTAAAGCATATATTAGGAATAAAATTGATTGTGTTTCCTATTTTCACTATGTTTAACAGATCATTTTTTCAATATAATATTTAGAAAGATAGTTAATGCAATAAAAATTTTGATGTATATAAATAGTTGAGACGTCTGCCTTCTTTTAAGTATCATTTCTCATAAAACATTTCATCAATAATTTTTTATTCATTTTGGTAATAAATTTTGCCATGGAGAATAAGAAGAGTAAAGGACGTCAAAAGATACCAATGAAAAAAATAGAAAAGCAAGATGACCTATATGCTAGCTTCTCAAAGCGTCGTATGGGTTTATACAAAAAGGCTAGCGAACTCGTACTTGAATGCGATGTTGACATTGGAATGATATTTTTTTCTCCTACAGGTAATCCTTTCTCGTTTTTTCACCCAAATGTTGATGCAGTTGTTTCTCGTTTTCAGAACCTCGATATGGAGCCAAGTGAAAGTACTCTTCTAGTCACGGCTCATAATCGAGAAAAAGTGAACGAACTCAAAAGTATACTTGAAGAACTTGATGCCATAGAAAACATTGAAATTACTAAGAAAAAATCATATGATGAAGTGATTGAAGCTAGACAGAGAGGTTGGTGGGAGTCGATTGAGCAGCTCAATGCGTATGAAGTGTCAACTTTTGAAACTTGGTTGGAGACTGTTATTTTTAATATGCAGAATCGCTTGAATCAATTGGAAACTGGAGCTTCATCCTCATAATTGGGATTTAATGATTGAAACAAAAATTAAATTATGGATGAGCCATAGTTAGATATTTAAGTTTTTGTTATTTTGTTATGTTATTTCTTTGATGCTACATCCATGTACTTTGCTATGATTTTCATAATAATTTTCGATATAATCATTAAAATTGTTAACTCATGGGTGTATTTTCTAGTAAGTCTCGTATATATTTAGATCTAAGATTTAAATTTTATGGTTCAGGTTGAAATTTGATTGCAGTCCATTTGCTCTTTTGGATGCGAAATATATTATTAGTTTATTACTTTTAAATATTTTTTAACACAACTAATACACACTGAAATTCGACATTTTTCTAAATTCCCATTTTGTGACACATAAACTCTAGACAAAATGACGCATGACTTTAAAAAATATTAAGTATCATTTAACGGGTCGTCACCAATGCAATCATAAAATTTGAGATCAAACACAGTCGATCATGACACATTCCAAAAAATTCATCGATTAATACACATAAAAAATAAAAATAATCTCGAATTCCTATTTTATGACACATAAACTCAAAAAAAAAGGTGACGTTTACTTTTCAAAAATAATAAGTATCATTTAATAGGTTGTTACCAATTAATCCACAAAATTTAAGCTCAAAGAGGTTAATCACACATATTATGAAAAATGTAGGGACTAATGAAAAATGGAGATAGTCTTGAATTCGTATTTCGTGACACATAAACTCCAAAAAGAACGATGTCCACTTTTCGAAAATAATGAGTATCATTTAATAGGCAGTGCAACGGACCCACAAAATTTAAGATCTAGCAAAGTCGGCCATATATATTTCAAAAAATTTATGAACTAATAATACATTAAAAAAATAAAGATAATTCTACATTCCTATTCCGTGATACAATTTTTTTTTTAAAAAGTGGTATATGTCTTTTGAAAATAATGAGAATTATTTAATAGGTCTTTCACCTGTATCCACTAAATTTGACTTCAAATAGAGTCGATTGGACATGTTCCAGAAAATTCATAAACTAATACACACGAAAGAATGAAATTATTCTCAATTCCTATTTCGTGACATATAAACATCAAAAAGTGATGTTCCTTTCGAATACACACATTCTGAAAATTTATGGATTAATACACGCGAAAAATCAAGATAATTTTGAATTCCAGTTTCATAACATATAAATTCCAAAAAAGCAACTTTCCTTTCGAATACAATGCGTATCATTTAATAGGTCTTCACCAATAGATCCGCAAGATTTAAGCTCAAACAGAGGTTGTTACACATATTTTAAAATTTTCATGAACTAATACACACACACAAAAAAAAGATTTTTTGGAATTCATGTTTTGTGACACATAAAATCCAAAAAATGACATTTGTCTTTCTAAAACAATATGCATCATTTAATAGATCGTCATCAAGTGTATTTAATTAGGATTTAATAGTGTATTTTAAAGATATATAAGTGCCTAGCTGGACAAGTTACTATTTATAATGATGCAATATTTGTGATGTCCACGTGGACACCTATATATCTTTAAAATACACTATTAAATAGTGCAGAGGGTAATAGGTCTTGCCTAAAGTTTGGGATTGTTACAGCAATTTCTGTCAAAGTTTGGATATATTTCGAACCATTTTCCTTAAATATTATAGGCATAATACATAAATATGCCCTTTAACTTGACTTCAACTAACATTTCTGCCCTCCAACTTTGGGTGTGCACAAGTAGGCACTCAAACTTGTACAAAATTGAATAAGTAGACACATGCGTCCTACATGGCGTCCTATGTGGCAATTCGCATCCTACATGACGTCCTATGTGTAATATGCCACATAGGATGCATGTGTCTACTTGTTCAATTTTATACAAGTTTAAGTGCCAACTTGTGCACACTCAAAGTTGAAGGGCATAAATGACATCTAAAATCAAGTTAAAGAGCACATTTATGTCTTATACCAATAATATACTTTGAATGTTTCGATGAAATTTACTATGAAATTTAAGAAGTTATCGATATATTCCAGCTGTTAGGCTTTTATCTTTCCTCATTTCCTTTTTCCGTCTCTCCTCATTTCCATATTTCAGTTGTAGAGTCCAAGAAAGAAAAAAAAAGGAGAGAGAAATTCTCTCTCTTTTTTCCCTTTTCTTGAAAAAGGCTCCCCCTTTTTCTTTTTCTTCTTGAGAAAAGAAGAAGAGAAATTAATTTTTTTTTTTTAAAAATACATAATTAAATCAATCATATTCAGAAAGAATTTCTCTATTTCCAAACTATAAATCCATGGCGGTATGTATATATACTTATATGTTGTTTTGTTCTTTCACAATGAAATTATTAATTTTTGTGCAAATTTTATGGTTTCCATGTGAATTTATAATGTTGTTTTAAGATCTATATGGCTGCCTTTATTTTGCTTTCTAGCTTGTTTTGGTAATGCATGTTGTGCGCCGAGGGTCTATCAAAAACAAACTCTCTATCTTACAAAGGAGGGTAAGGTCTGCGTATATCCTGCCTTTCGAGACCTTAGTTACTTGTGAGATTATACTGGATATTTTTTAAGATCTATCTCCTATGTCATGTATGTTTTCTATGGAATAGAATTATAATATGACTGTTGAAATGAAGGAATGTTATATGATCAAGACTCCTTATAAAGCGAAAAACATGTTTTATAGAAACAATTGTGAGACTAGAGCCACTAGACCAAAAATGATCTTTAGCGGCACACAATTAATTAATGATAATAGCTTAACTGCCACTAATTATGTATTTTTAGAGGCAATTAACACTCTTTGTAAATGTTTCTAAAGCCTATAGCGACATTGGATCCAATGACAATCAACAAATGCCACTAAAGTCTTTAGCGCTCTTTGTTAATGTGCATATTTATTGCCGTTAAAAGTTGTTTTTTGTTATAGTGTAACAGTATTGTTAGTAGAGTCTCAACATGTATGTCCTAGTCTTGGTGGATAGAGTTATCTGGTACGTGTTGTTGGTGTGAGGTGTCATGCATCCTATGAAATTAGTTGAGGTACCCGCAAGCTAAAAGTTCTCAACGTGCCAAAAGATGACGGTTGTTTGTATGGTCTGGCCATGTGTTACGGAAACGTGCATATGCACCAGCACATAGGTAATAATATGATGAAATGAGTGAGCTCTAGAATCATATTGCAGTGATCAATTGATTGATTATGATACACGAGTTGAGTACGAGTCATCTGGAAAACGTTTCATCTGTAAAATTGGCAATTTTCCCTTGGTGTTTGCTTCCATAATTTGCTGTTATGGTCTTGATGTAGTTATTTGCTTCTCTAGTTGATGCAATTTGTTCGACTTTGAAGGTTTATTCGAGATGCATCTTTTCGTTCTTTCTTTTTTTCTGTTTTGACATAGAATTTGAAGATCTCATAGTTTTATGTTAATTACTATAGGAAGCAGGACGACCACTTCCAAAATTTGGTGAGTGGGATGTCAATGACCCAGCTACAGCTGAGGGGTTCACGGTAATCTTTAACAAAGCTAGAAACGAGAAAAGGTCAGGTGGAAAGGCAGACGCGCCACCAAAGAGTAACTACAAGCATACAGCAACGCTTGGGAAGCCTCAATCTGTAAGTTCTGGCTGACTCTATGGCTACAAGTTTATGTCATCCATCCCCCAACTTGTAATGGTTCGAGGAAATCATTTCATGAACGTTGTCTCTCTGCACTAATGTGTTATGCTTTACATAATAATTATTTAAAGGCATTGTCCACGCTCCAAATGTCTAGCCTTCCGTATGCATGGAGCATACACATTGGTTGAGGGAGTGCATTGTTGTCTCCTTATATGTTTTTCGAGAATTTTCACCCGTGAGCTAATTTTTGGGTCGAGTAATGCACTCAAGGAGTCTCGCACCCGAGGGTTGGCCTAGTGGTCAATGTCGTGGGTTAATCCCAACAGAGACAAAACACTAGGTGTTTTCTTACTATTTGTTTTATCCTTAGTAGACAGAGTTAGTACTGGTACCTGTTGCTAGTGGGAGGCACGGTTATCAAAATACCACTTGTTTACTCTATAACAATCTTGCCATGTGTTTATCAAGAGTATGTTTGCAATAGATAAATAAACTTGTGAACATGTTGTTTTTTCAGAAGAAATGGTTCTGCTGTATGCGGTCTGATGCTGTCGAATGATGAACTCTGTTTGCTCCTAGACACTGCAATGGAAAGTAAAACTTTTTTGTGGAGCTGTAGTCAAGCTATGATGGATCGATCCCGGTGGAATAAAACTGTCATTTATAAACAACTGAAATGAAATTACAGTTTTTGCTACCAGAACATATTGCAGCATCTGTGCTTAGTTTTTTTCTAAATCTCGAGTTTATAATTGCTACAATTGGTACTTTTACTTGCTACATGTTGATGTTTCTCGATTGACATTTCCTTTCAATGAACACGAATATCTGAAGTAATACAGACGGAAGCTGTATGCATGCTCAAAATTTTGAGTAGAGAGAGTGAATTTTGAAACGTATATCTAACTGTATTTGTACATGTTTTTCGAACAAAATTGCAACAAATAGTATATATGAACTCATAAAAAATACAACGAGTTTAATGCTAAGAACCTTACAATTTGAAACCGTAGTGTATAAATCTTGGATTTGCTTCTGAGAAATTAACATCTCACTGTTTCACTACACAAGGTAATGAACAATCCAAGTTGCCTGCTGCATATCAGCTGGAAAAAAAAGATTATTTTGGTTTTTAAATGCGGTCTTTTAACTGATTAACTGTTAACTTCCGACGTGTGTGATGGCTAGTTCCAGCAGAGAAGTCTAGACTCTAACCGTCTGAAGCTTGTTTTCAAAAAGGCGTTGTAGGAGGAAGACCTGAAGGAAACAGACACCAACAAGAGTTACTGATTCAAGAAGTGCCTTAGTGATTGCTCTTTGGCTCATACCTTCATTCACTGCATTTCCAACAAAGGAAATAATTAGACTATATAATATATTGCCTAAAGAGCACACATTCTTCTTAGCTACGAAGAAAATGGATCTTGGTCCTAACTCGACTCCAGTAATTAGATCATGAGATGATGATCGTCTAAGACCATATTAGGAGACAAACTACTCATATCCTCAACCAACATACGACTCTAGACCTTAGGCATAACTCAAATCCGACTAGCTCATGAAGTGAGGATTATCCGTGAAAAGACAACAACAGTCCATACTCTTCAACTATAGATAAAAGGTTGGAAGTGAAGCAGTGAAAGTCATAAGAAAATCATACGTAATGCCTGACGAGCAGTCTGTGCTTCGAGCCAATGCTGTTCAAACTGTATGTTGTAAAGAGCTGCTTCTAACTTTGATATCTGGTCCAGCAATGGATCAAAGTGCTCTGTAGGCATTTACGCGAGATTTTGTTCTTGTTAGTAAGTATAGCAACAAAATTGAAGAAAAGATGAAGCGAAATGACAGAGTCCAAGAGGGGTTATTACCATCCTTCGCGTGCTGATCATAGTACGCGTAATGTACAACTTGCACATCAAAATCTAAGGTTTCATGATACGGAGACTTGTTCGTGAAGCAGAACTGGTAAATACCCTTCTTGTAAGCAACAAACTCGTATTTCTCACTAGTCTTGTCGCGGAAGCCATGAATTAGCTCACCTGATGGCCCTTTTATCTGAGAATTGTAATAGATTGAGAACAATCAGTGACAGAGAGTACTATGACTGAAAGGGAACAAACAATTAAACGATAATGTGAACATTCAATTTTGTTTAGATGTGACAGATCGAATACTATGGTAGATAACGATAACGTGGAGGTTAATTTCTGAAAGACCCTCGGCTCAAGTAAGAGCCTGTATGTAGAAGATGTTCTTAAATAATAAGGGTTGACTACACTAATCCCATTTCATCATTCCACAAATCATGCTCAAAACTAGCACTAAAAACAATTTGTTTACTAATAATGATGGTTCAAGCCGAACTTGTGTGCACTTCGACTAATTCATCAAACCCCAAGACAGTCGTACCCTGCCACAAACATCAGCAATTGATTCAACTGCTCGAGCACGTGACCTATTGGTCACATGGAGACAACTCTACAATTGCTCCAAGGCTCCCCTTCCATCCAAACTAAGGATCTACTACAGCAAATTCATAAAACTGAAATTTGTAACAAATAAATGCATCAACAAATAGTAATACACATCAAAGAATACGAAACTACGCGATAACTAAATAATACTACTAGTAGGACAAGAGGAGATCGGAAGAGGCTAGCCCACCTCCTCTCTCCCACACAGAAAACGACAACATTCAACTACTTACTAACCTTCTACCGTACCCTAATCCTCAACCGCCATAACTTTCTATCTAACGTCATGTCCACATCCATATGAAGTTGTTGTGCCATATTTACAAATATTCTTAAGATAATATTTTTTTGCTTACGTACCGAAAGTGGCGGAGCCAGAATTTTTACTAAGAGAGTTCAAAATATAAAAAAGTAAACACAAGAACAGACCAAAGGAGGTTCAACATTTATTATATATACGTAAAAAAAAATATTTTAACCCTATATAAGCAATATAATTTTTCGCTGAATAGGGTTCAGATAAACCCCCTAGACTCTCACTAGCTCCACCCCTACGTACCGAACACAAGAAAATAAATAAGAACCTGACTTATTTTCCTAGAAAACATTTTCCTTCATATGTCAAATCATCAACACAACATACTCATATCCACACATCACTCATAGTTCGATGATCATACGTGAAATTAATCCAATAAAAAAACATAATACATAAAAGGGGAAAGAAAGTACCATACCATAAGATCAACACCACCCTCATTAGCAGAATGCCAAGGAGTATCAGCTTGAATGACAACAAAAGATACATGAATTGTATCACCTTCAAGATGAACATTGTGAGACAAACATTCTTCTTTGTCAATTACAAATCTAATCCCATAAATTCCTTGCAAAAAATGTAACAATAACAATAGTGTCATCACACTTGACATATTTCCCCATGACCTAATTCTCATCTCTTTGCAATTTTTTTTAATCAATAAAACAAAATTTATAAAGGAAAAATAATAATAAAAAACAAGATTCTTGAAAATAGTTATTATCTTCAACAGCCAGGCCAGGTTTATAGGTTTTTACAACTAACCATAGACTATATATAGATAGGAATATAACTATTTTATCTGTCCATGTGGGCCCGTTCAAATTTCGAGTTTAAAAAAAAAAAGAGGAAAAAACGTAGAGGAATTTATAAATCGATTTTTATTTGATTTTGGTTTAGATTGGATTCATGTTTTTAAAGATAGATAATATATATTTTGTTTGGTTTGATTTTACTAAATACAAACCGAATATAAAGCCAAATTGAATCTATAAATTATATACACAAATTTATAATTATATATGTGTATATATATAATATAATATATTATTTTTTATAAATAATTTTAAATACTCTGTATTCTTTTTTATGAATTTTTGTTTTTTTTTATATTTAATAGGCTAATGAACTTTACACGATAAGCTCATTTATTAAAAGAAAATTTTGAATACAAACTCATTTAATCAAAAAAAAATAAAAAAATTAAGAGATTTACCTATACTCCTCAATCTTTAATTAAAGGTCTTAGATTCAGATTCTGGGTATGAAGTCGTCTTTGAAAGAAAGCATTTTACCCCAATGGAGCTTACTTACTTGAATCAGGATTAGTCGAACCGCCAATTTATTTTTTCTGCCAACTTCTTTCTATACCATAGGATATAAGATTTATATAAAACTTTCATCAATATTTAGCCAACAATCCGTTATCGTCCAGCGGTTAGGATATCTGGCTTTCACCCAGGAGACCCGGGTTCGATTCCCGGTAACGGAATCTTTTATTTTATCAAAAGTATTTTTTTAAATAAATATTTTAAATATTTATTTTATAAAAAAATTTAAGGTGTTTGGCATTTTTTAGATGTTGAAAACATAGTTTTATAAACTGTTCTTTACCTCTGGATGAGTTTACTGTGTTGTAGGATGAGGTTGTTTCCAATAGACTCTCGGCTCAAGTAAAGCATATTTCAAAAAACAAGTAAGTAAAACAAATAAGGTAGCGATGAAACCAAGTTAAAAACAATTAAGAAAAGAACAAGTAGCAACAACAAATGTATGACAACTAGAATTGAAGAATAAGACATTAGGAGAGTAATAATAACATTACTAATAGGAAAACTAGAGAATACTCGACTACCTACTAACCTTCTACCCTAATCCTCGACCTTCATATTCGGAGAGAACACAACTTTGTATCAATTTCCAACCTTTAACAATTAGGAGAAGACAAAGTTTGCACATAGGTTACAACCTTATTGAAGAAAAGGTTTGTTTCAATCCCAATAACATTAACTTGTTCCAATTTATGTGTTATTGAATTATAAGCCACAAATCCAGAGCTAGTGTAATTTTGAAACATCATGTCCCCATCCTTCATAAAACTCAAAGGTCTCAACCAAATATTGTAAGGTATTGACATTGTTGATATCATATTCCATGAATTTGTTTTCATCATATACAACCAAAATTCATAATATTTATTATAATCTACCAATATTGTCCTAGTCAAACAAAGTTTATCTCCTAGACAATACAAAAATATAGGCCTTCTCCCTTCCATCGTACATGGAAATAATAATTCATCTTGAAATTGTTCCTTTTCCAAACAAAAACGTACTATAGTAATAACGCGATCACCATTTTCCGTCCTCCTCGCCATCATATAAATAACACCATCTACCATAACAACACTAGTACCAAAGAAACAATAATTTGGAGGAAACGGGCCAATTGATTTCCACGTGTTACTTTTCGTTGAAAATATATCAATCTCCATGTCACCATTAACAAGTCTAGGTCCTAGTCTAAATATTTTGTATTCATCAATACGCGGAAAGTAGCAAAAACTATAAAGACCACCACACTTATTCCGAATTGGACTAGGGATTCTTCTTGATTCTCTAGTGGTTGGGTTCCACATAACGATTATTTCATCAGCATATATCATAAGAAGTATCCCATTACATGAAAAATATTGTATGTTAGGGGGTACCATTCGTAATTGATCGATTGGAATTGGAGACTCGACAAGAGAGGTGGTAATACAAGAATCAAGTTGAGGGACGTCCATGGTGTAGTGGTAGAAATCGAATTGATTCTTCATATTGTATTTGCTAGAAGCCATAAAGTACTTTTGACAATTTTTGTGAGTATCATAGTGTTGCTTGACGAATTTGTCATCTTTAATTAAAGAATACCATGATTTGCAAACGTCTTTGAACCTTACAAGTGATTTCACAGGAAGTTTTGTGAGTATATCAATTATGATATCATTGGGAATGTTTTTGATGGAATCCATCGGTTTATTTTGTCCAAATAGTTAAGCCGTAGTAAATCTATTTATAAACCTAATAAGTACAAATATTATACAAATCCTATTAGACATAAATACAATTTTGGTTTCCTACTTCTTATATAAATATACTAAATGATAAACCAATTTTTTTTTTTACAAATTTACTGATTTTTTCCTTCTCCTCTTATTAAAAGGATCAATTTAATTGTTAACTTACTTAACCGCAATACTTATCCAAAGACAGGACAAGTTGAAAGAGCTTCAGCAGTTATACTTTCTGTCTCGCGTAAGAAAGAGAGTTTAGAGTGTGAGCATTTTATATGTGGGTTTAGAATGTTTTTTTATTTTGAATAAAGAAACGCATAAACTTTTATTGCAAGGCAGATGTTTTTCTCGGTGAATATATGGTATGAATGTCTATTTAGGTCTATAATTTTATTGTTATGTTGATGTTATATTAAAGAATGAAATGTACAAAAATTGCTTAGTCCTATTCTTTAGAATTATTTTTCTCATACTGTGTAAACGAACTTCAAATCTAAATTGTGTACTATACTCAACAGGAAGCTCGCCACTCTTCACGGGTGATACTAGGCGTTCCCGTCTAGAAACATGTTTTCATAGGATACCATAAACAGAGCATCATCTATGAAGGATCAAATAGTGGTTTTTCCAAAGGGCAAAAAACAAACACGAATGTAGCGAAGAAATTATGTTGAAAAGAACAAGTAGCAACAACAAATGAACACAACTAAAACTAGCAAAGGAAACAACATGCAACACTAGAATCGAAGAATAAGACATTAGGAGAGTAATAATAACATTACTGATAGGAAAACTAGAGAATACTAGACTACCTGCTAACCTTCTAACCCTAATCCAGAAAGAACACAACTTTATATCAATTAAAGAAACTCAAGGTAAAACTTCCAACCTTTAACGATTAGGAGAGGATAAAGTCTCCACGTAGGTTACAACCTTATTGAAGTAAACACTTGCTTCAATCCCAATAACATTAACTTGTTCCAATTCATGTGTTATTGAATTGTAAGCCACGAATCTAGAGCTATTGTACTTTTGAAACATCATGCTTCCATCCTTCATAAAACTCAAAGGTCTCAAACAAATAAAGTGAGTTAATGGAATTGTCAATATCTTACTCCATGAATTTGTTTTCATTATATACAACCAAAATTCACCACTCTGGTGATTATGATCTCCCAATGTCCTTGTCAAACAAAGTTTTTCCCCTACACAATACACAACATGTCTTTTCCCTTCTATCGTATATGGAAACAATAATTCCTCCAGAAATTGTTCCTTCTCCAAGCAAAAACGTACTATAGTACAACTAATTAAATTTTCCTTCCTCCTCGCCGTCATATAAACAACCCCATCTGCCATAACAACACTACTACCATAGAAATAATAATTTTGGGGAAACGGGCCAATCGATTTCCATGCGTTACTTTTCGTTGAAAATATATCAATCTCCAAGTCATTCATGTCATCATTAACAAGTCTAGGTCCTAGTTTCAATATTTTGTATTCATCAATACGTGGAAAGTAGCAAAAACTATAAAGTCCACCACACTTATTCCAAATTGGACTAGGAATTCTTCTTGATTCTCTAGTGGTCGGGTTCCACATAACGATTATTTCATCAGTATATATTATAAGAAGTATCCCATTAGATGAGAAATATTGAATGTTAGGGTATACCATTGGTGATTCATCGATTGGAACCGGAGACTCGAGAAGAGAGGCGTTACTACTAGAATCAAGTCGGGGGACGTCCATGTTGTAGTGGTAGAGATCGAATTGATTCTTCATTTTGTATTTGCTAGAAGGCATAAAGTACTTTTGACAATTTTTGTGAGTATCATAGTGTTGCTTGACGAATTTGTCATCTTTAATTAAAGAATACCATGATTTGCAAACGTTTTTGAACCTTATAAGTGATTTCACAAGGAAGTTTTGTGAGTATATCAATTATGATATCATGGGGAATGCTTTGGATGGAATCCATCCGTTTATTTTGTCCAAATAGTTAAGCCGTAGTAAATCTATTTATAAACCTAATAAGTACAAATATTATACAAATCCTATTTAGACATAAATACAATTTTGGTTTCCTACTTCTTATATAAATATACTAAATGATAAACCAAATTTTTTTTTACAAATTTACTGATTTTTTCCTTCTCCTCTTATTAAAAGGATCAATTTAATTGTTAACTTACTTAACCGCAATACTTATCCAAAGACAGGACAAGTTGAAAGAGCTTCAGCAGTTATACTTTCTGTCTCGTTGTCTCGCGTAAGAAAGAGAGTTTAGAGTGCGAGCATTTTATATGTGGGTTTAGAATGTTTTTTTATTTTGAATAAAGAAACGCATAAACTTTTATTGCAAGGCAGATGTTTTTCTCGGTGAATATATGGTATGAATGTCTATATAGGTCTATAATGTTATTGTTATGTTTATGTTATATTAAAGAATGAAATGTACAAAAATTGCTTAGTCCTATTCTTTAGAATTATTTTTCTCATACTGTGTAAACGAACTTCAAATCTAAATTGTGTACTCTACTCAACAGGAAGCTCGCCACTCTTCACGGGTGATACTAGGCGTTCCCGTCTAGAAACATGTTTTCATAGGATACCATAAACAGAGCATCATCTACGAAGGATCAAATAGTGGCTTTTCCAAAGGGCAAAAAACAAACACGAATGTAGCGAAGAAATTATGTTGAAAAGAACAAGTAGCAACAACAAATGAACACAACTAAAACTAGCAAAGGAAACAACATGCAACACTAGAATCGAAGAATAAGACATTAGGAGAGTAATAATAACATTACTGATAGGAAAACTAGAGAATACTCGACTACCTGCTAACCTTCTAACCCTAATCCAGAAAGAACACAACTTCGTATCAATTAAAGAAACTCAAGGTAAAACTTCCAACCTTTAACGATTAGGAGAGGATAAAGTCTCCACGTAGGTTACAACCTTATTGAAGTAAACACTTGCTTCAATCCCAATAACATTAACTTGTTCCAATTCATGTGTTATTGAATTGTAAGCCACGAATCTAGAGCTATTGTACTTTTGAAACATCATGCTTCCATCCTTCATAAAACTCAAAGGTCTCAAACAAATAAAGTGAGTTAATGGAATTGTCAATATCTTACTCCATGAATTTGTTTTCATTATATACAACCAAAATTCACCACTCTGGTGATTATGATCTCCCAATGTCCTAGTCAAACAAAGTTTTTCCCCTACACAATACACAACATGTCTTTTCCCTTCTATCGTATATGGAAACAATAATTCCTCCAGAAATTGTTCCTTCTCCAAGCAAAAACGTACTATAGTACAACTAATTAAATTTTCCTTCCTCCTCGCCGTCATATAAACAACCCCATCTGCCATAACAACACTACTACCATAGAAATAATAATTTTGGGGAAACGGGCCAATCGATTTCCATGCGTTACTTTTCGTTGAAAATATATCAATCTCCAAGTCATTCATGTCATCATTAACAAGTCTAGGTCCTAGTTTCAATATTTTGTATTCATCAATACGTGGAAAGTAGCAAAAACTATAAAGTCCACCACACTTATTCCGAATTGGACTAGGAATTCTTCTTGATTCTCTAGTGGTCGGGTTCCACATAACGATTATTTCATCAGTATATATTATAAGAAGTATCCCATTACATGAGAAATATTGTATGTTAGGGAGTTCCATTCGTAATTCATCGATTGGAATCGGAGACTCGACAAGAGAGGCGGTACTACTAGAATCAAGTTGAGGGACGTCCATGGTGTAGTGGTAGAAATCGAATTGATTCTTCATGTTGTTTTTGCTAGAAACCATAAAGTACTTTTGACAATTTTTGTGAGTATCATAGTGCTGCTTGATGAATTTGTCATCTTTAATTAACGAATACCATAATTTGCAAACGCTTTTGAACCTAAGAAGTGATTTCACAGCAAGTTTTGTGAGTATATCAATTATGATATCATGGGGAAGGGTTTGGGTGGAATCATTGTTGTTAGGGTTAGGGTTTGATACAAATATTGAAGCCATTGGGCTAATTTTTATTTTTTTTTCCAAATAAGTTATAGCAACTCTATTTATAATAGTGCAAAATCAACTTTAAAGGAAAATTAGAAAACCTATACAATATTAGTTTGACTAGAAATACTATTTAGACGTAAATACAATTTTGGCAAAAAAAATAAATCCTTTTAGTCGCAATTAATAAGTTATCCCGCAATTAATTATGGATTTATTAACAATTTCTTTTAGCTGAAGTAGCTCCAACAATTTATGAGTTTGGTTATATACAAGGGTAAGTAATGAGATCGATCGAGTAAAGTTTTGATGGTTGATATGTAATTCTAGATGGATTGTATATATATATATGAACAAACTATATAAACAACGTCGATGAGCTTTCTCAGGTGAAGGTAATGTACAATATAGAGATTGTTTAAACTTTAAAGTAGCGAAGAAACTATGTTGAAAACAATAAAGAAAAGAACAAGTGGCAACAACAAAATATACGATAACAAATTAACCAAGAATAGGACAATATGAGAGTAATAATAATAATATTAAAAGGGGTACTGGACAATACTCAACGACTTACTAACATTCTACCTTAATCTTCGACTTCTATATCTTCCTATTTAGGGTTATGTCCTTGATAACCAGCACATGTTTCATGTCCAGTCTAATCACATCTTACTTCAAGACTTCTTCACCTCACCTCTGCCACTCTTTGTATCAATTAAAGAAACACAAGGTAAAACTTCCAATCTTTAGGAATTAGGAGACGACAAAGTTTCCACATAGGTTACAACCTTTTTGAAGTTAACACTTGCTTCAATACCAGTAACATTAACTTGTTCCAATTTATGTGTTATTGAATTGTAAGTCACGAACCCAGAGCTATCGTACTTTCAACACATCATGCGTCCATCCTTCATAAAACTCAGAGGTTTCAACCAAATATTGTAAGGTATTGACATTGTTGATATCTTATTCCATGAATTTGTTTTCATCATATACAACCAAAATTCATAATTTTTGTGATAACCTACGAATATTATCCTAGTCAAACAAAGTTTTTCTTCTAGACAATACAAAATAGGTCTTCTCCCTTCCATCATACATGGTAACAATAATTCATCTTGAAATTGTTCCTTTTCCAAACAAAAACGTACTATAGTAATAACACGATCACCATTTTCCATCCTCCTCGCCATCATATAAATAACACCATCTACCATAAAAACACTAGTACCAAAGAAACAATAATTTGGAGGAAACGGGCCACTTGATTTCCACATGTTACTTTTCGTTGAAAATATATCAATCTCCATGTCACCATTAACAAGTCTAGGTCCTAGTCTAAATATTTTGTATTCATCAATACGCGGAAAGTAGCAAAAACTATAAAGACCACCACACTTATTCCGAATTGAACTAGGGATTCTTCTTGATTCTCTAGTGGTCGGGTTCCACATAACAATTATGTCATCAGAATATGTTATAAGAAGTATCCCATTAGATGAGAAATATTGAATGTTAGGGTATACCATTGGTGATTCATCGATTGGAACCGGAGACTCGAGAAGAGAGGCGTTACTACTAGAATCAAGTCGGGGGACGTCCATGTTGTAGTGGTAGAGATCGAATTGATTCTTCATTTTGTATTTGCTAGAAGGCATAAAGTACTTTTGACAATTTTTGTGAGTATCATAGTGTTGCTTGACGAATGTGTCATCTTTAATTAAAGAATACCATGATTTGCAAATGTTTTTGAACCTTATAAGTGATTTCACAAGGAAGTTTTGTGAGTATATCAATTATGATATCATGGGGAATGTTTTGGATGGAGTCCATCGGTTTATTTTGTCCAAATAGTTAAGCCGTAGTAAATCTATTTATAAACCTAATAAGTACAAATATTATACAAATCCTATTTAGACATAAATACAATTTTGGTTTCTTACTTCTTATATGAATATACTAAACGAAACACCAACACAAAAATACAAATTTACTTATTTTTTCCTTCTCCCATTATGAAAAGGATCAATTTAATTGTCAACTTACTTAACTGCAATACTTATCCAAAGACAGGACAAGTTGAAAGAACTTTGATAGTTATACTTTCTGTCTTGTGTAAGAAAGAGAGTTTAGAGTACGAGCAGAACAACCCACTTTTATATGTGGGTTCAGAATGTTTTTTTTTATTTTGAATAAAGAAACGCATAAACTTTTAGTGTAATGCAGGTGTTTTTCTCGAAAGATAGATGGTATAAATATCTATGTTTCTCTATAATGTTATTGTTAGAGTTGATGTTATATTAAAGAATGAAATCTAATTTGTCAATTATTGTGATTCATGCTATCTAGTTTCTAGACTATATGCACCTTCGTGTTTGTTAACAATTGATCGTTAAAAATCCAATTTCTTGACAAATCGCACATCCTCGTCATCTGTTGACAGGCTATTAAGGATGCTCACTGGCGTCGTGCCATGTCAGAGGAGTATAATGCACTTTTTCAAGAAACTACATTGAAAACAATTAAGAAAAGAACAAGTATCAACAACAAAATGTACAACAACTGAAGCTAGTAAAGGAAACACCATGTAACACTAAAATTTAATAATAAGACAGTAGGAGAGTAACAGTAACCGTACAGATAAGAGAACAAGACAATACTCAATTACCCTAATCATTGACATCAATATCTTCCTATCTAGGGCCATGTCTTCAGTAAGTTGCACGTGTGTCATGTCCCCCCGACTATAGAGCATTAAAAAAGAACACAACTTTGTATCAATTAAAGAAACACAAGGCCACCTTTAGGAATTAGGAGAGGATAAAGTCTAATCTTCTACCCTAATTATTGACATCAATATCTTCCTATCTAGGGCCATGTCTTCAGTAAGTTGCACGTGTGTCATGTCCCCCCGACTATAGAGCATTAAAAAAGAACACAACTTTGTATCAATTAAAGAAACACAAGGCCACCTTTAGGAATTAGGAGAGGATAAAGTTTCCACGTAAGTTACAACCTTATTGAAGTTAAGTCCTCCTTCAATTCCAGTAACATAAACTTGTTCCAATTCATGAGTTGTTGAATTGTAAACCACGAATGCAGATCTAAAGTTGTAGTCTTGAAACATCATGTCTATTAGTCCAAATTGGACTAGGGATTCTTCTTGATAACAATATTGTTATCATCGTATGTTATAAAAAAAATATTCCATTAGATGAAAAATATTGTATTCGAGGATATATCATTTGTAATTGATCAATTGAAACCGGAAACTCCGGAAGTGTAGTGGTAGAAATCGTATTGGATACTCTCTCGCCATAAAATACTTTTGACAATTTTTGTGAGTATCATAGTCGTGTTGCTTAAATGGTCTTTGAATGCAGTTCGCGGATGTTGAGTACAAGGTGAAGATTAGCCAAGCTTCCTCCAACAATCCTGTCTTCATCGTATTAAGCCAACATAGACCCCATAGTGGTTTCAGTAACCTATAGGAATATCAATTAAGATATCATTGGAAATGTTTTGGGTGGAATAATTGCTTCTAGGGTACTTGGGTTTGATACAAACATTGAATCCATAAGCTTATTTTGTCCAAATTAGCGTTAGCAAGTTTATTTATAATAGTATGAAAACCAATTTTAAATGTAAACAAGAAAACATGTTACGTACTATATTGTTTTTAATATTATACAAATCCTATTTTAAATGTAAACTTGAAAACATGTTACGTACTATATTGTTTTTAATATTATACAAATCCTATTTAGACATAAATACAATTTTATTTTCCTACTTCATATATGAATATACTAAAAATATAAATTATTTTGGTTATTATATGTTTATATCTCCCATCCAGATATTATTACTTCCTAGGCCAGATAAATTAATTATTCTTTTATCGGTATTGTTGCTGGTTTTATATATGATCGAGTTCGGGCATGGCAAACCAACAAGCCAAGGAAGCTCATTTGTTTAAGTAGTATTATTAATATTATTTGTACTTATATTCTGATCTTTTAGTAGTGTCATTAATATTATTTGTACTTATATTCTGATTTTTTTTCATATTTATATATATATAATACTAAAACTTTTCAATAAAGAAGTGCCGTTTAACACCCCTTGACATAGGGTGGGTCCGCCTTTGGCTCCCGTTACTCTTGTATTCCCTTAAATTTTAATGCTCAAAACATCCTTATGTATAACTCAAATCTATTAGTCCATATTTTTAGTGTTTTTTTTACTTCTTTCAAAAGAGGTATGACTCGATAAATCAAAAACTTATTCAAGTTGATCAAAGTTAACATATACTTCTCGTGAATGGTTTTATCATATCACTATAGTGAACACTTGAGAAGTTTTCTTAATTCAGGATGGTAAATCTTCCTTACGGAATATTATTGTGACGCTACACATAACGAAAAAATGACTTTGATAAAAAAAAAAAAAATGGATTTGAAAGCAGGAGATATATCCTTGCTTTCGCACGTGAATGTCCTCTTGTCTAATTACCTCACCTAAAGACTTCCAGCCTTTAGGAATTAGGAGAGGATGAAGTTTCCTCGTAAGTTACGACCTTATTGAAGTAAAGTCCTTTGATTCCAGCTACATTAACTTGTTCCAATTTATCTGTTGTTGAATTGTAAGCCATGAACCCAGAGCCATCATACTTTAGAAACATCATGCCTCCATCCTTTGTAAAACTCAAAGGTCTCAAACAATTTTTTGGAGTTAATGGAATCGTCAATATCTTATTCCATGAATTTGTTTTCATCGTACACAACCAAAACTCATGAATTTGATACAACTATTGAATCCATCAACTTATCTTGTCCATAATTAAGCCGTGGAATGTCTATTTATAAACCTATTAAGTACAAAATTGTTTTGACTATACAAATCCTATTTAGACATAAATACAATTTTTTGGTTTCCTACTTCATATATGAACATACTAAACAATGCACCAAAAAAAACCAATTTTATTGATTTTTTCCTTCTCCCATTATGAAAAGGAGCAATTTTATTGATTTATCACCAAAAGTTTTTTCTCATGTTACGTCGGAAACAATATATTTAAAGTTTTAAACCGATGGTGAACTTGATTAAAAAAAGGAAAATTGAGTCTTGTGGATATAATGTTATATTTTTCTTTATATTTAGAGGGTGTTTGAATTGCCTTAAAAGTTGGTCAAACCTACTTTTAAGTCAGTTTTTTATTTTTGGAAGTGTTTGACAAATATAAAAAATAACTTAAAATAAGTCAAAAATGACTTAAAATAAATTAGGAAATGTTTGACAAGGTCAAAAATAACTTAAAATCAATTTAAAATGACTTAAAATAAGTCAAGAATCAAAAGTAGGTCTCCCCTACTTTTTATTTTTTGACTTGAAATCATTTAAGTTTAACTTTTTATTTTTGACTTAAAAGCTATTTTTTTTAAGTCAATCGAAACGGGCTCTACTAGGACCTAGAATTGCTAATCGTGACATAGAGATTGAAATATTTTCAACGAGAGGTAATGGGGGTGCACCTCAACTATTAATCGTTCACTTTTTCTTATCTTTTTCATCATCAGCATTATCATCATTTAATCCTTTAATTCTATCATTTCTTTTGCTTTAGTTATCTTGCTATTTTTGTCATAAACACTTCTCTTTTCTTAGTAATTTCATTAAAGATTTTTATTTTCACTCTTGTGTTTTTCAAATTTGTTCTTAAAACAATTTTCTTGAGTCGATGGTTTATCTAAACCAATCTCTCAACCTCACACAAGATATTAATAAGCTTTACGCACACTCTATCCTTTTAAGACTCCACTTATAAGATCACACTAGATTATCTGTTATTGACTTACTGTTATTGATAGTAAATTTTGAAAAAATAAATTAAATTCCACATTTTCTTCAAAAGCAACAAGAAAAAAGGTGAGATGGATCATATTAAGAAAATTGAATTATGACTCGCTAATACAAGCAAACTTTGGACAAACGTTTATTAATTTAACCTGTTTTGACTCATTCAAATTTGACTCAACCACCTACTTGTCATTTCTAGTCTCACATGTGGCTTGAAAATATAGATGCTGAATTGAATGATACTAAACAAAAAAAATAAATTATTTAAACCTATTAATATTGTGTAGATTTATTAATAATATTACATAGGTTTGTATCACAATTCCGTTATCGTCCAGCGGTTAGGATATCTGGCTTTCACCCAGGAGACCCGGGTTCGATTCCCGGTAACGGAAGTTTTTTTCTATAATTAATTTAAATTATTTTTCTATCGAAAAGGAAACTTCTTTTTTTTTGCAGAACATATCTAAAACATTAACGTAATTTTTTACTTTCTTTCTATATGTCGATGTGTATAGTTCGATTATAATATTATTTTGTTGTAATAGTGATCTGCTATTATTTCTTGTTTTTGTTACTATTTGTTGTCTCTCGTACTTCCATCATATCTTTTTCTAGACTATTATTGTCTTGAGACGGAAATCTATTAGAAACAGTCTCTCTAGTCTCTACCGCACGTGCACTAAGCTACGTAAAAGTAAGGTCTGCAACTCAGCGTAGGCTCTACCTTTCCCAGACGTCCCACTTGGTCTATGTTGTTATTTTGACCATTTTATTCAATTATCTACTTCCATTCATAAAACTAAGATTACCATAAAAGTGAAAAATTACAAAGAGAAAATTACAAAATGCAAACTTAGGGTTATTTTTTCATTATACAATATACAATCAAATAATATTGCGTTACATACCAAAAAACACAAATTAATTTATTCAACCAAATACCAAACCAATACTCAAAACCAATGTCACAAACCAACCACCATTGACACTCATAATCATACTCCCATTATTATTCGTCGCGTCACCATCGTTATCGCTATCACCATCACCATCATCACCACCGGAGCTCGGCCCCGGCGCGGTATCGCCGGAATTAATAGATTGTGATTTAAATAATTCACTTGGTTGCAAAACTTTATCAATTTTATAAACTGCTAATGGCTCCTCATCTAATAAAGTTCCGGTAATTTTTGCTGTCACAATATTTGTCTCTAATTTTACATTATCTCCATCATTTTTTATAGAAAAATCATATTTATTATTTTTACCTTTTGTTGCTGCCATAGTATTTATAAATCCATTTTTTGACCTTAACATACCTAAAGAATGATAATCTGGAATACCATGGTATAATAATAAAGAAATTTGTCCATTTTTTGTTAAATTTTTATACTTAGGTAAAAATGTGTTAACAACTTTATCAATCGGGCAAAAAACTGTTAGGCCATTTTCCATAAGATCGATAAATTGTTTTGAAATTTGTGTATTTAGTAAAAATTTTGCGAATTCTTTGCAACCTTTTTTGGACATTAAATCGATTAAATCAATGTCTGCTGGAGGAGCAACGGGAGCTTCCGCGGCGGGCGATGTGATGATGCTGGTGAGTTGTATGACGGAGATGTTGTAAGGGATTTCTTGTATGGATTTGACGAAATTGGCTGAGAAATGTCCATCGTTGTCTTCTACAGCGAACCCTACTTTTTTACCTTTAATGTTGGTGATGTTGACGTACCCTGAGGTTCCAGGAGCCTCACCTGCAGAAGCGAATTCAAAATTTTAGTTGAGTGGATTCAAAAAAGAGATTATCTTATTTGAAAACAGTAATGAAACTAGTAGTGCGCACTAGTGCTAATATTTATTAATTATAGCCTTTAACTTAAAAATATATAATAGGTTCAGTTAAATCTAGAGTTTAACAAAATTAAAGTACTCTAATTTTTAATAGGTTAAGTTATGATTTGTTTGTTGACTTGACTTTATATGATGGCTTGAACCCGAAATGATCCATCAAACAATTGGGTCGATATGATAAATGCAACCCAAAAATTATAGAGATAGAAAGATAGAAAATTGCGTAAATATTTAAGAACTTTAGCAAATAAGTTGACAGAATGTATATATATTTAAATTTATATGTGTCATAGAAATTGTGCTAATTAGCTTTTTTCTATAATTGAAAAATAAACTAACATTAGATTTCACAAATGAATTTCTGAATATTATCATGACGTAAAATTTGAAACTTCACAATAGTAATTACTTTTCAGTACTTACTTCAGGCTGAAAAGTGATTATTCGTAAATGCCCAAATATTTATTTGATTTGACTTGTTTTAATTTATTCAAATTTGACCAAACCCGCCGACTTGTCATTTCAATCTTACCTGTAGCTTGGAAAAGGGTGGCAGTGAGGGTTGTTCCCTTAGTAATCCTATGAAGTTGCTTTGAACCAAAGTAATCTGCAAAAACATGTAGAGACAGGACATTCTTGAGAGTATAAATGGACATGTGTTTATCAAGAAGATCAGCCATGGCGGAGTTATTCACCGCGCAAACGGTGATGGTTTGGCGGCGATTGATCTCAGAAGCTAAGTGAGTTAGGGTTAAATAACGGTTAAAGGTTGAGAATTCAGGGTGTTTAGAGAGTATAAGAGTGATATTGTGGGCGGAGGAGGTGGTAGTGATAGCGAGAAATAGTAAGATCAGTAATAGAGAAATCGAGGATTTCTCCAACAAGAGCGGCATTTTTCGAGCAATAGGTCGATAATGAAACATTTTTTAATACAAGAGGAGATGTATGAGTCTTTGTAAATGAGGGGTATATATATGGAAAGTGCATTCAAAATAAGTGTTGCTAAAGTTAAATTAGATTAGACGATTAAGTCAATATTTTTAAAAAGTTTAATATTCAAAAATCATAAAATACTATAAGTAGCCATTCTTATTATATAAGCCAATATGATAAGAAACAAATATTTAAATATTATTTAAAATTCATATCATTTGAATTTCGAAAAGCAAAAAATAAAATATAATTTGGAACATAGGGAGTAATTCAAATTGCAATATTTGTCTATGAAGTAGCTAACTAGTCATTAGTCAATTGTTGTTACAAATTGAATATATAGTATAATTATTAACATGTTTCTATTTATAAATTCTTATATGAGTTTTCCTGACTTTACTTCTAATTATTTCCATTTTAATAAACTTCGCAGTACTCATCATTAAAATCTCAAACCTCCCAACAAATTAATTAAAAATGATCCAGAATTAGTTGAGATGAATAATATTAAGGATAATACGTACCACCAGTTTTATAACAACGCAACAATAGTTGATCGCAATTTTAAATATATATATAATTTGAGTCGAAAATAGACACTTGTATAAGAAGAAGTGGGTGAACATGATCCTTTCAGATTTCTTACGCGCAAAAATAAAGACATTTTACAATAAAGAAAGACATTAAAAAATTCGAGGTAATAAAATTCCCCTTGGTAAAGTATATTGTTATAATAAGCAACATATATCACCTTATGCCATCTTTTTATTTTAAAAAATGAAAATAACAATAATAATGTGGATGGTGAATTAGCCTAATCATAGTTAGATCTAATGTCATGTTCATAATTTGCATGAGAGTAGTTATATCGTTGATAATTATATTATATATTTATTAAAGGCGTTAGTAAGTAGTATCACAAATTGACAAAGTAGAAAATTATTTATTAATTTCAAATTGATGTTTATGTGAAAATGACTTTTCATAGAACTTTGTTGGTTATAATATGCATATAAATGATATAGATTTGTCATTTTAGAATCAGTCAAGATAGATGATAATATGAAATATTCTTATGATTTACATCAACCTTATTAACCAACTAATTTTATTAATTATCACTCATCTTTGGTTTTCTATTAGGAGAATAATGTTAGATGTACATAATCTCGTTGTAACGTCATTTTTTTTTCCTATAGGAGGGGGGTTTATAGTGATTTTTTTTTAATCTTGAAGGCATCGATTTTATTTCTGTGATCAATCGACTTCATCTTAACCAAATAGGTAGACTCCAAAGTGTGTTTGGTATGAAGGATCTTTTTTCATGGGAAATGTTTTTCTCAGAAAATATTTTTATCACTAGAATTAATATATTTTTGTACATAATTTATTAGACAAATATTATGATGTCATGCATGAAGGTAGATCCATTACAACAAAAGAAATATTTATTGATAATTTAACAATAATATTTATTGTCACAAAAATATTTAGTGTTAATTGAGTTAATGTCATTACATCTAAAGTCGTTAAAATCTTTAGTGGCATTTATATAAAGTGTTGATTATAAATACTCAATATTGCCCCACCTTTTATGAGAAATGTTCATGTTCTTTATTCGCTTAATCAAGTTAGGTTGGTTTAGTTAGAGTAATTGGTAGAAGTATTTTTTAATACACCTTAATTTTCAAGTCATGATTTACTACTATTACTTGTTAAAAAAAGTTAAACAATACTTGGCCATAAGGACATTTAATTAATGAAGTTGAATATTGTATTCTCCTTTCACACTACCTACTAATTATATATTAATTAAAATAAACAAAAATATGAAATTTTATACTAATTAATCAAAAGTTGGAAGTTTGAAAAACAAAGAATCTTCTTTTCTTTTCTCAAATATCTAACTAAAAAGATGTTGGTGGAGATCACCTTAACTTATAACCTAATAATCCCGATGAGAGTCTTCCACATAACAGGTGTGAGTTCGTTTTAATATTTCTTATAAGTCAATTTACATTATGTCTTCCTTTCATTTTAAAGAATTCAGCATTGGAGTTCGACTAATTTGGATTCGCACCGTGTAAATGGGCAAACGCTCCTTATCAAGGATTTTCCCATACCCACGACCTTTGATTAAGGAAAGAGCACCATCATTCACTGCACCACATCCTTTATGGTGTTTTTTTATGTTATAAATGCCTCTAATTTTTAAAATACATTATTAAAATTCTTTTTCTTTAGAATGCAATAGTAAAAACAATTGAAAAATTGTATAAATAGATTTTTTGTCCAAAAAGTATGTATGGGCCTTTTTTTTTCGTAAAGCCCAATCCAGTTATCAAGAGCTTGAAGTTCATAATAATTAAGAAAGTAAAACTGTATAGAATAACAAACTAATAATTCAAAATAAATGTTATAGCTACAGCTTCATTTAATTCTAATACGTTGCAAACACTTGCCATTCGCCTCTCTCCCCAAAATCTCGCTCGCCACTCTTTAGAATCTCGTTGGTTCGCCTCTTTCACTTTATTCAAACACAAATGTATAAATTGTGTTTGCATTTGTATAAAGCGAGAGAGAACTGTATATACAAATACAAATATATATCTCTTCGTCCTATACACTTATAATTATACAAATACAGATCTTCCCCTGCCCAGTTCTCTTTTGCCTTTCTCTCTTTCTCACTTTATACAAACACAAATTATACAAAATACAATGTGTAATTTGTGTTTGTATAACTCAATTCAATTGTATACGAATTCAAATTTTATGCAGATATACAATCACAAAGAACATATACATATACAAACGCAATTTTCATAGACACAAAAACCCAATTTATACAAATCGCTGCGCTTTTATACAAATCAGATGCTGCCGCCTGCGATTTTATACAAATCTGATGCTCCATAGCAAACATAGTTATAGAGTGATAATATGATTTTTATGTTTGCTATTCCTAAAATTTACTCTTAATTTTACTAATTAATCTTATTAATTATGTATTGTAAACTTAAGTACTTATTGATTACTAGTATTTTATGTAGTTATTTAGTGATAAAAGTAATATTTGATGAAAATAATAAATCTCTTTTGATTTTCTAAAATAAACAAGTAAAAAAAAGAGTAATCTATTTTTAATATAAAGAAAAAAAGAAAATATATTTCTAAGCTTACGTTAATTATAGGCTCAATTCGCCATTAACTCAACACAAATCAATTTAATCAGATATCCAAATCATATATCGAACATCGAGTAAAAATATAATTTTTTAAAAAAGAAATAGTAGTATGAATTTAGCACGTTATAAATTTTACCCTTTTTATCTTGTTGATTTAGACTGAATATGTCCTATTCTTAACATTTGCCGCAAATGTCTAGCAGCAGTCAATTTCATATAGTATTATAATATATATATTTCTTCAACTCTTTAACTGAAATATATATAAATGTGTTTTTTAACCTAGCTTCATAAAATAATTATACCCTCTAATTTTGAATGTGCACAAATAAACATTTAAACTTGCACATGCATCTTACTTGACGTCCTATATATTGATTCACGTCCTACCTAGCATTCTACAGGTATTATGTCTCGTAAAAAATATATATATATATATCTACTTGTTTAATTGTATACAAATTTAAATACTTACTTGTGTACATTTAAAATTGAAAAATATAAATATCAATTTAAGCCAAATTAAAAAGACATTCATGTATTACACAACTTAAATTTGCCACTAACTTAGAGGTGGGATTTGAGGTCTTGTGGTGGCAATTTTCAAAAGCAACCTCAACAACAATAAGTCAAAAATAAAGATATTATTACTAGTAGTCAAGTATAGACTAGTTAAAAGAAAAACATAAAATAACATCTCATTCATTGTCCCACTAAATACACATATTTCAAGTGCCTTTCATTGAAGGTTATAATATATCATGATGTATTTGGTACTATTACTACTTTTTCTCCATTAAAAATCATCAACAATATCCTTTCTTCACAAAAGTTCTACACATGTAACCCACTACTAGTACTTCCAACTTCAAAAGAAAAAAAGAAGCTAAAGCATTATCTAAAAACTCCACATGTCAATGTGCTTCAAAAATATAAAACATATATAAAAAAGGACCTAAGTAAAGTAAATAGAACTAGCTATCAACACAATGATACATCATATGATTAATTTTAATTAATTTTTCCAAATTTTTATAATCATCTTCTTCTACCACCTTGCCTTGGCTTTGTAATCGATCGCGAAGTTAAGAATTTAAAGTTTATAATATTCTGAATTTAGATGGCCTGACATTGAATCAGAATTTGAAGTTTATATATTCTATCTCTGCCTTTTATCTCCGCCCTTTATCGAAACCTCCACCACCACAATTACCACCTACTTTGGCCAGCCATTGAGTCAGAATTTGAAGTTTATATATTCAATTTCCGCCCTTGACCGAAACCTCCACCACCACAACTACCAACTGCTTTGGCTCGCCATCGAGTCAGAATTTGAAGTTTATATATTTTATCTCCGCCCTTGACCGGAACCTCCACCACCAGAACCACCACCGACACCACCACCACCCATACCCATATGATGATATGACCCATGACTACCATACATTTGATGACCACCTTGAGGATGATACATCATGGAACCACCCATACCACCATACATACCCCCACCCCCCACCCCACCACCACCGTTATACCCACCCCCAGAACTGACTCCACCACCACCTCCCGCCGTATCTCCACCACCCCCATCTTTCTCCACTGTACGACCCATAGTAGTTTTTTCCCCTTCCATTTCTCTATACTTCGCCAAGTAAATCTTCAATGGCTCAACATACTCTTCAAATCCTAAAGTCGTCATAGCCCAAAGCAAATCATCACCGTTAATCGTCTTCCTCTTCTCTCTCTGACACTTATCCGATGCTTCGCCGGTAATGAAACTGATAAATTCCGATACACACTCTTGAACTGTTTCCTTAGCATCCTTCGAAATCTTCGCGTTCGCCGGTAAAGCTTTCTTCATTATTCTGCTCACGTTTGCTATCGGAAGGAACCTGTCTTGCTCCCTTGTTGATCCTTCACTGTTCGCGTTGTTGTGACCTCCTGATTCGTTGTCTGAATCAGCCATCGCCAATGCCCAATTTCTCCAAAATCAAAAAAGGGTGACAAACACTTTTTCCTGCTAAAACAACAAAAAGGAAAAAACCCTTTTTCGCCGGGGAGTTGGAGGTGAACTGGTGAAGTTTTTAGCCGGAAATATTAACGGGGTTTGGATTTTCCGGCGAGAACTTAAAAGGGGGAAAGTGGATTTTCCGGCGAGAAAAATCAAAATTGTATACAAACAGATGGGAACCAAACAGAAAAACGAAAATGGGGAGAAAACTTCGCCGGAAAATATTTCCCGGCCGGGGAGAGAGAGAGACGAGGGAGAAAAGAGCAAGAGAAATTGCAGGGTCCGTTGGATCGTGGGGTATAATATTCAATCGGGTACGACACGTGGCGAATTTAAAACCGTTCATTTGGTGAT
The DNA here is from genome assembly GCA_018342035.1 of Solanum appendiculatum. Taxonomy (NCBI): domain Eukaryota; kingdom Viridiplantae; phylum Streptophyta; class Magnoliopsida; order Solanales; family Solanaceae; genus Solanum; species Solanum appendiculatum. The sequence continues at coordinate 373,731 of JAGDQO010000503.1, read as the reverse complement.
AAGGTTAGATAACGTGGGTGAATCTGGACCGCACAATTAAAGGTAGGGAAGAGAGATCTTGACGGTTCAAAAAAGGAGTCACGTGGTCGGTGTGAAAAAAAGAATTTCTATAAATTATGTGGGGAAGTTATGTTATTTCACTAAAAGATTTTGTATTTAGGAGTAATTAGTAGCATTTTTTGGTTGATTAATTATCGATTAGGGAGAAGTGATTAGATAAGGCATGACGTAAGTTTAATTTATTGAGGATATGATTTTAGATAAACGGGTGTAGAGAACTCTTGTGTACTAGGGTAGAAGATTAGTAGGCTTAACTTCTTGGTGTTTGTTGTTGTACTAGTCATAGTATTGTAGTTCTTGTTTTTCATATCTATCATCGTCTGTTGTTTACTGTGTCGTAGGTTTTGCATTGCTTAGTTATGCTTTTAACACTGTTTTCTTCTTCTTTGTATTTGAATTTGTTACACTTGAGTTGAAAGTCTTTCAAATGCAGTTTCTCTATCCCCTCAAGGGAATTTTAAGGTTTGCATGTGCTCTATCCAGGAGAGGCTCAAACATGTCAGTGGTCTAAAGACAAATTCGAAAGGATGCCTTAAATTTTAATTTTTTTAAAATGAAGTTTATTATAGTCAATCCATTTAATCTTTCTTGAGACATATAATATTATAGATTTGTCAAACTTCTAATAAATTTTTCTCTCTTATATGAAAAAGTTATATTTTTTTAAATAAATAATGCTCAATATTTTTAAAAAAATATCTTTAATATATTATTGCTTAAAAAATGAGGCCCCTCAAATTAGGGGCCTAAGGCAGATGCCTTTTTTTAGGTTTATATCCCTGGCTCTATCCTCTCCAACTCCATTTGTGGGGTGTCACTGAATATGTTGTTGTTATTGATATTTAATGAAACATATTTTAATTCTTAATTATTTGAAATGTATATTTTTGATCTCTTAGCTCGTGAATACTTATAAATTTTTAGGAATGCTAAATTGTTTCATTATTTTATCATTCTATGTGTTACGTTAAAATTGTCCATTACTCTATCTTGGAGGATAATATACTTCTAAAAAATAGTTCATATATAACATAGAGTTAATAACATTTTGATCCCTTTGTTATTGATTTTTTTTATTTAGCCCCTAATATCAATCTAAGTATATCAAACCTTCAATTAATTGAATTGTACATTTTTGATCTCTTTACTTGTGGTATTATTTCATACTCAATGATAATAATTAAAATTTTATAAATAGTCAAATATAACATATTTTTAACCAGAAGAGATACAAAACACACATTTTGATGAAAAGTTAATGTAATATGACTTGATAGAAAACTATTTTCCTTTTAATGAATCATACTATGTGTGAATTCGAATTTGTACTAAAAAATTCTTCTTTCTTTTTTCTTTAATCTAAAAGCAAAAAGGAAATATACCCTTTATCAAGAAAAATATGATACTCATCTACAATTCATCTTTAAAAACAAGATGTACTCCTAACTTAAATTCTGAAAACTTGATTTAACTAAAACAATAATTAGTTATGAATAACTTTTGTTGCCAAACAACAAAATTCATTACTAATTCTATTTATAACAAATTAGTAACAAATTTTGGTTTTTAGGTTATACTCCTTGGGGATGGGAAAGTGATATTTAACGTAAATATCAAGCTGGTATATGATTATCAAAAATTATGATGGAGTAGTAAGTACGTATTTTGCATCCTTAAATTAGATGTTTATGGTACATGTTTTGAATAGGAAGTCGTTTTTTAATAAAGAACACTTTACTCTCATAAAATAAAATTTTCTAATGTGAATCCAAATCAATCAAGTCTCAAAATAAATATCAAACACACAATGAAAAATTCGAAAAAAATTATCAAATTAGAATATGTATCCAACAGCCGCCCCATGTTATTGATTGTGAGAGGTGTGACCCATTAGTTGATTGATCACTACTTATAAATAAACATTGACCCAAGAAGCATTATATATATGGGAACAACCAAAAAAGTTTTCCTTTGGATTAGACACCAATCTCACCATTGGGAACTTTCCTAATTTTCCCTAGTGAATCTTACAACAAAGATATATTTTATTTTTTTTAATTGTTATTTTTTTGGAGATAGAAAGACTATGCAGGTCAAGGATCGTACCAAAGACATAATTAAATATATAATAAAGTGTTCTTTAATAACTTAAATTGTTCGAAAAGTTATTTACATATTTTAACTTTACGTACGATGATCTAATAACCCCTTATTCTTGTTGATGGTGGCGGTTTGGATGTGGTCACATATGTAGTGGGAGAAAATATGAATAAGAAAATAGTTAGAAACGTAAATTTATTTTATTTCTGATATGGTGCTGGCATTGTAAACACGTCTAATTCCTCTTCAAACAAGAATAGAAAGGGATTAACTATTAAGTTATTTCTATAAATTTAATTAAAGTATGCAAATGACAACTTTAAATTGTAACTTGTGTATTTTCCCAATTATTTACCACCAACCACTTTCTCATATTGAAAGAAAAAAAAATGTGTGTCCAAAATAAAAATATAAGAAGAAAAGAAGATGAAACTCTAAAGTGTAGCAAAAGAAAATACTTTTGACACCTTCACCTAAAATAATTATATTTGGAAGTCACTATCAATTCTTTCTCATTTGGAAGTGTATAAAACTATATATGAAGATACTTATAAAGACTCTTTCAAATCTTTTTACTTTAATTTTCTAGTCAATATGTCTCCCCTAAAGTTGGTTTCTACAAGACCCCACCACTAAAAATATCTCCATGTTCAAGATTTTACTTCAACCAATTGAGCATTTGCCACTATTTTTATGTGATACTATTTTTTTATCAATTTATTTTTAAAATAAAGACAATTTTTTATGTGTATAAATAATTTAAATTTTAATATTTTTTATCCTTAATAATATATTTTTGTAGCCACATAAAGTAAGAACATGATTAATTTAGCTTTAAGAATTTTTCTTTCTTAAATTTCATGACCCGATAAATTGAAATAAACAAACTTATTTATTTGGATAATTAACAAAGTTATGACATGAACCATAATTTTTTTTTACTGTAGCTGATTCTAACTAATTTGAGATTAAGGCGTAATTGTTATAATTGGCGTAAGCTGACACCAATTATGTGTCTCATTTGTTTTATTAAAAAATTCTTGGAAACAATCCAAATTAAATTCTGCGAGGTTTTTCCCTGTTATTTTTTTCTTCTCACTCATAGCAGGCGAGGGTAATCTCATATGTGGGATTTGAAGAGAATAAGTATACACAGATCTTACTCTTATTTTGTAAAGGTAAATAAGATATTTTTGAAAGATCCTACAATTTCTAGTAAAAATAATACCATACGCAACAAATCAAGTGCACACCAAAATTGCATTAGTTAAAATATTTCAATTACTATTAAAAAAACAATAATGCATTAATATCTATCCCAAGATTCCTACGACACTTATTTTTTAGAATGTGCTTTTAATATTTTATTTACACTCATACAACTTGCATATGTTTCAAAAAGTTGAAAATAGTACCAAACATTTGTACGTAACACCAAATTAAACCAAGTGGAATACTTATTAAAGGTAATTTTTATATCTGTGGTACAGTTGTGAAATTGCTCCACCTTTTATTAGAGGTTTCGGATTCAAATATGAATATGAAGAAAATCCCATTAGTCACTCTTAAATGAGTTCTACAATGCACAATTCGAATTTAATCAGGCCTCGAATGAGAACTCCGTACATTGGAAATCAAACAAAAAGTAATTTCCATGTTTTGATTACAATAATTAACTTTTGGAACACTATATATGGCCACCTTAGCTTATGGACAAGAGTTGATTTTTTTTCTTCTTCCACTTATATGAATAATTATGCTTTAATATTGCGCAATTATTAAAATGTTCACCAATAACATAGTTCTTTGCATGTGCATTTTAATTATATTAGATAGGAAAAAGTTTACGAAAGGCTGGTAATTTGAGTTGCCATAATTAAAAACGTTAATTAATGTTAATCATGATTATTCCTTCCCAATTTTCATTATTAAGGATTATAACCACCTAAATTCTAGGCCCATGAGGCTATATTCCAACTTTATAACTCTAAAATTTATAATAACACTATAACCACCTTGAGGCTTATGAGTGTCAAATGGGCCGGTCAATTCGAAACCGGTCCATTTGAACTCGATAAAAGATTGGCCCTGTCCGATTAGAAGTGGGGCAGGACTGAGTTGTGGGCGGGAAGGGGATTGGGTCGAACTCAATCTTTTGCATGGAAATCATAACCGATGTTCGTTTGGTTAGCAGTTCACTAGAGCACCGGCCTGACCTGGCTTGAAATTGAGACCGACTTGCAGTTAGTGGATCGGGTTTGGTCTGACCCAGCCCGCTAGACACATGGTCTAAGTTTGAGTTATACTTGTCTTAGAAAAAGAATTTTCCTCTACCACTCTCGTAAAAATGTTTTTTAAAAATGAAGGAGCCGTCATTTTTTTTTTGAAATAGATTAAAAAGAAAGTAAGACAAATAAATTGAATCTGAATAAATCTGATTCCAATGCAGTTATCGAAAATCAAAACAAATAGTACCAAATAAACACATTTATTCTTTCTATACATTTCTACATGTAGGTGTATATTAATTGTAAAATCCATTTTAGAGTTATAGACGTTTGTTTTTTTCCCCTTACTTCGCAAAGAAAACATCCAAACTAGAGGAACCATGGAATTGGGGAAATTAGGCAAGAGTTAGGACCAAACATATACTAAGGCCCTAAGAAAAAATATATTGTTAGAACTTTACCTAATTAAAGATACAAAATTAGGGGCAAAATTATTTGGTTTGGTGGAATATAATATATAACCTATTTTTCAAGAAGTAATAATAGTTTTGTTTCTATAGTGACCCCATTTACCTTGTCATATAGTAGTCAATATATACTTGTTTGTGTTCGATATTCGTATTAAAATTCGAATAAATTTGAATTCACGTATTGCAAAGTCCACTTTGAGGATGGTACTCAGAACAAATTTTTTTCTAATTTCAAGAGCTTGAACCCGAAATCTACGATATGATTTGTATCAGAGTTTTGGGACATGACCTTATGGCACAAGATCACATCATAGCCCCACCAACGTTTTGTTTCAATTTAATAGCAAATGGACGTGTCTCACCTAGGGCAACAAATGAAAACTAGCTAATTAACCTTATAGATATTGCAATATTTCTTTTTTAGTTTGTCCAAAACAGAAATATGTGTTCGAAATCGCTAAACTAAGGGGTATATCAAGTTTTTTTTTCAAAAAATATTATACTATATTACATATCATGGTAAAAAAAAGCATGAGTATGCATATATTTCCAGAACAAACGAGTTACCCTAAAGCTCATAAAAATACATATGAATTCAGGAAAAGGATCTATGAATATATATTTATTTGTATATTTAAGAGATCTCTTTAAAAAATTTTATTTTATTTTTATGAAATGATATTTAGTCGTAGCATCAGCTATGTTCATAAAATCAATTTAACATTGAATTTCTTATTTTATTAATAATGAGGTGATTTATGACAATATAAATATCTTTATGTTCATGTTATTGATCTTACTTACTATGGATGATTAATAATTACCTCTAATTCTATTCTAGGCGACCAGATAAAGTGATAATGTACATTTTTTTAATTATATATATCATAATGTATAAAAGCTAAACTCATGAATAATAACTTGTTATAAACAATTAAATTATTGGGATAATTTACATTTTTCAAAACAAGAATTGTCTATGTCAAACACAATTTATTTTCATTTGCGTTTTCATGTCAAATACAATTTTAATTTTCAAATATCTTTTTTTTCTTCAATTTAATTTTAAATATTTTTTTTTCAAATATCAACTAATTTATGTCCAAACGCCTGATAAATAATGCTAAGAGATATTTTATGAACTGAATAAGTTCGATTTGTTGGAATGTCTTAATTTTCAAAATAATCAATAAAGTGAATAATTAGGACAAATGACCTTAGATTTTAAGTTTGCTGAGATGTGACTCAAAATTCACTAAAATTTCAAAAATATTTGGAATATTAAAGGATAAAGGACAACAAAAAGAAGGATTGGGACAGAAAGTAATGCAACTTGAATAATCTTATTTATTCATCAAACCTCCACCTCTAAAATATTAAAGGCGCGACTCGATGCACAAAATATCACTATGTATTTACTCAGAATTTAGAGAATGGTAGCCACCTTTATTGTGTAATGTCGATAGCCTGTCCTACTACAAGCATTAGTAACTATCTTCATGACTCATATATATTAATACTTGTTAAGAAAAACATTTAAAGACATAATTTAAATCATACTTTCCACTATTGTCCTTTGTAAAATTATATAAATATAATTTTGTGAGTAATGCAATTTATCTCCTAGAAAATATCAAACTTTATTAAAGAAAAGGGCAAATATCAAACTTCATTAAAGGAAAGGACAAATATGAAAAAAATTTCAAACATCCATCTTGAATCTTGAATCTTGAATCTTGAACAATTCAACTATTTTGAACAATAAAAAAGACCTCAAACATTCGGTTAATATGAAATAGAGGGAGTATTTAATAATGCTTGATTTTTATTACATTGATAGTGTGCTAAAAGAGAACATTTACACAATTATATGACCTAAAAAATTGATTGAAAACAACAAAAAAAAAACAGTTTGGTGTAAAGAGGTGTGATGTAGGTGGTCTAACCTGACGGCATTTATGATTTCACGACTTGAATCCATGATGTATGGGTCAGGTGAAAATAACTTTATTGTTGCTTCAATGCTCTCGTGACCCTTCCTATCCCAAATGTTGACTCTTTGGATTAATTTTACTCCTTTCCATTTCATTTTGGTAAGATTTAAGCTTGTTTAGGGCCTTTAACTCTGAAATGTGGAGCAACAAGGTCAAGCTGAAACCAATACATTAGTCAAAAGAAAAACTCGAAAATCCAGAATATGTTGCTGTTCTTGACATGTTCTCTGGGGATAAGTCAAGTAAACTAAAAACCTGTTAAATCTTGATATCAAAGATAGAGTGATTCTATGACATACTTCTTGTATACATGAAGAACTTACGAGTTTAGGTGATCCCCAATGAACTACAGAAAACTTTACGTATTGTCTAATGAACATACACATGCTATAATTTTCAAGTAAAGCACATCTGAAATGCTCGAGTTTGATATCAAACATAGATGGATAACATTAAGAAAATCACATAATCTAGAAAACACATAGTACTAAGAATGAAAAACAAAATGAAATGACACCAAGGATGATCTGATTTTGCTAAACATCTTCAGGGTCAGGGATATCAACCCAATTAATGAACAATTGTCCGAAAAGAATGAGGAACAACTTTTAGGATCATATGAAACAAGATTTCCACCTTTGTATTCGAGCAAAAGCTCTCCGTTCTTCAACAGACATACAACTTTCACCAATGGTTGTGTTACAAAACTTGGATATGGTGTATAAGCCCCAATTCTGAACTCCTTCATCCAAGATTCTGTCACATTGTATTCTCTCATTACCCAAATTTCAAATCCTCTTCCATTTTCGTGAGGCGAAGTTAGAGCAACAGCAAGACAACCTCTAGTTGGAACAGAACAACTCTTGAGTCTACACCAAAATCAACTTTTGGTACCTCACCAAACACCTCATCAGCTAAATCAAAGGAAACGAAAAGCTTATCACAACATTCGTTATCATATCCATATAGAGTTAGCCAATGCATCTTCCCGTTTAACATAATTCCTTGACAACTCGGATCAATATGGTAGACAACTCCCCCCACTCTTCTCCAGCTGCTGCTACCAAGACTAACTACATAAACATCTGATTTACAATGTTCCCCAGTCCATTGTAAAAGGATTGTACACATAAAGTATATCCCTATAAAAAGAATCACTCATGCACAATAGTCCATGACGTGAACCAACAAACTCAAATTCTAGTATTCTTTCAAAAGGGGTGTTGGCTTTCCTCACAACATCTTCCACACCATGATCAGAGAATTCGAGAAAGTAACACTGATCATTAGCGCAAAAAATAATTGGAGTAAAGATGTTATGGGAAGCCTGGATGCAATGTCAAGGACAATTTCTTGAGGCAGGTAATCAAATCCATATTTGGAGGAAGCTGCTTCATCAGATTGACAATTCTGATTCTTGATTTGTGTATCCATTACACAAAAGAAGTAGAAATGCCAAGATATTTAGGAACTTTCCTTATATTTATAGTCAGTAACAAAAGAGTATGTTCTTAATTACTATGTCTGTTGGAATTAATGCATTTTTTTGGAAATTATACATATCTTGGTACTAGTTCATAACTTTTCCTTTCTACTAAGTGTCTTTTAGTTTTTCAAGAGCCATCTTTCAGGAACTTGTAATGTATCTTTGTTATTTGTGCACAAAGTAGGACTTTTGAATTGCTCTTTTGAGTATTAGGTGATAGATATGCTAAACTTAAGAATGGCACAAATGTGTACTTCTGGTTACGACAATGACATAAATACGTCCAACAGTGATCGGATAAGTTATTTTTGTAAGTTCGATAACATATTTGAGCTTTTTTCTTCAAACTCCAATTCTTCATCTTCTCATAACAGACTCGACATGTTTTGGACTGTTTGTAATTCTTGTCGTGTTCAATATGAATATCATTGGAAGTATGTGAACAAAAGACTGTCCTGTTAGAACTGTCGTGGGGTTTTCATAGCTGTTGAAACAGGATTGGCCCCGGTAACCAGTGCCTATCCGTATAGCAACTGGCCCTTCTGTGCTGGAGAGTGGATATGGAATTCATGGTTGTGGTGTTACATTATGTTCTGAAACGCCTATTTATTCTACGAATAATGGTGTTTCAGGACATCATTAAGGGGGAAGTGGTTCTGAACATGTTTCTAACAGTTGTAGGCTAATGTTTTATCTATGCCTCTATTAAGGCATATATGATCTGCAGTACTATGTTATGAATCGCGATGTAGGAAACTGAGACAATTCTATGACATACTGCTTGTGTACATGAAGAACATACGAGTTTAGGTGATCTTCAATGAACTACAGAAAGATTCACACCCTCATTGATTTTGAAACTTTATGTATTAAGTATGTAATGAACATGAACATGCTGTAATTTTCAAGTAAGCCCGTCTGAAATGCTAGAGTTTGATATCAAACATAGATGTATAACATTAAGAATATCACATAATCTAGAAAACATAGTACTAAGAATGAAAAAACAAAATGAAATGACACCAAGGATGATCTATGTCATTTTTATTTGAGAAAAGGCTCATCCATACCATTATTTAACTGAAATGGCATAGATGAGTCAAACTTTTAACGGATGACATAGATGTGCCTTTTCTCAAAGTTCGATGACATATTTGAACCGTTTCCCTTTGCTAAAGATCTTCAGGGATATCAACCCAATTAAGGCAGCCAACATGAACGATTGTCCGAAAAGAATGAGGCATCCCCTTAAACGTTAGTCCTAAAGACACAATTTTTAGGATCATATGAAACAAGATTGCGACCTCTGCACTTAACCAAGAGCTCTCCATTCTTCAACAAGCATAGAAATTTCAACGGTAGCAATTGTTGTGTTACAGAATTTGGATATGGAGTATAAGCTCCAATTGTAAACTCCTTGATCCAAGACTCTTTCACATTGTATTCTTTCATAACCCAAATTTCTAATCCTCTCCCTATTAGAACAACAGCAAGACAACCTCCAAGAACTGCTAGGTGAAGTGCATGAATAATTGTTAAGTCAATACCAAAATCAACTTGTGGTACTTCACCAAATACCTCATCAGCCAAATCAAACGAAACGATATGCCTAACAAGAGGTCCATTATTCACTCTTAAATGAGCCAACCAATGCATCTTCTCGTTCAACATAATTCCTTGAGTACTCGGATGAATCTCATAATGAATTTCTGCAACACTTCTCCATCTGTTGCTACCAAGAGTAAATACTTCAACATTTGAAATACAACCTGGATGGGGATAAGGGCTCGTGATCTTGATCAACTTGTACTCTTTGGTAACAGGATGAAAACCAACCCCAAAAACCACTCGTGGCACGAAAGTTGCTATTGATATAGGCAACTTTAAGTAATCCCTAGTAAAAGGATTGAAAACATAGAGAAAATCATCACACCGAACATCACGTACACATAATAATCCATGACATGAACCAACTATATGACACTCTTGCATAGAACATACAAAAGGGGTGCTAATTTCCCTCACAACCTCTTCTTCCATAATACCGCGATCAGAAAACTCAAGAAATTTAAGCTGATCACCTGAGTTAATAATAATGCAAGGATCATTCAATAGCTCTGGATCATGATACAAGTTGTAAAATGATTTGCGAACAATAATGAATTGTAGTAATGAAGTTATGGGAAGTCTAGAAGCTATGTCAATGACAATTTCTTGAGGCAGAAGATCAAATCCATATCTTGAGGGAGATGCTTCATTAGACTGACATTTCTGATTTTTGGTTTGTGTATCCATTACACATACAAAAAAATAGGTACACAAGAGAAGTTAGAGGCCTGGATACTTATAGTTAGAAAACAAGTTATACATCATTTTACAAGTTTCTTTGGAAACTGATGCATTAATTCATAACATCTCCTTTCTCCTAAATGTCTTCTAGTTTTTCAAGATGCATGCATTTAGTGCTTATTATGTTGTTATGAACAAGACTTTTGACACACTTATTAAGAAAATAATGATTAGTATACTGAGTTAACCATTTTATACCTATTAATTAAAGGATTCCAAACATATTTAGTCGCTACATTTTTCAAAGATATTAACTCAATGTAAATAAATTGAGGGTATAATAGGAAGAAAAAAATTATACTTTCTTGATTTGTCAAAAATGACAAGTAAACATAGAAATCCAATTAGGAAATTTGGTACAAGTAGTAAAAGTGAACGGAAGAAGTATCTCGCAATATTTATCTGGATTGCAATAATAATAACATACTCAGTATAGTTCTACAGATGTGATTCGAAGAAGGTAGAGTGTATTCAATAAAAGTTTTGAATGCTTGTCATCATTTATTTGACCAACAATATTAGCACATGATCAATACTCCCTCTATTTCCTACTAACTAAATTTGTGAGGCAATGCACACCTATCAAGAAAAATATTTAAGGATATAATTTAAAGTATACTTTTCACTATTTTGCTTTGTGAAATCATAAATATAAATTTGTAAGTAGTTCAATTTACTCTATCCGTACCTATTTATATGTCACCATTTTAGATTTCACGACCCTTAATAAACTAAGTAAATTTACCATTGTTCTCTTATTTAGTGTTCTTTTGAAGTCAAGTTTTTAATAAATGAACATGAATTAGTTCATTTTGATTAATTAATTGAGTAAATTTTAGGAATAGCAAAGATAAAAATCATATTAGCGCTCTATAGCTGTAGTTTTGCTATTTGCGCTCCATAGCCAAATTATGTTTGCTATGGAGCATCTGATTTGTATAAATCACAGCGATTTGTATAAATCGGTGTCTGTGTCTATAAAAATTGCGTTTGTATATGTATATGTTCTCTGTGTTAGGCTAGAGTGGCGAGCGAGATTAGGAGAGAGATTATAGAGGCGAGCGAGAGAGGCCAGAGACTGGAAAGAGGTGAATTGTATATATATATATATATATATATATATATATATATATATATATATATATATATATCGGTTAGATGGTTGTATATATGTAACTACTATGTATATGTATCAATGATATTTGTATATCTACATAAAATTTGAATTCGTATACAATTGAACCGAGTTAAAATATTTGTATTTGTATATCAAATCTCTCTCTCGCTCTATACAAACACAAATTATACATTGTATTTGTATTTGTGTTTGTATAAAACGAGAGAGAGAGAAAGAAAGGCAAAAAAGAACTGGGCATGAAAGATTTGTATTTGTATAATTATAAGTGTATAGGATGGAGAGATATGTCTTTGTACTTGTATATACAATCTCTCTCGCGTTATACAAACGCAAACACAAACACAAACACAGACACAAATTATACATTTGTGTTTGTATAAAGTGAGAGAGGCGAGGGAGAGATAGATGAATGAGTGTGGCAAGCGAGATTCCAGAGAGAGGGGAGATCAGAGGCGAATGCCAAGAAGTTTGCTATGAATTGGAATTAAATGAAACGGTAGCTATAGCATTTATTTGAATTAATAGTTTGCTATAATGTACATTTTTTCCTAATTAATTTGACCAATTAACATGAATAAATTACTTTGTTTTCTTATGTTGGTCAAAGTCATACTTTAAAGACTAATAACTCCCAAGGGTAAAGAAGAAGAATAGTGTCATTTTATGCATTGATTTTGTAAAATGACAAATATTAAGGAACATCTATTTTAGTAAGCACGACATGTAAATAGAAATGGAGGGAATATCAAACTTCATTAAAGAAAAATATAAATATGGAAAAATTTCAAATATTCATCTTGAACTTTGAACAATTCAACTGTCCTCAAAAATTCATTTAATATGGAATATAGGGAGTATCACTTCCATATCTAAGGCTAATAAAAATGTGATTAATTCTTTTGACCAAAATTAATTAGAGAATATAAAATATGATTCTTGTTTCCATATTTAAGGTCAATAAAAATATGATTGATTCTTTTGACCAAAAATAAATTAGAGAAATTCTAAAAATTATAATTCTTACTCTTTTTGAGATAGTAATATTTATCTAACAAATTTCATCTCCCCCCACCCCACCCCACCAACCCAACAATTACTATATAAAGGTCGATGCTTTCATTCATATAAGCCACAACCTTAGCAAAAATAGAAAAAAAAAATGAAGTCTTTACCTTCAAATTTGCCAATATTTTTCCTTCTTTTCATTGCAAATTCATGTTTATTAGTACATTCTTTCAATGTATCCATTAGTAATGAATTGAAAGGTACTTTAGACACAACATGTATTGTTGATAATGCTGACGCTGGACTGATCAGAATCAAAGCCAAACATACCTATGATTTTCCATTGAGCGCCAACGCGAATTGTAACTTGGATTGTCGTTCCTTAGGATTAAATGGAACATATATATTGTTTGATCGCGATAGAGACTCTGAGAGGTGCGCGAATGTTACATGTGAATGGCATGTAAAAGAAAATGGATTGTCTCTCAAACTTCATGGCCACCAAGTTCATCAGTTTCCTTGGATGAATAAAGATTAATTTAGTGAAGTAATCGTGAATTTTGTAAGGTCAATTGTTCTCTTGAACTATTAAAAATAGAATAATTATATTATTCGTTTGATATTTCGAAGTATTATGCATGATTTCTATAATTTATATAACTATTAAAGTATTGCATGATTTCTATATATTAATTCTGACCCCATAAAAAGAGTTTCTTTAAAATTTCTTTATAATTTGTAAATTGTCCTAGCCACCACGATTATAAAAAAAAAATTGTGTTTTAAAACATCAGGGCTAATAAACTTTAATTTATATAACTAATAGTTCGACTATTGGTCTTGATTCCTTCCCAAACTATTCATCTTAGGGTATGCATTGATCGATTTGGTCCGATTTATGTATTATCAGTTTGATTTGCCATCCAAAAGAACAAAAGTTTGAATATTTGTCATTAGATACTCCCTCTGTCCCTTTTACTTGTTAAATTTTGACTTTGACACATCTATTAAAAAAAAATTAGTATAGTGAGTTTACCATTTTATCCCTATTAATTGATAAAATATTAAACATATTTACTCACTATATTTTTCAAATATATTAACTCAATATCAATAAATTGAGGGTACAAAATGAAAAGAGCTCAAAATTTCATTAATGACTTGAACGGTCCTTCAAAATAGGGGGAAAAAAAAAAAAATCATAAATCACTAAATTTTTAGCAAAAAAAAAAAAGTAAAAACAATTCTAAACACCTTTACGAGGTAGTGATAAGTTAAACTACTCATAGTTACACAAAAATAATAATTTATACACTTATTATTACGGGCAATCTAATTCCCTAATCATATTTGAAGTGAAAATAGACTCTCTATCTCCTCAAGATAAGAGTAATGTATGCATACACTTTATTTTCTGCAGATTTCACTTTTGAAACTATATTGACTTTGTTGTTATTGTTACTGCTGTAAATCCTAAAAGTCTAATTTAATTTGAAATATAATTAAAATGGACAACATGTTTGTTTGTTTTTTTATACAAAAATGAATTTTAATTTTTTTTTTTTTTATGTACGATAAAAAACAAAAAGAATTGATGATCAAGTCGAAAAGGGTGGGGTGTGAAGGAAGAAGAAAAAAAGATAAGGATAAGAAAATATTTTTATTAATGTTATTAGCTCACTTTAATTTAAACTCAAACAAGTCAAACTGTGTATTTACTTTTAAATTACACCATTAATTATATATAAAGAAATATTCTGATGCCGTGTTACGATAATGCAAAGATTCCATGTTCTATGCCAAATTCTTGATTATATCTAAGTTTGCTTTAAAAAATTCTTATTCTTTTTTAAGGAGTACTTTAAAAAGAAAATATATTAAAATCCCCCTAAATTATATTCATTTGCTAGTTTTATTAGCGAAATCAAAATTTGAACTTTAAGCGTTTTAAATTATAGGATAATAACATCATATATTAAAAATTGGGTTCTGAATTTAATTTAAGTATATATTTAGTCGATCCCATACCTAATCTTCTAGTTTACACAATATCCCTAAATTATAGTAAATCTATTCAAGGATGTGACCTAGTGGTAAACGAATTGAGTTAAGAACCGTGAGGTCTTAGGCTTAAAATTAAGTAGAGATGAAAATACTAGTTAATTTCTTCCGAACTGTTCTGGCCTTGGTGAAAAGAGTTATCTAGTACTCGTGTTGTTGCGAAATGAGATGTGATAAATATCATGTGGAAGTAGTCGAGGTGCGCGTAAACTGATCCAACCACCATGTTATAAAAAAAGATGAGTGTTTTAAAAGGCGTAATATGCTTTAGCAATCCAAAAGAATATGCTATATGACTTTGTTTCCAAAACAAAAAGAGTCCATAAAATTCAACACCTACTATAGTTCTTTTAATTTCCTGCATTTCCAAATTCCTTCTACTTATCTTTGTGTTGTCTAATTTTCTCTGTTTTATGGATAGACAAATCAAGAAACACAAATTTCAATATGATCAAACTCATCCCATATATGGATTTAATTCACTACCTCAAGAAATTGTCCTTAACATAGCCTCAAGGCTTCCCATAACATCTTTAGTCCAATTCATATTTTCTTGCAAATCATTTTACAACATGTTACATGACATAGAGTTTGTAAATCAGCACAAAAATCGCGTAGTAGAGACCGATCCTTGCATCATTATACACGCGGATTACCCTTTAAGGAATCAACTATACTTTCTTGAATCTTCTGATCATCGCCATGTTGTGAGGAAAATCAGGACACCTTTTGTTAACTATGTGCCTGAATTTAAAGTAGTTGGTTCATGTCAAGGACTATTATGCATATGTGATTCTTTGTTTAGTGATGCACTTTATGTGTACAATCCTTTTACAAGGGATTACAAACAACTCCCTAGATCAATCGAATTCGAGGTACAAAAGTTGGTTTTTGGTTTTGGATTTCATCCTGTTACTAAAGAGTATAAAGTGATCAAGATCATAAACTATGCCAACATGTATTATAATGACCCTGGAAGTTATCGTAGGTTTCGAGTCCCTTTCTTTGGTAAATCAGATGTTCAAGTACTTAGTCTTGGTACTAGCAACATGACATGGAGGAGTGTTGGAGAAGTTGTATATCGTTTTGATCAGAGTTCTCAAGGAATTCTGTTGAACGGGAAGATGCATTGGGTGACTCGATTTGGTAAGTATAATGGACGTCGTGATAAGCTTATTGTTTCGTTTGATTTGGCTGACGATGTGTTTAGTGAAGTACCAAAAGTTGATTTTGATGTTAAACCAAGACTTGTTCAGTATCATTTAGCAGTTCTTGGAGATTGTCTTGCTGTTGGTCTAACTTTGCCTCACTATAAAGGGGGAGGATTTGAAATTTGGGTAATGAGAGAATATAATGTGAAAGAGTCTTGGATGAAAGAGTTTAGAATTGGGGCTTATACACCAAATCCAAATTGTGTAACACAACATGTGCAACCATTGGTGAAAGTTTTATGTTTGTTGAAGAATGGAGAGATCTTGTTGGAGTACAAAGGTGGAAATCTTGTTTCATATGATCCTAAAAATTGTGTCTTTAGGACTTTAAGGTTTCAAGGGATGCCTAATTTGTTTCAAACATTTGTTCATGTTGGTTGTCTTAATTGGATTGAATATGTATAGGATTAGATCATCAAAGTTTTTTGGGGGTTTCCTCCAAGTGTATGGTACACGCATTGGGGCCTGACTGCATTTGGATTCACATCGGATAGTGTGGTAAATAAAGCGTTCCATAACAAAGGCGACTCTGTACCCATCCATCAAACTTATCACAAACCTTAATGGAATAGCTTAGTCATATATGTTTAATGACATTTCATTTTGTTTTTCCATCTTAGTGCTTTGCTTCTTTGTCTTCTGAAATAGTTGTGTAACATACAACAGAAGGTACTTATTTCTGTGATATATGTTTAAGGGCTATGTGATCTTCTGAATATATCATACTATGTTTAATATCAACTTTGAACATATAGTTATGATTGAGGCACCATAAAAAAAAGGTCATTCGGAAAGTCCCTCAAGGGCGACTCCCATACAATTCTTGCGAAAGCTAGAGAAGCGTATATGGGTAAAGCACCATATCCACATCTTGAAATAAGTAGATATGGAATCTCATCTGTTTGAAAAGGTAACTTGAATTAACAGTCGGACTATGAGCCATAGCCACTCGTTAGGCCTCCCATCGATATTTTGTCTGGTAATCTGTTCTTATTGTAATAGTCTGATACCTTAAAAGGGGCTGTTTAGGCTCTCTTTTTTGTTTTATAACTACAAGAAAAACAAAAGCAGAACAGGTTAAAGACATCTAATTTTGTTCATACATCGACGAGCTCCTAAACTTGACACAATTTTTCGTTTAGACACCTTATCTTGGGTCCGAGTGTCCGGCCTATTGAACAATTAAAGCTGACAGATATGCGTCTATTAATCCCCTTCATAGACAACAGTACAAAGTATATAATTGTTGACACAAATTTGAAGTATGATATTTCTCATGAACTTGCTGTATGAACCAACATTAAACTACACCATTAGTTAAATTACTTTTGGATTTTGGTGAGTTTTTTTCCCCTCTTCTGTTATGTGGGAAAGGGCCTACCTAGTTTATGTTTTGTATCTCAATTATTAGGCAACCAATATGCAGACAAAACTATAGTAAAATCCTTACATATAAAAACTAATTGACAAAGTAGCAAGTCCATAGACCCCAAATTTTGATCACTATTCATCCAAATGTCCACTTCATTAGGTAAGACCATTGGTGGAGAAACACGGTCAGTGAAGATTCATATAGCTGACTGCAACTTATTTAGGACTGGGACGTAGTTTTTGTTGTTGTCTTCATCAATATGTCCAACACATTGTCGTGCCTACACTGTAGAAAAAAAACATGAGATCTTAAAATCTTCAATATTCTCTTATCCCCTTAAAGGATGTTATATGCCTTGAATTTTTTGTTAATTTCATGTTCTTCTTTAACAGATAAGGCATGTAACATCCCGGTTACTAATATTACATCGATAGTATAAAAATTATTTACACTGTCAGTATAAGAAAACCAACGAACATAATTAGCCGACATAACATACCAAACCCTTCATTCATACAAACACAACCTTCCAAATGCTACACTCCACCATTTGGACACTTCCCCTTACCATTTTCCTCTGCAAAAAAGTCACCATATGAATTCTAACATTTTCTATTTTGGACTTTGTTCCTTAGTCGCCCGTTCGGCTCCCTTTCTACATCATGGATGAAAATTCAATAAACAAAATGTCAAAAACTAGCCATTTTCCTCCTTTATATGCACATTTCAAGCCCTCATAAGTTATAACAAGTGAAAAAAAGATCTCTCTTCTTCGTCGTGGAATGAACTAATTTGCTTGGTTCAATTCCGCCCCTAAAACAAGCTCCTACTCTTTCATGGGAAGGCCGAACAACGATCCTACTATTGCAGGTCCTTCAATTGTACTGCTGCAAGAAAGATTCAGACAATTGGAAAAAGCAAAAGAGCAGAGAGAAAACAGAACACAAAATTTGTTCTCACAGCCTCAAGTAATGACACAAACCAAGAATCATGCCTTTGTGAAGCCAGAATTCACACAAGAACTAATTTTTCGATCAGAAATGCTCGATTCTGATCAAGATAAGTTCTTTCTTGAACTCAGTTTGAATAACAAACACACAAGCTACCAAGTCAGAAAGACTCAACCTTTGTGGCGGGCACCTAAATGTAAATATGAAAATTTTGATGTTGATACTTCTCTCCATCTATAGTAGACACGCGATACTGTTTATGCATGATCATATCAGTGTAGTTTAACCTGTTATAGCAAGTTCGTTACCATTTCTGCCAGGTTCCTAAGTAATGCTTATCATGGAGATTTACGTATAATAACCTTATAAGTGACACGATTCTGTAAATACTTTTTGTACTTAAGAGTGCATAGAACTTAAGCTCGTTCGCGTTGTTATCCTACATAAGTCTACTTATTATTCTTTTCTGGTTGACATCAGATATCATATGCTTCTGAATTAACAAAAAAACTTGTTCTGTTTCAAAACTAGTGCAACTCATCACTGATTTCTTCATAAACAATGTAGTTTTTATAATCCAATCAATACTTCCTCCGTTTCAATTTTTTTGTCTGGTTTTGAATTGACACGGAGTTTAAGAAAGTAAAGAAGACTTTTGAATCTTGTGGTTTTAAACTAAAGATACGTAGAATGTACCAAAATGTTGTTTAATCTTGTGGTTATAGACATGCCATCTGAAAAGTTGGAACTAAAGAGCTGCCAAAAAAAGAAAGAAACATGAAACGAACTAAAAAAGGAAAGTAAAGTAAGACAAACAAATTGAAACTGGAGGGAGTAATTAGTTTTGAAGAATATGTAATCTTGGCTATTGCATATATATATTAGCAAGTTCATTGTACATAAAAGACAAGCATTAGCCCCACAATTTTTACAGATTAAAGAGTACTAAATTCATTTTCCGGGTACAAAGTTTGTGGCATAGGCCCAAGCATTGTTGGCAACTGGATCAGCAATGTGGTCGGAAAGGTTCTCAATTGGACCCTTTCCAGTAAGAATAGCTTGAACAAAGAAACCAAACATCGAGAACATAGCCAATCGTCCATTCTTGATTTCCTTGACCTTCAACTCAGCAAATGCCTCGGGATCATCAGCAAGAGAAAATCAGTTGTCTTATCGTCATGTGATCAGGAGGTCAAGAATTTACATCATGAAAGTAGTCATAAAATTGTGTACGATAGACCTAATGTGGTCTAACCCTTTATTCTAATAGTGATGATTTAGTGCACCAGACTGTCTTTATATATATTCAACACGAACTACATTTCTATGTCACAAAATAGTGTATCCATTTCTTTAAAAACTAATAACATGACTAAATGAACAATGAATAATTCATTGAAAATTAAGAATGATATGACTAAATAACTAAAAGTATAATACATAAAAAAAAATTAAGAAATTACCATATGCTTTGTGGTGCACTTTTGACAGTACGTCTCATGGTGACACGTCCACCATCAAAGCTACCAATTTTCCTAATAAATTCATTTTGTGAATGAAGGTTGGGAATGCAGATTGTTGAATTGCAGAAGTAACCATTAAATTGCAGAATTAGCCTACTAATTTTGCACAATGAAGAAGTGTACTATATATTAAATAGCTTGGGAATGAAGGTTTTTATATGAAAATTAATGGATTTTGAGGATTTGGATTTCCTTTGTGATTTTTTAATAGTGAAAGAATGAGGCTTTTGTTTTGCCATGTGGTTGTCAAATATCTCTTGGCTGAGATTGTTTCTTTCATAATGGACCATGTTCACATGCTCACGTGGACAGAATTACCTCATATCTATTTCTGGTGGGAGATGGTCGGCAGCTTGACAAATATCTAGTCGAGGTGTTCGAAAATTAGCTTGGACACTATGATCATAAAAAAAGAACCATGGTCACGTGTTCAATAAGTATGAAGTTAGCAAAATTAACTACAACATTCATTGTTAAATTGCTTGTAACTAGTTTCTTTTTAATAATATGTAAGTCAATTTTTCATTAGATAAAATTAGCGGTGAATTTTATTGTTTAATTATAAAATTTATCCATCTCTAATTTATATTTCTTTAATATTCCTTTGCTAACAAAATTGATCGAATCTAATTAAGATTTAAGATAGTTATAATTATTAGGGGTGTGCATCGGTCGGTTCGGTTTTATGTATTATCGGTTCGATTTAACGGTTTTCGGTTTTTAAATATGCTAACCCAATAACAAACCAATAAGATATTCTTTATCGGTTTTCGGTTTTTGGTTGTTATCGGTTCGGTTTTCGGTTTACCCAATAAGAAAATGTCCATACAATAATATATGACTTCTCACTTATCTAAATGCTTTGATATAGTGAAACAAGAAATATAATGAGAAATTGCATTAATAAGAGCAAATGTAGTATGAAGGCTACATTTACATGTCACTGCCCAAACATAGTATGGAATTTCTGAGGTTAATCAAATTACAGATACAAACTTGCAAAAGCTACAGCTTACAGTTACAAACTAAAACTAAAACTAAAATCAAATAGTCCAACAAGACTAAAACTAAAACTAAAATCAAATAGTTACAATTGTGAACCCTTACTTTAGTCTTTAGGTTTTGAGTAAATAGTAAAAACTAAAGCGGCCTAGTGTGAAGTGGGCAGAGTACTGATAATTTGCTATAGTTATAGTGTCTAGTTATATATTAAATTTTTAATATTTAATATTTAGGAAGGGTAAAGTAGTAAATTATTACCGTCTTATTGGATTATCGGTTTACCCAATAACCCAATAGTAAACACCGAAACCGAACCAATAACCCAATAACTTTTTTTTATAAACCCATTAAAAACCCGATAACCCAATAACCCAATAACAATAACCCAATAACATTTTTTCGATTCGATTTATTGGTCGATTCGGTTTTTGCACACCCCTAATAATTATTCACATTTGGAAGAAGTCCAACAAACGTGTAGATATTTTTGAAGATGAAAGTTACAAATATAAAAAGGATTTGTTAATATGTGAAGATATATCCCCACCAAGGAAATGAAATTTATTTCCTGGCTAATAGAGTCATGGCTTTTTTTTTTTCTTTTAATTTTGTTTCTTCTAGTGAGTTTTTAAAAATTAAAATTTTGGTTCTTCATGGATACAAGTGTGTGTGTGTATATATATATATATATATATATATATCTATATTCTTCGACATAAGATTTGAACTCATAATTTTATCGTCTGAATAGTGAATTTCTTGTTTAATAATTATTATATATTTATTGTAATTTCAAGAGTAGAGTTTGAAAAAAGTGATGCGCACATCTTACTCATATTTTTGTAAATTAAAAAATATTCATTGAATTGGTAAAAACTAAGTGTAGAATTACATAATATCAACATTGTCACAATGTCCTTAATAATAAATAAATTAATAACATTTGTAGTAGCAAAATTTTATTCAAGAATCACTAGCAAATTACTTGCTTATTATTTATTAATTAAATTATCATATTTAATAATAAGAAAAATAATGTTTAAGCAAATTGTGGGATCAATTGCCGCCACCACCATGACCCGACCCATGTCCGAAACCAAAACCACTACCGCCATTTTTACCACCGCCGCCGCCGCCCCCTCCGCCGCCGCCACCACCGTTTGCACCGGATCCGTGACCCTCGCCATATCCCATGCCATAACCAAATCCACCATCACTACCTCCACCTCCGCCACCGCCGCCGCCGCCACCGCCGCCAATAAGACCTACAATTTGGCCAAATCCGTCATTTGCACCCGATCCATGACCCTCGCCATATCCGAAGCCAGAACCAAATCCACCATTACTACCACCACCGCCGCCGCCACCACCGCCGCCGCCGCCACCAAGACCTCCTAACATTTGGTCAAAACCGTTGAAGTTGATTAAATCCCTCCTAAGAAGCTTTCTTGCCGAGGAAGTTTGCACTACAACTCCCAAAATAAGTACAACAAGCATCAACTTCCCTGACATTTGTGCACCTATTCTTACCACTGCACAAATTTTTAGATCAACGACGAAATCAAAAAATTTTATCAAGAGAATTAAAAGAGAATACAAAAATGTTATACATTTTTTATTTTTCTTGTATAAAAAATTGTAGTTATACTAATATTGTGTACTAGCTAGATCCATCTTATCTGTGTGGTACATTAAGAAGATGTTAGGAAGTAACGGAATTTAAGCCCTCACTATATTATTGCATTGATAATTTGTAGCTTTTGAACTTTACAAAGTCAATGTAATTTGAATTTCAATAATAAACTTAAATTTCTAACAAGATTAAAGTTTGTAATTTATTCGATTTTTTTTGGATATATATAAATACATATCAACACATGCTTAAAGGTATATGTGTGTGTGTGTGTGTGTGATACCACATATAATTCGATAAAAAATAGAAATGGTGAATTGTATATATATTGTCTTATACTTCCTACTTTACGAAGATATAGAGACTGTTTCTGATAGATTATCGAATATCAAACACTAATAGAATTAGTTATAACTAATACTAACATATATTATAAAAAAGAAAAGGAATTAATATGTATCTTACTTTGCTTTCGTGGTAGGCTGAAAGTTGGAGTGGCCATGAAAATGCTAAAATATTACTTATATTATATTAATATTTGAGGTATTATGAAAATACACGCATAGGAAGGAACTTATATACTTGAAGCCTGAAAGTGTTAATGGAATATTAGTAAGTTACATTATTCAAAGTACAATTAATTTAATTAATATACAAACCTTGCAAAACGTTAAATTAATAAAAATAAGAATGAATTGAATGTATGTAGTTGAACATAAATTAATTCATAAAGAAAGAGTTACCAAAGGGAGTTATATATTGCTTTTTGTTTTATTTATTTTCCATATTTTTATTTCTTTTTAATTTAGAAGTATTAAAATAATAAAATTCCTTGACTTAATTACTCGACATTGAGATAATTAAGTTGGCAAAAATTAAGCATTAGTGTAATTTTTTAGCTGACTTAAGTTTTTATAACTTAAAATTCTAGTGTAGTCAAGAAAAATATTTTATTCGTAAAATTCAATTATTGAAAATACAATTATTAATTAATTAATATTTATAAAATTAATAAATGCAGTTAACCATGCATCAATTAACAAAAGAGAGTTACTAAAGGAAATTGTATTTTATTAGAAATTTATTAGAAGTAGTAGAAAAATAATCTATCTATATATATATGTGTGTGTGTAATGACCTGTATATATTTTTAGAAAATGTCTCAAAAATTATTAACAAAATATTGACTAGTTAAGGTGTATATAATAATTAACAAAAAGATCAAGACATATTTAAAAATTTGAAGGTAATATATAAGGAAAAATCATGAAACAAAATGAAGGTTTTGAAAAACAATAGAAAAAATTTAAAATATTTTTCCATATTTGGTTGATCAAATATTTTTAAAATTAATTTCTCTAGAAAAACAAACTCCTTAAAAATGATTTTTCTGATAAAAGGAAAATAAGTTTCGTAAGTGACATTTCAAATTCATTGTCCCTTTTACACTCACCCAACATCCCCAATTCCCACCACTTGACTATCCCACCCCGAACCACCACTCCTCACCCTTTCCCGCCCATATAATATTTTTCTAGTTTATATATAAATATTTTTGGGATAATATTTTTTTTACTTATCATACACTAGAAAATAAATAAGAACCCCGATTATTACCAACAAATCATTGTCCACTTTGATGTTTCCTTGAAAGAATAATTGTTGGTAAAACCCTATTTATCATGTCTTGATTACGTGGATTTGAAGGAATTTGACCATTGAATAAAAGTATCTGTCATTTGAGGTTTGCTTTCTGTCTATTTTATGTAGAGAATTCATGTTTTTCTCCTCACTCCTTTTCAAATTGGTGAGATTTAGATTTGACGTACACAATTGAAATAAACAAAGTTTGATTGAATCTTTCACGTTGTAATTTAGCAAATATAGAACAACTAAGATTTTGTATCCAAAAAAACCCAATCTTATTGATAGAACAAAACTAAAAGTAAATTCTTTCAAGAAATTCATCAAATACTCGGGGCACAAATACTTTTCCTTAAAAATCTAATAAAATATGAAAAAACAAATGTTGGGATATTCAAATTCTACCAAGGCCTCTCCCTCCTTCGTTGCCACCACTATTTGCACCGGATCCATGACCCTCGTCATATCCCATGAGCAGCACTAAATCCACCATCACTTGCTCCATCACCGCCGTTGCCAACAAGGCCTCCCACAATTTGTTGTTGAATCCATGAACCTCGCGATGACGTATGCCAACACCAATTTAGGTTGTTCCTTGCATGAAAATTTTTCACCTCACTCTTGTCATAGTTGTTGCTTTTGTGTTTCTTTATTGTAGACTCCCTCTTCAAGATGGAACATTCTCCTTTCCTTTTCATGGAGCACGTTTCAACAACCCCAACCTATGGATTAATAAGGACAATTTAGTTATAATTGACTAGGCGCTAAATTGACGTGATGATAAAAGTTAGTGTCGTATAGTTAGGACGTCGTTGTGAAAATCACTACTTTCATATATGCAAGGCAAGTCTAGGTAATCATTTCTTTAAAAGAAACTTGGTCGAACAAGTTATAGTAGTCCAACAAAATGCAAATAATGTAAGAGCTTACCTCTTTTACTTCAGTGGTTTCTTGATCAACTTTAATAGTAATACTGCAATCCAACAAGATTTTTGTTAAGAATTAACTATATATATGATTTTACAAAGTACAAACTGCTCACATTACAAAGTAATTATGTTACTAGCTCTCATTTTTCTGGATATATCATTGGTTAGAGTCTTAGAGATTCATTGGTCCTTAGGATAAAAAGTAGCTATATATATAATTTTAAATAACAAAAGAAAAATATACAATATAAAATCCAAATAAATTTTGAATGTGATAGTATTGTCATAGTTTAGTAGTTACAACTTCATCTCATTCCAGTTTGAAATAAGAAAATAAGTTTAATTAATTATCGCCTAACACATACAAAACAAATGTTGTGATTCTTTTTTTTTTTAGGAAAAACAAAAGATAAAACAAGCGATGGTATAATTAAGTGGGGGATTCACGATATTGGTAGTCAGTAAATCCCAATTCGGAAGCATGACATAAAGAAAACAAAAAGTCATACATGTCGGGGGTAATTTTGAGACCTTCCTTCTGAACAACAAACACATATAGGTAGATAGATGAATATATATAATGCATATGTGTACATACTTTAGGAAACTAGCAAGTTTCAATATTCAGATGAAAAGAATACATCATAAAAAAAATTGTATTTACCATATCAAATGGTCCATTTTCACGTTGTCTCCTTTCAGCTACCCATCCATATAGCATCTTCTTGTATTTACGGTTAAGACGGTGAGGATCACTAATTGGTTCTTCTGCAGGATCTGTACTCACCTTTTGTGGTTTATAAATGGTGTAACAGTTAGCTTCACCTTTAGAAGGTTCAATTCGGAAGCTAACATTACGAAAGACTGATCTTTTCTTCTTCTCATCAGTTAATTTTTCGGGTACTTTTGAAGCTTCAACATCATTCTACAATTGAGAAAAAATGTTAAAGTCTTGGTGCTATATTAGAAGCGATCTCATATTTCCAAAATTAAAAAAAAAAATCTCTTAAACCTTTTTCAAAAAGTTTTCCAAACAACTTAAGTAAAAAAAAAAACTAATGATAGAGTAATCTGAATTAAAAGAAAAAAATAGTCAGATGACAACATACCGCCATTTGAGAACAATTGATTTTCGAAACTGGTGCCATATAAGGAACTATATCTAGACAAGTCTTCATTTCATATGAACAAGTCATGTTTATATTAGAAAATCTTTGTAGGAAACAAAAGAAGTAAAGAGAACTTAAGAATAATAGTTGAGAAGTAATGTGATTTGAGGCTTGAAATATCGATGACTATATATAGATAATTAAATTGAGAAGACGAAAGTAATTTTGAAGATAGATAAGGATGAAATTAATAAGATAAGATTGATATATAGCTATAGCTCTTTTAGAAGAAAAAATCACGATATTTAGATATTTGGTCAATACTTATTTATTATTTGTAAAAGGTGACACTTTTAGAAAAAAAATTACGATATTTGGATATTTGGTCAATACTTATTTATTATTTGTAGAAGGTGGCTCTTTTAGGAAAAAAATTACGATATTTGGATATTTGGTCAATACTTATTTATTATTTATAGAAGGTGGCTCTTTTAAAAATAAAATCACGATATTTAAATATCTGGTCAATACTTATTTATTGTTTGTAGAAGCTGGAATGTTCGAGGAGACCCTTCTACTTATCCTGATTTTACTAAACTTATGTGGCATTAATTTTGCTGAGTCGGATAAAGTATGTGGTTACACATATATAAAAGCGAGTGAACACAAAAATTTGAATTAAAAAATATAAAAAAAGATTATCGGGATGGTGGTTTGAGGGGGCGGGGATTATATATATATATAATTAAAAAGAATTAAAAAAATCCTAAATCTGCTTTCTTCTTTGAACTTTTGAACTATATATATAAATAAAAAAACATAATACATAAATATGTCATTTAACTTGGCATTAGTTGGCATCTATACCCTTCAACTTTTGGTGTGCACAAGTAAAAACTTTTAATTTTTTATGAAGTTGAAAAAGTAGACACATGCGTCCTACGTCGCATAATACGCGTAGGATATCGTGTTGGACATGAATTTCCACGTATCTACTTGTTCAACTCTATATAAGTTTAAGTGGCTACTTGTGCACACCCAAAATTGGAAGGTATAGATGCCAGATAAAGTCATGTTAAAGTGCACATTAATATGTTATGCCTAAACAAAATGATGAAACCTTAGGCAACATTTTGAACTTCCTTTTTCTTATGAGAAGATAAAAATGTCACCATTGAGTTGTACGATTCTTCAAAATTAGAAGAAATTAAGTTGTTCTAAAAGATTTTTCCTTTCAATATACCCTTTAACTTGGCCTCATTTCATATTTATGCCCGTCAATTTTGGGTGTGTACAAGTAGACACTTAAACTTTTATAAAGTTAAACAAATAGACACACGTGTTTTATGTGGCATCCTACATGGGGATTTGTGTCTTATGTGGTGTCCTAGGTATATTATGTCACGTGGGACTTGTGTATCTACTTGTTCAACTTTATACAAGTTTAAGTATCTACTCGTGCGCATCTAAAGTTAGGGGGAATAAATGTGAAATGAGGTCAAGTTAAAGGGCATATTTACGTATTATTTCTTTAATTTTTATATTCCCATCAGACTAAGTTTTTCCGAAAAAAATTCCTCTGTGAATGTTCTTAGTAAGATTGAAGGTAAAAAATAAGAAGTAATATCATTAGTCAGAGTTAGGAACCCACAAGTCTCGAAGAATTTAAAATATTTTTTTTTATCAAGTTCAGGTGTTTAGATGAAACTTTACAGAGACAGAGGCGTATTCAGGATTTCGTAAGGATGGATGCACTATTATGAAAAGATGCATCTAATATATAAATTTGATCGGTTTGACCTTTAGGTTCTTAACACTGAACTGTTAAGTTTTATAAATTATAGGTCCAAAGTATGTAATACTACTAGTTTTAAATTTTAATATAAAAAAATATCCACATTTGATTTAATTATATAAAAAATTTGCAGTGCTAAATTTGTTTAGGAATTTCCAATGTAACACTCTTGAAAATTTTGAAAAATTAAAGCAAAAAATAAAAGAGAAATTAATTATAACACCAAAAGTATTACTGACAACCACTTGGAGAGGTGTTACTCAAGAAAACAAAATAATTATAAGATTTAAATTTTTATCCTCACTTAGAGAGATGCACCCAATTATCATCGTATTATATGATACTTTGAACGTGGGTTCACACGTCTATATTTAAGTATTTTTTTTAATAAATATTACACTACTATATATGCTCTAGAGAGGGGAGCATGGGTTCACGTGAATCCACGGAACCCCTTCCGGATACACCCCTACTGATAGAGTGCATGGGCCGGAATGTCAAACCTGAACGAGTACAAGAATTTTCCGTCATTCCGCCTTTCTAGAATGTAGATAATATATTAGATTCTCATAATTCATTTTTAATGTGAACATAGACCATAGTTAAGTGTCTGTTGTGCTTTGTACCCTAACATGTACATTCTTTGGTGATTTGCACCTTATCCTATTTATTATATAGTAAAATCTCACTAAATTAATATAGTTGGGACTGTGAAATATTATTATTTTGTAGAGGTATTATTTAATAAATAAATTAATAATTATTAATTTATCGAGTGTTTTGAGATTCAACTTTATAATGCTGGGATAATAAGAGCTTTCAAAATGTATATTATAGGAACAAATTTTATCATAGGATATTAAAAGGCTATGAAGTGAGACATGAAACTGATCCAGGAAAGATTAATATTTTTGATGTTATCAATTTTGCAATCCCGGCTTGGATGACAAATGTTCAGCAAGAGACAACAACAAATTATTTTTGACACTGCAAAATTTGTTTGGAGGATGAAATCTCAGAGAATTTGAATGAACCCACTTGTGAAAACATCATCATGAACTTGAGGTCATGATTAATGATCTCAGTTACTGCAATAAAATGGACGTCAATAACCTATTGGATTATCCAAGTGAAAATAATACATATTCAAAGGTCCAGAGCTTAGGAGAAATTGTGGATACCATAAAAAAATGTTGATGATGAAGTTGTAGATGATACAATACCTTTGGAACTAGTTATGCGTAAGAGTTTCTTATCGTATCTAGAACTCTTCACAATTTTATGGTGCAGTTTGAAAAGACAACACCGGAACTTTTGTACGCAATAAGAACAGTTAGAGATGAACTTCAACTAGATTTAAAGTTTAACAAAAAACAAAACACAATAGAATCACATTTCACTAAATTGTCTTAGATATATTTGTACTGTTAAAGAATTATTAATTTATAATATTAATGGGACCATATATTTATATAGGGGTCTTCTGAAAATATATTATCTTATTATCTCATCGAAATAAGTAATTTTTTCCATTGGCCCAAGTCAGGACTGGAGGAAAATATTATCTTAGAAAGATTATTAATTTACCGAGTATTAATTTAGTGAAGTTTTACTGTATTATGATTCACATCCTAACCTGTTTATTTTTTTTTCTTCAAAATAATGAAACTATTGTAGTCAGAAAAATTCATGAGGAAAAAGTCAGAATACAGAAAACAAAAACTTATAATCTTTTAAAACCCTCTTCGCAGTCATCCAAAAGAACTCTCTGTTGGAAAACTATATGCACAGCGAAAGCATACCCAGAATCATACTGCTTACATGAATAATAGATAACCAATAACGTTTATGCTTGAACACGTATAAACATGCTAGAACACATAAACTTGCTGAAACTTAATTCAAGAATTACCTCTTGAAGAGTGAACAAATATCTTCAAGCGAATCCACGGTCTTCTACCGTGATCCCAAGTTCACATCCGAACTCTCTCAATACTTGGGTGGGCAAATATCAATAGAAACCTTCTTTTTTTATAGGTTAGGAGAATCCCTATTTATAGAGATTTCCTCCCAATCCAAAAAGGAGAAGAAAACCTAGTTTTCTTATAATCCTTTTCCCATAGGATTCTGAGTTCTAGTTAATTATGTGCACTGGAGGGACCACAAAATTAATTACTGATGCTTCCTATTATGGAAATAATTCCAAAAATTAATTTGAATTATTCTTACCATAATAAATTACAAATCATTCCACTAAAAATTCGTAATTGCATTTCTCTATTTATATTTCGAAATTACCCATTAAACACTTATGTAATTCCCCATGTTAAGATTACAGATACTAATCAATAAATTAAATTACTGATGAATTTAATTCAATGATTAATTTTCTTTAGAGCACTGCTTAACTTATTTCATGTGTCGGATTCATAAATCCACTTGCAAGGTTTGACACGATGAAAACTTATAAGCTTCTCAAAAAGGCATATCAATCAATCTCTATAATGAGACATGGATTCCATCAACTAACTTATTATTTCACCAATATATATTGTTATCATCCAACTTACCAGGTATATTGACCCTTTCTCAGAATCTCACCTTTTAATAAATCA
This sequence comes from Solanum appendiculatum, assembly GCA_018342035.1. Classification (NCBI taxonomy): domain Eukaryota; kingdom Viridiplantae; phylum Streptophyta; class Magnoliopsida; order Solanales; family Solanaceae; genus Solanum; species Solanum appendiculatum. The sequence goes on along the minus strand of JAGDQO010000503.1, from coordinate 343,057 downwards.
AAACGATAATTAATATATACAGATCATAATAGTTATATCAAGATTAAGAATATAAGTACATTTAACAGTTTAGAGAATATGCTTTTGTCAGTCAGTCTAAAGCGACTATCTCTACTCGGTCCCGTTCAATACATACAAAATGCACTAGCACAAGAAGTTGGAACTATACCATTCCCATAATCAAGATAAATTACATATAATCTTGTGCTACAATCGTACCGATGGCATGTCCAATTTCCATCTCAGATTGTGAACAAAAAACTTTATACTTATAAGAACCGATGATTTAATCATCTGTGTATAAGCTAAAACTCTATACACTAAATCATCTACTATATAAGAAAATAGACACCATAAACGAATATATGATCTATTAAAACTGAATAAATAATTATTCTATAATAAATAATATATCTAAACATATGGTTAATAGTATATATCCCAACACTCTCATTACAAAACCAATGACAATGTGGAAAGAAACATACTTTCCTAAACCATAACTTTTAGGCAGGTTTGGAAAGTCATCCTGGTTATTGGATTTGATGTAATTGAGTGTAATTACACTGTCTAATCTATTTGGTTGGCCATGTAATTACTTGGTCAACATGTAATTGGGTGTAATTGGCAGGTGGTAATTACAAGCTGACTATTTTTTAATTTCTTCCTTTTAATTTAATTTTTTTGTTTTATTATTTTAATTTTTTTATTCTAATGTTTTCTAATTTTTTTATTTTATATTATTTATATTTCATTTTATTTTCATTATCAACCTTTACTTCATGTGATTCCATGCAATTTTTCGTATTATCTATTTTTATTAGTATTCTAATTTGTAAATTAAAGTAGAATTCATTGTTGAATAAAGTTATGGACTTACGTTTTCGTTTTCTTTTAAAGAGAAAATGGTCTAAAGCCCCTCCAACCTATACTCGAAATCTCAACTACACACTCTAACTTCATGGGTGTCATATCACCCCCCTGAACTATTTTAAAAGAAAATAAATAAACCCTTAATGATGATTTGGCTAAGAAAGTGCATTTCACTCTCTTTGAGAGAGTGAAAAGAGAGTAAAATCTGCTTTTATTTTTATTTTTCTCTCTTTCTAATTAAATCAAAAATAATATCCTCCACCCCAACCACCTCCTCACTTCTTCTTCTTCACCCCCCCCCCCATACTTCTTCTTCTTCTTCACCCTTTGCTTTATTTTTTTTTCATCACAAATTTCTACGAATTTCTTCAGAAATTCTACATATTAATCCTCTCTTACCCATAATCAAAACACCTTTAAATAAATTTAGTTATCACTCCCCAATCAAAGTAATAAAAAAAAATTTCCTTTCCCCGATCAAAGTAATAAAATAAAAATTTCCTTTGATGTTCTATGTAGGTTATTCCTTTCCTTGTTCTATATTCATTTATATTGGACTAAATTTCATTTATAAGTAAAATTATAAATCAAAGATATCGGCCATAGAGACTTTTACTTGTCGGAAAAATTCATCGTCTTTTCTCTTGCCGGAATGTCAATTGAGGACAAGTGGGTTTGATAATGGTGATATTCTTGGTGATAATGGTGGGTTTGTAATTGACATATAATAATAGAAAAGAAAAAGTGAGAAAAATAATTAATTTATTATGTGGCATTGACATGGCGCTGACATGGCATGTGTGTGTGTTACACCACAATATACTTGACTGACTATGTCATTTTAGGTTGAAATTTATTTCCTTTTAAAATAGTTCAGGGGGGTAATAGGACCCCCGTAAAGTATGAGTGTGTAGTTGGAAATCTGACCATAGATTGGGGGGGCTTTTGGCCATTTTCTCTTCTTTTAAATCATAGTTATGTATGTTATGTTGAAATTTGACATAAGAGTATTATGTGAATTTAGAATTTATGTTATGTTATGTTTTCAACTTCAAATGTTTTTATAATTCTATGACATTATATTTATGATATTAATCTTTTTGTCAAACATGCATTTCATGATGATCATAGAAATTTTGAACTTTTAGTTTTTATGATTAATTTAATTAAAATATACTAAATTGAAAAATATAAATCAACTATTTTTTATAATATTAGTTAAGAACATATGTTTATTAATTAATATATTTCCAAAAGATACAATAAATATCTTAAATATTCAATTTAATATCATTTATAAATGCCTTTATTTTTCTAATATAGATTTTTAATTTTAGATAATTAATTTCTATTTTTAAAATTCAATATAACCTTATGATTACACTTGTTCAACCAAACAATACACTAGTAATTACACTGTGGTAAATAAACATGTCAATGTAATTACTAGCTTATGTAATAACTAGGCTGATAATTACTACCTTAGTAATTACACCAATTCGAATTACCTAGTGGCTTTCCAAACAGACCCTTAGGAAGTTTTGTGAATGTAGTAACTGTGCAGAAATTTGAAATAGCTACACTGTTTTCAGGAGGCCTTTACAAATTTTTTTTTGTTATTCTTGTTTGAGTGACAATTTCATTTCTCTTTCTTTGAAATTTTATAATTAGATTTTAAATAATTGAAGGAGATTAAAATTAGTCTATTTTTAAAAAAATGCGTTTTTTTAATCTTTTGACAACTTTTTAATTTCAACAATATTTTTTACCTAGTGTTAGTCAGATATATAAAGAGGGCAATATTTCTGTCAATGAATTGAAGGTGTGGGTGTTTAGGAGTAGGATCATTGTATACTTGTGTGTTGTATATAAACTACATGCTTCCTATTATTGATGAATGGATTGGTTATCCATTTTGTTGTTGTAGGCTAGGGTAAGGCCTAACCCCCGATCTCTCTCGATCCCTATTTTGAAATTATAATTTTATCGTTTGAATCATGGACGATCTTGATTATCGGTGTATTAAAAAATATTCATTACTATAAAAAGTTAAATTGGACAAGACATGAGTATAATTACATCATGTCAACATTGTGACAATGTATCTAATAGTAAAAAAGTTGGCACTAGGAAAATGTATTAATAAGAACCATTGGTGAAATAGCACACACATGAAAAATAGTTATTTGAGCAAATAGTGGGATCAATTGCCATCACCACCATGGCCCCATCCTCCTCCGACACCAAAATCACTACCACCATTTTGACCACCACCATCGCCGCCATCTCTACCAGTGCCGCCACCGCCGTTTTCACCCAGTCCATGACCCTAGCCATATCCAATGTCAAAACCAAATCTTCCATCACTACCTCCTTCTCCACCACCGCCGCCTCCATCACCATTTGCACCAAATCCGTGACCCTCACCATATCAAATGCCAAAACCAGATCCACCATCACTACCTCCTCTTCCTCCACCACCGCCGCCGCCGCCGCCCCTACCAATTTGGCCAACTCCATCATTTTCACCCGATCCATGACCCTCGCCAAATCCAAAGCCAACACAAAATCCACCATCACTACCTCCACCACCTCTGCCACCACCAGCACCGCCACCACTAAGACCTCCTAAAATTTGGTATAATCCACCGTTGAAGTTAGGTAAATTGGGTAATAATGGATTGTCAAGAAGCTTCCTTGCTGAGGAAGTTTGCACTACAACTCCCAAGAAAACAATTAGCATCAACTTGCATCTAATCTTTGTTGTATCTACTGTCAGCACTGCACATAAAAATAGAATAACTTCGATTAGTGGCGGAACTAGAAATTCTATTAATTCTGATGAGAGAATTCAAAAAAAAATGTTTGAATTGAAATTTGAATTGAGGCATAAAGTAATTTTTAAATCACTTTTACTACAACACTAAAAGTTTCCTAAATGTTAAGGGAATTCAACAATGTGTATATATACAAAACTATTTTATCTTATTTACTCAATATTATATCGCAACTAAAGAGATTCAATTAAACTCCTTCCAATAGTTAGCTCCACTTTTAACAACCACAACAAGAAATGAAATTTTAAGTGATGACGAGCCACCAAAAAAAAGAATGAGTTTTTGCGATGAATGCGCCACAAAATATGAAGTGAGCACTAGTCATTATTATGACTTCCGTTGTTAGCTCAAAATATATATGCATGGTTTAAAATTATGTAATACTATGTAACTCGTATGAAGTCCTCCAAAAATATATTATTTTTAAAGTATCTGACATGCGCTTATTAGTATTTTTTGAAAAGTTTAAGCAACATAAATCTGAAGAAGAAGAATGTATCTTACTTTGCTTTCGTGGCCTTTGTTTTGTGAGGCTAAATGCTCGCCATGAAAATGCTAAAACATTACTTAGAATATTGTATTAATTAATAGTTGAGATACTATGAAAAATCATTATAGGAAGGGGTTAAATAATATGTAATGGCATGGTTAGTGACAATTAATAAGAAGTACAATTAATTAATCTATAAATGTTTCAAAACGTAAAAAACAAAAAAGAAAATTGAAGTGAATGTATACGTAGTTGACCATCAATAAAGAAAATGAAGTTACTAAATTATGACTTGAGTTTCGATTATTTATTCGAAGTAGAAAAAAAAATACTTTTTCCGCTTCAAAATATTTGTCGTATTTTTTATTTACATGTCCCTTAAACATTAATTAGGTGGGTATTTGACTAGTTTATCCTTATTATGTCTTAAGATATAATTTTTCTTAATTAATTCGGGTTTTTGTATTCTTCAAGAATAATTACTAACAAAGGTTAAATGGGGAAAAATCTTGAACTTCTTAAATGACAAACACTCTCTCCGTTCACTTTTACTTGTCCACTTATTAAACTTAGCACATCCCTTAAAAACAATGATGAATATGATCGTATTTTATCGTAATACTCATATAGCCTATATTTATGAAATTTAGGGCGAATTTACATGATTTAGATTATTTTCTAAGTTTTTCATATGTGTTACGTACTGCCAACTCCCTATGAAGGGTTCCATAAAGGTTTCACAAAAAATTCGTTCGGAAGCCCTGAGGTCCACCCCACCCGCCTCGCGCCTCGCTTGTCCGTCTAGCCTTGAGGCAAGGCCCGCCCCGAGGCGAGGTGTCACACCCCGAGCCTACACCCTGGACGTGGCCGGCACTTGAGGACCATTACTGATCCCCAAGCGAACCCTTGGCCTGGCTCACTACTCAGCGGAAGACTTAACTCGAGCCTTAAAGGCTCCTATCATAGCATGAATAAACTCATAAACTCAAATGAAAGATTAAAATAGTTAAATGCTGAAAATACTCAAACTTCAAATACTGGAACCATAAAAAAGACTCAAACATGGGAAGATACGAACAAGTACGGGGGAACCCATCAACTCTAGACCTGTCTATGAAGCCTCTAAATAACTCAGACGGGTGTCGGGACAGACCCCACAACACCTCAACAAAACTAAAACAATTGAATAAAAGACGGATCCTACGGAAGTACTAGGAGGCTCACCACAACTGTTATCTGGAGTGCAAACGGTATCAACGAAGCGCCTGTTGATGACCCTGAACACATGTGTCTACATTATGAAACGATGCAGGTCAAATGACATCAGTACATTGAATGAACTGGCATGTAAAATGGCTTAATATAACAATAGTAGAAAAGAGAGGCTCAAGGAAGTACCCACCTCAACTTAACTCAAAGCAAAACAACTCATAACTAACTCCTGTAAAAGTGATACTCAAAAGTAACTTAATATAAAGCTTTTAAAAATACAAAAGCAACCTCAAGAATAAGCGTAAAATATCATAAAGTAAGTATTTACTCATATTTTGGAGATTCTCTAACCGACAACCATCACTCTGAGCTAAATGATGATACATCATCTCGCCCACGCTGCCAAAACTGTCCTATACCTTGCCGGAGTATAAGACATCCTCAACTAAGTGGATCCACTAAGCTCTACCCGAAGGCATAAGGAAATCATCTAAAAAGTATGACTCATTTACCCATGTTGGCATACATGGTTTATGGGGAGTTGAGTTGTATGAACTCATCCACATATCGGTGTTCAATACTACTCCCAATAATTATACTGATGCTCAAACAAGTAAAAATTATAACTCTTCCTCTGTTTTTGAGATAATTACTCAAAAGATACTCTTTAATAAATAGTGTCTCAAATTCTCTTCTCAAAACCCTCTCAATTGTTTCTCAACTCAAAATCCTCTTTCTCACTCAAAATGATAGTTTTTGGAAATCAAAGTTTCATTTAACAAGTTACTCAAACAGCCTCTTTGACTTTACTCACAACTCCCCTCTATCTCTCTCAAAAGCAAGATCATTTTAAATTAAAGTCCCAGTTCAAGAAATTCTCAAAATATTCAGTAAATGCTCAATTTATAAAGTTCTTTGCAAAAAATAAAATATGGACAGCCAACTCAATAATTAGGGTTCATACCTGAATCTAAGCATGAACCATAGCAAGATAACTACTCAAGAACATGGACACAATACTCAAGAATTAACTGGAATTCGGTAACAATAGGCAGAAAACTCGAATATTTCTCAAGAACATGGGATGAAAACCTAGATTTCATAATTCTAAATTTTGAATGTAAATTGGCGTGTGAACGTACTAGCCCAACACTGAGGGAAGCCTTACATACCTGGAAGATCAAAGATCTTGGCGAAATCGCAAGCTCTTGGTTGAAGTTCTTGGAACCCTAGCCTTTTCTCCTCCTAAACCTCCTCTCAAATTTTTCCAAGTGTAATAATGTTTCCAGACTGTTTCTGCTGTTTTTAGCTCGAAAATAATAGGGAAAAGTCGGGATTTGGGTTTAGAAGGGAGGGGGAAAGGTCTACCTACGGTCCGTCATGTTCCTCCGTCGTTTGATTCAGAGAGTTTGCCACTTTGTCCTTCCAACTGACGATGCCCATGTACGGCCCGTCATCCGATCTACGGTCCGTACATGGCCACCGTAGATCAGGCCTTGAGAATTGAAATTCGACTAAGTCTAGAGGGCAACCTACCGATCCTATCAACGGTCCGTAGATCAGACCACGACCCGTACCTTTGGTTCGTAGAATCAACTCCTGAAACTTGACTTTCTCCAACCTCAACCTGGTTTCTATGGTTGCCTTCCTATGGTCGGTCCCGTAGAACCAGTACTGCAGCAGTTTCTGCATTTTCTCCAACTCCAAGTTATGGGGTGTTACAATATCTCCCCCTTGGAAACATTCATCCTCGAATGAGCCCATACTAAGCCTGTAAGGGATGGGGACATCCAACAACCCAACACAATACAATTCCAAGCAACACATGCCAATTAAATTTAAAAACTCAAGGACTCAACATGCTAAACTTAAAACGGTACTTCGTTAAGAATTAATACCTTGTTCTGGGTCTTCATTGGTGGCAAAAAGATGTGGATATATATTTTTCATGTCCTCCTCGGCCTCCTAAGTAGCTTCCTCAATGAGCTGATTTCTCCACAAGACTTTCACCGATGCAACCTCTTTGGTCCTCAATTTGCGAACTTGGCGATCAAGGATCTGAATGGGGATCTCCTCATAAGATAGGCTGTCCTTGATGCCAATATTCTCAGTAGGCACAACAAGGGAAGGATCACTCAAGCATTTCTTCAACATAGAGATGTGAAATACTGGATGGACTGTCTCTAACTCTGATGGTAGCTCCTACTCGTAGGCTACATTGCTAACTCTCTTTGATATCCTATAAAGACTAATGTAGCAGGGACTGAGCTACCCTTTTCGGCCAAACCTCATCACACCCTTCATGGGTGAGACCTTAAGATATACCCAATCATCAACCTCAAACTCCAAATCTCTTCTTATAATATCTGTGTAGGATTTCTGATGACTCTGTGCTGTCTTCAACCTCTCTTGAATTAACTTCACCTTCTCCATAGCTTGATGAACCAGATCTAGTCCTATCAATTCAGCTTCACCAACCTCGAACCAGCCAATGGGAGATCTACACCTCCTCCCATATAAAGCCTCATACGGAGCCATCTGTATGCTGGAGTGGTAACTATTGTTGTATGCGAACTCGATAAGAGGCAAATGGTCATCCCAATTACTTTTAAAATCAAGAACACAGGCTCTCAACATGTCCTCCAAGGTCTGAATGGTGCGTTCTGCTTGACCATCCTTATGAGGATGAAAAGCAGTACTAAGGTTCACCTTTGTGCCCAAACCTTTCTGAAATGACTTCCAAACGTGCGCGGTAAACTGAGCACCCCTATCTGAGATGATGGACAAGGGGACTCTATGCAATCGAACTATCTCGTGAATGTATAGGTTTGCATACTCCTCTGCTGTATTTGTAGTCTTCATTGGTAAGAAGTGGGCTGATTTGGTCATCCAATCCACAATCACCCAAATGGAATCATGCTGCCTGCGAGATCGTGGTAAACTTGTGATGAAGTCCATATTGATCATCTCCCACTTCCATTCCGGAAGGGGTATATTTTGGGCTTCACCACATGGTCTCTGATGCTCCACCTTGACTTGCAGACAATTCGAGCACTTAACAACAAATTCAGCAATGTACCTCTTTATGCTACTCCACCAATAAACTTCTCTCAAGTCGTGGTACATTTTTGTGGAACCCGGATGAATTGAATATCTGAAACTGTGAGCTTCTTCCATGATCCTCTTTTGGAGGTCATCTACATCCGGAACACACAATCTTCCTTGATATCTCAACACTTCATCTCCCCCTTGTGCAAAAGCCATCACTTTCTGCTTATGCACATTTGCCTTAAACTCAAGCAAAATGGGGTCTTGGTCTTGCTTCTCTTTCACCTCTGCCACTAATGAGGACTCAGCTCCGTTCATCACAACAACTCCGCCTTCACTGGAATCCAACAAGCGAACACCCAACCGTGCCAGCTTGTGGACTTCCTTAGCTAACTCCTTCTTGCCTTCTTCAATGTGGGATGTACTCCCCATGGACAACCTGCTCAAAGCATCAGCAACCACATTAGCCTTACCTGGGTGATAGAGGATGCTCATGTCGTAATCCTTGAGCAACTCCAACCACCTCCTTTGTCTGAGATTGAGCTCTTTCTGAATGAACACATACTGGAGACTCTTGTGGTCCTTGAACACATCTACATGAACACCATAGAGATAGTGACGCCATATTTTGAGAGCAAAGACTACTGCTGCCAACTCGAAATCATGAGTTGGGTAGTTTCTCTCAAGAATCTTTAGCTGTCTGGAGGCATATGCTATCACCTTACCCTTCTACATCAATACACAACCAAGCCCAACTCGAGACGCATCACAATAGACGACAAAACCCTCTGTACCCTCTGGTAGGGTCAACACTGGAGCTGTAGTCAATCGAGTTTTAAACTCCTGAAAGTTTTTCTCACAAGCTGCGGACCATTGGAACTTAGCTGTTTTCTGGGTTAGCTTGGTCAATGGAGATGAAATAGATGAAAACCCCTCGACGAACCTTCTGTAATAACCAGCCAACCCCAAGAAACTCCTTATGTCAGTTGGAGATGTGGGCCTTGGCCAATTCTGCACTGCCTCGATCTTCTGAGTGTCAACTCGAATTCCTTCACCAGAAACAATGTTGCCTAGGAAAGCCACAGATTTGAGCCAAAACTCACACTTCGAGAACTTCGCATACAACTCTCGATCCTTGAGGGTTTGAAGGACTATTCTGAGATGACTAGCACAGTCCTCCTCATTCCTCGAGTAGATCAATATGTCATCAATAAACACGATAACAAACATGTCCAGATATGGCTTGAATATTCTGTTCATCAGATCCATAAAGGCTGCAGGAGAGTTAGTCAAACCAAAGGACATAACCAGAAATTCATAATGGTCGTAACGGGTCCTGAAAGCTGTTTTCGGGATGTCACTTTCTCTCAGTCTCAATTGATGATAGCCAGATCTGAGGTCTATCTTAGAGAAACAAATGGCACCCTGAAGTTGGTCGAAAAGATCATCAATTCTCGGAAGATGATACTTATTCTTTATTGTGACCTTGTTCAACTGACGGTAATCTATGCACATCCTAAGGGAACCATCATTCTTTCTTACGAACAAGACTGGAGCACCCCACGGTGAGACACTTGGTCGGATGAAGCCCTTATCAAGGAGATCTCTTAACTGCTCTTTCAACTCTTTTAACTCAGCTGGGGCCATTCTGTATGGCGGAATAGAGATGGGTTGAGTATCTGGAAGGATATCTATTCCGAAGTCTATCTCTCTCTCAGGAGGGACTCTGGAAAGATCATCTGGAAAGACCTCTGGAAACTCACTCGCAACTGGAACTGACTGGATAGGCGGTGCCTCAACACTAGAGTCATTAACTCGGACTAAGAGGTAAATGCACCCCTTGGAAATTAACTTTCTGGCCTTAAGGTTTGAGATGAAACGACCCTTAGGCACTGCTGAACTGCTCCTCCACTCTAGAATTGGCTCATTAGGAAACTAAAACTTGACTACTCGAGTTCTGCAATCAACTGAGGAATAACAAGCATGAAGCCAGTCCATACCTAGAATAACATCAAAGTCCATCATATCTAACTCAACCAAGTCAGCCATTGTGTCCTTGTGATAGACGGAGACAATACAATCACGGTAGACTCTTTCTACAAGAATAGACTCACCAACAGGTGTAGAAACACTGAAAGGCTCAAGAAGTTGTTCGGGGGAAATGTCGAACCTCATAGCTACGAAAGGAGTGACAAAAGATAGACTCGCACCTGGATCAATCAAGACATATACATCAAATGTAAAAACTCGAAGCATACCAATAACAACATCTAGCGAGTTCTCCTGATCCTGTTGAGTACCCATAGCATACAGGCGGTTTGTACCTCCACCAGTCCCTGAAGTAGCTCCCCTCTGGTTGCTCCTATCTGCTGGAGCTGCTGAAGAAAACTGGGCTCTATTACCCCCATTACCTTGCTTGTTCTGTGGACACTCTCTCATAAAGTGACCCGGCTGACCGCACTTGAAGCAGCCACTCGAGCCATCACGACACTCTCCCGGGTGGTCTCTACCGCATCTGGTACATGTGGAGATCCAATTTGTCCTTGGTGCCACGCAACCCTGAGACTGAGTAGGTCGAGCTCTGGAATTCTGGGAGTTCTGGTTCTTGAATTCACCTCTGTTCCTCCGTGCAGGTGCACTAGCTGATGATGGTGCTGGTCCTGTTGACCTCTGCTGGAAAGAGGACCGATTCCCATTTCCGATCTTCTGGTGGCCAGACTCATGGCTGGTTGTCTTAGCCCTCTTGCTACGGAATTCTTCCATGTCCTTCAACTTATCTTCCTTAACTTGTTGCACATGGATCATGAGCCTAGCTATGTCCATATCCCCTATCAGCAGATCGCCTTACCTTCCTTACTTGACAAGCAAAGATACGCATAAGCACGAGTTAGAAGGAAGACTTTTATAGAGATGAACTCTATAGCAAGAAGTGGAATAAGAAGAAAGTGAGAGGTTTCTAAATGTCGCAGCCTCCTAATTATAGATGTGACGGGCTTCACATCGATAACTAGGACTGTACTGACACGGCTTCATAGACTCTCTAGGACTATTGAACTCTGTGCTCTATACCAAGTTTGTCACGTCCCGAGCCTAGACGCTGGACATGGCCGGCACTTGAGGACCATTACTGATCCCCAAGCGAACCCTTGCCCTGGCTCACTACTCAGCAGAAGACTTAACTCGAGCCTAAAAGGCTCCTATCATAGCATGAATAAACTCATAAACTCAAATGAAAGAGTAAAATAGCTAAATGCTGAAAATACTCAAACTTCAAATACTGGAACCATCAGAAAGACTCAAACATGGGAAGATACGAACAAGTACGGGGGAACCCATCAACTCTAGACATGTCTATGAAGCCTCTAAATAACTCAGACGGGTGTCGGGACAGACCCCACAACACCTCAACAAAACTAAAACAATTGAATAAAAGACGGATCCTCCGAAAGTACTAGGAGGCTCACCACAACTGTTATCTGGAGTGCAAACGGTATCAACGAAGCGCCTGTTGATGACCCTGAACACATGTGTCTGCATTATGAAACGATGCAGGTCAAATGACATCAGTACATTGAATGAACTGGCATGTAAAATGGCTTAATATAACAATAGTAGAAAAGAGAGGCTCAAGGAAGTACCCACCTCAACTTAACTCAAAGCAAAACAACTCATAACTAACTACAGTAAAAGTGATATTCAAAAGTAACTCAATATAAAGCTTTTAAAAATACAAAAGTAACCTCAAGAATATGCATAAAATATCATAAAATAAGTGTTTACTCATATTTTGGAGATTCTCTAACCGAGAACCATCACTCTGAGCTAAATGATGATACAACGTCTCGCCCACGCTACCAGAACTGTCCTATACCTTGCCGGAGTATAAGACATCCTCAACTAAGTGAATCCACTAAGCTCTACCCGAAGGCATAAGGAAATCATCTAAAAAGTATGACTCCTTTACCCATGTTGGCATACATGGTTTATGGGGAGTTGAGTTGTCTGAACTCATCCCCATATCGGTGCTCAATACTACTCCCAATAATTATACTCATGCTCAAATAAGTAAAAGTTATAACTCTTCCTCTGTTTTTGAGATAATTACTCAAAAGATACTCTTTAATAAATAGTGTCTCAAATTCTCTTCTCAAAATCCTCTTTCTCACTTAAAATGATAGTTTTTGGAAATCAAAGTTTCATTTAACAAGTTACTCAAACAGCCTCTTTAACACTACTCACAACTCCCCTCTATCTCTCTCAAAAGCAAGATCATTTTAAATTAAAGTCCCAGTTCAAGAAATTCTCAAAATATTCAGTAAATGCTCAATTTATAGAGTTCTTTGCAGAAAATAAAATATGGACATCCAACTCAATAATTAGGGTTCATACCTGAATCTAAGCATGAACCATAGCAAGATAACTACTCAAGAACATGGACACAATACTCAAGAATTAACTGGAATTCGGTAACAATAGGAAGAAAATTTGAATATTTCTCAAGAACATGGGATGAAAACCTAGATTTCATAATTCTAAATTTTGAATGTAAATTGGCGTGTGAACGTACTAGCCCAAAACTAAGGGAAGCCTTACATACCTGGAAGATCAAAGATCTTGGCGAAATCGCAAGCTCTTGGTTGAAGTTCTTGGAACCCTAGCCTTTTCTCCTCTTGAACCTCCTCTCAAATTTTTCTAAGTGTAATAATGTTTCTAGACTGTTTCTGCTGTTTTTAGCCCGAAAATAATAGGGAAAAGTCGAGATTTTGGTTTAGAAGGGAGGGGGACAGGTCTAAAATACCCTTAATAAAAATTATCGGCGCGACTTACGGTCGGGACCTACGGTCCGTAAGTCGGCCTACGGTCTGTCATGTTCCTCTATCGTTTGATTCAAAGAGTTTGCCACTTTAGCCTTCCAACTGACGATGCCCATGTATGGCCCGTCATCCGATCTACGATCCGTACATAGCCACCGTAGATCAGGCCTTGAGAACTGAAATTCGACTAAGTCTGGAGGGCAACATACGGGTCCTATCTACGGTCCGTATATCAGACTACGACCCGTACCTTTTGTCCGTAGAATCAACTCCTGAAACTTGACATTCTCCAACCTCAACCTGTTTTCTACGGTTGCCTTCCTATGGTCCGTAGACCCACCTACGGTCCGTAGGTCGGTCCCGTAGAATCAATACTACAGCAGTTTCTGCATTTTCTCCAACTCTAAGCTATGGGGTGTTACACGAGGCCCCCCACCCGGCGCAAGGTAAGGAACCCCCCGCCCTGTCCGTAGGCGAGGCACCCCCCTTCCCCACCCCAAGGTGAAGGCCCCCCCGCCCCGCCCCGCCCCAAACTGAAGGCCCCTCATCCGAGCCCTCTAGGGTGAGGCTCTGCCCGCCTTGTCCTACCCTCGAGGTGAGGGCTCACCGCCTTACCCCTGAGGCAAGGGCCCACCACCCCGCCCCGTGGCGAGAGCCCACCGCCCCGCCCAAGAGGTGAGGGCCCACGCGCTCTGCCCCCGAGGCGAGGGCCCACCGCCTTGCCCCTAAAAACAAAGAAAGTCGTCTCATTCCTAAAAGTTGGCTTGTAAATACAAAAATATACCTGAAAAAATGATGAGATTGTACGTAACGCTTCCCCAACTCATTAGGAGGTCCTGATAAAGTTTTTTCACAAAACGTTTTTGGGTGCTCCGAGTCGCTAGATCCATTGGCTCATACACATGAAAAACAAAGAAAGTCGCGTAGTTCCTAAAAATGGCTTGTAAATGTGAAAATATACCTGGAAAAAATGGTGGGACTGTACGTAACGCTTCCCCAACTAATTACAGAGGTCCTCATAAAATTTTTCAGAAATACACATGAAAAACCAAGAAAGTCACATAATTCCTAAAAGTTGGTTTGTAAATACGAAAATATGCCTGAAAATGGTGGGATTGTACGTAACATTTCCCTAACTCATTATAGAGGTCCACATAAAAAAATTATTAGAAATTTTTTTTAAGTGCTCTAAAGCTCAAGACCCATGGGCTAATACACATGAAAACCAAGAAAGTCGCGTAATTTCCAAAAGTTGGCTTGTAAAGGCGAAAATATGCATGAAAAAAATGGTGGGAATGTACGTAACGCTTTCCCAACTCATTACGTAGGTCCTCATAAAAAAATTTCAGAAAAACTTTATGTGTACTCCGAGTCAACAGATCCATGGGCTAAAACATACAAAAAACCAAGAAAGTCGCATAATTCCTAAAAGTTGGCTTGTAAATATGAAAATATGCCTGAAAAAAATAGTGGGACTATACGTATCGCTTCCCTAACTCATTAGGGAGGTCCTCATAAAGTTTTTTCAGAAAAACTTTTGGGTGCTTTGAGGCGCTAGATCCATGGGCTCATACACACGAAAAACCAAAAAGTCGCGTAATTCCTAAAAGTGGCTTGTAAATGCGAAAATATGCCTAAAAATGATGGGACTGTACGTAATGCTTCCCCAAATCATTACGGAAGTCCTCATAAAGTTTTTTCAAGAAAAATTTTGGTGGCTCCGAGGTTCCAGATTCATGGGCTAATTAACACACAAATAACCAAGAAAGTCGCGTAATTCTTAAAAGTGGCTTGTAAATGAGAAAATATGCCTGAACAAAATGGTGTGACTGTACTTAACGCTTCCCCAATTCATTACGGAGGTCCTTATAAAGTTCTTTCAGAAAAAAATTTTGGGTGCTCCGAGGAGCTAAATCCATGGGCTAATACACACGAAAAATCAAGAAAGTTGCGTAATTTCTAAAAGTTGGCTTGTAAATGTAAAAATATGCTTGAAAAAATAGTGGGAGTGTACGTAACACTTCCTCAACTCATTATGAAGGTCTTCATAAAGTTTTGTCAAAAAAAATATTTTGGGTTTTCCGATGTGCCAGATCAATGGGCTAATACACACGAAAAATCAAGAAAGTAGCGTAATTCCTAAAAGTTGACTTGTAAATAAGAAAATATGCCTGAAAAAATGGTGGGACTGTACGTAACGCTTCCCCAACTCATTACGGAGGTCTTCATAAAGTTTTTTCAGGAAAAGATTTTTTGGGTGCTCTGAGGCGCCAGATCCATGGGCCAATACACTTGAAAACTAAAAAAGTCGCGTAATTCCTCATAGTTGGCTTGTAAATGTGAAAATATGCCTGAAAAAAATGTGGTACTATACGTAACGCTTTCCTAACTCATTACGGAGGTCCTCGTAACGTTTTTCAGAAAGAAAAAAAAAGTTCAGGTGATTCAAGGAGCCAGATGCATGGGCTAATATACACAAAAAACCAAGAAAGTCGCATAATTCCTAAAAGTTGGCTTGTAAATGCGAAAATACTCCTAAAATGATGGGACTACACGTAACGTTTCCCAACTCATTACGGAGGTCCTCATAAAGTTTTTTCAAAAAATAATTTTGGGTGATCCGAGGCGCCAGATCCATGGGCTAATACACATGAAAAAACCAAGAAAGTCGTGTAATTCCTAAAAGTTGGCTTGTAAATGCAAAAAATCGCCTGAAAAAATGGTGGGACTGTATATAACGCTTCCCAACTCGTTACGGAGGTCTTCATAAACTTTTTTCATAAAAAAACTTTTGGGTGCTCTGAGGCGCCAGATTCATAGGCTAATACACATGAAAAACCAAGAAAGTCGCATCATTCGTAAAAGTAGACTTGTAAATACGAAAATATACCTGAAAAATGGTGGGTTGTACGTAACGCTTTCCCAATTCATTACGGAGGTCCTCATAAATTTTTTTCAAAAAATTTTTGGGTGCTTCGGGGCGCCAGGTCCATGGGCTAACACACATGAAAAACTAATAAAGTTGCGTAATTTCTAAAAGTGGCTTGTAAATGTGAATATATGCCTGAAAAAATGGCGAGACTGTACGTAATGCTTCCACAATTCATTATGGAGGTCCTAAAAAAAAAAATTTCAGAAAAAAAAGTTGGCCTGTAAATACGAAAATATGCTTGAGAAAATGGTGGGATTATACGTAACGCTTTCCCAACTCATTATGGAGGTCCTCATAAAGTTTTGTCAGAAAAAATATTTTTGGTGCTCCAAGGCACCAGATCCATGAGCTAATACACACGAAAAACCAAGAAAGTCGCGTAATTCCTAAAAGTTGGCTTGTAAGTACGAAAATATTCCTGAAAAAATGAAGGGACGGTACGTAACGCCTCACCAACTCACTACGGAGGTTCTCATAAAGTTTTTTTTAGAAAAAACTTTAGGTGCTTCGAGGCGATAGATTCATGGGTTAATACACACGAAAAACCAAGAAAGTCGCGTAATTCCTTAAAGTTGGCTTGTAAATGCAAAAAAATCGCCTGAAAAAATGGTGGGACTATGTGTAACGCTTCTTAACTAATTACAGAGGTCTTCATAAAGTTTTTTCAGAAAAAACTTTGGGGTTCTCCGAGGTGCCAGATCTATGGGCTAATAGAAACGAAAAACCAAGAAAGTCGCATAATTAATAAAAGTTAGATTGTAAATGCGAAAATATGCCTGAAAAAATGGTGGGATTGTACGTAAAGCTTCCTCAACTCATTACTTTATCCAAACAACTTGAACCATGAATTATATTTTCTGTATATCTTCGTGTAAGAATGAGGCATGAACTTTGATCTAGTATGACCTTATATGTTTTGGTGGTGATTTATTTTTCTTTTATGTTCATTTAAATTAAATGCCCTTTTTCTAATGTTTGCTTCTTCTTTCTTATTTCACATGGTTCGCCGGAGTTTGCAAGGAGTCTCAAACGAGATTCCACGTCATTGTAGAATGAGTACACATGCATTTTGTTTGCCATTGATTATGTTAGGAAGTTTGCTACATTTATCTGTTTTTATTGTGTTCTTATTTTAATTTCTTTTGATTTCATCAATAAAGAATTAGGCCTAGAACACTTGAACCTTAGAAAGGGTAATTTGCGATATGTAGCTTCCTCTCTTTCGTATACATGGCTACTAACCAAATGTCCTGTCTCTGTTTTTTCTCAAATTTGTCCTGTTAAGAGTAGAGTTAAAATGCAGATATGTTAAGCATAAAAATTTTAATTTTTAGTAAGTTCAGAAGTGCAGATTTCATGTACGAAAAAGGCAGCTTTTCTAGTGCTAAAATGCAGATATTAGTGTAAAAAAAATATACAGTAAGAGTTTTAAAAATCAGATTTTGAAGGCAAAAAATGTATCTGTTTTGAATCCTTAAAAATGCAGACTTTTGAGAATTAAAATATAGCTCTTTAAGAACTTTATATGCAGATTTTTAGGCCGTAAATGCACCCCTTCATCATATTTTTTAAGGTGTAAATTTAGTTTGAAAAATGCAGTTTCCTTTGAGACTTAAACATAGCCTTTTACGAACTTTAGAGTGCAGATTTTTATGATAATATATATATATATATATATATATATATATATATATATATATATCATTTTAAGAACTTATGAGTGCATTCTCATTCCCTTAACAACCACATTTTTTTTAACTTCAAAATTCGCATCTTTTAAGAAGTTTTTTTTTTCATCTCTTAAATTAAGGTAGTTAGCTCAAGCTATTCGTTTCAAAACAAAAGTAAAATAAGGTATTTATATTTTTAACCCAAACATGCTCTCTTATTTCTACTAATTCTTTATCTTTATACATAATATTCTCATATATTCTCATACCGTATTTTCACCATGATACTTCACCTCATAAGCATATACTTTTTCATATACAATACATATATATACTTTTCTCACACTTTATACTATTTGAAATGCTTCTTTTTTTTTTCTCTTGCATATCATTTTCTCAAAAGCTAATCCTTTTATTCACTTTTCTTTAAAATCGAATAAAATTTAAGTAGATAATCTCTCGTATATTTTCTAATAACATAAGTTTGGCCGGTAATCATGTTTAACGAATCTCAAAGGATGATTAACCCCTTCCCTTTAGGATAACTAGAATCCTTACCTAGAATCTTATGTTCAGTAGACCTTAAAATGAAGTCAACTTTAGCATCACTTAGTTAATTATTTAGGTGTCCTAATTAACCTTTTAAAATAATTAGGTGGCGACTTCTTAAGTTAGTTAATAATATTTGGAAATCACCAAAATGTTGTACACTATTTGACGCGAGTTAAAATGGGGTATAACAGTAACACTTCCCCGACTCATTACAGATGTCCTAATAAAGTTTTTTTAGAAAATTTTTTGGGTACTCCGAGACGCCAGATCTATGTGCTAATACACACGAAAAATTAAAAAAGTCGCATAATTCCTAAAAGTTGACCTGTAAACGTAAAAATATGCCTGAAAAAATTGGTGGACTGTACGTAACGCTTTCCTTACTTATTACGGAAGTCCTCATAACGTTTTTTCAGAAAACAAAACTTTGGGTGCTTCGAAGCATCTATGGGCTAATACACATGTTGGCCTATCACATTAGCATACAAGCCATTTTATTAACCCCGCCGGTCATTATTAGATTGATTCATACAAGAACTCACCCAATACCTCAATCCCATTACTCCCCAACGCAATCAAGTAAGGAAGTTGAAATTCTAAAAGATTTACAAGGTTTTAAGAGTTCACTTGCCTTAATCGAATCGAAATCAATCAACAATCGGAGCTTTTCCCTTCCGTAAGCAATCCAAAGTAACACAATCTATTCAAATAATGAAACCCAATCACAATTCGGGTCTAACAATACCAAGAACACAAAATTCGGAAAGAAAAGGTAAAACAATCCAAAAATCCAATTTCAAAAACGGGGTTTGAATCCGGGATTTCTTTCATAAAATTCATCCTCAATACCATAGGAACTCAAAGGTGAAAACCCCTGTTGAAAACGAAGCTCAAACAACCCTTAATTTTCATTTTAATCAAATTTTCGGAGTTCTTCAAAAATCACCAAAATCACACTTTAAAATCCCAAAGTCCAATTCAAAATCATGTTTAAAGCATTGGGTAATCAAGGCCAAGGGTTAAAATCACTTATCCACACTGATTCCCATGAAAATCCCCTTCAAGAATCGCCTAAGAGAGCTCGAATATAATGAAAATGGTGAAAGTGGGCTAATTCCCAACTTAACACTGTTCAGGTCAAAAATGACCTCCGCGAACGCGGACCACTAACTCCGCGAATGCGGAGACCAACAATGCCATACTCCGCGAACGCAGAACCCCCTCCGCGCACGCGGAGACCAACTCAAGCCCAGGGATAATTAACCCTCTGCGAACACGCTGACCCTCCGCGAATGCGTTGACCTTCCGCGAACGCAGAGGCTTACCAGCTAACACTTCGCGAAAGCGAACCCTTTCCCTCCGCGAACGCGGAGACTAAAACATCAGATGATAGATTGCAGCAAAACAACAATTTCTCAAGTCTACGAATGGACCCACGGGATTCGTTCAGAATCCCGTGCACACAAACCAGATATGCAACCCTACTAAATTCGACGTTCCGGAATCAATGGAACCATTGGAAATTGAATTTGAGGTCTCCTTGACTCGGAACCCGATAAAAATACAACAAAACTAACTCAAGCCTCAACAACTCAAACAAGCTCGAGACCTCTAAAATTTCAACCAAGGCCACTCCTAGGCTTAAAATCATCTCCCAAATCCAACTAGAGAATTCATGTATTTCTCCTCACTCCTTTTCAAATTGTTGAGATTTAGATTTGACATACACAATTGAAATAAACAAAGTTTGATTGAATCTTACAAGTTGTAATTTAGCAAATATAGAACAACTACGATTTTGTATCCAAAAAAACCCAATCTTATTGATAGAACAAAACTAAAAGTAAATTCTTTCAAGAAATTCATCAAATACTTGGGGCACAAATACTTTTACTTAAAAATCTAATAAATTATGAAAAACAAATGTTGGGATATTCAAATTCTACCAAGGCCTCTCCCTCCTTCGTTGCCACCACTATTTGCACCGTATCCATGACCCTCGTCATATCCCATGAGCAGCACTAAATCCACCATCACTTGCTCCATCACCGCCGTTGCCAAGAAGGCCTCCCACAATTTGTTGTCGAATCCATGAACCTTGCGATGACCTATGCCAACACCAATTTAGATTGTTCCTTGCATGAAAATTTTTCACCTCACTCTTGTCATAGTTGTTGCTTTTGTGTTTCTTTATTGTAGACTCCCTCTTCAAGATGGAACATTCTCCTTTCCTTTTCATGGAGCACGTTTCAACAACCCCAACCTATGGATTAATAAGGACAATTTAGTTATAATTGACTTGGCGCATAATTGACGTGATGATAAAAGTTAGTGTCGTGTAGTTAGGACGTCGTTGTGAAAATCACTACTTTCATATATGTAAGGCAAGTCTAGGTAATCATTTCTTTAAAAGAAACTTGGTCAAACAAGTTATAGTAGTCCAACAAAATGCAAATAATGTAAGAGCTTACCTCTTTTACTTCAGTGGTTTCTTGATCAACTTTAAGCTTTGATAAACCCCCGAATACATATTTTCTTACCATCACAATAGAACGATATTGTTTGCTCTTATGATAGTAATACTGCAATCCAACAAGATTTTTGTTAAGAACTAACTATATATATGATTTTACAAAGTACAAACTGCTCACATTACAAAGTAATTATGTTACTAGCTCTCATTTTTCTGGATATATCATTGGTTAGAGTCTTAGAGATTCATTGGTCCTTGGGATAAAAAGTAGCTATATATATAATTTTAAATAATGAAAGAAAAATATACAATATAAAATCCAAATAAATTTTGAATGTGATAGTATTGTCGTAGTTTAGTAGTTACAACTTCATCTCATTCCAGTTTGAAATAAGAAAATAAGTTTAATTAATTATCGCCTAACACATACAAAACAAATGTTGTGATTCTTTTTTTTTTTAGGAAAAACAAAAGATAAAACAAGCGATGGTATAATTAAGTGGGGGATTCACGATATTGGTAGTCAGTAAATCCCAATTCGGAAGCATGACATAAAGAAAACAAAAAGTCATACATGTTGGGGGTAATTTTGAGACCTTCCTTCTGAACAACAAACACATATAGGTAGATAGATGAATATATATAATGCATATGTGTACATACTTTAGGAAACTAGCAAGTTTCAATATTCAGATGAAAAGAATACATCATTAAAAAATGTATTTACCATATCAAATGGTCCATTTTCACGTTGTCTCCTTTCAGCTACCCATCCATGTAGCAGCTTCTTGTATTTACGGTTAAGACGGTGAGGATCACTAATTGGTTCTTCTGCAGGATCTGTACTAACCTTTTGTGGTTTATAAATGGTGTAACAGTTAGCTTCACCTTTAGAAGGTTCAATTCGGAAGCTAACATTATGAAAGACTGATCTTTTCTTCTTCTCATCAGTCAATTTGTCGGGTACTTTTGAAGCTTTAACATCATTCTACAATTGAGAAAATATGTTAAAGTTTTGGTGCTATATTAGAAGCGATCTCACATTTCCACAATTAAAAAAATAATCTCTTAAACCTTTTTCAAAAAGTTTTCCAAACAACTTAAGTAAGAAAAAAAATTACTAATAGAGTACTCTCAATTAGAAGAAAAAAATAGTCAGAAGACAACATACCACCATTTGAGCACTATTGATTGTCGAAACTGGTGCCATATAAGGAACTATATCTCGACAAGTGTTCATTTCATATGAACAAGTCATGTTTATATGAAGATGGATATTAGAAAATCTTTGTAGCAAACAAAAGAAGTAAAGAGAACTTAAGAATAATAGTTGAGAAGTAATGTGATTTGAGGCTTGAAATATCAAGGACTATATATAGATAATTAAATTGAGAAGACGAAAGTAATTTTGAAGATAGATAAGGATGAAATTAATAAGATAAGATTGATATATAGCTATAGCTCTTTTAGGGAAAAAATCACGATATTTGGATATTTGGTCAATACTTATTTATTATTTGTAAAAGGTGACTCTTTTAGAAAAAAAATTACGATATTTGGATATTTGGTCAATACTTATTTATTATTTGTAGAAGGTGGTTCTTTTGGGGAAAAAATTACGATATTTGGATATTTGGTCAATACTTATTTATTATTTATAGAAGGTGGCTCTTTTAGAAAAAAAATCACGATATTTAAATATCTGGTCAATACTTATTTATTGTTTGTAGAAGCTGGAATGTTCGAGGAGACCCTTCTACTTATCCTGATTTTACTAAACTTATGTGGCATTAATTTTGCTGAGTCGGATAAAGACATGGTTACACATATATAAAAGTGAGTGAACACAAAAATTTGAATTAAAAAATATAAAAAAAGATTATCGGGGTGGTGGTTTGAGGGGGCGGGGATTATATATAAAGAAAGAATTAAAAAATCCTGAATCTGCTTTCTTCTTTGAACTTTTGAACTATACATATAAATAAAAAGCATAATACATAAATATGTCATTTAATTCTTGGCATTAGTTTGCATCTATACCCTCCAATTGTTGGTGTGCACAAGTAGAATGTTTTAATTTTTTATGAAGTTGAAGAAGTAGACACATGCGTCCTACGTGGCATAATACACGTAGGATACCGTGTTGAACGTGAATTTCCACGTATCTACTTGTTCAACTATATATAAGTTTAAGTGACTACTTGTGCACACCCAAAATTGGAAGGTATAGATGCCAGATAAAGTCATGTTAAAGAGCACATTAATATATTATGCCTAAACAAAATGATGAAACCTTAGGCAACATTTTGAACTTCCTTTCTAATGAGAAGATAAAAATGTCGTCTTTGAGTTGTACGATTCTTTAAAATTAGAAGAAATTAAGTTCTTTTGAAAGATTTTTCCTTTCAATCTACCCTTTAACTTGGCCTCAATTCATATTTATGTCCTTCAACTTTGGGAGTGTACAAGTAGACAATTAAACTTGTATAAAGTTAAACAAATAGACACACGTTTTATAGGGCATCCTACATGGTGATTTGTGTCTTATGTAGTGTCCTAGGTATATTATGCCACGTGAGACTCGTGTATCTTCTTGTTCAACTTTATATAAGTTCAAGTATCTACTCGTGCACATATGAAGTTAGGGAGCATAAATGTGAAATGAGGTCAAGTTAAAGGGCATATTTATGTATTATTCCTTTAATTTTTATATTCCCATCAGACTAAGTTTTTCCGAAAAAAATTCCTCTGTGAATGATCTTAGTAAGATTGAAGGTAAAAAATAAGAAGTAATATCATTAGTCAGAGTTAGTTACCCACAAGCATCGAAGAATTTAAAATATTTGTTTTGATCAAGTTCAGGTGTTTAGATGAAACTTAATAGAGAAAGAGGCGTATTCAGGATTTCGTAAGGATGGATGCACTATTATGAAAAGATGCATCTAATATATAAATTTGATCGGTTTGACCTTTAGGTTCTTAACACTGAATTGCTAAGCTTTAAAAATTATAGGTCCAAAGTATATAATACTATTAGTTTTAAATTTTAATATCCACATTTGATTTAATTATATAAGTTTTTTATAGTGCTAAATTTTTTTAGGAATTTCCAATATAACACTCTTGAAAATTTTGAAAAATTAAAGCAAAAAATAAAAGAAAAATTAATTACAACGTCAAAAGTGTTACTGAGAACCACTTTGAGAGGTGTTACTCAAGAAAACAAATTGTTATAAGATTTAAATCTCTATCCTCACTTAGAGAGATGCATCAAATTATCATCGTATTATATAATACCTTGAACGTGAGTTTACACATCTATATTTAAGTATAAGTATTTGTTTTTAAGAAAATGTAACACTGCTATATATGTTCTAGAGAGGGAAGCATGGATTTACGTGAACCCGCGGAACCCCTTCAGGATATGCCCCTACTGACAGAGTGCATGGGCCGGAATGTCAAACCTGAACAAGTACAAGAATTTTCCGTCATTCCGCCTTTCTAGAATGTAGATAATATATTAGATTGTCATAATTCATTTTTAATGTGAACATAGTTAAGTGTACGTTGTGCTTTGTAACCTAACGTGTATATTCTTTGGTGATTTGCACCCTCTCCTATTTATTATACAGTAAAACCTCACTAAATTAATATAGCTAGAACCGTAAAATATTATTATTTTGTAGAGGTATTATTTAATCAATAAATTGATAATTATTAATTTATGGAGTGTTTTGAGATTCAACCTTTTGATACTGGGATAATAAGAGCTTTCAAAATGTATATTATGGAAACAAATTTTATCATATGATATTAAAAGGCTATGAAGTGGGACATGAAACTGATCTAGGAAAGATTAATAGTTTGGATGCTATCAATTTTGCAATCCCGGCTTGGATGACAAATGTTCAGCAAGAGACAACAACAAATTATTTTTTGATACTACAAATTTTTTTTAGAGGATAAAATCTCAGAGAATTTGAATGAATCCACTTGTGAAAATGTCATTCATGAACTTGAGGTCATGATTAATGATCTCAGTTACCGCAATAAAATGGACGTCAATAACCTATTGGATTATCCAGGTGAAAATAATACATATTCAGAGGTACAGAGCTTAGAAGAAATTGTGGATACCATTAAAAAATAATGTTGATGATGAAGTTGTAGATGATACAATACCTTTGTCACCAGTTATGCGTAAGGGTTACTTATCGTATTTATAATTTTTCACAATTTTATGGTGATGTGTATATATATATGTGACACCACATATAATTCGATAAAATTTAGAAATGGTGATGTGTATATATATTGTCTTATACCTCCTACTTTATGAAGATATAGAGACCGTTTCTGATATATCATCAAATATCAAACACTAATAGAACTAGTTATGACTAATACTAACATATATTATAAAAAAGAAAAGGAATTAATATGTATCTTACTTTCGTGGTAGGCTGAATGTTGGAGTGGCCATGAAAATGCTAAAATATTACTTATGTTGTATTAATATTTGAGGTATTATGAAAATATATGCATAGGAAGGAAGTTATATATAGGTACCTTGAAGCCTGAGGTATTAATGGAATATTGGTAAGTTACTATTATTCAAAGTACAATTAATTAATTAATTAATATACAAACCTTACAAAACGTTAAATTGAATAAAAATAACAATGAAGTGAATGTATGTACGTAGTTGAACATAAATTAATTAATAAAGAAAGAGTTACCAAAGGGAATTATATATTGCGTTTTATTTTATTTATTAAAAGTAGAAAACATTATTTGCCATATTTTTATTTCTTTTTAATTTGGAAGTATTAAAATAATAAAATTCATTGACTGAATTACTCGACATTTAGATAATTAAGTTGGCAAAAATTAAGCATTAGCGTATTTTTTTAGTGGACTTAAGTTTTTATAACTTAAAATTCTAGTGTAGTCAAGAAAAATATTTTATTCATAAAATTCAATTATTGAAAACACCATTACTTAATTAATAAATATTTACAAAATTAATTAGTGCAGTTGATCATGCATCAATAAACAAAAGAGAGTTACTAAAGGAAATTGTACCTTGCGTTTCATGTTATTTATTAGAAGTAGTAGAAAAATAATATATATAGAAAAAATAATCTGTCATTTTTTGTGGGATATATATATATATATATATATATATATATGAATTTGTATAAATGGCATGGGGAAAAACATGTAACATAAATATTGACTGGTTAAGGTGAATATAATAATTAACAAAAAGATCAAGACATATTTAAAAATTTGAAGGTACTATATAAGGAAATTTCATGAAACAAAATGTAGGTTTTGTAAAACAATAGAATTTTTTTAAAAACGTACAAATTTTACTCTAAGAGTGGGTTTGGACTTTGGTAGGGAGGAAAATATTTTTCCATAGGTTGATCAAATATTTTTAAAATTAATTTCTCTAGAAAAACAAGTCCTTAAAAATGATTTTTCTGATAAAAGGAAAATAAGTTTCATAAGTGACATTTCAAATTCATTGTCCCCTTCACACTCACCTAGCATCCCCAATTCCCACCACTTGACTATCCCACCCCGAGGCCCGAACCACCACTCCACACCCCTTCCCGCCCATATAGTATTTTGCTAAATTATATATAAATACTTTTGAGATAATATTTTTTTCACTTATCAAACACTAGAAAATAATAAGAACCCCATTTATTTTCCAACAAAACATTGTCCACTTGTTGTTTCCTTGAGAGAATAATCTTTGAAGGAATTATCATATCTTGATTATGTGGATTTGAAGGAACTTGACCATTGAATAAAAGTATCTGTCATTTGAGGTTTGCTTTCTGTCTATTTTATATAGAGAATTCATGTATTTCTCCTCACTCCTTTTCAAATTGTTGAGATTTAGATTTGGCATACACAATTGAAATAAACAAAGTTTGATTGAATCTTACACGTTGTAATCTAGCAAATACAGAACAACTAAGATTTTGTATCCAAAAAACCCAATCTTATTGATAGAACAAACTCAAAGTAAATTCTTTCAAGAAATACATTAAATACTTGGGGCACAAATATTTTTACTTAAAAATCTAACAAAACATGAAAAACAAATGTTGTTCTATAGTTGTTGCTTTTCTGTTTCTTTATTGTAGACTCCCTCTTCAAGATGGAACAATCTCATTTTCTTTTTTTTGGAGCGCTTTTCAACAATCACAACCTTTGGATTAACAAAGACAATTGAATAAAGTAATTGTCTTAGAATCTCAACATGATGACGATAAAAGTTAGTGTCATGTAGTAAGGAGGTCGTCGTGGAAATTACTTCTTGCGGAAAGGCAAGGTAAAACTAGGTAATGACTTCTTGCAGTTTTTTTTAGCACTTTTAAGTTTTTAGAAACTTGATCAAACTAGCTATAGTAGTCCAACAAAATGAATATAACTAAGAGCTTACCTCTTTTACTTCATTCGTTTCTTGATCAACTTTCAACTTCCGTAAACCGTTGAATATATATTCTCTTACCTTCGCAAGGTATCGATACTTGCCAACTTTGCTCTTATGAAAGTAATACTGCAATCCAATAAGATTTTTCTTAAGAACTAGCTATCTATATATAATTTTACAAAATACAAACTGCAAAACATAACAAAGTAATTATATTTACTGGCCCTCATTTTCTAGAAAAATATACAACATAAATCTAAATAAGTCTTGAATGTGATAGTACCGTTGTAATTTAATAGTTAGAACTTCATCTCATACTAGTTTAAAACAAAAAACAAGTTTGATTATCGCCTAACACACACAAAACAAATTTCATGATTCTATTTTTTATTTTGCAGGAAAAAGAAAAGAGAAAGCGAGCGATAATATAATTAAGTGGCGGATCAACTTGAAATTGGTAGTCTCTGAATCCCAATTCGTGTATAACTCTAGGTACGTTAAATAGGTGTTAAACATTATTAGATTTGAAATAAACAAAATTTTCTCTTTCCATTATTGGGATGATTGGTGTGATCACGTCATTATCTTAATATTTTTTCTCATTTTATCTTTACTTTTTAATCTTATTTTTATCCCAATTCCATTACTTATCATTCAAACTGTACATGTGACAACAAAATTCATTAAAACAACAAAATTCATTAAAACAACGAAATTCATTAAAATAATAGAGTACGATACAAATGAGGCCTGCCCCGCCCCGTCCCGTCCCGTCCCGAGGAGAAGCCCGCCTCCCGCCCCCTTGACCCTCTCCCCGAGGCGAGGCCCCCCACCCCCGAGGTGAGACCCCCCGCCCTCGCCCTCGCCCCCACCCCCGAGGCGAGGTCCCCCGACCCCACCACCGCCCCTGAGGCGAGGCCCCCCGCCCCTGAGGCAAGGCCCCTCGCACCCGCGCGCCCTCGCCCCCACCCTTTAGGTTGTGACAAAAATCTTCAGCCAAATTGGGGGAAATTTAAAATTGGATGGGTTAAAAGAAGTTTTTCAGAAAATCGGCTCGGTCAAACCGTCTTTCAGCTGTTTGGTCGCATAGATCTCGAAAAAGTACCCAGATTCAAAAAAGAATCGCCTGAAACGGATATCCGAGGACAAAGTTATGAGCATTTGAAGTTTCCCCATTTTACAACTAATTTTTCTAGTTCCGCTCCTTAATTTGGTTTGCCTTTTTATCTTATTGAATTTTTATGAAGAATAGTTACATCGTACTTTTTTTGTTTTAATTAATTTTAAATTATTATTTTTAAATTTAAAAGTGCGGCCCGTAAACCTCATTTATTAAAATAATTGAAAATCGCGTAAACGTATTAACAGCGATCATGATCTGCTAGTTCTTGCTAATTTATTTAGATATTTTTATGTTAAAATAATTATAAATATAATTCATGTGCGACTTTGTTAAACTTGTTACAATATTCTTGGCCTTGTTTTGTTTCTTTTTTTAGTTTGACATGAATCCATCAAAGTTTCGAAAGACTGAAGTAGGATGAAGTTCAAAAGCTCATGAAAAGTATACAATCATCACACTTGGTGGCTTTGTGGTGATTTCGTACTATACAATTCTTTTCTTTGTGGGATCTTTTTAGAATGGATTTCTACCTATAGGTGGTGATTTGGTTCAAGGTTGGTTGCTAGTTTGGTTCATTTTTGCGAAACCTATATGGAATCCTCCATAGAGAGTTGGGGGAGCAGTATGTACAGTCTCACCATTTTTAGAGTGATTTTTGGGCATTTAGGGGCCAATTTACAGGAATTAGGTGATTTTCTCTTCTTTTTTTTTCGTGTGTGTTAACCCATGAATATGTTGATGATATGGCTTTCAGACGAATTTTTTGCGAAACTTTTATGGAACCCTTCATAGGGAGTTGGGGGAACAGTACGTACAGTCTCACCATTTTAGAGTGATTTTTGGGCATTCATGGACCAATTTACAAGAATTAGGCGATTTTCTCAGTTTTTCGTGTGTGTTAGCCCATTAATATTTTTGTGATATGGCTTACAGATGAATTTTTTGTGAAACCTTCATGGAACAATCCGTAGGGATTTGGGGGAGCAGTACGTATAGTCTCACCATTTTTAGAGTGATTTTTGGGCATTTAGGGGCGAATTTATATGAATTAGGTGATTTTTCAGTTTTTCATGTGTGTTAGCCCATGAATATTTTGGTGATATGGCTTTTGGACGAATTTTTTTTGAAATTTTTATGGAACCCTCTGTATGGAGTTGAGAAATCCGTATGGGCGGATAGAACTGGCCGAGGAGGGTTCATCCGAACTCATTCAGCAAAAAATTACATTGTCTATATATGATTAAAATTGCAACAATGTTTATGTGTGATACTAGTTGAATGGTTCATGTAAATTTCTATAGGGATTTGAAGTTGTCATAGCTAGGTAAGGAATTAGTTCAACAAACTCCTTGGAATTTTTGAAAGGTCAATTAGATTTACTACTTTAACTATGAGAAATTGTGTAGATTTGCCTTTGAATTGGAATATTTTTTAAATTAAAAATAGATAATCCCTTTTAAAAGTTTGTTATAGAATACACCTCTATTTTTATTAATATTGTTGTATTATCTGCATTTAAATATATTTTTTTAAATCTATTACTCGTTATGTCCAATAATACTTGTACACTATTGACTTTGCACAGTTATTAAGAAACTATAAATAGAAGGATAATTTTACTATATTACCCTTTGAAAATAATAAATACTATGTCTTGAAAAACGTAATAGGAAAATGACATAAGGCTAAATTAGAAACTAAACGTAAAACTATCTATTGATTTCATAAAGTGGACAACTATTGTTAAACATCCCAAAATAGTAGAGCGGACAACTATTATTGAACGGGGAGAGTATTTTTATTCATATAAATAGATATTATAGTTTTGATTATTATTTTGGTCTGTTTTTTCCCCTTATCTTCTTTAGGAGCCAAAGGAGTAGATAGAGCTAAAGAGAGATAACAACAATGGCTGTTCACTACTCCTGTTCATTAATGTTCACTTCTCCTTCACCAAAATCTTTCTCTAACAAAACCCCATTTCTCGGTTTCTCCATGGAAGCTGCTTTATCCAAGCCCTCATTACCCCTTTTGAGGAACAGTCGGACAACTCAAATTCGCTGCCAAAACAAAGCTGCCTATATTCCTCTTGACCAGCGATGGATGTTCGAAGAATCTGAAATCGATGGCCCTGTAAATTTCAAATTTCTCCCTTTTTATTTGTTTATCTTATTTACTGACTTAAATGGCAACTCTAGTTATAGAATTCAATTCTAGGTTATCGAATTTTGGGGGAAAAAATCAAGTCTTGACCTAAGGTTATGCTCCATCAGTCTATTTTTACTTGTTGACAAAACCCCTTGAGAATAAATTTGTTAAAGGTAAGTCTAACTTTTGAATATAATAATAAATTTAGTGTTTTGGGAAATGCATTATAATAAATTCAATGTTTTGGGAAATATTTATAGTTAATAACAAGGAACTAAGTCATATTATTGCAACTATGCGTTGAAGGTCGTCTCATTTAAAAGCTTAAGCTGTTAAAGATAGGTCGTCTCATTTAAAAGCTTAAGCTGTTAAAGATAGCACACTTTTATTATTTACTCTGTGTGCGCTCTGATATCATGTTGAAGTGTGTGACCATCTCATCTAAAAGCTTAAACTGTTAGAGAGAGCACACTTTTATTATTTAATTATATTCTCAACACTATCACCCATATTATGGAGAATATAAGCTCTGGCAGTAATATTGTCTTGAGGTTTAACCATGTCCATAATTTTTGTGATTCAACATGACTTGCTTGCTTAATCAATGAAAGTAACATGAGTTTTATTTGCGTAGAGTTGCTGAAGCAAGATTATGAACGTTCTTGCATGATTGAATGGATAAGATAGGACGAATAACTTATTCTACTTTCTTTCTGTAGGACATTTGGAACGAGACATGGTATCCCAAGGCTGCTGATCATGTGAACACTGACAAACCTTGGTATATCGTTGATGCCTCTGACAAAATTCTTGGAAGAATGGCATCAACTATAGCGATACATATGAGAGGGAAGAATCTGGCCACATACACTCCAAGTGTTGACATGGGCGCATTTGTCATAGTGGTAAGTTTCTGTAATTTAAGCATGTTAACTTATCTGCTGTTTTTCGGGAAAAGGGCATTGGAATCCTACTCTTTCCTTTTGAATTATAGGTCCTATGAAGTCCATATCCTCAATACTTAAGAAATGTTAAGTCTTAGAAGACTTTGATAGAAGATCATTGAAAGATAAAAATGGAAGTTTAATGTGCCCCCCCCCCCGGGGCTTTGGACTAGTGATGAGAGAGTAGCTGGTGATGTAATAATTGAAGAAAAAGAGCAACATATGATGTGTGAGTTAGGCGCATGTAATGGATCTGAACCTTGCTGCAGATACGAGCCTGGTATTTGAGCTGAGA
This sequence comes from Solanum appendiculatum, assembly GCA_018342035.1. Classification (NCBI taxonomy): domain Eukaryota; kingdom Viridiplantae; phylum Streptophyta; class Magnoliopsida; order Solanales; family Solanaceae; genus Solanum; species Solanum appendiculatum. Next base: position 311,192 of record JAGDQO010000503.1, on the reverse strand, counting down.
AGTGTAGAGAGGCGGTCCTTTATCCACTAAGTTTTAAATTGTGCGTCATTGATTATTTCCTCGTGATTATTTTTGATGAGTGGTCATATTTCAACGAAAACCTTTTGCTAGTACGTTCAGTTTTAGAGGCTTCTTTCATTTTGCATCTCATGACATCGAGTTCCCTGAGGCATGGTTCTTTATTCAACTTCGATGAAATCTTTTGTGTTGCATAAGAAACGTCGGGTGATGCTTACTTCCTGACCACTCCTATTATCACTTAGCTAGGCTGAAATCTGAAGGACTTCTGTTCGTTCAACTTTGATGAAATCCTCTGTGTGCATAGGGACCTGGTGCTGCTTACTGTCTGATCACTCCTCGTAGTATCACTTAACTAAGGTTAAACTTGAATTACACACTTCAAATTATGCCATCCTTAATCCACATGAACATTAAATGTGACAATTAGGCATGCGCCAATGCCATATTAGTTGGGTTAATAAGAAAATTAGATGGTTTGACCCCACGTCTGGACAGGGGACCTAGTGCGTAAGATAGCATTATATAACTTTGACACTTTCCAGATCTCTTTAACTGTAAATTATTTGCTAGTCTGCAGTTTTATATCTGAGCAATTCTGTTTTTACTTGAACACCAAAAGGTTAATGCTGAGAAGGTTGCTGTATCTGGGAAGAAGAGGAGCCAAAAACTTTATAGGAGGCACTCCGGCAGACCAGGTGGTATGACAGTGGAGACTTTTGATCAACTGCAACAGAGAATTCCTGAAAGAATCATTGAGCATGCTGTCCGTGGCATGCTTCCCAAAGGGAGGGTCAGTATGCTTTACTATTTGTGTTGTTTCATTCCATGCTAGACCTATATGAGTTTTCTTAATTATGTTGATTAACCTAAAGAAGAGGTTTGGCAATTTACATATAATGTTGGGGACAAAGTATCACTTATCAGATATTAGGGACTCCATTAATAACTCTCATCTCCTGCAGCGGTAGCATCCATGGAACTTACAATATACTCGTGTGTGTGTGTTTAATATTTATTTCTACACACATATATAAACCAACCCCACTTGGAACTAATCATTTTAAATCCTAGATTCGCCTGTGCATAAAAGAGTATTACTTCTTTGAATGGAGGGTTGTATGCAGAGAATGGGTTAACAGATGTCTTACCCTTAATCCTACATCATTTTGATTTCTGTATGGCTATTGTTTACACTTCTAAATCGAGGCAGATGTGAATTATGCAACAGTGTCTTCTCATGCATCTGGTTTTCTTTATCGTGTGCATGTAGCTCCCCCCCCCCTAATGAAATTGACAAGGTCATTTATTGGATCTCGGAATTGGTGGTGATTGCACTTGCTTTGCCTTGAATCACTGATTACAATCAGTAGAAAAAAAAACTCTGCATTTTTTACATTTTATATACTCCACATTCTAAAATGATTCGATTTTCTGTTTATGCAGCTTGGTAGACAACTATTTACACATCTTAAGGTGTATAAAGGTCCTGAACATCCTCATGAGGCACAGAAACCTGTTGAATTGCCCATTAGAGACAAGAGGATACAGAAGCAGCGGTGAACTCCAAGTGATTCCATCGAGGAGCAGCTCTCATTTTTGGCTGTTGATACTCCTTTAAGTTGTCTGTTTTACTTCATATTTGAACTGCAATATTGTACCTGGGCTCCTGCTTTTCTTCTGTATGTTTTTTGTAGAGGTTTTCCATTTGCCTACACCTTTTCTAAGCCATTGATGCTCTTTAGGTTTCAGTTCTGATGAATATTTCTTCAATGGTTTTTTTCATTCCCTTCGTTCCGCATCCTTGTGTTTGAGGTTTTATAAGTTATTCAATTTGGCATTCTAAGTTCCATGCAGACGCAGTATGGTGAGAGCTAGCATTTGAATTGTGTTTTTGGAAAAGAAGTAAAAGTTCAACATTTGCGATGGAAAGTTGATGACTCAAAAAATTACTTGAAATTCACTTTCACAATCAAGTGAATACTTTGTTCACTTGCAAGTTGAAAGACCATTATTTTTACAAATGAAATCACAAATACATGCTTTGAATTTTATTGATGCAACTGCAGTGATATGTTTGTCAAGATGAGTGACCATACAACACCAAAACTTTTATGTAACTTCAAAAATGATTGGTTAAAATTTATTCATTTTTTGCTTGGTAGTGAAGTTGAGGCCTCCGTTAAACCGTGGTCATCAAACCCGACTCTTTAACATTTCTCATATATTTGGTAGAAGAGTTGAAGGATCAGAAGGAACATCAGCACTTGCCTGCCAAAAAAAAAAGAACTCCAGTGAACCTTCAATGAATATAGTCTCCAAGTGTTAAGGACTCAATAGCACATCAAAATTGTGAAATAAACTACTTATCATAAAAAAAGCAATGAACCCTCTGGTGGGTTGTCACTAATGGGTCTTTTGGTCCTAGTCCCAGTATAAAATTTGGAATCACATTTATCCCGTGTTTGGTCAGTGTTCTTGGCTGATACGATATAAATATATCCCATATGCGATGTGGAATTATAATCCCAGGGACATCCTTGGTCCATACCAAGCGACCCCTAAGAATAGCGGACTTCTATTCTGAGACATAGTCGTGCAAGTGATGTGAACCACTATCCAATTTGTTTGTACCACCATATTGTTGCTAACAACTTACATGAAACTCTTAGACTTGCCCCATGGCACCAGAAGCCAGGGAAAATAGAGAGGGTTATGTTTTACAAACTCACAATTAATCAGGGGTCAATGCCCATGAAAGCAGTCTAGAATACATAGAAATAATCTTCTTGGAATTAATGTCCAGAAAAATAAATCTTAACAATTGAAATTAAGCATAAAAGAGTTAACCAAAAGAGGCCAGAGGAAGTTTTAGTGGGAGATCAATGCAGCGTCCCATGAAGGAATTAAATGACTTCAATCTGAAGATTCTTTGGATGAAAATTGTTTCGTTTTGCCTAAGAACTGAAATTAACATGTCTGAATGTTGCCTGTTTTACTTCAAAAATAAAAAGTTTTCTTTTCTTTTCTTTTCCTTTCCAGATAAGCTTGGAAATGTCAATCTCATTTTCTAAAGTAAAATTTCCAAAAGTGAAAGAAGAACTTCCATGCAACAATCTGGTTAATTTGCTGGGAAACCATAAGCAACCTTGTTACCCAGGATTTGAGAACTCAAGTTTTTCCACTTTTGGTCTAACGAAATAGTGTCATACCTCGAGATATCTTGTTATCAACATTTTGGTACTGAAATTGAAGCCTTCAACAGATTCTCCTTTCTTACGAGATGCATGAAGTTGCTTTCTAACTTGAGTCGCTAGAGACTGCAGAGGACATTAATAAACAAGGTAACTCAGTATTATATTAGTATCATAGAATATTTAATTACTCAATTTTAAGGCATACTCTTAGAAGTACCTTTCCTAGCTCCACACCCCACTGATCAAAAGAATTGATACACCATACAAAGCCTTGGACTGCAACTCTGTGCTCGTAGATGGCCAGTAACTGAAAGAAAGGGAAGATGATAGCATTAAGATGAGATTAGGGATCACAAAAAGAGGCGTGTATCTTTACACGAGGATAATTGTCGCTACTTGCAGCATGCCACAAAAATGAAGACAAAGGCCAAGATGAAAGATATTATCTTGGGAAAACACCATAATTAAACAGGAATCTCCTTTAATCAAGCATGACAAAGAAATGACTGAGAAAATATAATGAGCATTCTCTCACCATCCTACAGGCGATACTACAACTTGCAAACACTGTGTCAAGTTCATCAACTGTCAAATTATAATTAAAGGTGATCTAAAATATAGCTCTTCTCTCACAGACTGATTTGGTTAGTACTAGTATACCTATTCCACCCTTTTAGACTCTTCTCCAACTGCAAAGAACTACGGAAGAGATCTCAGGATAAAGGATATACATAATTCCAGTACCGGGGATCTATGAGTTAGTTTTCTCACAGAAATGTGGCTCTCAAGTTGACTTGCAACAAGCTATCTCTGTCTCTGCATCTTTATTAATATTTACTTCTATAGGAGCAAACTAGAAAAGCTTGTGTCCTATCGTGGGACTTTATACCAGCTAAGGGACATGTATTATCAAGTCATTTATTGACTGTAAAGAAGCAAGAGAAGAGATTGGAGGAATGTACGTAGACTAGCTTCACATGGAACTGTTATAGGGATTAAGATCATTGAGTACAAGATTCAATTGGTCATTGTAAGTAGCAATTTATTAGCTTTTCAGTTAATAATTTATATGGAAATTTCATTGAAGAAATTTATTTGGCAAAATGTAATATCAATCGATCTCAAAGGAATCACCTCATTGTCTCTTTCAAATGCAGTAAGCTATTCCTTCTCATGCTTTCCCCCTAAGCTCTATTACTCAAAAATAAATAAATGGGCAGCCCATTGCACTAAGGTTGCATTAGTGACAAACAAAACTCATTTGAAAATCATTGATGCAGTTCAAGAAAGGTAGCACTGAGTTTCACACCGTCACTTATATACAATGGTACAAACTCAAAGCATAGGACATACTGTGTCACTCAAAACTCAGAAACACTTGTAAAATACTTTAATGTCTAATATCTCATACCTGTCCAATGTTGTAAGCATTCAATGATGGAAGAAGTATACTTAGAGAAGGTCGATTTCCAGAAAATGTCTGCAAGATATTGAAGGAGTTTGAGAATAGACCTCTAAGTATAGCACAATATCATCAAATAAGGAATGTACGGAATTACCTTATGAGAAACAAGATGCTCAGGAATATTCTCCTTTTGCAACTGCTCTGGTGTCTGCGAAGAAAGTTGATACTGATAATCAATTGAATGAGATATATTTCCTAATTTTAACTATACAGGTATGCGGTGGCTGGTGGGTATATTGTAAAAAATAGAAAAAGTGTCTCGCCTTCCCATAAGCAAGGGCATCTGGCTGCGCAAAGAAGTTCGACATGAGCTCATCATGGTTATTCACCACTTCATCTGAAAATGAGTTGCCCAAGATTAGATACGGGGAAGCAAATGGAATAAGCAGCAGACTGTAACCTAGGTGTCAATGTTTTATTTTGTCTTCCTCCGTAAAATGGGAATGAGAGACCACGATATTAGGCTAGAAAGTAGCTGGTTAGCTACCTTTCGCCTTATAATTGAATACTTTAATTATGTTTGAGCTAGAATCTGAGCATTACATAATTAATACGTGTGTTTTATTGTGTAGGACTTGTTCTCCAGTAGAACTAATTTGGAGCGAAAACAGATGAAATGAAGCCTCGAAGTCTGAATAGAAGTTCAAGGAAATTAACCAAAGTCAAGCTCATGGGTCGAGAACTAAGTGTGCATGAGAAAAATTGACAAGAAAATACAAGACTCAAAATTATCCTAGCACACCGTATGGCACGAGGTGCCAGGGAAATTTTGGATCAGAACTGCAGAAATTATGGTCTTGGGAAATCCCTCTTGGCACTGCATGTCACGCATCGTGTGGCACGTTGTGCAAGGTCAATTTGGGCTATCTGTTGTTGAAATCACAGTCTTAGGATTTTACTCTTAGCACGGCGTGCTAGGCTAATTTTGGGCATGTGCGATCCTGCTTTGGTTCATTAAGGGTATTTTTGTACAAGGTCATTTCTACACAGTATAAATACTTGGAAAGCACCACTTGGGAGGACTTTTGACCTAAGAAAATGTAGAGGAAGGCTCCTCGCTAGGAGACACGAGGATTCGAAGAGTTCCCATCAATGATCAATTAAATACAGTAGTTTGGATTGAGAAGTAATGTTTTCTAGGTTTTTATTCTTATTTGCAATGTACTTCTCTTCTATGGAGTAATTTTCTCATAGGACATAGACGGATATGGTATAATGATTATCACTTCCAGTTAACTCTTGTTGAATGCTTAGAACTTGTCGATGGATTTCTAATAGATATTGTGGAGTAACGTTATTTCATGTTAATTGAAAGAGAAGTGTTTTGATGAATATCTTTTGTAACACCCGCACTTTCGGAGTGTTTAAATTAGGCCGTTGAAGACTTATGAGTCTAATTTTATCGCTTTATGTTACCCGTCGATGAGATGTCAGTAGAATGATGTTGCAAATGAGTGATGTATAAAGATGTTCGACGGTTGTAGCCAGTGTTGTGTATGGCGGCCTTGTCGGCCTAGATTTCCTGTGGTTTTGAGTCTTAAAGTTGTGTGGTTTCAGTCGGTTCGCTCAGTCAAGTGGGGCACCTGGTGCCAATCGCGCTCCCCGGGTTTGGGTGTGACATCTTCACATCGTATGGTTCGGTTCATATTTAGTAATCCTTCTAAGTAATTGGAAGTACTTATAAATTATTAATCTGAACTGAAGTTAGAAAACGTCTGTATGAAGTTTTCCTAGGACAAATCTCATCACCTTGCACAATTTTGCTATGGTCTCATTATTTTATCTAATGAAAATTGAGATAATTCTAAAGAAGAATCTCTGTTAGCAACGGATGATCTAATTAATTATTGAATTCGGAAGATTCAATAATACCTAGAAGCGAACCTTGAATAAGAGTATATCCTTAGAGAATAACCTATCTCGTCGATTGCCCCAGTTCGTCTCATTGTAAATTATCATTCACTGCCCGTTTCACCAATATCTCATGAGTCTTCAACTTGTTTAATTTCCATTGCAATGCTCGTGGTTTATAACCACCTCAGCTACAAGAATAGCTATTTGTACCAATCCTTGTGGAAATGATAAACTTTTCTATACTATCTTTCACAACCACAAGGATTACTTTTTATATATCGCTCATCAGACCACACGGAAAAGAAGAATAAGAATATAAAGTAAAAGGAATTGGTACCTTTCAGGTAAATAGGTTGCTGACTCTTAACAACACCAATAAAATCACAAGGAATAACACGACCCTGAAAATTCCAGGAAGATGGTGTTCAATATTCAAGTGAAATTTTGTATAAAACTAAACATACCAAGAGTAGATACATGAGCACTTGTTTTACTAATAACAATCAGAACAACTAATAATTCAAGGAAAAAGCATGGCATTCCAAGCAACATTTGATCTGTACCTTTTATGATATCTTAAAAGAGCATAAAGCTGAAATATATGAAGTTAAGGAGACTGATAAAACTAGGTAACATCATCAAATAGAAAACAAATAACTAATTCCACTCAAATAACACCCCTGGAACCCTGTTCTTCTTTCAGTTTGCCTTTTGGGGTGGTTGTTTGAGGGGGAGGTGGTTACTCTTCTTGCAGAGGTGGAGATGTAAGTAGCGTTTTGGACCGTCCTCGGAAACCAACCCTAGAACCTCCAAATTGACATCCTTCCACCGCCACATCCCAAAAAATAATTAAATGAAGAACCAAAGCACCACCTAATAACAACAAGACTCACAAATCTCCTAAATTAATTCACGTGATATATTACATAGCATGTCGAAACTATAGTTTGTGGGACAGGAATGCAAATGGAATTTTCTAATAATAACCTTGTAGGTCTTCTTCAGATTATATCATTAATATGCTTTCGAAGATTCTTAATTCAAGCAAAAGAGCAATGCTCTTTTCTTACAGCCGCTTTTCGCGCGAAATATTTTAATGACATAATCCCTACACCTACAACAACAAAATAACAACATAAAGCTTCTACAATTACATTTTTATTAAGTTGAACAGTATATTAAGATAAAAAAAGTAGTCAACAAACTGTAAGTGTTAATCTTGAACAAGAAGAAGTTGACACATGTTACCTGCCAAAATCAAGTGCAGAATGGGCATAATTTCAGGAAAAAACATGAAGTGTTGAAACTGGATGCTACCTGGTGAATTAATTGGTAAAAGCTGTGTTGGCCATTCGTCCCTGGTTCACCAAAGTCAATTTCACCAGTCTGGTAAGGAAGAGGGACACCATCAATAGACACCCCTTTCCCATTACTCTCCATACTGACCTGAATTCAATCAAATTTTTGTAAAGGATGTAAGTATGGCATCTGGAATAACATACAAGAAAGCAAGTTAGAGTAACATGCCTGTTGAATATGAGGTGCCAACTTCTCCAGTGCTTGAGAATAGGGTAATATTGCCTGAAATATCAAATGTTTAGTAGTATGGTAATGATGAGTCAACCAGATACCCCAGATGGAAGCAGAATGATAATATACTCACTCTTGCTGGATATCCAAGGAATGAAACATTCCACACACTCAGCAAGCCTAAAAGCACCTGAAACAACGATGTGATATTAAGAATCAAGCAATTGAGTTTAGTGATGCGATATAAGCAAATCAAGCATCTGACTAGAAAAGAAGAATATAAAGTTGCTATTAGCAGATAATGCTTGGGATTGAGGCGTAGAAGTCGTTATATTGGCAGAATAATCCAATAACCAAAGATGCAAGTAATTGCAAAAGAATCTTCAAGAGTTCGAAGTATGAAGAGAATGAAGGAAAAATAGAAAAACAAAGCTAAAGACAATTTATTGCAGAGAAATAAAGAGACAACAAAGTGTATATATAAAATGTGTAACAGAACCCGGAGCTAGGAAAGCTTTGATCCTTATGAAACAAAAAGGTAACAGAGAAAGAAGCCTAACCACAGAAGGGAAAACTTCAGATTCACTAGCTTGGTAAGAATAATCAGAATGCAAACATGCCAGACGAGACCAGGCTAGAAGACACTGAACCGTCCCAATCGCCATAACAGCTGATCACGCAATTAAAGCTACAAACCGTTTGATTGCTCTGGGAAAATTGAATCCGACAACAAATCAAGGGTACAGGCTTGGCTCAATATCTGGGTAGATATGCAAACTTAATCAACATAGCACCTCATTGGCTAGGAGTAAAGCTACCAGTCTAAGATATGGAGGAAACACAAGTAGATGATATACATCAATATAAGCACACACGTACATTTCATCAAACAATCTGACAAAGTATTTATTGTTTGTGAAGTGTGTGCTTTCACTTAGCCCCTCAGTTTGGACTTCTGAGCTCTCTAAGGCGGAACGCGCCGCTCACCGATGTAATTACATCACAGGGTATACCAAATGAACATTACAGAAACATTACAGCACTATGCATAAGAGAACAGAACAATTAAGTATAAGAGAGAACATAAACATAAGCTTTTATGAGCTGGGACATACAGGTATATTTTTCTCAAATGGTGCTGAGAGGAAATGCTGATCAACACTCGAAGCTCCCTTCAGAAATCTTAACACGTAGAGAACATGTCAGAAAAAATTATTAAAGCAGTACAAACAGAAGCAAAAAAAAACGTAGCAAAATGAAACACCTATAACATGCAACATAACAATTAAGGAAGCTGCTACCCTATGACAACCAATTCTTCGGAAGAACAAAACCCTGGGGGCTTCAGATATACAGTGTTCTCTTGATGTAGAAAGTTAATCCGCCAAACCAAAAAAGTTGGCAAGCAACATCCTAATAATTAAGCTAAGAGATGGAGACACCAAACTATGCAATAGAAGAAGTACAGCCTGCCATCACTAAGGGGCAAAAGGTGGCAATTTGTTTCCAGTCTAGCTTTTCACCATATACTCGAGGTAATGATTATGAAATAAAAAAGACCAGATCTTATGGATACAACTAATCAGCAGATATGGCTTATACTTGACCTGTCAATAGATCATGAGAAAAGTATACAATTAAAAAACCTATAACGTTTAGACGCGTATGGTCAACGTCAAGGGTGCATGAGATATTAAAATAACATGAAGGATCAATGTGCAAAGGTAGCTGCAAATTACTTACTTCTCAACAATGGAAAATCCATATTGCAGAGAAAGAGGCAATACTCCAACTGCGCTGCAGACTGCAAAACAAGGATTACAATAAATATATTTGATAAATTTCCCTTTTTTTTAGTTAAGTAGTCCTTTAATATATATTTAGATAAACAAAATTTGATAGAAAATCTGTGTGCATCTGCCGAGATACTCTTAAAAAGACTTACCACTATATCGACCTCCTACCCAGTCCCAGAAGGCGAATGCATTATTTGGATCAATGCCAAATTGTTCTACAAGCTGTTACAAATTGATACGTTTAGTAAAGAATATAGTGGGCTAATATATAATGTATCTTCAGTGGTGAAATTTAAGATCTAGTAAAACCAGAAATCTCTAATATCCTTTATTATGAACAACAAAAAATGTACTCCTCAATCCATATTAAAGATGAATTCAACAGAATAAAGTTGCCCAGTCTTTCTGCTTATAACAGATGACATGGGAAATTAAAAATAAAAACAGTAAAAGGGCTGTGTTGTATACACAATCCAGATATAATAGTAACACTTGAATATGCATGATCATACTAGCCAAAGCACCACCTAAATAAAATTACACTGTCCTCCCTGGATACAAAGCCCCAACATCCAGGAAGGAGCATATTGTTTAAATTTGTAGGAGGAACAATAGATTAACAAATTACTCACCAGATAAGGGAAATTGTAAGACAAACTAGAAGAAGATGCACTATACTTTCTACAAAATGCAACCGATCAAAAAAAAAAAAAGACATTTTACAAAACGCACTGATTAGGGGAAAACCTTTTAGGACTTTGTAATTCTAACAGTCATTAGTGTTGACCTGGCGATGAAACAGGATCCATTTACATTTCGGGATAAAAATTGACCGATTTAGCTACAACCAAGCTGTTCTCCAGTACTTCATTATGATTTATCTAGAGGAAAAATTGGATGTACTCTGATACCCCCTTCAATTTATGGCACTCTTGGAAAGTTAATAATTGCTTAATAGAATTCCACTTCTACAAAACTTTCAGAACTTTCAAGAATTCAAAATCATTAGAATATCAAAATTTTGAAGTTGATGGGATGTGATGTGATATTTTCTCTATCAAACTAACTTTTCGATCATCACATAAAATTTTCCTTCTACTACTACTAATATAATATATATGTCAAGTTTACATCTAAAACTCTACATCATGTCAAAGGTTTTGCAAGCTGCAAGTCAGAAATCTTGTGATCCTTGTTTTAAACAAAGATACACTATCAAAATCAAGCTAAACTCAAAGATACTATATCCCACAAAGGTGAAAGAACAAAAACATGTTTGCTAGAAATAATTTGAATAAGTATGATTTTACTGCAAGAAGTGGTTCAAATGACACACAAAAAGATGAGCAAAAGAGATGACCCACCTTAAGATTGGTACTAACTGCAACCATATGCTTTGCAACTGCCTGAGGTCTAAAAAAGTAAGAATCCCCAGAAAAGGGAGGTTTGAGTCAAACAAAGATTTGTGACAACAAAACCCGACACTAAACATCATAAAGAAATAAGCATCGATCTAACATCATAAATAAATACTCCCTCTGTTTCAAAAAGAATGTCCCCATTTCCTTTTTAGTATGTTTCAAAAAGAATGGCCCCTTTCCTTTTTTGGCAACATTTTAATTTCAACTTTCCACATGGCATGTTTAAGGCCACAAGATTAAAGGGCAGTTTGGTACATTTGACAAAAATTTAATTTAGGACCACAAGATTGAAAAGTCTTCTTTATTTTCTTAAACTCCGTGCCAAGTCAAACTAAGTCATTCTTTGTGAAACGGAGGGAGTAAATAAATAAGCAATGGTCAATACACTTCAATAGCTGCACAAGCGACCAGTATACCAAACAATACTAAGTGATCCTTTCAATATATACTGATTGATGTAAAGTTGAACTACCATATTTCATTTGCTAAGCTTTTTTAGCTGGTGACAACAATAGCAGTAATAAATCACGTAGCAGGTGATGGAAGCTTGGTTGGTTCACATTTTTTTTCCCAAGCTTCCCTTTCCACAGGTTTAACCTAATTTCTAGGAATTGAACTGGTCAACAAACTACCCAAAGTAGTTTCTTGTCAGCTGAATTAGCTGTTTGTATAATTTTATGCAAAAATATTTGCCAGGTTTTAAGATATTTCGAGGAAGAAAGCAACCAAGAATGCATTATTTTGGAAACACAGGATCATAAGTATATCTTGCTTGTATTGGTTTCCACATTCAAGCATGTGAACTATCCCCCTTGCCGAGTTGGTTCCTCTAGTTTCATCTCATCAATGAATTCAACGAATTCAGTCTTAGTAGTAGTGCTTCTGTTGCAGGTCCTCTTTTCCTTTCTAATGGATATCTAACCACATTAAAATCTCCCGCCGATACCCAAAGGTCAATAAACAGACCCCTAACAGCTCCCACAACTCTTGTCTCATCCTGTTGCAATTGGGAGCACACACTCCAGTTCATGTACCAGTGGAATTCCTGAGTTTTGGATGAGAATTTGCAGACCCCCCCCCCCCCGACCACTTGCCTCCAACTAGGCATATCTAACACTCCTCTTCCCCCATAATTGCTCAACCTTATCTTCAATATTTCCTTCTAATTTCGTCTCCTGAAAACACAAAATCAGCCTTCCATTTGTGAATGAGACTACTAATCACTCCTTCCATTTGCTTATCGCTCATGTTTAATCCCCTAACATTCCATGAGATCACTTTTAACATCATTGATTCATGTTAGAATCTCCCTTCCCCTTGCTTCTACCACCATTGCTTTTAAAATTCATATCAAACATCAGCCCTTTTAATTCATTCATGCCTTTCTTCTTAATTGTGGATTGTTGTGCCTTTTCTGCCTCGTCTGATTGCCTGCCTACTGTTATCAATATTTTTTAAAAGAGGTGACACACCCCTTAAAGCAAATACCAAATTGTTTGCTCAGCTTAATTATATTTTGATGCACCCAGAGAGTGGTGTCCATGTCTCTGTCGTTCTCCTCCTGAATCTCCAGTGAGTTTAGAGGTTCTATTTCCTCCACACGATCAGCATCTGGCTCAATTATTATCATCGTATGCATGTCCCACCCCCCTGTTTCCAACAATTTTGCATCATCCCCCCTCAATGACCATCATGGCATCCTCATAATTATCTCCATAGTCATCACTTTCTTCACTGTCTTTTGTCTCCTTTGAATCTTGATATTGTAGTTCTTCTGCTTGTCGCAACACCAATTTGTCCAATTTAATAGGGCTGCAGTCATCATTCAGAATTATCAGGCTTTCTTTACCAAATTAAGATTTGTCCAGCAACCGAAAAGTCAACAAAGAATGGACTAAAGATATATATGTCACTAAAAGGTTAAATTAATGTGCCTTCTAGAAAAAGGTTAAATTAATGTGTGCACCATAACTGATGAACCTGGGTTTCTCTTTGCGTAGCTTGATATCACCTTGATAAATGTTATGGTAAAACTTCGTTTGAAACGATGTGGTAGAAAGCAACATACCAAAACTGAATTTCTCTTAATATCTTTCCAGATGGAAGCGGCAACACCAACATTCTCTTTAACCAGGTGGGTACTGTGGGTTTTGTAAGAACCAGGACAGTCAAGCAGGTTAATCTAACTTCACGCACAATTGATCCAAGGTAACCACCTCAGGCTAGCTAGTCAGTTTCAGACAGAGATACAGACTAAGGTCTCATCAGTTGTACTGTCAATACTTCCCATTAATGAGGCACGGAATAAAAATCAATTGTCCAAAAGTATAACATTAAATAAACATGTCGGAAGATGGAATAAAATGTAAACATTGTCACACTTACCCTAATGCGGAGGAGATCCATTCCCTCATTGTACGGGCATTTAGCATTGTTTCGGCAGTAGTAAAAGTCTTCGAGACCACCACAACTTCAAGCAAGACAAGAAGATATTATCAAGGATAAGTCTAATATGTTTACATTTCTCTATTTGTACGAAAATAACATCAATAAATATTAATTCACCTAGAGTTGTTTCAGGATTCAAGCCTGTTATATTTCGGGCTACATCAATTGGATCAACATTTGCGAGACTGCAACCACAAAGAAATGTAAATGTAGTTATTCTCACAATTCAGAAAGAGAGCATTTTCTTTGCTCTAAACTAGAAATATTGGACCTTTTAAAGCGGGACACAACATGTATGGCAATAGATGCAGGGCAGTGAAAAGGTTACTATCAGCCAAATGAGTTTAGAACAAAACTACTTGCTCAAACACAGAATTGGTTTAAATAATTCCTTCACACTTACAATCGCAACTGGCGCCCTCTTGCACACTCACTAGCCTCCGCTTCTGTAATATGCCAGGTTTAAAATGTTAACATTTGGCTAGTTAAAAACTAGACAGCAAAGAAAACAAAACAAATGAATAGCTTTTGTTTGGATGAGAGGGTCATATACATACCTGTTTGAAGTGCTGTGTGTACGAACAAAGGTCCTAAGAAACTGCCACCTATACCAACAGCTACAACATCTTTCAATGCTTTTCCTGTGGCTCCAACCTATCAAGAATTGCCTCTTGATTAGAAACTTAGCAGTATTGCTTAAATGAATATCTCTTTGATGATCGATATTACCCAGGCACCACTGCGAACCCTCTCAGAGAAGTCTCGGATCTTATCAAGTACATGCCAAACCTCAGGAACAACATTCTTCCCATCACTATTTATGACTGCATCCCTTGGAGCACGCAGTGCAACATGAAGAACGGATCTGTTTTCTGTGCTGTTTATCTACAAGAAAGATTAAATAATAATGATGGCAAACCACTCACTAGTTGACAGGATAAACATAATAACTAAAAAAATCTAAATACTGTAAGAACTAGTAACTTCTCCATAGTTATGTGAGATTCCAGTTGCTAATATCAGATTAACTAACAATCCTTTCTCAGTGTCCCCTAGTCATTAGAGCACACTGATATTGATGGTCAATATTTGAATGAACAAATTCCTATTATTTGAAGGAGAAAAACAGTTTGTAGACAGGAGACAACAAGTAAATCCTTTATACAGTTTAGTAACATAGAGGAAATGCAAATTTACAATACTAATACAAAGTGCTTAATGAGTTTTCTGATGAAAAGTTTTGGCTTTTCGTAGGACCAAACGTACTAACAAAAAAAATCCCTTTGTGAGTTAGAAGATATCCTAATTCCTCAATTATATCTAAGCTGTTGATTATTCACAGACAAATAAATCTAGTTCCTCAATTAACACATTTAAGATGTTGATGATTCCATTTGGCATACAAGAAAAAATAAGCATATATACTACATTCACAAATTCGAGTTTAATGATAATAAGATGAATAATTAAATTAAATGGCATAATACATAAATGTGCCCTTTAACTTGACCTCATTTCACATTTATGCTCTTCAACTTTGAGCGCGCACAAGTAGGCACTTAAACTTGAACAAAGTTGAACAAATAAACACATGAGTCCTATGTGGCATAATACACGTAGGACACAAATTGCCATGTAGGATGTCACGTAGGACGTGTGTGTCTATTTGTTCAATTTTATACAAGTTTAAGTGTCTACTTGTGCACATCTAAAGTTGGAGGGCGTAAATGTGAAATGAGGCCAAGTTAATGGTCATATTTATGTATTATGCCAAACTAAATTAAATGAAAACAACATGTATTGAAGAACAAAGTTATCTTATCCTACTGAAACTATCAAAAACTATTCTTCAATATAAATAGCATTGCACTAGGGTTACATGCTCTCCATTGAACATCCGAATAATCTTCTCCTTAACACGTGCTGCCTGCATTATCACAAACAGGAAGAATACGAGGTTATAACTTAAAAACTTTCTAATCACATTCATATAAGAAAACAAAAACAAACAAACCTCAGCTAAATTGAAGAGCTTATTCAATGTATCAATGCTGGCTTTTTGTCTCGAATAATCGATCAGAATCCCATCAAAATCCCTATACATTGATTAGATATAAAATCAAAATGTTTCGGATTAACTAGCACAAAATTAAAGCAAATAAGTATCATAATTCATACACCATCATTGATTGGCATCGATTAGTGTCATTCATCAAATCACGCAAATGAGTTTTGTTAATTTCTTCAACATGAGCCTGCGATACAAGAGAAATTTCACATTAATTACAACATAGGAGTAATTCATATTCATAAAATTGTGAAATTGCTTACTCGCAAATCCTTCCAGGGCTCAGTATCGCTAATCAAAGCAGACGAACCCATCTCTCAATAAAAAAATTTACGAAGAATATGAATATGAGCTGAGTTGAGTTGAACAGATAGATGTAGTGATTTAAGGCCAAAAAGGGAAAAAGTATTGGCCTCAAAATTATGAGTATTTACCAAAAATATAATCACTGTTATCCAACTTGTCACACCCTTAAAAAATAATAAATAATAAGGGTAATATTACTTTATTATCTTTGACTTTATTAAATTTAATGTTTTGAGAAATATGTTGGATGATAAATAGTATTTAATAACAAGGATAAAATAGACACAAAAGTAAATTATATCTTGATTAATTAATTTATTTATTTTGATTAATTAATTTGATCAATAGACATGAATTATTTACTTAGTTTTTCTATGTTGGTCAAATGTATATTTTCAAGGCTAATGACTCACAAGGGCAAATAGAAAGAATAGTGTCATTTATGAATTTATTTTGTGAAATGACAAATACATGTAAGTCATTTGAAATTGCAAACCAAAACATGTCAGTCTCTCCGTCTCAATTTATGTGACATTTTTTTAATTTCGAAATTCAAACAAATCTATTTTTAATCATAAATTTTTCATATATCTTTTAAATATTTTGAACTTCAATTATTTTGACTTATAGTACTTTTTACGTAGTTTACAAATATATAAATTTCATTTCAAAATATTTGAAGATTCCATACGTAAATTTCCAGTCAAACTTAAAATATTTGAATCTTGCAAAAATGAAAAGTGTCATATAAATTGAGACAAAGGAGTACAACTTTGACAACTTCTTGTGACAACTAAAAGCCTGTTTGGATTGGTTTAAAAGTTGGTCAAACCTACTATTAATCATTTTTAATTTTTAGAAGTGTTTGGCAAGGTTAAAAATAACTTAAAATAAGTTTTAAATGACTTTTAAAAAGTTAAAAATCAAAAGTAGGTCTCCTCCTACTTTTTATTTTTTGACTTAAAAGTTATTTAAGTTTGACTTTTTATTTTTTCTCTTAAAAACTACTTTTTTTTAAACCAATCCAAACGGATTCTTACTATCTCCCTTTTTAAATTCATTTTTTAGTCCCACGTTGGATGCACGATGAATCCAGAGTGTATACTGTATATCAATATACACTCATGTATAATCAGTGAGTATAGATTGAGTATACATTGAGGAATACACTAATATACTCATATGTAAAATGTATATAACTAGTGTATACTTTATATACAATCTATATACATTTGAGTATATATTATATGCTCAGGTTCCTTCAAACAAGGGTGTTGGATGTCCAAAATGAAAAACAATAAACTGATGGTGAAAAATGTATTAGGATCAAGCACTTACAATCATGCCAAAAGTTATAGCTGATAACAAAGGCATAACTTTATTTTTTAACTAAGTCTACCAAGCAAGTATCATATTTGATCATGACTCTAACCTGGGCCACACCAGTCCTTCGTGGGCCTTGCCATAGGAACCCAATAATCCCCTCCCAACACTTGCCAACATGTTTGCTCTTGGGAATCGAACTCGTGGTCTTGGCTCTGATACCATTTGTTAAAATTAAGGACCCGTTTGGTAGGTGGTATTAAATAGAATAGTCTATGGATTAAAATTTAGTCCATCTAATACATTGTTTGGTTACTTTATTTAATTTAATCCATGAATTGCTTATACACCATATGTGGTCTTATTTTATCCCTAGAAAATTGAGGGATAACTAATCCAAGGTTTACAAACCTTGGATAAGACCCCTAAATGACTAAACTATTCCCTTATTCTTTTTCCTAAATTTCTTTGTAATTTGATTTCCTTTTTATTTATATTGTAATGGTTATAAATGTTCTTTTTAATTCTCCAAATTCGTTTAGTGTAATTTAATAATTTCACTAATAATTTTTCTCCATTTTTTTGAATTTTTTTTATTCAATGTAGTTTGTCGATTAACCACTTGAACTATTTATTTATTTTAATAAGCTTTAGATATCGAACAATTTAAGTAGTCTTAAACCTATGTTAAGTTTAAGATATATTTTACCAAAAAAAAATTAGAAATACAATATATATATATAACTAGTTAAATGGAATAGAAAATTCTACAAAAAAAATAAATATTGTCCGGCGATTATCTACCTTGACCCAATTACATGAAATAAACAATCTCATAATAACACAAGGGTATAACAGGAAATAATTTTTTTGTGGAGTTTTAAATCAAATACAAGATTAAGTGGAAAACAACGAACCAAACACTTGATAAAAAACAATCCATGCATTACTAATTCCTGCATTATTAATCACTGCGTTACTAATCCATGCATTACTAATCCCTGCGTTATCAGTGTTTGTACCAAACGAATACTAAGTGATTATCATCATGCTATAAGTTATAACTGATAGTAAAGACGCTACTTTATTTCTTAATTAAGTCCATCAAGCAAGTGTCATGTTTGATCATGACTCCAACCTAGGCCACACCGGCCCCTCGTGCGTCTTGCCATAGACAAGATGTTGGCATTATCTAGAGCTGTCAAAATGAGATGGCCCAACCAACCTGAACCCAACCCTAACGGGCTAGAGAGTTAAATGAGTTAGGATGGGCTGACCTTTTTAATTAAAGGACCAGTAAAATAGCAGCCCAACAAAGCCCTGAGCGGGCCACGGGTTGGGACGGGTTGGCCCTTCAACCAAAAAATGGATAATATTGACCTCTTAGAAAAAGTATCGAACATTGATGTCTGATGAACACGACTTCTGTTTTATTCTAAAGAAAAGTTGTTAATTTAAAAGAGTCTCCACTTAATTTTTAAAGAAAAATCAAGAAAACTTAATTTCAAAACGATGTAAAACAGAAAATCAATTTTGAAATAACCAAAGGGGAATTCGGGGGTTCAATGTACGTTTCGAGAAGGTGTTAGGCACTCGAAACGCCCGCTAACTTGCGGTTGACCGCCAATTGGAAAATATTTGGCTTAATGCGATAAAATAGATGTACATTTTAATTTAAAGAGACACACTTTATTCTTGAATAAAAAGTCTTTAAGGTAAAGGGCATTTAACTAAAAGACTAAGTAAATGATTTAGAAACTTTTATAAATTGATTGAGTATGAATTGTAAATAACTCAAAATGGTCTTCTTTTGGAGATTATGAATTAAGTTTTAACTTTAAAAATTGACAAACAAATAGGCAAGCAAACAAAATGTAGAGTATAACAGAGAGGGAAAGAGATTTGGGCCCAAGTCTGGATCCTGTCCGCCTGGGCCAGTACTTGGGCCAAAATTCTAATCTTTGGGTTTTGGCCCATTTGCACCTATCCTAATACTAACAATAAATATACAAAACTAAATGGGCTTTTGGCCCAAGCAACTTAAAAAGAAAGGGGATGCTGGACTTTGAGGCTTTTTGGGCCCAGATGCTGCCACTATACAGTGTATACAGGCCACTGTATATTTCCTGTATATCGATGTATCTGCTGCTATATATTACATATGCAGCCCCTTTTCCAGCTTTTGAACATCTGTAAATCTGTCTTCCAGCCCGGTACTTTGATTTGAACCTGTATCATAGCCGTTTCGACCCATGTACTGATGTATACTGGTGTATACCAGTGTATACTGAGAATATACAGCACAATTCTGGCCTTCCAAGACCTGTAAGCGCACATTCCAGCCTTGTATTTCAAGTATTTCGCATACTTTGGACCTGTTCTTCGATTTTATTTGGCTGACTCAATAACAAAGGATTTGGGCCTTGACGACCCACTAGGAAATGCAAGGAGGAGAAAGATGGAATCCAAGAGGACTCGGACAGATTTCATGCAGCAAAAAAAAAGATAACAGAATTAGCATTTAAAGAAGGAGATGAAGTGATAAAAATTTAACACATGCTTTATCATCATCGACAAGATTGCAATCTAAAAGTTATAGATGAAGACTTAATATTCTTATATCTTGAGTGATAAGCAGTAATGGAACAAAGAGTCAGAGGAAAGTTCAAATTCTTTTATGCTTTTCCAGAAACAAGTATGAAAGAACAAAGAGACCAATTTATATCTCTAACTATTAATGTCAAACATACTAGTTCAGTTTATAATTTTCTAATAATGTAAAGAGAAAATCAGTATGCCATAACAAAATAAACAAATAACATGGATTAAATCTAGATGGACAAAATCTTTCAAAGTTCAAATAAGGACATTGGCTACTATTCATGTGTAAAGCACAAAGAGAACTTGGGTGCTATCAATGTGCCACGAGAGCAAGAAGAAAACTAACATACAGTGGTAAAAAAAAAATGAACAGGATGGTTACCAAGAGCAGTCCATTTACTCAAGTTCAAACTATTCAAGCAAGGGTCAAAAGGACTAAAAAAACGAAACAAAAATCAGCATCGCATTCTATTCCTAGAAAACTAATCAAAAGTAAAGCCACCTACTAATCTTAAGAAATGAAGCAAAGAAAATGACCAAGGGAAGTAGGCAGTAATCTAATGGAAATAAATGTTAACTATATGCTTGACAGTAAACAACTTAAAAGAACTCCATATTCAAAACAAAATGGCCAATATAATTTAATAACACCACGATTTCATACAGTGGTTTATATAACATCTGATTCTTGTGCACGTGTTTGAAAATAACTAAGCACAATATGATGATCTTTGCTTCAAAACAGAGGCCACAAACACGAAATAATTGAATCACCCGAAAGCTAACATGGAGACTAAAGAATCAGCATGCTACATAATGAAGGACTAACACCAAAAGAAAAATGCTTCAGGTCATCTTTAAGGGCAAAACTCTAACAAACTAAGGTCTGAAAAGGGAAGACAAGAAACCCAGATTTTTTCACTAACTTAACTACAAATCAGTGAACAAAATTATCAAGCAACAGATGGCCGGGATTTGAGAAGTGGGCTGCTGCAGGCAGTGAGATAATAAATCTCAAAGAAACACGGAGAATGAAAGAGGGGCAGCCAAGCACCATTACATCGAAATAAATTAGATACTTACGCTAGAATTCAATTTTAGCATGTTGAGGTGAAGATATTAAAAGCATACCAGAATAAAAAACTCATTTAGAATGGCAGAAAATTGAGCAGGGAAAGAGGCATGATGCATATGCATATGTAACCCAGTCGGCCAATATTTGATCAAAAAAAACAAAGCTTATCTTGAGTAGCCAAGCAACTAAAGAAATCATGACAACTTCCAGTTTATGTTATATGAAAGAATGCAACAGGCAACAAGATTATCAACATAAGCGGCTTATTCATGAAGCATATAAACTGACTATAGAACCTTAACATTTAAGGACAAAGACACATTTCAAACAATTTATAAAGAATAGAGGTCACGGCATCCTGCTTTTGGATTAACAATCACCCTTTAGGTGTTTCATCAACAGTTACTATAAGTAAAGAAGTGGTAACAAGATATTCAATGCTGCCTACATGAGTCTAAGGGACTTGTTTCTTCAAAATAACTCATGAGTGAGATGAAAGGCCAGATAAGAAAGGCAAGAACAACAATAAACTCGAGTGAGAAATACTTGTCGGGGCAATCCAGAATCAGTGAAAACCCAAAGCAACAGCTAAAAAATGAACATTGAGTTCGATTTCAAACTTCATTAAGAAAATAATCATGCTAGTTAAAGAAATGAGATCAAGGCAGTATACTACTCAAACTCTTACGATTTACATCAGCCTGAAAAACGAGTAAGAAAGAAGACAATATATATGTATATCAGATTAAGAAAACAAAATTGATTTCGCCACCAACAAGACGAGACTAACAGAGGTCACTTGAGGGGAAGAAACAGAAGACAACCAAAGCTTATGAATAGGCTAACACATTCAAAGTCGAAACCAAATGAACAACATACCATTTTCAACAAAACCAAATGAAAAATCAGCTAACTTTCAGAACAAGAAAAGAATAGGCTACAGATAATGAGACAAGAAACAACAAAACACACAATTCCATATCCCATTACAGATCAGAACTTAAAAAAAGAGAATTAAAAGACTTGACTCGAAATCCATTTTTAGAACAGGCGTATGAAACTTTAAGGGATCAGAAAATCAACCACTAACAGCAACTACATGATCGAGAAACAAGGAAACACTTCAATACAGCCAAGTAGCAATCAGAAATCGGAAGAGAAAGAAAAGTAACGTAAAGGACTAAGGTTTTTACCTCTTGTCGAGCAGGAACTGGGACTATGAAATGAGCAAGAGCTTTCACCACACACGAGAACTCCGGCGGACTACGGGAAAAGAGTTAAACCATTTAGCCCAATGGATTTCAAGATGTAGCCAAATTGAATTAATCGAGAAATTTTGACTAAAAATTAAACAAGACGAATAAATATAAATTAATTAATGAGCTTCTTAATCTCAACTAAATAAAATAATAATCTTCATTATAAACTAATGAATTCAAAATTATAACCATGATTTAAACTAATTTTAATTTAATAAAATATTTAACCATAAAATAAAATCTTTTTGAGATGATTTTCAAACATTTATAAAATATACTAATTATATACAGGATTATATAAAAATATATTTATTATTTAAATCATCATAAAAATGACTAAAATCACTTCAAAACTTGAAAAGTATTTTGAAATTTTATAAAACTAATTATTCTAAATCGTTTGAAATTTAGAAGCTTGAAAACTAATTCATATCGTGAAGGGTCAAAATTGGGTGTCAACAACGTCAATACATACAAAAATTCATTCATGAAGTAACTCACTTCAGTGAATACTTACAAAACAACAAAATAGCCAAGATACAACATTCATAAGATTCATCCAAGCAAAAAACATTACATGATCACTTTTTCCATAAACAAGACAACAAAGGAGAAATGAAAAAATTAGGCATAAAAACAAAAGTAGAAGAGGTTAAAAATTCATAGTTATAATAACTTTAATAATAAATAAAAATATATATGTATATATTGAATTTTTTAAAAATTCACAGCCCACGGGCTGGTCTCTGAGGCTCTCAGATTGGGCTTACGAGGCTAGCGGGCCAAAAAGTCTCGTTCCTTAATGGGCTGAAAAAATTAAGTCCAACCCTACTTAATGCAAGAATTGAGATGGGCCGACCTAACGGGCCAAGCCCATTTTGACAGCTCTAGCATTATCCAACAAAATGTAAAAGAGCAAAACTGAAATGATATCAACTTTCCTTGTTCTAAATTTGCCTAGTTTAACAAATGAATTTCATATTCTAAATCAAATTTATTTACTTTGAATGTTGAATAAATGACCTTCAATGAAGTAATATTTATTCTATCATTTAAAAAAATGTTGTATTTCTTTTAATGTTAATTATTATTTTCAATAAATTTAAATATCTATTGCTTGACATGATACATACGTACGCTGAACTAGTTAAAGTAAAATTGCTTGAAACTAAAGACTAATAAGGTTCATAATTTCAAAATGCATAATCGAATTTGAATTTAAGATTGTTTTCAAAGTTTAAAAGCACACGATCCTAATTTGTGTTTGACATCAATTTAAGTCGAGGATTAGGAAATTAAATCCATATTGCATATTTTAAATTGAAAGAAAAAAGAAAACAAGTATTACAAGAATTTTTATTAGATCACTGTTATTTGTTTGACTATTAAATTTTTATCAGTTCACTGTTATTTGTTTGACTATTAAATTCTCAAAATTATATATACAAATCCATGATTTTCTGTCAATCATATAATTTTATTTTTACCTTGTTAATTTTTTATTGCATATATTTGTAAATTATTAACTTCAAAGTCTACCTTGTAAATTTGTTTTGCATCTCAAATTGTTCTTGCATCTCAAATTGTTCTTGACAATAAAACTTTGTAATTTTAATTTGCATGAAATCTTTATTTGAATTAGCAGTAGATAAATCAAATAGCTAACGTCCAATTTTTGTTTGAATATTCTCAACTAATTAATCTCATAATTCAAATAAAGGCTAAACTCAGAGTTGAAAATTATGCAAGATTTTTGTCTTCTATCATTTTACGCGCCAAAGAAAAGTTTGATTTGTATTAGTTTATTGTTAATTAATAATTAATAAAACATTATAGTAAAATACACCATGATAAAGTAGTTGACCATGCAAAAAAGAATCGTCGGCCAAAATTACTGTTGTACAAAAAGTTCCCTAGTGTATTTAGACCTTTCATTGATTATTGAAATTTCAAAATAAAAAATAAAAAATCTCAATATTATCTCTTTTCTTTTGTAGGTACTAAATTTCTAAATAACGAATTTGTTGTAATTTTATAAGTGAAATTTTTCATAAATTTAAGGCGGAAGGAAATACTGGCTAATACTTTAATCGAGATGAAGCCTACGGGGTAATTAGATAGAAAATTTCTCTTTACTGCTTTCAATATCTTGGCTTTAGGAATGATTGGGAGCGGTGTGAACAGGTAGAAAATTTATTTTTTAACAATCCTCCGCTTAAGTAAAACATAACAAAATCAATATAAAAAGGAAATATAATTGTAAAAAAATTATATTGAAAATAATACAGAAAACGAATTGTAACAAGAAAACAACAACTAATCATAAAATTGAAGACTAGTATGATGATAATAATAATAATGATACCAACAAAGGTTGTGGTGGAGTGTTAAGTACTCTTTTATCTTTAACCAAGAGGTCTCGGGTTTAAGTCCTCTTGGATACAGAGTCGGGAGCGCTTTACCCCAATAATAACAACAACAACATTGAAAAAGAAAATAAAACTGAGCATCAAATTGGCAAATAATTAAATTGTATAAATAGATATTAAAACTCAAGAATTTTCATAATACACATTGGAATAACAATGATATATATGTTGGGACTTATTATTGTCGCATTACAATTTTTTTCGAAAGTCTTTCTTTAAAGAGACTTACATGTTATATCGAAAAGATTAATCAAAGTTGACGTACTCACAAATTAATTTAAATTTTATTAATACTCCTTTGATTTTAACTTTTTTTTTAGTTTGTTTAAAAAAGAATATCTCTTTTCTTTTTTAACACCTCTTTAATTTTAATTTTTCACATGACATGTTTAAGATCACGAGATTAAATGATATTTTGGTATTTTCCGCATATCTTAAGTCTAAGGCCATAAAATTAAAAAAAAATTACTTTCTTAAACTCAGTATCAAGTGAAAAGCAAACAAACAAATTGCAAGAGGCAACAACATCAACACCAAAAATAAATTCAATATAATCCCACAAGTGGAATATATGAAGGATAGAGTAGGCAGATCTTACCATTATCTTTATGGAGGTTGATAGATTGTTTTTGATAAACCCACAACTCAAATTAAAAAAAGGGAAAGTAATTCCAAGCATTTTTGGACATTGACAATACCAAAATAAAGAAGTCATGACAAATAATAAGGAAAACACTAGAGGACATGCTGAAAGAAAGGAACAATAATTATAGCTAAATAATACTTATTTCATTCTAGTTTATGTGACACTTTTCAAATTTTGAGATTTAAATAAATCTTTCTTTAGTTGTAAATTTTTTGATATATTTTTAAACATCTTGAATTATCAATATATATTCAAGGTAATAATTTTAAGATAGGATAGGATGCCCATTATGAAGTTTAAAATAATTCCTTGCCAACTGTTTTGTTGTAGGTTGTCGTGACTTGTGAGGCTGAGGGCTCTACTAGCTGCACAATATTCTGCACATTTTTGGATATATGAACTATAGTTTTCTATATGACAATAATTGTTTGATTTTGGGTCCTTATCATTTAACAAGTCTTAATTATTGCTAGGTTTCTTCATCTTTCTAGTTGTATGATATGATATAATTAGACATATAGATTATAGGTTAAATGGACTCTTCCATTTATTAGATTAATTTTTTGGATTAAGCTTTCCTATTTAATCTATAACATTAGTAGAGTAGTTGATCCACATATGTGGCCACGGCTCCGGTGACGCGAAATACTCTTGTGCACCTACGTTATTTGGCTCGCACACAGAAGGTGGGTCTCATATATAGTCTTCCAGGCCTGCTCTGGGGTCTTCTAGTTACGATATGAGTAACATGTGTGTCCGAATATATTCTCGCAGGGATGAAAATTATGACATGTGTCAGTCGTGACCAACGAGGTCATTGTTTCTCAAGCAACGATGATTGTTATGTATCAATTATTTCTTATAATCTAAAAACAAACATACTAAGTAATAGATTTATAAGTTAAATGAATTTTCTCACCTAGTGGTTGGGAGGGTGTTCACCTGTACTCCCTCGGTAAAAAATTACATAAAATAAGGCGTGCTTTGTTAAGTTAGCTCAATGATTTAGGCAATTGAAAATATGCTTTGAGGTTTCAAATTCAAAACTGTAAGTTCTATATTTATATTTTCCAAACTCCTTAAATAAACATTCTAGATCCATCACTATCTATCATATATATTTGATCTATAACACTGAAATTCTAGATCCATCACTACCTATCAAATTAGTCTTTTTAATTGAGCTCTTATATTTAATCTATAACACTGAAATTCTAGATCCACCACTATCTATCAAATTAGTCTTTTTAATTGACCTCTCATATTTGGTCTATAACACTGAAATTCATCAAATTTAACTTCCACAAAATGAAAAGAAGATGAACTAGACAAGAAGAAGAACAAAAGTGATGGGGCTGCTCCTATGCTTTCTAGCTAAATGTTTTGACTGAGTTAAAACATTCGTATTTGTATATCAAATCTCTCTCACGCTTTATACAAACACAAATTATACATTGTATTTTGTATAATTTGTGTTTGTATAAAGCGAGAGAGAGAGAGGAGTAAAAGAGAACTGGGCAGGGGACTATTTGTCTTTGTATAATTATAAGTGTATAGGACGGATAAATATGTAATTGTTTTTGTACGTATATACAGTCTCTCTCGCTTCATACAAACATGAACACAATTTATACATTTGTGTTTGTATACAGTGAGAGAGGCGAGGGAGAGTGGCGAGCGAGATTTAGGGAGAGGGGAGAGAGGCGAATGGCAAGAGAGTTTGCTGCGAATTGGAATTAAATGAAACTGTGGTTATAACATTTATTTTAAATTAATAGTTTGCTATAATGTACCGTTTTTCCTTTATTAAACTAATTTTTTGGATTTAGCTTTCCTGTTTAATTTATATCATTAATATTAGAGTCAAGATCGATCCACACATATGACCACGACTCAAAATGATGGCCTATACCTAAAAAGAGTGCTAATCTTAATCAACAAATTAAAATCGTTGATTCTCAAGTAAACAGTTAAAAAAAATATTAATAAAATTAGAAATAAAATAAATTTTCTTATACTTATCAAATTAGTCTTTTAAATTGGTCTCTCATGTAAAATTTCTTCAAATTTAAATTCCACAAAATGAAAAAGATGGTATGAAAATTAGAACATGAACCAGACATGAAGAGGAAAAAAAGAGAGGTGGGGGTTCGCGACGGAAAATATCACTATTTATATATGGTTAAAATTAATTTTTATGTATATATAACAGATGTCGAACTCACTTCATTTAGTTTGTGTGCTTACTTCTTTAGATTTTCCTTATTAAAAATTCTAGTTCCGTCACTGTCTATAAGTCTGGTTGTTTATCCAATTAGCCTTGAATATTTGTGTAGGGTGATGGGGGCTCCTCCTATATGCTTTCTAGCTGAATGTTTTTGACTGAATCTTTCTTCATATGCATGTATGGGTGCAATTTTTTATTTGTTCCAATAAATTAAAGTTAGACATGTTGGCCTTTAATATCTCAATAAATTACAACTTATATTAAAAAAAATAATCTAACAGTTTTCACACGTGGAGATTGAATTTTCTTCCTTCCCTCCCAAGTCCCAACCAAATAGGCTATCAATATTCAAATATGTAGGGGAAAAAAAGTTTGTAGTTATTTATGTTTTTCCTTTGTACTATTGATCTTCACATTATTTCGTTATTGTTACCGTTCTTGTATTTCCCTTTTCAAATTATTTGAAAATTAAATGTTTTATTTTAAGACGAGGAGACGAGATAAGCTACGGTTTATGTACACTTTACTTTTTTAAACTGTACTTATGAAATTACATTAAATATGTTATTGTTGTCAAAGGATAAAAAGGAAAAAGTTAGAAGAGAAATAAGCACCAAAAACATGAGAATTCAAATACTTGCATATATAATTTGGTCATTGTTCATACCTTATAGTTCTCTATCACAATTCTTGTGGATGAAATAGATGTACAAGATTAAAACACTTAATTTTCACTCTGAATTTATATATAAATTTTGTAGTATTTGATAAAAAATATTAATAAAACGATTTATAAGTTTTTCGTTAAAAGAAACAGATCTGTAATAATCATAATGTATGTTGCTGATAGTTGAGAATTCTCACAAACTCATGAATTTCTCTAATTTGTTTCTACAACCTTAAAATCCTCTTTAGGAAGATGAACATTTTTTTTCATTAATGTAAACCCTAACCATAAGATTAATATGAAAATACATATGATGTATTTATACATTATATAAATATATATGATTTATATAAAAGACAAAATAATGAGTTGAAAAACTAATTAGTACAACTTTTATATATGGACCCAATCTAATAACTATTTTCAACGAACACTTAAAGAATTTTAGAATAAAATTTATATATTTAAAAATTACATGAAAATTATAATAAGTCAACTAATAATTTTAGAAATTGAAAAAATTATAGTCAAATTAAAAGATTTGACAAATATAACTTAGAGGATATCTTTTTTATTTTCCTCTTCTAGAGAGGTTTGGAGATTGGATACATCATTGCTACAAAGTATCTAGGGAAAATTTATGGATAGTACATATTATTTAATATGCATAAGGAGCCCCACTTGCATTTATTAAGGAGCTCTTTATTTCCTGGGGATTTCTTGATGTCGGACACCAATATGAATATCGAATACCGATTGAAAATTATTTTGCATACGGAGGTCAAAATCAAGGTGCCCCCACCCTACCAACACAATTTCTTTTACTAATATCTTGCTTTTGAGGGAGAAAAAGCTTGTTGCTAAAAAGTACAATAGTGAATAGAATACTAAAATCAAGAGTAAAATATTTATAAACCAACTACTCCATGCAGACCTTGATTTGTTTGGTTGTCTTTAATTGAAAAAAAGGGATGATTGGACTTTTAATCCCTCATTTATTAAAATAAAATGTTATATTCTTGGTCCTCATAATATTTAGCTATACTATTATTTAGATCTGAAATCTACATGTTGATGCTCACAATTTCAATATTCATATCAGTGATTTGAAGATGATCTTTCAAAAAGTATTTAGGGTACATTTCAATTAATTTCATCATTTTTTTTTGTTTGAGCGATATGTATTTCGACGATATTCGTTTTTCTAATTATGAAAGACTAAAAAATTCAACTCCCATCGAACATAATGCATATATCAACTAGTTAAAGATTAAATATGTTTAATCAGAATTGACAGATCTATGAGGGGCAAAAATTATTAAATTCTCTTAAAAAGATATAAATAAAAGAAAGCTTATCATAAAAATATTTAGACTTTGACTTGTAAATAAAAAGGGACGAATTATACGCTAGCAATAGTTGAAAGGTCCTAAAAAGTATCTTTGTACAGAGATGTCGACGTCAAAAGCATTTTTTTTATTTATAAAAAGACCATTTTGTAGAGAAATTGACAAAATGGTGAAGTATTAAAATAGTCTCTTAAAGAATTAATCGAGTAATTTTAATATTTTAAGTTTATTAAACGTGAAAACTTTTAATTTCTATCAAATTTATCACATTTTAATTGTTACATTTAATTGACACTATAGTTTTTAAAAAAACCAGAAACACAAAAAATCGCAATATAAAATAGTATACCAAACATAAAAAATAGACAAAAATATCTCAAAAAGTTACATCAGACTCTTGAAATAGACTAAAAATAATACCATAAACTACTTCCAAAATGAGTTCCATTAAATATTATCTAATTTTGTTGTTTTAATTAAATTAGTTAACAACACATTATACCTAGTGTAATCTCATAAAGAAAATATGGAGATGATAGGATGTACTCAACCTTACGCCGTACAAGATAAAAAAGTTATTTCTAATATGATTTGATAAATATCTGTAGGGAATCAAAGTACTCACTTTTAAACTCGAAGGATAATTATGGAACAATTTTGAAGTTACTACCAAAAATAAGGGATCATTTTTGTAATAATTTCTCCCTATTTTGTACCTATAAACTCATTCCTAAATCCTAACTCTCTTCCATTATTATTATATCCAACACTTATCTCCTCCCTTTTCTCCATTCCCGCCTTTCATCTCAAGGCTTCAACAACTTAACACATTCTTCGTTAATGGTTAGTAATTTCTACCGTCTTTCGTAAGTTTGTTTTTGATTTTCCTGTTTTATAAATTAAGTAACAATATCGTCCTTTTTTTTATACAGCATTCGGGACTGACAATTTAAAATTGAATTTCTTCGTCTGAACAACAATGGATACTACTTGTATCAGATTTTGTGCTTTATTTCTCTTTCTATGTTTGAGATCTGTCGAAGCTCGACTTTTGCCTGAAAATGAAGGTAGTTACCATTTTCCTCTTCTTTTTACAGTTTCTACTAAGTACTTGTTTTTATTTTTCACTCTTCCTATTTTGATTTCATCCTGAGGTATTCGATTTCAATTTTCTTCAAATAAATAATAATTACTGTTAGTTGAGTGATCGATAAATTAACTCGGTATTGATGTGTAATTTTATTTGTGAAATCTGATTTTTTTTTCTATTTCTTCCTTCTGGTGTTCTTCGTGTGCATATTGCGTTTTCCTTTTTTTTCGATTTTTATTATCTTTATTTTTGCGATCTGAAAAGTTAAAACTGTTCTTCATGTTTTACTATTGCATATTGGTCCGTGATATCGTGTCAGCTTTTTTTGTTTCTTAATAATAATAGAGTAATTTTATTTTTTTTGGTTTCGTCGGTTTTTGCTACTGTTGTGGTAGAACTGTAATTGTGGCGTTTGAGATTTACTTTTGCGTCTTGGTTCGTGGTATTCGTGTCAGCTTTTTTTGTTTCTTAATAATAATAGAGTAATTTTTTTTTTTGGTTTCGTCGGTTTTTGCTACTGTTGTGGTAGAACTGTAATTGTGGCGTTTTAGATTTACTAGACTCAATTTGACTCACCTTTAAATTAAATTAAATTAGTTTAATTTATTATAATATGACAAATATAAATAAATGAAGGGAGTAATACTCTTCTTTTATATCAAAAAGATATTTTTTTTTAAAAAAGTGACTTTTATGAGAATTCGTTTCAAAATAAGTGTGGCTTTAATAATTTAAGACAAAAATAGTAGTAATTATTTTTAATTATATCTTTATATTAAAAATGATTTCTTCTTATATCTTATATTTATTTTTTAATGGACGTAAAATAAACTAAAAATACCTATTTTAGGATGAAAATAATATAATTATTAATTGAACGAAAAAAAATAAATCAACTTTGTGTGAGTGTATGTTCTGTGCAATGAAAATGAATTTTTTTTTGACAACTTTCTTCATAAAACTATTATACTATTATAACTAACCTAATTAATATTTTAAAAATACATTAATAATATATATATATATATATATATATATCTTAACTTTTTTTATTTATTATTAAAGTGATGGCTACGTTGAATGTCTTACTTTGAGAAGCCAGAAGCCAATGACATGTTGCATTTTTTTATTAATTTGTTCTGGACTGCTTTGACTATTTCATCAATCATTAAGATGCCAATCACATGCTGCTTTTAACAAGTTGTTTGGTGATTTTATCCAATCATTTAATGCAATTCCCTTTTTCTCTCTCCCCTCCAACCAACCAACAAAATTTACTGTAATGTACATCTATACCAAAAAAAAAAAAAAGAAGGTGAAAATCACTTACGGAGGTATCGCTTGTAATGTAATAAGGATGAAGTCTCATTCATATAGTAATGTCCCTAGCTTGCGCCCTATTTGAGACTAAGGCAGGTTTGGAACCCTGTCCTATCACCTTTATCAAATCCCTAGCTCTCTTCCTTAGTGCAACTGCCCTATTCCTACCATGGGAATATCTATCTTTCTTTTTTCTTTCATATCTGTAGTTTAGGATATAAAAGCAGACGTCCCCCAATTTTGATTTAATAATTGAACTCCCATCTTAATTTTGGTCAATAGACATTTTCTTTATACTGTTTTAGTTGGTGAAGAAATTACTTCCTTTATTTCTTTTTACTTGTCATAATTTTCTTTTTAGAGTGAGATAATATGAATTTTGATAAATATTTTAAGATGTATTTTTTTATTATATTGATATAAGAAAAATTGCAATTTATAATACTTTTAGTTTAATTTTTTGAATATTTTAATTTTAATTTTGAAATATTGAATTAATCTAATCTAATTTAGCTTTGAAAATGAGTCAAATTGACTCTCGAAAAGTAAAGCGTGACAACTATTTTAGAACAGAGGGAATATTAATTAAGCTACGTTTATATTCTTCCTTCTGGTGTTCTTCGTGTGCATATTGCGTTTTCCTTTTTTTCGATCTTATTATCTTTATTTTTGCAATCTGAAAAGTTAAAACTGTTCTTCATGTTTTACTATTGCATATTGGTCCGTGGTATTCGTGTCAGCTTTTTTTGTTTCTTAATCATAATAGAGATTTTATTTTTTTTGGTTTCTGTCGGTTTTTGCTACTGTTGTGGTAGAACTGTAATTGTGGCGTTTGAGATTTACTTTTGCATCTTGGTCCGTGGTATTCGTATCAGCTTTTTTTGTTTCTTAATAATAATAGAGTAATTTATTTTTTTTGGTTTCGTCGGTTTTTGCTACTGTTATGGTAGAACTGTAATTGTGGCGTTTTAGATTTACTAGACTCAATTTGACTCACCTTTAAATTAAATTAAATTAGTTTAATTTATTATAATATGACAAATATAAATAAATGAAGGGAGTAATACTCTTCTTTTATATCAAAAAGATATTTTTTTTTTAAAAAGTGACTTTTATGAGAATTCGTTTCAAAATAAGTGTGGCTTTAATAATTTAAGACAAAAATAGTAGTAATTATTTTTAATTATATCTTTATATTAAAAATGATATCTTCTTATATCTTATATTTATTTTTTATGGACGTAAAATAAAGTAAAAATACCTATTTTAGGATGAAAATAATATAATAATTAATTGAACGAAAAAAAAAAATCAACTTTGTGTAATTGTTTGTTTGTGTTCGTTGATTTTTCAACATCACTAAATGGTTAACATCAAATATAGTACGTGAAGTAGTCTTGCGTTTTGAAAAGAAATTCCTTTTTAAACTTTTTCTTTCAATTATTGATCTTTTTATGAGTGTATGTTCTGTGTAGAGGTGGCAGAGGGTAATTTATATGGGTATCCACTCATATTTATTCATTTTAAATGCGTTGGATACCCAACTCATTTTAAAATGGGCAAAAACAAATAATACTCATATTACCCATTTAAAAGTGGATAGTTAAATGGATAAAATGGATAAAAGATGTCCATTCATAAAAGAAAGAAAAGTGGTAACGAGTGGGATGGTAAAAAAAAACTTTTTTAAGAATTTTTTTTTTTCTATAAAAAAAATTAATTTTTTTTTGGGATGGGGGTGTGAGGGGGGGAGACGGGCCTGGTAGGGGGTAGGGTAAAAAAAAATTTAAATGTTTTTACATTTTTTTTTTGGGATCGGGTTGTGGGGGGAGTAGGGTCGAGTGGGGCTGCTAGGGCGTGGATGATAAAAAAATTAAAATTTTTCTTACATTTTTTTATGGGGGGCGTTGAGGGGGGATAGGGCGTATGGGGGGTCGGGCGTAGGGGGTAGGGGGTAGGGGGTATGGGGTATGGGGGGTGGTAAAAAAAATTAAAATTTTCTTTATACAAAATTTTAATTTTTTTTACATTTCTTTTTGGGATGGGGGTGGGGGGGTGCTAGTAGGGGGAGCGGGGCTGGTAGGGGATTGGGTGATAAAAAAAACTTTTTAAAAAATATTTTTTTTTTATAAAAAAACAACTAATTTTCTTTTTACATTTTTTTGGGATAGGGGGGGGGCTGGTAGGGGAGGTGGAGTGATAAAAAAAGATTTTGTTCTTAAAACTTTTAACAAGATCTCTACTACAATATGAGTATCCATATTTATCCATATTATCCATTGGGTAACTCGTTTTTACCCATTTAAAATATAAGTCGAATCGAGTACTTTATCCATTTTTATTTAACTCGTTTTCGATCGACTCATATTCGATTCGACTCAATTCGCTCATTTGTCACTCCTACTTCTGTGCAATGAAAATGAATTTTTTTTTGACAACTTTCTTCATAAAACTATTATACTATTATAACTAACCTAATTAATATTTTTAAAATACATTAATAATATATATATATATATATATATATATATCTTAACTTTTTTTATTTATTATTAAAGTGATGGCTACGTTGAATGTCTTACTTTGAGACGCCAATGACATGTTGCATTTTTTTATTAATTTGTTCTGGACTGCTTTGACTATTTCATCAATCAATAAGATACCAATCACATGCTGCTTTTAACAAGTTGTTTGGTGATTTTATTCAATCATTTAATGCAATTCCCTTTTTCTCTCTCCCCTCCAACCAGCCAACCAACAAAATTTACTGTAATGTACATCTATACACAAAAAAAAAAAAAAAAGAAGGTGAAAATCACTTACGTCCCCCAATTTTGATTTAATAATTGAACTCCCATCTTAATTTTGGTCAATAGACATTTTTTTTATATTGTTTTAGTTGGTGAAGTAATTACTTCCTTTATTTCTTTTTACTTGTCATAATTTTCTTTTTAGAGTGAGATAATATGAATTTTGATAAATATTTTAAGATGTATTTTTTTATTATATTGATATAAGAAAAATTGCAATTTATAATACTTTTAGTTTAATTTTTTGAATATTTTAATTTTAATTTTGAAATATTGAATTAATCTAATCTAATTTAGCTTTGAAAATGAGTCAAATTGACTCTCGAAAAGTAAAGCGTGACAACTATTTTAGAACGGAGGGAATATTAATTAAGCTACGTTTAAAGAGAGATAGAAGTTGTCATTAATAAGCCTTAAAAGACGTAAAACATTAACATGAGATAATACAAATAATTTATAGTGTCTTTTTCTCTTGCTAAGTTTTTTTTTTTTGCTTAGAGGTGGCTGTGTTATGTAGTTTTTTATGTTTTTGTGATGAAAGGTGGATCTAGGAAATAAGTATGTACAAAATTCAAAATAATAATAAAAACATGTAACATTTTAAAGGCTTACACCTACCCCTTTAGATCATGGATTCAACCTATGTTGCTCAGATTCTTCAAAAATGTTGATGAGGACGTATCAGATCCTCCAAAAGTAGAGCATTTTTGGAGAATCCGACACGGATGTGGTAACTTTATTGAAGAGTTCGAGCAACTTAGGATTCAACTATGTTTTACTGGCTGAAATTTAATTTAAAAACAACTATTGATCACCCTATCCTTCACCTTTTATAATACCAATGAGGGCTTAGTGCTTACCATTTTGGGTGTGTTTTTGAATGGAAGAATTTTCTTTTGAAAGATGCTATCTAATTTTCTTAAATTTAATTGGTCAAAATGTTTTAAAAAAAATATTTTCTTTAGATCATGATTTTGTCAATGGAAGTAGAAAAAATAAGTTTTATGTGTGAAATTCCACTTATTGTCTACTCAAGTTTTGGTATTTCTTGAATTTCAAGAATATGGATGAGTTACTGGGATTTCATAGTCGAGTCCTGAGAATGGAGAAATCTTTGGTAGGTGCCTTGCAACATGATTCTAAATTAGCTCAACCAAATGAGGATATTCGAGACAAGTTGGGGGAACTTTAGTGGAAGATAAGATGCAGGAAGGAAGTGAGTTTGAGATTGTTTAGGCATGTGATGAGGAGATGCTCGGATGTCCCAGTGCGGAGGTGTGAGGTTGGTTATGCATGGATTCAAGAGAGGTAGATGTAGATCAAAATAGTACTAGGTAGAAGTGACTAGACATGATATTGTGCAATTGCAGCTTACCGAGGACATGACTTTAAATAGAAAGGTGTGAAGGACATGAACTAGGATAGAAGGTTAGTAGGTAGGAATGTATCTTGTTGCCCTTACTAGTAGTCGTAGGACTACATTTGTTGTTTCTTGCTCTTCGATTTTTGTAACTATCTATTACTTCCTCCATTTCTATTTGTTTGACCTTTTGGCGCGGAGTTTAAGAAAGTAAAAAAGACTTTTGAATCTTGTTGTCTAAAATTAAATATATGTCAAAGGTACCAAAATGCTCTTCAATCTCGTGGTCTTAAACTTATCATGTGGAAAGTTGAAATTAAAGAGTTGCTAAATAAAAAAAGAAATGTAACAGATTTTGTTGTTTAGCTACATAATTTGTCCATCCGTAAATCCTGTTTTTTTAAGAGTGGAAAATTAACGGATTGGGAAATAAAAAACTTTGTATTGCTCAAGTATCACAGTTTTGCTCTTAGAAACTAGCAACAGTATACTCTATATGATTTCTCACATCTGGATATTGTAACGATTGTGATTTAATTCAACTTTGATGTCACAGTAAAAGTTCTGGAAACAATATCTTCGAAACTTCAGAGCAGATATTGGAATGTCAGCCGAGCTTCTTGCTCTCAGAGTAGTGGTTTTAACATGACGTCTCCTACTTATGATAAAATTATCAGCAACATAACATGTGATTGTTCATTCAATAACTTCTCAGTTTGCCATGTTGTAACAATGTAAGCTCTGCTTTGATCTTTAAAACTTCACAATTTATTCGTAATGAGAATGTTTTATAACTAAACAAATGCCATGAATCTGCATTAGAAGTGACAACACAACCATTATCTGATAATTGACCAACATAAACTAAATTTCGTGCTAGTTTTTGGTACATGTCGAACTTTCTTCAGTTTCAGCTTTCCACATTCATTAGAACTAATTTTTATCACTTTTGTCATGGTTAATTAGTACATATTTTTATTTCATTAAATCACTTAACTATGATAAGTTATTAATTTGATATAAATACCTGCTGCGTGTAAGTATTTACATGTAAAGAGAGTCCAAGAACAATGTACGCTTGTGATTTATATTCCATTGAGTCTTAGATCTTCAAAATGATTGCATAGTTTAAGCTCTCTTACATTTTTTTTATTTTCTAACTGAACTCCTTTACCAATAGGTGTTAAGAAATTCTTTTGATTTCTTGTGCTTTTTTTTGCTGATACAGCCAATTGAAGGGTCTTAATATGACGGGAATTCTGCCGCCAGAATTTGCAAATCTTACTCATCTGCGAGAATTGTGAGTATCCGTTAATAGAGACACCCATAGGATTTCTCTCCTTTCTGATTACAGAAACTTGTATGAGTTTTATTAAATTTTTTCTTATAAAATCGTAACAGTAACAAGTTAATTGTTTGTTGCTTTATATGAAACAAAGTCTATTGAATTGTGTAAACCATATCCTTAAAAAGTGTGAAATCTGAAAGTTTAATGTGGATCATAATATGCAAAACTGGAGGCTCAATCAATTTTTGCATTTCCAGAGATCTGTCTCGGAATTACTTAAATGGATCAATTCCCTCAAGTTACGGCCAGCTTCGCGTCACTATTTTGTAAGTTCTTTTCTGTTTAATCTTTTAAAAGATTTTCAAAGAAGATTTTATTTGTTTTTGTCTTTTGACATTTTTTTCTAACTCATATGTATAGGTCACTCTTGGGTAACCGTATCAGTGGGCCGATTCCCGAGGAGTTAGGTGACATTTTCACACTGGAAGAACTGTAAGTTGAAGATATTGCATACTTCCTTTAACTTTCTAAATACTTTTGGTTTATCTAATTGGATGTCACATTGATGAATTGGATATTTTCAGAAATTTGGAAAATAATCTACTTGAAGGACCTCTTCCTCCAAACCTTGGTAGTTTGAGCCGCCTGAGAGAAATGTAAGACATAGTAACCATATATTCGACATCTACTATTTACTTATTGTTACTTATGTTCCAAATTATTTGGCACTTTTCGCTTCCCAATAGCCAAACTAAAATGCATTTTCTCACCATTTTGATTTGAAAAGAACTGTAACGTATAGTACTTTTGTATAGTTTCTGGAGATTTTTAACATAAAGAAAGAGTTAATCGAGTCTTATTTAGCTCCAAAAGTTGGTCAAATTGTATCAAACATAAGCAAAAAAGTGCCAATCAAATTGGGACGAGTTGTGTGATTTTTCCGTTATCATGGTTAATTGATGGATCATTTTGCAGGTTTCTTTCTGCCAATAATCTCACAGGAACTATACCTGAGAACTTCAGCAATCTTAAGAACATGACAGACTTGTAAGCAAGAAAATATTATAAGAACATTTGACTTTTGTGCTTCAATCTCTTAACTCTTCGTCTGTTTGCAGTAGGATAGATGGGAATAGCATATCTGGAACCATACCGGATTTTATTGGCAATTGGACCAAAATGGATAGATTGTAAGTATGCATCTGGTAGTTGTACATATTGATGGAATTTTCTTCTCCCGGAAGGATTCTAAACTTTAAAAAAGCAAAAAATTGGTAGCATACATTGTATTTAATAGCAAATATCATGAAACTTGTTGCAGAGACATTCAAGGAACGTTAATGGAGGGACCTATTCCTCCTACAATATCCCAGTTGGAAAATATGACCCAGTTGTAAGTACACACTTCTCTTGTGCTACCTGCTTTTACAGACAAATAACTGTTAAATTCACTTTCAACCTTTTCTTCTATAATAATAGAAAGAATAAATTAAAAGAGAAAATCTCTTGAGAAACGAAAATTGAAGGCTATAGCGGAGGTTCTCATGTGCATTTTTGTTTTCAGGAGAATATCTGATTTGAGAGGAAATCAAATGCAATTCCCAAATCTTCAAGGCTTGACGAAGATGCTTAGGCTGTGAGTAGTTTATGCTTGTAGTTGGAAATTTAGCTATTGCATCTATTCATCATAATGTCGTATGCTCATGGTTCTTTAATTTGATTTTAATGATGCAGGACTTTGAGAAATTGCTCAATTTTCGGTCCTATTCCGAGATATGTAGGTGCCATGCCTTTGAAACTTTTGTAAGTTTGTCATCTTTTTATTTTTTTAATCGTTCTTCTTTTATGGGAAACTTATTTTCCAGCTAGTTCTGTGTTTTGGCTCTTCTATATTTTAGTTTATCAAGAGTACTAGAACATAGAAGTCTCGGTGAGATATATTCAGAGATGGCATAGCTATTGCATTGGAATATAAATATTCTTGTGCTGACTACCTTTCTTCAGAAGTTGGAGCTTATAAGATATTAGTATTACTATTCTATCTAATTGTGAATAGGACTGCCAAGTGTAACATTAGACTTAGAGGTTGTTATACCTGATTTGTTGATTTATCTAGTCAGAACAAATAAGATGCTTTCTATATTCATAAGAAGAAGGATTCAATTGAAAATGTGAAGTCCCGTCTAAGGTAATAGCAACGATTTAGCAACTGGTGCTAGCGGAAGTTGAGTTAACAGGATGCAGTTTTTCTAGTTTGTCATCTCTTCTTTCTGCAACAAAGTGTATATATTCATCGAAATTCGTAAAATTTTAACTCAAGCCTGGCATCAACCTTCATTGTATAAAAGGAAATTCTTCTACATGCCATTGCATTCCTCGTAGTTGCACGACGGAGCAAGGATTTTTACTTATTGTCTGGATACCAAAGTGGTTTGCTTTGCTGTCTGCTTCTGACAAGAGTTGTTTATTTCCAGGGACCTGAGCAACAACATGCTGAATGGTACAATCCCAGATGCATTTGAGCAGTTGGATTTTGATAACATGTAAGTACCTTGCAGTGAAGTTGAAGAATAAATCTTGTACATTTTTTTCTCTCAAAGTTTTCGTTCGGTTATAACAAGTAGAAGTTTTATCTGCGATGTAGGTTTCTTGGTAACAATGCATTAAGTGGAGCAATTCCCAGCTGGATGTTTAGTAAAAGAGAGAGCATGTTGGTATTTGCTCAATTTGTTCCGATTTCCTCGTCTTAGTAGTAAACTTTGGTTATTATCACAGTTAGCTCCCAAACAAAAATGCCACACTTCAAAGTTCAACAGTTTTTCCCCCGAAACTTTTTGTTTGCTGCAAGGACGCATTTACAAGAATTCGGTATCTTCTTAATGCATGACAACTATAATCTTTTTTATGCAGGGATTTATCATACAACAATTTCACACAAATATCTACTCCCGAATGCGGTTCCTCTACCTTGTGAGCATTGTTCCTCTTTGTTTGGAACCTACATTCATATATTATTTCTTTTTTTATAAGTGAAAATTTTGGTCCTTTAACTACATAACTTACAAACCTTCCTTCTTTAACAGAAACTTAGCTGCCAGCTATTCAGATACAATTAACACGTTCAACAACACGTAAGTCCTCCTAAATGTTGTCTTATGCATCAACTGCTAGTTTGTTTGCTGCTTTCTGTCTATTGTCTATAATTATGTGGATTAATCTATTTGAAATTGCAGGAATGCCTGGTGTTCTATGAAACCCCTCATTTGTCCCACAGAAACGAAATGTAAGAGTTACAGCCTATAAACCTTTTTTTTATACTCGGAAATTCTTAACTTGGCCCTTGAGAGGGCCTGAAGTAGCAGTTATTCAAAGGACCTCAGGGGTTATGTATGGAACGTTTACCACTGAACCAACGCTTGGAGTGGCAGCCTGTGCACTTTTAAGTACAAAAGCATAGCCTTGGAGTTGAGAGATAATTTCACAACCCTTCCTCATGTTATTCTCTTTATGTCAATTGCAGATACTTCGCTATTCATAAACTGTGGAGGACCTAGAACTTCATTTGAGGGAAATGATTATGAGGGGGACACGACCGCTGCAGGTCCATCATATTTTTCTTCGCCCTCCGACAAATGGGCTTTCAGCAGTTCAGGAGTGTACGTGGGTTTTCAAGATGCCAATTATATTGCAACAAATACATTTTCACTGGATGTGTCCGGTCCTGACTTTTACAATACAGCACGCCTTGCCCCTAATTCTCTCAAATATTATGGGC
Source organism: Solanum appendiculatum (assembly GCA_018342035.1). Classification (NCBI taxonomy): domain Eukaryota; kingdom Viridiplantae; phylum Streptophyta; class Magnoliopsida; order Solanales; family Solanaceae; genus Solanum; species Solanum appendiculatum. The sequence continues at coordinate 269,870 of JAGDQO010000503.1, read as the reverse complement.
TTTGTCTACAAGGAGGTAGCTACAGAGTACGCCTTCACTTTGCTGAAATAATGTTTTCTAATGACTCAACATATAGCAGCCTTGGAAGGCGGATATTTGATGTAGCAATACAAGTAAGTTTGAGGCCTAACTTCTTTTGTAAATAATAAATATGTAATCTAAAATGTTGATTTATTCAGTTCTGATATGATTGGCAACTTTCTGATTTAATATTGAAGGTACCAATTTGTTGGAGATAATGTGGTATATTTTGATTTCTTACACAGGGGAGAGTAGTTTTGAGGGATTTCAACATTATGGAGGAAGCTAACGGTGCTGGAAAAGTCATTACCAAGGACTTTGCTGATGTTACTGTTAGTAGCACTCTGGAGATTCACTTGTATTGGACCGGGAAGGGGACTAACGCTATTCCAGACAGAGGTGTATATGGACCACTGATTTCAGCTATCACAGTGACACCAAGTCCGTATATCTCTACCTATAGACTTTACACTTATCTTCCCACAATCTTATCTTAACAAAATCCCATTTTCTTCTTGCAGACTTTGATGTTGATACAGGCAGCGGGTTACCTGTCGGAGCTGTTATTGGCATTGTACTCGCTTCAATTGTGGTGGTTCTGCTAGTTTTATTTGCTCTGTGGAAGAAAGGCATTTTTGGAGGGAAAAATAATGAAGAAGAATTAGGTAATACATACCTCAAAGAATTTATTCACTCTCTACATTTGATAATATGCGATACTTCTGTTGTGGTAAATAGAATTTTTTATGAGATTTCTAGCCGCGACATACAAATAATTATCTGCCTGTAATTTACCAGCATCGAGATGATTTTTCTGTTGGTGGATCGACATCATGACTTATCATAGATAGTTAGCACACAACTAAATGCTCATGACTGCTTAAACTGTCTTCATCATACAGATATACTGACGTTTGCAATATTCTTCTCGTTTACAGAACTCAGAGCCCTTGATTTACAAACAGGTCATTTTAGACTTAGACAAATTAAAGCTGCTACAAATAACTTTGATCCTGCCAACAAAATTGGTGAAGGAGGGTTTGGACCAGTTTACAAGGTATCAAATCTCTATCTATCTCTACCCATACTGATTTTGCATAAGGACAGCTTGCGGTTCTGTGGTGATATTTCCTACTGGTTATCCTTGACGTAACGTTTATAGGAAAATAGAGTAGTAATAGTTGAAGTAACGCATACCCTACGTTCTTCCATCTGTAATATGATCGTTGTGAATTAATCTTGCTATCTGTAGGGTGTACTCGCCGATGGTGCAGTCATAGCTGTTAAGCAGCTGTCTTCCAAGTCAAAGCAAGGAAATCGTGAATTTGTCAATGAGATAGGCATGATTTCGGCTCTACAACACCCAAACCTTGTCAAGCTTTACGGTTGTTGCATAGAAGGGAACCAGTTATTGGTGATATACGAATACATGGAAAATAACTGTCTTGCTCGAGCTCTCTTTGGTAATGCTTTGCAACAACATTTTAAGAATCATTAATTATGCAGTGATAGTTTATACTTTACATTCCTCTAATTCTCGTTTCTCAGGCCGTGACGACCAGAGGTTGAACATAGACTGGGCAACCAGAAAAAGGATATGCTCAGGAATAGCAAAAGGGTTAGCTTACCTTCATGAAGAATCAAGGTTGAAAATCGTCCACAGAGATATTAAGTGTACCAATGTGCTTCTTGATAAGGATCTGAACGCTAAGATTTCAGATTTTGGATTGGCTAAATTAGATGAAGAAGAGAACACTCATATTAGCACCCGAATTGCTGGAACAGTGTAAGCCTTCTTATCATAACTGTCTCTGTACTATCATGTGATGAGAGAATAACAGTTCTGCGCATTTAAATTTGTTCATCATCAACACTACTATGGTTACTTTGAAGTATCTTTACGTTTCTTTTTATTTTTTTATTTTTTTAAGAGGTTATATGGCTCCGGAGTATGCAATGAGAGGCTACTTGACAGATAAAGCTGATGTTTATAGCTTTGGAGTTGTTTTATTAGAGATTGTCAGTGGGAAAAGCAACACAAACTACAGGCCAAAAGAGGAATTTGTGTACCTTCTTGACTGGGTAAACTATCTTTTTACTGAACTCACATTCCCAAATCTGCAACATCATATCTTCTTTACTTTCTTAAACTCTGTGTACGTAAAAACTAGACAAACAAATTGAAATGAAGGGAGTATTTCCTCTGATACCTCCAACGAAAATATTAGAATCAGAGTTGTTTCATTAGTTCTGTTCACATTCTTATGGCGTTTTTAGTTTTTGGGTTCTCCAATATCATCCTGATACGTGGATATCAATGTTTGTTTTCTCTTTGTCATGCAGGCTTACGTCCTACAAGAACAGGGAAATCTGTTAGAACTAGTGGATCCACGTCTCGGTACCAATTACTCCAAAAAAGAGGCTACGCGAATGATAAACCTGTCTCTTTTGTGCACGAATCCCTCTCCTACTCTCCGACCATCCATGTCTTCTGTAGTGAGTATGCTCGAAGGAAAACTCCCCGTGCAAGCACCAATAATCAAACGCACTACATCAGACGATGAAATGAGATTTAAATCGTTCGAGAAACTTTCACATGACAGCCAAACAACACAAGTATCAACATACTCTCAGGACAGTCAAGGACAAAATATGAATGCACCTTGGAGTGATTCCTCAGTCTCAGTGTCTGTTCCTGGTAAAGATGAAAATGTTACTTCCTCAAGTAGGCTTCTTCCAGATCTTTATAATGTAAACTTAGATTGATTCATTCATTAATAATTTTGATTTCCATCATGTAATTATCTAACTCTATTTTCACACAGCTCCAGTTAATTTCTTTTTGTGTGTATACTCCAATTTGTTCAATTGTGGTCTATGATGTTTTTGTGAAATGTATGTTAGAATTCTTATTAATTAGTTCAATTGAAGTATAATTTACTTAATAATATCTCTTCTGATGTTTGGTATCTGCATTGCTTCTGTTGTCTGGTAGTAACGGTGAGATTTGATCCCAGGATCTCTGCGTGCTTTTATATCATGTTGAAGTGTGTGATCCATTTCATCTAAAAGTTAATGTGTTAGAGAGAAAACACTTTTATTAGTTAATGATATTCTCAACGATCCCTCGCGCCTTCCAACTTTGCTTAATCAATCTCTATTATATATTTTATGATAAACTTTTATTGAAGTTCATTAATATCATGATACTTATATGAACTTGTTACAAAATGTGTTTCCACTTATTTTCTTGTTTTTCTTATCGCTTATATAAATAAATGAGTTTTAATTATTAATAATGATGAATATTTTCCAAATTGTAATTTAAAGGGTAAATGAAGATTTTGGTCCTTGTGTTATAGTCTTATTTAGTTTTGGTCTTTGTATAATTTAACTAAACATAATTAATCTTCAATTTATATAAATATGTGATTTTTATAAATCTCGAAGAAAAGTCATAAAATAGAGGGGAATGGAGAAAGAAAAAGAGAGATACTAAAATTGAAATAAGCCTATAACATAGATCAAAACTGAAGGATTAAAATCACACGTTTATATTAATTGAAGGTTGATTATGCTTAATTGAATTATACATGGATCAAAATTGAAACAAACCTATAATATAGGGACTAATTTTTTTTTTCTAATTTAAAATTGGAATAAGCCTATAACACATTATCCTTTGAGTTTCTAAATTAGACAAGTTAAAATAAACATATATTTTTATTAATATAATGGACTCAACAGATAGCAATATTGGACTATTATCAAATGTTAGGTAGTATTTGGTTATAATTAAAATGACTTTTTGCTCAAGACTTGGATTTCTATGAAATAGTCAAGAAACTACATATATTCATAATTAAATGCTATTCTTATGTTAGACAATGGGAACTTATACTATTCTTTAGTCAAATCTTACCTTTCTCAATATTAGATATTTAGTTAGAAGAATACACTAGGAAATTTCTTAATTCATAAGTCGAATTTAATATAAGATACAAAGAATTTGTGATTTTGTTATTGTTATGTCAAAAAGTGTGTACTGACCCTTTGGTTTAGTTGAGATACTCTTAGTTCTTCTGTTTTTCTAAAGGATCAAAACGATCAGTTAGTATCAATCAATCGAATATTGATTAATACGTCTTTGATAGTAATACTACTATTAAAGAAGGAGATCGATAATTTGAAATCCGTTGAATTCAGATCATAAAGTGTAAAACCTCTTGTCTGTAAAATACTGTTTCTTTGGTCATATTTGTTTTTGTACTTTAGATGGATTCAGTAAATCGACATGCTGTGATCTCGAGTAAGAGCAGACTGGCTCGTACTTTTGCTAAGGTTTTACATATTCGAGCTGTAACAGGAAGAAATCGAAGGCCAAAATCTCCAGCTAAGTTAAAAAACGAAGCTCAAAAAGAAGCTAGAGAAGCTTTACTAGCCAAGCTATTCGCGAACATTTCATCTATTAAAGCTGCATATGCCCTGTTGCAATACGCTCAATCGCCATATGATCCTGATTTTATACTATCTGCTGATGAAATGATCGTGTCCGAGTTGAAAAGTTTGTCTGAATTAAAACAAGTTTACTTGAAGGATCAATTTGATGATCGTTCCCCAGAGATCACTCGAGTTATAGCAGAAATCAAGGAGCAAAAGAACATTTTAACAACATACAAAATCATGGGAAATAAGTTGGATTCTCAGCTTAAGCTCAAAGACTCTGAAATTATATTTCTCAGAGAGAAATTGGAAGAAGTTAATAAAGAGAACAATTTGCTCGCAAAGAAATTGAGTTTAATTGACAACTTAAGTATCAACGATTTTACTCTGTTTTTTCGAAAAACAATTAAATCGATTTGGAGTTTTGTTGCATTGTTCTGTAAAGAGATGGAATATGCAGGATGGGATTTAGATGCTGCAGCTTCGTCTATTCAACCAGATACAATGTTCTCAAAATCAAATGATAAATATTACGCATTTGAATCATTTGTTTGTCAAGAGATGTTTGATGATTTCAATGATCCATACTTCTCTGTTCATAACGAATCAATGACCGAGCTGATAAAAGGGCCAAATATATTTCTCAATAAATTCTTGGAATTGAGATCTGTTATACCAGCAGATTACTTAGCCATGAAGCCAAAATCAACATTCGCGAGATTTTGTGGAGCAAAGTACTTGAAACTCATCAATCCCAAATTGGAAAAATCCCTTTTTGGGAATTTGGATCATAGGAATTTACTCAATTCTAATGAATACCCAAATACACATTTCTTTTACACATTCTGTGAAATGGCAAAGCATATTTGGTTGCTTCATTGTCTTGCCTTTTCTTTCAGCCCCGAAGTTTCTGTGTTTCAAGTGAGGAAAGGGTGTAGATATTCCGATGTTTACATGGAAAGTGTGAACGGAGAAGAAGGATTCTTAATGTTCAACGAATCATCAAAAACTGAACTACGTGTGGGATTCACAGTGATTCCAGGGTTCAGGGTTGGTAAAAGTGTTGTTCAGTGTCAAATATATCTCAGTTGATGAAAAATTCCGTATGTATTTGTCCATAAATTTTGAGACAACATCTTAATCGTTCATACGTGTATTCAGATTCAGATATCTAAATCTTAATGAAAACAGATGGACTTAATAGTCTAATGTCATAACATTCAAATCCAAACCTCCATTTTCAACTTGGAATAATTAGTGTGGATCTTATACTATATTTATTTGTGTATGTATATATGAATGTATACCTTGAAAATGATTATATAATTAACTTGACACCTTGAACACTAATAGCCTTTAGGGGGTATTCATTGAGCAACTAGTTCAATTTTCCTTAGTGTCCTCATCGAGTTAAAATCTTGAATTCACCTCTGTCATCTGTCAATTGCCAATACCAGGACTAGGAACCGACTCCATATTGCGATCAACATCAAAATGCTTGACGTTAACAAGCTCCGTGTGGCCTTTATCACTAGGAGAAGAAGGCGGAACATCGCCTTTTTGAAGGGAATTCATTAGTACACTAGCATTATGAGAAGGAGCAATCTTCTTCTCCTCCATATTCTTCAACAATTTTGTTCTTGCTTCAAAACTAGGAGCATAAGAAACTAGTAGAATAAGGGAAATAATTATTATGTTGCAATGAGACATTAGTTGGGAGGAAATAAGTTTGAAACACAACTAGTGGAATATTGAAGGTTAATGGAAGTGAAGGGGAATTTAATTATCAAAGACTTAAGTAGAGTAGTTTGGCAAAGAGAGTAGTGAGGGTCAAGTTAGTTTGGCTAGCTCAAAGATTTAATGCTATTTCCAAGTATATATCTACAAAGGAACCTAAATTTTCTTTTGTTTTAATTTGGCCAAACTACTAAAATCAACTTATTTTGAAAAATATTTTTCGAAAAAGTACTTTTGGTGAGAAACGATTTGTGTTTGACCAATAAATTTAACAAACATTTTTGGTGCAGCAATTCGTGTTTGATCGAGCTTTTTAAAAGTATATTTTACTCAAAAATGTTTTTCAAAAAAAGTACTTTTAAGAAAAAACTATTTTTTTCAGCTTCTGAAAAATAGCTTCAGCTACTCGTCAGAAGTACATATTTTCTCCCAAAAGTTTGGCCAAATACCTCATTTTTACAAAGTTAACATATTTTTTGAAAAAATAAGCATTTTGAAAGAAAAAGAAAATCTTGATCAAACAGATTATAAGTAAATAGCATTAAATTAACATGTTATAATAGGTAAAATTACACAACAATTTTCTATATTAATTGTTAATGAATATTTAAATTAAATCGTTTTACTTATGTTTGTACTTGTAATTAGTGTCTATATATGGAAATACCTCGTGTAATTAGTTGGGTAGGTATGAATGAACTAAGCAGACGGCTTTTGTTGTTTTTGGCACTACATTCACTTAACTTGGCTCATGATCAGAGGCGGAGCTAGAAGCCCGGGTGCAGGTTCAACCGAACCAAGTAACTTTTGTTCAAATAGTATATTTATATTAAGAAGTTTATTAAATATGTGTATATATTAGATTTAGAATCCAGATAATAACATTTAAAATCATCGTTATAAAATTCAAAATCCATAAAATTAAAATTATAACTTCGCCTCCGCTCGATATATCATTATTTTATAATTGATAGTAGAGAGAGGGTCCAGGAAATATACATCTGCAGTGACTTCTAGTGTGCACGCAATGTCCAGGTGCTGGTTGGGCCTTTTTTTTGGTGGATGTAACTTTACTGAATTTCCATCCACTAATATACTGTAACAACATACCTAGCATAATCGTATAAAGTAGAGTATGAGAAAGAGTGTATTCAGACTTTATGGCGAATCTATTCTAGCTGGTGGGGTTACCAACCACCCACCCACCAGCTTCAACGGAAACTCTATGTATATATATACTTGGGGTGCCTGTGGTAAAAGACTGAGTGTTTGAGCCTAAAGTCTCGGGATTGAATCCCGTACAGGCACGTTTTTTTTTGTTTTTTTTATTTTTATAATTGTTGTTTATTTCTATTCTATTGATTGATTTGTCACATAGATCGAAAAGAAGAATAATTCGAACCGAAACTAAAGTTGATTTAGTCGAGGAGTCTACTTGGCACCCAGAGACTCTAAATCCTGGATGACGGACTTACATCTACCTAGCTAAGAGATATTATAATGTTTTTTTCGATAGATCATCAGCTCAAAAAAACAGTCTAGAAAAAAGATGTAACGAAAGTAGAAAAAATAAAAAATAGTAACAAAAATAAGAAATAGTAGCAGAACAATAACTATAACAAGAAGAGTTTCGAATCGAATCTCTTTAGCATGATAAGATAATTAAAGTTACAAAAATCAGGAGATAATAACAAAAATTTGAGGACAAGAAACTACAAAAACAACACTGAAATGACAGGAAAAGTGTATGACAAGCAATTATATGATGAGAGTGCTAGTTGACATTCTTTTAAAGGAAATGGACAAGTCTCAATACTGTTGATTATGCCTTAATCAATTAAATATACACCTTAATTTCTAACATCTGGATCAGTTAGGTACTAAATTAATTGAACACTCAACTCAGATATGAGACTTTTTTTTTTCTTAATATCATTGTGTATAAGTTAGTGTTCATTGCTGAGTGATCACTCGCTATCTTGTTGGAAAAGATGGTCCGGAAGCTTCCTCTCTCCCAGAAAGCAAGACGAGATCACCACTTCTTGATTGGGCTTCGTTCCGGGTAGTGTTTAGTCATAAGCCTGTCTTTTTTGGTCTTCACTTGTCTGCTTTCGTTCCACTCCTTTCCAACTCATTTCTCCGGTTCAACAATTTCAACACCACGCCCCTTCTCCAGGGTGGCAGATGGGTCTATATCGGATGAACACTCTGACAATCCTCTAGATCGTTATATGGATACTTATATATTTTTTTTGGGTTAAAAATACACTGAAGCTCATATTTACCCAATTAAAATATAAGTAATCCAACTCATAAATATAGAATAATTGGGCTTATTTATAAATATAGACTGAAATTGTCAGTTCTAGTACTCAAGGATGGAGGAAGAGTGTTTGTTGTGAGTTCGGTTGCGCCATGTAGCTTTGATTCAAAACTCTATATTTGTCATAAAAATTTATTAAATATGTGTATACATAATTACTTTAGAATTCAATAACTTCAAAAGATTAGATTTCAAAACTATAAACTTTAAATCTTAATTTTACCTCTGATAATACTCCTAATGTTCGAGTCAAGTGAATACGACAATTGAATCAAAGTTTAAATTCAATGCATCAATGGAAAACATATGTGTATACACTTAGGTCAATCGAGTTTAAATTTGAAAGACCTTTCTTTATTTTCAAACCAAAAACAAGGAAGAGTGAATTCAGAAAAAAAAAAACAAAATTTGTAAATATACATGTAAACTTGTATTATAAACATTAATTAATTGGGGCAACTTGATAAAAATAATAATTAACACATCCCCTATAATAGACTAAACTATAATCGTGTAACAAATTAAAGTTTTACAGTATCATTGTATTTAACTTAAATCTTTTAATCAAACCCCAAAAATGTGGCAAATTAGACTAAAAACCTTATGTAATCTTTCTATACAGTGATAAACTATTAGTTACATGTAATGCTAATTGCCAATCCCAGGGCTTGGAACTGATTGATCAACATTGACACCACCAAACTCGTGTTGTTGCCCTGCATGAACAACCTTGGCATGACCTTTTTTACTTGGGGAAGAAGACGGAACAACGGTACCTTTATTTAACAACCTTCTTGCTTCAAAACTCGATGGATAATAGACTATCAGAATAACTATAGTAACGAAAATTACCATGTCACGACGAGCCATTTAGTAATACAATGAGAGAATTTGGGAGGAAAATGAACACTTTGTTGAATGAATGAAAGTAGAGGAATTTATAGGAAGGGAAGAATAGTGTGTCAAAGTTAGTTATTATTATTTTATTTTCATATGTTATGTACAAAGAAATAATGCCTTGTGGACGTTGGTGGGTATAAATGAACTAAGCTGCCGGCCTTTTTTTCTTGTTTTTTAAAGTTCAAAAGTCCTTTTTTTTATATGGCTTATCTGTTTTTTTTAATCTAAATTATACCCCATCAGTCTAATAATAGTTGTCCACTATACTAAAAATAGTTGTCCAACAATATTTGTCCAATTTAAAAAACCAAGAGATAGTTTACCTTTTTGGTCTATTTTACCCTTGCTATTAATATTATTTATCATCTACTCCCTCCGTTCACTTTTACTTGTCACTTATTTCTAAAATAAATTTTCATTTTTACTTGTCACTTTTGACATATCAAGAAAATACAATTATTTTTTTCATGTTTTACCCTTAGCATTAAATACTTATTTTCCAAATCATTTTCTAAGACATCATTTAATAGAAGATAGTTTGATAAAATACCTATATCATTAATTATTTTCTTAATGAGTGTGCCAAGTCAAAGTGTGACAAGTAAAAGTAAACGGAGGGAGTAACAATTTCTCAAAGCATTAAATTTAATAAAGTCAAAGAATAATATGATAATATTTCCAAGTCAATAATGAACAATTATTGTTAGACAGAAAGAGTATTGGTTTTGTTAATTGTGTACACATAGAGTGATAGTACATTTGGGGCAGGCCAACATGAACTCAAACGCGTTCAATTAAATTTCCTAGGTCGAAAATTGGATTATGTATGTATGATTATATTAATAGATCTTTGTAAATTAATGAATTTCACTTGGTTGACTCAAATAGGTTGCAGGTTTGAATATCAAATTTTATTTTCTTACGTTATTCTTGAATCCTCTTATTTGAATTTCTGGCTTTCGTATAGTGAAATAAATATAGACGTTGGAAATAATAATTAGGTCGAGTCCACTCACAAGGAGCGTTAAGTAGCCGATTAGTTCATTAGTTGGTCCTCCTTCTTAACTCTAGTCTTTATGAATAAATACACAATTATGTGTGTAGAAAACAAAAAAAATTCCACATTAAATGACGATTAGGGTTAGTGAAACACTTTGCATCTCTAAAGGATATCTAGGTTGTGGACAAAGGAATATTTTCTGCTTTGTGAGGATTACTAACAATCGGTGACATGCATCGTGATTGTTGCAGATCCACTATAGAGAAACATGTAACTCATCTAAATAGTATTTACGATTCAATTACTACATTAGAAAATTACAAATGTCACATATTATCTACAGTGACTGGTTGTGTGCACGCAAACATCGTGGTTCATATTTGGCTTGGTTAGTGATAATGAACTTTATTTTTTCCACTATTAGAGGCTAAAAAATTTGAGTTCATGCTGCTTTGACAGAGATTGACTCTGACTGATTACCAACAGAGTACATTCATCAAGAGGAAGTAGAAATTTACCTAATTTAGATTTGAATTTAGACATCAAATCAGTAGTTAAAATACTGTTTTGATTTCAAATCTACTTATTCTATCATATGTTATCTTGTTCGGTCAGGCTTCTGAGAAATCAAAAGTGTTCAGTGATTTCAATAATTGAGGTGTTTGGTGAAGTTACTCTTCTTGCTTGAAGATTCTACCGTTCTTTTCTTATTAACTGTTCTACTTTTTTTCATTATTTTCTTCTTCTTATACTTAGGTTTGATATGCACTTGAGGGTAGGGTCTTCTAGAAACAGCTTCTTTACCTCCATGAGGTAATTATAAGGTCTATGTATACTATACTTTCCCCAAACCCTACTTAGTAAAATTTCACTGAGTATGTTGTTGTTGTTGAGGTGTTTGGTCAAGCTAACTGAGTTGTTTTGAGCAGTAGCAATAACTTTTTTTGAAACACTGGACAAGCACAAACTCGTTGCACTTGGCTTGATTAATGCAAATTTACATCTCATGTCTGATCTGTGAGCTATTGCATAGGAGTGGGTTTAGCCACTGCGCATTCGAAGGATAGCCGCTGTGGATTTCCTTCCAAAAAAAGAAGTCAATAATATGTTGTTAGATAAAGTACCTGCTGCTCCAAATCTGGTCTCATTGGCCACTTCTGCATAACCATACCTGTAGATTTCACTAAATTATCAAATGCAAGATGTGTAATCAATTGAAACCACTCTATTCTCATCTCATTGCATCTTTGCTTCACAACAAATTAATATTGCTGCTTTCGAGACGAATCAAAATGTAAAGAGTTACAAGAACGTTTATCTAGAACATCTGGACCAAGTTTTATAGTACTTCCTGTGCAACAACAGCTCAAAGGGGACAGAAATGTATACCACAGTAGGTAACAGATCACAGATAATGACTTCACATTGCACAGGGCAACATGGTTAAGACGGACAGAGAGCAGAAAAGCTTATTTTAAGACCATTGCAGCCTTCCTAGATATGGGCTAAAAATATAGAAACAAGTTCCACAGCCGGTGAGAGTAGAGTCTAAAAATACCTTACACACATGATAAAATTTTAAGGAGAAAAGGAAGGCAGACAACACGCTTGTGAGCAAAAAAAGTAAGCATAAGCATTGTTATAAGTCGAAGATGTTTGGACACAGATAAGATGAACTTGGGAGTTAAATATGTGTGCACATCTAGAAGGTATGTTAAACCATTACGAGGAGAAGTTGCTTACTCCATCGTTCGTTAGGATTCCTACAAGAGCAGATGCATTAGACAAGTTATCTCGTTGGCACATCATGGAAATCACCATTTCCCACACTTCTTTACTAAGACAATTTACAGAAGCCATGTTATCCATAGCTCTCAGTAATGATTCCCTATCTCCTTCTTGAATTAGCCCGTTTAATAACTTACACAAACTTGTATCACGAGGAATATATCCTTTGAAAACCATCTCATGCAAAATAACTGCAGCTTCCTTAAACTGCTTCGCTTTACAGAGTCCATCAAAATATATTCTATAACTAACCACATCGGGTTTACATCTTCGTCTTGGCATATCATCCAAGAGTTCACTAGCTTCTCTTAATTTCCCATCATCACAAAGGCCCCGAATTATCACATTGCAACTAATTACATCAGGTTTACAACCCTTCCCTTCCATCTCATCGAGAACCTTAAATGCAGAATGAAAGTCTTTCTCTTGACAATAACCATGCATTAATGCATTGAAAGTAACTGTATCACATTTGCATCCATTCTTTTCCATCTCCGTCAACAAACCACAAACTTCATCCCTTCGACCAACCCTAAAATACGCGCTAATCAAAGTAGAATACACAGCTGAATCCAATTCCACTTTCTTTCTCAACATCTCCTCCTTCATCTTAACTGCTGCATTCAAATCATCAACCTTACAAAGTCCTTTAATCAACGCAACATACACGAAAGCATTAGGTTTCAAATTAAAATCTCTCTCCATACTCTTTTTAATCCTAAACGCCTCGTCTAATTCTCGATTCACACAAAGCCCATTAATTAACGTCCCAAAAGTCACCACATTTGGCTGAATTCCTCTCTTACACATTTCATCAAACACCTCCCGTGCACTATCCAAATCCCCACTCAGACAACTCGCATTCATCAATATATTAAACGTACAAACATCTGGGGTTCCATAATTTTCAAAGTTCTTTAACATTTCCTCAATCTTGCTGTATTCTTTACAAGCTAAAAGTGCATTCAACAAACTATTCACAGATTTTACACTTCTATAGCAGCGAAAAGAGGGTATTTCATTATACATACGAAGAGCCTTTTCGGGTAAATGCGCTCTTCCATAGAAAGAAATAACATTGCAGAAAACAACTTCGTTGAGAGAAACTCGAGTGTCCTGCCTTAATTTATCCATGATTTTTTCCATTTCTTGAAAGAGTTTGGCTCGGCCGAGCTTGCAGATGATGAGATCATAGCAGAGAGGAGAATAACGAAAGGGTTTAGTAGTTTTGTTGCTTCCATGGCTGGGATTAAGGAAGAGCTGAAGGGCGATTTTAGCATCTTTTTGCTGGCGAAGCAGAGAGGAGAGACTGAAAGATGACACCTTTTTCACTTTCTCCATTTCGTATTCCCAAGTTGTTTTTGCCACAAAGTTCTATTATGAGCCCACAACGAATATGGAGTCGACTTTGTTAGTGAATGCTTTATATCGTGGTTGTTTTGAATTTTTTTTTGTATAAATTCAGATTTAGTTGTGCTACAACGGGATACAAACATAGGATAACTTCTTTGTATGTTTACTTTTTATATTTCTAATCCTATTAATGAAAACTTTGATTTCGCCATCGAATTTATATAAATACAACTTTTTTACGAGGATAGATGTAACAAAAAATTAGATAAGTACATTAATTTGCTTCAACTATACCTTATTGATTAGCCGATAAAACAACCACTAACTAAATATTAAATTTGTATCGAACGAACGGATATCTCACTAGTTAGGTTCTCAAATCAATACTCTCTCTGTCCCAATATATGTGACACATTTCATTTTTCGAAAGTCAAACAGTTTAAGTTTAACAAAAAATTTGTTCATGGAATCTTCAAATTTTTTAAAATGAATATTTATATATTTGTAAACTACTTAAAAAGTAATATAAGTCACAATAATTGATAACTAAAAATATTTAATTTTTTTTTATCAAAGATAGACTTGTTTGAATCTCGAAAACTGAAATGTGTCACATAAATTAGGACAGATGGAGTATATAAAAATAGATACTAATATTAATTTCCTTCATTGCTACCTTATTCATTAGCCGATATAATAATAGTTAATAAAACGCTAAATTTAATACCGAATCAACGGGTATCTCATTAGTTAGATTAACAAATTAATACATTTAAAAAAATCGATAATTAATAAGTCAAATTATTAAGCATAATTATCCGACCGAACCACCCTAACCACACTAACAGTAACAACTAGGTTGATACAATTAATTGCCTTGAGTTTTTCAAAAACCCGCCTCCATTTTTTCACAAACAATAACCTCCCGCACTTTTGCCCAAATCTGAATTCCCAAAAGCTCTCAATTTTGAATTCAAACTTGAACAATCAAAGAGAAGTTTGTATACAAACAATGAGGGAAGAAGAAATTGAGAGGCTAAGAGGTGTTGTAAGGGATTGTGTGAGTAAACATTTGTATTCATCGGCCATTTTCTTTGCTGATAAAGTAGCTGCAATTACTTCTGACCCAGCTGATATATACATGCAAGCACAAGCTTTGTATCTTGGTCGACACTATCGCCGTGCTTTTCACCTTCTTAATGCTTCTCAAATCGTCCTTCGTGACCTCCGATTTAGATACCTCGCTGCCAAGTGCCTTGTAAGCCCTTTTTACTATTAGAAAATTTACAATTAATTGAATAGTTGATGTTTTGTGTGAATTGTTTGTCTATTCCAAGCTAATTCGGGTCATGTCGAGGTCTAATTGCCTCCATTTTGTTCAAGATTGTGTCTTTTTGCAGTTTTATAAATAGGGTTATCTGGGATCTTCATGTTTATGTGCTAATTGAGTAACAGGCATTGTACTTTTATGTTAAGTGGTGATTAACAAAAGTAGGTTTAGGCTCTAGTAGCAAAATGGGGCAAAAACTAACCCAAAGAACTGTTTTTTGGTACTTATTTATATGGTGTTATTGGGGATTCAACATGTTTAGTAGTGCTCATTAGCTGTTAATTGAGTTATACATGCTACTTGTTGTGCTTTAACATTAGAAGTGGTGATTCATTAAAGTAGGTTCAGCCTCTAGTATGGTTGTGCTTTAGTTATTACTAGTAAATGGGACACAAACACTACACAAAGAATTGTATTTTAAGCTGTTATCGAGCAGTGTGTTGGACCCTATTATTTAAAACTTGATATGTTTCTAGATGCTTGGAACTTGATTTAGGTGTTAAATTTCAGGGGTTGACATCATTTGCCAGATGCTTGTTTATATATTTAAGATGATTCGATCATATATTGGTGAGGTTGCTCGAAAATGTGAAGGCTTGATGAAACCCTGTGTGTTTTTAGCATAAACTACTTTTTCCTATCCCAAGTAATGTTTTGAACTTTCACTCCCTAACTATACTGTAACCTCAAGCCTCTTTCTTCTTTCTGTGCACTAAGGTTGATTGAGGGGATGAAAGAAGCACACCGGAATCAAACCGGTCTTTTTCCTTTTATGGTGAAAGTTGAGAGTGATAATCTACACTTGAAAGCATACGCTTGTTAGAGGTGATCCCACCTCTCCTTTTCGCCTAATCCATTTGTTCGCAGCTTCACCACTCTATCTAGGATCGAGCTACCACACTCTTGAAACCTGTAATTTCGCTTTTATTCAATGAGAATATAAAGAAAATTAGCAATTCTAATAAAAAAGATAAACTGAACTGTCTGAACAAGTGGATCAGAATCTAGTCCTATTCTTATTTGTTTGTCTGCGCTAACTTGAAGTGTTACATTTGCTACACTACCCAGCTGCAGAGCACTAAAAGATTATGTCCAGCCTGACAAGACCCAATAACCTTCTAATGTCATCGAAAGTCCGCTTGATGCATGCATAAACCATGAAACTATGTGCAGGTTTAGTGCTTCTCCTCGCTCGGGTGGTGGTTCAGTGCAAACACAAAGGTGTTGAGGCGTGTGTCTCAGAGTCCAACTGTCTTAAAGAGAGGGCACTAAACAATAAATATATCACCTAATTATAATTTTGAAAATGATTTATATAATTGTTATTTGTGTTTATAGTTATTATTCTTGAACTACTACATATTTTGATTTTTTTGTTAATTAGAATCCCATGCTTTATTTGTGTTTTGTGCTTAAAGTCCAACAGACATTTGTGCTTCTTTTCACTTTTTTCCATTGATAACATGGCTGCCTACATTGGGCAAGGTGCTACCATCTGAATGTAGGGTGCCGTTTTTCCTCTTTCAGTTATCAACATGTCATGCCCCTAAGTATGATTATGGTTAGGTTTTAATCTGTAGTATCTTTCCCATAAACTAGGGTCTTATTATGAATGAATGAATCAACTAAGCCTCAATCCCTAAATAATTGGGATTAACTATAAATGCTAGTTGGATCCATATTTTGTTCTTCTTCTATATATGTTTATCTCAAGACTAATTAGGGATTCTCCAAAATAAGAGGTCATCATAATCTTGCACTTATCCCTACACTAACATACAAGTAATTAACCAGACTAAACATTAGGCTCAACAAGTTGGACCCTATTATGTTCTAAAATAGTTTGCTTAAATTTCCCTTTATAATTTCTGTATTTTTAGGAAGAACTAAAGGAGTGGGATCAATGTCTTCTAATGCTGGGTGATGCTAAAGTGGATGAACATGGAAATATTACTGATACGAGAGAGTGCAACAGCATGTACTTAGACAAGGATGGTGAAGATCGTGAAATAAATGTAAGTTTCTCCATTCTCCCTGACCTAGTGGGGATTTCCAGCGGAATCCGTTATGAGTCCCTACTTTTTCACAGAATCAAAATGCTCTATGTAAATCTTTGACAGATTTTATCAGCAATATGCTTTTTGAGGGGCAAGGCATATGAAGCGTTGGAGAATCGTGCACAGGCTCGACTATGGTTAGTGATAGTTTGGATATAAGACACTGATGTTCATAGACATAATTTTGGATTACAGATTTGGTTTTAACAACCTCTGTTCCTCCACGAGGTAGGGGTAAAGTCTGCTTACACTCTACCCTGCCCAGATCCCATTTGTGTGATTTCACTAGGTATGTTGTTGTTGTAGATTTGGTCTGAATTTCTTGTGCGACACAGGAGAGATTGCTCGGTGCTATAGTTTTCTGTTTGGCTGGTAATCATGTTTTCAGACTAGTTATGAGGGAGAAGAAATGATAGAAAGCGTAGAAGTGAGGCAAAGTGACTTTCCACATTTAATTTGAACATAGTACATCTTAGCAAATCAAATAAGCAAGGAATGAAGAAGTTTAACAGTGTAATTTGGGTTCCTTGAGATAAAAGTGGTAAATACTCTAAAACCACTTTTATCTCTTCTTTTTTCTTCTCAAAAGAGTGATAAAAGTGGGTTAGAGTATTTAAATCCCTTACATCTGATTTCTGGTAGTTTCTTAAACTCAAAAGAAGAATAACATTCAGAAAGAGCTAATTATTTTAATAATTGGTGTCTAAGTAATTAACTTTTGACTATATCCTATCTTACGGATGAACCTTTTGTTTACGGACCTCATTCTTTCCCTCGTTTTGTCTCTTTCGTTTGTTGTTTGTTAATACAATAAAGAAATTATCGGTTCCCCTTAATATAACTGTAGGAACAAATTATCCTCGTCTTTTTTCTTGTGTTCAGCATCTCTGATCATCAACAATCTCATCTTCTTACCTCTCATTCCTTGCTTTCTTGTGCATAGAATTAGGTTAGAAAATGAATCTTGAAGGTCCTATCTGATAAAGATATGTATTCTGTCTTCAAGTTAACTGTATTGCAAGAGATATCATTGAATCTGATGTTAAGGAATTACAGTTCCATCATGTGCTGAGCTGTCTTTCCTTACTTCTTAGTATTGGTCTAGCGGTTAAATATTCAGTTATATCATTGGAAGGAGCTGACTTGTTATAACTCCATGACACTTTCTTAGGTATAAAGCTGCTATCAAGGCTGATCCTTTGTGTTATGAGGTATGTAAGTTTTGCTATTCTAGTCTTGCTTCTGTAATTGATGGAAGTCTTTATCTAGGGGTTGCTTAGTATGTCTCTTGGTTTCTTGTTTAGCTTTTTTCTCCTCCTTTGGGATGGCTAAGGAATTAATCTTGGCAATTACTGTATTAGAAGCCAGATTTATACAGTAAAACTCTGGAAGATACTTGGTTATCTTATATTCATGTTTTTCCTAATTGTAGAAGCCTCATAGGTCCTTCATGCTTTCAATTCCATGACAATCTTATGAAATTCATCTATGCCCATTTTCTCATTTTTCAGGCATTGGAATGTCTGATAGAGAACCACATGCTCACTAGTGATGAAGGTGAGAACCTTTGCTGGTCAAAGTGGACCTCCTTGGAACTATGAAATAGTACAAGCTAGTTTATAGAATCAAAATGTCTTATAACTATGCAAGTACTTTTGGAGACCGAGTTGATTGTACTCCTAAAATCCTTGGTGTGTGTTTTTATAAGTAATGAACATTCTCTTTCTTTTAACCAAACATTCTATTATTGTTCACTGTTCAGTGCTGTTAAAGGCCCGTAATATGCTCAAACTCTGAAGCTGTGCGGGGGCAGTTGGCTGCTTGCGTTGCTTAGGCGGCATCTATGTAGGCACCAAGACTAAGGGATCCTCTTCATCGCCTATAAGCTTGATCTTGTAGGGAGTGGAACTAAACAATATATATAACTGGAGAAGTACTTGTAAACCCCCCTGGCAAAGTGATATATTAATTGATAAAGAAATGTTATATAAATATGTGAGTCATTAGAAAAATAAAGTTAGAAATTTAGTAGGGAAGTAGCCACTAAGCCTAAATTAGAAAACTAAACCCCCTCTTAGAATTAGAATCAGAAATTTAAATTGTTTTGGAACAATTGATATGATTCAAATATGCACTTAACTGTAGCTTCTCAAATTCCTTTGTCCTATAAGTATTACTCGTGTTACAGTTATTTTTTCAGATCACATTTATATTTTTCATTTGTTTCCTTTTGCACCTTTATTTACCAAGGCCTGCTCTTTAATTGTGTTTTGCACCTAAAACCTTGATTAATTTTGATGTTTTTCCTGCTTTTACCTTTTATAATGTTATTTATTGTTGGCACTATTATTGAAAACTGCTAAAATTTTTAGATGATAGTATTATTGTGTTAATGTAAAATCTTTGTTAAAGGAATTATTATGAAAAATTGACCAATCCAGTTGCTAGTGAATTTCAGAGAGAACCCTGCTCTCATGTTTGCAATTTGGTCCTGAAGATGGGTGGCTCTCTTCATTCTATTCTTGTTTGATAAAGAAGGTAATCACTTCTTATAAGACTATGTTGTATTCCATATGACCTTCTTTGTGGATCATAAACACTTAACTTTTATGTTTCACTCAATTGAAAAATAGAGTATTGAATTTGGTACTTTATGTTGATAGATAGACACGAGCTGTACTTGAATTTTTACAGAAATGTTGAAATGTTTTATCATTTGCATAGAATAAGTTTGATTTTATGTTTTGCGTATCCATTTACTCTTCAATGGAATACTTTTTTCCTTTTCCCATGCTTCTCAGTATGATAAAGAAAATGTGGTGGAAGCCAAATTTAGAGAGCTGGAACAGAGTGGACCTAATACAAAGCTGTCGGACAAATCTGTTTTGTGTACTCTTAAATCCAACACTGATCTTTTGGCCTGCAAAGCCGAGTACTATCATCAATGCGGTGAATATCAGAAATGCTTTGAACTAACATCTGAGTAAGTTGGTAACCCACCTGAAAGGAAATTATGTCCTGTTTTGCTTTCGCTTGATCTTATTCTATACTGAGCACATGTATTTTGGTACCTGGTTTACATCACTACTTGAAATTTGGCCACTGTCTCCTTTTCCTCTTATCCTTTGGTACATGGTAAAATACAGATTGCTTGAAAAGGATCCGTTCCACCTCAAGTGTACCCTGGTGCACTTAGCAGCAGCAATGGAGTTGGGACATTCCAATGAGCTGTATCTTATGGCTTGCAATTTAGTGAAGGATTATCCTCAAAAGTGAGTGGACTTGAGTTTTGGTCTTGGAGTTTTGAAAAATATATTGCTGCATATTCGTTCACAAGGCATAACTATTGCATGAAGATTTTCGTTTCTGAGTAAACCTAAAGTATGAAAAATTCTTATTAATCAAGAAAAATGTGATTCTACTCATAGCCTTTTGCTGGGAGTTAAGTTCTTTTCAAGGTCAATAGAATTAAGAGTTGTGATTATTCATTTTGATAGACATGGCAGCAAACAAGACTACAAGAGAGAGGGTGGGTGATCGAGTTGGGAGTTCAAACAAATTTTGCTATTCTGATATGTCAATCAAGTGATTATTTCAAAGTTCATATAATATCACTTGTTTTTTTCATGTAACATATTCAACAATATTATTCAAAAGAATGGTAAAAGAAAAAGATAACATAGTTGAGGAATAGAAAAAAGGAAACCAAATAATGACAGCATGATATACCCTGGTTCAACAACTTGCCTATTCTGGTACTCACACCCAACTTTAGTATCTATTCCAGTAGATGTGGAAAGAGCAAACCCAGCCTTTTCATAGGGAGTACTCTTTCTTTATTACGACTTTGCCTTGAGAAATACACCAATTCAGTGCTAATACTTCTCCCAAATGATTTACACTTTGAAAAGTATCTTCAGCTTAAGCATTGATGAGAATAAGTTTACTTCCCATTAAAGAGTAGATTTTACGATAATTTGGTGCTAACTTTGTCAGAGATAGTTTTATAAGGACTAATGCAAATCATTAAAACGATAATAACTGCATATATTGTTTCATTTTATAGTAAAAGTTATACCCAACTGAGATCATCTATTTTCCAGTATGCCATTATTAACAAGTCAATTTGTGGAATCAAGAGAAAATCTAGATAATAATTTGAAAGATTAGCAAACTATTCAAAATTAAGCATGCCGTGAATTGAAAAATTGGCTCAAGTTTTGACTTTCATGTGAACCATTTTTTGGTCTTGTTTTTAGAAGCTGGTGTTCGAGCCAGCTTGCATATAGGTCTATATTCCACGGGATACTCCTCTCTTCCACAGGCAAAAGTACCTGTGTCAGTTGAGTAGATAACTAGCAGATAGGAATCTCCACAGGTAGGTGTCAGTTTAGTATATAACAATTCAAAGTCTGAAATGTATGCGATGTGGCATTGAATTTATGTTTTGCATCATTTTTAAAAGAATATACTCTAGCCTATTGGTGGATAAATTAACATAAGGTGAACTTGGAGAGATGGCACTTCAATTTGTTTGGATTGATGATAAGTTTAATTCATTTTCTATGTTCATTATTTGTGGTGAAAACTGCTATTATATGATTGGCTCACTAAACCATGTTGTTTATTCAGGGCTCTGTCATGGTTTGCTGTCGGTTGCTACTACTATTGCATCAAGAAATATGACCAAGCACGGCGCTATTTTAGGTAAAAATATTTATGTCATCATGTCGTGAAGAAGAGGGTTCGGAATTCTACCCATCTTTCTCTCTCGTGGAACTTCTTTGTTTCATGACAATATTTCTGGCCAAACATTTTCTTCAAGGTTTGGAATATGGAGTTTGTTTTTCTGCCCTCTTTGTCTTATGCAACACTATTGGTATATGTGACAACAGTTCTTGTCTTTTGTATCCAGTACCATCTTGGTAGTTTTCCTTTTTCTATAATAACATATTACCTAATCAAAAAAAGTTTTATGTAAGAATCTGAGTGGTGGGTAGTGATATTAAAAGTAAATCTCTACCAAAAGTTTGACTGAATCATATGAAATTCTTCTAAGATTTTCGTGATCTCTGATTTCCCATGTCAAATAAAATGTATCCTTTGGACGGTGGTTTTTTACTTGACTACTCCGTCACTGAAGTGAAGACTGGTCCTTCCATTGAAGATATTAAATGATATGATCTCCTGAATGAATTACTCTTATCAATTTACTTTTACCTGATAAAATGGATAATCTTAGCAATCGTGTAAGTGCTTAAGCTTTGAGAGCTAAGTGCTATCTCATATTTCTGGTTCTTTGGATATTCTAATGTAGCTTACAAATAATTCATCCACATTCAGTTGTTGAAGGCCTTATTTTCTATTCTGATTTTTTATATTTGGCAGTAAGGCAACAAGCTTAGATGGAACATTTGCTTCAGCTTGGATAGGATATGGAAATGCTTATGCAGCTCAAGAAGAAGGAGACCAGGCAATGTCAGCGTACCGCACTGCTGCTAGATTATTTCCTGGGTAAATCTTGTTTTTGCTTGATAATTTTGTCTTTTCCTAGCTGTGACAGACCTAGTATTTTCAAATTTTCTGATAGACTTGAACTTTTATTTGTGCTAATTCTTTCATCCATACTAAGTTGAACGAAAAAGGGCCAAAAATTCCTCTAACCTATTGAATTTAGCTAAAACATACCCTCCTTCCCCCCTACTGGACCAACAATGCCCTCAACGTTATTTTTGGCCTAAAAATGCCCCTAAAACTAATGGTTGACTAGTCGGCTAGATTAGGTTTATAACAAGCCACATGGCAGTGTAGGATGTCAGGCAAACTGTGGTTGGCTCACTTCAGGAAAATCTAGAGCACTGTCTCAAATGAAGATCAGTGAAGTTCCTTGGTAGCACTAGTAGAGGAATCTGCACAGAGCTGTAAGTGATTAGGTGAGCCACAAGGGCCTAATAATATTATCGACCTGCTCCTTCGTCTTACCCCGTGGAATAAGTCTTCAAAAATAGTATGCATGTTGTAAACAAGGTATTGCACATTATATCATAACCATAGCAGGTATAAAAAATCAATAGCCATCAAGCACTAAATGAAACACATTTGCACTGAACCCTCTCAAATAGGATCATTAGAACGTATAGTGGGCCCTATGTAGTAGACCAATATATGGGTCTTCACAACCCTCAGTTGCTACACTGAACCATCCTATGCAAATAAGACTTCTAGGCCAATAAACAACTTGATATTATCCATACAATTCAACAACACACGTAAAAGTTACAGTGCAAGTGTACAACACCATTTGATGCAAGTTATAATGGCATACACATCAAGTATGTATAACCATGTTAAATAGCCTAGTATGCGTCATGTCAATGCAAAAACTAGGAACCCATGCTCATTTTAACTGGAAACATGTATAGATCATGCATACATATCTCAACAATTTCAAATCATAAGTGAGTATAACATATTTTCATAGAGTCAAAGTACCTCAAACATAATGTATTTAGCTCAAAAATAGCATACAGGTTCTAGTGTGTGCTCGTCCTACAACATACTAGTTATTTGAAAGCATTTATTCAAGTTATAAGTCGAGCTCTTGGAAAAACAAGCAATCCAAAGCTTAAAGTTTCAATTGAAACCACAAGTTCCCTAATCTTGAAACATCCAAATCACCTCTTAACCAACCTTGAATAGCATCAATATACGCAAAATATCAATCAATGATGTCGATATACTAGACGAGGTCAATCCCATATTTTTAGGTCAATACAAACTTAAAAGTAAACAAATGATCAACCCTCAATCAAATAGTCAACTCCCCCAAAAATTTATAGAATTGGATTTTACCCATAAGCTCATGATTCAAATTATGTAATTTGATTCCTAATTAGAGCCAAATATCCTCTCAATTAAGAAACTAGGTTTAAAACCGCTAACTTCACCTGATATAAAATCATTACCTTGTGTTTGTATGTCAAAATCACTTCATTAGAAATCACTCACGAGCTCCACTTTTGAAAGCAGGCATGAAATACGGACTGAAATTTGTCACTTTTAATTTATACCTAGGTAATTCCTTCATTGATATCATTGACAAAGGCACGCAATCTCAAAGGCTGATCAAGTTAGACCTTCGCTGTCGCGGCCAAATCCATGTGACTGCGCGGGGAGTAGCTGACCAAAGTCAACTCTCCTCTTAGCCCTTCCCGATTGCGGTGTTCATGTCGCAATTGTAGAGGGTCGACGTTTGTAACCTCCACATTCCACAATGATGCGATCATAGAGAATAAATGTCCCCTTTACCGGTCAAATCTTCATCGTGATCGCCGTAGCCCCTTCGCAATCATTGCTTGCACCAGATCTGGTCTCCAGATTTCAGCCACTGGCAAGCTGCAAACTTGTCTGATACCATCCCGAGCCCTGCGGGTCTCAACCCTGAACTATGTCAACAGGTCCCAAAACATAATACCAACCAATTACAAAGTCTCAAAATATGAATTGGGACTCAAATAATCAAAAAGAAGGATTGAGTTCTTAAATGAATTAAACTCAACTCAACTCATAAAAAAGAAGGAAGAAACACATAAGAAAGGCGGATTTTATGTAATGGAGATAACTTTTGTACTTTGGCCCACTAGAGTAACTTCCTATCTTGGCAGTCCCTCTTATAACTTATAAGGGTGTATATTTTCCTTGACAGGTTGAATCCTTAATTTTCTTTTTCCAGGTACCATTTGCCTACTTTGTACATTGGAATGGAATATATGCGAACTCACAGCTTTAAACTGGCTGAGCAGGTGACTATACATAGTCTGGCTTCCAATGTTCAACTTTTGGTTATGCTTAGGTTGTGAGAAAAAATATTCTCTTCTCTGAGTCTGCACAAGTATGCATGCTCGTGCTGGTTGTTCACCCTGAAGTCTATTGACAATTGTCTGGTGTTCCCCGAATAACAGTGCTGATAATGTTTCCCTTCAGTTTTTTATGCAGGCAAAGTCAATATGCCCCTCAGATCCACTTGTATATAATGAACTTGGAGTTGTTGCTTATCATATGAAGGAGTAAGGGTCTTTACTCTTGTGAAATTTGCGGCATTTATGATTTAGTTACATAACCTAATTTTTTTAAAAAGCTGCGTATCATTTCTCTCATTTATCCTCTAGAAGTGATAAAACATGTATTTTCTGTGTTAATCTTGAACAGTTTACAATTTGAAAATTATGGGTATATTGTTCTGAAGTTTTGTTCAACCTACTATACTTGAGTATCTTGCCCCTTAGTACGAAAAAATCTGTTGATCTTTCTCTTGTTATATTCTTATCCGTTTTACCAACATTTTATTTATTTTTCTCTTCTTAACTCTTTCAGGTATAAGAAAGCAGTGCGGTGGTTTGAGAAAACATTGTCTCACATTCCATCTTCCTTAAGTGAGATGTGGGAATCAACAGTAATCAATCTTGCTCATGCCCTCAGAAAATTAAAGTAAGTGGTTTATGCTAATATTAGTTCTGTATGTACAAGTTGTAGTTTGATGGCCATTTGTTTTCCTTCTCATTAGAATCCAAAAATAACATAGATAACGAGGTTACATGTCCTCAGGTTTGCTATCATAGTATTTTTTTTATGAGGTTTGTATTTCTAAAAGTTCTTTAAATGTTAAGAAGATTTATCAGCATATTTGTTTCGGTTAATGTGCTAATGAGTTCACCAGCCGGAGAAAGCTGAACAGCTTCACCAGCAGTGTGATTATTACTTTTTTCTTTGAAAAACATGCAATGGAGTTATTATATGGAAGATGCTTTGAATCGATTGAGAGAACTTTTTAGTCCTGAGGTTATTGACTATATGACCATCCTTAAGGGAATTAATATTAGGGACATCCAATTTGCCCAGAGGCGGTTAGAGCCTTTATTTAATTGGTTCAGCTTAACCCAATATGTTGACACCAAACATTGATAGATATATGCAATAAATAAAATTTTAACGCATATTAACCTTTGAACCCATAATTTTAAAAGTACGATGAATTTAGTGTTAAGAACTTTATAGGCTAACCCCAACAATTTAAATCTCGGATTCACCTTTGAAGGTAAGTTTGTAAACATTTTAGCTGTTGGTAATATTAAGCAAAACTTTCTTTCAGGAGGTACAATGAGGCAATTGCATATTATGAGAGAGCCCTTGCATTGTCTACAAGAAGTCTAAGTACTTACGCTGGTCTTGCATACACTTATCATCTTCAGGTAATAAATCTCAGAAAAAAGAAATTTCTCTGATTGTATATGATGTCCTTGTTCAGGGATGCACGAAGTAACAAACTTGGCTTTGATATGTTGTTCTTGCAATTGTGCAGAATAATTACACGGCAGCTATTACATACTATCACAAGGTGGGTTTCCAATTCAAAATGTGTAAATACGCTATTGTTAAAAAAAAGATGTGGTTTTATGCCAAAAGATCCATTTTAGTTTAAAATGAAGGAAAATCCTGACATGGAAAATGAGATGTTTGGTCTGAGAGTTTTGCACAAATCAATATTCAGTCTGTTCCATTTCCCAAACAGGCGTTGTGGTTCAAACCGGATGATCAATTCTGCACAGAAATGTTAACTTTAGCTCTTGCTGACGAAAGCCGCCATGGAGTTGACCCAATAGTTGAATCTCGTTCTGGTGGTCTATTTATGTAATGTAGAACTCGAGGAAGAGAATTCTCTGGTAATGTTATTTATATGTGATTTTTTATGATGATTTCTCCAAAAGTTTAGGAAAACAGTCTACAAGGTTTACTTTTATCTTGTTGTATCATAGACTAGTAGGAGCAGGTGTCGATAAATTTGTATCTGTAGCTAGTTCTAGCAGTTGAAACCCGTATAAAGACTGTACAAGGCATCACAGTTCTTTTTATGATGTAAAGACTCGTCAAAAAAAGATAAAACACATCTCTTCCATTCTTTGGTAAAATAGCTAAATAGACATGTAATTGCATGAGACTGTTCCTGACCCCTCAAATCCACGGGGTTTCATTTGGGCACTTGTACATATGAAAATATGGTGTTTTAATCCCCCGTCGTTGATGAAGCTTATGTGCTGTTGATTTAGTCGATTTGGACCAAGGGCATGATGTACCAGTGAATGCCTTTGTGAAATGTCTTTCCATGGGAGACAAGATTATTTGCAAGTGATATTTCAACTTGATTTGT
This sequence comes from Solanum appendiculatum, assembly GCA_018342035.1. Lineage (NCBI taxonomy): Eukaryota > Viridiplantae > Streptophyta > Magnoliopsida > Solanales > Solanaceae > Solanum > Solanum appendiculatum. The sequence continues at coordinate 242,714 of JAGDQO010000503.1, read as the reverse complement.
GAACAAGGATTTCAGTGCTCTTCGTTTGCTTTATGTACAAATTTCCCAGCAGCTTTTGAATCAAAAGGGCTTGATTCACAGCTGACGCTGCTGCAATGTACTCTGCTTCAGTTGTTGATTGAGCCACACCATCTTGCTTCTTTGAACACCAGAGGATGTTCCAGAACCAAAACTGAAACAATACCTCGAGGTACTTCTGGTATCTAATCACACATTTAGTTGCTTGAAAATGAATTTTGCTAGCACAATGCATATATCTTGAAAGAGTCATGGCATAAACAATATCTGGCCTCGTTGCAGTCGAGTACATTAGGTAACCTATCAAGCTCCTATAAAGTCCATCTTCTTTGCAAAACTTCTTCCTTTTATTCATAAGAGTTGTTGTAGGCTTGCAATCATCCATTTTTAACTTTTTGAAAGTTTATTTAGCATATTTCTGCTTGCCATTTTGAGATTGATAGATCCTATAAGCTTTTGAGATATTACTATTTGGTCATTTTAATTTGTGTATCCTTAAATCATATAAACAAATTCAATTATTATATTAGAGTACGAATTTAGGGGTAAATAGTTTGACACCTACTGTAGGGCCTGGAAAATTGCAACATTATTTTAACATCTAATTGACTCTTTGATATATAATTTGATCATTTGATTTGTTTTGCATGAAAAATCATATCATGTATAAAGTTGAAAGAAACACACAATATTGAACGCTAATAATTAGAGATATTCTTAAAATCATATCATGTATTTTAAGAATATTAGTGAGTATGATATAGCATGTCAGCTTTCTTAGAATGACTATGAATTAAGGAAATTTAATTTATTTTTTTTGATTTTCTAATAACTTTTGACCTAATTAATAATTTATATTATTCCCATAAAACTTTTATTAATGTGAGAACAACTTTTGTTTTGTATATGGTAGTTTGATGGATATACAATAAAGTAATAATTTTATAAACTAGTAGTTGTCTCACAAACCATGAGACAAAAAAGTTACCATCTCCCATAACTTTCTCAAACATAAAACCCTAATTAATCAATAACAGCTTTGATGTGTGTAATCTTCTTAATTAGAAATCTATCTTCCATTGGCGAAATATGGATAGCTACAATGGAAACTAGTCTTTCAAATCAAAGAATCTAAAAATCCATAAATTACGTCCAATTTTCCATTTATTTCAATACATGATTCAATTATTGGTTCATTAAGATTTTTATGTTCGAGAAAATTTTGTGGTATGGTCACTTTTTTGTTTCATAGGTTATGAGACAACTAGTTTCTAGAATGTAAACTTTAATACTACAGATCTTACCATATATACTAATCTACTCTTTAGTTTGAAGTGATCATTATATATTATCTCACTAATTAGGTAGTTTCCTACAAGATTTAAGTCAAATACATGTATCTTATACTAGATATATGTATCCAGTGTATATCACATACATTCTGAAATACAAATACATAGAGATAGTCGAGTGAGAAAGTTAGCATGTATTTTTGATACTAGATACCTATATCTTAGATTCCAATAGATTCTGAAATACAGATACATAGAGAGAGACGAGTGAGAGAGTCAGTATATCCTAGATACATGCGAATCCCGCTTAGATATAATATATTTAAATAAATAACACTTAATTTGACACCATGTATCTGAGATACATGTATTTGAGTGCATCGGATACACGTATCTAGAGAAGAAAAAGTGGTACAGAAGGTAATTTTCAAAACTAATGTGAAAACATATAAATTAAACCTAAACTAGCGAAGTTTGTGTTGTTTCCTCTAATATAAATTATTAATTAGGACAAAATTATTAGAAAGTCAAAACAATTAAATCTCATTTCCTTAATTAGTAGTAATTCTAAGGAAAAAAAATCCACCATTAACATTATGATAAACGAGGGTGCAAAATTGACTACAAATATTTTTTGGTGAAACATAAGGAATATACAAGCAATGTTCTGCTATTATTTAATCCATATGAAAATTTTAGTTAGAAATATACAATGGGTAAAGATATGTGTTACTAAATTAACTCTATAAATTGCTTCCATATGTATTTATCAGTTTCACATAGACGGAACTAAATTAAAAAAATTCTTTCACTCAATTCATGAAATGTATGTGATATTTGTTCTGCTATTTCTTACGATAGAAAGGGTTAAAGCATATAGATCTTACCGTATGTGAATATTTAAAAAACTACTTTATTAGACATACATCACTACCATATATACTAATCTTATCTCTACTTTTAAACAATTACATATATTACCACTTTTAATATTTTATACCATATATTAAAGATACAATTAGAAGATACCCACATCCCTTAAAATTAGGATTGATTAATTATCTTTACATTTAAACTCCACAATTAAAGTTCTAATAACAACCAATCTCCAACCCTATCAATATCTCTCCTCCCCACCTAAGGATTAGTCAATTTCTGCCGCCGCAACAACTAGAATCAATGCAATAGTTCAAGAAAATGACTATTGGTGTTATGTACAAATTCTTTATCAGTTTCTTACTTCTTACCCTCCTTAAATTAAGTGTATCAATGCATATTCATATGATTAACATATATCCTTTTTTGTTTTCAAATTGTTACTATTCAGATATCGCATCGATGGTGGAGAAACCACCTAGACTGGCGGAGGCGATCATGAGGTTAAAAAGCCCAATTGGAAGAGTGTTCATGTCGAACTTTCGATAGATCTGGTAGAGGTCTGTCGAATCTAAGCGCAACGAGCAGTGAGCAATATCGACAAATAAAAAAGTGAAGTAAATACCGCCGCGGTGAGATGTCCTGATCAGCCATGAACGTAATCGGAAAGTTTCAATAAGTGGAGATCAGAGTACGAAGGGTATTAGGTAGGTCTCCTCTGAAGAGGAGAGAGATACGGAGGGTATTAGATAGATACGAAGGGTAGTAGATGTACATGTATCTAGTTAAGAGTTCATGTATCTGAGTTAAGATTATATATATCTATGAGAAAAAATTTGGGAAGAATTTTGAAATTTTTAATTTTTTTATTAATGATATGACAGATATTCTACAGACGTGATTTGTTCCTAAATTCATGCGTTTCAATTATATTTCAATTATATTTCATAATTAGATGTATATGCTTATTATGTATCTGAGATACATGTTTTTGGATATAACATATGGAATTGATACTTGATACATCAAATTATACATATAAAAGACACATGAAATATTATTAGATCATATAAATAGATACATGAAATTAATATTATATAATATAAATAGGTACATGAAATTAATACTAGATACATATAACAAATACATGAAATCAATACTAGATACTTCTATGACACATATGAATGTACTTGTATGATACTCATGTATCTAAGTGTTTAGTTTGTTGGATACAACATATATTGATAATAGATACATCCAAATAATGAATTTATTATTTTAAGAGTAATAAAATGAAATTAATCAAATTATACGACCAAGATATATACGTTTTTGCCTTTTATTTATAATATTGATGAATTTATTATTTCAAACAATAATAAAATGAAATTAATTAAACATAGATACATCCCTTGATTTCCGCCTTATATTAAGGGATTTGATTAATTTAATTTCCAGAATTATTTGTTTATGTATTTTGAAAATCCTTAATTACTCCTCTAATTAAGGAAATCAGTTGCACCCAAATTAATTTAAACAAATAAAATATGTATCTCTATTTTAAAATTCGACAGATACATGTATCTCACGGATTCAAACTCATCTATCCTAAGCACAAAATATGGTAGATGAAGTAATATTTGAAACAATCGGGAATTTTAGTAAATAAGTGCTAAACTAGTGGGAGCCCATATTTAAACCTACAAAAAAATAAACTACTCATTACAGATTGTTTTAAATTAGTTTGTAGATCGGAAAAACTGAATTATATCTCATTTATTTAATGTTGAATTAACCATTTATTTTAATTAAGAAAATATTTTGGATCTAAGAAAAAATTAAATTGATCAAAAGACATAATATAGTCGATATTTTTATTTGATCGGATACAACAAATAAACAAGAATATTTTTCTAAAGAGTGATATTTTTAAAAAGAAAATAAAGTATTTGTTAAAGATAGTTCATTCTCGCACTAAGGAATAAATGAACAATACATCATTCAATAAAAAGAATAAGAAGTTATAACTCGGTGTTTTCAGTGTTGTGAATGTTTTTTATCTCAGCAGCATTAGGCTGAGTTGCGTTGAAAATGACTATTAAAGCACTATTTTTATACGAGGGGCAAGGGACTACAATTTTTAAAAAATTGATACAAACTTTATTAAAATTTGATTTACTCCCAACTTTAATACAAATATCAAGATTGTGTTATTTGCAATTTGAAAGTAATTAGACTTCCATTTATTTTGGTTGTATAAGAAACAAGAGTAAACAAATTGCTTTTCTATTTCACTTGAGGCTATGCCTTTGGATATGAATTTTATATGAAAAAAATAATAAAATTTTGAGCTAAATTATTATTTCATTTGAAATATTTTCAAACTTATTTTTGAAATTTTAAATGTCACGATAAAAAATACGAATCATGATGGCACATATCTTAACCTTCCTGGTAGGTAAGTTAACCCTTCACAAAGAAAGAAATCATACAATAAATACAGAAGTAATTTAAATAACAACACAATAGTTTAAATTTTTAAATATTTCTTAAACAAAACAGTAATACAAAAATATAACTACCCTCAAGAATCAATATCACATATACAATAATTCTCTAGTACGAGAAATGTCAATTCTAGTACATCAACTATCTAAGCTAGTAAGATATAATAGGATAAGTTATCGGAATCACTTAGTGTAAGGAGTAAATTACATCTTATCCCTATTCTTTTCTAATTTACAAAAATCCCTTAAAAAATGAGCCATCCGGATACATAAAGTTCATCCGGATACATTACAAAAACTTGTCTGTTGCGCTTAATATGGAATGTAAACCTAAAATTAATTTTTAGTCCCCCAAATCACGCTATTTGGATTGATATCAATCTATTCCAAACTGTAACAACTTCAAAGAATTCAAAATTCAAATTTTCATCTCCTCCATCTATCCCAAATCGTAACAGATCCAAAATACACAACCAAAGTAGGTGATACATGATGAATATATCGATTTTGTTGAGGCATTTAGAAATTTGGATGAGCAAAGTGAGTTATGAAGGATACAAAAGTGGAATTGTTGTTGGACGATCGATTTCTTTTGTGAATCTCAAATCCGTCATTGCGGCTGAGTTGGAGATTGATGAGATTAGAAAAAACATGGAAATCCGATACATCATAGAAGGTAACTCATCTCCACTGAAAATTAAAAACGACACGGGAGTAAATAGTGGAAAAAATGTATTTGATAAAAATGTAAAAATCAAATTTTAAGTATATGATACAAAATTGCTACTACTAAATATCTTTCCTATTTATTTGATACATAATGATAAAAATATATCTGATACTCATTACAACCTGATGAACCGTAAATGTGTGAAAATTTTGTATCTGATACTAATTATAACTTCATATGCCCATTATGTACTACTATCAGGTACATAACAACTATTCAAAAATAGAACACAATTAGGGTTTTATGTTATCTACACAGTAGATTTAAAACAAGATACATAACAATATGAGAAAGAAACTTTATCAATAATGTATCAGATTTTTGGAACAATTAACAAAAGGCAATATCAAACATAAAAAAATATGTAAACAGACAGAAAATATATACCCCAAATAGTGTAGATCGAGAGATTGTAGATGCAACTTTTCTACCCCTTTTCTTGAGTTTTTTTTTCCACATTCACTTTAGAAGATGAAGGTACAACCTTCTTCGACTTCGCCTTCTCAATACTTTGATTCGTCATTGATAGTGAATCATGCAAACGCTTAGATATGTTTTTAGCCCATTTATCATCCATATGTATCAAGAAATTGATGATACAAAATCCAAAAAATAAAATTGAAGGACAGCAAGATGGAGAAGACGAAAACTACCTATTTAGTGATTTGAATTTGATAGACTGGAGATAGAAACCTTTTGAAATTCAAATTGTTTTGAAGGATGTAACTGATTAAATTATGAGAGTGAAAAAATAGGGAGTGATTGAAGGAGTTAAAAAAGGAATGGGGAACGTGATTTGGAGTAGGTTTTTGGGTTTTTGGGGTAGTTACGGGATTTTTGAAATATTTTTAAATAGTAGAGAATAATAGAAAATATGATAAATAAGTGTATATAGGTAATTTTTCCTAAAATAAAAGTCATGTCAAGTCTGCGGACACAACTAACTCATCACAACTCCCGATCAATAACAACCATGTTTAGGCCTTGGGCCCAAAAATCCTCCGAATATGGTCTGATTTTGGCAGTCAACTAGTGTGGGGGAGGAGTCCATTGGACCCATTGTATCTCTTATATTAGAAGTCATAGTTGAGGTCTTTCAATGTCATGTTTTCATGGCATGAAATATGACATATTTAATGTTTATTTTGTCTTAGTTAGATAATTCACCGTCGTATAAATATTTATAATTTATTTTAGATTATATAAAATAGCGTATATTACATAAATTGAGACGGAAAGAATAATTTTTTGCTGATGCTAAGTTGATAGAGGTGTCAAAATTTTACTCCATTTACTCCGAGGGGCTTATCTAAGGGGGGGTCACCGGGTTCACACGAACCCATGCTCCCCTACCGAGATCATATATAATAGTGTTATATTTTTTAAAAAATATTGAAATATAGATGTGTGAACCCATACTTGGAGTATCATATTATGTGACGATGATTGGGTGCACCTCTCTAAGTGAGGTTAGAAATCTGAATCTTATATATGTATATATATATCCGATGAAATTTACATCTTAGATCTACCTTTTTAGAATAGTGCACCCTTCCTCTCGAAATTCTGGATACCGCTCTGTTTACTCCCAACGTATCATAATTCATATGAATGCATTTATCGTAATCGTGTAGGCCCCTTTTTATGTATGTTAGGTATCCTTTTACTTTTCTATAATTATTGACAAATTTAAGATTTCTTAAATGTTGCAGTAAAAGTTTCGTGACAAGTGAGACGTGCAAACACCAACTTACTACAATTTGACCCCATCATTAAATAGTATTTAATTTTCATTTATTCCCGCTCCATACATTAAATCAACCAAATGGTTCTCTATTTGTATTTCTTTTGTAGTCAAAGATTTTTATTTTCTACCACAAAAATAATGATATTTTCAATCGTTGAAAAAATATTTGTAAAAATAATACTCCATTCGTTCACTTTTACTTGTCACTTATTCTTAAAATAGATTTTCAATTTTACTTGTCACTTTTGACGTGTCAAGAAAAGACAATAATTTTTTTCCATATTTTATCCTCAGCATTGAATACTTATTTTTCAAATCATTTTGCAACACATCATTTAATAAGAGATAGTTTGATAAAATACATACATCATTAATTGTTTTATTAATGAGTGTGTCAAGTCAAACTGTGACAAGTAAAAGTGAACGGAGGAAATAATTTATAAAATTAATATATAAGTAATTAATTTTATTTATTTTACCCATAATATTAATTGTTTTTGCAAGTATAAATAGTGTAAAGTTCGTCAATTATTTATTTTGATATTGATAGATAAGACACATAAATATAATGTATTAAAATAAGTTATGTTTGGAAATGCATTTTACTTAGTTTTTTTTTTTTTGAAGTTCTGTGAGGAAATGAAATTTCTCCAAAAAAATGATGAAAACTTGAAAATGTTTAAAGATTAAATTTTGAAAATTTGATCAAATTTCATGATCACACATATATTTGAATATAAATAATTAAAATCGATTGAAAATTTATGGTCAAACCTTAAGAACTTCTCATTCAATTATTTGTCACACTGTGTGTTAGTTAGATTATTGACATGATATTTCCTCCCCTATTTATTGGTATAGTGCTCTATCCATCCATCTTACTTGTTCGTATTTAATTTGACGTATTTAAAAATAATAATTTTACTATATCATCTCTATTAATTATAACTCATCTAGATATTTTGAAAGTTTCAAACATGCATTAAAAACTTCATTGATGCTTTCATGTACATTAATTAGTTAAGATAATTATCAATCTACAACTTCATCTATAAAAAGGCATAGCCACACAAAGTGGAATTCATCAAACCAATAAACTTAGAGAGAGAAAGTATTAAAAAATTAAAGTTGTTGAAATATGGCTAGTGAGAAGGAAACAATTAAAGTTGTAAGTGATAAATATAGGCAATTCTTGCATGAAGATCAAGCTGCTGCTGTAGGAACCATCCAATGGAGACATGGTAGCCCTCCAAGTTATGATAGTGTTAATAAGCTCTTTGAACAAGGAAGGACCAAGGTTTGTATGATAGTTTTTGAATTTCGAAAGTCAAACGAATATTTATTTAATTATAATTTTTCATATGTCTTATAAATATTTTGAGTTCTTCATTATTGTGATTTGTAATTTTTTTGATAATTTTACATGTTGTGTCAAATAATCCTTATTTATTGATCTTAATTTATTTTTCATCTTACAATCCTAATTAAGGATAAAGATGAAGTCTAATAATTAATTATATCTGAATTTTAATATTAAGAAGTATGAGAAATAAAATGAATCAGAAAGTAATTTTTTTTAAAATATAATTTTTAAATATTTAAAATTTTATATCTGAATTCATGATTTTGAAATTAGGTATGGCCAGAAGGATCTCTTGAAGAAACCGTACAAAATGCTATAAAGTCATGGGAAATGGAGCTTTCACACAAGACTCGTGTAAAGGATTTTAGGACAATTAATCCTGAAAAATTCAAGCTCTTTGTAAATGGTAAGATTTACAAAATAATTCAGTAAGAAAATAAAAATGCTTATAAAATATTTCAGTAAGAAAATAAAAGGGCTTACAAAATCATCCATCATTTGTTTTGACATAAGAATTTAAATTATTCAAATTTTTTAAAAAAAAGTTATTCCAAATCTCAATTCATCAAGTATATAGATTATATTTTTTTCTTTTGTTGTACCCACTTATTTGCTCTTTGATAAAATTCAAAACTATCCAAATCTTGTACATATCTTAAAATTATTAAAATATTCATTTAAAGATCACTTCGAAAGTGATGGATAATACTTGAAGACAATACTACTTTGCATATATCTATTTTGTTGACAATTACATCTTTTGATTAAGTTTAGTTGTCGTGGTTGTTAAAAATAACTGATTTTAAATAGTCGTTATTTTAAAAATTTAAGATATAAATAATTAATTAAAACAATAATTTTCATCTTTAGTTATACTTAATTATTGTCGAGAGAGATTGATGTGATGAATAAAAAAAGAATAGTAAAAAATAATCAAAAAATAAGAAAGTGAATGAAAAAAATGAAGATAAGAGTTAGAGTATGAACTATGAAGAAGAGCTTGCTTATGAGAAAAAAGGGAGGAAAAAATAAATATAAATAATTTAGCTATATTATCCTTTTAGTTAATATTTCTTTTAGTAAACGTACAAAAAATATAACAAATAAAATGAATCGAAAGAATTAGCACTTAAAAGAAAATTCTCACTCAAACAAATTCTTAATAGTTATATCAATCAATATTTTTTATACTAATTTGTTATTTAAATTTAAAGAGTGTATGATAACAATTGTTTTTTATAGATGAAATTTCTTCACATTACCATATCTTTAATCATATATTTAAAAGAGAAATTGATTCTTTTAAAAAGAAATCGATAACAAAAGCAAAGAACATGTAAGAGAGTGTTTGGATTGACTTAAAAGTTGGTCAAACCTACTTTTAAGTCAGTTTTTGACTTCTGAATAAGTCAAAAATGACTTAAAATAAGTTTAAAAGTGTTTGTCAAGGTAAGAAATAACTTAAAATAAGTCAAAAATCAAAAGTAGGTCTCCTCCCTATTTTTTGACTTAGAAATCATTTAAATTTAATTTTTTATTTTTGACTTAAAAGCTACTTTTTTAAGCTAATCCAAACCGGCTCTAAGTAGGGGCAAAATGGGGGTCTAGGTGGGGGCTAAATGGAGCTGGGCAAAGTTAAACCTAACTGGAGTAGGGCAGGACAGAACAAATGTTAACATGAGAACATTCAATCCGTCTCGTTCTACTCTATTATCATCCCTACCTTTATTTTCATCACCCCTATAGTTTATTTTGAAAAAATTGTGCATTATATCAAATTATTAATCCAAAATAAATATTATAATCATAGTTTCATTTAATTTCAATTCGCGGCAAACACTCTCTCCTTTTCCTGAATCTCGCTCGCCACTCTCCCTCTCCCTCTCCCTCTCCCTCTTCTCTCTCACTTTATACAAACACAAATGTATAAATTGTGTTTGTGTTTGTATAAAGCGAGAGAGACTGTATAAACAAATACAAATACATATTTATTCGTCCTATACATTTATAATTATACAAATACAAATCGTCCCCTGCTCAGATCTGTTTTGTCTTTCTCTCTCTCTCTTGTTTTATACAAACACAAATTATACAAAATACAATGTATAATTTGTGTTTGTATAAAGCGCGAGAGAGATTTGATATACAAATACAAATGTTTTAACTCGATTCAATTATATACGAATTCAAATTTTATGCAGATATATAACACAATCATCGATACATATACATAGTAGTTACATATATACAATTATCTATGTAATTGCTGCGATTTATACAATTACTGCAATTTATACAAATCTGATGCTCCATAGCAAACTATAAATAGCAAAACTGTAGCTATAAAATACTAATATGATTTTTATGTTTGCTATTCCTAAAAATTTATCTTCTATTTTCCACTACCCAAAGGCCCGACCCATCATAACCCTACCTCAATCCTCCATCATAATAGACTTCATTTTCGCCATCCCCACCATGACTCCTACCCACTATCATTATCCTGTATAGTTGTTGGGTGTATGATATATATATATATATATATATATATATATATATATAACCATTCTAAACACATAAATAAATTATTTATTTTTTACATATATATATATATCGATTTTTTGTTATTATATTTTATGTTGACGTCCGAACAGGAAGAGATGGATTGTCAGCAGAAGAGACATTAAAAGTGGGAAGTTACAATGCGTTACTCAAAAGTTCAATGCCGGATGATTTCAAATATTATAAAGCAGATCAAGAGACCTTTGAATCGTCTCACGATGCTTTTCGATCAGCTTTTCCAAGAGGATTTGCCTGGGAAGTGATCAATGTATATACAGGGCCACCAGTTGTGACATACAAATTCAGGCATTGGGGTTTCTTTGAAGGTCCATTTAAAGGACATGCCCCTACTGGTGAAATGGTCCAATTCTATGGCATTGGTATATTGAAGGTTTCTCTCTCTATCCCTCTTATATACTTCCTCGATCTCAGTTGTTCACTATTGACTTGGCATACCTTTTTTAGTATTTAATAGCAAGGATAAAAGGGATACAAAAAGTAAATTATCTCTTGATTTTCTAAACTGGACAAGTATTGTTAAAGGATCTATTAAAAATCGGCACTCTACCTTTTCAAGGTAGGAATAAGACTACATATACATTACTCTTTTCAGATTTTATTTATAGATAAAACTAAATATATTGCTACTATTAATTTTATTTCATTTATTACTTTACAAAATAAAAACTAAGGATAAATACATTTTTGCAGCTAAGTCACAAAAACAATCACCAAATTTATTTAGCTACGATTTGAAAATCGATATTATTTGATTGGGTTTTGATTTTACTAAAAAAAAAATCACAAAAATAATTAAATCGAATCGAGAAATTATATATATATAAATTTTATAATTATTTATATATTAATTTTATCATTTTCTCAAGCGCAACACTTAAATTTTAGTGTATAATGACTTTAGTATTGCTTAACTAAATCACTTTCTTCTTCTTGTATAATAAGAAGAAAAGTTGTTCACATATATATTAATATAGTTAATTTAACTAAGTTGTTTCTAAATGTTGACAGGTTGATGAATCACTAAGAGCAGAGGATGTAGAGGTATACTATGATCCAACACAACTTTTTGCTGAACTACTCAAGGGACCAAAAATTTCTGAATCTAATGTTGAGCACCAGGGTCAAGATGATAATGCCACCACTAGGCATTGCCCATACAACTAATTATGTCAAATTTCAATTCTTCCATCAACTTTTGGTACTGTTCATATAGTCATGTTTTAATAAATTTTATGAAGCTTTTCATGTTTTTCATTCATTAAACTTTCTCTGTTTGGATTGCACAACATTACAATATAATACTAATACGTACGGTTTCATCATATTTAGAGTGATTTTTGGGCATTTCGGGCTCAATTTACAGGAATTAGGTGATTTTTTTTCCAATTTTTTGTGTGTGTTAGCTAGCCCATGAATATTTGGTACTTAGAGGACTTAGAAAATCCTAGTTTCATAACTACACGCCAGCGTAGGATTATGTTTCACCGCTTTGTCAGTTGACTTTCTAGCCCTGAGAGGCTCAGATTAGTGGATTCACATATGATCAGATATGATTTTATACTCTGGCAAGGTATAAGACAGCCCATCCAACTGGAATTATAAGTTGGGCGTCATGAACTCAAATGATGTATGTCGGTTATAAGAAACTCCTCAATTAGGCATTTTTATAATATGTTTTTTTAGTCTATATGGTTCATTTTAAGTATGCTATTTTATGCATATGATTATATACTATGCTACTGAAAAAGACTCAATTATATACTCCCTCCGTCCCATAATAATTGATCACTTTCTATTTTACACGGTACTTAAGAAATCATAAATAAAAGGGTAATTTTACCAATTCACCCCTTAAGAACTTCTTTGGAACTTTATAAACAAGTATGAACACTTTCAAAAAGAATTAATTGCAAGGGTAATATGGGGAAAAATCAATTAATGCTTGCTTAATTTAGTAAGGTGATCAAATATTTTGGGACAAGTATTTTTAGAATGGTGATCAAGTTAATATGGGACAGAGGGAGTATATATATGTGTGTGCGCTTTTGAAAAGAGATTTTTATGATACTTATTCATAGATTCCAAATGTTTTCTCTTCAATTCTTTCGTTATGTATATGATTTTAGGAACCTTATTTCACTGTCTTCGTTATGCCATTTATATTACTATGCTAGTGCCCCTTGCTTACTCAGTACATTCCACGTACTGATGTATATTTTTTTCAGTGATGCATTCTTTTATGATGTAGACTTCGACGCTCGTACTTAGACTCGTTACTAGTAAGGTTGCAGCAGCACTTGGTGAGCCCTCCTCATTTGGGGACTCCATTAATTTCAGTCAGACTTTTCTTCATGTTATCTTTGGTTTTGAGGTAGCTGGGGGCCATGTCTCGACAGACTGATGTTTTCAATTGAACTAGTAAAAGCTTATTTTAGACAGTAGAAATATAGTTTCATGAATGTTCTAAACTCTATTATTCAATCATATATTTTAGCTTCCGCTTAATTTCTTTATGTTATGCTTTGATATGTATACCAAAGGTTAGCTTGGGATCACTCATAATTTCAAATATCGTGTCTCAACTGAGGTATAGACTCGGATCATAACCAACTCTGTCCATATATACCACAACAAATTATGTCTAATTCAATTCATCTCTTCATGTTACTCCAGATTATTGTACTAATGGTCCTATTTTAATAAATGTATGCAACTCTTTATGGTTTTTTTTTTCTTTCTTTTTATTATGAATCTAGCTCCAAAGTTGTGCTTAGAATCAGCTCAAGAAGAGTTTGGGCCTACATTGGAATCAACTAAAGGAGATATTGGACCTAGGATTAAGAAGAGTTGAATAAATAAATGTATGCAACTCTTTATGGTTTTGTTATGAATCTAGCTCCAATAGCTCCGAAAAAACTCGAGTTTTATTAGTTTGGTTTGGTTTATAAATTTAAAAATTCGACACAAATGATTTGATTTAATATTTGAAAAACCCGAACCAACCCGATCATGTACACCACTAAGTTGGAGAACTAAACAACCCAATATAAGCCCCTTTACTTGTACTTTTACACTTCACTTTGTATTTTTCAATTATTTTTTTGTAGATGTTTCTTATTGGTTCATTTGAATGGGCATCTCCAATTCATAACCATCAAATTTACACTAAAATAATATTAACAATATTTTAGTGTAAATCGACTTCAATCCACTGTATCAAATTTTATACTAAATTTTTTTTTTATATCTTTTAATATTACATTTTTTTGTAATTTCTATTTTCAAAAATATATAATACAAATAATAATAAAATTTAGTGTAATACTATTCACACACTAAAATAGTGTAAAATAATATTGGATTGGAGTTTTAAAATATTAAGTTTTATATCAAAATAAAATTTGATATAAATAGTGTTGAATTGGAGATGGCTCAAGTGTCTTTCACAAAACTACACTATATATGGCTTAAGCTTTTAAAGAGGTAGTTTGGTTAGGAATAAGTTATTTTAAAATTAATTATTTTGAAATAAGTTATTTCATCAGTATACAAGATTAGTATTGTATATCCAATCTCTCTCGCTTTATACAAACACAAATTATGCATTTGTGTTTGTATAAAGCGAGAGAGAGAGAGATAGACAAAAGAGAACTGGGCAGGGCAAAATCCAATATTTCTTGCTTTATACAACACAAATTATACATTTGTGTTTGTATAAAGCTAGAGAGAGAATTGGGCAGGGCAAAATCCAATCTCTCTCGCTTTATACAAACACAAATTATACATTTTTGTTGTATAAAGCGAGAGAGAGAAAGACAAAACAGAACTGGGCAGGGGAAGATTTGTATATGTATAATTATAAGTGAATAGGGCGGAGAGATATATATATGTATTTGTATATCCCGTCTCTCTCGCTTTATACAAACACAAATTATACATTTGTGTTTGTATAAAGTGTGAGAGAGATTGGCAGAAGAGAAGGGAGAGAGAGAGACTGGGCAAGGAGAGGAGAGTGGCGAGCGAGTATTCCAGAGAGATGGGGGAGAGGCGTGAGAGAGAGAGAGAGGAAGAGAGGAGAGAGGCGAGAGAGAGAATGAAATTATACTTTAAAGTAAGTTTCGAATTGTAACTAATACAAACTATAGCTATGGTAGATAATTAAATAGTATAAATTTACTTAGCCACACAATATTTCTTACAAAATATCGCAACAGTGCTCTTTCGTCAATGGCGGTTTCCAATCAAGAAATTAAAGACGCACTTTTTTATGCCAAAAAAAATAAAATGACTGTTTCACAGAATTTGTCAGATAATAAATTGGGTATTTTTTAATGTTGTAAATAAATAATAAGGCGAGAACATTGAATTGTGTACTTTAAAATATCAGACATTATTTGTTGATTTCAAATGTAAAATTTGGATATTTAATTTAAATTTCTTATGTTATATTTTTTCCGCAACATAAAAATTTCATAATTTATAAATATTATTAAAAAAAATTCAATTCTTATTTGTAACGATCTATTTCATCGTTACTGAAATATTTACTATTAAGGTATAGAGTTTTCATTCTTTTATTTCTTTTTCAATATAAATTTGTAATGTTATCGTCGATTTTTGTGATATTTTACGTGGAGCTAATTCAAGTCGATCTGTTATGTATATTCAATACGTGTGATGTATTGATACTACTCTTCCTACACCTTTATTGGTGTAGGTTTGTTTCAGATTGTTTGAAGTGCGAGACAACTGTTATTTAGCATCAGTCTCTACCTTATTGTATCATTTGTTTATACTTTATTAGAAATCCTTGTACATGTCTACCCTAAGTCTTTAAAAGTTGAGAAAGATTTTGTACAAATAAATAAGTTTTCTTATGCTTTGTTTTATCAGATTTAAACTCAGATAATTTCTTGAAATTTTCTTTTAAAAAGAAAATATTAAACGATAAGAATTCACCTATCTAGTAAGATTGAGATAAATATTCACACAATTTTATAAATTAACTCGTAACTCATACAATCTTACTAAATGAACTATAACTTTAATGTTTTTAATTTCGATATGATAATGGATACCCCTTTATTATTTGTTGCTTCCTCGATAGAGGAAACTTATTAGAGTCCACTTGTCAAGTGTGAAGTCCACTTGTCAAGCACAGAAAATTTCTCATTAATGCAGCATGTGCTCTTCACCTTCTCCGTTTGTGCCGAAATAAAGAAGAGTACACCGATGAGTAGTAAGTACTCATTTATTCTTAATTAAGAGGTTTTAGATTCGCGTTTTATCTTTCAATGTAGGATTTCGTGAATTCAGATTTCATTAGACTTCAATATGAGCAATAGTGGAATCAGAAATTTCACAAAGGGTGTCCAGAAATAGAAAGTGAAAAGCGCTTTACGCCCAATATAGGATTTCGTGAATTTGAATTTAATCAGACTCCAATATAGGCAACAACGTGTTTAGAAATAGAAAGTGAAAAGCGCTTTACGCCCAATATAGGATTTCGTGAATTTGAATTTAATCAGACATTATCTGTTAATGCGTTTTGCGTCAAGCAAAACTGAAAACCCAAAGTCTCCACTAATATTATTTGATTGATATGCATATTTAGAATTTTAATTTTATGAATTTAATTTTCAGATTGTTTCAAGGGATCGTTTGGTAGTTGATTTTACAATGAATTATGTATGCATTAAATAATATTGTATAAGTAATATTATGTTTGATAGTTAAATAAGATTTAAATTATTTATATATAAAATTAAAACGGAATAATTATCTTGGAAAACACTTTTATTTATCTGTTTGATCCTCTTATTCATTAGCGTAACGATTAAATCTTTAAATTCATTAAAACACAATATACAAAACTCCTCTGATCATTAACCAAGCTTATATGTTAGCAGTAGCTAATCAAACTAAATATTTCATATCAAAAGAAGTAAGTACAATTTATGATTTAAAAAAATCATTAAAGGGATCTTGATTATTACTAAATCCTTAAATTTTTCATGGGATATTTTTTTCGAAAAAGTTTAGGTCATTTCCACTTTTTCATGTAAAGACATTTTATTTTTTCATACGTTATAAATATTTCAAGTTCCAAACAATGTCTGCAAGGCGCCACTTCTCAAAAATCATGCAAATAATACGCCAGCAAGAAAAACCTTAAAATAGTCACTTTATCTTTTCTTTTTTTAAAAGTTTAAATATAAAGTTAGTTTATAAAATATTATAATATTCATATAGTTTTGATTCACCCTTAATTTTCTTTTTTGAAATCGAGAGATTTACTGCATCAAAATTTATAACTAATAATATAAAATTTCTTTTTTTTAGAATGTTCGTTATCGATAATAAATGATATATTTTAAAAAATAAATAAAATAAATTCTTAATTTAGTTACAATATCGTTTAAACCATGCAGAATAAGAAACACTCTTCTTCTCATCTTCTCTTTCATGGAGACTAAATAAAAAGAAAGACCTAAACATTCTATACACTAAATTATAAGCAAATCAACGTTAAAAAATAAACGGTAATTTGAAGGAAGATAAAATAATACACCAATATAACAAGCATGAGAAACTATTAACGTCTAATAAAAAAAATAAAAATGACTTTACGTTTTCACCCTAAAATAAAGATTATTTAGGGTTTTAATTTTTTCTACGCTAGCTGCCAAAATTCTAAGTTCTATAAATCAACTCAAACCTCAATATTCCAATCAAACCATATACAAATCAAACAAAAAAAAGTAAAAAAATGTCTAGTTTTCAAAAATTCCATGAAGATTGGCATGAACAACTTCTTGAATTAGTACAACAAATGACCAAAACACCAAAATCTTGCACAAATCAAGAACAACACACAAAATTAATCCAAAAAATCACTTCACATATTAATGAATATTATCGAATTAAATCGTTAGCAGCCAAAAATGATATATTATGTATTTTTAGTGCACCATGGTCTAATTCTCTTGAAAGGTCCTTGTATTGGATTGCTGGTTGGAGACCTACTATTGCTTTTCATATTATATACTCTGAATGCGGAATTCATTTTGAGTCTCACATAACTAATATTCTCAATGGATTTAGTAATGGTGATCTTGCGGATTTATCTCCAGATCAATTCACTCGATTTAGTGAGCTTCAATGTGAAATTATTCGACAAGAAAATGATATTACTGAAGAACTCTCCGATTGGTAGGTAAGCACTTCAATTTATTTAATATGAAACGAAGAAAGTACAAACATTTATATTGTAAGTGCATGAATTATTAGGTCTCCTCTAAATAAATGTGTTTCATATATTCTCCCCATCTTAAAATATTTAGCATATTTTTTATTCATATGCTTCTTAAGAAAATGTTATTATTTCCGTCCACAATTATTATTTATCCTCTATACTAAAAAATATGTAAATATCAAAACTTCTATTTGTTTAATTTTAAATTTAAAAGTATAAAGAGATAAAAAAAATTTTTAATATTATTCACTATATATAGTCATTTTTCAATATATTAAATTTCTTATATTCAAAAAATGATATAATAAAATTATCGTTTGATTTATTATTTTTATTATTTCTCAAGAATATGTATAGTCAATAAATATTAGACTAATAAAAGTAGAACAGAGCGAGTAACAATAAAAAATGTCTATGACTATTTTTTTAATTGAATATTTATTATATAATTGAGATATTTATACTCGTTATCCACCCCCCAATACCTTCAATCTTTTTGCTCCCTTGATGAATCAGATTCACAATGTTAGAATTAGAAGATAGGGGTGTTTATCATCGGAGCTACTTCCATATAGGGGCGAAGCTATAGCCATTTCAGTTGTCCAACTGGACACCCTTCGTCGAAAAATTACATTATATAAATATGTTAAATTCTGCATTTAAAGAATATATATTTAATAAAGTTGGACACCCTTAACAAAAGTTATGCCTTTGGCGCAGTGATAATGAGTGTCCGTTCAAATGACGAAGTTCCGGGTGTCGAGGAACTCCAAATAGCACAATATTTTTTTAATTTTATTTTGACAGCTACACATCATTATTCTTGTTATTTTATTTGACAGTCACACATCATTATTCTTGGACATTATTTTATTTTAACAGTCACACATCATCATTCTTGAACAGTCTTAATAAAATTTCTAATTCCGTCACTATTTTCACGAATTATTTTTTATTTTTTATTTTTTATTTTACTTGTAGGATAGTGCAAATGATATAGTAATAGGAAGCATAGATAAGAAGATGAAAAAGCTTGTAGGAATATTGGAGAGAGCTGATCAAGTGAGACTGAGCACCATCCACGACTTGCTGCACCTCTTAACGGCACAACAAACGGTGGAGTTTTTAATTGCGGCGGCTCAGTTACTCTTTGGAATTCGTAGCTGGGGAATCAATCACGACAATCAAAGAGCTTAGGGATAAGCTTTAAATTTTATCTATTTTGAAGTTTCGACTTCGGAAGATAAGGATCTTTACAGAAAAAGAGCTCAGAGGTTTAGTCAGCTATTGTCCTATTTTTTTTTTCTTCTCGTAAAATAGAATACTAAAAAATAATCATAATCAAAATACTGGAAAGAAAAGAGTAGACAAGGAATGAAAATAGATCCTTTGTCTATGATACAAAAATGGGGGAAATCTAGATCAAACTCGGTAATAACTGCAGTCTCATTTTGAGTATAGTGATGATGCGCTTATCTTTGCTCTCTATTACCTATTGTAAGTGTACGAATTAAGAGAAAGCTGGCATCCAATCAAGAAAGAATCACTTCGGACAATATCGTACTGTACGATCGCTTGAACTCTTAATAATTGGTAGTATAGTATTATTTTCTGTCATTTATTAGATGAAAAATGAAACTTTGGTGATTTTATTTTATATGATTGGAAAAAGAGAAAAAATTATATGTTTGTAAAATTATATTATTGTCTAATTAAATATTTCCACGATCTTTCATACTTTCATTTTAATTTATGTGACATATTTCAGATTTTGAGATTAAAATAAGTCTATTTTTTATTTAATTTTTTCAGATATTTTTTAAATATTTTGAATTATTAATTATTGTGAGTTATAATATTTTTTATATACTTCCTCCATTTCAAATTAATTTAATTGTTGAGATATTTTTTATTTTTCAAATTAATTTAATTGTTCAATCTTCAAGACTACTTTTAGAATATTCTTTCAATTTTACCCTTCATTAATTAGTATTAGAATATTCTTTCAATTTTACCCTTAATTAATTAGTATTAAAATTAGTTATATAATTAATGTTTAGTTATTTTAATCATAAATTTGACAATAATTAATAAGGATAAAAATGAAAAGCTATGCCTAATTTATGTCTTAATTTTCTTTTCTTAAAGGGTGTGAAAAACCTCAATAATTCAATTAAATTTGAAATGGAGGGAGCAGTTTACAAATATATAAATTTCATTTTAAATTTTTTGAAAATTTCATGAGGAAATTTTTGGTGAAATTTAAATTGTTTGACTCTCAAAAAATGAAATGTGTTACATAAATTGAGACAAAAAAGAGTAATTTTTTTGGTTAATATTATATTTATAGCTATCTTTTATATGGTTTATATAACATTTGAAGGGTACATCAAATCAGTGATTGAGATAAGTCACAGAGTTTTTTTCTCTTTATATTCCCTCTATTTCAATTTTTATAAATTAAAGATAGTATGGCTTCCATGAATATGATTATTATTATAAAAAAAGTAAACTATAGAATATCATTAAATTTTATTTTAAAAAATTAAATCATTACAATGAAATATTATTATAACGAACCAGGTTTTACAATAATATGTTTTCAACTTCGCCCATATTAGTTAGATGGAAATATTTGGTAACACTAGTTGGTTCAACTTGCATGCCTTTTTGTCAAAAGGTTTTACATGTAGATTGTTGATAATAATGAAACGTGGCATCTAAGTATTGTATGCATGCTTGGCAATACTTGTCAAACCAATAGTGAATTACTTAAGGGTGAAGCCATAGTGTGATTACAGAGTCGTTTGATTTGAAGATAAGTTATAATAAGATTTATTATTTTCTTCGTTTTAATTTGTTTTTCCTATTTTGATTTCATATGAAAGTCTTAGAAGGCTATGACTTTATAAGTTTCGTGTCTTATTATTTTGCGTGTCTACTGTTTATTTAGATGCAAAGAGCTTAAGTGGTTCAAGTTATTATATTTCGAGCCTGCTCTCCATTTTCATCGTTGATGCAATAGAAGCTCTAAATGTAATATCTGGTGGTAAAGACATTCCCGTAAAGCTTAAGAAAGTAAATAAGATTTTTGAATCTTCTAATCTAAAATTATATAAAGCTATGTTAAATGTACTAAAATGTCTTTTAATCTTATAGTCTTAAATATGTTATGTGAAAAATTGAAATTAAGAGTTATTAAAAAAAGAATTATTTTTTTAAACGGACTAAAAAAAAGTATGGTTAAACAAATTAAAGAAATGATGAAGAAATTCACCAGAAAACAGACTACTCTAAAGCTTTTTCACTTTGGGAATTTTTTTGAAACACTTTACTATAGGAGGAGGGAGTATTTTCGGGTTTAGAAAGAAGAAAAGAAAAAAGGGTTTGTTAGAGAAGTCGTATTATATTTGTTTTATAAGCATTTTCTTATTGGTTAAATCGAAAATCGAACTATTAAGGATCAAAATCAATAAACCAAAAATTCATTAAAAAAATATCTTATTGATTTAGCATATTTAAAAACCGAAAACTAATAAATCGAATCGATAATACATAAAATCGAACCAAACTGATCGATACACACCCATCAGTGGCGTTGCCTCATGGTGGTGAGGGTGTCCAATTGGACACCCTTCGTCGGAAAAAAATACCTTATATACAAGTAAAATGATACACGAAATGATTAAATAATATATTATTGGACACCCTTCGTCGGAAAAAAATACCTTATATACAAGTAAAATGATACATGAAATGATTAAATAATATATTTTGGACACCCTTAACACAATAGGCTATTGTAGCCTAGTGGTTTCATCTCCTTGGAATGAGGTAGTGCTCGTGTGTTGGACACCCTTTGTGAAATTTCTAGCTCCGCCACTAACAGCCGTATCTAGCCATGTCATTTATTAACTTAGATGTTTTAGAAAATGTGATAGTATTCGAGTATTCTTCCACTACATTGATTATAGATTCAATTTAATTTGAAATTACGTACCCTTATCACTCTAACTACTATTACTTCTAAATAGAAACATTGGCAACTTTGACACATTATACACATCGAACAATTTCACTTTATCATATGATCGCATAGTCAATTGGCTTAGATGTAAACATTAATAAGTACGTGGCTTATAGCTACGAATGGATGCCTAAAATAAATGAAACTTTTGAATCAAAGCTCAAAGTCTAGGACTCTAAAATTCGCCCAGAAGATCAAGGATCCTACTTGCATATCTCATAATCTTCAAACTCAACACTATATAAAATTCATCCAAAACTATTTCTCAACAAAACACAAAGTATTCACAAACATTTGAGAATTCATAAAAAACACACATAAGCCACAAAATAAACACAAATATCTAAGTCTATAAACCCTTTGGGGTGGCCCAGTGGTTTGAGCTTGGGACTTCCATGTTGGAGGTCTCAAGTTTGAAATCCTTTCCCAGTGAAAGCAAGGGGTTTGCCTTCTGGGTCGAGCTCGTCCCATCGGACTTGCCTAGTGCGGGTTGCCTCTCCTATGTGGTTTGTGAGCTATTGCATAGTAGCGCGGGGATTTTACCATGTTGCGCACCCAAAGGGTAGCGGCTGCGGGTTTCCTTCATCAAAAAAAGGATAATGATTATGCCTTTGCTCGTTGATTATCGTAATTGATTCCCCTGCTATGGATTCCAAAGAGCAAGTAGCTGCTGCAATAAAAAACTCCAGTGTTTGTTGTGGTGTTAAAAGGTGCAACAAGTTGTGGATGGTGCTTAGTCTCACTTGATCTGCTCTCTCCAATATTTCTACAAGCCTTTCCATCTTCTTATCCATGCTTCCAATTATATCATTTGCACCATCCTACAAGTGAAAAATACAGGGAAAATTACGCGAAATGGCAAACATCTAGAGTATACTATGTAATATAGCTATAATTTTGATTATTTTTAATCTGTGGCTACAGTTCCGCGAAAATTTGCTCTTCGATTTTCTAATTGTATAAATTCAGAATTTGTACAATTCGGTCCCTTATTGTATTTGTACATACTTATCCTAGCTATTTATATATGATTTATGAAAAACTCATAATAAATTATCCTGTTTGTATATTGACAAGTGAAATATACAGAGTTCTGAAAAATTCCTAAATGTATAAATACAGAATTTGTATATACTTACCTTATTTGTATATTCGCAAGCAAAATATACAAACGGGCAAGCGAAATATACCAACGGTAGCCTCCATTTGTATAATTCCTAAATGTATAAATGCATAATTTGTATATAGTTACCCTGTTTGTATATTCGCAAGTAAAATATACAAACGGACAAGCGAAATATATACAAACCGTAGCCTCCATTTGTATATACTTATCCTATTTGTATATTTGCAAGCAAAATATACAAATGGGTAAGCGAAATATACAAATCGCAGCCTCCATAGAAAACAAAACTATAACTATGAAGCGCAATTATCTATATCTATTATCTATATTATTTCTAAAATTTTCTCAAAAATATATATAGTCTACGTACGCAATAACATAACACACATTTAATGTTGACCTAATAAGGTCTATTCACGAGTGATTCAGAATATAAAGTTTATAAAAATTCTAAATTAATATACAATAGTAATTGAGTTTACAATTAAAGTACTTACCTGCCAATCGGAGAGTTCTTCCATAATATCATTTTCTTGTCGAATAATTTCACATTGAAGCTCACTAAATCGAGTGAATTGATCTGGAGATAAATCCGCAAGATCACCATTAAGAAATTTAATATATTGAAAAATGACTATATATAGTGAATAATATTAATTTTTTTTTTATCTCTTTATACTATTAATTTAAAATTAAACAAATAAAAGTTTTGATATTTACATATTTTTTTAGTATAAAATTTTAGTATAGAGGATAAATAATAATTGTGGACGGAAATAATAACATTTTCTTAAGAAGCATATGAATAAAAAATATGCTAAATATTTTAAGATGGGGAGAATATATGAAACACATTTATTTAGAGGAGACCTAATAATTCATGCACTTACAATACAAATGTTTGTACTTTCTTCGTTTCATATTAAATAAATTGAAGTGCTTACCTGCCAATCGGAGAGTTCTTCAATAATATCATTTTCTTGTCAAATAATTTCACATTGAAGCTCACTAAATCGAGTGAATTGATCTGGAGATAAATCCGCAAGATCACCATTACGAAATCCATTGAGAATATTAGTTATGTGAGACTCAAAATGAATTCCGCATTCAGAGTATATAATATGAAAAGCAATAGTAGGTCTCCAACCAGCAATCCAATACAAGGACCTTTCAAGAGAATTAGACCATGGTGCACTAAAAATACATAATATATCATTTTTGGCTGCTAACGATTTAATTCGATAATATTCATTAATATGTGAAGTGATTTTTTGGATTAATTTGGTGTGTAACTTGTGTTGTTGTTCTTGATTTGTGCAAGATTTTGGTGTTTTGGTCATTTGTTGTACTAATTCAAGAAGTTGTTCATGCCAATCTTTATGGAATTTTTGAAAACTTGTCATTTTTACCTTTTTTGTTTGATTAGTTTGATTTATAGGTGGAGATTGTATACATTTTTTGGAACTTGGAAGATTTATATAATGTTTGATAAAATGTGTTTTTATGACGAAGGAAGTGACCTAAGATTTTCATGAAAATATCTACAATTTTTAATGTATATGTAGGGGCGGAGCTATAGTAATATCATTGATTTGGGCAAATTTAGATTTTTCACTCAATATATATAAATAATTAATGTCAAATATGACAGAAAAATGAGTTTTTGGTTCAGTGGTGTAGGGCTGTTCAAAACCGAACCGAAACCGATAACCTAAATCGAAAAAAAGTTATTAGTTTATCAGTAATGGGTTATTGGTTTAGCGGTTTTGATAACGGTTTTAATTTTTTTTGTTATCGGGTTATCGGTTCTTAACGATTTGAGGTTTTTTCTTAACGGATCAACCGATAACCCGATAGTAAACTAAATAATTATATTTTTATCATTTTTTATATAAAGTCCTTGACTTAGAGTTTAGTTTCCTACTTTTATTTTTGGCTGTCTCAAACTCGTGGGTAATCTACAATGTAAAAGTGTTTGCTTTTTAGCAAGATGTTATTTGTGAACTCATGTGCATGGTTCATTTGGTTTGTCACCTTGTTTCTACGTGATTTTTAATGATTTTTTTTTTGGTGTCAAATCTTAACGGTTAAACTGATAACCGAACCGATAACGATCAATAACCGATGAACCAATAACCGGTAAATCAATATCTTAATGGTTCTTTAACGGTTTAGCATCTCTACAAACTGATAACCAATAAGTCAAACCGATAAACTTCAAAATTGAACCGAACCGACCGATACGCAGCCCTACAGTGGTGTGTGTTCAGCTCTGGCACTATTAGATACGTTTTGATAGTTGATTAGAATTATGTAATTATTAATAATGAAAATATTGGTTTTGGGAATTTTAGTTATGTGAATATTAATTTGTGTATTAATTTTTTTTGTATAAAATAATATATTGGGATAATTTGGTTAGTTGATAAAAGTTATGAAGGTATTAGTAATGTAAGGATTTGTTATGAGTAGATTTATGTATGGTTTTATATAGGTATTGATTATGCATAGATTAATTATACATCCATTAGTTATTCCACCTTCTATCTGGTATAAAATAACACATCGAATTCCTCATAATTTATATATATATATTGATTATGTAGTATTAATTTTATACATGAATAGTTTACCTTCTTAATTAGCTAGTACTAAACATAATATAGCTTATGCAGATATTCATCTCAAAATCAGCGATTAAACGATTCCTAATTTTTTTTCTAATTTATACAATGTATTAATTATATAGATATTTAAATTGCAAACCAAATACAAGACTGAGGCACATCAACCTTAAATGAAATAGAGCAAGGAGATGATTTTATTCTAATCAAATATAAGACAAGTCCATTATAAAATTAATTATCTCTTATCTCTCGTATCAAACTACCCGTCTAATTTATTTTGAAATTTTATCTTTTCAATTTATTTTTTTTTCTTTTGTCATCTTCCTCTCATTGTTGCTCAACTTCACCCCTTCAACCCTAATTTTTATTTATTAAATAATATTTATGGTGTGGATAGAATCCTTTTTCTTAAAACCACCGCTTGAACAACAGGAGGAATGAAAAGACGAATTTACCCTTCGAAGAAGCACACATGACGACTACACATGATTTTTTAAATATATATTTTTGTAAAATATCAAATATTATAATAATGCGAAATATGAAAAGTTATCAAATGTAATTGTAATGAACATATTTATATTTATATATTTATGTTTAAATGATTCATTACTTTATAAATATATTAGATACAATACTCGTTTTTTAATTAATTTGTTATTATTACATATAAATTTAATTTTTAAAATTATGATTCAATTTTTAAATTTTAAATTTTGACTCAAATTGATGATAAAGTTGTCAAATTGTTTTGTATTTAAGTAGATGAACTCATCATACGACAGCCAGAAGATAATATCAAAGGAAAATACCAACAAACAAATTTGTAGTTCCTAGACAAAATATCTATAATGAGGGATCTATTGAAGGTTAAAGCAGAATAGAATATTGAGGCGAAATTAAAATTTAAAATTTTTGAGTTATTAATGGATATTTGAATATTAAGATGTCTGAAGTTGAATGGATATCTGAATATTAAGATATGCATTAAGATTTAAGTTTTAGAAGTCTGAATCTGAATACATATCTGAACATTAAGATGTTGAATTATTTTATGAATATTAAATATTTAAAACTCTTTATTTTCTTCATATCTGAATGTATAAAATTATCTTTATTTAAAAAATAATAAATATTAAATCGATCTAATATTATATCGATGAAATATGTCAAATTTTTTATATGACAATTAGTAGTGGTGATGGCTAACAATGGTGGTTGTGTATGTCGATTTGGGATGGTATTGACTGATGATGATGATTGTGAGTACTATATTATGGTATAATAGTTGGCAGTAATGATTAGCCTTAGCTGATGATGGTGGCGGTTGATAATTAGTAATGGAATGATACTTATAACTAATGGTGGTAATGAATGATGATGACAGTATATAATGTAGACTAATAATTGTAATTACTAATAGTGATTAGTCGATATAATAATACTTGATGGTGTGTATTGCAAATGAAGGCTAATGGTGATAACGATTGACGATTTTGGTGATTGACGATAGTGATAGTTATGAAAGTGATTGTAGATGATAGTTGATGGTGATTGACGATAGTGATAGTTATGAAAGTGATTGTAGATGATAGTTGATGGTGATTGACTAATTATAGTTGAAATGGTGGCTTTGAGTGCATGATGGATGAAAGTGAATGTAGCATGAACGGTCATCTTTATAAAAATTCTCAAATAAACATCTTAATGAGATATTAGTATAAAGTACAGAAATCTCAACAATTTAGACTCTAATTACATTTTATCCCGAAATTTTTTCCTAAATTACTATAACTTTGAATTTTTCAGAACTCGTGAATACATTGCTCCTTCACCTGATACATAGCAAACAATACATAAGTTATGTATCAGATACATAACTATAAATCACATTCATACTAATTTAGGTTTGAAATAATCGGGGTTATGAATCAATAATAACATTTGTACCAAATGCATTGTACACAAACAAAATTATAGTGTATCGGATAGAGGTGGAGTGATGTATCCGAATATAAAGAGTGAGAGAAGGAAGATGAAGATTTTTGTAATTATTTCAAATGACAGAAATCTTTAGAGATTATCTTATCTTAAATCATGTAATTATATAATTTTCCCATATTAAAACATTTTTATAAATCTTAATCATTCTGACCCATTAAGTGTTTGTAAAATAAGAAAAATAAACACACTTAATAATTAAAATCTAAATGATTAAAATTTAGACTTTGTAAACAAACAAACTTAATAACTAAAATTTGAATAATTAAAATTAAAACATCCATTAAATACAAATAAATGAGACCTAAATCTTTGAAAAATCAACAAACCCGATTGTGAAAGCAATCACTTATTACTTGTTTGCATAAATAATCTACAATATGCCTAATATCTCATATATAGGCATTTCATGCTTGGAAGATCATTTTTGATAAATCAACAAGTCAGATATTCAAAATACTGTACAAATGTAAGAGGTTTAACCATACAACCATAACATCTAAATAAGAAACACTGATTAAGGTTTACACATACAACCACGATCAGGGGCGTATCTAAGGGGGGGGTCACCAGGTTCACGTGAACCCATGCTCCCCTTCCGAGATCATATATAATAGTGTTATATTTTTTTTAAAATATTGAAATATAGATGTGTGAACCCATACTCGGAGTATCATATTATGTGACGATGATTGGGTGCACCTCTCTAAGTGAGGTTAGAAATCTGAATCTTATATATGTATAGATATATCCAATCAAATTTACATCTTAGATCCACCTTTTACAATAGTGCACCCCTTGTCTCGAAATCCTGGATACGCCTCTGACCACGATGTTCAAACACAAAACAATAAAAAGTTTAACCACAACGACACGTTATAGACTATACTTCTTGAGGAATAACTTGTAGTTATACTCCAACCAAGACTTCCGAGCTTCATTATTAGGCAACTTGAGAAACATCTATCGTATCTCTTTCTTAAGAAACATATTAAGAATATAGTTAAAAAGATCACTAAACCTGCAGGAATATCATCAGACATATTTTCCAACATGTCCATACACGTCTCGATGGAGGGTTCATCTGATTCAGGAGATGTAGCAGTTCTCTTGCTAGATAAATGAGTGTTGAAATTCCACGATCGAGTGGGGTCTCGGGAAGCTAGAATGTACACAGACCTTATCACTAATTCGTGGAGATAGAGAGGTTGTTTTTGAAAAAGTCTCGGCTCCAATGAGAAGAAGACTACTAAGCCTATATTCAACTAATAATAACTCCCTTGCACTACAAAGTGCAGATAAGACTACTGTGTCCTTATATTCAACTAAAAGAATTTTCTTTTTTATGGACGCATCAAAGTTTTGGAAGTGTTGCAACGACAACACTATTTAGATTCAGGGTGTGTTCGGTATGGAGGGAAATATTTTCCGATTTTCCCATATTCGGTAGGAAAATAAGTTCTACAAGTGGCATTCACAGCTTCACTCCACCTCCCGTAGCCCCCCATCTCCATTATCCCACCCCACTCCCATATTATTTGTCTAGATTATAGTAAGAAACCTACTTATTTTCATAGAAAATATTTTCAACACACCCTCAAAGGTAAACCTTGCAATTTGGAAAGATTCTAAACTCAAAATAGGCAGACTACCTTCTAAATAAGTCATTAAATAGTTTAAAATCACATTAAAATCAAGGACTCTTAACTGCTTTACCATTCATCAAACTCATTTGTTCAAACCAATGCCAATTTCTAATGTCTACTGAGTTCCCTAAACATTTAGGACTACATAACAAACACCAAATAGAACATTAGCATATAATTTTACAACAATTACATCAAAAACATACCCAGTGTAATCGCACCAGTAGAGTGAGAGGTAGAGAGATTATTTCTGATACACCTCGGCTCAAAAATTAAATTGTCAAGAATTGGTGTGACAAGTCTTTAATATTTTTAGTGGTTGTTTAATTTAAAGACAATTAGTTATGTGAGATTAATCATCATGATATTTGATTTATTATATTAAAAATAATATGCGTGAAAGCTCATAACATGTATGTGAAACTATTCTCGCTTAAACATTCCAACAACGTGTATATATGTCCTATAATTATTTTATATTTTATTTAAAAAATCATTAAGCCTTTTTTTAAAAAATGAATGAATGTTTTCAAAAATTGTATTTATTTTTTAAAAAAAATTCAAAAATTTAGCCTAGTCTTCAATGAGTATTTCAACTATAATCACATGCCAACCTTCGCTATCTCTAATTTTCAGAAAAGTTTGGAAATACTTCAAAAGGTAATATTGACAGAAAATTGTCACAAAATGGAAGTATCCTCCATTTTTAAAAACAAGGCATCCCTACAAAGAAACTAGGAATCACAATGCATAAACAAATACGCATAGCAAGAGCAAGCACATCCATTTTCGACAGAAAAAACACTCGGTTTAACCACGAAAGTAACAGCCACGAATCCAGACAAACGAACCACCATACTGGTTAAAGAAAACGTTCAAACGAAAAAGGCGTATGTACATAACCACTTTTAGGACCCCAAAAGATAGTGAGGGCCAAAAGGTTCACTTTCCCCCATTCTTGCAGTCTATTTCTTTCCACGAAGTTTCGCACCAAGAGCTCTCTCCAGCTTAGAAATTATCTGTTGGTTTGGAATTGCCTTTCCAGACTCGTACTCCTGAATGATCTGTGGTTTTTCGTTTATCAACTGCACAACAAAGGGATTGCCAAAATTATATTGATACAATGAATTAACTCTTTCTCTTGAATCTATCGATATGTAGATTGCTTTATTGGAAAAAAAGAAAACGGGGGCAAGAGCAGGGAGCGCGTGAGAAAGAGAGATACTTGGGCAAGTTGAGACTGAGTAAGCTTCTTATCCTGTCGAGCTTGCATAATGGCTTTCTTCAGTTCAGTAGGTACCTTTTGATCTGAGAACAAAAACAAAAAGTAACACCCGAGGTCATCACCAAAAGATAGAATGTCTGGGTTTTTTTCCAGTGGCAAACCAATTGGCATTTGCCCGAAGGAGGAACCTTTAAAAGGTGTCTGCTTGTCAAGTCAGGGTGTAAGCATGATTTGGACTCTTAGTTGCGCGGACTCTCCACTTTCAATGCCGCAGCCGTGTCGGATTCTCCAAAAATACACTAGTTTTGGAGAATCCGACACGCACCCGTTGACAGTTTTGAAGAGTCCGAGCAACATAGCTTGGACTCACAGAGAAGAAAAGAGCTCTTCTTTTTTTGATAATCGAGAAATTCCTAGAGCTAGTGACTCATAGTTCGAATAGCGGTGGATAATAGGTCAGAGCAAAGAAAAGCTCTCTAACCACATTGTTTTATAGAAGTGTTTCTAGTTATAATGTCAACTCAAACTTACGTGACAGATTCTCAGTATCTTCATCGAGCTTTCTCGTGTTCAAAGTTGTACTACTAGAGGCAGCCTTGTTTGACCCAGCAGTAGCTGCACCAGAAAATAGATATTGTGAGCGCAAAACATTTTGCTCATTTTCACAACTAAAGGATCGATGTCAACAAAAACAAAATATCACACCAATAATGAAGTTTTGCACCGTCTAGCAATTGGCAAAACATAGAACATATGAAAATGTAATATATATAAAATAGGACAAAAATATTCATGGTATGTCAAGGATTGGTATTAACCCAGATAGAGAGATATCATTCTACATAAAATTAGGTGTATTCCAACATTAAAGAGTCATTTCCCTCCTGACCCTGACTGCCCAACTTGAGTTATATCAAGAGAAATCAACATGCAATGACAAAGCAACGTGCATATCACTCATGACCTAGCAGTTTCTACTTACCAATATAAAAATTCAGATTACTAGTCTCTCTTCGCAAACAAAGTAGAAAAGAAAAATACACATAAAAGTAACTTGGAGCCTCCCTTTCCTAGTGTTAAAATAGAGAAGAAAATAGAAGGGAGAATTTGGCTTAATTGGTAGAAGACAATATACAAGATGCTCCTTATATAGGATTTTAGGCTACTACCAGGCAAATCTGCACCACACGAAGCAGATAAGTTATAAATAAGGAAATCTATCTGCACATTGAAATTTCTATTTGTCACAAAACCAAAACCAGGAAGAGTAAGTTTTGCTATTAACCTAAACACAGAGAATGAATCTAGACAATATTAACTTTTCCAATTAAGTAAATAAAAGTATGCTCTCTAAAGGTTTAAGCTTTATGAGATGGTTATAAACCTTAACATGGTACTAAAGTAGACAAAATCACAAGTTTAAGTCTCATCACCAACCATTATCAAAAAGAATTTCTAAATGTTTGGAACATGAAAAACAATCAGGTCCGCACGTGAGGGAACATGTTGAGAATATAATTAAGTACATAAAAGTATAATTTCTCTAACAACTAATGAAACTTTTAGATGAGATGGTTACACATTTTTAACACTTGCACCTACTTACAAAAGATTGGCTTAACGGTGAAATTTCTTACTCGAACAATATGGAAATCATTCCACCCACAACAGGGAAATGATAATGACCTCAAATAACATAAACGTAAGCAGTAAACTATAAACTCCCTTTCCCCAAATATATTGTTAAGAGCTGAAAATCTGGAGTAACAGCCTTGGAACCTTGGTCCAAATCCCATTAGAGGCAGCAGTCGTTTATTTCTTCGGGAAAAGCAAAATAAAAACCCTAGAGACACTCATTGCAGACCAATGGTAGTATAATACTATACATGACTGCCATAATTGAAACTAACTACGCTTCATACATAACCAACCCCTTAAACTTTCCAGTATATTCCACTTAGACATTTGAACTAAGTCATGTTCCAATTAGACACTTCAATTCAAATTTTAATTAATTTTTTTGCGTGTGTTCTCATTCATCTATTAGGCAGCTAAGCTAACCACATAAAATATGTCACTTCCTTTGATTATACACATTCGCCTCAATAAACTATAAAACCACGGACATTTTCTACTTGAGGTTGACGCATATCACTAATAATGATATGATATATTTTATGCAGTTAATTTTACTATCTAATAGACAATTGAAAACACGTGCAAAAAAATATTCAAATCTTTTTTAATCAAAAGTGTTTTATTAGGAGTTGAGTTGTTCAATTGGAGCATGACTTAGCTATATGTAAACAGGAAACCATAGATTCGCTGTAAACCTGACCGGAAAAATAAAAGCCCTAATTCGTACCAAGCAAAAACGAACGGGAATGAAAAAAAGGAGCAGGATACAGTATAACTCATCGGAAATAGGTACTTTGAAAATCAATAAGGCTAAGATGAGAAGACTAAAGCATATTGTATATAAACCTTTTCTGACGGTTTCGATTTCGGCACCGGCGCGACGGGCGGCGTTGACTGCTTTCTCATCTTTCCGTGCGGCGGCGGTCGGCGCTTTCTTGCGAATCACCACCGGCTCCCAATCTTGTGACAATCCAGCCATTTTTTTTTCTCTGAAAAATATCTCCTTATCACTGCTTTACTGATTGCAGATTGCAATATTCCCGTGAAGAAGAAAGAAATCAAGGGACTAATTTAGAGAAAATGACCAAAATAGTCCTTAGGGTTGACAAATATAGAGTTAAGATTGGTCGGTTTGGTTCGATTTTGAAAATTATCCATTCTATTTATTAATTATCACATGCTAAATAATTATTGAGTTAAAATGTCTATTTAATTAGTTATTGATTGTTATCATTCAATTATCAAGTTAACCATTAAGATTTTGTAGAAAGTTTTTTAATGAGAATCACTAAGGGGACAAAGTGTAATCGGAGCTGTAAGGTTCTCTAGATAAATATTGGTTCACTAGATTTGTTTCACGATAGGCCGGATGCATCATACTCTTCAAGAATTATGTCATGTCAATTTTTATAGTGAATTTTTTGGTTATCCATCCTTAAAGCAAGAGCTCGAGGTAGTGAAAAAGGAGAATCAACAAGATAGAATGCTCTGTTCCAACTAACATAACATGAATAGGAAGACTCCAACTTTGAATTTTGTGCTTAACAGTGATCATTTTTGAATGGATGTTTAGATTAGCTTATTTAAAGTGATTTTTGGCTTTTCATTTTTTTTTGTGTTTGGATAACACAAAAAAGTTGGTGTTCTCAACTAAACAAGTACCATCAGAAGTCAAAAGTCAAAAGTCAAAAGTATGACTTTACCTTTTAACTTATAAGTCAATTAAGAAAGTCAATCCAATCACCCCCAAATGAAGAAGCACAGACTATTACTCTTTCCGTTTATTTTTATTTGTCATTGTTTGACTTGACACATCCATTAACAGAATAATTATTGATATAGGTAATTTTACGACAACAAATTGATGGATTTTACTAATTTGCTGACTGATTCAAGGAGTTAAGACTGACGATTCGGATTGATTGATTGAAGACTTTTCTACAATAAGCATACGAGATGAAGTTGGACCTCAGCCCAAAGAGCGCTTCCCTAGAACTGACAAAGAGATTTAAAATTGACTCAAATAAACGAAAACTCAACTACAATTTCAAATTGGTTATTCGAAAATTGAAGTTGGAATTATGTAGAAAAATGGTGAAAGGATTTGAAAGAATAAGAGAGAGACGGCACTTAGTATTTTCACAATTGTAACTGATTAGAGATTTAAGCATTTTTTTCTTTTTTGAAATATTTTCTCCCATAATTTTCTCCATTCTGATTTTAAAGATTTGTATTCTTTCACATTAAAAAAAAAATTAAATAAATACAAAAACCAACCTTATATCTAAAATAATGACATATTATTTTAGATAAATATTGAAAGTGTTGCCATGGAATCCTTTTAGATGCTAAATAATGTTGTTTTGAAAATTTTCCCTAAAAAAAATTGGCCTAATTGAAACTCGAATTTAGGATCATTAAAATGATTTTTTTATATTCAAACCCGAATTTAGGATCATCAAGTATTTCTTTTCTGAGTTTTTTCCTTTTTTTTTTTTTTAATTACACGTAGAGGGAGGGAATAACAAAATAAGAAATCAAACCTTCACCAACGAGGTAGAGGTAAAAGTTAAGGTACCCAACCAAATAAAGTTCAAAATAACATCCTTCTTGAACTTTCACCATGTCTCAAGAAACCAACAATAATAAAGGTATAAAGGCATTCAAGGCTTGTTTTTTGCATGCTCTGATCTTCACTATCCAGTTTTTTTTTAACGCGCACTTCAATTATTTCATCAAGTACCTTCTACGCCTCAGCTCCTAGCATCACAGGCACCGTAAACACTGCCAACCAACACTTAGATGAATAAGAAGAAATCACTTAGCTGTTTTTTTATGATCCACCTTGACATGATTTCTTTACGGACGTCTCATTTGTCAAATAAGATTACGCTATTTTTCTGCAAAACAGGGTGAGGAAAAACTTAAAATAACTAATATTAACCAAGACATTCAGGGTACAAGCAGCAACTAATAATTCAAGATCTAACAAGCTGAAAAACAACAAATATAGTTTCACACACGATATCTAGAGAAGAGATCGAAAATTATGATTTAATCGGTTAAGTGTCGCTTAAGAACTCAAAAGGCGCTTATCAGCTTCACATATTATGTCGTTACAAAGTAGAGATACATACAGATAAAAACTGAGGTGTTCCTTAATTCTGATATGAGGTTGGTTTACTATTTACCAAAACACTTCAGCGAGAATTGTTGAATGAAAAGCATAAACATGTATACCATATTCAAAAAATCAAGTAACAAGCAAGAGGGCAAAAGGTTTCGCAGTGCGATTACAAGGCATATATAGTGAACTCGTACAAGAGTAAACGAGAGAGAATTAGAATCCTAACATATCAAGTTCAAGCAGATAACACTGGTATAAATGTCTAAACCGTTGCATAATTGCCTTCTCATATTTAGAAGCAAGATAGTGTTGATCAAGAATATAAGGTCCAGAATCTCAAAAAGCACTATGCTGGAAATCAAGCTACATAAGGGTTCAAATTTGTCAAAAAGCATACATCAAGTTTGCTGGCTTGGCCTCACTGCTGACAAAACCAAATAGTGATTCTCCAAACAAAGTAATCAGAGACATATAATGACTTCGCACATGCATGGGATAAAATAAAGGTGGGAAAAAAAATGAAACACATTGCAGAATCAGTTCCCTATTTGGACCTAGTGTCAGCAAAAGGTAAGGTGCAAATAT
Source organism: Solanum appendiculatum (assembly GCA_018342035.1). Classification (NCBI taxonomy): domain Eukaryota; kingdom Viridiplantae; phylum Streptophyta; class Magnoliopsida; order Solanales; family Solanaceae; genus Solanum; species Solanum appendiculatum. Next base: position 206,341 of record JAGDQO010000503.1, on the reverse strand, counting down.
ATATATATACACAACAAATACTTACCAGGAAAATATCTGGCCCTTCTCTTCAACCAACCTGAATGCCATTTATTGTAGTTCAGCGGGAATGAAGCATGTGCCATCGAAATCAAATCTGTAGCCAAGATTTGCTCACGAAGATTTTGTAGAAGCTTAAAAGAACTCCTTCAGCCAACAATCGAAGATATAAAAAGTAAAATTCTACCGTCAAGTTACAAATATCAACACTCAACCAATCAATCGGGTTAGCTTGTTGCCCATACAAGGGGAGGAACCCCTAGATAATCTCACCAGTAATCATTCTTGTTGGAGTCTAGTGCCCATACAAGCAAACCAACTGAAAAGGTAATTAGCTCATGAAATTGGGGTCAAATAAATTAAAGATCAAATTCTAGTTTTTGTGCCAATTTCAGGATAACCAAACAGAAGATTTAGAATTGAAAAAGCCTATTCTATTCCGATCCCTCAATTATCAGATCAAGAATTAAAACCACATTATTTCAGGTCTCAATCTTCAAATATTTACCTGTATGCTACCTCAGTAATTACTAGTGTCCCCATCCTCAGAATCCAAATCATCACTACTTGATTCGTCAGTATCCACAAATTCAAATTCGCTTAAAGATTGTTTGTCATCAGAACAATAATCATCAATTTGAGGTAACTCGATATCCGAGGAAATAAATTCGCCTGCTGAATAGTTCTCCTCTCCTATTTCGTCATTTCGTTTTTCACTTGTGCTTCTTGAATCATCAAGGTTGGAGTAAGCACTCCGATTATTTGGGTCATCGTATAGGGCAACATGTCTATAGTAGAGTGCAAGTTCCTTCTCAGCAATATCAATGAAATGTCTCACAGACTCTAGCGATTGCTCATATTTGGATTTTTCCAACGCCTGAAGAAAGAGAATTGACTAGTAATTCATACCATGGTTGATGCAAAAATAGACAAAACAAAGATATAGGTAAATATGACAGAATCAAACAGTATTAAAAGTCAAATCCTTATACCTTACGTGTAGTGAACTGATTCCCAAAAATGTAGCATTAAACATGTGAGTAACAGAGTATGAGACTAATAAAGGTCTGTGAGTAGACAGTGTTATAGGTTAAGTATCCAAAAGCCATTTGCAAAGAAATGATCGTTACAATGTTTTGTTGAATACAAAGTGACAGATAACTTTGTTATCTCTCCAAGTGAAATAAACGACATTTTGGTATACATTCCTAAGAATGATGATGTAAAGCAGACAACATTTAGTCTCAGTTTCAACTAAACAACCATCAATGGATTAAAATAGTGCATACAAATTGCAAAAACCAACAGATCTTTTTGTATAATTTTATGACAAATGAAGCAGTAAAGAAGGTTGATGGAAAAAGATGAAATTGCAAACTGCAATGGGGTATATATGGTGCAATGAAGGGTCTTGTTCTTTTGCGAGGTAGAGCGAATAACACAAGTCACAAAAGGGTAGTAGAGTGTTTTTTTTTTAGATAACCATGGTGTCCGGGCCGGCTTTCGCACACCTCGACTAATTCCACCTTCCACCTCGCACCTCCCACCAGCAACAAGTATCAGGTAACTCTGTCCGCCAAGGCTAGGGCAGATGAGAAGAAATCACCTAGGGGTTTTGTCTATGCTGGGATTTGAACTTGAGACCTCATGGTTCTCAACCCACTTCATTGACCACTAGGCCACACTCTTGGGTACTTAGGGGAGTGGTTGTTGAGGTGGATTTCAGATGATCTACTCTAATTATTAACTCAGCCGCATCTATGAGCCAAATCAACAACACAGGTCACAAAAGGGTAGGAGAGTGGCTGTTGAGGTGGATTTCAGATGATCTACCCTAATAATTAAGCTAACTACATCTATGAGTCAGGTTAACAATAAGTTGCATTACATGGATTCGACTACAAATAGGGATAAACTGTGCATATCTATATGGGTACATGCAGTTTTTGATAATATTTGGAAAAATTAAAATTATCCACAAGTACACACACCTATGTCATACATGTTTGGCATAAGTCAATAGAGAAAATGAAGGACCCACACAAATACACTAAGTAGCACGTCAACCGCAGAAGAATGATTGTGAAAGTTGGTGGCAATGATTAGAAGTTGATGGTAGAAGGGCCATACACATTGAGACTTGAGAAAGTAAATTTTGCACGAATGCATGACAAGAAGCAATTACTTGGTTATTATAGAAAATTAGCTCTAACAAACTTACCCTCTTCTTTGACAGTGTATCAATAGGATACATAATTTCAGGCTGCACATATTCTCTTCCTCGGTAAAAAACAATGGTATCATTTGCAATTATCTGAATCGGGATGCCACCACTCAGTCTTGCAATTTCATCAACATATTCTTGAATTTGACCAGGTTTGCAGGGTTTGCATATGACTTTGACAGTTTCATGCCTTTTCCAATGTAGATGCATATTAAGAATAACACCTCCAAAGACTCCCCTTTTGCCAATTGGCACATAATTAGACTTTTTTTGTGCCATCTTTTTAATATAGAATCGTTCTTCACCAGTGAGAAAGTGCGGCTTAACCTCAGGACCTTGAACTTTGGAAACCTCATATCGCTTTAGTCTCTCAATTAGCATGGCTTCTTTGACTTTTGCCTGACCCAAAGCCAACACATGTCAGCTTTTGTTAAAATAAAAAATTACGTTAGATTTTGTATAGCAGTAAAAGGAAAATGGAAATAAAACAAATCTTAGCTTCTATAAACATAAATATAGGGTGACCACACTGAATTCTTCACATCCCTAAACCAGGAAAATGTTAAGATGGCTACAAAACATAAACTACGAAATGGCATCAATGCCTCAGTGAGGCAGCAACCGCGCATACAGCCACTTTTTGTAACTTGGTTTTCAGCAGATGACACAAAAATGAAAGTAATTAGAAAGCACAAAGGCTCTTTTCTTTCTCTAGTCTCCAGTATTTCCAAGACTGAAATCGTAGACAAAATAGATTTTCTTTGCAATAACTACTAAGATTAAGCTCCACAACCACAACCAAGAAGAACAGGAAAAAGACAAAGGCGGGATCAATAATGCTTCATCAATCTCACTCTAATTTCCAAGTACCAAATGAGAAGATGTAATATAAAAGGTTCCTCAATAAATTTAACAATAACAACAGAAAACACATGAATAAGCCTAATTTGTCATTTTCATCCGGCTTCCTTCTAATTTCTTGTCAACCAAATTGAAGAAAACAGGTGAAGCTCACTCCCAAGTGCTTCAATTCAGTTCATCTTAATATTATTGCAGATTATTAAGCTAATATAATGACAACAATCATACAGGTTCAGACGGAACGGGATGGATATTGAGAAATGATATAGTCGAAACCAAATAATTCGGGATTGAGCCATAGTTTCAGTAGCTGCGGTGGTATTTGTAAAAACAAGAACTACACATCAATCTAAAACAAGTTGGGGGCGGCTATATGAATCCTCAGTAGTAGCAGCATAACAACAACAACAACAACCTAGTGTAGTCCCACAAGTAGAGTTTGGGGAGGGTAGTGTGTACGCAACCTTAGTCCTACCTCCCTAACTTGTGAAAGTAGGTAGAGAGGTGTTTCGAAAGGACCCTCGACCCAAGTAACCGCAAATACAATAATGGAGAAAATAACAGTAGCAGTAGCATTATTGGCAAAAAAAACAATCATGGGCTCCTAAAAGTGAAAAAAAATAAATCTTTGGCTCACATTTTCAATCTTCTGTTTGATTCTTTCTTCAGCAGTGTCAAACTTCTGCTTCTTCTTCTTCCCCTGAACACCAAGTCTTCTGGGATCTCTCTTGTTGGCAGCTTTTCTCTTCTTCTTCTCTCTCTTCCTTTGCAGCTTCAGCTTCTTCTTTGTCTTCCATTTCTCCTTCTTTGGTGCCTCCACTTCATGTTCCTCAAACTTTAGTTTCCCATCACTTGTTATCACAAAATCCACTCTTCCATGACTAAAGTTCCTTGATTCCCAACACGGGTTTTGTGGGATTAATCTATTCTTAAGCACTAACCTTGACAAGTGCAAAAAGCTTTCTGGGTTTCCAAGAATTGGTCTGAATATGGAGACAGTGTGAGATAATCAAAACTAAATTGGACATACTTAAGTACCTGTTTGCACGTGATTGATTTGAAATTGAAGTTTTGTTTGTCCATGCAATTAGATTGCTTAAGTTGTATTTTTTCTCATAAACATGAAAATTCCACAAATTGTAAGAACTATCAATATTTCCCAATTCCTATACAATCTTACCAAATGATCAAATCATAACTCACCAACTAAATATCAGAATATCCGAAGGTACCACATTGATATATCATATATATATATATCCATATTACTTTTATAAATAAATATTTGCGATTACAAAATTTAAAAATACACATAATTTTATAAAGATCCTCTAGCCAACAATAGTAATAACTATCTCTTCGCGCCAAGCATGAATCCTTTTTTGCAAAATTTAAAATGCTGAATCTTTTAATACAAAATATAAACTTGTTAAATTTTACATTTTAAAAAAAATTGAAATCATACTTTCTGGAAACTTGGAGTCATAATCCTATATTCAAAGGCTGATTTGAAATAGTGATTCCACAATCCACATCACATATGCAAATGCCCATCATTTGAAGTAATAATTTTATATTACATGTTCAAATGCTGATTTGAAATCGTGATTCCATATGACATGTCCAATTACCTACTAAGCATAATCAAAACTAACTAGAAAAAAAAAAAGTACAGAAATTTTGAAAAAGATATAAGCTTTACCTGGAAGAGGTAGAAGAAGAAGAGGAGAGAGGCTTGCGAAGTGAGAGTAAGGCAAGTCTTCGAAACCCTCGAAACAGAGAATTTGTCATACGCCGTTCGCCGTGCAATAGGGCGCCGCTGATGAGCTACTTCACCGCTCAGACCAAATTCCTCACATAACTTCAGTCTATATGCACCTCAACTATCAAATACCCTTTTTAATACAACAAAATAATTAATAGTTGAATTGTGAAATTAGATGGTTAGTTTAAATACAATTTTTGTTTTGATTGTTACTTAAATTTTATTTTATTATATCTTAAATCTACTGTTATATAACCACGAAAAGAATCATGTTTGAGTTAATTTTTGAGGTTGAGTTAGGCCTAGGTGTTATATCTTTACATAGTATCAGGTCCATTCTCGTTTGGGCTCCCGATCCACGCTGCAGTCGGACCTGGGCGTGAAGGGGTGTAATAGTAGGTAAAAGTCACACATTGATTGGGAAATGGAATGGTGGTCTCTTTATATGGACTTGAGCAATCCTCCCATCATGAAATTAGATTCAGATATCTTTACATGGTATCAGAACTAGGTTCATTCCCGTTTGAGCTCCCAATATTCAAAAATCCATTACATGAAACAATACGTAACTAGTTTTTCGAACAAAGTGTAACTTAGGAAAAAAGCATAGTAAACTTTCCTCTACGCTATATTAACCATTCAATCAACCAACATACCATCACAAACCAAACCATCAATGGCATTCTTCTTCCTCTTCTTGATATTTTTCTCTCTACTCCAACAACCACTCTTTTCCACAGCAACTCTCCATGGTACCTCTCTCTTTAAATCACAGCTCATTACCCAGCTAGAGTCTTCTCCCAAGAACAATAATGCCATCCCAACAACCTATTTTGAAGTCACCAAACCTATAAATCTTCCCAAAACCACTCCTTGTTCATACTTAGTCCTTCAACATGACTTTGGTTACACATATGGAAAACCCCCTTTTCTTGCAAACTATACACCCCCTTTTAATTGCCCATCTCAGAAATTTTCCAAGATTGTGTTGGAATGGAAAGCAACTTGTAAAGGAAGGCAATTTGATAGAATTTTTGGGGTTTGGCTTGGTGGGGTTGAGATTTTCAGAAGCTGCACTGCTGAACCAAGGGTTAATGGGATTGTTTGGACTGTCAAGAAGGATATTACAAGGTATTACTCTTTGCTTATGATGAAAAATCAGATTCTTGCTGTTTATATGGGGAATTTAGTTGATAGTACTTATACTGGTGTGTATCATGTGGAACTTTTTATTCATTTTTATCCTGTTGAAGAAATGTATAGTGATTATAAGCGAAATTCGGGTTATTCGTATGAGGGTTTTGATTCTAGGGCTGATTTGATCTTACCCATTTCGAGAAATATGCCGTTGAATGATGGATTGTGGTTTGAGGTTGAGAATTCTACAGATGTTCTGTCAAAGGAGTTTAAAATTCCACAAAATGCTTATAGGGCTGTACTGGAAATTTATGTTTCATTTCATGAGAATGATGAGTTTTGGTATAGTAATCCACCGAACGATTATATTCGTGCGAATAACCTTACTGATACACCAGGGAATGGAGCTTTTAGGGAAGTAGTAGTTAGTGTGGATGATGTGGTGATTGGTGTAGTTTGGCCATTTACTGTGATCTATACCGGGGGTGTTAATCCCCTCTTGTGGAGACCTATCAGTGGGATCGGATCGTTTGATCTTCCCTCGTATGATATTGAAATTACGCCATTTTTAGGGAAGATTTTAGATGGAAATACCCATAAGATTTCATTCAGTGTCACGAATGCTCTTAATGTGTGGTACATTGATGCAAATTTGCATCTTTGGTTGGATGAGAAGAGTATAAAGACAGAAGGGAAGTTATTGAAATATAGTAGTCTGCCTCTTTCGTTTTCTCTTGTGACAAATTTTACAGGCATTGATGGATCTTTCGTCACAAATGCTAGCAGATCAATCACATTGACAGGATGGGTAAAGTCATCTTATGGGAATATCACTACTAAGTCAGCTCAAGGTTTAAGTTATAGTAACTATATGGTGGCGGGAAACGGAGGAAACTTGCAAAATGTGGATCAGATTATTTATTTCAATGAAACTGTTGACGTCGTGATGCCATCTTCATCTGTTCAGTCTCTTGAGTCCTTTAAAAAGTTTCTGCTTCTCTTGCTTTCTGACAATGTAGACAAAGGAGATGAAAGCTATGCCTCAATCTCAAATGTTACGTTGGGATTTGATGATAAGAGGGTAAAGACTTCCAAGAACGGATCATTAGCCAGCTCTACTGAAAACATGCAAAAAGCAAAGGGACATATTCTTGTAAAGGGCCGATTGGTAGTCAGCGGGATTGGAAGTACCCAACAAGTCTATAAATATAAGGACAATTCATTCTGCTACTCCAGGAACATAAGCAGCTCTAATTACACTATACATTATGATAAAGTCAGCGATAGTTGCCCCAGAAGCACTTCTCGTTTGCCTTTCAGCTTTGGCAAATTTTGGTCTGTTCCTGCTCGAAGGGTTTCTTTGGCATCTTATCTTGGTGATGTTAAAGTTGGTGTATGACATTGCTCCATTTCATTGTCTTCCACTCCTTCAACATAACAGTTCCTCTGTCAAAGAAGTTATCAACTGTCACGGTCTTCCAATTATGATTGAAAGGCAATACTTATGCATTGCCTCTACTGTTCTTGTGTTTGTTCAGGTTTTCACTTTGTGCAATAAGAGACAAGTTTCAAACAATAGCGCACTACCTTGTCATTTGTGTTGCTCCGTATTCCAAGATTAAACTTCCCTGAAATTGTCATTAGTGGTGTTCCCTGGGAGAATTATACTTAAAAATGATATTACATGGATCACTTTGTCTTGCTAACAATTAGGTGTCTGAAATTTTATTTGCCTATTTTTGTTCCCTTTTCTCTTTCTTGAACATGAGAATTACGACATGAAAAAAAAGTTGCTATTGTTTTTTTCCACACTCCTGTCAGTTCAAAGGATTAATTCCACCTTTTTTTCCGCACTTGTATGGAAATTTCTCTAAACATCTATTCCTGGGGAATTTATGCTTAGCTTTTTATGATTTGAGCATTTCCTTTGTAAGTTCCATTGGCGATTTGGCATCCGAGAAAGGTATTGTATGTTTCTCTTCTTATCAGTCAAAAAGAAACACTCTGATGTATATGCAGTAGATGCAAAAGTTTCGAACTTTATATTTATTTCTTCTTGCTCTTTCTTTTTTGGTGTGGGGGTGACGGTGGGGCTGGGGCAGATGTTATCTACATTCTTGTCTGGAAAGATAAGTCATGAATTCTTCAAAGCAGAAAATTCATGAGTTTATCTCAGAACAAGTCCCCCTCGGAGTGATCAAGCTTATTCTGTATTTATTTTACGTAATTGAAAAAGAAGGGCCTGAATTCAGATTGAGTTTATTCATGAGGTATCTGAGTTTCAATTAGTTCTAGAAGTTCTCTTCCTTCCTATGTGTACTACAATTTATTAGTTTCACTGTTGTATTTATTTCTGTTAACATAGTACCATGCAACACATATGATAGTTGCTAGTAGTTCTAAACCGGATGCTGGAGCTTATTGCAAACAGATTGTGATTCACGGTACAGCAACTTCTTCCGCAGATTTGGGACTTCTGAGTCAAGACTTTTATGATGAGGTAAGCTAGATTATTTTGTTAGTCAGAAAACTGTGAGTTGTTTCTTGGCACCCTTGGCTTCGTGGTCAATAAAGTGGGTGAAAACCTTGGATACCAAGGTTCAAACTTAGACAAAAATACGCCTTGATGATTTCTTCGTGTTTGTCTAAGTTTTGGTAGGTCTGTACCTGATACAATAACTGTCTTGGTAGGAGGTAACAGGTACCCAAGAGAGGGTTTGCGCTTGCTGGTCCGAGCACCGCCGTTATCCAAAAACAAACCAACTGTGAGTTGTTTCCTGCTCTAAAGACTTTGATGTCATAATCTATGCAAGTGGTTCATATTTTCTTTTGGCGGAATTGTTGGGATGAGAGGTGAATAGTAGAAACTTACTAGAAATCTAACTTGTGCTTATTTTTCATTTATATATACATGAAATTTTCCATTTTGAAACCTTATTCATCAATCAACTACTCGTCAATCACAAACTAGTTGGGGATTTGGAATCTTTCATGTAAGCTACAACGATTGCACGTTCTCATATACTGGTAAGTCCTTGAAATTTGCACCCAAGGGTGTGGCCTAGTGGTCAATGAAGTGGTTGAGAACCCTTAGGTCTCAGGTTTAAAACTCAGTGGAGACGAAATACACTCACGTTCCTTTTTGAACATCTCACAGGTTTCGAGTGCAGAAGTTAAGTTAACTAAAATAAAGTACCCTGAAACTGTCAAACACCACTTCACAACTATTATGGAAGTGATGGACTTCATGGATTGATGAAAATGACTGGAGCTGAGAGTGGATGTGGATCTGGCAGATGGATGAGTAAGTAGGAACTGATATCAGCACAGAGGGGAATGTAAATCCTGCCAACTTAGATGAGATTAAAAGGTTTGTTACATTGAGTTTCGAATCATGCACCACTGGTACTTGGGGATTTCTTGGGTTATCGGAAAAACAAGAAAAATATTACAACACTATTTTTACTAACATATACCCCTTTGTTTCAATTTGTTTGTCTCACTGTCATTTTTAGTCCGTTTCAAAAAAAAATGTCTCTTTTCTTTGACAAAGTGATGACATCTATCTCACCCTCGTGTTAGGTAAGCCAACCCAATAATATGCAATAAAAATAAGGTAAATATGTGGGATAAGTATTAACATCAAGTCTCGTATCAAAATTCTGAAGAAGATACGGAAAATAATAATATAATCACCCAAAATCTGGAAGTCACAAGTACAAATCATTGCCAATATCAAGTACAACTGAATGGTATGACACATACTACATAGTCCAAAATAAAGTTACGAATTTGCCAATAACTACCTTAAACATCGTAAAATAATTCATGGAGTAAGATTACGAATCTCGCATTATTATAACTTGTAACTTCTAGCTAAAACAAACATTAGGAAACAACAAAAATAGTACAAATATATTAGTAATAATAGAGTAGGATAATATTATCACTGAGCATTACTAGCAGTGTTGGTTAATGGTTATGTATTATTAATTATTAAGATTAAGAATATTATGATTAGTATCACACATAACGTAGGCTAAAAGGCAACTGTACGTTTATTCTTCAAGTTGAAGTTGATTAAGCAGTTATTATTACTTATACATGTATTTATATCTATGTTGCTCGGATTTTTTAAAAATATTTATAAATGTATATTGAATTCAGTGGCGTAGCTACACTTATGTCATCATAAAATTATACTGTATATATAAGTAAAATGATAAACAAAGTGGTTAAATAACATATTTTGGACACCCTTGACATAACAATATAATGTAGCCTAGTGGTTTCAGGCACCTTGACAGAGTTGTTCGAATCTCACTAGTAGCAATTCATTTTTTCACTTTTTTAAGAAGAGCAGGCTCACTTTAGCACCTCGACACCCTTCGTGAAATTTGCAGCGAAGCATCTAAACATCCTTCGTGAAATTTCTGGCTCCGTCACTAATTGAATTCTTCAAAAATTGTATATCAGATGCGATGTCAAAAGTGTTATATCAACAAAATGTTAGGAGACACAAAATGATATATTACTAGATTACAATATATATTATACTCTTTTCATTTCAGTTCATGTGATATAGTATTTTATTTATCGTTATTTTTTTTAATAACAGCTACTTATTTCATGAGAAGCTGCTTTTATGCTAACAATAAGGGTTTTGGCTTTAATAATGACAACTTATACAATCAATTTCTCCTAATTATGATGTGTTGTATTTGGTACGGATCGAGAAAAACATTTTCTAGAACGTATTTAGTTAGTAGAAAATATTTTTTTATGAAAAAATAAATAAAAATGAGGAAAATTGACTTCTTTAAAGCACGTAGAGGAAACTCTATAAGTGACATTTCACATAATTGTCTCATTCCCACACTCCAATGCGTTCACCTTGACCTCCACCCCCGTACTCGTTATCCACACAACCCCTACTAGCCTCCAACCTTACCCACATATCGTATTTGTTTAAATTTTATAAATTGCTTTTGAGAGTAGCCATAAATAATTTGACCTAAAGAACATAAGAGTACTCATTCTTGCGACAAGCAAGGGATATCATGAACAACAAGAGGTCGAAGATTATTTAACTGACCATATATTCATGTCCACTAATCTCGCCTACAACACATTCAACAACAGTAAATCCTATTAAGATGATATCTTCCTTCAACCTCAGGAATAAGAGAAGAGCTAAAATATATTTCTTATTTACCTATCAAATATTTAAAATTAAATAAGAAAACCTCTTATTTATTTTTGATAGAAAAAAATATTTTCATTCATACCAAACACACCCTTTTATCTCTTGTAAATCCACTATGTCTAGCTATCTTTAACCAATATCCTCTTTTATCCTTCGTTTCTTTTTTCCTTTATATTTTATTTACTTATTTCAATTTGGTTCTTTACAATTTCCATTATCTTAGGAACCCCAACATCACATATGTTTTCTTTTGTAATTACTTTGTATTAGTCAAGCAAATTATATTCTTAAGCTAGTCTTTACAGCTCAGCATCAAGCTTAAATTAATAAAAAGTACAATTAAGACAAATTTATTTGTTAACTTAACTAAGCACTAAATTATTTCTTTTTAATTTATGGAAATCATATCATGGTGGGGTCATTTCATTTCTACATATACATACAATAGTAGCTAGTAATTATAAACTGTAAATGTTAACCACCATCTAACATATTTTCCAGCTCTAGCTACCCCTACTCACTAAGGCTAAATTAAAGTGCTGATTTTGCTAATATCTTGATAATGATTGCTTTAATGATGCTAGCTAGCACAATTATCAAGATACTAATAATATTATTTTATTAAAAAAATTAAAATCATGAAACCTTAACTTCTATACAATGACAATTGTAGAAATTTTGTCATCCTCCAAAATAAAAAATTCTGACTCCGTCACTTCAGTATAACAATTATTTTCTATAACAACATTTCAGTATAACAATCAAGTTTGTTTTGATTTGATTGTTTTTTTTTTTTATAACAGTTAAAAGTTATCCAGACAAATGATATTGTTATAGAGTGATATGACTGTATAGCGTAAAAAAAAAGGGTTAGGCAGTAAGTAGGAATAAGTTAAATCATGATAGAGGTAATAGGACAATTAAAGGAAGAAAACAAGAAGGAATAAGAAAAAGAAGAGCTAATATACTTTCCCTGGACCCATGCCATGTCTCCTTGGTACCCCATTATTTAATTTCCATCTTTCTCATCTACAATTCTACTCACTTTTTCTTCTTTCTTCCATAATAATCAACAATATTTAATTAAATCTCAAGCTTGAAATGATCATAACTTACTCTCTATAATTTCTTTACCAAGCATATACTAATTTTAAATTGTACAACCTAGGTTGCACAATTTATTATTTTGATATACTATGATGTCAAATGATCAAATAAGAATCGAAGGAGGAGAAGGATCGTCATCAAGATCATCAACCACTATACTTATAGCACCATCTGACGATCATCATCGTCATCAGCTACCACCACCGCCTCAACTAAGTCGATATGAGTCTCAGAAACGTCGTGATTGGAACACTTTTGGTCAATACTTGAAAAATCAAAGGCCTCCAACTCCTTTATCCCAATGTAACTATAACCATGTATTAGATTTTCTTCGATACCTAGATCAATTTGGAAAAACTAAGGTACATTTACATGTTTGCCCTTTTTTCGGGCAACTTGAGCCACCGGGGCCTTGTACTTGTCCTCTTAGACAAGCATGGGGAAGTCTTGATGCTCTTATTGGTAGGCTTAGAGCTGCCTATGAAGAAAATGGAGGTCTACCAGAGAATAATCCATTCGCGAGTGGAGCTATACGTGTTTATCTTAGAGAGGTAAGAGATTTTCAAGCTAAAGCAAGAGGAATTTCTTATAAGAAGAAGAAGAAGAAGAGGAAAATGCAAAGCAAAGCTACTTCTAGTAATGTTCATGAGACAACTACAACTACCTTTCAATTCCAATCTTCTTGAATTTGGCTTATGAAGGAATACAAAGCAAAAGGTAAAAACATCCTATGGTTTTTATAATAAGAGGATTATTTGCTTTGTTTTTTATCCAAATATGTCATGGTTTTCTGATATCAGAGGTGGAGCTAGAATTTTTAGCTTATGAGTTCTGGATCACAATTATTTTAGCTTACTTATATATATGAGATCTGAGTCAAAGTTACTGAGTTCTGTCAAATCTGTAATATACTATGAACGTGTTGTGAATATGTTGGATATTTATAGTTCAACATGGATAATGAATTAAAAGAACTTTCTTTATGCTACATGGTTTGGATCTAATTCATCTTTAGTCATTTTGGATGAAGAAATCCCAAGAAACATGAAGGATATTCATGATTAATGAGCTTGGGGTTATGAAGTTGGATTTAGACTAGACGCAACGGGTTTAACATAATTCACAACATCGAATCTACTGACTCTGAATTCTGAATTCGAAACCCTAAACTTCTTTCGAGTTTTGCGTGAAAATTTGGATTTTTAAATCTAAAACATCAATAACTATCTACTATGGTTAATGATAATTCTCTCTTTCTTCTCTCTCTATCAACTCTCCAAACAGTTATTCCGTCTGTTTTACTTTGTTTGTCATAATTTGATTTGACATAAAATTTACTTTTTTAAAAAAAACTTTTCAAATGTATAATCTTGAATATATCATAATAATGTTATGTGATTATACAATTTTTGAAACTTTCCGTCTTAAATATATAATAAAAATTTTCTCATTGCATCATTCTTTTCTAAACGTACTAATAAGGAAATAGTCTCGAACAAAGTGGAGAAAATGGAGTATTTTTTCTTTCTTTTATAGGGATCTTTAATTTGTAGCTAAGATTAAAATGTAATCTTTGCTTGCTTTTGTCTGATCTCTATCTCTTTTGAGATTCTACAAGATTTTATGCCTGCCATGGGTTCCCATTAAGTATAATTACTGCGATTAATGGTTATATAAAACATGTATAATAGGTATCTAATTATTAAAAAAAATCTGTCTTTTGGTGTATTTACATATGGTATATTTTGAGGAATTCAGATCTCATGCTTATAAAATAAATAGAAAAAAATGATCATTTATGTATTAAAAAAAATCTTATAAAAAGGTGATAAAATTAAAAAAAATTATAAGTGACCTATAAAATCAATTTTGTCGTATATTTTCTACTGTTTTCTTCTTCTAGGGCAATGTAAATGTCATTTTTCTTTGTTTCCTTCATGGCCATCTTTTAATCTCGAACAAATGGGTAATTCGTTTCACATGTTTGATTCTAGCATGCATAAATTAACGAAAATTTTGACTTTGTCACTGTATCATGTAGTATAATATACTATATGAGATATGGGGGTTCGGGGGTGGAATGACCGAGGGGTGAGGGTTGGAGGCATTGGATGAATAGAAATGAGATAATGAACTTGGAATATATATTACTTTGGAAAGTTATTTTTTTCTACTTCCTTTAGGGAAGTTGGAAAATCTTAATATAATTCAGTTTGTTGGCTACCTAGAATCTTACCCTATTGGTAAGGGTTCGATTCTTATTCATTTCTCATTTTTAAGGAATTTATATTCGTAGAAAAAATATTTTTCTAAATATTTTGACAAATCAAACATGAGAAAATAATTGAAAAAAAAATTCCTTTGTACCAAACACACCCTTGCTTAATGTGTGTTTTGTAGTCTAATTATGTTGATTATCCTTCCTAATCAGCTTTGGTAATGCAACGGGAAAAACTTCCTTGATTGCTGGTAGAACATCTTCTTGCACAGATCATCATCTTATCCTGTTAAAATATACGTGTTTGGTACAAAACAAAATGTTTTTCGTGGCGGAGCCAGAAATTGTACAACAAAAGGATAGCGAGATTTGAACACGCAAGCACTGGCTCATTCAAGGTGTCTTAAACCCATTCAAGGCATCTAAGACATCCATTCAAGGCATCTAATAAAACCACTGTCAAGAATGTCCAAAATATGTTATTATTTAATCATTTCGTGTATTATTCTACTTGTATATACCGGTATTAGTGGTAAGGAAGGGAAAATATAATTATAAGGTTAGTAGGACTAGAACACAAGACCTCAAGAAATTTTCATAACACCTTAATCACTAGACTAAACTTTTAACTTGTATCAAGAGGTGTCAATACTTGTATATATATTTATTAACCAAAATTTGACCTCTATATACAATATAATTTTCCGACAAACAAGTGTCGCTTGACACTCCTTACCCAAGGTTGGATCTGCCCCTGCTTGAAAATGGTTTCCACGCTAGAGTTCCCACTATCAACAAAAAGTTTCTCTTTTTTAAAAAAAGAAATTTAGAACCTCCAAACTCTTTATCTTGGCTCCGCCTCTACTTCCATCTCTATAGTACTATATATCTAGATTATATATAAATAATTTAGCAACAATATAATATATATATATATATTTCCTTTATCCTTAGGGTCCTCTTTTTTTACCTTTTCTAGTTCTAGCTATCTATTGTATATATCATTCTCACAAGATTAACATAACCATGAGTCCGTGACCATTCCTTTTCTTTTTTTTTCTCTTTTAGTATATAAAAGAAAGAAGTATTAAATTAATAAACGTAATAAATAAAATATTCTAGTCAAATTATCCTCCACTTAATATTTTTTAAAGAAGTTTGGATAAAAAAAAATATGACAAGTATGTAGAAACGAAAGAAATATTACTTTCCCAGGATTATAAGTCTGTGACCATTCCTTTTTTTTCTTTTTTCTTTTAGAAAAGCCAAATTGTTTGGTCGAAATGTAAGGATTAGGCAGACCCCTACATATTTAATTTTTTATTTTTATAGTATTAATTGAAAGTATAATAAATTACAAAGCTATGTTTCATTATTTACTTCATCTTAGGTCCGAAATTTATTATGGTATTAGAGTCAAATTCATTAGTTTGATTCATAATTTATCTGATATTGTGCTTTCGTATTTTATTATTCAAACTTTGGATGTTCAGTTTTGAGCATCCGGGGAGTATGAAATTTTCCACATTTAATTTTATTAGAATAAGTATGGTTAGACTCCTTTTTTTGATAAGTTTTATTATCTCAGACACTTTTTTTTTATTGAAATAAATTTTAATTAAATAAAAGAAAATCTGATTTTTTAAAAATAATTATAACTATTAACCACCACCTTATTTATTGAAATGACATTACTTAAGAATTTCCAATCAACTTATATTTAGGGGATAAAGAGTGATTTAACCATTTATTTTCTTCTACCATATAATTTAGCATTGAGAAGTATCAAAAAAGTAAGAAACACCATATCTAAGGAATATTAAAAATCTATTTATAGAGAGGCTTTTCAACTTCTACAGAATCTTTTCATTCATAGGGAATTAGGTTGACTTAGAATAATATCTCCTTTAAGGTAGAATTTAGATGCTTAAAAAGTTTTATTTGTAAATGACAAATTGAAAGAAAAAAACCTCTTGTGATTTCACCAAAACAAATAATCTCTCTATTTCAATTTATCTGTCTGGCTAGCAGCGGCAAACGTACTCGGGATTCGAAGACTTCGGGTGCATCAATGTGCATTCGATTGGTCACTAATGGCTTAAATATGAGATATAAGCGAAACTTAAAATAAAAACAGTAAAATAAGGCTTCAACTGGATTAAAACCTTGGTCTTGCGAGTGATTCTTGTTGCTTGTACCAACGACACAAGAGCACTCCTATGCACATCGTGGGTGTACTGTTAATTATATCCTACTTTCTGCCAGTTTCTCAAAATAGATATACATATATACACATGATTTTTTCCGAAGTTAACGGCTGCATGTGCACCCCTACTAAATCATGTGAGTCCGCCTCTGTTGCTAATTTATATAATAAAGATTTTTTTAAAAAAAATGGTAACTCTTTTATTTTAATATTCTAAAAATCTAATATGTTTAAAATTATAAAATTTAAAAACATTTTAATAAATTAAACATATTTTTAATTCACACAACGAAATAAACATGAAAAAATTATTAGTTAATGCAATGGTGGGGGATGGGTAACACTCATCATTTATACGAATCTTAGTCACCATTTTTGTCTTATTCTGTAAATAAAAAGTGATTGTACTATATTTTTATTTTTTTTGCTACCTTGAGTCAAATCAAGGTAAAATATAATTACCTAGTAATTTTAACTTTTCAAAAAGTATAAAAACGTTAATTAGAATCCAACTTCATTGAAAACAAAAAAGAAAAAATAACAAAAGTATTACTGTATTTTTTTTAAAAGTATAATGAATACTACAATCTTTAAGTATAACGAGTATTATTATATTTTATTTTCAAGTCTCAAGAAAGTATTCTTTGAGTTTCCTCTTCAACAGTAACTGTTGATGGTTGACTCAGATTGTTTTTGAGTTTGATTGATTTGTATTTTAACTTAAGGGCATTATAGTTTGGTCTTGATTCTGAATTTGATAATAAATTGTATTTATCGCTAAAGCTTTGATTATCATCACACACAAAAAAAATTATGTCCAATTTAAATAGCTTCTCATAAATTGAGACAGAGAAAATAAGAAGTTTCAATACTTATTTCTTCGAGTTCTCATGCATTTAGTTGCATTTATCATAACCAAACTTCAAAATTTTCTCTTTTTTTTGACATTGGGTCATTTTCATTATGCTTGTTCAAACTGTTGTTTTGTTGTTTGGTACGTTAGAAAATTAACTAAATGAAATTCTTAAATTCTTTTGTAAGTGATACGATTTATATATATATATATATATATCTTTTTCTAATATTTATAATCTTTAATTATAACCCTAAGTGAGTGACACTGAAATAGTGTCTTATAAGTCTTATAAATATCGATATTCATTGAGAGATTCGAGCCACCTATAAAATATTTTTGTTAATACGAATGATGAGGTCTCTGCATGGTGACATTACTCTTTATTGATTATTCATAATAACCGAAGTATCCTCTTCTTATTTTTTTCTCGTTAAATTCGATAGTTTAGACTAAAAATGAAGATGAAAGGAATCAGACACTTTACTTAACGATATGCATAAACCCTCCGATAGGCCCCTGCCCCCTTTTTAACGTGTTATTGGGCTGTTTAGTTTCTTACTTCAACTCAGGCCAAGCCCACAATTGACTATGTTATTACTTATGTTTGGTCTATCAAGTCCATAATGAGGTTCATATCAAGTTCATTTTGCTAGATTACATATAATACGATAATAGTTTTTTGCTTATTTACCAAATACTAAAAAATAGGTAGGAACTCTCCCTATTTTGCAAGAAATTTTTTTTCTAGGAAAACATTTTTCTTCATACAAAGCACACCCAATTATTTAGAACCTTGACACAACTAAAAAGGGGGAATTTCCAACGGACATCCAACTGAAAATCAGTTGGAATTCGGCTCGTTGATAACATTTTTTACAAACTTTCAATAGATTTTCGACTAAAATTCCCGCTTTGAGTAGTGTGAGAAGCAAAAATAATCAATTGAGACACAAGAAATTACTCTGAGGTCATAATATTTTGTACAAACAATGCAACAAGGGAGATCGCGTCGATCCATACTATGTTATATGCCTCAAATAATTTTGGACTAGCTTAAAATTTAAAATAATAATCAGAAATCAACTTGAAAATATATGTAATGTATATCACATGTGTGTATTATATACATATCATTGTCCATCACATATTCTCATGAATATGCATGATATACATGAGATACACAGATATAATGAAAGATATACACAATTTTATTGATGCACGACCACCACAAAATCACCATAATTACAATCATCACTAACAAAAAAGTAGAATTAATTATGAAATTTGTCATTAAATTGTTTGTATCTAATTTAATTTTTTAATAATTCATCGCTAAATAGTATTAGCGACGAATTTTATTATTTACCTACAGAATTCATTCGTCAATTGGTAAATCCTATTTTTCCTTGGTGTATTCCGTGGTAACAATACAAAATACCAAAAAATCCAAGCAAAAAAAGAAAGAGGGAAGAAAAAAAATACCTTGCTGCATCATATGACAGAGAGTATATATTATATTGTCTTCTTGTCAAATAATTTTAGTTTTTATTTATATAATAATAAAATAAAATATAAAAAAATAAAGTCATTATATTATATTAGAGAGTAATGAGGGTTAGTTGTAGTGGGCAAAATCAGGCCTCTATGGTTGACAGTTGCAAGATTCTTACCCATTCTTTTTTGTATTAAGTTAGGTTTAATATCTATTTTTTAAAGTATGATACTATAATCAGACGCATCTCAATTATTGTATTAAATGTTAGCTTCCATCTTATATTGTCCATGTGCAACGGTGTTGATTCTCCTATATCGTTGTGGATAAGTGTTTGATTTCCTTATATGATCTAATATAATCCTTCCTTATTAACTAACTTTTAGGTTAAGTATAGTAATAGCTTGGTTAATTACAAAACACAGCAATAATTTACTTTAAAAAATTATGATACACTATATTAATTCAATTTATATCTATTATAACTATTAGTTTTTATCGATAATACAACAAATACAAGGTGAATTGTTATATTATATTGATGTATATATAACATATCACAAAAATTATTGAATTTACGAGAATCCGTAAGTAATGCTTAAGATCTGCGTGTGCTTTTCGTTTTTTTTAACATTAACTTAAACATAAAGAAACCCATAGATGGGTGGATAGTATCGACATCGGTTTAATGGTAAAACTAGTGAATTTGACTCCTCTTCATTTTCCTTCTCTCCATTTTTCTCAAGTTCATGTTTGGATGGAGGACGCACGTCATAGTTTAAAATTAATGGTTGAGATTCAATTAATTAAAGTAAAGTTCTAACCATGATTAGAGTAATTAATAACTCCATTTGTCCCCATTTATATGACTCACTTTCCTTTTTAGTCGATTCAAAAGAAAATGAATCATATCTATATTAAGTAATAATTTAACTTTTAAATGTCTATTTTACCCGTAATGAAATGATTTATAATCACACAAACATCTATCACTTATTATGGGTCATAAGTTTCAAAAGTTTTTTTTTCTTTCTTAAATTTCATGTCAAGTCAAACTAACTCATATGAAATAGAACAAAAAAAATAATTATTTTCGTATATTTATAATTAATTTTTCATTCACTAATAATACAATACAACACAACAGATAACAACCATCGAAACAAGAAACAATCACATAAAATTTGAATTACAAGAAAATAAATTGCAAATATAGTATATGGTTGTAATAAACTCAAGAAAGAGAAAAGCTCTTTATTTTCCTATATATAACTATATCCTATTGAGTGTCCAAAGTAGAGACTTCTTTTTCTCATTCTTTTGTGTTCTGACATACCAAAATTCAGGTACTGCTTTCACATTATTTATGTTCTCCACTTTGCCATACTCAGAGTTTCAGTCTTTCTTGTTTTTTTTTTTTCTCTGCCTGAATATAAAACTCAGTAGAGAGTTGCCAACTGGGGTTTTTGTTTGTTTTGAATGGCCAGAACAAGAAGAAAAAAAAAAGTGGTCCCTTTTTTGTACTTTTCTTGGGGTCATGATCAGATATTGTGAAAAGAAGATTTTGATGATTTTTATGTTTTTTTCTTTGCTGCAGAGTGTTGACTGTTGAGTGAGAAATGGCTACTAGAAATTTGGAGAAACTTGCATCAATTGATGCACAGCTGAGGCAATTGGTGCCTGCTAAAGTTTCTGAAGATGATAAACTTGTTGAGTATGATGCTTTGCTTTTGGACAGGTTTCTTGATATTCTTCAAGATTTGCATGGGGAGGATCTCAAAGAAACAGTATGCATTTTTCCCAATTTATGTTTTCTGTTAATTTAACCTATGAATGATTAAGCCAATTGTCAATTATCTTCTAAAGTTGTAGTCTTCGATGTTGTGTACTGTACCCTTGATGAAATTCTGTGATTTTGGTATTTTGGTTACTAAGGGGTTGTTGTTTTTGTCTTCTACTTTTAGTCTGGTTTGTTTCTTGATGCTAAAGATTGAATTTTTATATCACTTATAAAAGAAGGGAATAAAAAGATTGGATTTTTATGTCTGTTCTGACTGAGTTGACTACAAACACTTGAATTGGTTACTA
The DNA here is from genome assembly GCA_018342035.1 of Solanum appendiculatum. Lineage (NCBI taxonomy): Eukaryota > Viridiplantae > Streptophyta > Magnoliopsida > Solanales > Solanaceae > Solanum > Solanum appendiculatum. The sequence goes on along the minus strand of JAGDQO010000503.1, from coordinate 185,163 downwards.
GGGGTTGTTGTTTTTGTCTTCCACTTTTAGTCTGGTTTGTTTCTTGAAGTTAAAGATCGAATTTTTATGTCATTTATAAAAAAAAAAGGAACAAAAAGATTGGATTTTTATGTCTGTTCTGACTAAGTTGACTACAAAAACTTGAATTGATTACTAAGGGGTATTGTTTGTCTTCCACTTTTAATCTGGTTTGTTTCTTGAAGCTAAAGATTGAATTTTTATATCACTTATAAAAGAAGGGAGTAAAAAGAGGATTTTTGTGTCTGTTCTGACTGAATTGACCACAAACACTTGAATTGGTTACTATGGGGTGTTGTTTTCTCTTCCACTTTTAAACTGGTTTGTTTCTTGAAGTTAAAGGTAGAATTTTTATGTCACTTGTAAAAAAAAAGGGAACATAAAGATTGGATTTTTATGTCTGTTCTGACTGAGTGAACTACAAACACTTGATTCTGAGGTGTTTGTAATACTTAGAGATGGTATTTATATAGTGGTATTCATATGCTTCAGTATAGTTTGACTGTGTTAGTGGATGAAATTTCCCCATGTGTATGTTGACTTGAGGTCCTAAACTTGTGTTGACCAAGTAGTCCTGTTTTTTCAGAATGTTTTGTTCGTGTTTTCTATAGTATTTTGCCCGATTTCTTCACTTCTGTTGTTTCTTTTTCGATCTGATTTTCTTTAAGCCGAGGGTATATCGGAAACAGTCTCTCTACCTCTCAAGGTAGGGGTAAGGTCTTGGTACACTCTACCCTCCCCAGATCCCACTTGTGGGATTACACTGAGTATGTTGTTGTCGTTGTAATTGCAAAAGACTGGTCAATATTAAAGTCTTTGATTTCTTCAATCTCACAATAGGTCCAAGAGTGTTATGAGCTTTCTGCCGAGTATGAAGCCAAGCATGATCCGAAGAAGCTGGAGGAACTTGGCAATGTGTTGACAAGTTTGGATCCGGGGGATTCAATTGTCATTGCTAAAGCTTTCTCTCACATGCTTAACTTGGCCAATTTGGCCGAGGAGGTTCAGATTGCCTACCGTAGACGCCAAAAATTGAAGAAAAAGGGGGATTTTGGCGATGAGAACAATGCAACAACTGAATCAGATATTGAAGAAACTTTCAAGAAACTGGTGGGGGACTTGAAGAAGTCCCCTCAAGAAGTTTTTGATGCTATCAAGAATCAGACTGTGGATCTGGTCCTAACAGCTCATCCTACTCAATCTGTACGAAGATCATTGCTTCAAAAGCATGGAAGGTTTGGTCTTTTTTTTTTTTTTTTTTTTTTTGGCAAATAAAAATTTTATTTCCAAAAGTGTAAACTTTCTGTACAAAACTGTTGGTATGGCAACCAAGCAGTTAACAAGTTTTCAACCATTACAACAAGATTTACTTAAGCAAAAGAAACTAAAAGGAACTCTAGGGATAGTAATTAAGCTCTGCTAGTTTGCTGGCAAGTTTGGGTTTCAATGATGCCCTGTGATATAACTCCTGCACTACTTTCCTAGTAATTATTTGTGCCTCGGTGCATTTAGTTTGGAAGATCCTGCAATTCCTCTCAATCCATATGTGATACACTGCAGCTGCTAGTGTCATTCTGAAGATGGTTGCTACTGCTCCATTCCCTCTGACATTGATTGTAGTCCAATTTATCACCTCTTGCCATGTCTTTGCTGGACTTTTAATGCCTTGCCAAAGAAGCAATTTTGTCCATATGAGACACGAATACTCACAAGTGAAAAATAGGTGCTCACATGATTCATTGCCACTGCTACAAAGAGCACATTGTTGGTTGTCAGCGATGCCCCACTTCATAAGTCTATCCTTGGTATATAACCGTTTAAGGGCAGCTAATCTTAGAATAAAAATCCATTTGGAGAGCCAGGGTTATTGCAGATGATTTTCCTCCAACTTACTTTCTCAAAGACCCCCTTAGTTGGTTATACATTTGTTTAGTAGAGTAGAGTTGCATGCTTGAAAGCTCAGATTCCGAAGCACCCATGTCTTGCAAATGCTTCTTGGTCTTCAATATTTTCTGGACCACCCATGAGGCTTGGGCGGGAGTGCATTCCCATATTGAACCTCCTTTTATATAATAGTTGTGAACCCACTTCACCCATAAATTGTCCTTTTTGCAACATAAATTCCATAATAGTTTAAGAACTGCTGCTGTATTCCAGACAGTAATGTCTAAAATATTAAGTCCACCTGATGTTTTAGGCATACACACTTTATCCCATGCTATCATTGCTTTCTTTGTGACTTCCACTCCACCTGTCCACAGAAAGGTTTTACATTTTTGTTCAATGAGTTTTATCACTTTTGCTGGCAGGACAAAAATCTGTGACCAATACACTTATGGAGAACAAGACGGACTTGATTAGCAACTCCCTTCCTGCATAAGTTAGGAACTTGGTGGTCCAACAATTGATTCTTCCTAACATTTTATCAAGAAGTGGTTGACATTGTATAATTGATAACCTTTTAGTGCTTAGTGGTACACCTAAGTACCGGAAAGGCATTTCCCCTTTAACGAATCCCAAAATATTCAGAATAGCTTCCTGAACTATGCCATTTACTCCTCCAAAATAGATAGAGCTTTTATCTTTATTGGCTATCAGTCCTGAAACCTCTGAGAATTCCTGGAAACTGTTGAACAAAAGTTGGACAGATTTAACCTGCCCTTTGCAAAATAGGAGCATGTCATCAGCAAAACTTAACTGAATCAGTTGCATTTTGGAGCACCGAGGATGGAATTCGAATTCTGGATGGACCATGAGTTTCTTCAGTATTCTGGAGAAGTACTCCATAGCAATAACTAAGAGAAAGGGGGACATAGGATCCCCTTGCCTCAGTCCTCTCTTAGCATTAAATGGTTCGGAGGGCCAACCATTAATGCATATAGAGTAGGAGACTGTTTTGAGGCACTCCATCACCCAACCAATAAACTTCTGAGGAAAATTCAGATGACAAAGAACTTGTTCTACAAAATCCCATTCAAGTGAATCATATGCTTTTTGCATGTCAATCTTTAACATGCATCGAGGTGATATACCTTTCCTTCCATACCCCTTTACAAGTTCATGACTCAAGATTATGCTGTCACTAATCAGTCTACCAGGCACAAAAGCTGATTGACTCTTGTCCACCAGTGTATCCATAACCTTTTGAAGTCTATTAGTGATTATCTTAGAGATTAAGTTGTATGTCACAGAACAACATGAAATAGGTCTGAATTCCTTTACTTTTGAGGGGTTATTCACCTTAGGTATAAGGGTTACAATTGTGCAATTTATGGGTCTGTGAAGTATACCTGTTTCAAAGAATTGGGTCACCGCTTTTGTAACTCCATATCCAATTGTTGGCCAGGTTTGTTTGAAAAAGAAGGCATTAAAGCCATCAATGCCAGGAGGAAAGGTTTGGTCTTTAATCACCATGTTTATTGTCTTCAGCAATTAGAGTTGTCTCCTTGGCTTGTCATTTTATGCTAGTTTATGCTTCATTTTTTCCCTAATAAATATAAATGGAATTGCTCTTTACGGATCAAATTTCATGCTTTCTTCGGTTGTTTACTAACTTGTTCTAACTAAATTTTCAGGATCCGTGACTGCTTGGCTCAGTTGTATGCTAAAGACATTACACCCGATGATAAACAAGAACTTGATGAGGCTTTACAGAGGGAGGTAACTATCGACGTTAAGTTACTTGATGCATGTGTTTTTCCTTGAATGAAATTCTATTATTAGTACCTTCAATTCTAGTGTCTTTCTGACTCTACTAATGGATATTTTGGTGCTTCAATATCATGAGATATGTCTTCATCTGTCAGGCCTTATATTAATGTAGTTTTACTTTTTAAACTGTATAGATACGACATATCAATGGATTTACTTTTGCATCCCTCATTCATCTGAATTGTATTTTACCCTGTAAAAAGTGGAGCTAGTTATATGATTTCTCTAAAAAATCAGAATATGAAGCAATAAAAGCAAACTTCGAGCTCAAATATGTGTCGCATTCTGTGGATCATGATTTATTGGTATGATGCACCCATTATTCTTTTTTGACAAATATCTGCTACTTACTTCCTCTGTAGATTCAAGCTGCGTTCCGAACTGATGAGATCCGAAGAACTCCTCCTACTCCACAAGATGAAATGAGAGCTGGAATGAGCTATTTCCATGAAACAATTTGGAAGGGTGTACCAAAGTTTCTGCGCCGTGTTGATACAGCTCTTAAAAACATAGGGATTAATGAACGAGTTCCTTATAATGCTCCTCTTATTCAATTCTCCTCTTGGATGGGCGGTGATCGTGATGGTATGATTCCTTTACTGTGGAGGATTTTTGTGGTTACTTTAGCTAAAAGTTGAGAAAACAAAATATGAATTCGGATTACACAATTTTGAAGGGGTGGAGGAAAGCAAAATATTCCTTCTGCTCGGACCCGGATTTCTTAGTTACTACATACAGTAGATAACCCTTATTTATCTGTCAACTCTCTGCTACCAAATACAGGTAATCCAAGAGTGACTCCTGAGGTCACAAGAGATGTTTGCTTATTGGCCAGAATGATGGCAGCTAACTTGTACTATTCGCAAATAGAGGACCTCATGTTTGAGGTATCCAACAATTAAATTGTTTTTGAGACTTTTGTCTTGATTCCTTTAGTGAAAAAGGCACACCATCTACACTGTGATCTTTTTCTAAATTGTACAATCTTTCAGTTATCTATGTGGCGCTGCAATGAAGAGCTTCGCGTGCGAGCAGATGAACTCCAAAGGTCTTCAAGGAGAGATGAAAAACACTACATAGGTAACTAATTGAATATTGCTATTGATGTTGATCCATGAAATTGAATCAAAGAAGAGTTTGCTAGTTGCATATAACCTTGATAGGACTGTTAAATGCTTGTTTTGAAGTATGATTCATATTCTCCTTTCAAGTGAGCTAAGGGTGTCTTTCATCATTGCCGATGGAAAAAAAAGGGTGAGCAAAGGGTGTTATTATTTATGATTTTAAAGATCGAGAAAAAGCGGTCATTCTAGCATCTGATATGCTGATTAGAAACTGCATTAGAGGCTCTCTATTCTCTTGGAAAGATGTTCATTTCTTCCAAAAAAAAATCTTTTGACAGAGAAATCGCATAATCCGTGATCTTTTAACATTTTCTTCTCATGCAGAATTTTGGAAGCAAGTTCCTCCAAATGAACCCTATCGTGTAATTCTTGGTGATGTGAGAGATAAGTTGTATCAGACACGCGAGCGTGCTCGCCAACTGTTAGCCCATGGATTCTCTGAAATTCCAGAGGAAGCAACTTATACTAATATTGAGCAGGTTCATAATACTATACTTCTGTCTTTTCCTGTGACTGCTTTCTATATGTAGAGCATCCTAAAATTAAGCAGTGAACATTCACTTGTACTCTTGAAATCTTAACTAGTCTTACTAAACAACTTGACATGTTATTCATTAAAAAAGGAACTAGAAAAACATGAATAAGTGTCTCTTTCTTGTTGAATAACAGCATAAGCATTTGCATGGTTGTTCTATTAAACCAAAATTTATAAATATCTGTGTTGTCTGTCATATAACACTAATATGGTCATCATTTTATGTAGTTCTTGGAGCCTCTTGAGCTCTGCTACAGATCTCTTTGTGCTTGCGGTGATCTCCCTATCGCGGATGGTAGCCTTCTGGATTTCCTTAGACAAGTTTCTACGTTTGGACTTTCACTTGTGAGACTTGACATAAGACAAGAGTCAGACCGCCATACTGATGTTCTTGATGCTATTACCCAGTATTTGGAAATTGGTTCATATAGAGAATGGTCTGAAGAACGTAGACAAGAGTGGCTTCTGTCTGAACTCAGTGGCAAGAGACCTTTATTTGGACCTGATCTTCCAAAAACTGAAGAAATTGCTGATGTTTTGGATACGTTCCATGTCATAGCCGAACTCCCAGCAGACTGCTTCGGGGCATACATCATCTCAATGGCCACTGCACCATCTGATGTGCTCGCAGTTGACCTTCTACAGCGTGAATGCCGAGTGAGGCAACCTTTACGAGTTGTTCCACTTTTTGAGAAGTTGGCTGATCTGGATGCTGCTCCTGCAGCCATTGCACGTCTTTTCTCAATTGAGTGGTACAGAAACCGGATTAATGGCAAACAAGAAGTCATGATTGGATACTCCGACTCTGGCAAGGATGCAGGTCGGCTATCAGCAGCCTGGCAGTTATATAAGGCTCAAGAGGAGCTTATACAAGTCGCAAAGGAGTTCGACGTGAAGCTAACCATGTTCCATGGTAGAGGTGGTACAGTGGGAAGAGGAGGTGGCCCCACCCATCTTGCTATATTGTCTCAACCACCCGAAACAATTCACGGATCTCTCCGTGTTACAGTTCAGGGTGAGGTTATTGAGCAATCATTTGGGGAAGAACACTTGTGTTTTAGGACACTCCAGCGTTTTACTGCTGCTACACTTGAACATGGGATGCGTCCACCAGTGTCTCCAAAACCAGAATGGCGTGCACTTATGGACGAAATTGCAGCTGTTGCTACAGAAAAGTATCGGTCAATAGTTTTTAAGGAACCCCGATTTGTCGAGTATTTCCGCCTGGTAAGTGTGCTAGCAATGAACTCAGTTATTAATGGTAGATGATATCACAAATAGTGCCTTGAGTTGTAATAAGCTATTTTTCATTGGTCATGTTTCCAGGCCACACCCGAGTTAGAGTATGGTCGAATGAACATTGGCAGCCGTCCATCAAAGCGTAAACCCAGTGGAGGCATAGAATCACTTAGAGCTATTCCGTGGATCTTTGCTTGGACTCAGACTAGATTCCATCTTCCAGTCTGGCTCGGCTTTGGAGCAGCATTTAAGTATGCCATTGAAAAGGATATCAAGAACCTCCTCATGCTGCAGGAAATGTACAATGCATGGCCATTCTTTAGGGTAACTATTGATTTGGTTGAGATGGTGTTTGCCAAAGGAGACCCAGGGATTGCTGCATTGTTCGACAAGCTTCTGGTGTCCGAAGATTTGTGGTCTTTCGGTGAACTTCTGAGGTCAAACTATGAGAAGACAAAGAGCCTCCTCCTGCAGGTAATGTGACATACTTTTGAAAAGGATCGGTTTAACACCTATCGTGCTTGATTGCTTCACACACTAGTTCCAAGTTAGCACATCTAAACTTAATGTTCCCTTTTTTATATAGATTGCCGGACACAAGGATCTTCTGGAGGGTGACCCATACTTAAAACAACGACTCAGGTTGCGTGACTCCTACATCACAACATTGAATGTGTGTCAAGCCTACACCCTAAAGCGTATTCGTGACCCAGACTACAGTGTCACACCAAGGCCTCACATTTCCAGGGAATACATGGAATCAAAACCAGCTACTGAACTAGTGAACTTGAACCCGACTAGCGAATATGCACCTGGCTTGGAGGACACACTCATCTTGACCATGAAAGGTATTGCTGCTGGAATGCAGAATACTGGTTAAGTTAATCATATGTCATGTCTTGTCTTTCATATTTTATACTTGAGAAAACGCGTCACCTGGAATATGGAAGATGTTAGTCGTCAAAGATGTTGACGACTAACATCATGACCATCATTGAGCAAACTTGCACAAAGAGTGAACTAGAATCTTATGTCCCTATTGCAATTTTAGCAACTCTTCAACACTAAGGATCCGTTTGGTTTGATGTGTAAGATGAAATATTGATGGTATAAAATTTGGTATTTGCTTTATCCAGTGTCTCCTTTGTAATTTCAGTCTTGCATAGGCATAATGTTAATACATAAATTGGTGTATTATACTCCTTTGTTTCAATTTGTTTGTTATATTTTGACTTGGTACAGAGTTGGAAGTAAAGAAGACTTTTGAATTTTGTAGTCTCAAAATAAAGATACGTCAAATGTATCAAAATGTTTTTTAATCTTGTGGTCTTAAAAGACGCCACGTGGAAAGTTGAAATGAAAAATATGTAAAAAAAAAAAAGAAGGAAAGAGGCATTCTTTTCTTAACGGACTAAAAAGAAAAGTACGACAAACAAATTGAAACGGATTGTTATCCGTTAATTGTAGTGATAGAAGTTTTGTAATGCCAGTTGTTCTAAAAAAAATTCCCTTTTGAATGAATCGTTTTTTATTTATTTTTGTGTACGATTAATAACCGAATAATCAAATCAAACCAAAATCGATAATAATTAAACCAATAAATGTATATTATATGTAGTTTTGTTTTAATAATATTTTGAAAATTGATTAAATTAATTTTATTTTTGATCAGTAATCGACCTAAAGTAACTCATGAACACCCCTAGTTTTATATTTATATAATGACTTAAACCATCTAAACTTTGAAATAAAAATTATAAATTACTTCACAAATAAATAAATGACCTCAAAATATTATGTCCCTTTAAATAATTTTGTTCTCTCAACCAAATAAAATTAGTTATAAAACAAAGAACAAGTCAATTTTCTCCCTAACCTTGTATTAAATATAAGATCATCCTTAAACTACTCCACAACAATCTCTCTACCATAATTCCTTTAAAAAAAAAAATTATCCCTATAAATAGTTGAATATATCATTTGTATTCAAATTGTGACACACACAAGAGAAGAAAGAAAAACCAAAAGATTTAAAAAAAAAAAAAAAAAAAACAAAGAAAAATGGCAAAGGCTATTTTGGTCCTTTCTGCACTCTGCAGCATATTGGCCTTTGCCAACTTTGCTCAATGCCATGAAGTCTTCAAAGTTGAAGGCAGTGTCTATTGTGACACTTGCCGTGTTCAATTTCAGACCAGAATTAGTGAGTACATTGAAGGTATGAATTTTGTCACATCAAATATATACTGTCAAACCTCTTTATAACGTCTGAGTAGTTTTTGATTGTTATAGTGAGATACAGCAACATGATATGATAGTCGGTTCGAGAAAAGAAAAAAAAACTTTATTGTTATAATGATATGTTGTTATAGAGGATTGTTGCTATAGAAAGGTCTGATGGTAGATTAGTAAGAAAATTGTCATACCTGTTTGGTAAGATGCATTAGAAAATCTAATGATTGTATTAGTTAAAAATATACACGGTCAAATCTCTTTATAACGTCATCGTTTGTCTGAGTAGTTTTTGACTGTTGTAGCAAGATACAGTAACATGATATGATATAGTCGGTTCCGGAAAGAAAAATAAAACTTGACCATTATAATGATATGTTGTTATATAGGACTATTGCTATAGAAAGGGTCTGACGGTAGATTAGTAAGAAAATTGTCATACCTGTTTGGTAAGATGTATTAGAAAATCTAATATATGTATTAATTTTTGTATTATTTAATTCTTTGTTTGGTAGCAAAGTGCAAACCATGATATTAGTAATACAATGGATCAATATTAATGCATGGATAAGCATGATTAAAGACATAATTATTCTTAATACACCAAACCAAACAGTTGATAAGAACTAATGTCAGCATAACTAATCTTAATATTACTAGTCCCAGCATAACTAATTTGGTATTACTAATACATCATATTCAGTATTGTTCTTATACACTCTACCAAATAACGGCTAAATATATATGAAGAAGACAAAATGTGTGTATGTACTATGGATAGAAGAGATCTAGATGTAAATAACTAAGTAAAATGGAAAGGCACCTAGATGGAAACATGAAAAGTAGTATGGGCCAAACAACACTTACTAGACTCACCAAGCACACAACATGAGTAATAGAATATTGTTATAGAGAAGTCTGACTGACGATACATTTGGTATATATAGGTGCAAAAGTGCAATTGACATGCAAAGACATGGAGACAGAAAAGGTAACATATGTAACAGAAGCATTGACAGACAAGAATGGCAAATACACAATAGAAGCATCAGGTGACCATGAGAAAGAACTCTGTGATGTAGGAGTTATTCATAGCCCAAGAGAAGATTGCAAAGAACCTGCAATTGGTTTTGAGAACTCAAGAGTTGTGTGTAGTAACAATGTTGGTATGCATAGTCCAACGCGTTACGCGAATCCACTTTTCTTCATGAAGAAAGAGTCTTTGCCTGGTTGCAAAGATGTTCTTGATGAGTTGGGTTTATTTCCACTTGAATTTTAAATTAAATTATTATCAAGTTTTTAGAGAAAACATTAGCTTTTGCCCTTTTTGTTGATTTGGTGAATCAAGAAGGGAAACAAATAAGTGTTGCTTCTCATGTATGTGTAACTCACCATGAACAAGAAAGTTCAATAATTGGTAATGAATAAGGAGTTTTCATAAGTAGCTCTTTATGTTTGAAAGTTGCGATGTTCCTTGTGTTGGTTCGAAAGAAATCATGGTGTCATGCTTCGCTTAGAATTATATTTTTCTTTCCGAAAAAGTTAAAGCATTTATGGTAATACTTTAACTTTCCTTCAAGAGAAAAGTAAAACTTAAATATGATAAGAAAATCGGGGCAAACCCCTGACACCTTGATCTATTAAATCTGTAATGCCTCACAAAAGACTTTAACACCTCTCAATTTGGAGAAATCACGCCCTGTTTGTAAATCTTAAATGTTTGTACGACTCTGACATTCTTAGTAGAAGCAAGTGCAACTGTTGGGCTTTCGTCCACATCCACATTTAGTAGATACAGAAAGAAATTAACCTATTTTGCAACATGAGAATTCGATAAGGATACAGGGCAGCCTACTAGATGATGAGATTGCAGCTCGAAATTGCTTGAAATGTGACAAGTTCTCTACGAAAGCATATCCAATATAAAGATTCGAGGTTAAGTCTATCATGTTGATGTTTGAGGCAGTCTTTCCAAGAAGGGCCTTAGTATTATTTGGCTGAATACATTGAGCTTAATTTCAATCATCCACTGATTTCTCCGATTTTTCTGAGTTTGTACCAGCAAGCTTCTCTATTTCAATATAGAACTGCATTTGAAGAATTAATTCTGAGGCTTTCTTCTCAAAAGAACGGGTTAGCCTTCGTTTGCCCCATTGGCGAAGTCATAAGTTTAAATAAATCATTGCCACGAGCACGAGCTCATCCACTAACTTCACATTCTTGACTAAAATTGAAACTTCAATACTTCGAGAGTCAATCTGTCCCGCTCACTCAAGTCTCAATGATGATAAAGTGCATTTTTGCACCTGCAAATATGATTTCTGGCTTTTTCAACTTGTCCTAAACTATGAGTCTTAGATGAAAAACAAAGAAATTCTAACAACCTAAATTAATAAGGGAACATTATGATCAGACACTACAAATATGCAGTCACTATCATCCGTCAACATTAACTCCCAATCAACATAAACCATCACCATCACTAGCTAGTACTATCACCAATGTCAAATAGTTTTTAAGAGTATTCAATTAATATAATAATAAATTAATTTGTAAATAGATATAAATTTTATACATTTAGATATTTAAAAAAAACAAGCCGTCTTAATTATTTAGTACTCAAATTATTAAAGAGAGAAGTATTGAAAACATTCCTAAACTTGACGCAAATTATTAGTTTCATCTCCGAATGATTGACCGCCTTAAAAACACTCATTTACTTGACTATCTGAATCTAAATATACCCTCGATCTTGCAACATTAGTGAAATACACCCCTAAATTCTCATCAAGTTTAGGGGTATATTCAACACTTCTCTCGATTTTTATTAAGAACCTCATGGTTCTACAAGAGTTTGAGACCACTTGTTATTTCATGTGGCATATCGGAGTGTATATAAGTTTAGTTAGTCAAGTAGAGGGGTACTATTTTTAAGGTTGTCAATAGTTCGGGACGAAACTAATAATTTGCGTCAAGTTCAAGCATATATTCAATACTTCTCTCATTGTTAAATACAACATCTTGATATTCAAATTGTGACACCCCAGCTTAAGATTAGAAGTCCCACTTCGACAGAACATAGGAGAGATGTTGGGTATATAAGTAAGCAGGTCTTACCAACTAGTGACGTGTTTTAAAGTGGTGCGGGCCTAGACCCAAAGCGGACAATATTACTAGCGGGCTGGGCCGTTACAAATGGTATCAGAGTCACTCATGTGTCAGCCTTGTGTGGACCAGAGTTCAACTGAGTTTAGACAAATCCTGGTAGGTGCTAAGCCTAGGCAAATCTCATTCAGTGGGGCAAGCGTCTGTGTCGATGTGGATCAAAGTTCAATTGAGTTTAGACAAATCTCGATAAGGCTGAGGCCATAGAGGGGTGTATGTGACACCCCAGTTTAAGATTAGAAGTCAAAACACAAGAGGGATATTAAGTATTTAAGTAAGCAGACCTTACCAACTAGTGACGCGTTTTAAAGCCTTGCGGGCCTAGGCCCTGTGCGGATAGTATCACTAGGGGGTTGGGTCGTTACACAAATGAGCATTCAGATTCAAAAATCTATATTGGGGAAATTACGCGACTAAGCAAACATATACTAGTTAGTTAACTAACATAGCTATAGTTTGCATTAATTACAATTCAAAACTTACTTCTAGCTATAATTACATTCTCTCTCTCGCCTCTCTCCTCTCTTCCTCTCTTCCTCTCTCTCTCCCCTCTCTCGCCACTCTCTTCTTTTTCAGTCATCTCTCCCTCGCCTCTCTCCTCTCCCTGCCCAAACTCTCTCTCGATTCTCTTCTGATAGTCTCTCTCTCATTTTATACAAACAAAAATTATATAATACAAATGTATAATTTGTGTTTGTATAAAGCGGGAGAGAAATTGGATATACAAATACAAATACATATCTCTCTGCCTTATACACTTATAATTATACAAAATACAAATCTCTCCGTGCCCAGTTCTCTTGTGCCTATCTCTCTTTCACTTTATACAAACACAAGTTATACAAATACAAATGTATATTTGTGTTTGTATAAAACCAGAGAGAAAGATTGGATATACAAATACAAATATTTGAATTTGATTCAAATGTATACAAATACAAATTGTATGCAGATATACAAATACAATCACTGATACATATACATACTAGTTATATCTATATTATCTAATCGATATACCAATACAATTTACCTCTCTCCACTCTTTGCCCTTTCTCGCTTGTCTCTCTCCTGCCCCTCCCAATCTCGCTCGTCTCTCTCCTCCCCTAACATGTAGCTACGAATCGTAATTAGCAAATTATAGCTATGGAGCATAAATAAAATATTTTGAGTGGCTATATGTGAAAGTTCTTCAGCTATATTTTATTGCATATCTTATTATTTAGATGTGTATTCAGATTCAAATTTGATCGAGGATGCATTTCACACATTTTGAAACTTGAAGGGACCAAACCAAACATTTTGAGAGGCGGTATTTTCATGGCATTTTGCTATTAAAACCCGATAAACCCTCACAGAGCTAGCTAGGGTTTTGTAGAAACGAAAATGGCGTCTCGTTCTTTACTCAATGCATTCAAACGCTCCTGCAACTCACTTTCTCTCTCTACAACTCCGAGCATTTCCTCTCTCCACCGTCTGCGGCCACTTGCCGCCGTTGCGGCCAACCTACGAAATGTCTCTCCGGCACCGACAGCGTTTTCTCGAGGTTTTGCTACTCGCCAAACGTCGTCGTCTCTCAATGACCCGAATCCTAACTGGTCCAATCGACCTCCAAAGGAAACGATTTTGCTTGACGGCTGTGATTTTGAGCACTGGCTTGTTGTGATGGAGAAGCCTGAAGGTGATCCCACCAGAGATGAAATCATTGACAGCTATATCAAAACTCTTGCTACGATTGTTGGAAGGTTTGGCTCATTTCTCTGCATTTTTCGCTTCTTCTCGTGTTTTGAGCTCCATTTTAGTGAAACCTAATTTTAATTGCTTACTGTTTTATTACTTTTGGTTAAATGATGTTTAGTCTTAGCTCTTGATAAATGATTCGGGGAATAAATAATGTATTTTCAGTATAGTGGACTAGTAAACGTGAACGGAGGGAGTGTAAGTTTGTACAAGGAAAAACAGACCTCCCTGTGTTGTGTGCCTATACTTCTATATGGAAATGTATGTCTTGTGTGAACCAATATATACTTTGTTTGCTGTAAAACAAAGTTTTTAGCTTGTGTTGATGAGGAGCACAAAGACTGTAGGTGTGCTTGGCATGATAAATAGCTGAAAGAAGGATTAGTTTATTTTTATGGGTGGGTTATGTTAATAGTTAATCTTGCAGTGAGGAGGAAGCGCGGATGAAGATATATTCTGTCTCAACTAGACATTACTTTGCTTTTGGTGCCCTTGTATCTGAAGAACTTTCTTACAAACTAAAAGGTATGAAGTTGTTACACCTCACCCTTTTTTTTTCTTTGGTAATTCATGATGGTGAGTAAATTGGTGGAAGGCCTAATCACTTGTTCTCCATTCATGTCCAGAGCTGCCTAAGGTTCGTTGGGTGCTTCCTGATTCGTATCTCGATGTTAGAAATAAAGATTATGGAGGTAAGCAGTTCCATGTTTTGGAGTCCTATCAGCTTGGTGTCAGCACTAGTTTAGCATTATTGGTCCATCTTATCTTGGATTATAAACTAGTCATGTGTGTTAGTTAATACTTGGTGCATCAGCTAATCTTATGACTTTTGTAATGCATGTTTCAGGGGAACCTTTTATCAATGGACAGGCTGTACCATATGACCCGAAATACCATGAGGAATGGGTGAGAAACAATGCTCGTGCTAATGAGAGAAACAGGCGCAATGACCGACCTCGTAATTTTGATAGATCCAGAAACTTTGAGAGAAGAAGAGAGATGCAGAATCAACCCAATCAGAACCCTGAATCCAACATGGCAGCAGGGGGGCCTCCCACCATGAGGAATGCACCACCTCCCAACATGGGCGGCATGCAGCAACCTAACATGGGCGGGATGCACCAGCAGCAAGGCATGGGAGGACCACCCCATACAGGTGGGATGCACCAGCAGCAAGGCTATGGAGGGCCACCACCTCATGCAGGCGGGATGCAGCAGCCGGACATGAGAGGACCACCCATGCAGCAGCAAGGCTATGGAGGGCCACCACCTCATGCAGGCGGGATGCAGCAGCCGGACATGAGAGGACCACCCATGCAGCAGCAAGGCTATGGAGGGCCACCACCTCATGCAGGCGGGATGCAGCAGCCGGACATGAGAGGATCACCCATGCAGCAGCAAGGCTATGGAGGGCCACCACCTCATGCAGGCGGGATGCAGCAGCCAAGCATGGGAGAGCCACCCCGTGGAGGTGGGATGCAGCAGCCAAATATGCCACCCATCATGGGAGGTATACCACCAAACATGGGTGGAGTTCCTCCCAATAACTACGGAGTGCCAAACAATGCACCTAGTTTCCAATACAATGGTGGTGGACCGAACAATGGAGGCACGCCTTACCAAACAGGTCCAGGGCCAAACCAGAGCTATGCTCCTAATACATCTGATGGGAGCTCCTATCAGAATCCAAACATGCCTGGAAGAGATATGTCCACTCCTAATTACCGATAAGCAGCTGTAGATACGTGTTTAGTTGTCAATGCTAGATGGTTTTATTTCACTGATGTCTTACGGCATTTTGATAGCACGTTGTCCTCGTAATAGTTGGAAGTACGAATTATTACATATTGAGTTATGCAGTGCCAAAAGTTATTAGAAATTCCTCTTATTTTTTTCAGTATCATCATCATATTATAAGTTTTTTGGATTCCTAGTAGGATTATTTTTTTAGTCTGCAAGGACATCTATGCTTTAGCTTGAATTGCACAATAAATTTGTGCAGTGGAAGTTTCACCCACTATAGTTGGTAGGGATGGTAAATGGGTTGTTTGAGCTGAAGTTGGTTGGTTCAAGATGGGTCTAAAGTTTGCAGAACTAGTGCTACACACTAAAGGCAACAATAGTTGCACATTTGAGAAGTAATGCTAACTTCAAATCTTGTTAGATTGCAATAGACTATCATTTCTTAGTTGCAGTTTGAGGAGGCGCAACTAATGTTGGCAAATCTGCAAGTTAGAATAAATATTGATTCTTTCAGCAATTGTTCCAGGGTAAGTAGTTTAGGGAACCAGGTTCTTTCATCATCAATGATCATCATGTCGCATATTCTCAAATCAAATACAAGTCAATCTTCCCACTTTTTGGCATCATCGGGTTGATATACAACGAAAGACTGCTGAATGCAACACTGAAAATGAACTAGTTTCAACTTGAACTAATTCATCAGCAAATTCGACTTGGGGAAAACAGATGATTGGCAATCCATTTTTTTGCTTTTCCTTTTCCCATTTCTTTTTCTACAGGTAGCTTTATGGTAATCCTGGAATTGCAAATTCTAACATGTGTGTTTTCTCCATCAGATGAGTGATAGCCATTACATTGAGCTTCAGATCCCCAAAATGACCCAAGGACACAAAGCTCCCGAAGAAGACGGGGGCAAAGTTGTCCAGACATTCTCATATGCCAATGCAGGTAGCGAATGATTGGAGAAACTAGTTCTTTGTCATTTTGTTTCCACTGTGAAGAATTTGGCCTCTGCAGATACTTCAATAGATTGAGTGTCAGAGGATGCAATACTATAGGCTTTTCCATTCACATCCTCTGTTCTCTTCTTGGCAGCACGAATCTGATCAGCAAGTGAAACTGTTTTTTGTACTTGAGGCCTCTTTAAGAACGCTACATCGAGTTTTTCCCAAGCTCGACGATGTTCTCTACAAACATGGCTAAGTGTGGACTTTTTCTTCTGAATCTGTGAGCACACGGGATATCGCATCAGTTATAAAACAAAAAAAAGGCACCAAGATGACAACTTTTTAATCACAGAAGAACTGTGAACATACAGGATAGCATCACTTATAAAACACAAATAATGCACCAAAATGACAACTTTTTAGCTGCATCCACGTCTGGAATTCATTTTGGGATATTTTCTAGTTCGGTGCTAACTTGTACAGCAGTTGTGTTTCCTTTTTCTAGAGGGAATTGAGCAAAAAGTTGAAATTTTGATGTTGGAGAGACTACAATATGTGACTTCATTTTAGCAGCCACAGCAATTTCTTGGAATGGCCAAATTAATAGAAATTGAACTATGAGATAATCTAGGTGAGAGTATACCAAATACACCCATGCATATTTTACTCAGTGTTCAAGCAAGGTTTTGTTGAGTTCTGACCTTCACTAATTTCGCCTTGAGTTTCAATTCTTCAGCAACAGCTAACTCTTCTTTCTCTTGCTTTGACCGTCTTCTTGGTCTCTTCGTTTTTCCTTCAACTTTTTGCTTTTCTTCTCGTTCTTTTCTACTTTGAGCAAGTCTCTGCATCTTTTCCGTCTTTCTCTGTGCTGCTCTCTCAGCTCGTATGCGTGCCATTTCTTTTGCCTTAGCCTTTTCTGCAGCCAACTGAAGCTGTTCAAGAGCTATCTCTCTTTTGATCTTGTCGTAGCTGTCCCATTCTAATTCTTCTTGGTTGCTCCCACCTACCTTAGCAGCATTTGCAATGCTTTCAGCCCATGACTGAAAGAATTTCTCCCTTGACCTTTTCCATTTTAATCGTTCACCCCAGAGCTTTCTGAGAGATGCACATATTCGTAACTTGGTCTGATTGCTGCAAAAGAGAGTTATTATGAACTTCCAGATTTAAATGGAAAAGGTCTATTTTGCAAGTTATTCTTTGTGGTGAACTATTCATGCTGCAGTTAGAGATAGTGATATCAAACAATTCCTATCATTCAATACGAGAGTAAAGAGAAGGATTCCTGGTTATACTTGCAACTTCCTAGTGACCACAAAGGTTAGCACAGAAGGTCAAGACACCACACAGTAGTATGCTAAGGAAAAGATCCTCTGCTGAATAACTTCTAAAATTTCAAACCAGTAAGTTAAAGGTTCCTAAAACAAATTTAAAAAGGAAGCAGAACTATTGTTTGGATTGATTTTAGATGTCATCACACAACCTTATGCATAGGATGAACATGAAATCATGAAAGAGAACATCTAATGCTCACAAACTTTGCAGCTTATGCAGCTTAGCAGGGGAATGTTTTCCTTGCTGGTCAATTATGATTGGTTATACGCACAGTTTGAAACAGGGTGCAAGTCTGCTGAAAATTTGCCTCTTGGACTGAGGGAGCTTTAAAAGCTCTAATGTCTTGATATTCCTCTTTTCAGAATCATGTAGATAACATTGTTCCTTGCGACCCCTCTTTCCTTTGGAGGATAACTTAAGGTGGCAATGGCTCACTAGAAGCAAATTTTCAGCGGATGGTGTTCTGAGCTGCTACAGCATTTGTTTAACATTTACAGCAACGATGAAATGGCTGCATTCTCCTACTGGTAGGCTCTCTGTTAAGCTCACTTGACTTGCATCAAGCCTACCCATTCTGTTGTTTCGTATGGTGGGAATTATGACAAGAGTTCCCGTGCTTTGTTTTGCCTGCTATGAAAGACTTGCCACTATATGTGGATTATGAAGTGGGATTAGTTAGGCCTGCTGATAGTACTTTCTGTCATTATAACATAAGCTTCTTTTGCTGCAACTACACGATGCATAGAGAGCCCCAGAAGTCGTATGCAGAGACAGATGGGATAGTATGATTTCTTCAGATTGCCACAGTGAACAAAAAAAAAAGGGAGGGGGAGAGCCTATGATACATTCTCTGTTTAGTTATTCTGGTCAGAAATGACATAAAGAGGAGGTACTCCATCAAAAAAAAAATGACATAAGAGGAGGTTACAAAGCTCTGGTAACCAGCTGAAATTGCTTAAATAGATATCTCATTAGGAAGGAAAATGATTGTGGCTAGCAAGAAGCACATACAGAAGCAAGAAGAACTGGCCTACTGGGAGCTAGCAGTTGGAACTTTAACCAAAATATTTTTGCTGAATGTAGTGCTTTCTCTGTTATCTCTTTTTGTCAAGGGTATGCCCTTCTCTATGCAGTAGTACTTTCTTCTCAACAATATCTTTAGGTTGAACTTAGACGGGGAGAGAGAGAGATTCAGTCTACCAAAAAGCTGACACGTACCACAGACATATACAAACACGTATTCCCATTGACTTTTAGTTGTTCCCTGCTCGACTGTAACAGTTCCTCAAGATTGTCCCAAATCCTGAAATTCAAGTTCTCATACAACCAAGCTAACTCTTGCACTTAACAAAGCTAGTGAATGTTATATATTCCTTAGCAAAGTAGAACATGACCTCAACCTAACTCCCATTACATATACCAAAACTCCTAAGCTTTTCAGAGCACTTGTAGCAGACTTGAATACCTTATCAAGACGCAATCAAGTATAGCTATATAAGTGCATACAATTTCCAATTATAACAAAGACGAGAGGGAAATACCTATGAGAGCGTGGACTTTCAGACATCTTTCGTCTTACCTGAAACAATATAAAATATATTTTAGGAAAAAAGAGAATGATATATATGTACCTGAGTGGTCAGTACATTATCATGCTACAATTGTAAGTTCCTATTCGTCAGAAGGAATGCTTTGAGTGGAAAAAAGGAAAACGAGCAGTGGATATTGTGGTCTTTCATGTGCAAGTCAAAACTACAAAGCAGAACCAAAAAGTATAAACAGTTTGGAGACTTGAAAAAATTGTGAACTAAATAAACTAATTATTTTTCTTTATTCCAACAACAGCACTATTTTATAAGTAAACGCAACATGAAGGACATCGCACAATTGATTCTTACATGACTTCACCTTGGGATCACTCAAAGCTTCTTTGGTTCTCTGTCTGATCTTTTCACGAGTCTCTGCAAGGTACTGCAAATAGTTAAACTACACAGATATATGTCATAGAAATTAACATATCACCGTCCATATAAGCCCTACCTGGACTGTGTTTTCTGCCTTTGTTCCATGGCACTTTTCCTCTGTTTGCTAATCCAATCTTTCTTTTTCTTTCTACTTCCTTTTCCTTACCATCCTTGTTGTTAAAACCCTTATCCGTGTTGGAATAGTCCTCTTCCTGAAAGTTGTCAGTCAAAACTTTCTCCTTTGACACATCAGCACTTTGTTTTCTTGCATTACATTTCATTAACTGGAACATCTCCGCCAAGCCATTTCTGGCATACAACAGTTTATATGAGTCTTCTCCTTCGGATGAAACAGCAAAGCCTGATGATAGGGAATTGTTCTGAACCATAGATGCATGATAGATTAACTTTAATATGCTCAGTCTACTTCGTGTACACTTAGCCACACAGACCGAAGTTGGGGAGAGAAAAGTACTACATATGGTATTGATGGGAAGGTGAGAAGGAGATAATTTCCTGAGGAGAAAACATATATACAGATCAGAGCTGCTTCCGTTTGATAAATAACACTAATTAGAATACATGCAACCCAAAGCCAAGCCTCCTAGTATGCAGCCAAAAGCAATACATCTGATGCCCATTTCTTGTTAAACACCATTTTTATTCCATCAAGGCAACAGCACACTGCTCTTAGTACAAATTGTTGTGTCAGAGCTTTGTTCGGTGTCTACCTCAAAAAGCTATACTCCACATGAATTGTCTTACCTTTTTGTGCGAAAAGTAGAATAGAATACCAAACCATAAACTGATTAATCACTTGAACAATCGTTAAAACTGAAGCAGACCTAAACATTTAGAGTAAAACTTAAGTAGAACCCAAGTGAATAGTCAAGATGTGATTCATAATGGTTTTGACTTCCAAGACAAAACAAAAGAAAATAAAAAGAAGAGAAAGAGAGGAGAGCAGAAACAATGAGACTACAAAAGTTGGCTCAGAACTTCAGATACAGAAACTAAAGCAAAAAGTGATAACTGCAAAAATGACGACATAGTATTACAAACTCAAACAACAACAACATACCCAGTGTATCCCACAAGTGGAGTCTGGAGGGATAATGTGTACGCAGACCTTACCCCTACCTTGGAAGGTAGAGAGGTTCTCCCGATAGACCCTCAACAACAACAACAACAACCTACCCAACGAAATCCCACAACACATAACCTCGGCTCAACGAAAAACATATTTTGAATTACAAATCCCATAGGAAAATATTATTATCAACTACTCGAAAAATTCATGTATGCTTAAATAATTTACCAAGTTGCCCCAATTCTTGAATAGGAATTGTGGTAGCGTTCATTTACGAATTTTTAACTGAGCTCTACTTTATGAACTTCATATAAAGTAGTAGTACTAATCATTTGGGAGCTCCCCTGGAATTTCTCACCATAAGGACCAAAGTAAAAGTCACCCAGTTCATCAAAAAGATAGCTTGACAAATATCAACAATCATTTTAACCCAAAACACCATTCCATATACCCAATGCCATGCCTATCCCTCAACAATCAGTTTCCAGAGTGGTCAAGGAATTTCCTATACTTTTCATAAATAGGGCTAAGCTGCCTCAATGTGGTCACATTGCTCAACTTTATGAACTCTTAACACTTCTCAGAGCTGAAGCTACAGCTAGTTTTGGCTCAAATCTTGTACTTATGTTTAAAAATTCACTCAATATGTATAAACAATTCATCAAGAACCCAATAAGCTCCTTTTTTTTAGAATTCAAAACCCATACACTCAAAACCATAGCTCCGCCTCTATATAAGAAGCTCAATAAATTCATACAACAACAACAAGATTAAAAATTTGACTTCATATCTAGCAAAAAAAACAAATAGAAACATCCAATACCAGTTCTTTAAAAGAAAAAAGAAAACAAAAAGATTTAGTCTTTGTTCGAATTAAGCAAATGGGGTTTCTGAACTGCAATCAAATTTTTCGCAAATTCAATTTCAAGAATAAGAGCTTACATGGAGAAGAAGATTGAGAGACGCATCAACCATACGCTTCAGATAACTGCTTCTCTTTATTATTTTGTAATTTAGCCTAGGGTATAAATGAAACCAATGAATATTATTCACTTTTTTCGAAATATTAGTGAAAAAAAATAATATTTGATAATAAAAATTTCAAATACAACTTGAAGTTATATTTATAATCTGGAAAAAAAATCAAAACCTTATTTTTTCTTTTTCAATTTATTTTGTTTTCACAAAAAATCATAAATTTTTTATTTTCATAAAATAACCTCATTTAAAATTGATTTGAAATAAAAAAAAAAAAGTAATTATAATGCCCAAACATGTTCCGAGTGTTGTAAATAACAAACTTCAAAGGAGGTATATGAAATTCATCATCAACAACAACATATACAGTGAAATTCTATGAGTAGGATCTGAGAAGAGTAGAATGTACGTAGGTTCTACCATGATCTTGTGAAGATAGAGATATTGTTTTCGAAAGATTTTCGCCTCAGTGCAGCAAATCCAAGTACAAAGAAGTAGGGAGACAGTGAAGCAAATATAGCAAGTAATAAAGAAACATTGCAAAGTCTACCCAGAACAAAGCAAAAACATCAACAAAATAATGTGATAATCGAAACACAATCAATAAAAAAATAGGATAGATTATTGAAAACAATAATAAACAATACAACTAGTTACGGGCAAAACCCTAATAAACAATACAACTAGTTACTGGAAAAACCCTAATAAACAATAATAAATATAAAAGAACAAGAGCTACAGTAATACAATGGTCCACAATATGCTATCTGCTAACCTTCTATCCTAATATGTGTCATCCACACCTTCTTATCTAAGATCATGTCTCCTGTAATCTAAAGTTGCATCATATCACATCTTAGCACCTCTTTCCAATACTTTTTCTGCTTACCTTGCCTCTCGTCATAACCTCCCAAAATTTAACTAGAGAGGGTTTCAAAAGGTAAATACCTTCCATTTTCAACTCAAAGACCGTAGATTCGAGTTGAAGCAAAAAGAATGAAAACCACTTCGACGAATAGCTCGTAATGCTACATCTTTTTCTAGATCAAAATCTTTTATCAGGACTTTTGCTCGTTGCATATCTTGATCCACTATTGTACGGATAACAATTACTGCTACACTTTGAACAACAATCATTGTTCCTCTTCTGTACCTTTGAATTTAGAAGTACCAAAAGAGGATCAAGAAATTACCCAACCTCATACATCTGTAACAATAACAATGATATTATTGAAACTTGCTTGAACATGAATAACTTTCTTTGACATTCTATGTACACTTTTACATGAACCATTATATCCATTTCAACACAAACTAATTATTCATATAACTTTTACGATATTTTATCATCTCAGAAATATGAATCGAGATACATGAATATATCATTTTAAATACCCTTGAATTCAGAAGTATCAACAGAGGATTAAGACATTACTCGACCACATACATCTATAACAAAAACAATGCTATTATTGAAGCTTTGCTTAAACATGGATAACTCTCTTTGACATTCTATGTACTCATTTAAGTGAATCAATATATCCATTTAAACACAAATTAATTATTGATATAGCTTTTACTATATTTTATCATCTCAGAAATATGAATCAAGATACATGGATATATCATCCTAAATATCTTTGAATTCAGAAGTACCAACAGAGGATCAAGAAACTATTTGACCTTATACATCTGTAACTGTAACAATGATATTATTGAACCTTGCTTGAACATGAATAACTTTTTTTGATATTCTATATATATTTTTACGCAAATCAATACATCCATTTCTGGCATGAACTAATTTTCAATATAATTTTTACCATATCTTATCATCTCGTAAATATGAGTTAGAGATACATGAATACATCTTTTGAAGATTGGGTTGTTAGCATTGGGCTATCTTAAAAAGCCCAAAACCGAACCCATCCACATTATCATCTTAAATATAGGGTTGCACAGAGAATTAGGATTTAGGGTTTTAAACTCCATTGTTCCGTAGAGTTCTTGAGCTCAAAAAAATGGACTTGATGAAGAAGAGAAAGCTTGAGGACAACGGCGTTGTCACTGACGTTCCTGTTGTCAGTAGGCTTTCAATTGAAGATGCCCGGAAGATTCTTGAATCTGTTACACCTGAACAAATGTTAGAAATCCTACAAAATGCTGTTGTTCGTCATCCCGACGTGCTTGATCAAGTAAGAGAAATCGCCGATCGTGACACTACTCAAAGAAAGCTATTTGTTCGTGGGCTTGGCTGGGAAACTACAACGGAAAATATGAGGTCAATTTTTGGGGAGTTCGGTGAGTTAGAAGAAGCTGTTGTTATCCTTGATAAAAATACTGGGAGGAGTAAAGGTTATGGATTTGTTACGTTTAAGCATGTTGATGGAGCTTTACTTGCGTTAAAGAGTCCGAGTAAAAAGATTGATGGTCGAATCACGGTTACTCAGCTTGCTTCTGCTGGGATTCAAGGTGGGCCTGGTGGTGGGAGCTCGAATAATCCGGTGGATGTGTCGTTGAGGAAGATTTATGTATCTAATGTGCCGTATGATATGCAATCCGAGAGGATTTTACAGCATTTTTTGATGTATGGGGAGATAGAGGAAGGACCGTTAGGGTTTGATAAGGCGACTGGGAAGTCAAAAGGGTATGCTTTGTTTGTGTACAAGACGGCGGAGTCAGCACGGTCGTCCTTGGTGGATCCTGTTAAGAATATTGATGGGCATCAGTTGAATTGTAAGCTGGCTATTGATGGGAAGAAAAAGCCTGGTGTAGGAGGTCCAGGAGGAGCTCAGGTCCAAACAGATGGACATGGTGATCCGATGGGTCCTGGGCAATATGGTGCGCCTAGTGGTTATGGTGGATTTTCAGGGCATTCTTCATATGGAGGGCATGGGCATGGTCCCAATTCGGCATTGGGTAGTGGAAATGGTATCGGTGTGGGTGGTCCTGGTGGTTCATCGTATGGGAACCAATCTGTGGGTGGTGGATACGGTTCAGGGATTGGTGGTCCATATGGTGGGGGGTCTCATTATGGTGGGGCTGGTTCAGCTGGATATGGCGGGTTGACTGGTGGTGCTACTGCTGGCGGTGGTGGTTATAGCGGTGCTGGGGCATTGGGAGGTGCTGGTGGTGGATTACCTGGCGCTGGTAGTACATTAGGTGGTGCTGGCCGTGGATCTTCAATGTATGGGCTACCCCCAAGCTCAGCCGGGATGCCTTCGGGAGATTATCCGCCACAGGGTTCTCATTACGGTTCTTTACATCAACCTCACGGGCTGCAAAACCAAGGCCCTGGGGCATCAGCTGCACCTAGAATTGCACCTGGGGGTATGTACCAAGGGATGCATTCATATTACTGAGGTAAATTTCTTCCTCTCCATTTTCACGTGATTGTTGTGATTGGTGGTTGGTGCTCTGTGGTGCTCTCAGATTTGGTTGATATTGGACTTCTGGTCACTTCTGTTAGTAGTTCTATTTGTCAGTCCCTTGAGTATATCAGTGCCCAAGTGTTCTTTTTCCATCTGTATGCTTTGCATTCTGCCTGTAGAATATTCTTGCTTGAAAATGTTGTGTATAGGCTTGATTGGAATGATAAAACATTTTTGTGACGTGCTGGTAAAGTTGGTGTAATTTTTAATGAGTTTTGGTGGAATCTGCTTGCTGATTCTATGATCTGGTTGTGGATATACTTAATGTTCACCAATCTTTTCTGGTATGAGCTTTTACTAAGTAAGACGAGGTGTGATAGTAAGACAAGGTGCGATAAGACGAGAAAAACTAGAGGGAGGCAAGAACCACTAAAGAAGTTCCCTTAATGTAGTTAATGAAATTTGTTTTATGGAAGTATGGTTGATTCACATATATTTGGGTTCTTTGTGTTCTTGAAATGTGTTGAATGCGTCTTAATCAATGTATGTAGATTTTAGAGTGACATTTTGCATCAGATAAAGGAACATACATCATTGAACAAGCTTTGTAAATGAAAGTCTATTTGTCTCTTCTCTTTCTTTAATTTTGTGCTATCTATGTGCCTTGAATGTTACTTATTTTCTTTTGTTACCTTGAAGTTTTGCTTTGAGAACACCTAACAACAATCAAGAATTCAAGCAATGGGATATTGTCCAAGATCATCTCTTTATTTTTTCTCCGTCTCCACTTCAATTATCCCGATTGATTAGATTGTGATTGTGATGTTTGTATGTCACTCTGTCTTTCAATGCGTTGTTCTTAACTCCAACTTGGTTAGATTGACTGTTGTTGTTCTTCTTCCAGATAGTGATTGTGTTGACTGATGTTGTCTGTCTTTTGATGGATTGTTCTTAATCCCGGATTGATTAGATTGATTCTCTCTGTTTTTGTACTGTCCTTCTGCGTTGCTGTAAAGGTTTTTACTACTATTATGTTCCTTTCTTTTGATTTCACTTGAAGATTTGTCTTGTTTTCGGATGTGGAATGATCTATTGAGTTGTGAATGGATGTTTGATTCAGGTGTTTTGACAGCTTGGTGCAGCTGCTTTTAGTGGTTCTGGATGATTGCAGATGTTTATAAGTCTGGTTTGATGGTTTTGATTTGCTATCTACTTTGGCTTCTGCATTTGCACCTTTACTGATGTCCTTCTACATTGTGGTAGTCAGGCTGTTTCTTTCTTCAGGAGGCCTTGTGCTTTTTGAGTTCTAGTTGGAGTCTGTGTTTGGATATAAATATAGTAATGTCTTGTACGCTTTTGAGCCTTAGAAACAATGTGCTGTATTGAAACAACTTTTAGATTGCTGTTGAAGTTGCTGAAATTAGTTTCTTATGGTACTTGGAGGACCTTTGTTTCTTTACATTTTAATTGTCTAAATCTAGAATTCTTCTTCTTTTGTGCCTTTTTCTTTTGCCTGCTATGTCATTCTTTTGTATGTGATGAAGCATTGGTTTTATGGGTGCCTTGATGTCCAATATATGTTCGTCAATTATTTTTGAGATTTGAGAGGATGATTTTTTTTTTATGACAATAAAAGAGGGATGCAACATTTGAGAGGATGATTTGGAAGGATGAGTTTGATTAATTGATATTATGTTGCGACTATCTTGGTTACAATTGATTGCATTTGTGAACTGGATGGGAGTCAGGAGTGCCATTTGATTCCCTCATTTTGCATTTTATGAGAGTCTCCAAAGTTGTGGCTGGCTAAGTTGTATTTCACTTATTTGTTGCTTGGCTATTTGAGGATGTGAATAACCCTTTTCTGTGTTGTGATGGCTTATAGAAGTCAAGCACAAGACCTGTCTGAAGTTGATTTTTGGGTGCAATCTTGCTGAAAATACTTTTGTTTAGGATACTTTCTATTATTGAAAGTGATTTTTTTTGGTAACGTAGCTCTGTTATCAGAGTAAATGAGGGCTTCACTTGTATATAATTATTATACAAAATGGAGAAGTTCATACAAAAGTATAATTACTTACTGATCACACTTGTGATCTATACATACTTGATTCTTTTTGGAACTCCACAAGTTAAAAAGATGATATTTTAATGGTCATTGAAAAATAAACACGATCTTCTAATATGTACAAGTGAGTTTTCAATCCTTTTATTAGGTTTTCTAATTGCTCTCTTAGAACATGAAACCTGAGTGCTAGAGGAGCCATATTCCAAGCGTTACTTCTCCTTTTCTTCCAAAATTCCAGCTTAAAGTGAAGTTGACATTTTCCCACCAACTCTCCTGGCATCACCCATGAATTCCAAAAAGATTCATACTGTACCATCTGACATTACAACAACAACTAACCCAGTGTAGTCCAACAAAGTAGGGTCACAGACCTTACCACTACCTTAGAGGTAGAGAGGCTGTTTCCGGTAGGGTTTTACTCCAAATTATTTAGCTTTATAATCAAAAGAAATGTGAGTTATTTTTCCTTTTTCTCAAATTTCTCCGTTGTAAGGATGGTTTCCGCACCGCAAGCCAAGCAAACAATGCATAAAGTCATTCCTCCATCCTTCACTTTTTAAAGGTATCCTAGTCTGTCAATCTACATTGCTCGAATCCTTAGAAAATGTAGCTGAGCGTATGTCAGATCTTGATAACAATCGCATTAGGATCCGAAGAACTTGATAAAGAAAATTAAGAATTTAAAGAAATTGCCGAAGCTTGAAATAAAATTTAAAAATCCTTAGAAAATGTAGCTGAGCGTATGTCATATCTTGATAACAATCACATTAGAACCCGAAGAACTTGATAAAGAAAATTAAGAATTTAAAGAAATTGCTGAAGCTTGAAATAAAATTTAAAAATGAAAAAGAGCTGAAAATAAAGAAAAGAACAAAATTCAAGAATGTGTTTCTTGAATTCAGTAATGGATCAAACAATTCAAGAAACAATCTAGTATTTCAAGACAAGACTAAATCTTGAAAAACATTCATAATAACAATTTGCCTTCGGTAGAAGAATAATTACAAGAATTAGATTATAGATCCCAACCCCCTCTTAAGTAAAGGAAGTCTTAAATTCGTTAGTAACAAGTATACTTGCTCAACATTACAATGTTTTAATTTTATCACTCCCACTACAGATCACCTCATTTTCCCTTTGCAGGTTAGTTTATATAATTTTGGCATGTAGTAACGTACTTTGCATTTAGTAGAAGGAAGTCTTAAGTTCGTTAGTAACCTTGCTGAAGTATACATGCTCGACATTACAATGTTTTAATTTTTTCACTCCCACCACAGAACACCTCATTTTGCCTTTGCAGGTTAGTTTATATAATTTTAGCATGTGGTAACGTACTTTGCATTTAGTAGAGTGACACAGTTAGAATGGGTGGGATAAGATGGTGATTAACTTAGTTTCTCTCCCAGATACTAGTTCTCTTTATTCTTTTGTAGGTGGAGAAGTGTTTTCTGTTGAAACGTTAACATTCTTCATTACATTTTGTAGATGTGAAAATTGGTGATTTTTGATTAACCTCACATGCATATTGAAATGGAAGTGTTTTTTGGTTGAAAAGTTGAAACCCTCTTATCACTATTTGTAGGTGTGAGAATTGGTGATATTTGATTAGATCTGCATGCATATTGGACTATTGAGTGTTTCTAATTAATTTTGAATTTCGATTGTTATATGAACGGTCCCCAACTTGTTTGTGAGTGAGTTTGTTGTCCATGCTGGATTGATATGAATTTGCACTCTGAGGTCTGAGTGGCTACTGAGTCACAACTCCTAAATTTTTACATTGTCTTGAGTTTGTCTCAAGTTGCCAATTTGACTTGTTTTAGATTGTCTTTCATAATCGTCCCTTTTTTAGGTGAGAATTATTTGTTTGTGTCGGATGTTGTGAGCAGCAGTTAACTATAGGTGTTTCCTATCTTTGAAATTGTGGATGCTACACTAAAACTGATTGTTTGTCAAGTACCTAAATTTCATATGTTTGTTCACGATTTCTGGGGTAAGGTGTGCGTACGTGGGATTCCACTAGGTATGTTGTTGTTTTTGTTATTCCGGCTAATATAAGGCGAAACAATCAGACCTTACCCCAAAATTCATCCAGCTTTTGTTGCGAACTTGGCTGTGTTCTACCCAAAATTGAGCCAGTTACGAGATTGGCCGTCTCTGACTCTCGCCTAGCCTAGTCAACACTTCGGGTTTTAGTTGTCAACGTTCCATCAAGAGTTGTATGGGCTTTTAATTGCTGTGGTGTGTGAAGGAAAATCTTGTATTGGGCAAGTAAGCTTGACCTTTTCAATACTCAGTAGTGGACATTCTTTTTGTCAACTTCAATGGGCATTGATCATTCTTCTGGTGTTAATTACTTACATGCATTACTTTAGTTTATACATATGTCAAAGCATGTGCCAAATACTTGTTCCTAATACGCCCTCATTTTGCAAAGTCGAAAGGGAGCAGGCCTCTTGATGATTTTCTTTTTAAATCTACTGTATTATGTCAGTAGAAGTTAGTTATGTACAACAGCATGCATCAAAACTGGAAGAAAGACCGATAAATCAGTGTCGACTGCATTTGATCATTCGACAAGTTAATGCAAGACATATTGTTCTCCATAATTGTAGATCAGATGATAGTAGTTAAAAGAGTGCGTAGAGGGACCAAATTTAACCTCCTTTAAGCTTTTATATGAATCTTTGATGTTATAAGTTATTGGTTATTATCATTTTTAATTCTATTGTTTTTTTTTTACTTATTTTCAATCACATGATAATAGAACTAATGCTGAATGGCTCAAATTATTTTCTAATGTTTCATAATCCATCTCCTTTAAACCTTTTCTGACCATGATCCTTTACTAGTTGAATTATTGCATTATTGTTATCGTTAGTACAAAAATTTCGAAAGACCTTTACACTCCGTAAGAAAAAAGATCATTTACTAAACAACGGGCTGGAACAACTAAACCCAATTTTTTTCATCAATGATACGGTAATCTTGCAGCAAAATTGCATATAACAACTGATTCCATGTATCAGGTACTCCTGGTAAGCACCAGTGTATGCAATCAGCATAAGTTTTTGGCTCTGATCTTTCTTCTTTAGTCAAGAGTTTACCCCTCCGTTCACCAAAAACTGAAGTGTGACCATCTTTTCTGTACTCAGACAACTGAGTAATATTCAACAAATGCACATTAACTTGCAGTTTTGCAATCACATCTTTCAAGATTGACATGATTTCAAGATTTGAACCAGTTCCCCAGTAGGGTACTTCGATTGGTTGTGTCTCGTTAAAGCAGTTTCCGTCCATTCCACCTTTCCATTCCCAGTTCCTGCAAGTGAAAGATTTTCTTAGGTCTAATGCACAATGGATCTAGAGATCTCAGGACTTCTGTCTGCTCTAATATCATGTTGAAGTGTATGACCATCTCATTTAAAAGCTTAAGTTGTTGGAGAGAAGGTGTTTGAGTAATGAGTATAGTCTCACCATAAATGTGTTGGGGACATTGTCGCGAAGAAGACCTTTTGCTTTTGAGGATTAATGCTCGACTCTATCCAACTTCCCCAAGTTTCTAATGCCAATTTATATGCTGTTGTTACGTTATATTCTCGAACGTTTTCAGTAGATCCATATCTGCAGAAACAGAACAGATATGCTATAGTATTAGTTCATTCTGCAGTAATTTTGTAAGATTTAAAACTTATATACTTTTACATTATATAGAATATTAATAATCTTACGTTGCATTGATGAAAGGTTTATGCATCCACCACACATAGCTTTCAAAAACTAAAATATCAACTCCTTCCCAAAGCTTGCTATGCTTTTCTACAGAGTCAAGCTTAACTAATCGCTTCATTACAGTATGATTAGTTGCATGATCTGATACAGATTCAACCATGAAAGGAGCCCAGTAATATTCAATCGACGTGTTAAATTCCTACAACATAAAAACACAAATGTTAAGGTGAAAAGTTGTGTACACAAATTCAAGTTAAATACTCCATTAGCACCTCAATTCTGAAAATCTTTCTGGGAGGAACTCTTTTAATGGAATGATCACCATCTGCAATTACTGATTGAACAAGACAGACCATTGACTCAAACATGCCTCTCTGTATAGAGTCTCCAATAAACATAAGCCTTTTGTCTCTCAACATCTCCAACATCTTCAAAGCATTAAACCTGATCAACATGTTGGGTTCGAAAGTAATCATGGCGTAATGCGAAAGCTTACAATTGCAAATCAAGACGGTAATAATTCAGACGACAAATAAAATTATACTAAAAGACATATTATTATATGGTTAAGCCAATTGACCTACATAATTAAAAAGAAACTGTAGAGAGAAAAATCTTTCCATAAACAAAACTTTTAAACGACTACATTGTGGATGTTCTTGTGTTCATGATATGAGATGTTTCCTCTAAGGAAAGAATAAACAAATATGGAGAGAACTATATTTTTTTTCTTTCAGGAAAAGTTAAAGCATTTATGGTAATACTTTAATTTCTTAAAAATCAAACATGGTAAGAAAATCAGAGCAAAATACTAACACAACAGGTTAAATTTCACAAATGATCATTCAACTTTAAATTTATATATATATATATACCTTGGCAAGTTACAACCCTGAGGCTGCCATCTCCAATTCTGATAAAAAGAATCAGGTCTTCCATTTCTTTGACAAGTAACTTGTTTAACTAAATAAGGACATGTCTCTTCTTTATAAAGTGGATATGTTACATTGTCCCAAACCCATTTTCCTTCAAATACATTGCAACTTTCTTCAATGATTTCATTTTCAGAAACAGTTATTGGTACTCTAAGAAACTTATTTTGAAATAGAAATTGGAATTGGTTATTTTTCAAGTTATCAAGTAAAAATCTAAGAGTTCCAAGAAGAAAAAGAGAGATTAATGCAAGAGGAAAAAGGAAAAGGATCTTACGATCCTGTGGGGGTTGGGTTGTCATATTGGTGGGCTACTGGGAGTAGAATCAAGATTAAGCATAGTGTAAAATAGGAGGAAATAAATGTCTTGTAATATAAGCATAATTTGAAAGTGTTACTATGTAACTACTGGTTGGTGATATAGTGAGTTAGGTACATCAAGAGCATTAAAAAAATTTTAAATAGGGTGTTCATGTCATGCCAGTTAAAAATCTTGCTTACTAAGAGGTGAAGAAAGCAAAATGCAAAACTTTGGTAATTTTTTTATTTAGATATGTATTTTACATCATAAACTCAGAGATGTCCTTTTAGAGAGGTATCTTTTGTGGAAAGTTTGAGTGCTACATCTAAGATGGGACAGATGGAGAGGGGGTGGAAGGATATGTAGAAATTATTTATAGTATGAAGTCATGTACATGATATCTATAGGTAAGTCGTTTGGTGTGATGGATAAGAGGAGTTAATCCCAAGATAAATTTTAAGTACCCTTTGTTTTCTTGTTTGGTTGCAAAGCATGGGATAACTTATCCCACGATTATGAATTAGTACCGGGATAAGTTATCCCTCACATTGGGTGGTATAGTAATCCCGGGATAACTTATCCCGGGATAAAATAGGTAAATGACAAATATATTCCTTTAAACACTTTTTATACATCATTTTTCACGTTTATGTATATTTACATTATATTTAAAATATCAAGTCAATATTCCTAAAATAAATGAAATTGAAAATATAATATTAGTTCTAAATTCAAAACAAAAAAAATTTAATATAATACTTTTATATCAAATTTCAACATAACATACATAAATATTGGTTTAAAAGAAAAGGAAAATGTAAGTCATAACTTTATTCAACAATGGATTTTACTTTAATTTAAAAATTGGAATACTAACAAAATTAAACTAATAATTTTTTTTTAGATAATACGAAAAATTGTATGGAATCATACGAAGTAAAGGTTGAGAATGAGAAGGAAATGAAATATAAATAATATAAAATAAAAAAATATAATCTTAGAAAATAAAAATTAAAAAGAATTTAAAATAATAAAAATAAAAATACATTAAAACGAAAAAAATAAAAATAGAAATAAAAGGAAGAAATCAAAAAGTAATCAGCTTGTAATTACACCATATGAATTGGAGAGTGTAATTACCCCTGTCAATTACACCCAATTACCTGCTGACCAAGTAATTACATGTAGGGGTGTACATAGGTCGGTTTGGTTTGGTTTTTCATTAAAAAAAACCTAAACAAATTATGCCGATTTATTAAATCTAAAAACCAAATCAAACCATATAAAGTCGGATTTTTCGGTTTTGATTCTTTCGGTTTTTTCAGTTTTTTTTTACAATTATACGATGATTGAAAAAGAGATCAAATATATTTTCACTTACCCGTTTAAAAATGTCAATAGAAATCTTTGAAAAGACGATAAAATTCACATGAGTACAAACTACTTTTATTGAAATATCAATGTTCATTATGTTAAATTTATAAGATTAAAGGCAACAGTCACACTGAATACAAAATAAAATATTTACAAGCAGATTGTGAATTTCAAATCTGAAAAACTATAGCAGTATAATTGTAACTTCCGATATGAATACAAAATAAAATATTTACAAAAGTTTACAAGCCCAAATTTGAAATAATATATCTAGTATAAGTTACATAAATCACATAGTGTAAAGATGAAATTACTATTTATCCCTACTTTTTTTTCTAATTACAATAATCCATTAAAATTAACCCAATCCGGATACATTAATAAATTATTAAAATAAGGAATTTTCCAATCCGGATACATTAGTGAAAGCGCGGATACATTAATACATCAATACAAATACATTATTAAAATAAGAGATTTCCCAATTCGGATACATTAGTGAAAGCGCTCATACATTAATACATTATTATGAATACATTATTAAAATAAGTAATTTTAGAGATTTTTAAAAGATAAAGGGAAATATGGAAAATAGTTTACTTAAAGCTGTGTAATTTAGTAATTTTTCCATATATCTAAACATTGAAAACTATAAACTAATTAAAAATATATTAACAAAGTAGATTATAATTAATAGTATTTTTTATCTATAAAATAAAATAAAATAAAATTATATTTATATTATGTCGGTTTGGTTTGGGTTCGATTTGACTTTTTTTCCTTTAATACCAAACCAAGAGTGGTCGGTTTTTTTTTTCAACGCCAAACCAATCAAACCAAACCACAAATCGTTTTTTTTTTCGGTTTAACTTGGTTCGCCAGTTTGGTTTGGCTTGTACACCCCTAATTACATGGCCAACCAAACACGACAGACAGTGTAATTACACCCAATCCAATTACCAGGGTGGCTTTCCAAACAGACCCTACGTAAAAAGCTATTTATACTATGAAGTTACGTACATGAAATCTATAGGTAAGTCTCCTTAAGTAAAAAGTTATTTAACTATGAAGTCATGTATATGATATCTATAGATAAGTCTCCTTAAGTAAAAAGTTATTTATACTATGAAGTCACGTACATGATATCTATAGGTAAGTCTCCTTAAATAAAAAGTTATTTATACTATGAAATCACGATACAAGTTTATAATTCAAATTCATACATAAAGACCCCCTCAATTATTTACACTCGAGAGATGAAAAAGGGATAACTTTTATCTTTTCAGCATTTATTTGATTTAATTATTATTTTTAACATTGTTTTCTTACAAATCATTTATTTTGTTTTTCGTTGCTCATATTCCCACCAAAACAATTTCCTACTTTCGAAAGAGCTTTGGATCAACTTGAATTGACCAAGATTAAAGAATAAAAAGATCGCTGGGCCGAACAAATTAGCTCCCTGATTGAATCGGAGAAGGCATGCCTCATTCGAAGGTTGCGGCACCACAACTTGGTTAAACTTTCATCACTAAGTGAGATGGTCGAAATAATTAAATGTATCTTTGATTTTTCATAGTAGCCTCTATGAACCGCGACAGGTGGGTAGACCTGAGGATTGATATTCCTTCTTTTATTCTATGTTTGGCGCATGGTGCAGCGCAGAGGGTGTTGTGGGTTTTTGGGTGCCCTGTCCCAACCTAAAATCGATTGGGACTCATGTCAAGTGTAGTGATATTCTTAATGGTACGAGATCTATTGGAAAAACCATACATATTTAGCAAAAAATGGACAATATCACGTCATATTAAGAGGAGTATATTTGGTTTGGACGCTAGCAAAGTTGACTCTTCTTATTTTAATGTTTCAAGATTGGGGCAATGACAGCTAGAAGAGTTGTCTGTTCTTATTTCAACTGCCATTGATCATTACTATAAAACACATTAATGTAATAAATAATTATTTTCATCAGATATGCATTACATCATTTTTAGTCTTAAAAGGTCAGAGAAACACAGCTAGAAGAGTTGACTCTTCTTTATTATAATAAAATAACTAAACATTACCATTGATATAATTTTCCCTTAAGAGAGACATGGAAGGCACTAATGCAGAATGCACATGAACCAAAGTCTATGTATGTATAGAAAATAGCTAATAACTCTTAGGGATAAAATATGAAGAATAATATCATTTTTGCATTGGTTTTGTGAAATGACAAGTAGTATTAAAGAATATATATTTTTAGTAAGGACAACATATAAATAGAAACGGTGGAAGTAACAATAAAGCTAGAGTTATATGAAAAATAATTTAAGCACCCAAAGTGTGACCTAGTAGTCAATGAAGTAGGTTTAGAGCTATGAGGTTTCACGTTCAAATCCCAATAGAGATAAAAAAGAAAAACACAGTCTAATTTCTTCCCATATATTCCAGCCTCGTAATCAATGAAATAGGTTGAGAGCTGTGAGGTTTCACGTTCAAATCCCAGCATAGAGAAAAAAACAAAAACACCATGTAATTTCTTCCTATCTATCCAGCCTCGTTGGATAGAGTTACCAAATACTTGTTGCTGGTGGAAGATAACAGGTCGGACTAAGAGATTATAAAAAAAATAAAAATTAGTACGTTACTAATCATGAATTTGGTGAATAATTTAGCTATGTAATAAATACACAATCATAAGAAACTTGATCATAGATTAGCAAAAAAAATGAAGAAACTTACCTTACTAATTTTGAACATAATTATGTTTTCAATAGGCAATTGTGGTGGCCCTTTAATCTCTCGTCTCTACTTCATCCATGGTGGTCAAAGAATTTGGCTCTCCAGTTGGTTACAAACAATTGCCTGTCCCTTAATCCTCATCCCTTTATCCATCTCCTATTTTCACCGCCGGAAAATCGAATCTCCGGCGACCGCCAAAATCCTCTTCATAGCTCGTCGAGAAATCATCAGATCTACCGGCGTCGGAATCATCGCCGGTCTCGACGCTTACTTAATCTCATGGGGACCTGCAAAATTACCCGTTTCAACTTCAGCTCTCATCAACGCAACTCAACTCGCATTCACCGCACTCTTCGCTGTACTTTTAGTAAAGCAAAAATTGACTGTGTATTCGAAGTTATCTGTTTTTCTGTTAATCGCCGGAGCTGCAAGTTTAGCACTCCGAGGGAACGGTGATCGGCCGGCCGGTGTGTCTGTTAAGGAGTATGTGATGGGGTTTGTGATGACGGTTATGGGTGCGGTTTGTTTTGGGTTAATGCTATTGCTTATTGAGTTGATTTACATAAAGGCAAAAAATGCTATTAGTTATACTATGGTGTTGGAGATTCAGCTGATTATTGGTGTTTCTGCTACTGTTTTTTGCACCATTGGAATGATGATTAACAAGGATTTCCAGGTATTCATGTCCTTTTTCTTCTTTAATACTCCTTGTGGAATTCGAGCTCAACCTTCCATCATAAATTTTTTGAAGTTAAAATTTGAAAGTTATCTGCTTAGTTGTTCGTACTAGTAGTTATAGTATTACTTCAAGAGGGGGTTAGTATGAAGAATAATACTAAATAGTCTTGGATTAAATTATGGTATTACTTAATTTGTTGTTTAATTGGTAAGTCGATAACTTATTCCGAATTAATAACTGGTATAGGGATAAGTTATCCCTCTTTCTGGGTGGTATAGTAATTTTGAAATAACTTATTCTTAGATAAAATAGGTAAAATGACAAGCAAAATAAGTTATCTAAATATTGAAAAATAAATTGTACTTAAGAATAACAATAAAATAAATATAATATTTTAAAAAATAAATATCTATTTTTAATATAGTAAACAAGTAAAAATAGACGAAGAAAGTAAAAACAAGTTCCACTTCTAAGCTTCATGTCTAAAATTACGCTTAATGACCTTAGGTCTTGAACTTTTGAGCTCGCTTGCCTCATTACCTGCAAAGTGAAAAGTGTTGCTTATGAGTTATGGGTAAAACTTCAAGCTTCGAAAAGTTTTATTCATGAAGCAAACGAAATTAAAAGTTCAAACACGCTTACCTTTCCACTACCATACTCCCAATAACCACTATTTGACTAACCCACTTCTACCACCCCCATCTCCACACGAACACTTTAAGTTTGTGTGTCTTTGCTCTTTCAAAGTGCTTGAACCACGAGGTTATATTATATTGTTATGTTAAGAGTATTCAAAATATATTATTTAACCATTTTATTTATCATTTTACTTGTATATATGGTATAATTTTCTGACGCCTATCATAAGTGTAGCTACGCCACAGCCCACCTCTATTTTCACCGCACTCTCATAATATTTTTTAACAATAGCAACAATATCAAGTGATCTCATAAGTGAACTTTGAAAATAATAGAGTATACACAAATCTAACTCTTGTGTTTTAAGACGGAGACATTATTTCTAAGTTATACATAAATACTTTTAAAATAATATATTTTATTTATCAGATATAACCAAAACATATTAACATCTTATTTGACAGGCAATTCCAAAGGAGGCAAGTCAATATGAGATTGGAGAAGCTAAATATTATTTGGTACTAGTATGGTGTGCCATTATTTGGCAATTAGCATTGTTGGGATTAGTTGGAGTTATATTTTATTCTTCATCTTTACTTTCTGGAATTATAGGTGCTTTTTTACTTCCTGTTACTGAAATATTAGCTATAAGTTTATTTCATGAAAAATTTCAAGTTGAAAAGGGAGTTGCTATTTTCCTAGCTCTCTGTGGATTTGTTTCCTATTTCTATGGTGAATTTGAGCAGAGCAAGAAGGAGAAACAGGATAATTTCATGGACGATCACTTAAATTTTATTGTACTGCATCAAAATGACTAAAGTACTTTTGTAATTAACTTTATATATATCTTGAATATTCTTGGTGACCCACTATCGAGATTTATCCCTTCACTTTCACGATATCTATGAGCAAACAAATTTTACATCGAATTCAAACCTCAACACATACAATTATAGTCAACTCTAAATCGTTTAACAATGAGAGCACGAAAGTGAAAGAATATCAAGTGGACAATATACATGGACCTTCAACTAAAATCAATTTCAAGTTTATATTTTACAAATAAAAACTCATCATTTTAAATTTATAAAAAGTTAAAGTAAATTATAATCGACATAAAAAGATTATATGTAACACGTGAAAGAAATATATTAACGAATAACTAATTAATACTATTGCTAATTTATTAGATTAGTAAATCTTTGTAAAATTAATATATTTAAAAGTTTGTAATACTACTATGTTATTACAAATATTTATTCATAAAAAGAATATCAACAATATGCAATTTATCAATATCATATTTCAAAGTATTTTATTATTTTTACTTATAAATTATAATTTACTCATTTGATAGAGAATACATTTTTATTTTAATAATTTTCATTTATCAAACAAATATTAATTTTTTAAAAATTCAATTAAGAGGCCTCTAAAACTATAGCTAAAAAGGGTCTAGGCTCATCTCCGGCAGCCAATCCGTCCAGTTGCTTCAGTCATGATAAGCACCGTCGTGACCGGAAGCGTTCTGATTAGCAGCTATCTCCGGCTGCCGTATACGGTGGGGACACTTCTACGCCACCGCCGCCGCCTCTTCACCTCCGGTTCTGCCTCCTCTACAAAAGAGAAAGTTATTGTCATTTCCGGACCTACCGGTGCCGGAAAAAGCAAGCTAGCATTAGAGCTCGCTAAGCGACTCAATGGTGAAATCATCAGCGCGGACTCTGTACAGGTTAGTACTTATCTAACCTCATAAATTGCTTTGCTTCCATTTGGTTAGTTAGAAAATTGAGATTGATAGTAAACAATTGAATAAAATTGAAGTACTAAAACTTGAACTTAAATGAAATAGCAAAGATTATCACAAACTTGTCAATGTTGTTTAACTGAATGCAGTGGCGGAGCTAGGTAGGGTCGAGAAAATTACACTTGTTATACATGGTTAATATTATTTTTATGCATATATAGTAAATGTTCGACCCCTATTATGGCTTATTCCTGAGTTGGACTTTTCGAATTTTGAACCACTTAGTGAAAATCATGGCTCTGCTACTGACTGAATGATGTTTGTTGAAATTCAGTTGATTTATGCTTTGTTCTCTGGCTTTATAGGTGTATCGAGGGCTTGATGTCGGTTCAGCGAAGCCTTCCCTTGATGAACGAAAGGTATTGCTTTAGTACAGTTGAAATTATGTTTTGCTAATATTAGCATGTTTACTGCCTGGTTTTTTGAGGCATGCTTTTAACATGAAACATTTTTTGCCTTCTTTTGGTTTCCACGTAATTTTTGGTTCTTTTGGTTTCATGTGTGGATGTACTGTGTGACTAACTTCTGGAGCTCCATTACTACTTGTTTGTCCGTCTGAGGAATGGAAAATACTTTTTGAATTTTGATAGAACTGTGTGTCAGAGTACTGCCATGACAGACGCTTATTTTGCTGTATGTTTTGCAGGAAGTAGTACATCATCTGGTTGACATATTGCATCCATCCGAAGGTATTTCTGTCTAAATTAGATGGTCTGAAGAGATGAAACAATATTTTGCATGAATTTCAATAGCTGTGCAGCACATCCCTTCACTCAATGAAGCATGATCTATGCCCTCTACATTGTCATAAATTGTAATTTGGTGCATATTTTTGTTGGCGTGTGCCTAGTGACAGTCATGACCAATAGAAGCCCTCTGCTTTCCATATTTGTGGAACATCAGAACTTAAAATCAATGAAGGGAACGCATCAAAATTCCTCAATTTGTTGAAACCCTCAAATTGACCATTATATCTAACATTTCACCTTTGTTTGTTTATGCTCAAGGCATTTGCCATGCTTATACAAATCGTTGAGATTAGTGAATCACTGGTATTTGTAACTTTAGACTAACACAACATTCCAAACTCCCACTGTGATCAAGAATCCTTTTTCTAGGGAACCTGTGCCAGTTGGGCAGGGTGGGGCTGTAATTTGAAGTGAAATTTCCATTGTCTGATTTGCTCATATTTAGTTAACTGTATTCCCTATATGATGTGCCCTTAAATTTGTTGTCCTTTAGTGCTAACGCAAATTATTTCTCCTTTTCTTTTGGATATGTCATCAGATTATTCTGTTGGACATTTTTTTAAGGATGCTAGGCAAACTACCAGAGATATCCTTGATAGGGGCTGTGTTCCAATAGTCGCGGGTGGTACTGGATTATATTTGCGATGGTATGTGTAGGATATTACAGCTCACACTTGAAAGCTTCTGGTTAGACTGAGAAACACATTTCAAACTAAAGCTAAACTTTTTGGTTGCAACTTGTTTAACAAAGAAGATTCATTCTGTAAAACTACAGATAGTGAGAGAGCTAGAATGAGGATAAGTTTTGTTGAGAGATGTCTATTTACAAGATTTATTATACTTTAAAATGAAGCTTACATATATCCTGTAACTGATAATAGAATTGGATCTTGGGTGTACAAGAATTCCGTTTTCATGCAGTCTCTACAACTGAGGCACTTAACCTAAAGGGCAACTCACATAATAAATTCTGTCCAACGTTTAAGGTTTATTTATGGGAGGCCAGATGTTCCAAAAGCCTCTCGAGAGATTGCTGCAGAAGTTGACTCAGAGCTTGCAAGTTTACAGAATGATGAAGACTGGGATGCTGCTGTTCAGTTGTTGGTTAAAGCTGGTGATCCTGGTGCCCAGTCTTTACCGGCAAATGATTGGTATCGCTTGCGTCGCAGGCTTGAAATTGTTAAGGTAAAATTGTGTAACTTTCATGTGTGATCGCTCTGATTTTAACCCCTTCTTTGTAAGCTAGATCACATGTTGTATGAGTTAGGTTGACATTAGAGATTTCTGTGTTATTGTTTGTCACATGCCGACGTGGTTGCAGGGAGAATCTGTGTTTCCTGTCAACTGTTGATGTGCTTGTAGAGAGAACTTGTATTGGTTTTATAAGAGCTCTTTTTGTGGTTATGAAATAGTTGAGACTGGATTGAGATGTTCACAACTGTTAGTCCATGTGGTCGCAGCCTGTTCAGTTCATCTTTAGATGAAAAAACTAAATATACTTTTTGGCTTGCAGTCTACTGGGTCACCTCCATCAGCTTTTGAAGTACCATATAATTCTTTCAGAGAACAGCTCGTATCAAGGGAAATAGATGCTGCTGATGTCAAGACTTCTGCTGACAAATTGCAGCAGAATGAGATAAAGGATTTGGATTATGATTTTCTTTGTTATTTCCTTTCCACCAATAGGCTGGATCTCTATAGATCAATTGATTTTCGGTGTGAAGATATGCTCTTAGGTAAAAGATTAATGAAATTTTTATGATTAATTTGCTTTTGTTTTATAATCTTTTAAGGTCTTAGAATTCTTAATCACAGCCTTATCCATTATTCACAAGCCTTCTAGGAAGAACATTCTTTTCTGCTTTAAGATTTTTGCGGTTATCATGATACCTAGGGCTAATTATCTGCTTCTCTTCCTTCCTCCCTTCCTTCCTGCCCTTCTTCGTTTCGTAACATTTTGATAAGACTGGATGAAGTAATTTGATCCTTTCTTTCTCACATTTTGGTAAGACTAGATGAAGTAATTTTATCCTTTCTTTCTCTTTGTTCATAGTCTTGATGTCATCTAAGGATATATATTTCAGATAAGTTTCTTCTGAATAACTGGAGAAACATTTTCTTTGGAAATTGGATAGTGAAATGTGAGCAATTCAAATAAGTATCAGTGATCATTATGAGATCATTTTGTTAATAAAGGTTAATTCTTCTTCTAAGAGTTAACTAGTGTGCTTTGATTTTGTAGTCCCTGTGATACTAATCTTTGCTTCAACTAAAATAAATCTTTCTTTCAAATAAGAGCTTTCCATTTTAGTTCCTTAACAACTTTATTTAGAATACCTTGATCCTAATTAATTCATTATGATGGTGCATACTGCAGGAACAGATGGAATTCTATCTGAGGCAGGGTGGCTTCTTGATTTGGGTCTTTTGCCGAACTCAAATTCTGCTACTCGAGCAATTGGTTACCGACAAGTATATTTGCATCCCTATAGCTTGAACACAGTCCAATAGTTTGTTTACTAATATGTGTTTGTTCAAAAACTTTTAGGCAATGGAATACCTTCTAATGTGTAGAGAAAATGGAGGATGGAGTTCTGCTGGGGACTTCTATGAATTTTTATCTGAATTTCAGAAAGA
Source organism: Solanum appendiculatum (assembly GCA_018342035.1). Lineage (NCBI taxonomy): Eukaryota > Viridiplantae > Streptophyta > Magnoliopsida > Solanales > Solanaceae > Solanum > Solanum appendiculatum. Next base: position 142,335 of record JAGDQO010000503.1, on the reverse strand, counting down.
ATCACGGTATTTTACTCTCACAGTGACTATGTAATTGTCTCAAATGGTGATGATCTTTGTTGTTCTCGGTTTCTTTGTATAGAAGATATGGATGTAGCTTTCTTATTGTGTAATAAAATATAATTTTTCAAAATGTTATCTTTCAATAAAATGGCCTTGTAGTAAGAACCCTTAAGGCCCCCTTGATTGAAATGTGTTTGGTCTGACGGAAATTATTTTATGGAAAATGTTTTCGGGGAAATGTTCTTTTTAATGGAAGATTATTTTCCCAGAAAATGTTTTCTCGTGTTTGATTGGTGAGTGAAAAATAATTTTTGGAAAAATACATATCAAAGACTGATAATAATTTTAACAAATTGGATAGTGTTTTACCGAAATTTGAGTAATGAAGATTAATAATTATGCCTAAGTGTTGGTTGGAGCAAGTGATATGGAATTAAAAGTTAACATAGTTATAATGAAAATGGCTTTCATCCATAAGTGAGGGAGGTCATCTCCTCACCCCTCAGTAACCAAGCACTAGTGCATGACTTCCTCATGAAAATGTCCTCCTTAGAAAATGACTTCTGTCATAAGTCATAACAAACACTTCCTATATTATTTCACATATTAAGACAACCTTTCTTTCTTGACATTTAATTGTAGTATTTATCTGCAATTTTTCTCTGTAGTGTCACAGTTTAGTTCTGGATGCTTATATGTTGTAGTCATTGTATGTGGATTTGCCATGGATCAGCAGAAAGTTCCACAACTATTCCTGATAGAATTTTAATCATGTCTCCCCTGTCACAGTTGAAGACAACTTTCTACTTAACCCTCACTTTCTTGTCTGCTGAGCGAGCCACACTTCTTGATACTGTAGTTACTTGTCAAGATGAGAAAAGAGTAGTATGGATGATTGTGAATGCAAATGGAGGAACTCCTGATAGTGCTGCCTAAATTGGTCCACTCTTACTCCTGTCTGGGCTCTGGCCCCTTCCATAGATTTGGGTCTGGTCCACACTTTTAGTGCTGGTTTTCCTGATTTGATTGGATTGTCTATAATACTATCTCTTGGCAGTAGTATGGGCAATATTCTTGTAGTTTCTTGGCAGTAGTATTAGCAATATTCTTTTAGTGCTGGTTTTACTGTTCTTTCTTCTTTATGTTGTATAATGCTCTCCATTTCACATTATTTCATTGTTGTTACTTTTCCCATATTGAAACTGCTGAAAATGTTTTTTTTAATCCGCGTCTATTGGAAACAACATCTCTATCTCTACGAGGTAGGGGTAAGGTCTCGTATACTCTACCCTCCCCAAACCCTATTTGTGGGGTTACACTGGGTATGAGGTTGTTGTCTATAATGTTATTTCTTGTAAGTTATAAGCTGATTGACTGATTCTTATATTCTTGTGCAGAAATTTTGCAAAAAGGCAGATGACATGGTTTCGCAATGAACAGATTTATGAGTGGATAGATGCTTCTAAACCATTGGTATGCCATTTCTGTTCTATAAGGAATTGTTGTGCCTTTCTCTTTGTTAAATAGAACTTTTATCAAGTTGGACATTTCTCTTCATTCCGGATGCAGTAGCTGAGTTTCTCCTGGTTTATAACAGTTGTTCATGATTTCATTTATTGACACTATGATATGCATACGGTCATGCATGCATTATATATATGCGGATATTTTCATCATCTCTTTGGGTATCCAATGGTTGGTATGTTCAGTGTTGTGTCAGTCTGAATATGAAAGGTTGATTCTGGAAGGTTCAGAACAAGAGTGGGTCCTTTTCAAAGGAATAATTACCATAGTGTGGGAAGATTCTCTTTCAAATTGTTTTCTTCTTATTTTCATAGAGCTACAATCAGTTTCATGATGACCTCCTTTGGTTTTAGATGCTTATTCTTGCTTTGAGACTTCTCTTTCTCCAAAAGCATGCCTTGGGTGAAAATATAGGCAGTGACAATTAATTGTAAGAAATAGGGATTCTTTGACTTGGAGTTGGCATGTGATAATTTTCCGTTTTCCTTTTTTCAAGGAACATGTTTGTTTCATGTGCAGAGGCAGTCGTTTCTTCCCCTATGAAAAATTGTTTAATTGTTTAATCTTACCTTTTGTTGGGCCTTATCTCTCAGTAGCATGAGCCATGAAGCACGTCAAAATTCTCCTGTTGACATCTGAAAATGGCATTTACAGGAAAAGGTGCTTAGCTTCATATGCGATTCATATAACAGCCAGGATGGCCATCTCCAGATGCCTGAGTCACTTCGTATGCGGAAAGATATAAGAAATCACCGTCAAGCTGCAGAATTGAAGACCTATCGTACAATAAAGAGGTATGAACTTGAAATATAGAAACAAAAATCTTCACTCATTTTCTCCTAACCTGAAATCTCTCTGTATGTGAAGGCATTTCATTGGGCATGAAGATTGTGTGGATGTTCTGGACTGGATAAAGAAGATATATGGCCAACCGACTGAGTCTCTTTGTTAACCAACACCTAAAGGACTTTGTCTTTCACTTCAAGTTGTCAAAATCAAAACATCCAAAAGTTGTCCTCGTTGTTATTGAGGTTAGCTTATGGAGATGATTACAACTTTTTTTAGTATTTTGATTTGGTTCGAGCTGTGAAATTGCTTGCACCAAGGTGGCCTGACTACATTAAACTCCCTTGGGATGTGACCCTTCCCTGATGTTTACCGACTGCCCTTTTTCAGATTTGATAACTACTTTTCCCTTAAAATTTGGATCGTTTAAGATGTGGACTAGAGAGTGTCTTTCTCTATTTCTGTAGTATTGCAAAGGTTATGGTTGTTACAATTGAAGAGGGTTGCAGCTACTGAGGCATTCGGGCTGTGGCTGGGGATGTCAATCTGCATCTGAGAAATTTTGTACATGTAGGATTCTGTTCAAGAACTCTATTTGCTAGAAAATCATACATTTTCCACATGCGAGAGTTTGGAGAGGATGTTGTTCGAATACTGTATATTCATTTCGAGTGTCACGCTCACATTGGCATCCTACTCCGATGCCAAGTTTGTGACTTTTTTATTTGAGCCAGATGTATATTTATTTGAGCCAGCTTTATATTTGGTGCATTGAAATACTCGCATTATGCTATCTGACAGATTTTTTGGACAAGGCCAGTAAACCAAGGACCAACAGAAGGTTAGATATCAGAAATTTTGTACTTTTGTGTCCTCACACAATTGATACAAATTGTGAGAGGTTTTTTTTTTTGTTTTACAAGTTGGTGGACTCAAAGTTTGTACCAAAAAGTGTAAAGAATTGGGTTCACTAACATGTAAAACAAAAAGTATAACTTGTGTTAGCTGTATGAGGCATAAAAAAAAAAGTTCTAGATGTCGTAAAGATGATGAGCCTTTTTTCGCTTTAGTGTAAAGATGAGAACCTGGTCCGCATGCGCAACGATATGTGCAGATAATATGCTTCATTGTGATTGATTAAGATAAAAAGAATATGCTTCATTTGTAAGGGAACTAGGAAAATATATATATATTTTTTTATGACAAGGGAAATCCGTCGCTGCTATCCTTTAGGTTCGTACATGGTAAAACTTTCGCTCCTATGCAATAGCTCGCAAATCACACAGGGCAAGCTTGGTGCGACGAGCTCGACCCAGAATAGACACTTAAAAGTAAACGAAGGGAGGGAGTATTGACTATACCATTGACCCGGTACAATCATTATTATTAGGGAAAATTGTGCATTATAGCAAACTATTAATTCAAAATAAATGTTATAGTTACAGTTTCATTTAATTCTAATTCGTAGCAAACACATTGCCATTCTCGCCTCTCTCCACTGAATCTTGCTCGCCACTCTCAATTCTCTCCCTTACCTCTCTCACTTTTATATAAACACAAATGTATAAATTGTGTTTGTGTTTCTGTTTATATAAAGCGAGAGCGACTGTATATACAAATACAAATATATATCTTTCAGTCCTATACACTTATAATTATACTAATACAAATATTCCCCTGCCCAGTTCTCTTTTGCATTTCTCTCTCTCTCGCTTTATACAAACACAAATTATACAAATACAATGTACAATTTGTGTTTGTATAAAACGAGAGAGAGATATGATATACAAATACAAATGTTTTAATTTGATTCAAATGTATATATATTCAAATTTTATGCATATATGCAAACACAATCATTGATACATATACATAGTAATTACATATATACAATTATCTAATCGATATACCTATACAATTATCTAATCGATATACCTATACAATTCACCTCTCTCCACTCTCTGCCCTTTCTCGCTTGCCTCTCTCCTCTCTCTCCTAATCTTGCTCGCCACTCTAGCCTAACACAAAGAACATATACATATACAAACACAAATTTCATAGACATAGACGCTCGATTTATACAAATTAGATGCTCCATAGCAAACTATGTTTGCTATGGAGCGCAAAGAGTAAAACTGTAGCTATAGAATGTTAATATGATTTTTATGTTTGCGATTCCTAAAATTTACTCTTATTTTTCAGTATTAAAAGATATTAACTTTTTTAAAAAATTGACTAACAATAAAAAAGTGACATAAATTGAGACGTATAAAATATAATCGAAAGTAAATAATTAGACGCGTTTAGTAGGCGAGATGAGATAAGCAAAAATATCTCATGCATTGGATATCTCCATAAGATTAACTATCCACTTTTTATATAAAATGTCTAATTCCATCATTAAAAAATAATTTAACATTTTATTGTATGAGATTACTATTTCATCCCGTGTATCAAACAAAACTTATAGCTTATTAAGAGCCTATTTAGATGGGTTTATAAAAAGTTACTTATAAGTCGAAAGTTAAAAGTCACAAGTAGATGATATCCTACTTTTAACTTTTGACTTGTTTTAAAATTTTTTTGGCCTAACAATGGATGCTTAAAAACACTTTATAATCTTTCTAAATTCCTTCAAAATTAAAAAAAACTACTTAAAAGTCAAAAGCACCTAAAAATAAGTTAATCTAAACAAGCACTAAGTCAAGGATTTTAAGTTGTTTCAATGATATTGTCAATACTTCCCTTTGTTTACTTTTAAGTGTTTATTTTAAATTTTGCACGCGGTTAAGAGATTTTGATTAATATAAATATTTTTTATAGTCTCGAGTAATTAATATTGAGAATTAAATAAGAAAAAAATAATTATATTTTCTTGATACGTTAAAACATATATGTAACTACTAAAGAATATGGTTTAGTGGATAAAACTATTTCTCATTGATCAAAGGTCTTGAGTGCTATCTCCAAATGAAGCTTTACTTAACACGAATTCGAATCAACTAAATTTTAGCATTAATATTAAATATCGGTGAAAAATTCAAAAGATTTTTAAATACTAAGACAGAATAAGTAAAAATGAATGAATATTTAGCGGCAGAAAATCAGAGGGACCCATTCCTCGAAATTTACAAATATTCGCCACTATAAATACTACTGTAGTCGGCTTCACGCAACTCAACACTCCCTTTGAACATTTCTCTCATTTTGGACTTCACATTTTTTCTCCGGCCATAGCAATGAGGACATCCATGTTGAAATCTCTGGCTCGCAGAAACTCAACCGCCGGCACATCGTACCTCACACGACGGGGATTCGCATCGGAGTCTGCTCCGGACAGGAAAGTCGCTATTTTAGGTGCAGCTGGAGGGATTGGGCAGCCTCTGTCACTTCTCATGAAACTGAACCCTTTAGTTTCCAGACTTGCACTCTACGATATTGCCGGAACTCCTGGTGTTGCCGCTGATGTCAGCCACATCAACACCAGATCTGAGGTTAATTTCTGCTTTATCTCGCCTCTCCATGTTTTACGCTCTTCGTAATGAGTGTGTGGTTTCTCACTCTGTTAAGCCCTAGAAATTTTACTGCTCTGATGCATCAGTGGCCTTTGATGAATTCAGGGACTTGATCTCTGTTTTTATGTTGATTTCTCGTTGCGTTTGTCTCACAAGTTGATCTATCTATGTATGTTTATGTGAATCTGTACCTGTTATTTCGTTGAGTTCTGTTTTGATTCCTATTATATTTGTTAATTATATGCCAGGTATGATGATAAGCTAAATATTAAATAATGATGTGAAGGCATAGAATTATCAAAAAAAAAAACTCTTATCAAATTTTATCTAAGCGTTTGTTGTAGATGACTTCAACATTCAATGACAAATACTCCACATACTCCAGTGATTATTATTACTATTAGAATCTCTATACTGTAATCCTTGATTCCTTGTAAACTTTTCAAGCAAAAACACATTAGAATAAAACTACAAAAATGTGAAATGAATATTACATTTCTCTAGTTAAGATGACGACTTTGCTTTGCTAACAACGGAGTTGATTGGAATTTGGGATTATGGAGAAGCGTTTCACAGAATAACTTTTTAGGATAAGTCGAAGTAAGACATAATATATCCATGTTTAGCTCTTCTACCATAAGGATGAAGGTGAAGAGAGATTGGATAAAATTGCGGTGTCACTCAATCTCTTGAAGAGAATAATGTGATAGACAAAAATATAGTAGATTGGTTGATAGCAATATATTGATTGAAATGCTCAATATTTTGAAGTGAATGATATGATAGTCGAAAATGTAGTAGATTGATTGAAGTGAAAGATTGCTTCGAGATTCCTACTTGAGAAGGTAAATTTATAAAATGGCTGTGAGATCAAGAATGTGATATGGGGTGAAATTTGGGTCTCCAATGCTTATCATATCCACAAGATTAACTGTCCTTGAAACTTTAGATGCACATATTGTCATATAGATGTGCAGTCATTTAAGATTGGACAAAAATAGAAATGATCACATCAGACAAAAAGTGCAAGTATCACATAGAGGATTAATTAGTAAAAAGTTGCCATAGATGGTTTGGCTATGCGTTGCATAGACCTACAAACACTAGTCCGTACGTGCGGCATTGTGGTGATTATTTATGTGCTCTTATGCATCTATTCCTAATACTTGTAATGTTATACATTACTGAATTTGGTATAACTACATAATTTATGTTGATATTGTGAATACTGAGAGTAAAAGTGAAAACCAAACACTAAACAACTAATGCAGAATTTAGTTGGGGGTTTATTTTAAAAAATATGGATCTCCCGAAAGACCCCTAACTTTTATCCTAATGATGTAATCCTTTGCACAATAAGCCAAACAGTGTTATACTTTTTATCCCACTTGCCTCACCTGCAATCCACAAACTGAACGACCTCAGTGTCTGATCCGTAGTCCTTGCAGTTCCTTGACCATTGTTTTTTTCCTGGACTTGCAGATTTTGGGTTATGCAGGAGAAGAACAGCTAGGGAAGGCTTTGGAGGGAGCTGATGTTGTCATTATTCCAGCTGGTGTGCCACGAAAGCCTGGTATGACCCGTGATGATCTGTTCAACATTAACGCTGGTATTGTTAAGTCTCTTTGCACGGCTATTGCAAAGTATTGCCCTCATGTAAGTATCCATATTGGTTTACATATGAGTTTGGATGTTGGAGTAACAAATACTGGTTCTTCCTCTTTCCTCTAATGCCTCCCCTCAAATCTTCAAAAGGCACTTGTTAATGTGATCAGCAACCCCGTGAATTCCACTGTCCCAATTGCATCTGAGGTGTTCAAGAAGGCTGGAACCTATGATGAGAAGAGACTCTTTGGAGTGACCACACTTGATGTTGTTAGGGCAAAGACTTTCTATGCTGGAAAAGCTAAAGTTAATGTTGCTGGTATGCATCATATAGATTTCCATCTTTGATTTGCTTCTATTTCATTGTATTAAACCGCCAATTAATGTAAAGTTCTTATTCACTACTAAAACTTTTGGTGCATTGTTCCAGATGTCAATGTCCCCGTTGTTGGTGGTCACGCTGGCGTAACTATCCTCCCATTATTTTCCCAAGTAATCTTTCTTTTCTTTTGTTTTATATAGGTTATTTAAAAATTACGTCTACCTCGTGTTGACTCATAAAAAAAGATTAATTCCACCTTGTAACTTTACTAATTCTTGTCTTGTTGTTATCTCAAAATGTTGCAATAGGCCACTCCAAGTGCAAATTTGTCAAGTGAAGAAATTGAGGCACTCACCAAGCGCACCCAAGATGGTGGCACTGAAGTTGTGGAGGCCAAGGCTGGAAAGGGTTCAGCCACCCTCTCGATGGCGTATGTGTCTATTCATGCTCTCTTTTACTTATTTAAGTTTCAATGTTTTCATGAAAGTTTCTCTGTTTGGTGGCATGAACTTTCTGGTATTGACAAGGAACACCTGCATAAGTGTCTTTCGCTAACGAGAGTCAAATTCTTGTAAAGAGGGTGGTCTAGAGTTGCTTGACAACTCTATTTGTTCCACTTTATGTGACCATATCTACTTTATAGTCCTTTTAAAAAAGAAAGACTTCCTAAACCTAGAAGTAATTTAAGAAACTTTCCATTTTACCCTTGATGAGAAGCTTTGAGATAGCCACACAAATGTTATGACATGTTAAAGAGCACAAGTCCCAATTCTTTTCTTTCTTGAACTATCTGCACAATCAAATAAATTCACGGAAATTAAAATGGAGCGAATATATTTTGACAGGTTTTCGCAATACTAGTATACGACATGATGATGAACACATCAACCTTTTTCTGCATGTGTTGTCACATGCCACAACTGGAAATAAACACATGCTGCATAGTGGCCAAGATTGTGCAATCTTGCTAACGTCTTGAATATAAAGTTTCCATGCACCTAGGGCTAGTATTGAAGTGAACTACTTGTCAAAACAATGTATTGAAGAGAACTTGCCCCACTCAGTATATCAGTTGAAGATATTGTTATAAAAAATAAGAAGACTTCTATTTTTTGTCACTGGTCCAATACACCTTATTTGTATATCTTTCTTTGTGTGGTTACTGGGTTTTGAGCAATTTGTTTCACTTCTGCAGCTATGCTGGTGCCATCTTCGCAGATGCTTGCTTGAAGGGACTGAATGGGGTTCCAGATGTTGTAGAGTGTTCATTCGTACAGTCAACTGTGACAGACCTGCCATTCTTTGCATCCAAGGTAGTGATATCCTTTTCTAACCTAAATGGTGCTTGAGTAACTATTTGCTACTAAATGTATCTGTCTTGCCATCACTCTGTTTTGCATCTGTATAGAGGGATCTTCATTTCCTGTCAGTCGATGACATTATTTTCAACTGTGAGAATAATTTGATGACCCCTCTCACAATGAGGGTATAAAATGGGAGATTGAGGACGTAAGAAAAGATAAAAACTACCAATTTTTGATTTCCTAGGACATTAAGTCAGCTTTGTTCTTTCTATTCAGTTTGTCGTGTGAGTTTTTTGACAGTTTGCATTCTGGCAAACATAGTTTTTTTTTTCTTCATAATGTTGCACTTATGAGTTGAGGTACCACCAGTGGAAGGTGTGCAGCCTTGCAAAAGTTGGTAGTTTGTCATCTATGAACTAAAGACCAATGGAAATTTAATTATAGAACCGTTCTGTGGCGAATAAAATTATGTCTCACATGAATCTATACTCTCTGTAATAATCTTCTATTGTCGGGGTTTAGATTTAGTTGATTGATTGATATGATAACTCTTCTTTTCTTCGTTATCATTCTTCTGATTTCAGCACTCGTTTAACTCTTTTCAGGTGAGACTTGGGAAAAATGGCGTGGAAGAAGTCCTAGGATTAGGCGCACTTTCAGACTACGAGAAAGAAGGACTTGAAACTCTTAAACCAGAGCTGAAATCGTCCATTGAGAAGGGAATCAAATTTGCCAACGCCTAAATAAACATTAAAAAAAAAAATGATACTTTGAAGTCTCCCAGTTCTATTTTTGGATACACATTTGAGTTACTATTTTGCGAGCTCCTCGCTGCCTGAGGCTTTAGATTTAGCTTTTATAATCTGAGATAGTAGAGGTGTTAGATATAACCATATATTTGTAGAAAATAATCATTGGCAGACTTGTGATGGGTGCATTTTCCTTAAATAATCTACAACATTGAACCTACTTCATATTGGATTTGTTATTAGATATTTATTTCATTTTTGGATTTGTTTGATTAGATTTTCTAGTTCTAATTTAATTTGGGAAACTTTTGAGTACAACCTCATGTTCATCCTCTATTCTGACTTTTACTTCTCATAATATTAGTCCTAATTATATATAAATATGTTTAGAATAATATATTTTATTTATATATCGAACACAAAAAGTAAAAAAATACGTCATCTGATATCTCTTTAAATAAGGCCTTAGAATCTTGATTATTTAATTAGCCTAAGTTAATCTGACTCTTGATTTATTACTTTCCTGAAATTGTGTGTTTTGCTAGACTTCAGATGGTATGTTCCTGTATACATTAATTTCATTTTCCAATTCAACTGCACCATAATCTGAAACTCAACAACTTATAAGTCTTAAGAGGTTAATAGAAAAAGTATAAACATATTTACTAAGCTCACACTTTTTATGCTAACAACTCTATATTACTTGAATATATATTATTAGTATATAATATTCTTTGATAGGGGTGAATGTACAATTTGATAGAACATACGACCTCAAACAATTTTTACAACCCCTTAACTACTACACTAAACTTTCATCTTGTGTCAAAAGATATCAACACTTTTATATATATCTATTAAACCAAATTTTAATCTATATATACAATGTAATTTTCTGACAAAAAGGTGTCGCTTGACACCCCTTACCCCAGAGGCGAAGTTAGGTGAGGGTTCGTGGGTTCGTCCAAACCCACTAGCTTTTCCGTAGATCCTGTATTTATATTAGAAAATTAAATAAATATATATGTATATTAACTTCCTTACCCAAAATTTTCTCAATTAAATTTTAGAATCCTCAAACTTCTAATCCTGGTTCCGCCTCTGGATCGAGGGCATGAAGGCTATAACATAGAGTTGGAGGCCTTATTTTTGGGACATCCAGAAAATCCCATTCAAGAAGCCCCTACTTATACCCCTGCTCCCTCCGCCCCTGCTTACATGCTGGACTAAATCTAATAGCTTCCATAATTGCATCTATTATTGCACTTTTACTTAGACGTTCATAATGGCAAACGATTCGTTTCTCGTTTCTTGAGTTCTCATAAAAAAATATTTATCACTTCGTTCATTATATTATAACCTTCAAATCTTTTGATGTTTTCATCAAAACTTTTTAAGTCTTGAATTGTACATCAATGACCATCTGATTGAGCTCTTTTTATAAAGCTTATACATAGGTAGAAAATTATAGATTCAAATTATGTTGGATTATTCTCCAAATGGATTCAAACTAAAAAAATTATCGTAAAAAAATATGTTTATTGTAGGAAGCTTTAATAGTGAATCAACTTGAACTTATTACTAACTTTATGATTATGTCCGGAAAGAAATATTGCTAAAAGATTTTTAGGTTTAACAAGTATGTTCAAAATAAAAATAGGGTTAAAACTTATTAAGAACATAAAAATCGTTTAATATTTGAAGGAAATTTCGGTCAATCAACATTTATATTCATACTTTATAATAACTAGTTTCTTCGAATGTGCAATGCACGTTAATAATAGTATGTAGATATTTAATCGATCAACATTTCATGTTCATCAATTATTTATATAAATGAAGAACATTTTGAATTTAATATAAAATCTCGAGGATAAAATTGTATGTTGAAATGTTATTCAACGTTATATTTTAAATTTTGAGGTGGATTTTAAGTAGAAATATAAAAACTATTAAACTCAACACCTATTTTAACCAAAAATCTCATATCTGATTTAATGCGTGACTCATAACATCACATATTAAATAAATGTCCAAAAAAGGACCCAAGTTACTAGCTTAATACATGTAGTTAATTTTTGCTTTGCTTAAATACATAAATATAGCTAGATTCAAATACAATTTTTGTTGCTAAGAAAAAATCAATTATGTCCAAATTAGGTAATTCTTTAATATAACATTTAATTTAAACGCATATTAACCCTTTGAAAATTAATCTTTAACCCTTAATATTTTTAATTAATACATCTGAATCCTCGACAGATATTTTATGTTTTACAATTTTTTATTTACCATTTGAATCCTCCGCAGACATCCTACATGACATTTCACGTCTTATGTGGTGTTCAATATGTATTATGCCACGTAAGACACATATATTTACTTGTTCAATTTTATATAAGTTTGAGCGTCTACTTGTGCACACCCAAAGTTGGAGGGCATAAATGCCAGTTGAAGCCAAGTTAAATGACACATTTATGTATTATGCCAAATTTTTAGATCATTTAAAATTGAAATAATACATAAATATACCCTTTAACTTGATATCAACTGATATCTATACCCTCAAACTTTGAGTGTGCACAAATAAACACTTACATTTGCATAAATTTAAATAAGTAAACACATGTCCTACATGACATAATACACACGTACATAGGACGCTACATAAAACGTGAATTGCCACGTAGGACACTACATAAATTACATATGTCTACTTATTCAACTTTATACAAATTTAAATTTCTATTTGTTCACACCAAAAATTGAAGAGCACAAATATTTCATCTAAGACCAAATTAAAATGGCATAATACATAAACGAACCCTTTAACTTAGTCTCAACTAACATCTATACCCTCCAACTTTGAACGCGCACAAATAAACATTTAAACTTATAATAGACACATACATCCTACTTGACAATTTCGCATCCTACGTGTATCATACCACGTAAGACGTGTGTGTCTATTTTTTCAATTTTATACAAATAATTTAAGCGCCACTTACACACACTCAAAGTTAAAAAACATAAATAACAGCTGAAATCAAATTTAAAACAAAAAAACATATTTATACATTATATCAATTAAAAAAACACATTCATATATTATACTTAAACAAACAAATGAGTTGTGTTTATACATAAATATAAGTTAAATCATGTGACCTAAATATTCTCAACCATATAGTACAATTTTCCCCCAATTAAAAATATGACAAGTAAAATAATCTCGAGGAAAAACAATTTTCCCTCGATAAAAAATGTGACAAGTAAAATGATTTCGAGGAGAGAAAAGCACGAGGGAAAGCAAGCAAGTAAGTTGAGTTAAAGACAAAAAAAAATTATGTCATCCCACGTTTTCCCACATCTTACATGCCAAAACGACAAATACATCTTTGGTAATTACATTAGGCTCCGACACGACAAGCGCGTGTCAACAACATTATAAAAGCGAAAGTATACCGTACGTACACAAAACCCAAACGAGTACATTTTTAGATCCGACCCGAAAAAAATCTCTCTCTCTCTCTACAGGTAATCATCTCTCTGTCTCTGTCTCTGTCTCTTCTGCTAAGCCCCGCCCCCAAATTTTCTTAACCCTAATTTTATTCTACCCCAATTTTTTTTAAAAATTTTTTTTACTTTTTTTTTTTTATTGTTTTTACTATTTTATTATTTTTGGAAAAACCCTAGTTCCGTACCGGCTTTGATTTGCCTGAAAATTGAATTTTTTTTTGCGATCTGGGGTTTGGGAATATTGTTGTTATGATTCATGGGGTTCTGAGGAACCCTAGTTTTTTTTTTATGGTTGAAGATGTTGTTAAGGTGATTTTGGTGGATTTTTTCAGGTTTTTGGTGTTTTTTGGTTTGATTTCATGTATGGCTTCATATGCCGACGATTTGAAATCTAGAGAAAGGTTAAGGTGGGGAAGCGCTATCAAAGTTTATACCCGGAAGCGTAGAAGGATCCAAGAGAAGGATGACCCGATTCCGATCTCCGATGCGCCGGATGTTGACAGGGGGAGGAGTAAGGATGCGAATGATTGTGATGTACAGGCTGGGGAATTGAAATCTGCAGAAAAATCGCAATTGAAAGATTCTTTGCCGTGTGATTTGGGATTGGAAGATGGGAAGGATAGGGATAGGGATCAGGTAGAATTGATAAATGGTGGACAAGGGCAGAGAGATACCCTTGGATCACAGGGAGATATAGATGGTAGAGATGTGGTTGAGGTTGGTGGTAGCCCAATTGTGGAGGCTAATAATGGTGGGGATGTTCGGGGTGAAGAGGCTGTTATGGAGAGGTATACAGATGGATTAACTAGAGAGCATGTTGAGCTGGATTCGACTGTTAAGCCTGTAATTTCTAGGGTTCGGGATAGAATTAGGATTGATTTAGGGGGAGCGAGATCAAGAGTTGAGATTAGAGGTATTAGGAGGGGTTTAGTGGGTGAGCTTGATCAGATTAGGAGTTTAGTTACAGAGCTTGAAGCTAAGGAGCTTCAGCTGACCACACATGATACAAGTACTAATGGTGGTTTTAATAATGTTGGTAGGATTACCGCTATTCCTAGTGATGCTGTTAATTCTTTTAGTCAACCACGATATATCGATAATGGTGTGATGAATAGTAGGGCTTTAGTGCGAGTGAATTCAGAGGTGGGTTTGGTGGGGCACCCTAGATCGAGACCATTCCAGCGACCAAGGGTTGCAGTTGTGGAAAACAATAATGGAGTTGCTGAATTTGTGGAGAAGGAGAAGAGAACCCCGAAGGTGAATCAGTATTACACTAATTCCGAATTCTTACTTGGGAAGGATAGATTGCCTCCGGAAAGCAATAAAAAATTTAAGCCAAATGGTGCTGGGAGGAAACACAATGGTCGGTCGGAGCAGGGGTATCCATTTGGCGTTGGCTTTGGCTTTGATAAACATAGAAATCAGGTGTTTAAGAGATGCACAACCCTGCTTCAGAGGTTAATGAAGCACAAACATGGGTGGGTGTTTAATGAGCCAGTGAATGTGGAGGGTCTTGGGCTGCATGATTATCATGCTATCATCAAGCATCCTATGGATTTGGGCACTATCAAAGCTAGGCTATCTCAAAATTGGTACAAGACTCCCAGGGAGTTTGCTGAGGATGTGAGGCTTGTCTTCCGTAATGCCATGACTTATAATCCTGAAGGACATGATGTTCATGTTATGTCGGAACAGTTGTTAAAGATTTTTGAAGGGAGGTGGGCAGTTATAGAGGCCGAGTTTAATCCGGATTGGAGGTATCAAATGTATCATGATGCAGGTTTGCCTACCCCCACTTCAAGAAAGGTCCCTCAGCCTTCTCCCTTTGCCCGTGCTTCTGTAACTTCTCTTGCCGCTCCACCTGCTTCTCAAGCAAGGACTTTGGATAGGTCTGAGTCAATGACTGAACCAGCTGATTTCAGGTTCAAGCCATCACGCGTTGCCTATGTTGGTAGGGTACCAGTTCCTAAGAAACCTAAAGCAAATGATCCCAATAAAAGGGATATGACCTATGAAGAAAAACAGAGACTCAGCACACATCTTCAGAGTTTACCTTTAGAAAAGCTTGATGCTGTTGTTCAGATTATTAAGAAGAGGAACTCAACATTTTATCAACATGATGATGAGATTGAAGTAGACATAGACAGTGTTGATGCAGAAAGCCTCTGGGAGCTTGAAAGGTTTGTGACCAATTACAAGAAGAACTTAAGCAAGCAGAAGAGAAAGACTGAACTTGCTCTGCAAGCCAGAGGAACTGCACGGACTGCCCCAGTTATGGTGAGCTTTGATCTAGATATCCCTCTCTCTTTTCCTTCTCCACCCTCGTTTTACATTTTTGTCTCGTAGGGATTTCTTAATTTGTGGCATTTCTTTACAGAATTCTGCTCCTATGGTTGCTGGTGCGCTGAACAGTAATACTGGTAAGCCTCTTATACATGTGACTATTTTCCCAGATTGGTATCAAGGTTCATGCTTTCCGTGGAAAATACTTATAGAACATGGTTCTTTATTTTTTTTACATGACTAGGTAAAAATAACACTAGTGCTCTTGCTACATATGCAGAAGCGGGAAAACAGATGGATAATGCAAGTAGGTCTAGTAGTTCAAGCAGTTCTAGTAGCGATTCGGGGTCATCCTCAAGTGGTAATACTGATTATCTTTTGCATGTTTCATCTTTAAATGTACCATAATTGTCGCATGTTTATTTTTATTGATTTTGCAACCAGTAGTTCACTGCATGTGTCTGATATCTTTTGCTCTATCTTTTCAGATTCCGATAGTGATAGTTCCTCTGGATCCGGATCAGAAGCGGACCATTGATGCGAAAGGCCACTTAGCGTAGGTGAGTCAGTTAGCTAACTTTTTTCTTATTTCTTGCGAACTTGCACCTTTTTTGTGGTTGGTTTGGCTCTTGCAAAATTCTCTTGTGCATGCTGTTGATTAAATCATTGAAGGTTGACATATGGTGGTTTGGGTGGGGGAGGGACTTGATTTGATGGTGTATGCAACTGTAGTCCTTAAATATTTTAGATAAGATTGTTGTGGACTAAATAGTTGTAAAGCTACCCTATTTAATGTATCTTATTACTAGTTATCTTTTTAATTTCTTAAATAAAGAAAATGTCATAATAAACAAAAAGTCATAAGTTCCTGAAAATGATTAATGTTGATCCTATTTAGCACAAAATTATTGTCATACCATATAAGTTAGCATATTAATGGTATTACTAAATTATGTGCGAAGTCGGAAAATTTTGTGATTGTCTTGTTTTGTCAATGTAGACAGTGTCAGATTGATGTGTTTGTGATAGAAGTCTTGTCTTCTCATAATCAGTTTGAATAGGAGTGAATTTAAAATTAAGAGATCCTCAAGTTTGGCTTTGTAACACTGACTCCGCTCATGCTTTGAGATATTACGTTGACCTCCCTTTTGTGCAGTACTCCTTATTTATTGAATATTAAATCTAGTGTCTGGATTATTTGATTTTTCAATTTTCTACTATATGCTTAGGTTAGCTTCGAATTCACCTGGATTATCAATCAGCCTATTGAAAGATAATTTACTATTTGATTTGAAATCATTAGAAATGATAATAAGATATGGCTTAGTCATTATTTTTCTGGGTAGAAAATAATTTTTTGCATCCAAATAGTGTGTGGGAGTTACTGGTGAAGGGGGGAAAATGAATTAAGGTCATTTATAGTGTGTGTGCCCTCATTTATTCTGGACGGCTCTTTGGAGTCAAATGCTATATGCATCTTTGTTATTATTCACTATTTTATTCCATTATTGAATTTTCTCCTAACAATGTTTCTGATGTTTCTTCTCTATATTCACGAGAAGTTCTAAAGAATTTTGTCTATCTTCTTGTCTTGCAGGAATTCTTCATGGATGTCTTTAGCTGTGTACTCATCTGAAGTGTCCAAGATGAAGGTTCCCTTCTGGTTGAAGGATGGCTGCAATCAAGAACTTCAAGTTTTATCATCGAAGTGCCTTATCTCGATGATTTTGGAAGAGTCAGATATCTCATTCTTAACATTATTTATGATGTTATCTCTATACAAGTGTTTTTGGTTATGATAGTCATGTGAGAGATGTAGCACCTGTAAATTGCTTAGATTGCTCAACCAGTTTTGCTTATACATGTGCTGGGATTTTCATTCATGTCGTTGCACACAGTTAGAGCAGCTAGGTTTTCTTGTGCGATGTCCTGCAGCTGGACCTGGTTGTAGTTGTAGAAACCAAGTATGATGGGTAGGATTGCATATTGTAAAAATTATCAGGGATCTTAAAGTGGAAATGACAATGGTGGTGTGTACATATTTCCCCATTCATCTTCCGGGCAACTCTTTGCGAAGAATTTATATGTATTTTCCCCCGAAGTAGACAACCAGGATTTTGATTCGATTGAATGTCAGTTAAGCTCTCATGTCCATCCTCTTGTAAACTGTGTATGTTGGTCTTTTGACTTGAGTTAATAGAATGAATCCTGAGGGATCTTGGTTGATTTTTTGCATAATACATAAACATGACCCTTAACTTGGCGTCAGCTGGCAACTATGACCTTTAACTTTGGGTGTGCACAAGTAGGCACTTAAACTTGTATAAAATTGAACAAGTAGACGCACATGTCCTACATGGCATAATACACGTAGGAGACAAAATTGTCCTGTAGGTGCCATGTAAGACGAATGTGTCTATTTGTTCAATTTTATACAAGTTAAAGTGCCTACTTGTGCACACCCAAAGTTAAAGGTAATAGTTGCCAGCTGAACGCCAAGTTAAGGGTCGTGTTTATGTATTATGCCTTGATTTTTCTGAAAATATCACAAGTCGTGTATATGATCTCTTGTTATGGTTTGAAAGTTCACAAGAGGAGTTGTGGTATATGATTGCCTCTTTTCATGGTTTAAAGCTTTATAAGTATATGATTTTTACTGCAATTTTATACTATAGTCCAGAAATATATATTTATCGACCAACTGCATCATGCAGGAGATGAGCTTTCTCTTTTTCAAAACCGTGCATGGGACTTTCATCTCAATGTACATATGGTTGGGGCAATGTTAAGGAAAGTTCAAGACGATTTTTCACTTAGACCATCTTAATTAAGTCATGTACCTATTGAACATTTGTCGTAGGGTTTAACTATATCATTTTGACACTTTTTTACAACTTGCATAATATTGTTCATTGTTTTTCGTTTTCCAAAAGCTATGACTTTTTTTTCTTTCTAAATCAAGTGTAAATTAAGTGGTTTTTTTTAGAATAGTATTTTCAAATCAATATATTAAATACTTCGTTTGAAGTTTAACATTAAGATTTAATGTTCACTAGTACTCAAGATCAAATTAATATTAACAAATATTGAAGCTCAATATTTACAACACTAAATAAAAGAAACTGATTTCCAATATGTTTATTTTTTTGTTTATGAAATCAAATTAAATGTTACGCTCCAAATTAAAGCCACATGGCACCTAACAAATCTTTACCTCAATGCCTCATAAATCTCTAACATGGGTAAATAATATGTATTCCCTTCCGTCACATTTCAATTTATGTGACACTTTCTTTTTTAGCATACCCCCAAAAATTAATATTACCTTTCTATAATTAGACTTCCATCGCGGGTGGCTGTCCAATCTTCTTCGTCCCCCATGTCACAAACGCAACCATCGAACCCTAACCCTAACATGACAAACAATCTACAATATGCTAATTTGTTGAAATCTTGTAACCGCGTCATGCAAAACCCTAACCCTAACCCTAAAAATCCCACGTTAACGATTCCAATGAAACTTGTTACATACCTTTATGGTGAACCATACATCAAGTGGTCGAAAAAGAAAAGTAGAAGATGATTATTATTGAGAATCTCCAACATGTTGTTATTAAAAAATTCTCATGAGGATGACCTGATTTGGAAGATGAAAAATCAACTCAACCCGCGTTTAGGTTCTTTCTACTTTTACTCTACTCGATCGAGCTTTTAAAAATTTCTAGTTTTTTTTCTTTTATTTTGCAGTGTTCTACTTTTTTTTGAACTTTTTCTAAATTTTGAATTAGTGCTCATTCAATTATATGTTACTTTATAAGTCACCAAGATTCTTTAAAAAGGTGTAAAGATTGAGTTACTAATATTATAGTGCATATTTAGAAGATAAATAATGACATCGTCGTTTTTTTTAGTTCATTTAATTCAATTTACTAGATTAATCATTTGTAAAAATGACAAATGACGAATAAATCAAATAAGTTAAGGTTAGTTTTCATCTCTTTTGAATCGAATTGAAAAAAAATAACAAAGAGATACTATGAAATTAAGAAGAAAAAAATCAATTAAATAGATTTTGTTAAAAGGATATTCACGAATTTCAAATTTTTCCATTCGATTAATCTTAATTTATTTTATTTTATATAATATTTTATTAATTAAATTTCAAATTTAATAATAATTCATCATTTTTTAAAAGAGTTTCTTTGAGTTAGTACATGAAAAGAGAGTTACGTCGAAACAAAATGAGCAATATAAATAAGAAGAATAAAAGATAAGAATATAAAAAAAATGTGGCTGATAAATTTAAACAAAGACATTAAGAAAAAGAAATAGCATAAAGAAAAAAATAATGAAAAATAAAAATAATACAACTTTAGATTGAATCCAAAAACAATAGGTCTTTTACTGGATATTCTAAGCCCAAAATCTAAGCCCATCTCAGCCTTTTCAAAGCAAAAAAAAAAGATGGAAAAATGTTGCCTTTATAATGGGAATTGAACTCAAACTATTTTGGCTAACAATGAACCCCTTAGCCAGTGAGCTACGCTTCCTTTCAGTGTTGAGGGGATTCATTTTAAGTTATATACTCATAAAAGTAAAAATTTGCCTTATATATACAGTGTAATTTTTCGATCCAGAGGGTTCGGGTGAACCCCCTAACCTCCATGTAGGTCCGCCCCGGGTTGAGTACCCATGTTTGGTAGGGAGTACTAGGAGAAATAGTTATATATTATGTATGATATTATTTAGTACTATGTTTGGTAGGATTTTGGGCCTATATATAACTAATCCAAGGATTAGTTATACACCTTACATGGTATTATAGGATGTATTACTAACACCTTCCATTTGGAGGTATTAGTAACACATAGGATATAATACCATGGATAAGTCTATGTAAAGACAAAAATATTTCTCAAATCATTTTAATTATTTTGTTTATTTTCTTGATTTTATGTTTTATATTTGTACTAGTAAATTTATTTAAATAAATTAGCTTACAAATTATTTAGATAGAGTTGTTTGTTACTAAATAAATCCAATACAAATCAATACAATATTTGAAATGTGATTTGTTTAACATTTACTAATTAAAAAGGCAAATATATATACCACATGACGTTTGTGATCTTAATTTAATGTATTATTTGCTGATATATATTTGTGTGATTTTCTAATTATTTGTATTTTGAACAATTTATAAAATTACATACATATTAAAACTATAACTTGCAATTTTTATGTGTAAATGTAGATGGTTTATTCAATTTTACTATTGTTTACCGTCTTTTCGATTTTAAAAGTAGATGGTTTATCTTTTTTAAATTGAAAATTGACTTTTTGTGAGTGATCAATTTATTAAAATGACAATTATTTATCCCCAAATAATTCAAGTGAAAAAATAACAAAATTATTCTTCTCATAGCTAGTTAGAAGGCCATAAAAAAATAATATTGTCCGATAATTATCTATCTTGACCCAATTACATAATAATTCAAGGGTATAATTGGAAAGAAGCTTTTTGTGGAGTTTTAATACAAACACAAGATGAGGTGGGAAACAATGAACCAAACACATGATAAAAATAAACCCTGCATTACTAATATCTGCGTTACTAATCCCTGCGTTATTCATCAACCTTCACCTTCATAGCCAATCCAACCATTTAAAAAAAAATCAAATAAAGATCCTCTCGCAATTCATGAAAAAGAATTAATAAATGAAATCATATTCACCAAATGCTATTTCAATATGTAAGGATTTTCAAAAACGTTACGATTCACAGTTTATAAAAACTATGACAAATAGCACTTAAATAATTTACAATGTAAGAACTAAGAAATGGTGCTATACCAACCCCCTCCCCCCACCCACAAGTTAGAATTCACACTAAATCATATTCAAAAATCAATTTAACAATTGTAATGTTCCTTTCTCTCTAATTAGTAATTATTTTGTTCCCATAACATATCAATGACTAATCACTAGAAAATTATTATTCTCATAAATCATTACCCATATATTCTCGAATGTAAATCTTTGATCGTATTTAAGCCCAAAATTTCATCATCCAAGCCATCCATTGCTTACAAATTCTTATGACCTTAAAATTTAACTAATTAACTCTCCAAATTTTTAATTTTTTCGATAAAGTTTCCTTTATTTATAGGCTTATTAAATATTTTCAACATGTCAGCGAATTACAAGTATATAATATAAACCCACATTGCTCTACCCATCACAACCCTATCATAAAAATTGGGAAAAGAATCAAAATTATCACTATACTTTTATTTATTAATTAGTTAAGTTCATCGTTCGTTAAGTAGAATGATAATTTTGACCCTTTTCCTATAAATATACAAGGAATAATCTAGACATATTGCTTGATATATAAGTACATAAAATAATTGAATGTTGATGGAATTATCACCAGCTATTTATATCAGATATAAACAATTTTGTTGACCTATTTACTAAGTTTGGGATATAAAATTTTTAGTATTTAGTATATTTATGTGTATATAGCATTTTTGTGTTGCCATAAAGGAATTATGGTTTAATTAATAGAATTTAATCTAACCATTAATTTCGACAAGTAATTATTTTCATCTTGAGAGTTCATATTAGGTAACATGTTTAAATCGAAAGATACCTACTATATACATAAATCTTTTAAATAACATCAATCACTAATAAAGTGAACTAATCGAGTTAATTATTGAAAACTTGGTTTTATTGACTTCATAAAATTCTGGAGAAATTCTATCACTATCTCTCAATTATAGCAATGGAGAATTCTCGACTCAAAATTATTCATTGCTAGTTAGACTCAAAACATTACTCTATTATAGCTGAATTATTCAATTCCATTTTTCGTACACAAATTTCTAACAGGTGGGGTAGGTGCCTAGGAGGTGACCTAAAAAAAAACACGCTAACAAATAAAGAATTTTACTGTAATACTATAGTTGCCGTTATGTCATATTTATGAGAAAAGACATAAAATGACACCTGAAGTTATCCTGAATTTTAAAAAAGACACCTAAAGTTTGCGGGCGTCCTATTATCCATGGAACTATTTCAAATCACAATAAATAAACACTTTTGACCCATTTTCACAATATCTTTGTTCTCACATTTGATAGGCGCATGGAGGAGTAAACATACAACCTCAAGTCAGTGTAAAAATGCCATGTGGCACTGACAATTTGAATTTTCTTCTTTATTAAAAGACCCACTCCCCATCTTCTCCAAAACCTCGATTGATAGATGTTGAAGAGCTTTCCATCTACATCCAAAAAAAATAAAAATTCATCCTCAATTAAATTTTCATCTCGCTTTACTTCTTCGTTTTGACTCCATAAATCAAAGTAGAAATTGAAGCTAGTAAAGCGAATTATGCTTTTTACACTCCATAACATGTGAGCCTTCACTTCTTCGTTTTGACTCCATAATTCAAGAAATTATCACCGCAAAATAAATTTATTGTGACTATTGAAATGCTTTTGGGTTTTGATCATCAAAGAGAGAAAGTAGAGTGAAAATCTGAAAGGGGTTTAGGGTTAAATGGAGCAGGTCATGATTAAAATGTGAATGGGTCAAGATTTTATCCAATTTTTACTAAACGGGTTGTAAAAAATATGTAATTATATTGTTAATTGGGGTGAGACTCACGCTCAGGCATTGAGAATGCAGATTGTGCAAAAAATGTGTATTTATTGTGATTTTGAAATGTTCAAGATCAAAACCTTCATTTGGCTTCTACACCACAGCAAGCTCCTTACATCCGACTACCTGAATAGAATTGGCCTCAATGTTAATCCCGATTGTCACTTCCGTGGTCATCACTCAGAGGATATCGAACAAATTTTCTTTGAGAAAATGGTCTAAAGCCCCTCCAACCTATACCCGAAATCCCAACTACACACTCCAACTTCACGGGTGTCCTATCACCCCCCTGAACATTTTATTTCTCTATTTATTACACACTTGAGTGCTGACTTGTACACATAAACCAAACATTTCATTTCTCTTTTTGTGACGTGATTTTCACGCGCGGGCCCCATTTCTCAACCTTTTCTTTTCCCTCCTAAACATTGAACGATCCTCCAACCCTCACCCCCAATTCTTTCTTTTCTCTTTTCTCTTTTCTCTTTTCTCCTTTTCATCTGATTAACACATCTAAATACAAATTTCTAGTGATGATCCAAGTGTTCTTGTGTGTAGTTTCAACTTGATTGCGTAGTTTATCAACTGATTCAGTAAAGGTTAGTTCTTTGTCCCTTATTTCGAGTTTGTGCTTTATTAGGGTTTTTTGTTAATTCATAAAATTAATAGCAACATTGTGTGAAATATTATGTGTGGCTTACTATTATAGTGTGTAGGTAATCAATTTACACCATATTATACCACAATTTTTATGAAATTAGGTTTTACTCTTTCTCGTCTAAGTCGCGTAATGTTGTATTTATGTTTGTTTTAGTGTTGTGTTCATGGAGATAGAAAGATGCTACTATGTTGTAGTTATGTCGTATTAGTATTATGTTCATAATGCTACTGTGGTACTATGTCTATAATTACTATTCTATTTTTGATTGCCTTCAGGTAAGAGATGAATGAGTTTACTTTGATTATTCTAAGGTGGTACCATGGTGGGGTGTTAGATTTAAGTAGTAGGGAGCCAGTATATAATGGTGGAAAAATTTCAGAATTTTTGGATGTTGATGTAGATAAGATGTCATATTTTGAGTTGAGAGACTATATTAGAAGCTTGGGATATAGCACAACCTGCACCTTCAGTATTAAACCACCTAACAGTGGCATTTTGGTAGATGTTGATAATGATATAGATATTTTAGACATGATGTGTTCCTTATAAGATGGAGATGTAGTGGAGGTATATGTTAAGCATTTGATTGATGAGCCAATTGTGGGGCCCATGCTAATAGAAAATGATAGTCATGTGGATATGGGATAATCTGGTTCAACATTTATTACAAGGCCTAGTCAGAGTGAAAACTTTAACTCTGGGGTAGGTGAAGACCATTTAAACAGTGAGGACCCTTTTGCAACTTTTTCAACCTCACCACCTTTCTCTACCACACCTCATGCTACTGCAGATGGTGCTCCTGCTCCTGCAGATGGTGCTACTGCACTAGATGATGATATAAATGTTGGTCCTGCTTGATCTGATTTCTCAGAAGAAGTAGAGGATTCTGATTATTCTACTGAGGATAGTGTTGAGTCTGAAGGTGAATTAGTTAGAGATGATGAGGAGGTAGAGTATGGTAATGATGTACATGAGGAGGTTAGAGAGTTGAGGGCTGAACAGAGAACTTTTCAAAGGAGGAAAAGAAGGGAAATAGTACCAGCTGACAATGAAGAGGTACCAGTAGGTGCAGCTGGACCAGATCTAGGTTTTGATAGAACTGAAATAGGTAAAATAAGTCATGAAGGAAGGCTAGGAGGTGATGAGCCTTACATTGCAAGTTCTGATGATGATAGTTTTGAGTTAGATGAAGATGAGTGTTGTGATGATGATGAACATGAAGTGGCTGAATCTGGTAGAGCTAGAAGGCTAAAGTTGTCAAGAAAAAAGAGGACAACAACAACTACAATCATTCATGACCCCACTGCAAAGAAAGTTGTGTGGCAGTTGGGTATGGTGTTTAAAGATGTGAAAGAATTTAGACAAACAGTAACTAAATATGCAGTAAGAATGAGAGTTCAGGTGGAGAAGTGGGCGAATGAGCCAAAGAAAGTTAGAGTTAGATGCAAGGATGGTTGTCCATGGCTTTTGTATGCATGTCTTGACAAGACAACAAATAATTTCATGATAAAACTTACAACCCAAAGCATACTTGCAGCAAGACAACTAGAAATTACTTGTGCAATGCAAAGTTTTTATCTGAAGCCTACAGAGAAAGAATAACTGAGCAACCAAACATAAGAGTCTTCAAGTTGCAGGAGATGATTAGGAAAAAGTTTAATCTTTATGTTGGCAAGACTACTGTGAGAAGAGCAAGAGCTAAGGTGTTGAAAGATATAATGGGTGATCATGTTGTGGAATTTGGAAGAATTCTTAACTACATGGATGAATTGTTGAGGACCAATCTAGGGACCAGTTGTGTTGTAAAACTTGATGAACCTGATGCATTTGGTAATTCAATATTTCAGAGTTTTTACATCTGTTTTGATGCTTTAAGGAAGGCATGGGCACATTGTAGAAAGTGCATAGGCTTAGATGGTTGTTTCCATAAAGGTGTTTGTAAGGGCCAGTTGTTAGTTGTTGTGGCCAAGGATTGTAACAATCAAATGCTGCCACTTGCTTGGGCAGTAGTTGAAAAAGAGAACAGAAACTCATGGACCATGTTTGTGAAGTGCATAAGGGATGACCTAAGACTTGGAGATGGTGAAGGTCTCACCTTGATTACAGATATGCAGAAGGTATGTGAACTTCATATGTATTTGTATGTATTTATTTTCACTTTCTATATCTAATTGTGACCTAATTATCATCTATTGCGGGGACTATATGCAGCAATTGAAGAGGTATTACCTCATTGTGAACATAGAAAATGTGCTAGGCACATATTAGCTAATTGGGCTAAGGATTGGAGGGGTCTTCAAAGAAGACAACAATTTTGGAAGATAGCTAAGAGTACATTTGAGTCTCAATTAAGAAAAAATATAGGAAGATGAAGTTGTTAGGTTCAGAACAAATGATGGATGACTTAATGTACTATAACATTAATTATTGGTGCAAAGTTTACTTTAACACTGAAGTGAAGTGTGATTCTGTAGACAACAACATGTCTGAGTGATTTAATGCATGGATCTTGGCTGCTAAACACAAGACCATCATTACTATGCTTGAAGAAATAAGAGTGAAGATGATGACAAGAATAGCTAATTTAAGGGAGTTCCCAAGTACTTGGAAGTGTAATTTCTCTCCAATGGCAATGAAGGTTTTAGAGGAGAACATTACTAGGTCTATGGACTGTACCATTGAGTTTAATGGAGTTGCTGGGTTTGAAGTGAAAGAAGGGCTTTGTCAATATTGCCAAGAGGACTTGTAGTTGTAGGGTGTGGCCGTTAAGGGGCATACCATGTCCACATGTTGTGGCTGCATTATACTTTAAGAAGTTTTCTCTTTATGACTATATAGACAATTGCTACAATAAGGAAACTTACTTGAGGACTTATGCCAATGTTCTTGAACCACTCACAAACATGGAGATGTGGCCAGTTTCTACAAACCCCACTATTTCACCACCAGAAATAACAAATATGCCTGGTAGGCCATCTAAGGCTAGAAGGAAAGAAGCAGGAGAAACTAAGACATCTGGAAAGCTGTCTAGGACTGGACTTACAATGACATGCAGTATATGCCATGTTAGATGCCATAACAAGAGAGGGAGTCCTCATAGAGAAGGTGTTGAGTCATCAACAAGACATAGCGCATCATCATCAGCACCTAGTGCACCAACATCAGCACCTAGTGCATCAGTAAGGGCAGAACCAACAGGTTCAGGCAGGGGAAGAGGCAAACCCAAGGTAATATTTGAACTCATTAAATATTTTCTAACAAGTTTTACTTTTTCTTAGTTTATAACTTACTCTTTCTTTATATGTATAGAACACTCCACCAGCACATAGTGCACCATTATCAACACCTAGTGCACCAGCACTAGCACCTAGTGCATCAGTAGGGGCAGAAAACAGGTTCAGGCAGGGGAAGAGGCAAACCCAAGGTAATATTTGAACTCATTAAATATTTTCTAACAAGTTTATAACTTACTCTTTCTTTATATGTATAGAACACTCCATCAGCACAATCAGAAGGTGAGCCTCTACTAAAAAGAGGAAGAGGAAGACTAAAAAAAACATCAACAGTAATACCTAGTGCACCTCATTTACCTACTGCACCTACTGATTTTCCTGCATCCTCTTCTGCTGGTACTACTAAAAGAGGAATAGGTAGGGGCAGGGGAAACACATCTCCAAATAAA
The DNA here is from genome assembly GCA_018342035.1 of Solanum appendiculatum. NCBI lineage: Eukaryota > Viridiplantae > Streptophyta > Magnoliopsida > Solanales > Solanaceae > Solanum > Solanum appendiculatum. The sequence continues at coordinate 114,711 of JAGDQO010000503.1, read as the reverse complement.
AGGCCAAGAATCATGGGAATGGGTGTGTTCCAAGCTGCAAATGGCTTCAAAGTCATGAATGTGAGTCTTTGCTATATCATAAACTAAACTATTTTGTTAATTTAGACAGTTTAAAATTTGAATTATATTCATAATTTTACTATAGCCTGGCATGCCAAGTCGTAAGATCAACTCTACTAGTCAAGCAAAAGTGACAAGATCAGCTGATGTAACTGGTGAAATTGATTATACACCAAGTACTACAAGTAAGCTGAAATGGAATGGCAAAGCAGCAATCTCAACAAGAAAACTTCAAGAGATTAGAGAGAATCAAAGAAAGAAGACAGTGGGAAGTAGTTCAAATAATCCAAGTCAAAATAGCACTTCTTCACAATCAAAGATGCCATGGAAATTATAGTGGTGTTGATGTATTTAAGCACTTTTTAAGTTAGTCCACTTAGAAATTAGCTATTCTTCTAGGTTATACTTTTTCTTTTTTATTTATTTATTTATTTTTAATTTTTTTTAGTTAATTTTTTTTTCTTTCTACACAATTAAATTTTTTTTCCTTTGAATAATTTGGTACTCTTATTGATATGACTGATTGGGATAAATCGTGGTTGGGTGAGAAGTATCCTTGTAATTATTGTAATGGACCCCACTTGGATATCGAGTGTCCTATTTGTCATATATGTGGTGGTCAATTTGGTCATTGGAATGGTTGTCCTAACTCTTATTCCCCTCCCCCTCCCCCCTATTATGATTCTTCTGTTATCTGTGATGTTGACAGGGGTGATGAAGTGGGGAATGCCCAAAGAGGTGGAGGTACGCAGAATTATGGGAACACGTATAACTCAAGTTGGAGGAACCACCCCAACTTCTCATGGGGTGGAAATCAGAATCAACACCAAAATCAGGCTCAAGGGCAGAACCAATACAGACCACAAGGTAATGGACAACAATTTCAACAGCCAAATAATCAAGGTGCGAAGCAAGGGGGCATGACTAATGAGGAGCTGTTCCAAAAGCTAAGTACAGAAATCAACAACAAAAATGAAGAACACTATAGGAAGTTGGGAGAAGAGTTGAGAAGCACCCAGTTAGCGCAGAAAAATCTGGAAAGGCAGTTCGCACAATTGGCTAATGCAGTCAATGTGCGTCCTCCTGGAGGTCTTCTGGGTGACACGGATCCTAACCTAAGGCAACTGAATGCGGTGAGCACAAAGAGTGGATTACAACTGGAAGAGATAGCTCCAAAGAAGAGAAGTTCTGAGGCGGTGAGAGAAGAAAAGAAACCCGAAGAAGTGGTTCAAGATGCGAATGTTGAGAGGATTGTTCCTCAAATAAAACCACCCCCTCCGTTTCCTCAAAAGTTCAAAAAACAGAACGATGACGAATGCTTCGGTAAGTTTTTGTCTCTCCTTAAACAAGCTCACATTAATCTCCCTTTGGTTGATGTTTTGCAGGGAATTCCTAAGTACACCAAGTATGTGAAGGAGATAGTGGAGCAAAAAGAGGAATTCCAACCATTCAACTATACCTTATTCCTTAATGTCAATGTTGAGAAAGAGTACAAAAGTGAGAATGTTGTAAATAATGTTGCTTTGGAGTTGAGGCATCTTGAATCTCATTCAAAACACTTGACTATAGATGAGGAACAAGGCCCCGACATCCTAAAGTTTTCTAATCCACATAGACAAAACGACATTCCTCACATAAGGGCCAAGAAGTGCAAGATGCGACATTTATTACTTGGTTCTTTTATCTTTATACCACCGCCCCTAGAGAGGAGCAGAAAAATTGATGCAAAGTTAGGGGTACAATTCATAAGTTCAAAGTGGAAAGAAAAGTGGTGAACTTAATTAGGTCGTGCCGCGACGTTAACTTAGGCGCTTATTGGGAGGCAACCCAATTTATAATGTAGCTTCTTATTTTTTTTGTAGTGTCACTTTTTCTTTTGGTCTTATCTTTATAGGTTTTGGAGAAGTCTGAGTATCCAAAATTTGGAGCTAAGGAGCACGTTTGAGCTTAAGTGTGGGGTGACGATCCTTGATGAAAATTAAGAGAACATGCTACTAGCTAGGCCTAGAGGCCTCAGGGAGTTGTCTTAACCCTTGTTTTAAATTTTATTTGATGCTTTGGGGACATAGCATCTTTTTAAGTGTGGGGTGGAGGAATGAATTCCTAGTTTTTACTGCTTTATCGAGTCTTTTTGTATTTTTAGGTGGGTTCCTCGGCTTTTGTATTCGATACTTTTCCTGAGGATAGTCCCTTTGAACCGATAGGGAGTAAATTTTTTACTTTTTATTTTATTTTTTTAGAGAAAAGAAAAGACCCTTTTGAGTTGTGTGATACTTGCTATTTAGGCCTAATTTTGAGTAATACTTTCTTGTGAATGCTTGATTGCTATTGAAATTGCAGACTCTTTGACACCAAGGTTCATGGTCGTGACTTTGTTTATAGCTTATTTTATTTTGTAGTTTGTTATGATCTTGTCTCTCTTAGAAGTAGAACTGATTCATCTTGATTGATACTTGTGCCATGTGTGGTGAGAATTTGTTTATTCCATGTTTTGCATCTTAGTCTAGAACTTGCCCTGCATGTTATTAAAGCGAAATAAAAAATGTTGCTCAGTTTAGGAGATGATAATAGGCTTTCTTTGATTTGTCTTGTAAATTTTAGCCTTTTCAGATATTATATCACTAGTTCACCCTTTTGAGCCTGTAGCCTTTTGTTGGTAGCCATATTTTGCCCTTAACTATTTTGTTGAATCCCTAGTTTTTGCACCTTGCTTCCTTGAGCACTGTAGCTTAGACTGATTATAATTGTTATATCTGGAAAAAGAAAAGGGATGGTTGAATGACAAAAGGTAATCAATGATAGCTACAAAGTGATGAAAAAAGGCCTCTTTGAAAGAATGTGACATGAAAAAGAAAAAAAAAAGGGAGAAGAAAAAAAAAATCTTTGAGAAAATAAATTAAAAAAAAAATTGTGAAAGAAAAAAATGATTGAATCATTCTTGAGATGATGAGAATTATTTGTGAAATAATTGTTGAAGAGAGGGCTAAAAATAAAGAGAAGAAAATAATGGGTGATGAAGTCTAAAAATACAAAGTGCTTAGGGAAGTGTGAGTCACTATTATATAATTTTCCTACCTGTCCCTTAGCCTACATTAGAACCCGTTAAAGTTCTATTTGATTCTATTCAAGCATGCTTAATTAGTGGAGATGTACATAATGGGCAAGTATATGGTTCTTTGAGCATACATGTGAATTTTATTTGTGAGTGTGAGATTTGATCTTTGATGTGAAGTCCTTAATTTATATTCAATCTTTTGAATTGAGTGTGTGAACTATTTCTTCTTGTGAGGGCACTTGTTTCATGATAGATAGGTGATGTTATTAACTTTCTTTGACGAGAGTAGGTGAGCAAGCTTAAATTTGATGAGTTCAAAGTCCGTCCTTGAGGTTAGGAGGTTAGAGATTTGTTGATTATTTGTTTATCTTGCATAATGATTGAGAAGTGTACTTGATGTTTTGAAATTTGTGGATGGCCTAATTGTTTGTATCAACTAAAAGTGATGACATTCCTAGTATGATTTTTTAAAGATGAGTTTTAATGTTTGCTCGAGGACGAGCAAAAGTTTAAGTGTGGGGTGTTGATCTGAGGCCAAAAATATATTTTCTTATCATTAATTGCCTCATATTTATTATTTATATTTGTCCTTTTTTAGCATGGATTTATGGATTGTGCTAAATAGTGTATTTTATTTGTAGGATTAAATTGGTACAAAGTTGAAGAAGTTTGGAGCTAAAATGAATTAATTATGAAAGATTGAAGAAGGAAAATCAAGCAGGCAGCTTAATGGATTAAATTGAATATTATATTAATATTATATATATGGAAAAGTTGGGCGAGGAAAGCAAATTGTGGTTAATTACCTTGCTGCCACGTGGCAGCAGGTGAAGCAAAAAAAATTGTGAAAGTTGAGACCGACACAGCTTTACGTGGAGAAAAAAAGGAATCCAATTCCTTTTGGTTTTGGGTTCCTAATTTGTTTTGGACTCAGTTATTTTATTTAGGGTTTTCTATATCTATAAATAGTCCATAGAAATAATTATTGGGAGATACTGGGGGGAGATATATTGTGGAAGGAAAAATTGTCAATACTTTTAGGGTTCTTTTCTTCTTCTTTTTCTTAGGTAGTAGTAGCTAAAGACCCTTGTTCTGGGGCTGCGGCCATGGGTAATTGTTGAACATCGATTGTTTTGAATTAATGTTAGTTATCGTTTAAATTACTTTTGTATTCTTGTTTTAGTATTTCATGCTTGATCACCATAGAAATAAATCTATTATCTATTCTTGGACTCGAGAGATAAAGAGGTAGATAGACCAAAGAATGCAAAGAGCTTGTTCTAACTTTGTTTAGATTCGTGTTCAGGAGTGATGCCCGGACAAACACCTCGCTTGGTTACGAAACAGGATGAAATATAAATGCTCGCCAATTAGGATTGCCTATCTCGAGTCCAAGAATAGACAATAGATTTATTTCTATGGTGATCAAGCATGAAATACTAAAACAAGAATACAAAAGTAATTTAAACGATAACCAACACTAATTCAAAACAATCGATGTTCAACAATTACCCATGGCCGCAGCCCCAGAACAAGGGTCTTTAGCTACTAATACCTAAGAAAAAGAAGAAGAAAAGAACCCTAAAAATATTGACAATTTTTCCTTCCACAATATATCTCCCCCCAGTATCTCCCAATAATTATTTCTATGGACTATTTATAGATATAGAAAATCCTAAATAAAATAACTGAGTCCAAAACAAATTAGGAACCCAAAACCAAAAGGAATTGGATTCCTTTTTTCTCCACGTAAAGTTGTGTCGGTCTACTCTTTCACAATTTTTTTTGCTTCACCTGCTGCCACTTGGCAGCAAGGTAATTAACCACAATTTGCTTTCCTCGCCCAACTTTTCCATATATATAAATATTAATATAATATTCAATTTAATCCATTAAGATGCCTGCTTGATTTTCCTTCTTCAATCTTTCATAATTAATTCATTTTAGCTCCAAACTTCTTCAACTTTGTACCAATTTAATCCTACAAATAAAATACACTATTTAGCACAATCCATAAAATCCATGCTAAAAAAAGACAAATATAAATAATAAATATGAGGCAATTAATGATAAGAAAATATATTTTTGGCCTCAGATCAACATGCAAACTATTTCATTAAGGGCCTACTATTTTTGATTTTGTTTGTTGGTGAATTATGTCTTATGTGAGGCCTTATGAATGTGACTTTATTTTGGTATTGAATAGTGATGTTGAAGTATGAATGAATGATGATGTTGTGTTCTGCTGTGTTTATAAATGGTGTTGTGTTGTCTATTCAATTATGTTGGATATTCAGTTGTGTTTACATATTGTGTTGTGTTGGTTATTGAATTGACTATTCTATTTTGTTGGCTAGGCTGTTGTGTTTACATATGGTGTTGTGTTTAATTGTATTGGCTATTTACAGTTACAGATGAAATGTAAGCAATTTACACAGGCTTCAATTGAAAACATAGATAGATTGATATATATATTGAGAGAGATATACAAAATTTGTCACAGACATTGACAACTCCTCTAAACATAGCAATAATACAAATCAAATACTATTTTGGAATAGATTGGTTGCTGATGAACATAGCAACAACACAAATTAAAATACACAAAAACATCTTCCATAGGAACCTACTACACCATTTCCACCTTCCATTGAGCCTCCTCTCCAATATCAAATTAGAGTTACTCAAGTTGTCAATATGAACCTGCCTAATCCATAAATCTTGCTCCAACTCATTGATTTTATTCACCAATCTTGGAAGGATAAAATTTGATCTTGGATCCACTTCTTCTTTGTCCCTCCATCGAAATTTTTTACAGTTTTTAGATTGAAAAATAGAGAAAAATAGTACATTAGCATCAATTGAATATAAAGTGAAGCAATAATGCAAGGGAAAACACATACACCATAGCATGGGCAAGATCAAAATCTTCTTCCCAGATTTAATTTCGACCAAGAAGTTTACAAATTCAGCAAAATCCCATGTTTGCATCTCACTACAGCGTTGAGCATTGGGTCTGATTCATCCATACAAAGCTTATGCAAGTTTTCATTTGCCATTTTTGACGAATTTAGAGAAAATTCAAAGAACCTAAAGAAGAAATTAGAGCAGATTATAAACCCTAACTTCAAGATTTAAAGTTGAAATGAACATAAACAACTAAACCCTAGCTAAGCCCAAAAGAAAATCGTCAAAATATTGAAGAAGAAACAAGGATTAATGGTGGGGAAGAAGGAACAATGGTTTATTTAATTTGGGGAAGATGACCGTTGCCCATCTCCCAATATTATTACTTTTTCTAATGTCTTTTCCTCTTCTAACGCGCCTAGAGGAGGTGTTCTCACCTCCTATGACAGGTCAGCACTCAAGTGTGTAGTAAATAGAGAAATAAAATGTTCAGGGGGGTGATAGGACAACCGTGAAGTTGGAGTTTGTAGTTGAGATTTCAGGTATAGATTTGGGGGGGGGAGGGGTTTAGAACCATTTTCTCTATTTTCTTTTAAGTGCAACAATGCCTCAGCTTTCTGGAATGCCATCACATCCCATAATACTTCCACTCACAAGCTTAACAATGACAGTCTAACACACGAAGGATGGAGAACAAATTGGAAACACATCAAAGGCAAGAGATTCAACAAGCACCTCAATTGGGAAAACATTCTTCCTTTCTGCCTCTGGGCTATCTGGGTTCAAAGAAACCACAATCTCTTTAATACGAAAAAGATAGTATCTCCCACACAAATGCTATCAGCCAGGCAACCGAATACCTCTACGTAGCCAGTGGCCTTAGCCCCACCAAGGCCAAGAAAACTACTACGCATGTTAAATGGGACCCCCAACCCATGGAAGATTCAAGCTCAACACCGATGGAGCTGTCAAAAATAGCCCTGGCGATGGAGGGCTAGGTGGTGTAATCAAGAACCACAGAGGGGATTGGATCGTTGGCTTCATTAGTAAAGAAGCCAACATTACCCCACTCCTTGCTGAACTCAGAGCCCTTAGGCAGGGCCTCATCATGGCCAGTGCTAACAATCTTACCCCCTCTTGACATAAACCTTGACTCCTTCGAAGTGGTTAATATGTTTCACAAGGAGAACTCTCTCCATAACAATCTAATTTATGAATGCAGGTCTTTAATGCTAATAGGTGGGGTAGGTGCCTAGGTGGTGACCTAAAAATAACACGCTAACAAATAAAGAATTTTACTGTAATACTATAGTTGCCGTTATATTATATTTATGAGAAAAAACATAAAATGACACCTGAAGACTCAAGTTATCCTAAATTTTCAAAAAGACACCTAAAGTTTGCGGGCGTCCTATTACCCATGGAACTATTTCAAATCATAATAAATAAACACTTTTGACCCATTTTCACAATAGCTTTGTTCTCACATTTGATAGGTGCATGGAGGAGTAAAAATACACCCTCAAATCAGTGTAAAAATGTCATGTGGCACTGACAATTTGAATTTCTTCTTTATTAAACGATCCACTTCCCATCTTCTCCAAAACCTCGATTGATAGATGCTGAAGAGCTTTCCATCTACATCCAAAAATAAATAAATTCATCCTCAATTAAATTTTCATCTCGCTTTACTTCTTCGTTTTGACTCCATAAATCAAAGTAGAAATTGAAGCTAGTAAAGCGAATTATGCTTTTTACACTCCATAACATGTGAGCCTTCACTTCTTCGTTTTGACTCCATAATTCAAGAAATTATCACCGCAAAATAAATTTATTGTGACTATTGAAATGCTTTTGGGTTTTGATCATCAAAGAGAGAAAGTAGAGTGAAAATCTGAAAGGGGTTTAGGGTTAAATGGAGCAGGTCATGATTAAAATGTGAATGGGTCAAGATTTTATCCAATTTTTACTAAATGGGTTGTAAAAATTATGTAATTATATTGTTAATTGGGGTGAGACTCACGCTCAAGCATTGAGAATGCAGATTGTGCAAAAAGTGTGTATTTATTGTGATTTTGAAATGTTTTGTGGGATAATAGGACACCCACAAAGTTAAGGTGTCTTTTTGAAAATTCGAGACAACTTCAGGTGTCACTTTATGTCTTTTCTATATATTTATAGACAATATTCAACCAACACTTTATATAAATGCCGTTAGATGCTTTATTAGCGATTCTAAATACAGAGTTGCTTAATATTTTGCGATAATATATAATAGACAAATCTATTACGACTAAATGTCTCATATGTAATAATGTCAATATCTATATAAAAAATAATTAAAATTAGGTTTATCATATATGTATGCGTGTAATTCCAATAACACAACTTACACGAGCATATATATAAAAGCAGCCGTCGGCAAATAGAAGGCCAGCTTGCATCAATTTTGCAAGTTGGCTTATTAGATAAGTTAATTCTCAAATAAGATAAATGTGATAAGTTGGTAAAGTGTTGAAAGTTTGAATTTATAAGGGAAAAATGTTGAAAAAGAGATGAATTCTCAACGAGGACGTTGAGACTGTTCGAAAAAAAGAAGAAAAAAAAGAAGATTTTTTGGCTTAATTCGCCTTTACTAAAGAAAAATTAGACAGATTTAAGATTTAGATATTTCTTTCATCGTTTCAAAATAATTATCATGTTTCATTTCTCAAGATTATTTAACTAATTTTAAAAGTTAAGTTTGAAATACAAATAATTCCATATTTTATTAAAATTGAATTTAGGTATTCAAAAATAGGGAAGGTATTATAAATTGCAATTCTCTGATAAAACATATTTTAAAATATTGGGATAAAGTCATAAAGCACAAGTACCTCCTAAACTATGACCGAAATCCCAAAGACACACATTAACAAAAATAAGGTCCTATTACCCTTGAACTCATTTTTTTTTGTAATTTTGTACACCTTTTGGCTTACGTGGCACACTCCGTGACTCCACGTAGTTAAGGCACGTGGGAGATGTTTGGATGTCACGTAAGCCAAAAAGGTGTACAAAATTACAAGAAAATGGATTCGGAGTAATAGGACCTTAGTTTAGTTAAGGTGTATTTCTGGAATTTCGATCATAATCTAGGGGGTATTTGTGCTTTATCCCTAAAATATTAGTCAAAGTTCATATTGTTTGAATCTCAAAAAAAGAAACGGTGACAAGTAGGAAACATTGTCGACATCGTCTAGCAGCATAGTAAATATTGTCGACATCCTCTTTATATATATGCCCAACTAACTAATTAACCAACCTTGTTTAATTATATATAATCCTCATTAACCATTGGCTGCGCAAGTGAGCAAGTTGGATAAGATCGATATAAACAGATCGAAAACGAGTTAAATAAAAGTAAACAAATTTTCAATTCGCTTATATATAATAGGAATAGAAGACGAGTTAATCAAAAGAATGATATGGATATTCATATTATTCCTTCGACTTTTTTAATAGTTAGATAAAATACACACTAAAAAAGTCAAAATAACACTCCTAAAAAGTAAAAACTTATAAAAATTAATAAGCATACAAATAGGTATTGATAATATAAATATTCATATAATTATTCGTCTAAATATTTATTTTTTAGTGAATAATAATATATCCATTTGTATTCATTTTTTGCTAGGCTGCATACCAAAAAGGTGCATTAAAAAAATTCAGGTTGACAACTTGAATAGCTAGTAATATAATTTCTCTTTGAGGTCAAATGACCTAAAAAGTAGAATACAAAAAGTTTCTCTTTCACATTTTTAGCACTTATCTTATTTGATTGAAAACCCCCCTTGTCAATAATATTATATATATATTATGAATATTATTTAGGACTATATATAGTTCAATCATCACAACACAATATTACTCCCTTCATTTCATTTCATGCAAACCTTAGATATATATATATATATATCATCAATTATTCAAAAATTAATGGCTAGTACTTTTAGGTTTTTGTTATGTTTCATTCTTATCTTGCTTTCATATTGTATATGCTCAAAAAGTCATCCTCTTGAGACATTGTTACCAAGGAAGAGGAGTACACTTATGGAGAGTGCTCAAGAGATTTTGAGGGAAAGATTACAAAGAAAAGATGCATTCAAGTATTATCACATCAACCGGCTTAGTCCTGACGGACCTGATCCTCGACATCACTAGGGCATGGGAAGATCGATCCTGAATTTTAAGATGATGGGTGTATTATTTAAATTTAGTAGGTTCAATTTTTAGGTTCTTTAAGTTTAACTCATTACACTTTTGATCAAATTATACGTTCAAAATTTTTATTGTTGAAATTTTAATGATTTTTCACGTATGTTGCATGTACTTGTGTTGAAAATTTTGGGATTAGTTGAACTCATATTGACTACTTAAACAAAATTTAACAATTACGATTGTAACTTCACGACTAAATCTATTTTTGCTTTATTTTTTCAAAATCCCTAAGTCAAACAAATGGATCCTTAGGTCCGGACGGTGATTTATGATTTAGTCGAATGTTTAGCATGGATCCCGAGGCGCTCAGGAGTGATTTGGATCATTAGTTTGATTTCTAGTTTTTTTGAAGATTTTGAGTTGACCATAGTCAACATATGATCGACACGATCTCTAATTGGTGATTTGATTATTCCAACAGATTCAGAATATGTTTTATGATTGATTTGCATATTGGATTTGTGTTCATAGGGTCTCGGATGAGTTCCAGGTAATTGTTCGAAGTTTGGATGTTTTGACATTGTTGAGCATAAACAATACCACATCAAGAAAATGAGCTTCAAATTGTGTTTTGTTTGAACCATTAGATATGTAGGGTGAGTTCGAAACCATTACAACAAGAATCATCGAACTTCGAGTTTGTATGAGAAAGCTATGACCTTTTTACCAAATATGTATATTACAATCTTTATGGTGTTAGGTGGCCTTCTGATCGCGCAAGGGAGTCGGCAGAGGTGCTCGTCACGATATCTTGGCTCAATCGTGGTCACATAGGGACGTGGTCGGTATTAAATTTTTGACTTCAAACTCATTATTCAAAATCAATAGTATCAATTCATGGATGAAATTAGGTGATTTTCGAGATTTAGAGCTTATGGACTATGAATAACTTGATTTTAAAAGAAAATTATTTTTTTGAGATTGCGAGCTCGAGCTAATTTTTTGGATCTCAAATAGAAGCATATTAGTATGAGTATCATATACTTGTGTAGAGTATGTTTTTGATAGTTCGGGAGTATTTCTAGTTCAAAAAGAATATATTATAGTTTATGAATTCATTATATTATTATTATAGTTTGTTTTCAAGCATGCATAGCTAAATTCCTCTAACGAGGGTGTTAAATTCATAAAATTTTCGTGCGTTGCAAGGTTTTTGAGTAGTAAAAATATCAACTTTATTCTTGTTTTTAATTATTAATTGGTGGTTGGCTGGTTGCAAACATTAACCTATAACAAATCCATAATATCTCAGTTTTTCTTGAAAAAGCTGATTAGAATTTGGTAGAAGAACAATTGTAATATTGTATGAACTTAAGGCATTAATTCTTATTTGGTAGATTCACTTAGGGATAGTTCAACTTACATGACATAATCAATATTTCTTATTTGAATAACTTGTATAATTGTAGGAATATTATACAAAGATAAATCATTCAACTCCCGGAAGAGATTGAGTGGTCGTATTGGCCATTTTTTCAGTTTTACGTGTGTGTTAGCCCATGAATATTTTGGTGATATGACTTCGAGACGATTTATTTGTGAAACCTTAATGAAACCCTTCATAGGGAGTAGGGGGAGCAGTACGTACAGTCTCACAATTTTTAGAGTCCATTTTGGGTACTTAGTGGCCAATTTACAAAAATTAGGCGATTTTCTCAGTTTTTCGTGTGTTTTAGTCCATGACTATTTTGGTTATATGGCTTCCGGTCGATTTCTTTGTGAAACCTTTACAGACCTTTCCGTAGGGATTTGGAGAGCACTACGTATAATCTCACTATTTTTAGAGTCGATTTTTGACATTTAGGGCCAATTTACAAGAATTAGACGATTTTCTCAGTTTTTCGTGTGTTAGCACATGAATATTTTGGTTATATGGCTTCCGGATGATTTCTTTGCGAAACATTTACAGAACTCTCCATAGAGAGTTGGGGAGTAGTACGTACAATCACAATTTTTAGAGTCCCATTTCGGGCATTTAGGGGCCAATTTGTAGGAATTAGGCTATTTTCTCAGTTTTTCGTGTGTATATATTAGACCATGAATAATTTGGTGATATGACTTTCAAACGATTTCTTTTTGAAACCTTTACGAAACCCTCTGTAGAGAGTTGAGGGAGCAATACGTATCTCACAATTTTTAGAGTCCATTAATTTTTACATTTAGGGGCCTATTTACAGGTTTAAGTTATTTTCTCAATTTTTCGTGTGTGTTGACCCATGAATATTTTGGTGATATGAATTCCGGATGATTTCTTTGCAAAACCTTGACGGAACCCTTTGTAGGGATTTGGGGAGCAGTACATACAGTCTAACAATTTTTAGAGTCTGTTTTGGAAGCTTAGAGGCCAATTAACATAAATTAGACGATTTTCTCAGTTTTTGTGAGTGTTAGTCTATGAATATTTTGGTGATATGACTTTTCAAACGATTTCTTTGTGAAACCTTTACAGAACCCTCCGTAGGGAGTTGGGGGAGTAGTATGTAGAATTTCACAATTTTTAGAGTCTATTTTGGACATTTACGGGCAAATTTACAGGTATTATGCGATTTTCTCAATTTTTCGTGTGTGTTAGCCCATGAATATTTTGGTGATATGACTTCCGGCAATTTCTTTATGAAATCTTTATGGAACCCTCCGTAGGGAGTTGGGGGAGCAGTACGTATAGTCTCACAAGTTTAGAGTCCATTTTGGGCACTTGTGACCAATTTACAGGAATTATGCGATTTTTCTCAGTTTTTTGTGAGTGTTAGTCTATGAATATTTTGGTGATTTGGCTTCTAGACGATTTTATTGCGAAACCTTTACGGAACCCTCTGCAGGGAGTTGGGGGAGCAGTACGTATAGTCTCAAAAATTTTAATCCATTTTGGGCATTTAGGGGCCAATATACAGGAATTAGGCGATTTTCTCTGTTTTTCGTGTGTGTTAGCCCATGAATATTTCGGTGATATGACTTTCGAACGATTTCTTTAAGAAACCTTTTATGGAACCTTTCGTAGGGAGTTGGGGGAACAGTACGTAAAATCTCACATTTTTAGAGTCTATTTTGGCATTTAAGAGTCAAGTTTACAGGTATTAAGCGATTTTCTCAGTTTTTCGTATATGTTAGCACATGAATATTTTAGTAATAAGACTTTCGGACGATTTCTTTGCAAAATCTTTACGGAACCCTCCGTAAGGAGTTGGGGGAGCAGTATGTACATTCTTATAATTTTTAGAGTCCATATTGGCATTAGGGGCCAATTTATAGAAATTATGCAATTTTCTCAGTTTTCGTGTGTGTTAGTACATTAATATTTTGGTGATATGAATTCCGAATGATTTCTTTGTGAAACCTTTACAGAACCTTCTGTAGGGAATTGGAGGAGCATTACGTACAGTCTCACAATTTTTAGAGTCTATTTTTGGCATTTAAGGGCCAATTTACAATAATTTGACAAGTACTTTTTAGTTTTTTCATGTGTGTTAGCCCATGAATATTTTGGTGATATGATTACAAAATGATTTCCTTGCGATACCTTTATGGAACCATCCGTAGGGAGTTGGGGGAGCAGTACGTACAGTTTCACAATTTTTAGAGTCTATTTTGTGCATTTATGGGTCAATTTACAGGAAAGACAATTTTCTCAGTTTTTTCGTGTGTTAAGTTAGCCAATGATTATTTTGGTGATAGATATGGATTTCAGACGATTTCTTCACAACTATCATCACAACTCGCACCACCGCCAACTATGAATACATTGTCAACCACCACACATTCTTCAGCCACCACCATCAACACCGACAATTACTAACATCAACCATTTCACCGTCACATATAATTCATAACCACCACTACTACTACCAACCATCACCAAAACTCTAGTCGCTTCAACACCAATCACCTTGATCATCACAACTATCAATATCACCATTGCCACTAGCACTAACAATTTCTACCACTAGCATTACAAAATCTCTCCACCATCACTCGTGAACATAAATATTTCACTTTTTAATCAAATAATAATTTATTTTATTAATTTTAGAAAAATATTTAATCATCTTTTAATTTAAATTATATATCGATTATGTTTACAAATAAATAAATTATACATATTCAAATATCAAAAAATAAATTGTCTTAATCATTTAGTGTTTAAATTTGTTGGCATCATCTTAATCTTAATGAAAATTATTGGGTGTACAATCAAAGACTCACACGTTTGAGAAGGTACATATAAGGTATATGATCTCTTAATAATGTGAGGTCTTTTGCAGAAAATCGTGTGGGCTTGATTCAACGGAAAAATATCACACCATATTAGTATCTTTAGGTTGATTTAGCCCAAAAATGGTATCAGAGCTAGGTTCAGCAGGATGAATATGCCAAATTCATATGATGGCACGTGACTCAATTAATTACTTTCTCTTACAAGATTAATTAGAGATTCACATATATAAAATGAAGCTAGTTTTGGACTTTGATTGCTATAAAATAGTCAGATGATGTGGGTGATTAAGAATTGATACATGAATCATGGTGATGGATCATATGGAACTTAGTTTGAGAGAACGATTGTTGGGTATGAAAATAAATTTTCACATTTGAGAAGCTACATATAATGAGTAGGATATTTTAATGGTGTGAGGTCTTTTGAGAAAAATTGTAAAGGTTTGGCCAATCACACCATATTTTAATAGTATGAGCCCTTTTGTGAAAGAATCTTTTTTCAACTAAAACTAGCGCTGAGTGTTAGGTGATTTTCAAGAAGTGTAATTAATACTTAATAAATGCAATCTAGTTCTCAATAACTTTAAATCATATCCAATCATCAATGTTACATTAGAAAAATCGTGAGAGCTTGACCAAAGCGCATAATATCCACCATGTTAAAAATATCTTCGGGCTGATTAATCCTAACAAAAACAAATTAGAGCTAAATCTAAGGTCATTAACCGTTACTTAAAGACATGGCATTCATTATCTAAACTATTGAAACAATAGTATTATGAATGTCACGATCCGAGTCTACACCCTGGACGTGGCCGGCACTCGAGAACCATTGCTGGTCCCCAAGCAAACCCCCATCCTGGCTGACTACAAGCGAAAGACTAACTCAAGCATACACAAGAATCAAACTGAAAGAAACGCTAAATCAATAGTTTCTTTAAATCTCAAAATTCTCTAAATATATTAAGTATGAACATAGATTTTAAATAAAACATCTGAAATTGAAAGTCTCTCAAAAACTGTCTATCTATGAAGCCTCTACTGTATAAAGAGGAGTGTCGGGACAAGACCCATGACTCCTCAAAAAAACTAATACTAATAACTCACAAAACTAGAGTCCTCCGAAAACAAAGAGGCCTCACTCAAAAGTTGACGAGCGGATGAAGTGATCTCACCGGACTCTTGTTGAGGACCCTAATTACATGTATCTATATCATTAAAAGATGAAGGTCGAATGACGTCAGTACATTGAATGTACGAGTATGTAATATAACTGAATGAATAAATAACTGAACTGATAGGGCTGAAAGAATACTTACCTCAACTCAACTCAATACAAAGTAATAACAAAAGATAAAAACATTTAAAGCTTCATAAATAAAAGATGTTAACTCAAGGTTGTATATAAAAATACAATAAAATACTTTTTACTCTTATTTGGGAGATTCTCTAACCTACAACCATCACTATAAGCTACGTGATGATACAACGTCTCACCCACGCTGTCAGAACTTTCCTATACCGTGTCGGGGTATAGAATTTCTCAACTAAGTGGATCCACTAAGCAATAAGGATTCATCTAAAAAGTATGATCATGTACCCATGTTGGCATGACATGATTTATGAGGATTTTGAGTTGTTTGAACTCATCCCATATCGGTGCTCAATACTACTCCCAATAATATATATACTCATGGTCAAGTGTATAAAAAATACTATTTCTCTGGTTTGAGATAATTTCTCAAACTATCCTCTTAAAAGAGGTAACTGCTCTAAAATATCTCTAACTCATTGCTTATTTAGAAAACAAGATTTCTCTTTGCTCAATGTAAAAATACTTTCTCTAGGTTGAGATTATTACTCAAAAGGGCCTCTTTAAGAGTTAAATGCTCTGTACTCAATCTTTCTGAAAACTCTTTTACTTTTCTCAAAATAATACTCTCTTTCTTCATGTAAAAATGAAACATTTGGAAAATACTTAGTTCCCTTATACTCTTGCTCAAATATTGGTTAAAACTCTTTCTCAAAAACTCAGTTTAAAATAAAAATGTTGGCTTTAAAAGATTCTCAAAATTTATAACTCAAAGTAGGGTTCATGCTGAAATATAGACACGAATAACTCAACTCGAGGATCTCAATAACAATATAGAAAAACTCAATACTCAGAACTCAAGAACTCGGAACTCGGAACTCGGAACTCAACGATACTACTCATCTCAAGAATATTCAATTAATAGGTTTCATGTTGAAATATATACATGAACGAATCAACTCGAGAATCTCATGCATAACATATATCAATTCAATAATTAGGAATAGAATTTCAAAAAGAATAAGGAACTCAAGAACTCAGAACTCAACATCAACTCATCTCAAGAATACTCAAATCTAAGGATAGAACCCTAGATTACTCTTTTACTAATTTGAAAGTAGATGTAGGGCGTGAGGACGAACTAGTCCAACACTATGATAGCCTTACATACCTGATTATGAAGTTATTAAACTGAAAACTTTTGTGGAGACTTGATTTTATCTTGAGCTTGAGAAAGAACATTAGCTTTCTTGGAGGAAACCTTTGATCTTGGAATCTTGGTGTTTAATCTTGATAAAAGAAACTCTTTTATGAAGTTTCTAGAATGGAAGAACATGGGAAAACCTTGGGTGGAAGGATTCTCTTAGTATCTTGAATTTTTGACTTGAAGGTTTTAGGGTTCTTGATGGAGAAGAGGAACCCTAAATGAGTTTTAAGAGAATTTATAGATACTTGAAGGTTTAGATTAATGATTTTGAGAGGAAAACCTAGTACTTGAATGATATACACTGTTAAAACACTCAAAAATGACTTAGAATAGGGTTAAAAAGCTTGGGAAAGGATCAAAATAACCCTAAAATGTGTGCAGGAGATTGCTGAAAAAATATTGCAGAAATCCTTCACGGAAGGGTCTACCATTCGTTGAAATATCTACCATTCGTAGATCAGGTCGTAGTTCTACAATTGCCTGACATGACTTTACTAAAACGGTCATAATGTTTTACTCCGAACTCGAAATAAGGCAAACTTGATGGCCTTGGAAAGAGAAATTCAAGACCCTAATTTGGTAGGTCATGGGCTACCTAATTCATTATGTGCTGAGAGATATGATTCTTTGAAATTGACTCAAGTAGAATCTTATGTCAAAACTTAATCGGTAAGGAAACTTTCAACTCAACTTTGTGCTAGGGGGTTCTTGTGACCTTAATTTATATCCAAATTCATTCCCACACTAAAGAATTGACCTTTACACATATCAACAATTTAAGAATCACCCGACACGACCTTATACATAAATGAAGAATGGTCCGAGTCTTAACTTAGAAATTTTCAGGGTGTAACAATGGGGACGTGTGAAATAATCTTTATCCAACTAAAACTAGCGTTAAGTGCTAGATGAATTTCAAAAAGTGTAAATTTTTTTGGTTTGAACAAGATATTATATTATAATACTAATATGCATCAATACATGGCAGTGGCAGTCAAAAAAGTGTAATTAATACTGAATAAATGTGGTCTAATTCTCAATAAATTTAAATCATGTCCAATCATCAATGTTACATTTTGATAGTCATAGGAATAGTTAATGAACCTCACAATTGTATAAATTAATTGTTAGAGGATACATGCCTATAAGACAGTAATTAATACTTTATAAATAGGATTCAAGGGGTAATCTATGTTAGAGTTTCTCAGCATTCTAATTTTCAATGGAAGAACCTTTCTGCGGTATGATTGAAGAAGTTCATGTGTTAGTGATAGACCAAGACAAAGAATGTTGTACTGATCGAATGGTTGATTTGCTAAAATTTCATAAATATAAAGGTAAATTTTGAATTTCTCTTTTCTTCGCTATCATAACACTATTTTTATGTTTGTTTGTGTTGTTTTACAAGTTAATAAATGAGTTTTGTGTGATTATAAAAAAATCAAATTAGATTCTCTACACTCTATTAGCTTTCTCCATGAAGATGTATATGATTTTAAAAAAGGAATATATAGTTTTATGTTAATTTTTGTGTTGTTCTAATTTTATCAGATTTTTTTTCCATAAGAGATATAGCTTTATGTTAATCTTAATTATTTCAACTTATATATGTGTTTTACTCTTGGTTGTTTTAAGAAAAAATGTTCTTTCTCAACTAGCCTAGAGCGACATGAGTTGGAGGAAATAATTAATTAAATTTCTCAAAAATAAATTTTGAAAGTGTAGATCTTTGATTTTTACAAATTTATCTTTCATTATAGAAAAATTAAATTTACTTTGGTGGTGGAGTCACAAAATTTGGGTAAAAGAATAAGAGAAGAACATAATAAGAAATGCTATATCTATCATTATTATTTGAGATAACCTTTTATATATGTCTTTCATGGGATGTAAACAAAAAAAAATGGATAGATCTGATTTTCATGAAAAAAAAACATTGATCTTTCTATTTTTTTTTCTTTTATTAGAAAAAAAAAATTAGGGAGACTTGATGAAAAAAAAACATTTTTATGGATTTTTTTTATTTTTTATTTTTTTTGTTGTTTGGTTTCTCAATTACTTTGTTAGTAGATATTGATTGTTTCCTATTCAAAATGTGTTAAAATCATTTTGACATAAATTTCTTTGCTAGTTACTTTTATAGATACATTTAGTACATATACATAGAGCAAGTAATTTTGTAGAAATTATATTTAATTTGCACTTCTTGATAAATTTAAAGAACATGTGGAATAAAATCTAATAGAAAAAGGAAGTTTTAAAATTCTCTTTCTGCTTTTAGAAATACCTGAAACTCAAAATCAATACCTAAATGATGGGTTAGGGTTTCATTTTAGCTATAAAAGATAAAATTTCACCTTCATTGCAATATGTTAAGTACATACTATCATGTTAGGTAATATTCCCTTCGTCCTATTTTATATGATATGGTTTGATTTGACACGAAGTATAAGAACAAAAGATTGACTTTTGAAATTTGTGATCTAAATTAAGTGATAAATATTTGTGTCGCTATAACTCATTTCATTTAGGATAAAATTGACATTTTAAAATTAAACTGTTACTAAATATAGTAATGTGTCATTCTTTTTTAAACTGACTAAAAAGGAAAGTGAATCATATAAACTGAATAGAGGGAGTACCTTTTTTAAGAAAGTATATTTTATCGATTTACAGCTCAGTATTCTATAACAATTTATGATTCTTTTGTTGACTTATTTTTCTTAGCCGTTTATATTTTTGTTGTCGTGTGTAGCTAAGATTCTTGAATTCAATTAAACGATACTATAACCACATATATGAGACATGTAATAACACATAGATTTCATATATAACTTTCTATTAATATCTCATATTCAATTAGATTAGTTATTTTATCGATGTCAAAACATAAAAGATCAATGTTAGAACAATAGATAAGTCATATAAGAATATTAGAGTTTATTGGCAACTCGTTTCTCATAATTTGTTAAATCTTCTAACCTCTCACTACATATTTATGAAATAAAATTTCCTCAAATTCTTTTATCCTATTATAATAATATTTGATTTATATTTGATGTTTATTTATTTTTGACAAGTCATTGAACAAATTGAAATAGATTCTTTAAGAAAAATTCTATATGATCTTCTCTTTTCTATATTAATCCAATTATTTACTCTATATGTATAGATTTTTATGCAAACCTATCTAATTAAGATTGCACACATCATTTATAATGTAAGTTGATTGATATGTGTTATTTCATAAACTAAAGTGTAGCAATACAACATGAAAATCCATTATTAAATTTGATTAAGAAATAAACATATCCAAATGTTGACTTTTGTGTATAATATTTTTTTTCATGTTCTTTACTGACTTCAAAGTGCATGGATGTATACAGTTACAACTGTTATGGCTCCTGCAGCAATGTCAATGCTCTCCAAAAGAAAGAAAAATATTGATGTGATGATTATCAATGGTAATTCATCTGATTCACATTGTTTCGAACTCTTGGCACAAGCTGTAACTTTGAATATAATCTCACTTTGTAAGTATTTCTAATTTTATCTTTCACTGTTATAGTGGATACAATCAGTTATTTTAATTAATACACTATAAAAATAATTATCTATAAAATTTATCGTTAATCTATTGTTAAATAGTCTGTGACTAATTTTTTTTATATATAATCTACCGTTAAATACGATTAGTGGTCATTTTTTATTTTTAGTGACATAAATTATCTGTTGCTAATTTTTTTAAAAAAAAATTAATAGCGGTTATTTTGTAACATTGTTATTATAAGGATTAAAATTCAGTTAATATACGTGAAATTAACTAGTCATATAATGTTTAGATGAATATGACATGAATATCATTTACAATTTTACTGTTACAGTGGGTAAAATTGATTTTTTTAATCAATACACTACAACAACAAAAATTACTATATATAGTCCATATGTAGCTATGATAATCCATTATTAAATGAAACTAGTGAAAGATTGTTGTTATTAAGCAACAAAAGTTACCCGTTGTTAATCCTAATTTTTGTTATAGTGATATGATAAATGATTGTTTTATAATAATATTATTGTCATAATAGATAAGAAAATTCAAGGAATATGTGTGAAATTAACTATTCGCATAATGTATATAATATAAATTCTAATTGTTAGCTTTTCGTTATATTTATGCAGTTGTATGTGATGAACACAATAAAATCTTAGCAAAGAAGGCTTTGGACAATGGAGCTTATCTTTACATACAAAAATCACTTGACGAACAAACTGTGAAACACTTGTGGCAATTTGTATTGAGAGAAAAAATACAAAGAGAGAAATTGATAAATGAAACAAATGAGGATCATATGAATATTAATGTGACTGTTAAGCGTAAGAACCGCGTAAAATGGGATGATGATCTTCATTTCAAATTCACGGAAGCTATGAAACAACTTGGTGAAGGAAGTATGTTTATCGCACTATTAATTTATTTTGTCTACGATTCATTTCTATGCATATAGTAACATGAATAGTGAGAATTCATACTTATAGCTAATGTGAACTTGTTTAGAATTAACGAATAGTAATTAGTACCTCAGCATGATCTAGATATATGAAATAGTGATTAAATTAAAGTTGTGTTCGGAACATGTAGGATGCTACCCGGCGAATATTCTTAAAGTGATGAACGTGCCCAATCTCACCAAGAATCAAGTTTCCAGTCATCTTCAGGTACATCCTTAAAAAAATTAAAATGATAATTTATGTGTTATATATTTATGTTTGTTTGTAAAGGAAAATTATTTTGCAAGAAAATATTTTTATAAAGTTATTTTAGTACTTGTTTACTAGATTATATTTTGCTTGGATTGATTTCATCAAACACTTCTTACATCTATTTTTTTTTATAGCTAGGCGATCTTAATTTTAATACTATATCAAAATCATTTATCAGAACAAAAAATTAATTAGGATTAGCAAGAGTCTTTTATTACATGTTTAGTGATAGGAATAATTTGTTTATTTTTATTTTTGTGGTAATGACTATTTAATAAAATAATATTATTGTCAATCTTTTATTTCAAAAAATTTTTTTATCGTTCATCGGTTACCAACAAAAATGATTGGTGTCATGCATAACAATGAGTTGAGATTATAACTATATCCATGGTCCAATTTTCCTTTGATTTTTTTCCTTCTTTCAGAAATGTCGTAACAATAATTGGAGACCTAAGAAAAGGCGAAAATATGCTCGTCGAGGATCCTCAAGTGGTTCTCACATACCATTAGAAAGGAAAAAAAGAAAGAGTTGTAATAAATTTGGGAGAATGCCTCGTCTGCAAACAAATGTTTCAAATCAAACCCCAAGAGGCCAAGTGTTTATCCCACCAATACTTAATACCAATAACATTTTTGCAAGCTCGACTCAACAACAACTTCATCACCCACAACTTCAGGTTCAACCCTACTACCTCAACCAATCTTTGTCAACCCAAAATAATGTTGGTAGTGGGATACAACAACAACGCAGCTTGTTATTTGGAACTTTCGGTTTAAAAAACTCAATTTTTGTGAGCACTAATCATAGGTCTGGCCTGGCGTTTAATAGTGGGGATCATCATACTCAAAATGATTATAGTTTGAATCTCAATGCTGCTCATGTAACAACATATCCAGGTCGTGCAATGATGTCTAATATAAATGTTGGAAGTGCGATAAAGAATGGATTGAGAGCAACAAATGTTAATATCCAGCAACATATTGGTGAACAAAACATGTTTGATCCAAGCAATATTGTCGCGACATCAAATGTGAATGATATTGAAGGAAGTGAGTCAAATGAGTTGGACAATTGTGATGTGTATTTGAATTTCAATAATATGGATGATCTCCTCCAATATCCTGGATCTCCAAGTGCTACCCTACCCAATGAACATGACAGTGAGTTTGTGCTATTCTATCTCATTTAGCTTACTACTCTTTGTTTATTCGAAATATTAGTTTGACAGAGTTGACTTTTGAGATAGTCGCTCAACTAGTATATATTATTTTAAAATGTCACATTCTACATATGCAGATGACAGCAACACCGAGTGTCCAGTTTCCAAGACTAGCAAATTTCCTGATGCATAATCAACATGATGACCCAGCTGCAAGCAACCAAGCTTTTATTTAAGTTTTACTTAAAACAGAATGACAGTATTTAAGTTTTAGCATTGAAACTTTGGTATTTTGGTTTTCACTATTTATGCCCATCCCTAAGGGCTATTATTAATCAACTTAGAAATTATATTTCTATATGTGGCTTTATAACAAAAAAATCATTTAGTATTACTTTCTATGTTAGTTGATCTGGAAATATCGTATTTTATGTTATCAAAGCTTAAGTATCATAAAAGTTTGGGTATGGAATCCACTGTGGTGGAGTGGTAAGTACTCCTTCATCCTTAACCAAGAGATCTCGGGTTCAAGTCCCCTTGGATACGGAGTCACCTTTG
Source organism: Solanum appendiculatum (assembly GCA_018342035.1). Classification (NCBI taxonomy): domain Eukaryota; kingdom Viridiplantae; phylum Streptophyta; class Magnoliopsida; order Solanales; family Solanaceae; genus Solanum; species Solanum appendiculatum. The sequence goes on along the minus strand of JAGDQO010000503.1, from coordinate 91,207 downwards.
TTAAGAAGTGCTTTACCCCAATGTGGGACTTCCCGACACGAATCCGAATTTAATCGTACTCCAATGTGGGTACTGGACACCAGGTGGGAAACCAAAAAAAAAAAAAGTTTGGGTATGGAATCCACTCAAGGGATTGTTTATTATTAGTGGGATAAAGGGATAACAGTTCTCAAATAATATGAGAGATTATTTTATCCTTTTTTTGGTCCGTCATTGCTCTATTCCCAACTCAAAGTCCATAAAAGCTGATACCATACGTTATGCAGCAGCAAAAGGCTGAGAATTTGAACAAGTATAATGATTATGAGCCATAATTTAATATACGAAAACACCAATTTGTATTTATATACTCAATATATTCAGAGTATGTTCAATAGCTTATGAATGATACAAAGATGATGCACTCTGATAGAGGCAACTGGTGTTAAAACCAACAATATATTTTCTTATTCAGGTAATAGAGGTAATCTATTCACAGTGTAGGCAGATCCATTTGATTCAGCATTGGGCCTGAATAATAATTCATCAACTTCACTCTCATCATCAACTCCTTCACTATCGTGACCATCTTCGTCAGATGCACAGATGAAAGGGAGAATTCGAAGCCTTAAATCCATTCCTGTTCCAATTCGCTCTGATTTTAGCTTGTACTTTCTAACAAGATCCTTCTGAAGCAGTATAATATTTGATGGCCTAGGAAGTAGCTCAACAGGTTCCCCTTTGGGAATTACCACTCGCTCCATGGCTATTCTAGCCTCCTGCGAAAAGTCGATGCACAAAATCCACTCACAGCTTTTAAAGCAACTACAGCAATGATATTATTTGATGATATATCAGGAAAAACAGATAACAAACCAGGATACATGAGAACTATCAACAGTAGATTATGTAAATATGCCCCCAAGGCCTAGCTCGAGTGGCAGAAGGTGGAGGACTTGTGACTTAGGTCGCAGGTTCAAGCCCCACACCACGCAAAGCGAAGCCCGGTATTTAAGTGGAGAAGGGTAGAGGGGCGGGCTCATTATCCACCGAGTTTAGAAGGCTGTGATTGGTCCAAAGGGCGGGTCACAGACGGATTTCACGGTTATCAAAAAAAAAAAAAAGATCATGTAAATATACAATGCTAGATGCACACATATAAAAAGAAGCTAATTTTGGGCTTCGGTTGCCATAAAATACACAGATGATGTGAGTGACACACAATGAATCTTAGGAAATGACCCGTGGTTCATGGTGATAGGCCATGTGGAACTTAGTTTGAGGGGAAGATTGTTGGGTGTGAGAATAAATTTCCACATTTGGGAAGCTACATATAAGGTGTAGGATCTCTCAATGGCGTGAGGCCTTCTGAGAAAAACCGGCGGGCTTGGCCAAAGCACACAATATCAGACCATGTTAAGAGTAGCTTTGTGCTAATTTATCCCAACAAAAACAAATGAGGCATAAATCTAGTAACCTTGAAGACATGATATTCAGTGGCGAAGCCAGGAATCTGACTAAGGGTGTCCAAACTTATAAAACAATTTTTTTAAAACAATTAAAGGGTGCACCAAATTTTTTAAATCAAACTATATTATATTAGCTTTATCATTCTTTTTTGTAATTTGTCCTCAAAGCATTATTCCAACACTAAATTTGAAATATATTATTGAGTTTTCGTTGAAAATTTTAGTTGAGCAAAACAAAATTACTTAACGGAGGTCAATAAAGAAAATTATCATGCACCATGAAAGGTAACAAAAGAGAATAATAGGTGAAAATAAAGAGGTTTTAAACAAAAATCAGGCGTACTTTGGCTTTAAATAAAATTAGTAAAATTATTCTCGCTTCACAAGGTAAAAAATATATCAATATACTTCTAAAAATAATACTTTGTGTTGGTCATTGGGACCATACCAACTGAACCTTTCAAGAGAATGGGGAAAGATACGAATCAGGGTATGGGCAAGGGTGGTACTTCCAATCAACCCGATTCAATATGAATCTCATTAGTTGGAATGTTAGACAGGGAATTTAATGCTTTCTTAGGGCAACATAGCATAGGCTTAATTGCCATTTATGAGCATAGAGTTCAAGAGAATAAAACGCAAAGAATAATTCCTAAGTTCGGCAGAAGATGGTCTTGGTGTCACGATTACAGATGTAGTGATAGAAATAGGATTTGGATCATGTGGGACCCGAATCATATTGATTTTACAGTTGAAGCTATGACTGCGTAATACATTCATGGTAGAGTATGTGTGGCAAGATCTCAAATTGTGTTCAACTTAACTGTAGTACATGGACTTCATACAGTGGAGGATAGAAAAATACTATGGCAGGATCTCAGGGAGATATATATAAACCAGCTAGGGGCTTGGCTAGCACTGGGAAATTATAATGCTATACATGATCCTGAAGACAGAATAGGAGGCAATACAGTTAGAGAAATGGAAATTGTGGACTTTAATGAATTCCTACTTGACACTAGTATGACTGAAATGCGATCAACTGGTAGAAGTTTCACTTGGACTAACAACCATGTTTCTAGCAAGATCGATAGAGCTCTAGTCAATGGGGAGTGGATGTTGATGTTCCCACAACTAGAAGTCCATGTTAAGCACCCCAAATTTTCAGACCATTCTCCACTTAGAGTCCAGATTGCTATGGAAAACTATGAGGACCCAAAACCTTTCAAATTCTTATATTGTATAGCCGATCCTGAAGAGTTTTTGGGGGTTGTGCAGAGAGGGTAGCTTCATCGTAGAAGAGAGGTATATGAAAAATGTTTGGAAGAGTCTTAAACTAATCAAGCATGGCCTCAAACAGATTAACACCAGAGCCTTCAGAGGGGTGGCTGATCAACTTAACACTCTGAGACAGAAACTGGATAGTATCCAAACCACCATGAGACATCCTGGGCATGATCATGATCTTTTTAGACAGGAGGACATTAAGCTACAACTAGAAAAGTGGGACAACATTGCTGAGAGTATCGTAAAGCAGAAATTTAGAATGACTTGGCTAAAATTAGGAGACGCAAATAACTCTTTCTTTTTTGCCAGCGTGAAATCTAGAATATCCCAAAACAGAATTAAGAGTCTCACTTCATCTGCTGGTACTGTCCTACTCAGACAAGATGAGGTCACAAATGAGATAATCAGCTTCTACAGAGGTCTGCTGCGAACAGCAGCTACACATTTACCTGCTGTAAATCCAAATGTGATGAGAAATGGCCCTATGCTGGATAGACAACATCAACTGAAACTCATTGAATCTGTTACTAGGGAGGAAGTCCTAAATGCACTTAAAGGGATAGAGGACTCAAAAGCACCAGGATGTGATTGTTACAATGCTTATTTCTTTAAGAAGGCATGGAATATCATAGGCAAGGAGGTCACAAATGCAGTCTTGGAATACTTCTCAACAGGAAAAATGTTTAAGGCCATAAACTGCACAACTATAACACTGATTCCTAAAGTCAAGAACCTAACTAAGATCACTGAATATAGGCCAATATCATGTTGTACTATGCTCTATAAGCTCATCTCAAAGGTTCTAACCGCTAGGATGAGAGTGGCAATGGATGGGCTAGTGCATGCTAGCCAATCTGCTTTTGTTCCAAGGAGAGTGATCACTGATAACATTATCATGATCCATGAACTCATCAAGTGGTATGGAAGGAAGCATATCTCCCCTATATGCATGATGAAGATCAACATGAAGAAAGCTTATGACTCTATTGAGTGGCCTTTTCTAGAGCAGGTACTGAAAACTATGAATTTACCACCTCTCTTTGTGAATTGGATTATGACGTGTTACCACAATGTCTTTACTCTATCCTCATTAATGGTGTGCCTACGGTCCCGTTCAATGCAAAAAAGGGCCTTAGACAGGGTGATCCCTTGTCCCCTTAGCTCTTTGTTTTGTCTATGGAATACTTGAATAGACAACTGCAAACATTGAAGAACCAGCCTGATTTTAACTTTCATCCCAAGTGTGGGAAGCTGTCCATCACACATCTTGGCTTTGCTGACGACTTACTACTTTTCAGTAGAGGTGATCTAACATCTGTTCTCATGCTCTATGAATGTTTCAATGTATTCTCTAATGCATCTGAACAATGGGAAGAGCTCTATCTATTTTGGAGGTATACCGTTGGCTGAGCAGGAAGCAATATTACAGAGTTTGGGATTTGCCAAAGGTATCCTTCCTTTCAAATATCTTGGCATCCCGCTCACATCAAAGAAGTCAACCATCATCCAATATAAACCACTACTAAATAAGATGCTGGATAGGATAAAATCCTGGACATCTAAATTTTTGTCATATGCAGGGCGGGTGCAGATGATCAAAACTATCCTATTTTCTATCCAAGTTTTTTGGTCGCAAGTTTTCGTCCTTCCAAAAAAGGTGATCCAAGTGGCAGAATCATTGTGTAAAAAGTTCTTGTGGTCTGGTGGAAGCTGACACTAGAAAGACATCACTGATAGCATGGGAGAAATTATGCAATTCAAAAACAGCAGGGGGACTGGGATTCCTCGATATTACAGACTGGAATAGAGCTGCAATTTGCAAACATCTCTGGAACATTTGCTTGAAGAATGATAGATTATGGATCCAATGGATTCATGCATATTATATCAAAGGGGGGCCTATCTGGCATACAAATGCCCCTCAAGCATCTTGGATGATAAAGAAGATTCTTAAGGCCAAGGATAGTTTTGAAGTTGCTAGATACAATGAGCAGGAAGTGGTTGCTATAACTAAGTTTAGTATAAAGCTAATATACTCTAAATTGAGGGGGACTTGCACCAAACTAGACTGGAGAAGGCTAGTGTGTAACAATCATGGCACCCCAAAATGGAAGTTTATACTGTTCCTAGCTACTTCGAAGAGATTGTTGACGAGAGATAGACTAGCCAGATGGAAGACTATTACTGATACCTCATGCGTGTTATGTACCAATGTAGACGAGACTCTGGATCACCTTTTCTTCCAATGCTTGTATTCTGCTGCAATATGGGACAAGGTGCTACAATGGATGGACATTCAGAGATGCTCAATGGAATGGAAGGATGAGCTAAGCTGGGCAATTGTTTATGCAAAGGGCAAATCATCACAGGCGAGCTTATACAGATTGTCCCTAGCATGCTGCTTGTATTCAATATGGCAAGAGAGGAATACCAGGATCTTCCGGATGAAACAACGATACCCAGAAGCACTCTTGAGAGCAATCATTCAAACTATCCACTATAGAGCTGCTGGTATTCCCCGTTTAAGACTAAAGCTAAGTGCACTTAACTACTATCCTTAGGAGATGATAAGTTAGTCTTTTACATGTTGTAATTGTGACCCTTTGCTGAATAGTGCTGGGGCTGTCCAGTACTGTTTTCTTATGCTCTTTAACTCCAACTTTGGTAATAAAATAAAATTAGTTACCAAAAAAAATATATTTTGATAAATTTAGTCAAACACTTTTTGATATATATATATATTAATAATCAAAAATATAAAATCTTTATTAGATATAAAATTTATTGGGACTGCATCTTTCATTATCAAATTTTCTTACAAAGAAAACAAACTCACTTATAAATATATGTTTGGTAGGTTTGACACATAATTATATTATTCTAATTATATAAATAGTTAATTTATTTTTGTCTTTAATTTTCTTAGGTAGCAAGGCTCATGCTGAAGACTCTTTACCGCTGAGCCACAAGACTCAGTTGTATTAGGGTGTCCATTACTCACTATATAACCACAAATTTCAAAATTTTACCTACATATCTCATATAATTTCCCGGCAAAGGGTATCCGGATGAACACCCTTGATTAAGGGTAGCTCCGCCCTTGATGACATTCATCATCTGAACTATTGAAATAATAATATTATGGGCACGCGTAAAAGAATCTTTAGTCCACTAAGACTACCATCAAGTGTTAGGTGAGGTTTAAGAAGTGCAATTAATACTTAATAAATATAATCTCATCCTCAATAACTTTAAATCACATCAAAATCATCAATTTTACATTTTGATACTCATAGGAATAGTTAATGAATCCCGCAGCTGTATAATTTGATTGTTAAGTGGATAAAAGTTGGTCAAAAATTTAGAATAGTCAACAAATATTTATTTTTTTGTGATTCAATAGTGTAATAACTCAAGTGTTTGCAAATATTTGTGATTTTTATTGACGTAAACAAAGAGTAATCATGACGTTATTTATAAGTTGTTCTCGCTTTAAAATAAAGAAAACAATCACTTATACCATTCTTTAGGAGCATTTAGTTTAAAAGAAGGATATTCCAATATTATAATTTTGGAATCATAAATATACTTGGCTAATATTTCCAACGAAAATGTAAAAAGATATACATTGAAAAACTTGAGGGGAAAAAGAAAAAATTGACTAATTTAATTTGTTCACGCGCCAACATAGAGTGCAATATACACAAATTTGACATGTCAGCATTAGGTGCTCATGAGATGCATATATGTCAAGTAAAAGTGTCTGGTCATCAGATAAGTTTTAGTATCTCACCCTCAATAACTTTAAATCACATCCAATCATCAATTTTACATTTTGATATTCATAGGAATAGTTAATGAACCCGCAATTGTATAATCTGATTGTTAAGAGGATAAAAGTTGGTCAAAATTTTGGAATAGTCAACAAATATTTTTTTTATTGTGATTCAATAGTGTAATAACTCAAGCATTTGCAATATTTGTGATTTTTATTGACGTAAACAAAGGGTAAACATGACGTAACTTATAAGTTGTTCTCTGTTTAAAATAGGCGAAATGGTCTGTTGAACCCTTATATTTGTATGAGTTTGTATTCTGAACCCTCCTACTCAACACTTTGTCAACTAAACTCTTAAACTCATTAAAACGCAGTATTTTAAACCCTTTTCTCATCAGATCACTGTGTGTGTAATCCAATCGATTACATGGGTAATTCCATGACATTTTTTAATGACACGTAAGAAATTAAATATTAAAAATATATAAAAAATTAAATGTCATTATTGTAAATTTTGTAAATTTTTAATTAGTCATGTTTTTCAATCTTCATATTTGCTCACAACTTGAGCATCAAATTCATGACAAATAGATGAAATTCATCTCTATTTGACTTGAAATTTCAACTACAAGTGCACCAACACAAATCCAAAGAGCCCCAATCACAAATTTGAATTAATTTCACAAATCCATAAGATCCATTTGTTGTTCTTCAAGCTTTCTTAAGCTTATCAATGAAGTTTTCAATATTTTCAATACCCATCATTACCCTTTACATTAATCCATATATATATATACCTCCTCTCTAAATCCAACTAACAAAAATAATGGTCTCAATTTTTTTGGAATAAAAAACACTAAAAATTTAGAAAAAATCAGGGCAGAAAAAAGAAATTAGGGATAGGATTTTGATTTCTTGCAAAGAGGAGAGTGAGTTGAAGAAAAAGAAGAAAAAGGGAGTGGAGTCTATGGTTGGTTATTTCGAAGAAAAAAAAGAGAATGGGTGTGGTGGGTGATTTTTTTGAAGAAGAAGAGAAGAAAATTGAGGGTTATGGATGGGGAGAGGGTTGGGGAAGAAGAGAAATTAGGGTAGCGTGGGGGTGGGGTGGGGTGGGACATGATTGAAGAAGAAATAAGTCTTTTTTTAATAAAAATAATATTTTTAATATAATATAGTGTATTTACGCGCTTGGAAGCGAGTGCATTCACACATTTTTCCAACTCAACAATATTTATGTCACATAGGTTCGGTCAATGGTCAGAGGGGGTTTCAAATATTGTGTTTTAATAAGTTTAAGAGTTCAGTTGAAAAAGTATAGAGTAAAAGGGTCTACAATACAAACATATACAAGTACAAGGGTCCATCAGACCATTTCGCCTTTAAAATAAAGAAAACAATCACTTATACCATTCTTTAGGATCATTTAGTTCAAAATCAGGATATTCCAGAATTATAATTTTGGAATCATAACTAGGGTTATAACTTAGGATCAATTCACCATTTTAATGGGATAAATATACTTAGCTAATATTTCCAACGAAAATGTAAAAAGAAATACATTGAAAAAACTAAGGGGGAAAGAAGAAGATATTGACTAATTTAATTTGTTCACGCACTAACTTGGAGTGTAATACACACAAATTTGACATGTCAGCATTAGGTGCTCATGAGATGCATATATGTCAAAAAAAGTGTCTATCTGGTCACCAGATAAGTTTAAGTGTCTAATTTACAAATTCTATCAAGTTTGAGAGACTATCTAGGTATTTAGACTAAATTATTTATATGGTCAACTTTAAACATGTTCATAAGCCAGTAAAGAATACTGTATAAATCGGCTTTAAGGGGTAAGTGAATTCTACGTTAGAGCTTCAATCACAAATCTACCAAAAGAGTTAATTGTTTCTCTGACAAATTCAGTCTTTTATACAATAAAATTAGTTTCTTATATCTCTTTATTGTTATATTTGAAAAACAAATCTCAAACTGTTGAAGAAATATATAATCCAAAGGAAGCTCCTTTTTCTACTAGTCGAGGTTTTGGCTTCCATTGGATTATCTATTCCTTCGTCAGTTTGAGAATTATTTTCTTCAAACATAACAATAAAGAGATATAAAAAACTAATTTGTTATATAAAAGGCTGAATATGTCAAAGAAATACTTAACTCTTTTGATAGATTTGTTAATTGAAACTCTAACATAGAATTCACTTACTCCTTAAAGCCAATTTATACAGTTGGCTTATGAGCATGTTTAAAGTTGACCATATAAATAATTTAGTCTAAATACCTAGATAGTCCCTCAAACTTGGCACGATTTGTAAATTAGACTCTTAAACTTATCTGGTGACCAGATAGACACTTTCACTTGACATATATGCATCTCATAAGCACCTAATGATGATTAGCTTTCTCCATAAAGATGTCTATGATTTTTCAAAGTGGATCAATAATTTTATGTTAATTTCTGTGGTCTTCCAATTTTATCGTTATTTTCCCACAAGGGACATAGTTTTATGTTAATTTTACTTATTTATTGAATTTTCCCCATAAGAGACATAGTTATATGTTAATTTTAAATACAACCAGATCCATTAGGGTGGCAATTATTCTTTTCCTTTGTTGATTAGTTCTTTTTCTTTCTCTTTTTTGTTTCTTCTGTTTATTTAGTTGAGTTAACGAATATCAGGTCAATTTCGATGAAAGAAATAACTATCTTGAACTAAATATTAGATGTAGACACTACCCTCAAGCCCCATACTCATTAACAACTGCATCCAGAAGTATTACAGTTTAGTTTCAAGTTTTAACAATAATGAAGTTCTAGTAACTAGAGCAGGGAAGACAGTGACACAAGCATAGCAATATAAGGGAGTGATTCAACCTCAAGTTCAGATTAATGGGCAGAAGACTGAACAAGGCCAAAGTTCTACACCATCTAAGTCCCACAATAGAGTTGAAGAGATTTGCAACCAGGTGATGGGGACAGGGAGTGACAAACAGACACCAGCAGGAGGAGATCCCTAGCAATACACCTTAAGGCCAAATGCGCCAAGTCCAGAGTTCAATCTCACAAACTTCCCTGTATTGACAACCATTCCAACAAAGAATGGATTTCAGAGTCTTATGCATAGTAAGTTTGCTTCACTGCCTATTGATAGGGGTGGAGATCCACAAACTTGCTAATGAAGTGGTTGTTTCGCAACCTAAGGGGTGTGACTAAATCTACATGCAGAAAGAGTTGAAGAATTACTTGCGGGAAAATAGAATAAACCTTGCTGGTCTCATTGAAACTAGAGTTAAAGAACATAGTATGGAAAATAGACTCAAAAAAATTGCACATGCTTCTATGTGGGATCGAACCCAGGTAGCAAGGTTGATGCTGAAGAGTATTTACCACTTAGCCACAAAACTCAGTTGTATCAAGGGTGTCCATTACTCAGTATATAACCACAAATTCCAAAATTTTACCTACAAATCTAATATAATTTCCAGGCAAAAGGTCCAGACGGCCACCCTTGATAAAGGGTAGCTCCGGCCCTGATGACATTCATCATCTGAACTATTGAAACAATAATATTATGGGCACGTGCGAAAGAATCTTTAGTCAACTAAGACTACCATTAAGTGTTACGTGAGTTTTAAGAAGTGAAATTAATACTTAAGAAATGTAATTTCATCCTCAATAACTTTAAATCACATTCAATCATCAATTTTACATTTTGGTACTCATAGGAATAGTTAATGAACCCCGCAAACCGCAGTTGTATAATTTGATTGTTAAGAGGATAAAAGTTGGTCAAAAATTTAGAATAGTCAACAAAAATTTTTTTTATTGTGATTCAATCGTGTAATAACTCAAGCATTAGCAAATATTTGTGATTTTTATTGACGTAAACAAAGAGTAAACCTGACTTAATTTATAAGTTGTTTTATATCTTGTTCTCTGTTTAAAATAAAGAAAACAATCATGTATACCATTCTTTAGGATCATTTAGTTTAAAATCAGGATATTCCAGAATTATAATTTTGGAATCATAACTAGGGTTATAACTTAGGATCAATTAACCTTCTTAATGGGATAAATATACTTAGCTAATATTTCCAATGAAAATGTAAAAAGATATACATTGAAAAAAATTGAGGGAAATAAAGAAGAAATTGACTAATTTAATTTGTTCACGCGACAACGTGGAGTGCAATACACACAAATTTGACATGTCAGTATTCGGTGCTCATGAGATGAATATATATCAAGTAAAAGTGTCTATCTGGTCACCAGATAAGTTTCAGTGTCCACTTTACAACTTGTGACAAGTTTGAGGGACTATCTCATATATATCAAGTAAAAGTGTCTATCTGGTCACCAGATAAGTTTAAGAGTCTACTTTACAACTTGTGACAAGTTTGAGGGACTATCTAAGTATTTAGACTAAATTATTTAAATGATCAACTTTAAATATGCTCATAAAGCAATAAAGGATACTGTATAAATAGGCCTTTAAGGGGTAAGTGAATTCTATCCTAGAGAAGAATTACAAATCTACCAAAAGAGTTAAATGTTTCTATGACAAATTCAATCTTTTACATAACAAATTAGTTTCTTATATCTCCTTTTTGTTATGTCTGAAGAAAAAAATATTCTCAAACGGTAGAAGAAATAGATAATGCAATAGAAGCTCCTTTTTATGGGTATGAGAGAAGTTTATGTGTTACTCATATATCTACAAAGAATTTATTACTGATCAAATGATTAATTTGCGAGAATTTTATTAATATAAAGATGGCATTCCTAGAACTTATAATCTTTGTTTCTTCGATATAACTAAATTATATATGATTTCCTTTTTATTATAGATTTACAAGATAAATGAAATTTAAAAAGAGATGATTTTAAAATCACAAGAAGACAAATATCGTCTCTTTTTAAATTTCATTTATCTTGTAAATCTCTAATAAAAAGGAAATCACACATAATTTAGTTATATCAAAGAAATAAAGGTTATAAGTTCTAGGGATGTCATCTTTATATTCATAAAATTCTCGCAAATCAACCATTTAATCAGTAATAAATTATTTGTCATGATCTACCAGTAACACACAAACTTCTCCTCTCATACCCCTAAAAAGGAGCTTCCATTGGATTATCTATTCCTTCGGTAGTTTGAGAATTTTTTTTCTACAGACATTACTAAGGAGATATAAGAAACCAATTTGTTATATAAAGGGTGAATTTGTCAAAAAAACACTTAACTCTTTTCGTAGATTTGTTAATTGAAACTCTAACATAAAATCCGCTTACCCCTTAAAACCTATTTATACACTATCCTTTACTGACTTATGAGCATGTTTCAAGTTAACCATATAGATAATCTAGTATTTGGTGGGAGGTGGTAGATATCCTATGGAATTAGACGAGATACGCGAAAGCTGGCCCGAACACCATGGTCATCCAAAAAAACACATGTTGCACACTCAATTAGCTTTCTCCATAAAGATGTATATGATTTTTCAAAGTGGATCAATAGTTTTATGTTAATTTTTGCATCCTTCCAACTTTATCGAAATTTTCCCACAAGGGACATAGTTTTATCTTAATTTTAATTATTTATCGAATTTTCCCCATAAGAGACATAGTTTTATGTAAATTTTAAATACAACCAGATCCATTAGGGTGGCAATTATTCCTTTCTTTGTTGATAAGTTCTTTTTCTTTCTCTGTTTTGTTTCTTCTGTTTATTTAGCTGAGTTAACGAATATCAGTTCAATTTCGATGAAAGAAATAACTATCCTGAATTAAAATTAGATGTACACACTACCCTCAAGCCCCATACTCATTAACAACCACATCAAGAAGTATTACAGTTTAGTTTTAAGCTTTAACAGTAATGAAGTTCTAGTAACTAGAGCAGGGAAGACAGTGACACAAGCATAGGGAAGACAGTGACACAAGCATGGCAATATAAGGGTGTGATTCAACCTCAAAGTACAGATTAATGAGCAGAAGACTGAACAAAGGCCAAAGTTCTACACCAGCTAATTCTCAAAATAGAGTTGAGGAGATTTGCAATCAGGTGATGGAGACAGGGAGTGACAAACAGACACCAGCAGGAGGAGATCCCTAGCAATACAGTTTAAGGCCAAATGCAATTTGGCCAAGTCCAGAGTTCAACCTCACAAATTTCCCTGTATTGACAACCATTCAAACAAAGAATGGATTTGAGAGTCTTATGTATAGTAAGCTTGCTTCACTGCCTATTGATAGGGGTGGAGCTCCACAAACTTGCTAATGAAGTGGCTGTTTCAGAACCTACGGGGTGTGACTAAATCTACAAGCAGAAAGAGTTGAAGAATCAGTTGCGAGAAAACAGAATAAATCTTGCTGGTCTCATTGAAACTAGAGTGAAGGAATATAATATGAAAAATAGACTCAATAAAATTGTAGCTGAAGAGTCTTTACCGCTGAGCCACAACTCAGTTGTATCAAGGGTGTCCATTACTCGGTATATAACCAAAAAATTCAAAATTTTATCTACATAACTTATATAGTTTCCCGGAAAAGGGTCCGGATGGCCACCCTTTCTAAAGGGTAGCTCCGCCCCTGATGACATTCATCATCTGAACTATTGAAACAATAATATTATGGGCACATGTGAAAGAATCTTTAGTCAACTAAGACTACCATTAAGTGTTAGGTGAGTTTTAAAAAGTGCAATTAATACTTAATAAATGTAATCTCATCCTCGATAACTTTAAATCACATCCAATCATCAATTTTACATTTTGATATTCATAGGAATAGTTAATGAACCCACAGTTGTATAATCTGATTGTTAAGAGGATAAAAGTTGGTCAAAAATTAGAAATAGTCAACAAATTATTTTTTTTATTGTGATTCAATAGTGTAATAACTCAAGCATTTGTAATATTTGTGATTTGTACTGACGTAAACAAAGGGTAAACATGACGTAACTTATAAGTTGTTCTCTATTTAAAATAAAGAAAACAATCAATTATAACATTCTTTAGGATCATTTAGTTCAAAATCAGGATATTCCAGAATTATAATTTTGGAATCATAACTAGGGTTATACTTAGGATCAATTCACCATTTTAATGAACTAAATTTAGTTAGCTAATATTTCCAACGAAAATGTAAAAAGAAATACATTGAAAAAATTAAGGGGAAAAAAGAAGAAATTGACTAATTTAATTTGTTCATGCACCAACGTGGAGTGCAATACACACAAATTTGACATGTCAGCATTTGGTGCTCCTGAGATGCATACATGTCAAGAAAAAGTGTCTATCTAGTCACCAGATAAGTTTAAGTGTCTAATTTACAAATTGTGCCAAGTTTCAGAGACTATCTAGGAATTTACACTGAGTTATTTATATGGTCAACTTTAAACATGTTCATAAGCCAGTAAAGAATACAGTATAAATAGGCTTTAAGGATAAGTGAAGTCTACGTTAGAGCTTCAATTACAAATCTACCAAAAGAGAGAACTGTTTCTCAGACAAATTCAGTCTTTTACATAACAAATTAGTTTCTTATATCTCCTTATTGTTATATCTGAATAAAAAAAATCTCAAACTTTTGAAGAAATAGATAATCCAAAGGAAGCTCCTTTTTCTACTAGTCGAGGATTTGGCTTCCACTGGATTATCTATTCCTTCGGCAGTTTAAGAATTGTTTTCTTCAGACATAACAATAAAAGATATAAGAAACTAATTTGTTATATAAAAGGCTAAATTTGTCAGAGAAATACTTAACTCTTTTGATAGATTTGTTAATTGAAACTCTAACATAGAATTCACTCACCCCTCAAAGCCAATTTATACAATATACTTTACTGGCTTATGAGCATGTTTAAAGTTGATCATATAAATAATTTAGTCTAAATACCTAGTTAGTCCCTCAAACTTGGCACAATTTGTAAATTAGACACTTAAACTTATCTGGTGACCAGATAGACACTTTCACTTGACATATATGCATCTCATAAGCACCTAATGATGATTAGCTTTCTCCATAAAGATGTATATGATTTTTCAAAGTGGATCAATAATTTTATGTTAATTTCTGTGGTCTTCCAATTTTATCGTTATTTTCCCACAAGGGACATAGTTTTATGTTAATTTTACTTATTTATCGAATTTTCCCCATAAGAGACATAGTTTTATGTTAATTTTAAATGCAACCAGATCCATTAGGGTGGCAATTATTCTTTTCCTTTGTTGATTAGTTCTTTTTCTTTCTCTTTTTTGTTTCTTCTGTTTATATAGTTGAGTTAACGAATATCAGTTCAATTTCGATGAAAGAAATAATTATCCTGAACTAAATATTAGATGTAGACACTACCCTCAAGCCCCATACTCATTAACAACTGCATCCAGAAGTATTACAGTTTAGTTTCAAGTTTTAACAATAATGAACTAGAGCAGGGAAGACAGTGACACAAGCAAGGAAATATAAGGGAGTGATTCAACCTCGAGTTCAGATTAATGAGCAGAAAACTGAACAAGGCCAAAGTTCCACATCAGCTAATTTCCAAAATAGAGTTGAGGAGATTTGCAACTAGGTGATGGAATGAGTGACAAACAGACACCAGCAGGAGAAGATCTCTGGCAATACAGTTTAAGGCCAAATGCAATCTGGCTAAGTCCAGAGTTCAACCTCACAAACTTCCATGTATAGACAACTATTCCAACAAAGAATGGATTTCAGAGTCTTATGCATAGTAAGTTTGCTTCACTGCCTATTGATAGGGGTGGAGCTCCACAAACTTGCTAATGAAGTGGCTGTTTCGGAACCTAAGGGGTGTGACTAAATCTACAAGTAGAAAGATTTGAAGAATTACTTGCGGGAAAATAGAATAAACCTTGTTGGTCTCGTTGAAACTAGAGTGAAGGAATATAATATGGAAAATACACTCAAAAAAATCGTAGCTGAAGAGTCTTTACCGCTACGCCACAAAACTCAGTTGTATCAAGGGTGTCTATTACTCAGTATATAACCAAAAAATTCCAAAATTTTACCTACATATCTAATATAATTTCCAGGCAAAGGATCTGGATGGCCACCCTTGATAAAGGGTAGCTTAGCCCCTGATGACATTCATCATCTGAACTATTGAAACAATAATATTATGGGCACATGTGAAAGAATCTTTAGTCAACTAAGACTACCATTAAGTGTTAGGTGAGTTTTAAAAAGTGCAATTAATACTTAATAAATGTAATCTCATCCTCAATAACTTTAAATCACATCCAATCATCAATTTTACATTTTGATATTCATAGGAATAGTTAATGAACCCGCAGTTGTATAATCTGATTGTTAAGAGGATAAAAGTTGGTCAAAAATTTGGAATAGTCAACAAATATTTTTTTTATTGTGATTCAATAGTGTAATAACTCAAGCATTTGCAATATTTGTGATTTTTATTGACGTAAACAAAGGGTAAACATGACGTAACTTATAAGTTGTTCTCTATTTAAAATAAAGAAAACAATCACTTATATATACCATTCTTTAGGATTATTTAGTTCAAAATCAGGATATTCCAGAATTATAATTTTGGAATCATAACTAGGGTTATAACTTAGGATCAATTCACCATTTTAATGAGATAAATATACTTAGCTAATATTTCCAACGAAAATGTAAAAAGAAATACATTGAAAAAATTAAGGGGGAAAGAAGAAGAAATTGACTAATTTAATTTGTTCACGCACCAACTTGGAGTGCAATACACACAAATTTGACATGTCAGCATTAGGTGCTCATGAGATGCATATATGTCAAGAAAAAGTATCTATCTGGTCACCAGATAAGTTTAAGTGTCTAATTTACAAATTGTACCAAGTTTGAGAGACTATCTAGGTATTTACACTAAATTATTTATATGGTCAACTTTAAACATATTCATACGCCAGTAAAGAATAATGTATAAATAGGTTTTAAGGAGTAAGCGAATTCTACGTTAGAGCTTCAATTACAAATCTACCAAAAAGAGTTAACTGTTTCTCTGATAAATTCAATCTTTTATAAAACAAATTAGTTTCTTATATCTCCTTATTGTTATATCTGGAAAAAAAAAATCTCAAACCGTTGAAGAAATATATAATCCAAAGGAAGCTCCTTTTTCTACTAGTCGAGGATTTGGCTCCCATTGGATTATCTATTCCTTCGGCAGTTTGAGAATTCTTTTCTTCAAACATAACAATAAAGAGACATAAGAAACTAATTTGCTATATAAAAGGCTGAAGTTGTTAGAGAAATACTTAACTCTTTTGATAGATTTATTAATTGAAACTCTAACATAAAATTCACCAACTTCTTAAAGCCAATTTATGCAGTATCTGGCTTATGAGCATGCTTAAAGTTTATCATATAAATAATTTAGTCTAAATACCTAGATAGTCCCTCAAACTTGGCACAATTTGTAAATTAGACACTTAAACTTATCTGGTGACCAGATAGACACTTTCACTTGACATATATGCATCTCATAAGCACCTAATGATGATTAGCTTTCTCCATAAAGATGTATATGATTTTTCAAAGTGGATCAATAGTTTTATGTTAATTTCTGTGGCCTTACAACTTTATCATTATTTTCCCACATGGGATATAGTTTTATGTTAATTTTAATTATTTATCGGATTTTCCCCATAAGAGACATAGTTTTATGTTAATTTTAAATACAACCAGATCCATTAGGGTGGCAATTATTCTTTTCCTTTGTTGATTAGTTCTTTTTCTTTCTTTGTTTTGTTTCTTTTGTTTATTTAGTTGAGTTAACGAATATCAGTTCAATTTTGATGAAAGAAATAATTATCCTGAACTAAACATTAGATGTAGACACTACCCTCAAGCCCCATACTCATTAACAACCACATCCAGAAGTATTACAGTTTAGTTTTAAGTTTTAACAGTAATGAAGTTCTAGTAACTCGAGTGCAAACAGTAAATGGTGACGCTCTATATCCTGATAAGAAAAAAGAAAAGTCTTGTGCATCAGTTAGTTGATTTTTTTGGATGAATATTAGCTAGTTGATGTGTTTTTTTTTCCAACCTATTGACTAATTAAGTTTGTCTAATTTGCAAAGGAGAATTCCTCTGAAAATTTACAGATTACAATAGAGCGCCCGATGACCTGAATCTTATTGTTCACACTCCTTCAGTATCCTGATTTAGATTCTAGCTAGTAGGATGATATATTTGTTGAATGCTCCACCTTCAGATGAGACCTTAGGCAACAAGCCACTTCACACAACATTTGAATATTAGGGGGTGTTTGGATTGACTTTTTTTAAGTGACTTATAAGTTAAAAGCCAAAAGTCATAAGTTGGGAACCCCCAACTTTTGGCTTTTGGCTTCCTTTTTTTTTTGTACTTTTTGAGCTTTGAAAAAGTGCTTAAAAACACTTTTTGTGTTACCCAAACACTTCCAAAACTAAAAAAGTGCTTAAAGCCAGAAGCCACTAAAAATAAGCCAATTCAAACATCCACTTAGTCTGAAATGAATTTTTTATCTCTTTTCCATTGTAAATAGTTCATGCCCTAGTCCAAAATGAAAAGGCAAAAAGGACAGACAGGTGCACTAAGCTCCCCCTATGCACAGACCGGGGAAGGCCCAGACCTCATTGGGTCTCATATAGGCTGGCTTACCTTGCATTTCTGCAAGAGGTTGTTTCCACGGTTTGAATATGTGACGTCGTGGTCACATGGCGGCAACTTTTACCAATCCCCTTCTTAAACTGACATCAGAACACAATTTTTTTAACCACAGACTTGGTGAATCCTAAGTTGAAGTCTACTTTATCTTTTGTTTCATTGCAAACTATCGAATGAGTTGCCAGATTTAGTCATAATCTGCTCCACCATTGAGCTGGCAGATTTGATTATAATCTGCTCCACAAATAAAGCTGGCAGATTTGATTTGAATTTGCTCCTATAAATATGGGATTAGAATATATTATTCTAGGAAAATAGTTTAGAGGAAATCCCTTGAATGAGGGATTGATTAGTTTATTTGGTCTTTACTTGTTCTCTTATAAATACTACACAAACACTGAATAAAATATACTTTTGCAGTATCTAAACTTTCATGGTATCAGAGCGGGACTTTTTCCCCTTATATCATATGATAAAGCAGCCTGTCACGGAGAGCATCTTTCTGAAACATCAATAGAAGACAAAAGTTCTTCTCTGGAAGCTCCTACAGAAAATCTGATGACACAAGGAGGCAATGCTTCTTACACGCCCTTCCATTTAACTTCTCATCGATTAAATGGGAAGAACTATCTGGAATGGACACAGTCTGTAAAGCTTGCAATCGATGGCCGTGGAAAGCTGGGACATCTGACCGGAGAGACGAAAAGGCCGGTAGTTGGAGACCCAAAGATGAACTCCTGAGATTAGAGAATTCACTCGTGATTGCTTGGTTAATAAATTCCATGGAACCAGTCATAGGTAAATCTTATCTCTTTTTGCCCACTGCTAAGAGTGTGTGGGAAGCCGTTAGGGAGACATATTCTGATGTAGAAATGCTTCTCAAATTTTTGAGTTAAAAATTAAACTATGGCAAGCTAAGTAGGGTGAGAAGGAAGTCACTACTTATTCTAATGAAATGGTGTCCTACAAAGTAAACTGCTTCATGTGGTTATTGACAAAAGAAGCAGTTTTGACTCATGAAAATCTAAAGAAAAGAGGCCATCAGTTGGCTTCTAGATGTACTTTATGTAGAGAACAAGCTGAAACAATTAACCATCTTTTTTTGCATTGTACATGGACAGAACAATTATGGAGAATGTTCATCTGTCTAAAGGGGATAAGATGGGTGAAACCAGGGAGCATTAAAGGTGTCCTGAGCAGCTGGAATAGAGATGGCAATGCTTCTGATAAGGAGAAGAGATGGAAATTTGTCCCAGCATGTATTTGGTGGACAATCTGGAAAGAGAGAAACAACAGGAGTTTTGAAAATTGGCAAAATAGCTTACAGAAGATCAAGATGAATTGCTTAGCTCTTTTCTACTTTTGGTGTAAACAAGATATATTAACTAGGACAGAAGACATCTTTGATGTGCTAGATTGTTTATAGGCAGCAGTTTAGACTAAGACTATTTTATTCTGTAAGTTGTAATACTTTTGAAGGGGAACTACACTTTTGTTGTAGTACACCTGTGGATATATAGACTAAAGTTACCAGTCTCAAAAAAAATAAATAATGAAATGGTGTCCTTGTGGCAGGAGTTAGACTAGTGTTACAATGATGAATGGGAGTGTTTTGTGGATAGTGTGAACGCAAAAAAAAGGGAAGAAAATGAGAGAGTTTACTGTTTACCTTTTTTTGGCAGGATTAAACCGGGAGTTTGACGAGGTCAGGTCGCGAATCCTAGGAAAAAATCCTCTGCCCTCATTTCGTGAAACCTTTTCTGAAGTTAGGAGAGAGGAAACTAGGAGGAAAGTTATGTTAAAACCTAATTTAAATGTTGAACTAAAACCTATTATAGACTCTTCAGCTCTTGTAACAGTGAAGAATGGAGAGGACAAAAACAAAAGTTCATGGTGTGATCATTGCAAAAAATATTAGCACACCCGTGAAACGTGTTAGAAGATTCATAGGAAACCACTAAACTGGAAGAAAAAGGGAGTTGATAATCGTGGCTTTCAATCTCAAAATGGTCAGGCCCTCCAAACAACTTATTTTGATCAGAGGCAACAACCTTCTCCAGAAACGTCTCCATTTACAAGGGAACAATTGGAAATTCTGCACAAACTCCTTCAATCTCCACAATTTTGTCCAAATGCACCAAATTCTTCTAATCCTTCCTGTTCTTTTGCTGAAACAGGTACTGTATCATCTGCTTTTCTTAGTGCCAATTCTAACCAAATAGATTCTTAGATCATAGGTTCAGGAGCTAGTGACCACATGACTGGAAGTTCCCATTTTTTCTCTACTTACACTCCTTGTGCAGGGAACAGTAAAATCAAGATAGCTGATGATTCCTTCTTTGCAATTGCTGGAAAAGGAACTATTAAACTATCACCATCTCTTGCACTTCATGATACTCTTCATGTTCCAAAGCTCTCTTGTAATCTAGTTTTTGTCAGTAAATTAACCCGTTCTCTTAATTGTCGTGCTATTTTTTATTTCAATTTCTATGAATTTCAGGAAAAGGTCCCGGGGAAGATGATTGGCAGTGCGAGAGAATCAGGAGGTCTTTATTTTCTTGACAACGAGAACAACTCACTACAACTGAATCCTATTTGTTTGAACTCTACTTTTGTTTTGAATAAAGTCATGCTTTGGCACTATAGGCTTGGACATCCAAGTTTTTATTATTTAAGACATTTGTTACCTCAGTTATTTAGAAATAAAAATTCGCCCTTATTCCAATGTGAATTCTGTGAAATGGCTAAGCATCATTGATCTTCTTTTCCTTCTCAAAAATATAAGGCTTCAAAACCTTTTACAATGATTCATAGTGATGTTTGGGGACAGTCTAGAATTTCAACAATGTTTGGGAAACGGTGGTTTGTAACTTTTATTGACGATCATACTAGATTGAGTTGAGTTTTTTTATTGAAGGACAAATCTGAGGTTAAAAATGTGTTTGAGACTTTCTATGTCATGGTGGAAAAATAGTTCAATGAGAATTAAGATTTTTTGGAGTGACAATGGTCGTGAATTTTTTAATGAACAATTGGAAGTTTTTTCAAAAAAACTGGGGTAGTACACCAAAGCTCTTGTCTAGATACACCTCAACAAAATGGTATCGCCAAAAGAAAGAATAGACACCTTTTAGAGGTAACGAGAGCTTTAATATTTATTAGTAAAGTTCCACAACACCTTTGGGGAGAGGCTCTCTTGACCGCCACTTACCTTATTAATAGGATGCCATCTCGTCCTCTTGAATTTAAGATACCTTTTAAAGTTTTCAGAGAGAGTTTTCCTAGTTCTAGGCTAACTACAGATCTGCCTCTGAGAGTTTTTGGTTGTACAACATTTGCTCATGTTCATAATCGTAGTAAACTTGAACCGCGGGCTAAGAAGTGTATTTTTGTAGGATATGCCCCAAGTCAAAAGGGATATAAGTGTTATGATCCACATGCTAGGAAGATTATTGTCACAATGGACCTAACTTTCTTTGAGTCACAACTCTATTTTACTACTCATCTTCAAGGGGAGTATCATGTAGGTGAAGATTCATTTTTTTGTGATATTGAGGAAACTAGATATCAAGCAAATGATGAGCCTAATATTACAATAAATATTGATTTGAGAGATGTACGAGAAGATATAAATAAGTGTGATCCAAGAGATGATAGGGACCAAAGTGACTTAAATGATAAAAACTCAGAAATTGAACCTGTAGCGCCTTCAAATGACCAAAATAAAAATGGGAATAGAGAACAAACAACAGAAATGCAGGTGTATTCAAGAAGGAACCGAACTCATGAAAAAAAGACCGAAGATTCTCAACACTGCCAAAAGTCAGTCCCGCAAGACCTTACTGGAATTCAAGGTACTCTTCCAACTGATTCTATTTCTAACTCCTCGAATCAAGATCTACCTATTGCGAAATGCAAAGGTGTTAGAAATACTTCTAAATATCCTATTTCAATGTTTGTGTCCTATAAAAAGTTGTCTCCTAGTTTTTCAGCCTTTACTTCACATATTTTCTAGTGTGGAGATTCCAACAAATGTGCAGGATGCTCTACAAGTTCCCGAGTGGAAGGAGGCTATTTTGTAGGAATTGCGAGCTCTTGGAAAAAATGAGACATAGGAGTTAGTGGATTTACCTGAGGGAAAGAAATCAGTGGGTTGTAAATGGGTGTTCACCACTAAATTCAAATCAGACGGATCCTTGGAAAGATATAAGGCCCGCCTAGTAACTAAGGGATTCACGCAGACATATGGCATTGACTATCTCGAGACGTTTGCTCCAGTAGCTAAGCTAAACTCAGTTAGAGTTCTATTGACAATCGCAATAAATCTCGACTGGTCTCTTCAGCAGTTGGATGTGAAGAATGCTTTCTTGAATGGGCACACCGAGAGGAAGAAGTCTATATGGATCCCCCACCAGGTTTTGAAGGGAAGTACAAGTCAAAGATATGCAGGCTTAGAAGATCTCTTTACGGTCTAAAACAATCTCCAAGGGGTTGGTTCATAAGGTTTACTCAATTTGTGAAGAAGCAAGGGTATGTGCAAGGACAAGGAGATCAAACAATGTTTACTCGATATTCACTAGAAGGAAAAACAACAGTTCTTATAGTGTATGTTGACGATATCATCCTCACAGGAATTGATGTGGTTGAAATAAAAAATCTAAAGGAACGTCTTGCCTCAGAATTTGAGATAAAGGACTTAGGCCTGCTAATGCACTTTCTTGGCATGGAGGTTGCACAATCGAAGAAAGGAATTATAGTGTCACAAAGGAAGTATGTTCTTGATCAGTTAAAAGAAACAGGAATGAGTGGTTGTAGACCAATTGAAACGCCAATTGATCCAAATCTAAAGTTCGTAAAGGAAGGAAAATTGATTGATAAGGGCCAATATCAGAGATTGGTAAGCAAGTTGATTTACTTGTCACACACTAGACCTGATATTTCCTTTGTTGTGAGCCTAGTCAGTCAGTTCATGCATTCTCCACGAGAAGAACACCAAGAAGCTATGTATCGAATCTTAAGGTATCTAAAGAGTTCTCCTGGGAAAGGGTTATTCTTCATAAAGAATGAGCAAAGAAGTGTTGAGGCTTATACGGATGCAGACTGGGCTAGTTCATCTATTGATAGGAGGTCTACATCTGGATATTGTACATTTGTTTGGAGAAATTTAGTGACATGGAGAAGTAAGGAGCAAAATGTGGTGGCTCGAAGTAGTGCTGAGGCTGAGATTCATGGCACACGGAATTTGTGAAATATTGTGGCTCAAGAGATTTTTGGAAGAACTAAGAATACCTGTGAGTTTTCCAATGAAGTTGTATTGTGACAATAAGGCTGCCATAAGCATTGCTCATAATCCAGTTCAACATGATAGAACAAAGCATGTTGAAGTGGACACACACTTCATTAAAGAGAAGATTGAAGATGGAAGTATGTGCATTCCTTTTGTTCCAACAACTGAACAAGTTGTAGATATTTTCACAAAAGGTCTTTTCAGAACTACTTTTGAGTCCTTTGTGAGCAAGTTAGGCATGCTTGATATTTACATGCCAACTTGAGGGGGAGTGTAGAATGAGTTGGCAGATTTAGTCATAATCTGCTCCACCATTGAGCTGGCGGATTTGATTCTAATCTGCTCCACAAATAAAGCTGGCAGATTTGATTTGAATTTGCTCCTGTAAATATGGGATTAGAATATATTATTCTAGGAAAATAGTTTAGAGGAAATCCCTTGATTCAAGGATTTCCTAAGAATTAGGGATTGATTAGTTTATTTGGTCTTTACTTGTTCTCTTATAAATACTGTACAAACACTATGAATAAAATATACTTTTGCAGTATCTAAACTTTCACAAACATCAGATGTCCTCACACGGCATGACAAAATGGTATAGCAGATAAGTTTCAGGCCAATGACTTCATCGGAACCTCCATGTTTTCCAGAGAGTGAAAATTAGTATTTCATCATAAAGTTAAAAGCCAACTTAAGAGTAGTCACCCTCAACTTAAGGGTAGTTAAAAGCCAGTTAATCACGCAATGCCCATTATCATCTTTTATGGAAGTCAGCCGCTAGAGTCTTCGAAATTGCATTTTCCAAAAAAGTACTAAAAAATAATACAAGGGGAAATTACCTCTAAGGCATCAATCTTTTCAGACTCATTCGTCTTAGCTTCAGATTCGAGAAACTCAAAGCCATCAGCAAAATCACTGATTAATGCCTGCATAGCCTTTGCCAACTGTGTTGAGGAGCTTGTCTGCAAAAGAAGAAGATACTTTCATATGAGTCACACAAGGATAGTGAATTTGGACTCTGCACAGACAACAGATAATGCATAAAAGAACTCATCTTGTTTTTCTTTTCTTTCTTCAGAACTTTCATTCAAATGAGGAGAATAGCAAGTTAGCTCTAACAAATACCTTTGTCACATAAATAGGAATGCTGTGAGATCTTGCAGCTGCTTGAATCCGAGAATTTTTCTTAAGCTTGGACTGCAGAGCAAGTAGCACATCTGCTTCACTGATATTATCAGTAAACTCAACAGTATCGTCGATGTTTAGCTGTTTTATCCCTTGCATCACACTTGCCTCTGAGATCTACAATACCTGCTCAAATATGAGTTCCATGTAGATGTTTCCATATAGAAACTGATGGAGCTTTATCGTGTTTTTTCCTGTCTTCTTTTTCATTTTCTTCATAAGAATCTCTTATTCTATGCTTCACTTTCCCTCATAGAAGTTAAAAATTTTAGAGAACTAAAAGGAAAAGAGAGTGGATTAACTCAAATGCTTCATTAGATGATATAAAGTTTGAGGAGGAGGCTCTGTGATTGTAAAATGTGTCTTTGACAATTACTTTAATGAGTGAAATCTAAATGAGCTAAAGCATAGAAGAATCTCCTCTTTTTCCGCCTATACAAGGAGTGACAAGACTCAAGCAGATGTTCTTTTTTTTTCGGGAATATTTTAAAATAAAAACATTTGCTGGGCTTGAATCTGAATAGTCAGCCAAAAGAAAAAATCATTCCTGCTCGATACTTCTACACTTCATGTTTGGGGCCACCAAGCACTTCCCACAGAGGAGGGGGGTATGTGGGACCTTAACAATTTAAAAGATACTAAACTTTTTTTTTTTTTGAAATTGGTAAGTTGTTAAAAGATGCTAAACTTTGCAACAAATTAAATAACAATAGCACACGAATGCAGAACCATAATGTACTATGAGGTAGTTCACTCTTTTGGAAATTGATTCTCTTTCGAAGGCCCTTCAACAATATGAATACAAGCTCGATGATAAAGTTGAACTAAGAGAACAGATTCTGAGACTGGGATTTTAGTTATTAACCAAACTTATACATATTCAATGTAGTGATGAAATTCTTTTTTCCTATCGAACAAGTAAATGGTAATATCATCTTACCCCATATAGAAAAATGCAAAGGGCATCCTCACTTTCACCGGAACCTCCTTCCATGCTCGGATCTGTTGCTGAGATGAGCTCAGTTGAATCAGGTATTCCTCCATGAATCTGGATTATATCTTCAACCAAAACTTCATTTCTTTCATCGAATGGTGCTTGGATGGTTGAACTTTCCATTATTCCATCTTGCGATCCTGGATTTATCTTGAGAATTTCATATTTCGGGTAACGTCCTTCTCAACATGAAATTAACAGCAAGGCAGACGATTAAACAACATCCAATTAGCTTTCCAACAGGATGATATGCAAATGATTTGTCAGCAGAATTGTTTTGTTAGGACTTAGGAGGGAGGACTAGTAAAAGACCTGCAAGAATTGCATCTACTGTTGCTTCTAAATCAGGGTGAACTCTCAATTCTGACTTGGAGATTATCTCAACCCCACAGCTAAAAGATGATGGACCTTTCCTCTCCAATACAGATTTCTGAACGCCTCTCCTGCTTGCCTCTTCATCCCCAAGTGTTACACTCTGACAAAGAAATAAATTATGCAACTATACTACAAACCTCAAACTAAACAGCTTCTAGTCGTCCAATAGTGCATGAGAGTAAAGGGTCTTTCCATACTTAATGGTATTATGGCATCATTTGGAACAGTAGAGTTTGACCTGATATCATCTTTTGAGACTCTTCACTTATAGATATCAATGTCAAGACACCTCCATGAGTAAATATTTAGGCAACCCAGTTAAAGATTTGCAAGTTCTATTGATGTTGAATGTGAAAATGAAACTAACTATTAACATTACACCGTCCCCGCCTATGGAAGATACTGACAATAACCATAGCAAAGTAGATTCCCTTAAGCATTACTTATTTCAATTTCCAGCTTCTCGCTCATTTTTGTTTTTTCACCCTCTGCCCCTCCCTCCATGCACAGCTCATGTTGCAATTACATAGGAAATATAGAGAATGCAGTGGTTCACTTTAATTAAATTGTTTTTGTTCTTCACCCTTCTTGCACTGCTCATGTTGCAATTGCATATATTATGTAGAGAATGCATTGGTTCACTTTATTGCAGTGATGTTGGTTTTGCATTCTACTTGTGAGATATGAAAGGAAAGAAGAAGAAGAAAAAGAAATCACATCTGGTACAACTAGGAACAGTGAGATCCCCCTAAACATTTTACTAGCTTCTTTGGAAATAGACATCCTATTACCTACAAATGTGAAGTAACAGGAGAAGTTTTATTGGAAAATCACAAAGTTACCATACTTACCCGTTTGTAGTATAACAGCATTGTTCAACATTAACTAGGCATCAGCCCAATTGTTTTAAATCAAACAACTGACTATGGAAAAAGTTCTGTTAAACAGGAACTACCTGTACTCCTCCAACCAGCATCTCTAAAGCAGGATTCATCACTAAATTCTCTATTGTTACTCCATGAGCAGTTGCAACTAACTGAATTCCTCGTTGTGCAATGGTGCTTGCAGCCATTGCCTCCAGCTTAGTACCAATCTCGTCGATTACAATCACTTGTGGCATATGATTCTCCACTGCTTCTATCAGCACCTACAAAAATATAAAGTAAAAACCAATCCTCATTGATCGATGACCAATTGGCTCATATTTGGAGCCACTCATATAAGGGAAGGACAGGTCCATCCAAGAACCAGCAATAGGTATATCCTCAGGAAAGCTATTCATCAAGTATATGTGGTCTCAGTTTTGCTTTCATAAATTTGGGTAAGATAAAAGGTCTCTTCCAATAAGAAATTACAGTGGTTGTATCAGTACAGCTTTTTTTTAAAAAAAGTAATTTTATTTTCATCTGGCTAGCAGAGTGAAAGTCAAGCTCCTACCTTGTGTTGCATATCATTATGTGGAACTTGCATCCGCCGAGCATTACCTATTCCTGCATGAGGTATATCACCATCCCCACCAATTTCATTAGAGGTGTCAACAATCATTACGCGCTTCCCATAATCATTTGCAAGCATCCTGGCTATGTCCCTAGGAGTAAAAGAAAAGGAATCCTTACATACCCATCCGCTGAATCTCATGGAAATAGCTTTATTGGGATGGTAGGAGATACATGCACATTGCAGAGGAACTATCATTGTCATATTATAACTGCAGGATTTTATGTGTATCCGTGTGCAAGGAGAAATGAAAGGAGAAAGTGAGCACGATGGCGTGGGATACAATAATAAGCACATACAGACAACTGAACCCTTGATACATCAAACATTAGACAGACTTCAATCACATTGGAGCTAACCAATAATGTGGGACAATGAGAAGGAAATGCAAGAAACAAACATCTAAAAGGAACAGTCAAAATACATAACTAAGCATACCCTGAATAAGAAATGTTAACAAATACACTCCTTTGCAGTAAATGCAATACATGCATAAGACACACAGAATAATTGTAAGAGCCCTGTATGCAACCCCACCGTACCAAGTGCCAAATCCACGATATTTTCCCACCACTTCATATATACATTCTTCCATTAAATTACAGTAACAAGCAGCATTGTCTAGACTAGTCTGGGACCAAAAGTTTAAGCTAAATAAGCCCACAAAGACTTCAGAAAAAAGGAAGAGTTGAAGAAGAAAATACAATTACATTATGAGAAAACTAGAAAACTTAAATATTATTGACTATGTTCAGGATCTTTAATTTTACCAACAACAAAGAAAGTCCGATGTTGGATACGCCAAGAAACCTGTTTTGTTCCATGAACCAAGGCTTCATGAGAGCTTCGTATTCAAGTAATATTAAACTTTTCCAAAATTGAGCTTAAAGATAAAGCAAGAGGTCTCGGCTTATATCTCAATGAAAGAGACATCAGGAAGCCATATCTAGATACCAAACTAGCAGCGCCAATGAGAAAATTTCAAAGGGTTGGCAAGGACCTGATATAAAATCCAGAATCAAACTACTCACTGGTTTCAAGCTACGCTAAGCCACTGCCTGTTTCCAATCTTGAAGGAGCTAGGCAGCATCTGTGTGTGGTATAGCTTACCAAAATGTAAAACCAAGTTTGCCTTGGAATTGGACATATTTGAAGTATGACTTCTATTTGTGTTTGTTATAAGGTTTATTTCCTCCTATTCTCAAAACGAGGCCAAAGGTGAGCTTGCAGCTTCAATAGGATGAACTTGATTCAAACTTCCATTGGCCTCAATATCATGAGCCTGATGGCTTTGAGAATTGCCCAAAAATTGGACCTGAATTCCTTTTGCCTGAGACCTCCAATCTGCTTATCCTTAACCCTAATTTGCAAATTCGAATTGTTAGGGAGCTTACCAATTGGGGCTTCTTGTTGTGTTGTGTTAAGTTCATTTTGGTGCTCATTTTGGCATTGCTCGTTGCCTGAAAATTTCGCCAGAGCTCTATCACCGTCGCCGGAATTCTCCCTGATTATGATTCCCCTGTCCATTTTGAGTGGGCTTTCAGTAAAAGGTACGTTAGGACGTGGGGAGTATTCCCTATTGATTGATTCCCCTCGAATCTCTTCAGAGGGTGGTTGAAATTGCAGGCACATCTGGGGCGATCCATAGGCGATTCTCGCAGAAATCGCCTGTTGAGATCTTTCCAATGGGACGATGGAATGAGCTGAATCTTTGATCATAGATAGATCAACTACCGGAGAATCATCCCCCATAGTCGCTTTTACATGAATCAAACAAGATCTCTCCAGGGATATAGATATACTTTTTCGAACCCAGTCAAGCTCTTCCTTCGAAATTACTTCAGTGATCGCGAATTCCTTTTGCAAATTCGAAGAGCTGTGGGATGAATTAGAGGTTGATTCTTGTTGGGTTTTGTTGGCACTAGAATTGTGCTTCGATTAGCACTGGTCCACCACAAAGTTTGCATTGAAAGTAAGTTTCCATGTCAGTGTTGTGAAAGGCAATCGCCTCGTCGCCAATGGCGAGAGGCGAGGCGAGGCGAGGCGACCCTTCATTTCCTTTTAGCTTTGTGGCGAGGCGATCTTCAAAAGGCAACGCCATGGAGACAGAGGCAAGAGGCGAGAAAGGCGCTGCCTTTTGTATTTTCTTAAAAAAAGGCAACCAATTTAGGATTTTAAAGGTTAAAAGGTAATTTTAGGGTTTACTTTCCAAATTTATAAAGTTGCACTCTTAGACTACAACTGCGACTGCGACTCCAACCAGTCGACTCGACTTGACTTCTCGGCGATCAGCCAGACTTTCGTGGCAACTCCAAAGTCCAACCAATACGTATTTCTTCTTTTCTTCTTCTAATTTCTTCTTTTTTTCTACTTCCTTTGTTTCTTTTTCCTTTTTCTTCAGAGTTACTTCTAGGGATGGCAATGGGGCGGGGCGGGGCAGTTTTAAGGCTATGCGGGCAGGGGCGGACCTAGGGCAACCCGAGGGGGTTCACCTGAACCCCCTTGGTAAAAAATTACATTATCTATTTAAGATATTTTAAAGAATTTTTATGTCTATATATTGATTTTGAACCTCCTAAATGTAAGATTAGAGGTTTTTCGAACCTCCTTAATTGAAATTCTGGATCCGCCACTGTATGCGGGGCGGGGCGATTTTAAGGTTGTGCAGGGCGGGTTGAAGCAGGTTTTTTAAAAACTAATGCAGGGTGGGGCGGGTTACGGGTCTATGCAATTTTATGCGGGTTCAAACTTAATTTTAACTTTTTATATGTTATAAGAGTGATAGAACATTATTTATTAAGATAATTTCTTTAAAGTTACTAAAATATTCAAGATAGTAAATGAAAATGGTCCAATAAAAACTAATACAGTTTCTTATATACTTCCCAATTGACCTTTAAAAAATAAAATTTTAAGTTATTATCTACTAAATTAATACAACTTAATGAGAAAATGAATTTATTTTTAGTATCAAACTTAGTTAAAAAAGGCAAATATTCAAAAATTTATGTGAGGCGGGGGTTCATGCGGGGCGGGGTGGGACAGGTTGAAAATGGAAAAAGTTGTTATGCGCGGATTAAGATCAACCCGCCCCGTACCCTCCCCGCCCCGCCCCATTGCCATCTCTATTTACTTCTACTTTTGTTTTTTCTCACTTTTTTGACTTTTGTTCTGGTTTTTTTTTCATTCAAGTTCTAGACTTTTAGTATGTACTATCTATTTTCAGTTTTTGAATTGAAATATTTGCTAATATGTTATTGCTATTGAGATTTTGATTATTTATATATGCAATGAAATATTTTAATTTTTTGGTCTTTATTGGCGCCACACTTCAAAAAGGCGAGCGTCTCGCCGCTCGGCTCACCTTTTGGCGAGCCAGACCCTTGTCGCCTTTCGCCGTCCAAAACACTGGTCCATGTTTGCATCGCATTTTCACACCAACATCGGATCATTCTCGTCATTCCAAATACGATTCAAAATTGAACTTGACATTATAAAAATATTTTTCCTCAAAATCTAATCACAAAAGATATCTTGATTTCTCAAATTTTAAAGAAACTAAACCTTGAACAACTGGAAATTAACAAGAAGTTAGAAAGTTCTTACCTTTTTGGGTTGATTTCGTTCAAGAGAGAAGATGTTTTTTTTTAAACCTTCAACCAACGCTCTTTCGAAAAAATTGGGGAAGATGATGAATTAAAGAGGAAATAATTAAATAATAGAGAAAGAACTGACACGTGACGCTTTTTAATTCATTTTTGGAAGCAAAGTTTCTCATTCACATGCGTCATTTGCGTGAAAACAAACATAGGGAGAAACGGGTCAAAATGGTCTATTATCAAAGGTATTTATTCCTTTTGTGGGGTAATAGGAGGACCGCATAGTTAAGGTGTCTTCTTGAAAATTTGGGACAACTTCAGGTGTCACTTTATGTCTTTTCTCAAAGAAAAATACTATCTTTCTAATGTGACAACCAGAAATGTAATGGCACCGATTAACTTTAAGGATGAGAAGGAGAATCAAGGTTAAACAGCAGAAATGTTCCTCTAGTTCATGACATTGCACATCAAAGATCAGAGGGCATGACATGAGAGTATATGTAACAACCAACCTGATAATAGTTGTTTTTCCTACTCCAGGAGGACCAATGAGCAACAAAGAAGCACCATCTTTAACTAGATCTCGCAATGAGTTTGCACTTCCAGATAATGCACGACCAACTCGACAAGTTAAACCAATAATTGCACCTTTCCGGTTTCTAATAGCACTAATTCGGTGTAAAGTTCTGCTAATGCCAGCTCTATTGTCAACTGCAAAGTCACCAACCTGTAATATGAGAACCATTAAATACAGTACTAACCAAATTGTTACTAGTACTACCTTTTTGCCTTGGACCCAGGTAAATTGTTATCAACAACTATGTTACTGTATTTCCAGGGTCATAGTTACTGTTCAGTCTGAAACTACATCACTAGTGTCAAGCATATCATTGAAACGCCCAACCTCAAAAAAGAAACTAGTTAATCAATCGGGCACAACCACATTTCCACTCAATCAAAGGTTAAGTTTGTGTGTGTAAAAGAGTTGGCCGAGGCCGACCCTGATCAAAATCAAAACCTTCCTAATTCAATTGAAGCTATCACTGCAACTTCAAATAAAATTATTCCTACAGGTAGAAGCAATCTAGGATTTTAAAATCATGGATGGGAAGTATCAAGTATCAGCACACCCACAATTCCTCTGGGTACAAACTTTGCACATGTATATATTATTTTTCAAATTGTTCTTCTTTCTCTTCCCCAATTTATGTGATGCATTTTCTCTTTTAGTCCATCCAAAAAGAATTACCTTTCTATAATTAGAAACAACCTAACTTTAAACTTCACATTTTACACTTAAATGAAATATATTTATAGTCATACAAATATTTATGGTTATTCAAAAGTCTACCTTTCTTTCTTTCTTAAACTTCGTATCCAGTTAAAAGTGCATCACATAAATTGGGACACAGTGAGTATTATATATTCAGTGGTAGAGCCAGATTTTTCACTAAGAATATTCAATATCTATTATAACCTTGTATATAGTAAGTGGGGATCCAAAATTTTCACTAAGGGAACTGAACATTTACTATAACCTTGTATATAGTAAGTGGTAGAGTCGGAATTTTCACTAAGGGGATTCAACATATACTATAACCATGTATACAGTAAGTGGTTGAGCCAGCATTTTCACTAAGAGGATTCAACTATAACCATGTATATAGTAAGTGGTGGACCCAGAATTTTCATTAAAGGGATTCAACATTTACTATAACCTTGTATATAGTAAGTGGTAGAGTCAGAATTTTCACAAAGGTCATTCAACATATGCTATAACCATGTATATAGAAAGTGGTAGAGTCAAAATTTTCACGTCATTCAACATATTCTATAACCATGAATGTAGTAAGTGGTAGAGTCAGAATTTTTACTAAAGGGATTGAACATTTACTATAACCTTGTATATAGTAAGTGGTAGAGACAGAATTTTCACTAAAGTCATTCAACATATTCTATAACCATGTATATAGTAAGTGGTAAAGTCAGAATTTTCACCAAGGTCATTCAACATGTTCTATAACCATATATATATAGTAAGTGGTTGAGCCAGAATTTTCACTAAGAGAATTCAACATATAGTATCACCACGTAAATAGTAAGTGATGGACCCAAAATTTTCATAAAAAGGGATTCAACATTTACTATAACCTTGTATATGGTAAGTAAGTGGTAGAGTCAGAATTTTCACTAAGGTCATTCAACATACTCTATAACCATGTATATAGTAAGTGGTAGAGTTAGAATTTTTACTAAGGAAATTCAACATTTACTATAACGTTATATATATAGTATAATTTTTCAATGAAAGGACTTCGAATCCCCTTCTGATACCCTACCTCCGCTCATGTATATATCTCAAGCTGAATTGGGTACTATATGTATATATCTCAAACTGAATTAGATACTATATTTATTCAATTCTAACCTGAGAGGTCGCCTGTTGAAGATCATCCAAAGTAATCGGTTGATCGGACAAGATGAAATCTCCAGAAGGGAAGCGAGCAAGTGGCTTACGACCCAAGTCCATAACCACTTCAATTAAATTGGAAAACTCCGGGTGTTCCCTAACTCCTCGCCGCATCTCCTCCGGCAATAAAGACAATAACCGACCCAATTCCACCTGAAAGTCATCAGCAATCAAAGAAGACGATGATACCGATGATGATAAGCGGAAGAAGGAGGGTTTACTCAGCAATTTTGTGGGTATTACAGTAAAGGGCGAAAAGTGGAGGGATTGAATTGGGGGAATTAGATTTTGGTAGGGAAAATGGAACAGTGGGTTTGGTGAAGAAGAAGGATGGACATGGAGTAAAGCAAAAGAGAGCATTGCTTTCTTGGCGCTAAAATTTGCATTTGGGTGTTCTCTCTGCTTTTCAGAAATTTGACTTAAATGAGCGGTTTAGCTTTGCTTATCCTCTTTTCATTTATTTTTTTTATCGGAAAAAAGTCATATTTATAAAAATGTTATATTTACTTTTTATCATACTTGTACTAAAGGTTGAGTCACCCGAGGTTTAGGGCTTCATTCGAACCTTTTCTTTCGACATAACATTGTATTATTTATAAATGGTTAATGTTATTTTTAATATATATATATATATGGGTAGTGGTACCACGCTCTTCCGTGCTCGTAGGTTGACTCACCTATGCATCTCGATAAAGGTCTCAGAAACGTGCACTTTCCTTGTGCATCCAACTGTTTCACTAATGTGAATAGGTTATACAGAAGGGTAGGTTGGTTATATATACGCCTTCCTTTTTCGAACCTTTTGATATGTATTGCCACCTAACTATAGATCAGATCAACCAGATAAGAAATTTAATTCTGCACTGTTGCTAAGTCGTCGGATTTATCCACCAAGAAATTCATGGAATTTCTGTGGATTGTGTTGGGGGGAAATGAAATCTACTTGATAGTCGATAGATGTAGGAAACAAACTACATCTTATATTTTTGTCTCTTTTTTTTTTGGAACAAACTACATCTTATATCATTTATCATATAAATGTAGAGTTCAAGTTCTATGAAAAAGGTACTCTGATTTAATTACAAATTTAAGGTCATGATAATTCCTAACTTGCAAGAAGGTCAATCTTTTTCAAATATATAACTCACATTCTGATAATATAGATAGACTCTCACATCGATCCGAATAAATCAATTTTTCCATGGAGGTAAATCTTTGTCTGGAAAATTCAATGGCCTAACCATGAAATACATAGGGCAAAGACAATAGATTTTCTACAAAAAGAAATTGAGATAATTTTGGGCCCAATAACATGTCAGTCTATGCAAGAAAGAAGCATTTTCATTCAATTCTTTACTATCTTGAACGTACAAACTACTAATTAATGAAAATGCCGCAACATAAATTTGTGAAAAAACATTTAATTACTTTCTTCGTTTCAAATTATCTATTGTATTTTTCTTTTACATGCTCCTTAAAAACAGTAATTATGAGGAATTTTAGCTATTTTACCCTTATTTATATATTTTCAGACATAATATTTCTTCATTACTCTATTTATATGTCATCACCCCATAACTGAAATGTTTGTATTCTTCAAAAACAATTACAGGGTATTAATTAAAGGTAGAGAAGTATTGAAACACCCCTAAACTCGGCATGATTATTAGTTTTATCCTCGAACTATTAATAGCTTTAAAAACACCCATTTACTTGACTAACTGAACTTAAATACACCTCCGATCATGCAACATGAGTGAAGTACACCATTAAATTCTCGTCAAGTTTAGGAGTGTTTTCAATACTTATCTCGACTTTTTATTGAGAGCATCATGCTCTTGTAAGAGTTTGAGACCACTTGCTATGACATGTGACAGATCGGGGGTGTATCTAAGTTTAGTTGGTCAAGTAGAGAGGTGTTTTTAAAGCTGTCAATAGTTTGCGGATGAAACTAATAATCTACTCCAAGAATAGGGGTGTTTTCTATACTTCTTTCTTAAAGGAAAAACGGAAAAAGAATAATTAATTTTATCTTAAGATTCTAAAATGACAAATAATTTAAGATAATTATCTTAAGAATCAAGATAGATAATTTAAAACAGATGAAGTATTAATAGTTTATCCTAATTAATTAGCAATTTAAAACTTAATTAATTACGAACTATAATATCTCGACAACTTCATTAATCATTGCATATATGTTGAAAGCAACTCAACGCTTGGATTTTTGTCTTTGACACCTCCATGTTATACCTCAAAGTCTTGTTCCTTTCAATTTCATTAATTTTATTTTTAAATACGACAAGTTATTTATAGAATAAAAGAAGACGGTTTGAAGTATTACTTATAGAATGAAGTAGACGTTTGGATGATATTTGATTAATTAAAAAATATATAATAAAAAATAAAAATTGAAGTTGAAGTTGAACAATAAAAAAAGGGATATTAGTATCACTACAATAAAAAAATATTTAGTGGCAATAGATATTATTTTTTAGCACAATATTTATTGCTCCGAAAATATTTAGCGGCAATTAAGTTAACGTGATTGTATTCAGAATTGCTAAAGCCTTTAACGGTATTTATATAGAGTGTTGGTTATAAGTACTAATATTTATTATTGTTGTTAAATAATATTATTGTTACTAAATAATTGCCACAAAAATCTTTTATTTGTTATAGTGTTAGTCCTCGAGTATTAATGAATTATAATTTTGGTCTGTGTAATTTCTAGTTATGCGAATATTTAACTTTGATATGTGCACTTTTGGTACCTTGAAATTATGTATCTTCACATATTTAACAAATTATTAGTGTTAAACCATTCAATTATCGATGTAATGTATTAAATTTGTATTTTTACCTCACACAAGGTGATATAGTGTTAAAAATATTTTAAATTCCACAATTTCCTATATAAAACGACCAAGAACATATATTTTAGTTAACTGAACGATAAATGTACTTAAACAAATATTACGATGATCAAAATCAAAATTCATCAACAACTGAAGAATCAAAAATATAATTATCTATTAAAAAAATTCTATTTCTATAACGGTACAAATCTTTTAGGTGTGTATACATTTTATTTTTGTGGGTTGACTCGTCTCTGTCACAATTATGGAGCCATTTTTGGATTTTTAAAAATGAAACATTAAAAAGGATTTATATATTATATAATCATAAGAAAGAATTAATAGACGCAAAAAGAAAAGCTAAAAATGAAAAAATATATTTGGTCATGTACACACGCTAATTAAATTATTAATCACAGCCGGCTTATTAATAGTTAAATTAGTAATATTATTTAGAAGCTAAATAATGCAACATCTTTTTGTTTTTTTTTTTAATTTAAAAGGACGGACATCCAATAATAATTACAAAATAAATAAAAAGAAGATCAAAAAGGACGATTTTGTTGAATTATTTGATCATTCAGTTTAATAATAATGCATATAAAATAGTGCAGCGTCTCTGTTGCAAAATGCTAAATTTTGTTGAATTAATGCGCGTATATATATATATATATATATATATATATATATATATGGCGTGTGGGGAACAATTTTAAGAACTTTTTTTTTACTTCAAAGTTCACGTCTAATATTTGATATCTATATTAAAATTTGACTAAATTAAATATAATTTTAAGAACCTATTCATTCGTTTCATAGTCCTTATTTAATTTGTTGTCTTCTAGGAAAGTATTATTATTGAGAAAGAAGTTTTTTTCAGACAAAAAAAAAAGAGTTGTATTTTTCAGTGTAAAATTGTCAACTTTCTAGTGAGTTGTAATTTTTCTAAGAAAATACAAAATACAATTTTAATAATACAAAACACAATTTTGTAACTCTGTTGGTACAAGTAGTAAAAGTTCAGTAATTTTACATATAAAAAATAATTTTGTGATTTTACTAATACGATGAATAAAGTTCATAGACTTTAATGATTAAGAAAATATTTTATGACTTAACTAATGCAATAACATGTATGAAATTAATTAACCCTACGAAAAAGCATGATACTCAGTGGCTTTAGTGATTATATTTCAACATTTTTTATATGGGATGTATATATATATATATTTTTAGAAGTGAATAATTTTAGTGGATAAAGAGAATTTACCTTGTATATACTATATAGTTAATAGTATACAGAATCAATTTAATTGTTGAAATATTTGTTTATTAGAAGAGATATGATTAAGAACGAAAATAGTCAAGACAAGATAGGAGTGGCTACTATAGTAGACAAGATGAGAGAGGCGAGATTAAGATGTGCGCGCATGTAAAGAGGAGATCCTCAGTGAATAGGTGTAAGAGGTTGACTATATGGTACGTAGATATGAGGAGAAATAGAGGTAGGCAGAAGAAGTATTGATGAAAGGTGATTAGAAATGACATGGCGCACCTACAGTTCACCGAGGACATGAGCCTAGAAAAGAGAATAACAAGGTGATCAAGAATAGATTAAGAAAAACTATAGTAGAATGAAACTTATAAGAACAAATGAGTTATTCAAAGTTATGTGAACTATCATGATATTAAACCTGTGAGTCATATGATTAAAATCTAGGAAAAAGTGATGGAATGTAAACTTAGAAACAAGACAAAAGTGAAAGAGAACCAGCAAGAGTATGACAAAAGGAACAAGACAAGATGGGCGTTGCGTAATGGAGTTGTCATTCATTATTTGCCTTATGTTTATTACTCTCTTTTTTTTTTTTGAAATTTTGTATGAAAAAAATATGAAATGGGCTTAAATTAAAAAAAATAAGAATTTATATTTACTGATTTTAATTTATTTGAAATTGAGGCATAGATATTATTGTTGCTCAATTCCACAATCCCATGTATGTAACGTGGGCAAGATGTCACGTCCCTCTCTTTGGTGATAGCTACTAATTTTGCAAAGGAGGGAATATTACAATATGTCAATCACACTTGAATGCTTATTTTGTTCATAAAAAATTTAATTATGGCTCTCTCAATATCCTTCGAATTGCTTTATCTTTGCTAGGTCCCATCACTTCTCAATTTTCTTGTTCAATTTAAGTTATATTTTTTCGTCGTAATTTATGTGATATAGTTTGATTTGGTATGTAGTTAAAGGGAAAAAAAAAGACTTTCGAAATTTATGGTCTAAAATAAATCAAAAATATTTGTGTGACTTATGAGCAACTTGTATGATCTTGTGGTGCACTCATTTCCATTACAAGAAAGAAATGACGCATCGGTTTGACTCGAGATCAAGACTCCTTACGACTCGCACTAATAGCAATACTGAGCGGCCAGAGATTGATTGAAAAGGTAGACCCATCCAACCCTCCTCCTCCCAACCGCTTATCTATTCATGTTCGTAGCTTGATCGAAGGTCAAGACTATGGTTCGATGGAAAAATAGTAGTGGTTTGTATCAAGTGATACGTGAATCGCCCACAAGATTCAATTTTTTTTTAATTTTCTTAAATTTTGTGCCAAGTCAAAATAAAACAAATAAATTAAAACAATGAAAGTAATACTTTTGATGTTATAAAGGGTCACTATCAACAAAGAAAGAAGTTTAAAACATGCCATTTTCAGCTCTTAATCAAACAGTTACTAACTTGTATCTAACAAGTTGAACAGAAAAAAAAAAATCTTTAGACAACAAACATCAAGTGGGACACAAGAGTAGGAGACAGCCACGAAATGATGTATTGGGATGGACTAGATTTCTTTATTCTTAATTAAAGTTCAATTTATAAGAAAAAGAAAAGTTTGTGGTGAAGATTTTTTCTTATTTTTATCTTACTTTATATAACGTGAATTTAGATTAATCAAACGTTTGAACTTTTAATGTTAGATGGTTATTAAAAGGAGAAAAAGGTAGAAGAGTTTTTGGATTGGTAATTTTGTGCTTTTGTGGGCTGTCCAAGAGGCAGCAGGTGCAGCATAAAGAGCAGTAATATTGATGAAGTCACAAAGGCTTTTTGTTGATGTAAAAAAAAACAAAGACTTTTTGTTTTTTTTTGGGCTTCACATTAGAGTTTAATTGATTTGAATTTGTGTCATTTAAAGCCTCAT
Organism: Solanum appendiculatum; assembly: GCA_018342035.1. Classification (NCBI taxonomy): domain Eukaryota; kingdom Viridiplantae; phylum Streptophyta; class Magnoliopsida; order Solanales; family Solanaceae; genus Solanum; species Solanum appendiculatum. The sequence goes on along the minus strand of JAGDQO010000503.1, from coordinate 51,534 downwards.
TTGAAGAAAAATGTTTTTTATCAAAGATTTTTCTATATCTAAGGTTCAAATCTGAAACCTCTAATTTAGATAGGAGCAATCTCATCCATTGCACCACATTCTTTGATATTAAATATGTGTGAGAATTGAGAATGAGTAAAGTAACATAGCGCACAAAAACTTTTTGTTTGAAGCATATAATAAGAATACTTTATCATGTATTAAAGTGATGAATTGACAGATATTGTAATTCAAATATTTAAATAAAATTTAGGGATGAAATTAAGGGCTATTGATATATTGTGTCTATTTTAACTTCTTCTTTTTTTGAACCTAGGATAACTCATAGCCGCTACAACCTCTGCCATAGCCTCTACCCTTCGGATTTGCACTGGTTAATCCCCCACTATGTAATAGCCTGCAAATATTTTAACTTTTTATTTGGTCATATTTGTTGTGTCATTATATTTCTAAGAACATAATACATTTACTTCTTGTGAGAAACTTTTATAAAAAATATTACTTGAACTCTCATCTTTAAAATTTTACACGCATTATCTAAAGTTGAATGACTATCTAAGTTTCTAACTTCTTAATTAGAGATCCCAAATCCGAATACCATAAACAAAAAAAATATTCCCTACAACAATGTTTTGCCCTTTCTTAGGGACGTGAATTCAAATTAATCCGATCAATAAATTTTCAAATATCAATACATAAAAAAGCAAACATCAAGGCCTTTTATATACATCAACAGCAAATAAGGCACCCTTTCTTATTCACTCTGTCTTGTCCCTGTCTCTGTCTCTGTCTCTTAAGCCTTCTTCATTATTTTCAAAGTTTAATTTTGTTTATTAGTAGCAAAAAATTTGGATTTCTCATTATAGTTATGTTGTTTTAACCAAGTACAAATTACAGAAATTCATAGAAAGTTGCTTTCTTTGACATCAAAACTCTGTTAAAAAGAAAAACAGAATGGGTTAGGCTAGCCATTCTTGATTTTTTTCAAGTCCGTGATGGAAATTTCAAGGAAAAATCATCAGTAACACAAAGCTGGAATACAATAAAGTTGTGAGTCTGGATCCTCATAAGAAGAACAAGAAGAAGAATTTGCATAATCATTATCAAAATGTAGAAGAAGATGAGAAAGAAAAAGAAAAAAATCAAGAACAAGAACAAGTTTTTCATTTTCAACACCAAAATCATTTTCTACATCAAGATTTAGATTACATCAAACAACAAGCTCAATCCAAGAAACGTTCGTATTCTCCTTCTCATCTTACTCGACCACCTCCTTCTTCTTGCCAGAAGCAAAAAGTGGGAACATCGTCAAGATTTGGTGGTGGAGAGATTGTTGAAGTACAAGGTGGTCATATCATAAGGTCAATTGGTCGAAAAGATAGACACAGCAAGGTGTGTACAGCTAAAGGTCCAAGGGACCGGCGTGTGCGCCTTGCTGCTCATACAGCTATTCAGTTCTACGATGTTCAAGATCGACTTGGCTATGACAGACCAAGTAAAGCTGTAGATTGGCTTATTAAAAAGGCTAAAGCTTCTATAGATGAGCTAGCTGAATTGCCCCCTTGGAAACCGACTACTGGTGTTACAACAAACAATAGTTTTGATCAAGAAAACGATATTGAAAACGTTGATAATAATGGACATTTTGTTGGAACAACGAGTAAAAGGGCATTGATAATGTCAGGCCAGAACAATAGTGCTAGCTCAAGTGGTGAAAATGCGAATGCGAATGGAAATGGAAGTTTTTTGCCTGCATCGTTAGATTCTGATGCTATTAAGTCTTTCTTCCCTATGGGTGGTGGTTCAAATGAAGCTAATTCTTCAGCTATGCAATTCCAGAGTTTCGAAGAACACAATTTGATGTCAAGAACAAGTAGTCAGAGCCAAGATTTGAAGCTCTCTTTACAATCTTTTCAAGATCCTGTTTTGCTTCATAACCACCATATAGAACAATCACAAGCTCAGTTTCAAGCATCAAATTTCTTTACTGGAAGCACCCCGCTTATCGGATTTGATGCTTCAGTCTGGCCTCAGTCTCAGCCTCAGCAGCAGCCAGTGGAACTCGGTCGACTGGCTGCTCGTGCCGGTGGAGACACCGGCATGTTTAGTGGCGGGGCGATTGCTGGAGTAAGTAGTTACTTGTTTAACTCTCAGCCTGCCCCGCCACTAATACAACAATTGTTCAGCCAAAATCAGTTTTTGTCTCAGAGGGGACCCCTTCAGTCCAGTTACTCACCTTCAATTCGTGCATGGATAGATCCATCAGCGATCGCTATTGCCACAGCTGATCCAATTCATCACCACCAACACCATCCAGCTGTGCTGCCTATGTATTCAGCATCAGTTTCTGGTATTGGATTCGCCTCAGAAGTAGGCGGATTCTCTGGCTTTCGCATTCCTACACGAATCCAAGGTGAAATAGAGGAGCATGATGGTATTTCCGACAAACCATCCTCTGCTTCCTCTGATTCTCGCCATTGAATTAGCTCGAAAAACTACTCTCCCTTGATTGCCTGACAGGTAAATCACTTCATCATACTTCGAATTCCATTGTATTCTACCAGCATTCTTGAAACGTAGTTTACTGTTACATTGAGCTTAATTTTCAGGAACAACTACTATACTTCAAGATGGAAATGGGAAAGGACAAGTCAAAGAAAGGGCGATAATTCATTTATCGAGTCTGATTCAGGTTTTTTATGATTAAATCACGGTGTAATATTCATGTATAAGTGTGTTTTTTTCTACCTCAACTGCTAATTTAGGATTGCTGTATTTCCGTTGTCAAATTGTTGTTCTTGTTTGCTTATTATTATCTTCCGTTCGTTAGAACCAGTAATTTTCTCTTGAATGTTTCTATTAAATCTTGAATGCCAATTCCGTCACTTATCATTTTGTTGCATTTTCTTGTCAACGTGATTGCTTTGGTATGCATTTAAGTTGATCGTGCTTATGGATGAATGGAACGGTTATGTTGCTCAGACTCTCCAAAAGTGTTGCTACAATCGTGTCAAATCCTTTAAAAGTCCGCTACTTTAGGGGATCTGACACTCATTTATCGATATTTTTGAAGAGTCTGAGCAACATATCAGGACAGAGATTTCTTTCTTTTGATTGATTGATTGTTGTTTTACAACATTCTAACTGAAATAGTTCATTGTTTCAATTGACTTCTTTTAAGACATTTGAAGGATCTGAAAGTTACCTTAATCTTTTAACATCCCTATCATTGCATGGAGTTTTGAGAGAGCATTAAAAGTGTAAAGTCATTTTCTATGAACAGTAAAAAGTAATTAAGGTGTGGTTTTAGAGGACTGTCTTATAGCTAGCTTCTTCTTTAAATTTCTTATTTAAGTAACTTATTCTCTTAACCATAAACTGAAATGTTTAAAGTTTACATATTTGCTGTGCAATCAATCTGCTAGAACAAGTAGAAACACACGTCATATATGTCATTCTATGCAGGAACGGATCCAGGATTGTCATTAAGGGGTGTCAATGGTTGTAATAAAAAATATAATTATGAGGCTAGTAGGACTAGAACACACAATCTAAAGAAATTTTCACAAGGCTTCACCACTAGAGAAACATTTAGCTTGTGTGAAGAGGTGTCAATATTTATATATATAATCAAAATTTGATTTCTATAAACAATGTAATTTTTCGCCCTTCGATAAGGGTGGGTCCGCCCTTGGTTCTATGTGTGACAGTTTGTCTGAGATATACTCGAACTGATTTTTATATGTCACGTAGAATATATATGCTTACTTATTCAACTTTATACGAGTTAGAGTATAAATATCAGTTAAGATTAAATGCAAAATATGTGGAATGAGAATTCTCTAGTTGTCCATTGTAATGAGTCAATTGGAAAACCTTATGATGTGATTTATCATGTCATGGAAATAGAGGGTCTTATTTTGCATCAATTTGTAACGGCAACATGTCTTCCAAGTCTTCAGTAGTGGGGTCAGCCACTGCACGTGGATAGAGGGTTGTAGTAGATCAGCCAAGTGTATGGCCTAGAGTCAGTTAATATCTAGTAGAGACAAAAACAAAATATAGGCAATTAATTCCTTCCTATTTACTTAAAGTTTGGTAAATAAAGATTTTTGATATATGTATTGTGGAGAGATAATAGGTATCACGTAAAATAATTGAGGTTGTTGAGAGATAATAAGTATCATGTGAATTAGTCGAGGTTAATACAAATTGACACAAATAAAATATAGTTGACACAGTTATAATTACGCACTATGTGTATTTTTTAGGAGACAATAACCGTGAGGTAAATTAGTTGAGAGGTTTGTAAGTTGATCCGAACATCAATGAATAGAGTTACTCGATAGGAAAGTACTACTTAAGGTGAAGACCGGTGAACACCCCTTAACTAGGTGTTTCACTATCGTGTTATTGAGAGATATCAGGTAAATTAATTGAGGTCAGTGTAAGTTGACCTAGATACTGAATAAAGTTATACAATATATGTGTTGTTAGGAGATATAGCATGAATGAAATAAATTAGTCGAGGTCATCGAACACCAGTAAATAGAGTTATTCGATATATATGTTATTTGGAATATATCAGTATCAAATAAATTAGTCGAGATCAATGCAAGTTAACTTCAACACCAATAAATAGAGTCAGGGGCGGACCTACAGGTGGGGGGGGAGGGGGCTTAGCTGAACCCCTTCGATAAAAAATTACATTGTATATATAAGATATTTTAAAATGAGTTATGTCTATATATATATATTGATTTTGAACCTCTGGAATGTAAGATTAGAGATTGACTTAGTGGTTGAGGGTTCAAAACTCATCTTGAAGTATTGAGTTCAAATCTTAGACACTACTTCTTTTTTTCGAACCCCCTTAATAAAAATCTTGAATCTGTCACTGAATAGAGTTACTAGGTATTTGTGTTAATGGGAGGTAGAATTAAGTGGGGCTAGCTAGAATTGAAACAGAATGAAAGAGTGAAGGAATGCAATCAATTTCTTTTTAAAAAGATGAAACATAAGCTTTTATACTGAAGAAACTACAGAGGCAGATACCACCAAAAGCATGGTACTTTGCAATGAATTTTTTGTGGACCTTTATTATACTGCACAGCTCATTAGTGTCATAAAAAATCTGTCTAGCTGGATGTCATGCATCTTTTTTTTAATTATTTGTTATTGTTTGTCTCTTTACAGGAAAAATTAAATTCACTTAGAACTCATGACTTCTATCAAGATAGTGACCATTGTTTAATGGTCGTTGTCTCTTATTTATGATGATTGATGAGTTACTATTCATAAGGCAAGAATGATGCTTATAATAATACATAGATATGTCATTTAACGTGACTTTAACTCATATTTATATCTTCTAACTTTGAGTATGCATAAGTAGACACTTAAACTTGTATAAAGTTGAATAAATAAACATACACGTCCTACGTGGTATCTTACATGGCAATTTGCGTCATATGTGGTGTCCTACATGTATTATGTCATGTAGGATTCATGTGTCTACTTGTTCAATTTTATACAAGTTTAAATACCTACTTGTGCACATCCAAAAATATAAGGCATAAATATGAAATGAGGTCAAGTTAAAAGGCAAATTTATATAATATGCCTTATATATTCTTGGGAATTGAAATTTGTATTGTTTAAGTTTTAAAACTTGAGCATGATTGACTAAGATTTCTAATATAGTTATGAGAAAATTTCATGTATACCAATAGTTTCGCACCTAATTTCGAAACATGGCGATAGTTTGTGTATTTATGAAACGTATAACTACATTATATTAGTGTGCAAGTGAAATATGTTATATTGTATGCGTGCCTATAATAATAGTAAAATGCATTGTATTAATGTCTATACAATATTTCTATAGCATAATACATTGTATATATGTGCGTAATAATAAAGAAATACATTATCCATATATATGTATTATCTCTGTCTAACTGTATTTATGAGTATCTGCTATAAAAGTCTCAAACTATCGTTATATTATGTAAATTTTTTAAACTACCTATTCGGATAAATATAGGGACTTAGTTTGATATGTCATGTAATTATTCATATTGATGGAATATTTGTTGTTTAACCATCCAACATCCAAAGTTCACTAGTCTGACAATTTTAAATTATTGTCAACATGAAAGCAACACAAATTATACTATACTCAAAAGTATTGTCTTTGGGAGGACAATTTTTCTCTTCATATAGCAATAAAATATAGTTAAAGTACTAAGATTATTATAGTGCAAGTGCTTGGGATGTCATATATTTGTTGGTATCAAAATGGACAATTGAGAAATTGTAATGTTTGTATAATGGAGTCATCACCAATATGAATAGTAACATAAAAACAGCATAAATCAAAAATAACATAAAACAAAGTTTCCATCGCCACACTAAAATGTACAAAGCCAAATTAATAATAAACATGTCAATCAACCAAAAAAAAAGTATAGATATTCAAAAAAGTAGTAAGTAAGTTGAGTTTGCCAATCAAATATCAGCCTCTTGAGAAACTTGATTTTCACTTGTAGGGATGAACAACTTTCTTCCTCTAGTAGATTCTTTTCCATTTGAAATGGTTGGATTTTTAATTGACACAACTAGTTTCATAGGTCCCAAGTTTGTAGCTTTACTAGTTATCTTAGCAACTTGGTGGGAGTGAGAGATTTTTGGAGCAATAGGGTTTGTTTGAACTCTAGTCTCCCATGGTCGAACCGCGATCCAACGTTCCATCCAACTCCAACCCCAACTCTCCTTGCCAAGATCATAATATGCTTGTCCGAAATATTGATTTGAATTGGCTCTCCACTGAAATATGTATAGTGTTGGAGATCGAAATGATCAGGTGTCATGCAGAAACGATTCAAATATTAGATGATGATGATGATAATGATAAATGAGAGAAATATACTATAGGAGAAGGACAAATTTAATGTTTCAATCAATGGACCTACTACCAAAGGTGATCAATAATCCACTATTTTTTAAAATAATATGAAAAACAATAAAAAATTGAGAGAGTACCATCATAAAATTCATTCGCAAAGAGTTCACACAAGTGAAGGCTAAAATTTGTGTCTCGCAAGTTATTTCTTTATTTTGAATTCTCAAAATTTGAAAGTTTACCTAGTGGACGCTACCTAGTGAGAAAAAAAAGTCTTGTCAAGAAAGAAAAAAGGCGAATGCCATATCAAATATGATAAGAAAATCAAAACAGACGAATAACATATTATCTCCGATTTACTAACCATCCAAGGAAAACCAAATTAAAAAAAAGGGTGTCATAGCTAACTTGCCTGATGAGAAAATGCATATGCCATTGCCCTCTCCCTCTTAATTGCAGCTTCTTCTCTCTGTTGTAGTTTCTGTAGTATTTCTTCTATAGTTTCAGCACTACTACTCCATTCCACCTATTTATCAAATCTAAATTGAGTGACTATCTAAGTGGCGTAATCATAAATAATGAAGGGTGATATTAACGGAATTTTTGACTTTGTCACTGACTATTTCCAAAGCAACTACTTAATTTCTTAATGAGACATCATATGAGTCAATGCTCTTTGGTCAATTTGAATTGAATTTTTGTCTGTTTGGTCAAATTTTTAAAATTACATTATTTTGAAAAGTGTTTTTCAATCAAGTACTTTTGATGAGAAACAATTAGTGTATTTGAGTAATAAATTTAAAAAGCCTTTTTGTGCAATAATTAGTGTTTGATCAAGCTATTAAAAAGTATTTTAAATGTATTTTTCTTAAAAGTGTTTTTCAATAAAATACTTTAATTTTAGGAAAAACTACTCTTTTAGTTTATGAAAATCAACTTATGTTACTCTCCAAAAATACTTATTTTCTCTCGAAAGCTTAATCAAACACCTTTCTTTTTAAAATAAACACTTAAATTTTTTTAACAAAAAACACTTTTTAGAGAAAAATAAGCTTAGCCAAACAGGTTGTTCTTCTGACATGAGTTAGCTAGCAAAAGTTATACATAGTACAGAGCTTACATAAGCTGTAAATTAGGGTCATATGCGATATAGAATCATGATTTGAAATTAGATTGATTTAAAATTGAAATTTTGTTTGAATATGTAATTTAAATTTATAAATTGTATTTTTCTCATAAACATGAAAATCAACAAGTTGTGAAAACTATCAAAAAATTTCTAATTCTTATATAATTTTACCAAATGAGCAAATCATAGTTCATAAATAATTAGATATCGAAATATCCTAAAAACGCCACAATGATAAATCTCATATCTCCATATTCCTATCATAAATAAATGTTTGTGATTCAAACTTCCAAAAATAAATAAATTTATAAAAATTCACTAATCAACAATAATATTTAAAATAACTAATTAGTTAACTTTTAAAATATAACATAATATTAAAATCACGATTTCATATTGCATATTCAAACGCAAAACTTAACTTGCAATCCACATGATGGCACCCTAAGAATGTGATAACTTATTGGTTGTTGTAATAAATGGGACAGGCCAAGGGGGTATGGATATGTTGTGAACAAGATAATATGTAGGAATGGAAAGTGAAAGGGAGGTTATTATAACAAGACAAATTTTTATCAATAGGTGGGATGTGTGGGAGATGACAGAAAATTCAGTAGCATAATTGAGATACATACCCTGATTCAGACATCATCATTATTGATTTAGAAATAACTATTGGGTCAGGTCTATTCATAAGTGATGATATTCAATTTATTAGTCTATTAGTTTGTCTTCCTCTTAAGCCCTATCAATAATATATAAATACGTCATTATAGATATTGAAAAATATAATTTTTCCATCATAATATGATGACTAGGGTTTGCATAGAGAATATATTATGCATCGGTTGTCAACAATCGATAATTCAAGTCATGATTGTTACAGATCTCCTCTGATCCTTAGATAAAATCTCTCTTAACTAGTGCCTTTCAAATAAATACTAGTAGTACAATTCTAAGAAGAAGAAAATAGGATAAACTTTGAATAGATTGAATTGAAGTCGGGTTGTTATTTAGTGTATTATTTAACGGTTGAAAGTTTTTTATCTTTAATCAAATATTTTAGATTTGAACAATGAAAATAAAAAACTTTTGATAATAACCTTTGATGGGATGTAAACTAAAATTAGTCAAACCAATGAATTTTGAATATTAACTAATTAAATATATATGCCTCTTGAAAAAACAAAATAGCTTAACAAATATCTCCCTAATTAACAATAATAATATGAAAAAGGAAAAGAAGTAGGCCAAAAAGATACAAGAGAGACTAGGTAAGCTTAATAGAAACAGCCACATAAGTCAAAAAAAAAAAGTGATTGATATAGACTATTGGCATATCAATTATTGTAAGGATGTTAATTATTTTGTTATTTGTTGTCTTTTCATGCCTAAAATGGAGCAATGGAATTATTAGGCTATTAGGTTTATTTGTGCAAACTTGTGAAAGTTAATTTTTGGAAATGGTGTTATAAGTTTAAAATTTTGAAACATTCTTTTTCAAAAAGTGGCAAAACAAAATTGAAGTTGAACAAGTCTTTTGTACTATAAGGTATTTTTTTCATGAAACAATTCTTTTTAATTTAACTCACAAGTCACAAATCTTCTTTAAAAAAACTATAAAAACTTTTTTCCCCAAAAAAATTGAAGGTGGTATATATTTATTTGACAAGTAGAAATATGATTAATAAAGGGACCAAAAAAACCTTTACGCGAAATATGCTATTTAAAAAGATATTATGCTCTATACTTCAATAATATTATATTCAGTATGATCTTATAAGTGGAGTATGAGAAGGATGAGATGTCCACAGATCTTATCCTTTTGAAAGGTAAAATGGTTGCGATTTAAGAAAAATGATTTTAAAAATGAATATAACAAATACAAAAGTAAAATATTACGCTCTATACTTTATTTAGAAAAAAATATTTGTAAAATACCCGGCAAGTAAGCAAGTTGTATACCTTCATAGTATATATAAACAAAATGATTTAGTTATTTTTATTGTTGAAGTATACAAAATGTGAATTGTATATCCCGAAGATATACAAGGATGGATGGTCCCAATTAAAAAAAGTTGATACACTAAGTTTTATTACGCGTACAAGTCAAGAAAGAATTGAATCACGTGGATCTTTTTTTTGTTTGTTTGATTCCTCGGTTTGGATCTATAAATTCTTGATCATACGGCAATAACTTTAACAGTTACCTCAAGCTCGTGAAGCTTAGCCTCAAGTTTTTGTTGATTTTGAATTTTCTTCTGCTTATTATGGCCTTGAGTCACCATATTGAGTCGTCTTGTTCTGATCTCTGATTGTATTTTGCTCCAACAATGTATTTGCTTCAAAGTCCCTGATATTTGGTTATTTACACTTAGCCCTTCAATTACACCTTGAAATCTCACTGCACCCCTAACACGCCGTAGAGCTTTTCTTGCCTACACAATTAATTGCACTTCACATTAAAATTAAATATTCAAGAACGGTATGAAAAGTACTACACTAGGCCAACACCTAACGACATAGTCTGTTGGCCTAGACGTGTAGTCGTGGGGTGACATTGCACTATGCGGGATGGAAGTATGTTGCAAAGGTTATTTTTGGCAATGTCATAAAACAATGGTATAATACATAAATATACCTTTTAATTTGGTTTTGGCTCACATTTATGCCCTCCAACTTTGGGTGTGTACAAGTAGATACTTAAACTTGTATAAAGTTGAACAAATAGACACATACGTCTTACGTGACATCCTACATGACAATTTGAGTCCTATGTGGCATCCTACGTGTATTATGCCACGTAGGACTCATTTGTCTAGTTGTTCAACTTTATACAAGTTTAAGTGTCTACTTGTGCACATCCAAAGTTGAAGAGCATAAATGTGAAAGAAGGTCAAGTTAAAGAACACATTTATGTATTATGCCTAAAACAACCATGAGCATATAATGAAAGACGTATATATACATCTTAAAATATTGATCAAGATTTATATAGTATGATTTCCAAAAAGCGAAACGTGACAATTATTTTGGGACAGACGGATATAAAGAATAGTTACCAAATGAGCTCTGTAGGCAGTCTGAATTTTAGTGGCAGCAGTGTTGTGAGTAAATTTAGTCTTAGGATTAATCTTTTTTGAAGATGAAGTTCCATTTGAATAATGAGCACTAGGAACATCTCCCTTTGGCTCATCACTAGTACTTGTAACCTGCAAATTAAATGTCAAATATATCAATCTAACTTTTATTTTTTTATATAAATTTGTTTGATATTTATATATAGTACACCGAGAAGGGTAAAATACTCTCTAATAAAGACGATTCCGTACTTCAGGGAACTTAAATCCAAGACTTCTGATTAAGAATGAAGGTGTACTAATCACTTAATCACAACCCTTGTTAGTACTATCTTTTGTATTTTTATTTATTCATATGTAGGTTTTTCTTAGTGAAAAATCCTGACTCTTAGACATAATAACGATAGGCTAACAATGCTTGAAATAAAATGATACGAATAAAATAACAATTTCTGTCAAAACGTAAAGAATCAAAACCGATAGTCCTAGACTCAAACCCTCCTATACGTCGAATTGTAATGATAGATCGACATAACATTCACAAAATCTTGCATATGATACAGTGAATATGTCTTCTTCTTTTTTAAGGGGAGATGGTCAATTATGTTTTGGCTCAAAAATACACTCGACATTAGCCAACTAGCTTAGAAATATCATCCAACTAGTCAAGTAGCTCAAAAATACTGTTTCTACTAACGGTTGTTCCAAAATAAAGAGAAATAGATCGATTTTTTCCTTAAACTACTCGAGATTAAAACGATTTTGCTCTTTAATTTGTTCTTTTCTTCTTTTTTTTTCTTTTTTTTTTAAAAAAAAAGTTCAAGAAAGTGAATAGAGAGAAATGTAGGTGGTACCTTGAGTTGTTTGGATTTTCTTCTTTTGTTCCTCTTTAGCCCAATAATTGATTTCAAGCAAAAAGCCATAGTATATAATATTGAATGATCAAAATTCAGAATATAACATATAGTTTCATACCACAGAACTTATAATAAGCATATCATAAAGATCTTTGGTTGTATTTAAGTTTTTTGATTCTCAATTTTTTGTGGTGAAATTGAAATAAATTAGAAAGGAAGTAGGTGATCTTTTCTTTTCTTCAATTTTTATTTTATTTTATATATTTTTAAAAAAAGATATGGAGTAGAAAGAAATGTAAATGTACTACTTTTGTCACTCAAAAACTACATGCCAACTAGAAAGTTGAGTAGTCAATTTTTTAGGAGGTTGCTTCATTTTGTTCACAATGTAGGTGGCTTTGCTCTATTCAATTTCAATCAAAAATCAATGTCTTACCCTCACACCACTAAATAAAAATAAATTAAAGGAAATTTTACGTAACTATTACTCCCTCCATCTTAGTTTATGTAACGGTGTTTGAATATGTCGATAATACAGAATTTAAGTATAGGCAGATTCATGATATGAACTTTCTAAGTAGTTCTAAACTTTAGGATGACAATCTTAAATGCTAGAATTAGGTTTTAAATTTAATTTATGTAGCATATTTAATGAAAATTTTAATATGTATATTATAGTTTGGACCAAAACTATTGGGTTCGGAAAGGCTACCTCTCCGCCCCTAAATAAGAACAAAAGAAAGACTTACGAAACTTGTAACGTAAAACAAAATTGTACTTTGGTCCTGGCGGGGCTCGAACCCGCGACCTTCGGCTCATAAGACCAACGCTCTAACCAACTGAGCTACAGGACCATATATGGTATATAAGAGCCACATAATTTATTTAATTTCTAGAATTAACAATATCACACATGCCTATAATCAATCTTAGCAAAAATACGTCAATAATTATTGTGTATTTGGTTTTTTAACGCATGGTAACTGCGATTGACATCTCATCAGTGGAGTTCCACGGCATGTGAGTACAATAGCTAGCGGTTATAAAAGTTGATCCTAGACTTAACTGTCAATTGATTCACTTTTTTTTGCCAAAAGGAATTGAGGAACTCTACTGATAGCATAAATAAATAATATTAGCGTTTGGGCTAAAAATATATATTTCAAAAGAGTTCATTACAAATATTATTTTAGTTATATCATTCATTTCAAAGAAGATCATACAACAAGAAAGGTTAATTCATGCCAATTCAAAAATATTAGAAAAGGAATTAGATCTAATCTTGTTACTACCCTAGCCAATTGCTAACATTTTATAGTTGTTGACTTGTTGTTATGTCATATCCAACTAAATTCTTTTCTAATTATTTTAATAAATAATAATTTTAAAAAACTAACTTTCCTTGAAAATATTCTAAGCACTACCAAAGATGAAGAAAGAAGTTTGCTAATACTACCCCTATTTCAATTTCTTTATCTGGTTTTAATTTAATATAGTTAAAGTTTAAAAAAGTAAAAAGAATTTTTGAATTTTGTATTCATAAACTAAAGATACGTAGAATGTATCAAAAAGTTCTTTAATCTTATGATCTTAGAGATTGTTTGGATTGACTTATTTTTATAAGTTTAGTTTAAAATCAAGTGTTTATTGCTGCTAGTGAGATTCGAACACGGAAGCATTGCCTCATTTCAAGCGTCTAAAATCACTGGGCTATAATAGTTTGTTGCGTTAAGGATGTCCAAAATATGTTGTTTAATCATTTTGTGTATCGTTTTACTTGTATATACGATATTTTTTTTCGATGAAGGGTGTCCAATTAGACACCTTGACAACTATGTATCTACGCCACGTTTATAAGCACTTTTTTAATTTATCCAAACAATCCAAAAGTGTTTAAAAGCTATTTTTAACTTGAAAAGACTTAAAACAAGTTAATTCAAACAAAATCTTAAACATATCAGGTAGAAAGTTAGAATTAAAAAGCTGTCAAAAAGATAAAGATATATTCTTTTTTAAACAGATTAAAACAAAAAATAAGACAAACAAATTGAAAATGAGGGGAGTATTTGGTTATCAAAGTATCAATAATTGAATTATAAAAAGTAGAATAAGGACATAAGTGTGAGAATATTGTATAGGTAGTAAAGAGAGAATCTTGTGCATAGATGCAAAAATATTGCATATCTAACAAAATCTTGACACCATAAATACCAAAACAGATGGTCATGTGTCATTAAAAGGGGTCCATTGAATGTGGTTTGTTGCCTTGTTGGCCCCTCTTCCACACACACTTTTTTGTTTTGTTTCCTTTTACTCATAGATAGTTTGTTGAGCCTAAGGTGGCCCATTTTGAAAGCCAAAATCCAATGGTATATCATTATGAAGATCTTCATGACTCTATTTTTTGGTATTTTTTTCCTTATGGGAAAAATGACATTTTTGTGTCAATCAAACAAAATTATTATAGTATCAATTTTGGTTTAACTATCAATTATTTAATCAATTTATCTATATATATGTATATATTTTATTTTTTTTTTACATGTTTCTTCACCATAGTGTTACTATTGCTTTTAATTACCGAAATACTATTGAAAACCTACTAAACTCAGTAAATAATTATCATTATCAATTATTTAACCGATTTATCAATATATTTTTTTTATATGTATTTCTTCGCCATTTTTCCACCACGTAGTACCATCACTATTATCACTATCGCTTTTAGTCACCAAAGTACTATTGATAACCTACTGAACTCAATAAATTTAGAAGAAGATGTTGAAATTCGTTATTGTTGAGCTTGAACCTCTCATATTAAAAAAATCGAAATTGTATAAGTGTTATAATTTGAAGTGGGAGTTAATAAATCTTGTTAATAACACTAGTGTGAAGCTTATACAAAAAAATTTGAAGCCATTTGGGGTTGATATGAAGATTTTCTAGTCAAAATTTTGAGTTAAATACATTAAAAGATGAATTGAAGCGTTTTGATAGATCATCCATGTATATTCGTGTATCTCATGTAGATCACACGTATTAGTGGTATTTGTTATATACATAATGTACAATGATATTTTTCTTATCAATTCAAATCAACTTCAGTCTCATCTAGGTGTTTTCAATGAATTTCACCCACACACACTGAAAAAAACAATGATTAAATAGGATTGTTAGGCTAATCACTTCTAAATATTTTTTTGATTGTCGGATATTTTTGAAAAATTTCTTTTTTTATTTTGCTTTTGATATCTGATACATGAAACATACTGTCTGACTAATTTTGTATCATGTCGGATAAATCTATTAAAGAGAGTAAAAATGCTTTCACTTTCAAAGTTTAAACTCGAAATATCTGACGAAGCTAGGACCCACTTAATGACTCTATGGGACAGACAAACCCTTGACCTCTCAATTTTCATTTCACCCCTTTTTATACCCTTTTACCTCACTTGGATTTGATGCCCAAAATAGTTGTTTTGGGGTTTTGAAAGGATCCATAAGAGAATGTATTATTTCCATATATAGAAAGTTTTCTACAATGTAATCTTTGCTCAAAATTGCTAAACAACTTGGGATGGGCTTTAATAAATTGCTTCAACAAATCCATCTCATATGGCCTAAAAAGGATATAATTAAATGGTTGTTCACATACAATATATCCTTTCAATCTTTTAGTCAAAATAAGTAATTAATCTTTGCACAAATTAAAGTTAATTAAGTAGAATAGATATTAAAATTGAGTAATATAGTATAGCTTGGAAAGTATCCATATATGGAAATTTAGCATAATATTCCAATTGTTGGAGAAAAATATTGTGTAAAGCATTCAAGAAATGTGAAAAGTGTATAAAGCATTGTATTTAGTACATAATTCTAATATATACATTTAATACCATAAGATTTAAATGATATTTTAATATACTATGCATATTTTTAGTTTAAGATTACAGAATTGAAAAACCTTCTTTATTATCTTAAATTCGGTTTAGCTATTTTGACCAAACTTCTAAGAATGCTTATTTTGATGTGTTTGACCAATCTTTTCATAGAATATTTTTTAAGTATCAAATTACAAAAAAGATAATAGTATTTTAGATTCATTTTACAATTACTATTAATTATATAAGGAAATGATTTTAGGTATTTTATCTAAAAGACCAAATAAGTTTTTGTTTTTATTTAGTTAAATTTTATAACACAAAATGAAAGTATATAGCTATATATTAAGATTGTTAATCAATACCAATATAGTTGAATCAAAAAGGAAATAGGAGAAGAGTGTTGTACCTAATTGAAATATACATAAGGACTAAACCAATGAAAGATAATTTGGAAAATAAAAATTTCTACTAAGGATATTTTATCACGAAAAAAAAAATCCGCTTTTACTTTTTGTATGAAGCATAAATTTATAACGTCTCTTCAAACAACAAAAAATTATTCCTACTACTACTCAAAAGCACGTATCGATCGTTTCTGGATAAATTTTTTAAATAATTTTGATTTTTCAGAAATTTGGACAAAAAGACTATAAGACATATAAATAAAATAAGAAGAATACTTTATTAATTTTCTAAAATGACAAATATTTTAGATCAATTTTTCTTTTTGGCTGAAGTGGGAAATTAAAATGAGCAGGGAGAGTATTTGTTAAGAATCTTTCCAAGTATTTATTACTATTTATATTGAACAAATCTTGTACATTAAGATCTTTTATTAAAGCTCATATAATATATGCAACAGTAGGGGCACCATCTTCAGAAATAAATTTTATAATGCATGAATTCAAATTTAATTATACTTTAATGTAAATATCGTATATCTAGCGAAAAATAGAAAAAAATTATATTGAAAGATAGTATATAAAATTATTTTGGTTCATCAATCATTTTCTAGATACTATATATATGCATTGAATAAGATTTCATAATGGTGATTTTTTGAAACACAACAAGTTTTATGAAAGAGAATTATTTTGCTAGTTGATGTAGTATAATTTTTTAACGCCATCATACTAAATTATTTATCAAAAAATATAAAATTACCTGTAATAATAAGTAACTACTGTATATAAATATAATTTTAAAAAATAGAATAATCGATATAACATGTTAAATTATACCATATCAGTTCATATAACTTAAATTTATAAAGAATTACTCCTTTCCATATATATATGTAAAAGTAATATATTGAGTTGTTGGTTCACATAATTGTTATGTGGGAAACTGGGAATTATAACATTAGAATTATTTATATAATAATTAACGTTGAAGAAATTATTATGTAGGTGATTAATTTAAAAATTATTGTAATGTATAGTTAGACCTATCTTTGAAACTGATTTTTTAATATTATATTTTAATTACACATTTATAATAACTTTTTATCTATAATAACAATATTTATAATTATAATAATATTTTGTTTGTATTTTATTGGAGATATAATTTTATCTCTAATTTTAATAAATTTTGTAAATTCTGATGATGAATTCAAAACGTCAAAAAACTCTTATCGACAAGAAATAGAAGAAATTAAAAAGATAAATTGAAAACTACTTGTAATATTCTTCCATTTTTACCACTCATTCCGCCTTACTAATATTGTATGTATTATCTTTTTCAAAAATTAAGTAATGAAATATAAATATCATTTGAGATTTTAGAATTAAGTAATTATATTATTTATAACATAGAAAAATTAAATAAATATGAGAATTTGGATAATTATTTTGTCTATAACAATCGATTAAAACATAAATTTAAATATTGTTATAAATGTATAACAACTCATCAACGATTCGATTCTCCACATTATAATTCTCTCCCCATTTCTCCTACCCTTAATTTTTATTATTTAAAAAAGAATAATATTTAAAAATAAAATAAAAATAAAAAACTCATCATTATGAAAGACAATAAAATTTGAATGTGCATAAATTAATTACTATAAAAAGTCTTTTATGTCTTTAATAGTTTGATCCCCTTACTAATATAAACTCCCTTTCTTCCATTTCTATTTATCTACTATATTAAAAATAAATATTTATTTTTACTATTTTTACTTTTGCGATTGACCATCAAGAGATAATCTTAAACTTAATTCCTTTTACCTTTATTACCAATTATTATAGTCGTTTTTCAATTCATTTTCCAATATATCAAATACATTATATTTAAAAAGAAATATAATAAAATTATCATTATATTTTATTTTCAAAATCAAGATCTATGCTAAATTGAACAAGGAAGGTCACATATTGATGGCAGATTAAGGTGGGGAATTGAACCCTCACAACAAAGTGAAAATTTAATTACTCAACCCACCATTCCGACTGTTCTAATCTATACGACTTACATTCCTTTTTAATCAATCTAGAAAAGAATAATCTTTTTATATTCAGTAACAATTTAACTTTAAAATGTCAATTTATAGATATACAAACATCTACGACTTATTTTATACTACAAATTTCAAAAGTCTTTTTTTCTTTCTTAAAAATTTTGTGACAGGTCAAATTAACTGAGGTAATAGAAATGAAGGAATTAATATTCAAGCTCAAATACATTATCGAACTTTGAAAAAAGACTCAAATATATCTTTTCTTAAAAGTTTAGCTCATCTATTCGAACCTTTTTTTCAAAGTTCAGTAACATACTTGAGTCTTTTCTTTCTCTTATTTATCGTTTATTAAGAAATGTGTCAAGTCAATATTATTCGTAAAGGGAGTGAGTAACAATTATTCAGTTTCTTCAGTGTCATACTCTTCATTTGGAATGCTTGTTTATAGAGAAAAAAAAACAGAGCATTTGATGAGAGATTTAGAGAAAAAGAGAAAGAACAGTACTTGAGAGTCGGAAAATGTGGAGTCGACCGATAATTTTGGCCGATAAATTTGATTGCCTGAACTTTACTCTCACAAATTCCGCATTTTTAGCTTCCTTTAGATTTCCATTTTGAAAAAAAATTAATGTTTTTCTTATTTTACTGATCTGATCTATTTTCAGACAACTGGTTATGAGAAAAATCCGAATATCTCAGATACTCTTCCTTTGCTCTTTATAGCTTGCTTTTACTGTATCTGTATTTGTACATTTTTGTGTAAATAAGACCAATTTATATAGATTTGTTTGCTGAATTATGGTTTTTTTTTGTATATTTATTTATCTCCATATAAGTTGCAGATCTTGACTTGATGACCTATAAGATTTCATGTAACGTACAAATGGGGAATTGGGTTTTTTTTTCTCCTCCTTGAATTTGGCTTCTTTCTGTATTTTCTTTGAATTTTTCCATTTGGGGTTTTCTTTCCAAACCCTCAAGATTAATTGTATTGTTTAGAGGAATTTATATGGTTATAATGTGGTGGATGATTCAATGTCTATATATATATATATATTTGGCCTTTAGGTTTTAGTTTTAAGTTGTAGTAGTAGATAGTTTTTTCTTCTTGATCTATGAAGTTGAAGACGACGATAATGGCGATAGAGGAACATACTCGTAAGTGTAGTAATAGTAGTGGTGGTTGTGGTGGTGGTGATGGTGGTGGGGGTGGGGCTGGTTCGAGTGGTAGTGGTGGTGGTGCTACTACGAGTAGAGCATCGAAAAAAGTGAAGCAGAAAAAAATCCCACAAAGAGGGCTTGGTGTTGCTCAACTTGAAAGGATTAGAATGGAAGGGGAGAAAAAACATGAAAAAGATGCAAACTTTCAAACACCTAATGTTTTAGTACCAAATTCAGTTCATTCCACCAAAATTATGTCGAAATGCTTAGTTGTTGAAGGTTCTAGTTTTAGGCCTAGTTCAATCACTTTACCACCACCATCAACTATGGATCTGCTTTCGAAAAATAGTGTCTTTAGACCAAATCTGTCTGCCCTAGTTCTTGATGGTTTCCGTTCGAAGACTTTACAATCATCGAAACCAATGAACATGGGTGGAGGGGAGTTAAGTTGGTCGTCTGTTTCGGGTCCAGGGAGTGATAAATGTCCTAAATTGTGGAGTTGTGAGTACAGTCCTGAAAGAGAAAGCCAACAGGGAAATCGCCATGGTGTTGTTTTCGGGGCTAATGTAGATTTGCCGAATGAACTGCATAACTCCATTTTGCCTCTACCCAGTGTGCTGCAAAGATCACAACAATATCAGCAACCTTCTTGTTCTTCATCAATGGTAAAGCAAGTTTATTAATTACTTGCAATGTTACATATCATCGTTGGATTATCACGCCTAGAATTTTGTTTTGATGTGTTTGAAATGCTCTGATTAAATCACTTTGTGGTAACTGCAGATGAATATCTCATCAGGAATTTCATCATCATCTGTACTAAATTATCAGATGGAGCCCCCTTCAAACCAAAATTATTATTCGTGTAATTATTTACCTCTGTGGCCTGAAGATGTGAAGGTAATTTCTTTTATTCTGCCTGTTAGTCATATCCTATTGATTCTAGTGAGGATCTTCGTTTGTACAGAACCGTTATGTCAAATGTACTTTGAATTATAAAGATGCAGATATGTCATTTACTCCCAATGTGTTGAACATCTATTTTGTTCGCTCTCTTTCTTCTCTTCATTTCTGCGAACTTGATAGTAAAAAGCTTTAGTACATGCCTTCTACTGCCAAAAAAAGGGTAAAGGAACTTCTCTTTGTGGCCTAAACTAATATTCAGATACTTAATCCCCTTGACCCACCCAAGTCTCTGGTTGAAAAGAGCATCTTAAAAGCCAGAAGAGATGCTCACTCAGCTCAGGTTACACCCTCCACTCCCCACAAAATGTAGTATAGCTCTATAGTTGTCCCCTTTTTGCTCTAACAGTTCTTGTGTTCTTTCATCTAAACAAGCTATCCGAGGATAATGATTTAAAAACCAAGAGACATGTCACAATCACAAATGTTATTATCCAGGATGAATTCCTATGCATGGATCAATGCAAAAACCCATCAAAAAGCCATTGACGGGAGACAAACTTAGAACCTGCTAAGTCAATATATCACTTCCAAATGACATCTTATAGCACTAGAGGATGGGCTTCTCTGGTTGAGGCTGGAAAAGGGTGAAGGAGAGACAGAGAGACGGAGATGCGGGAGTAAAGCGTTTACTGATTGGAAAGGGAAGTCGCATTGTTTGAGTGTGGTATTTTATTTACTCCCATTCGAGAAGATTTTCTTGCTCGAGATGAACTTGCGTGATGGAGGGTCGTGTCCACAAGCATAGATTGGTGAGATAACATGTCTCCAACCATTATTTCAGCGAGTCAAAGTGGAACTGACAACTAAAGACCCAAAACTAGGTCTTTAGATGGTTTATCTTTAAACTCAAGGGTGTGACCTAGTGGTCAATAAAGTGGGTTGAGAACCATGAGGTCTTAGATTCAAATTTCAACAGAGAAAAAAAACACTAGGTGATTTCTTCCCATATGCCCTACTCTTGGTGGACAAAATTACCTGATACTTGTTGTTGGTGGGAGGTGGCAGGTATCCCGTGGAATTAGTCGAGGTGCGCGTAAGCTGCTTCGGTTTATCAAAAAAAGAAGATTGTTTTACTTTTAAGTTTTTTGGTTGACGGCTACAACTTTGATTACTGATGTTGTATTTGTAGATGGTTGGCATGAAGAGACCATATCCCTTCTCTCCAGAGTTTCCACCAGTCCCTGCATTTCACTGCAAATTTCCTCCAGCCTATGTTAACCTTGCATCGAGATCACCTGAATCAGCTTCCTGTAGCAATGAATGTGCAGCCAGTTTAGAATCAGGAAATCTGCTCAAAAGGTTTGATATCTTGAATGATCATTTCATAGTTTTAGTGCTTCAAGTACCTGCTTAGACTTTTTTTGGCACTTTTCTCCAGAGAAGCTCCTTCAGGATCAAGGACTCTATCCGAGTCCAAACCAAGGGATGTTGTCAGACAAAATAAAGCTCTCAATGGAGATTTTCTCACATTGGCTCCTCCTACAGCCGCTTTTCCTTATCAGCATTCATCTATTTCAAACCTTCAGGGTCGAGAGAGATTTACATCGGAATCAGTGACTTGTCAGGTGAGAACAAAAGGTCTACCATTTTTATGTTCTGATGCCTTTATCTATTGGTATCTCAATTTTGGTGTAACGATCTTCTTGCCTTTGTTAAATCCACAGGGAGTTGCTGAAGAACCAACTACAACAAGCTCAGCCCTAAGCAGATCAGTTCAACAATCCATCTATGGATTCTTCCCAACTGCCAAGGTACAAATCAGCCAAGAAGGAACAAACAAACGCAATTGCCACGTTGAAGTAGGAGGAGACGTTGATCTCAATCTGAAGCTGTAGAAGTTAGTCATTACACTTGGTTGTGCTTCTTCCGGGAGAATTTCTGTGTATCTCTTCGTGAGATGGCTCGTTCAAGTCCTAAGGTGTTTCTGCAGGGCTTTCATTCCTCTTTGTGGTAGAACAACGTTCCTTCTGATGAATGTCTTTACCATTTGTAGTTGAGCCTCAAATGTAAGTCAGAGCATGAAAAATATGCCTCATACAAGAGAGGGTTGGATTAACCTCCGGGTCCGTTATGAGATGACAAGTGAGATTTTGATTGGATTTTTTCAACTAGGATGCCTGGATTCAGGTCTTACTGGTACCATTGGTTCTTAGGTCTTAACTTCTGTAAATTGCTACTCTCTTATGCGTGACGAGTTGGACTCTTTTGGCTATAAACTTTCACACGTCTTGAGTTCCACAAGGCAAGTGAAATGTTGAGAATTCTGGCTGTAGTAACTTGTTTAAATCAATTTTGAACAAAATATGTTTTGCACTTTCTGTGTCTATGTCTGTTTATTAGAATAGGCAATATTAGGTGCCTAAATGCTTGAGCCTTGCCTTGAGCTATTGCCTTTAGGCTACATGTGGCAAAATTAACCCATAAAAATATGAAGCCTAAATGCTTGAGCTATTGCCTACAGGTTACATATGGCAAAGTTAACCCATAAAAATTTGACTTATTTAAGTTTGGGAGGGCTAGTGACTTGTTCATTTATTAACTCAGTTCATTTGACCTGCCAATGCAATCCATCAAAGGCTGGGTTGATACATCATTCAAAGTGACAATTGAGGATGGGTTGATACATCATTCAAATTGACAATTGACCTATGAATTGACAATTTACCTATAAGAAATCTTGTGGAAATGTTTTAAACGGACTTTTTTTTATTAGATGTATATTATATACAACCATAAACAAAAAGATTCATTAGGTGATTAAATTATTATAAAAAACAAGAAAGTAAATTAAAACTTAGAAAAAATTAGGTGGGTTGGACAATGGCCCATTGTTTTGTCCATTTTATTCTAGCCTCGGCTAGTACAATTTAGATAACCTTCATCGGTTTAATGACCTATCAATTATTAACTTGGATTTTTACAAAAATATACAATTTAATAAAAATACCTACATCTACATAGTTCATATTACACCCACATATTCCATTTTTACACAGTATATAACATAAGTTTCGCTGGAGGGTCAATGATTTCGCCGTTTTGGTCAACTTCCAAAAGGAGTGTCCTTTACGGTATAAGTGTGCAAAACAGGATGTAAGCACCCTTACTCTCAACCCGAAGGTTGTGAGTTCGAATCACCTTGGGAGCAAAAAAGTGGGAGCTCCGTGACAAGGGTAAAAAAAAAGTGTGCAAAGCAGAAAATTACATCAAAACTTCCAAAGAGATAAATGGAAACGCAGAAATGAGATGGTCGACTAGAGAGAGCACTCAAAACCTGTAACCAATAAACAGCAGTGGGAAATTGTAAGTAAATAAATATAACCAAATCACTCAGTTCTCAAGTTACTGAAGTTCTACTAGCACGTCCAAGGGCAACTTAAGTGTGCCGTAGCTCAAAAGATGCATACAAGTTCAACCAAATGAGTCAAGACCAACCAAATTTGTAGTCAAGAACATATACAACTACAAGAGAGAAGGGGTAAAGTAGAAAAGCTAGCAAGGAAGTCCAAAGGGGAAAGGTGCTACGAACACTTGCAAAGGCCCCCACGACAACACAGACAATTAGAATAACCAAAACTTCAGACGAGAAGTCCCATGTCAATCCTCTGATATAGACGAGAGCCAGGAAGACGGATAGACAAAGGAGATTGTTCATAGTCACTGCTCCATACAACTGCAAGGTACCATTACAAATCTTATCAAACAAAGGCAATTGTATTAGTGATACACACGATCAAACTGCTCAAATCTAAATTATTGATTGTTGAAACAAAAGAGGTTAAAATGGATATTGAGGATTAATAGAGTTGATTCGAACTAGTTTGAGGATTAACTGTCATACATTAAATCCCTTCCAACCATTTATCTCATCCTGCATACAGAATGACCATAGGGGATTTGACAAATTGGGAAACCCCGGATAAAGTCTGCCTCTCGATTTTCATTAATGATCTTCCAGGTTCACTGATGTAAGTAATGGGTGGAAAAAACACAATTTGTACTACATAAAAGTAGAAAAGCTTGAAGAAAACAAACCTCAGAAAATGTTAATGATGCAGATCTCAACTTTTTCCGGCTAGCAAAGATAATAGCTGACACCGCCTCACTGGAGTTGGTTGCCAGTGGCAGAGCAATGAATGAGATGAAGAAAGAAGGAATGCTTGTGGCACTTGAGAAATTATTGACAGCATCAACCAGGGGATCAGCAAACACGGCAGCAATGACAGTGCCCAGCAACAGCAGTAGAACAGCCTTAATTGCAGTTGATCTGGGATTCTCAACACCCTCAACACTTTCGTCACTTTGATCCCCTAAGAAATGGTGTTCTCTCCTTGTTTGCTGCAAGCACGTCTATATTTTATCACTATCATCATGCAATGAACTATCTAGAAAAGGTCACAACACTCAACAAACCTCATGCAAGTCATTGAGGTACTTCATTGTATCAGGACCAGCTTCAGGAGAAGGAGCCTCGGAACCCCTGGCCTCAGTAAGCCATTTTGTAACTCCGGCAATGAACTCGGACAGTTCAACTAGTTGATCATGAGAAGTATCGAAGTCTTTCATCAGTTTTTCTACAGCATCATTCTCATGTAAGTTTATTTCCTCTAAATGGATTCCTACTACCAGAGCTTTTAATTCAGCGCGGGAAAGATACCCATCCTCATTTTCATCAATTGCCTTGAATAGCCTGTCATGCAATCCTTCATCATATTGATCAAGATTCAAGAATCTAAAAAAATTAGAACTGCACAGAAAGCATTTCAAACTTACTTTTCTAAAACATCTATATTTGGTGCTCCCTGGTCTGTGCAAAGCCTTCCCAATGCACGCATTCTTAAATGTTTCAAAACTCCTGATATAACATGCTTATGTTTTACATAAGCAAGGCGTCTACTCTGTATCCAAGGCTGAAAGACCTGCATTAAAGAGAGGTTCAGAACAACTTTGCTTCATAAACGAAGAGAAGAAACAGGCCTCATGATCTCAAACACAAAAAAAGGTGAATCTATTTACCAGCCTAGTAGAAAGAATGACAAAGATGTATTTTTGTTTGTTACATCTTTGTCGGAAGAGGAAAAGGTGTACAGGAGTCATCAGGTTGTCTTCTGATACAAGTTCAATTTAAACTCAAGTGGTTATGTGGAAAGTTCATTATCAAGGCTATGTAGCGATAAAAACTACTTAAAGCACGGTCAATCATAGGCAACATTGTTATTGCCTATTTGAAAATTCAGCTAGAAACTGTAAAAAATGATATTTATCTCCAAAGAGTGTCGTCAACGCAGATCTCTGCAGATATGTCATTGCAGTTAGAAAGAAAATTAGATTACCCACGGTGAATAAAAGAGAAGAACACATGGGCAATGTCACAGTACCTGATAGACGCAATAAGAAACAAGCAGTGTAAGTGAAATGATAAGAGCAATCAAGACAGATAAGTGTCTTCCTGAAGTTGAATGAAGGAGCTGTGGCAATTGGACAACAAGAAATGGAGTTACTGACGCTGCCATTATCATTGCAGCATGGCTTGTCCAGATGTCAGTACTAACACCAGAACCTACATTGACAGCCACTCATTGAGTAGAAGCATCTTGATACACAAAATCTGCCATATACTAGCAGGAATATCACTTGCACAAGTACACAATCTTCCTTATGGCCCAATGATTTCAAAGACGAGAGCATATTTAATCCATACAAGGGCAGAGGGTGAAAGAAAGACAAAGGGATCTATAGCAACATACTTCAGGAAAGACAAAAGGAGTAAAGAAAAAAGAAGGAGCTTCTACATGTTTCTGTATACATATTCTAAGGGTTGAGATGCAAACCCGTCAAGCTGAATCCTTTAGTGTCTTTCATGTCTACAGCAACAGAATTTTGTATGTCGCACTTGCCAACAATACAACAGGTTCCCCAAATAACAGTTATAAGCATCACAGTTGACCCAGCTAGCAATCCCATTCCTACAGAGACCTGGCTCTGAGCAGCTGCAGTACTTCCAGATATCCCCGATACTGACACAATGAAGTTCAGAGTAGTAAGAAACTTGGGATACGTTCATTATGGCTTGTAACATATGGTCTTTACTGATATAGTAAGCATCCACATTAACAATTTTTTTTAATAACCGAGAAATTCACGAGGGCCATAGCGCACAGTTCGAAGCATGGATAATGGGCTCCCCCTCTACTCTTCTCTACTTAATACCAGGCCCTAGTCCGCAGCAAGGTTCAAACCTAGGATGTGCCCCTAACCCATACATCACAAGCTTCGCTCTTACTACTAGCTATTAGACTGAAGTCATGGATTAGGTGTCACCTCACTAATTCCATATACCTGTCACCTCCCACCCGCAATAGATACCACGTGAGCTTTTGGGCACCTCTACTAATTCCATAAACTACTCTACTGTGTTTTGTCTCTACTGGAATTCAAAGCTGAGACCTCATGGCTGTCAACCCATTTTACTGACCAAACAAAGTTAATTTTACTCATAGTAAAACACACTACATCTTAATCAACTAAGTTTGCATCAATCCCCTTATCCTTTAAGTTCAATTGACATATATATTAGATCTTGAAAACAAGTGAGTATTGATTCCTACTCACATCATTTATTTCCCTTCAAGATCCAGCATGCAGACTTTGAAACATGGTTAGGATGATACTACAATTACTAAGAGGTAAAACAAATTGATTAATTAGTGAACCAAAATCATAGAATTATTATAATAATCGTACCGAGAATAAGCATAGCATCCGGAAGAGCACCAAGCACAGGAAGAAAAAGTCCACCAATAATACCAGGCCCTAAAATCTCAAGCAACAGTTCACTACCCGAAGACAGATACGTAGCACCAAGGAACATCAGGTAACCGTATACCAAAATTAGAAACACATTTCCAAGAGCAGTTTTAGTACAAGGCAGAAATCCATAACTCTGTTCACAACTCTCCTCCTCACCGCCAGCGAAATTTCGATCCAACCGGAGTATCTCCGAATCCCGACCGATCTCACTGTGAACTCCATCGGAAATTAGTCCACCGGAAAAATCAAAACGGCGGCCGTAAACGGCGCCGGAGAAGATCAGTAGGATGAAGATAGTGAGAAAAAAAAGTTTGAGAGACATTTTTCGTTATTATGGTGTTAAAAGTAATTACAAAAACATGATTATGTAGAGATGTTACTATTTTGGGAGTGAAAATTAGAGTCGGTCACTAATTAATTATTCATTTGAATCATTATTATTATTTTTAATAAAAATCAGTACAGGCCAGAGATGCCATAGAAGTCGGTCGGTAGGAGAGTTTGGAGCGTTGCTGAAAATGGATTTTACGTACTTGTTTTTCGCATGAGAAATGCGGGAGTTTCGGTCTTTGGTACTTAAATACATGTTTGGCCAATATTTAAGTTGAATTGAAAAAAAAAAAAATTATTTAAAATTTAAATAAAATTAAATTTGGGGTCCACAATTTAAATAGAAAGAATATTCTAATCTTAATCATTTAGATTAATTGTTTTATTTTTAAGGTCCAATTTTTAATCATTAAGTCATTTATTTTAAGTAACAATCGCTTAATGAGTATGAATAAATTTTAATGATTAAGATCGATAATAAAGTTTTAGAGATGTATGATATCAAGGAAAATAAGTAGTTTTCTTACTTATTTTTTTATGTTTGATTACCAAGAAGAAAATATTGTATTGAAAGCATTTAGATATAATTTAGGCAAAAAATTATGACATCACACCTAGACCTCCACCCTGAACACGAATCCAAACCCTTGTCCCTGCCTAACATGAGTCCCAACTTTTGGCACTAACCTATGACTTGACCCGACTCCCGACTCAACTCAAGACCCGACCCCAGCCCTAACTCAAAACTCTACTCGCCCACAACCCCAACTCGATTTGGGGCTTATGAGTTGGTTCTCGAGTCAGGAAAAGTCAAGTTCCTAGTTGAGGTCGAGAGTTGGGTCTCGATTCAAAGGTCAATCTTGGGGTCTGAGTCAAGGTTGGATTTGGGTCAAAATTGGGTCTAGAACGGGAGTTAGGAACTTGGGTCAGGTCTCGATTCAAGATCAGAGTATGTCCCAAGTAGGGATCGAGGTCGAGAGTTGGGTGTTGGCAGGAGTTGAGTCATGAGTCGGGGTTAGGAGTCACTTCACTGACAAGGATCGAGTACAGAGTTGGCGTCGAGAGTAGGGTCTTAGGTTAGAATCGATGTTGATCATGAATCGATGTTGGAAGTCGGATCTTGGGTCAACTTTGGTAGTTGGGCTCCAATTAATTAGTTGGGTACTAGGTTAAGGTTAGAATCATAGTTGAGAATCAGGTCCCCAGTCCCAAATTGGGATCGGGGGCGAAAGTCCAGGTGGCATCAAGGTCAGGTTATAGGTCGGTGTTAGGAGTTGATTCCCAAATTGGGGTCGAATCAGGGTTGGGAGTTGGGTCCCATGTCAAGGTCAAGTGATGCGGTGTTTTTATTTTATTTTATTATTTTTTAAAATGGGATAGGAGAAGTGGAAATGCAGAGGGGTTTACAATGTGGGGAATCGAGCATTTACCAATAAGGTGTTTAGGTAGTCAATCAATTGAGCTATTAGGATTTCCCGGATGGTGAGGTTGAAACTGAGTTTTGATAAATATTTCCCTTACTCTATGTAGGAAAGTCATTTTTCCTTAAATTTGAAGAAAATAAGTCAATTAAAAAATATTTTTCAAAACATTTAATTTAACCAAACATAATAATATTGAAAAACACAACCCTTAATATCAAACACATTATTAATATCATCAAGATGTTTACTGAAAAATCTCTACAAAAATGACATTTCACCAAGCCCAAATACCTATTTAAGGTATTCTCATAGAGAGCCACCCCACCCCTAGTAGGGTGGTTAAAGAGGAGGTTGTGGATTTTTGACCATCCATTCACCGCTATCGGTATTACCCACCAGTATCAACTACCGTCATCACTGCTACCCACCATTATGAAGTACCACTACCCACCACCCGTTGCACCACCACCATCTCCATTCACATTCATCACTACTATTAATCACTATGATCAACAGTCACCTTAACAAATTCACTATTTACAATTATCTCCATCAATTACCTTATACTACAATAACTAGCGATAATTGTCATCATCGTATATCTCCAAACACTATTGTTATTCATCACCACCATTAGTTATCACTATTATCTAACACAACTGTTAGTCACCTTCACCAACTACTACCACTAACTACTATCGCTAACACCACCAATTTAACACTAATGATTATCTTATTCTAGATCCTGTTAGTGGCATTGCTAATCTGATCATATTCCTCAATATTAGAGTAAGTTATGTTGAAAGTGATGGGATCATGTTCCCCATTAGAGATTTAGAGTAAGCTTTAGTTTCTTTCCTCTTGGTATATGAATGTGCATTATAATTTTAAATATTTGAATCTAAATATATATATATTTGAAACCCTATTTGTTTTATGATCCCTTAAATAATTAAGACTATTTGTTTTTTGATTATCTGCATATAAATTTGTTTTTATTTCATATATATATTGCGGTTGATTGTGGTAATGGCAGTTGTATGTGTTAATTGGGAATGATATTGATTAATTGTGGTTAATCAACACAATGTTCCCTCATCAAAAGTATCACTTCAAATTTAGGAGGCAACTGAAACATTGACAAAATAGTAGTAAGAGTAAGCTATTGCCACATAAATCATAATTCATTGCTCTTGTAATTGCAACAAGTATTCCATGATAGTTCCGTCTTTATATATATACAATACACCATAAACTACAAGTCTACAAAATCATCATGGTAACACATTTCTACTTACGTCGCAATTTCATAGAACATTGGTTTCATCTTACCACTGTATCCGCGGTTGGATTGTCACCCTAATCTTTCAATCCGATACTAACATAGGGTTTATTTTACGTTTTACATGCCCGTGACTCCTTATGTACAAGCTAAGTCGCTTTAGGAGGAACTACAGGAGCTAGCTGAACAATGAGCATTTCACCTTTCTATAGGTTTTTCTTTCTGCAAATCGACGTTGTCTTCATTCATAGATAGTCCTGAGAAGTGAGACTTCAAGCCGATCCAGCATTGGTAATAATCGTGATCCATAAATGGAGATTCAAGTGCCCACGGACAGACTCGGGGTATTAGGCAAGACTCAAACATAAAAGCCATGGTATCAGCTATTCTATGTGGACCAGCTTCATTTCCAAGTGCAATGGTTGCCTGTCAATACTTTTCTTAGAATCTTACCCTCAAATGTGGAGTAACAATACAATTTTAAGATAACATATTAACAATTAAATAGTTTAGCACTTAAGAAATGGTTAAATTTCTGAAGATTCGGAAGTGGAAGGATCAAAAGGGCACATATTACTTATGATTAAATGTGCTCTATCAGAAATCACAAGGACCAAATCAGAATTTTGTTGACATTTGAAGGACTAAAAGGCACACATTTCCTTATAAATAAAAGTCGCATACGCAGGAAGGGGAAAAACACATGGCCATAGAGAAGGGAGGAATAGAGCAGGACTTGTACCTCATATGTTTTGGTATCAGGACCATGAGGAGTCATGCAGCTGTGAAGGCTTGCCCCGCCAGGGTGAAAACCATCAGCTTTTGCCTGAAACAAGCTTAACCGCATTAAAAATGTATGAAATAACCCCAGAATTGACAGACTTCATGCAAGAACGAGATAAACAACCTCGTATCCCCCATAGATTAGACCCATAAATTCGCTCATACAATTGCGATGATAATATGGAGGACGAAAGGTGTGTTCAGCAACCAACCACCGGGGAGGGAAAATGACAAAGTCAAGCAACGCCACACCAGGTTTATCTGTTGGTGCTGTCAAAACTGCATTGATTTAAGAAACTAGAGCAAATGTAACTAGCGACTCTGACAATTTAAGAACAAAAAGTTCACACAGATCAATGACAATTGATAGATGACAAAACATTGCTAATATTTAAACCTAACCAACCTGTGTTTATTGAAGGATCACTGTGGTCCATCAATACAGTATTGTAAGGGCAGAACTTGCTTAAATCATACTGCAAATTGAAGAAATATATTACGTCGGGACTAAGGATACAAACAACATCGAGTTTCCACGTAGCAAAGTAAATTGGATAAAATGTGAACAAGGCACCCATATTATGAGAGACTGAAAAATACCTTAGAAGGGACATAATTGCCACGCCAAGCGACCACGTTAAAAGGAGAGAAGTCCTGTTTTGCAGTGAAGAGTTCACCACCATACTTTTGCACAATAGTGTAACCTGGACGGGAGCCATCTTCGTACCAGGCAACAGGAACAAGAAAATCCCTCGGAGCAGCCAGACCATTTGCACCTAAATACATATTCAAATGCATATCATCAGTAAATAACATCAGCTGTTTAAGAAGCAAGTAGTTTTGCACTTTCTAAAGCACCTATTGGCCCCAGATCAGGAAGTTGAAGATGAGTTCCAAAAGTTTCAGCGACGTAACCACGTGAAGGTCCATCCGGAAGGTCAACAGCAAACCGATATCCTTGAGGCAAAATCACTATTTCACCAGGACAAACCTGCAATCTTCCGCATTCAGTAGTAATCCACAGCCCTACATTACAAACAAAGAGTGTCAGAAAGAGTTTCAAAGCACGTGTCAAAATATTTGACAGACAACACCTGACTGATTAACACTTACTTCCTATTTGAGGAACAATCAGAAAGTCACCATCAGCATTGCAGAAGGCAGAGTTCTCCATTGATTTGTTAGCAGTATACCTGCATTTTCAACAAGACACACATATCACTTGATCAAATACAATATACTCTCGTCTTGAAAGCAAATAGCAACAGAATTTGAAGCCAATGCTTATATCCGGAGCATAACAAATCTCAATCCTAATTATAATTTAACATAAATAAACATAAACAAGAAAGTAATAACTATATCCAGAACTCCATCAGAAGGACCTAGTGACGATAATACTAGAGCAAGTTTGAAATACCAATTACATGTGAATTGCAAAACCATGTCGGAGATATGAGCTGCCAGCCCCGCATATAGTATACAAACCATCAATGAAATCAGCCGGTGTTTCTGGGATCTCGACAGGCTTCCACCTTAGTTGAGTTGGTGTAGCAGAACTGTTTGACTGGTTGAATTCACTCACAAGCTTTTCATGTCTCGGTATTCTTGGTCTAAATGGTTCATGTGTAACCGATGGCTTAATACGATATAGCCAACTGCGCAAACAAAAGATTCCCTCAGTAACATAACCAATCTATCCATCAATTACACCTCAATCCTAAATGATCATTAATCAAATCCTCAATATCCATTAACAAAAGAAAGAAATAGTCCCATTTTAATTAGCAAAACACATTTCCATAGGGAAGGCTGTTCATTTTTTGAAAATGACCAAAGTCATTATTGGCAAGTTGAAGTTAGACAATCAGCTTTCATTATCTGAAATATTGGCAAAATATCGAAAAACTTCAACAAAAAAAAAAAAAAAAAAAAAACTTCAATGAAATTCACGTCAAATCCAAACACCGTCTAATATCCAAACCCATTTTTTCAACTATAACCCTATATTATCCAAACGGCAATTTTGAACTTTATGCTCAATTCAGAATTAGCAGGATTTGCCTAACAATTTAACAGACGGTAATTTTGAACTTTATGCCAAATTCAGAATTAGCAGGATTTGGAGGCATTAAACAAGATAATAAAGGAAGATGATTAGGCGTATTCTTCAGCAGACTTAGTAAGTAAGCAAATCAAGTTATATACCTGCGTTGGTTAAGTTTGCGAGGGGAAGTAAAAGAGGTGCCAGAGATCTGCTCAGCATAAAGGCCAAAAGGGCAAATAAGAGGACTATTTTGAGCTTGAGGTAGAGCTCCAACTATGGCTTCAGATGAGAAATGATTCCCAAATCCTGTTTGGTACTCCAAATCAAAATCAGAAGGAAAATTGGAACTTATGCTGCTGCACTCCATTTCTTTGACACACCAAACACTGCTAGAAAATATATTTTTTGGGGCTTTGCAGAGAGATGAACATTTTTATGTCCAAAAAGGCAGAGAAGAAGGAAATGAAACGGTGCTGTCGTGGCACGATGTCCTGGACAGAAACATGCTTATTTGAGGAACTCGTTTCACATGACCTGAGGGGTCGTTTGGTCATTTTACATTTATCATATTCACTTTACATTAAATAATATATAATTTATTTTAAATTTTAAATTATTTAATTAACATCACTTACCTAATTTCTTTGTCCCATATTTAGATGGACATCTTATTAAATATATTTCTCCCATATTATTTGATCACTCACTAAATCATAATAGAATTAATTATCTTTTTTTATTTTACCTCTATAATTAATATGATTTTTGGAAGCTTAAACAAATTTTGAAGATCTAAATTCTAAAGTTTTTTTTTAAGAGACTAATTAATAGTCCCTCTGTCCCTAATTACTTGTCCAATTTTCCTTTTTTACTTGTCCATTTTAACAAAGAAAGGACAATTTTTTTTACATATTATACCCTCAATTAATTAATTTTGAAAAAGGTAAAACTTCTTGAAAATCTTAAATTTTTAATTCATCCACTTCATAATTAATAGGGGTAAAATGGTAAACTCAATATGTCATTCATTGTTTTCTTAATAGGTATGTGTATGTCATTTCAAAAGTGGACAAGTAGATTAATCAATTTTACTATTTTGCTCTTTGTTCATACTCCATCTGTCCCTAAGGGGCCGTTTGGTTACTGGATAAGGGTTGAGTTATTCAGGAATAAAATTTTGTATAAGCTTTACCATGTTTGGTAGCATTTTTTATGTCATGTATAAAATTCAACACACATATTACTATGTTTGGTTAGCAAATTAAAATGTCACATAACTAATACATGTATAAGTTATGAGTCAATCTATGTATTATTTTATGCGGGGTAGAAGGTGGAATAACTTATACTTGAATAACTAATACATGAATAAAAAAGTTAAAATGACTAAATTACCCTTCATCACTCCCAATTAAATATAAATCTTTTTCTAAAGTTATAATCAAATCCATTATATGCCTTTTCTAAATCTAAAATTTCTTCATCTTCTCAGAGGCAAATCTTGAAGAATCGATCATCCAATGACTGAAAATAATATCAATAAATTGTTGAGGAAGGGATGGTGACGAATCTGAAATGGAATTTTTTTTGCTTTGCTCTTGCTTACTGTGGGATTCCTTGACCTCTCGTATCGGTATGTGGTAGCAGATTTGACGAACTTCTTGGCAGCTCCGATGAAGTTTTTGGAAGACCAGCCAACTTATCATTTTTCTTTCCATTTTGATGTTTTTGGCTGTGTTTGTTTTTAGAATAGCTTCTTTGTCCCTTTTAATGCCGAACTTTGTATTCTTTTTTATTTATCAATAAAATGGATCTAAGGCCACCTGAAATTGATTTTTTAGTTTTTTCTAGGTATCAAATAGAAAAAACAAACTTAAAAGTTGAAAAATGTAGCATCCAAGTTTCTGTCTAATTCTGTCTAAGCAAAAATTAAAAAAAGCACAACTGTAAAATGGTCAAAGGTATAATGATATACAAATAATTTATTTTTAAGAAGTATATAATGTTTATTAATTTTTAATTTAACAAATTAACACCCAAAGAAATTATTAAATCTTGCATAACTAAATCCTGCATAACTAAACTCTGTATAAGTAATACGGGGCCGTTTGGTTACCGTATAAGAGGCATCTTATTCATGTATAAAAAAATGTATTAGTTTTTACTATGTTTGGTAAAAGTTTTGTATTAGGTAGAAAAGTCAAAGTGATTTGTACCATGTTTGGTTGATAGGTTTTTAAATATTGTATAAAAGTTATTCATGTATTAATTTTATAAGGTGTTTGGTTGCATTTTTTGTAATCCTACATAATTAATACCTACATAACTTATGAGGAAATCTATGTATAAGTTATGTAGGATAGAAGGTGGAATAAGTTATGTGGATATTAGTTATACATGTATTAAAATGTTAAATTACACATTATCCCTATTAATTTATTTTTAAATCTTTTTTTATTGAAAACTTTACATAACTATTCTATTTTCCTAACTATTTTTGTTTCTTATTTCTTTTTGTATACGAACAACTTTTTATTTGTTTTCATTTTGAAATCAAAATATAAATATTTTATTAATATTATGAATCGGAATGTATAATTTTGACAACGCAGATACTAATGATATATTAGCACTATATATTACTAAATATATTCCACATATTTAACTATCATGTATTATTTTTTTTATTTAGAATGTGAATTTATCATAATTCATATAGTTAGTATACTAAAAATGTACAAACAATACATGCAATATATTGATAGAAATTTACATTATATAAAATAGGATAGTATAATGTACTTAATATTTGTAATATTTTATTTTTATAAGATTTAACCTTTGAAAAATAGAGGAAAAAAAAACAGAATTCCTACTTAAGTATAGAGAAAATTTCTTTCTTTATTTTTTTAGAGAGAATTTATACTATTTGCTTGCTTATTTATTTGTAAATAATATATATTAATTTATATTAAATTCAATATTCAATAGTTAATAATTTATGTAATGTAATCTCTGCATAACTAAATAATTCCTACATAACTAATACATGCATAACTAATACTCGCATAACTAATACCCGCATAACTAAATCCTGCATGACTAATACCTACATAGCTAAACCCTGCATAACTAATACCCAAATAACTAAACCCTGCATAACTAATACATGCATAACTAAACCCTGCATAACTAATACCTGCATAACTCTAACCAGTAACCAAACGGCCCCTACATGTATAAGTAATACATGCATAACTAATCCCTGCATTACTAATACATGCATAACTAATACATGTATTATTAATACCTGCATAACTCTAACCAGCAACCAAACGGCCCTAGCCGTTAGGTTACTGGATAAGGGCAAAATTAATACATGAATAACTTGGTTATTCATGTATTAATTTTATACCATGTTTGGTTTGTAAATAGAATAAAAGTTATTCATGTATATATCTTATACAATGTTTGGTTGATGTATCTTAAATGTTGTATAAAAGTTATTCATGTATTGATTTTATGTGGTGTTTGGTTGTATTTTTGTAATTCTACATAGCTTATGATGAAATCTATGTATAATTTTATGCGGGGTAGAAGGTGGAATAAGTTACGAGGGTATTAGTTGAATTAAAATTATAAAATTACATATTTACCCTTAATTTGTTTACTTAATTATTTATTTGTAAATAATAATGTATATTAATTTATCATATTAAGGAGTTAAATTTTTTTTTCTTCAAAAAGACTAGGCTATTTCTGTACCTCAATTTTAGTTTTGATATTTTTATGCCCCCCTCCCCCTAACCTAGAACTGTTGCCCCACCCCTCCCCCTAACCCAGAACTGTTGCCCCACCCCTCCCCCTCCACCCCTGAGCTGTTGCATTTTATTATTTGTGCATCACAGTTTATAGTTTTTGTTGATTTTTAAGTTTCGTCATTTTGAAACACCCCCCTCCCCTCAGGACTGTTGCATTTTATTATAGATACTACAGGTTTACAAGTATAGATTTTATAATTTCATATTTTGTTGAAAAAAAGTATATTAATTTAGGCAAAAGGGCTCATTACCCCCCTGAAGTTGAAGCTTTTTATGTAGTGTATACCTAAACTATAACCCGTTCTAAATACCACCCTGAACTTCTTTATTCATCCATCGCGTGAACCTTTATTGTCCACCTCCACCAATAGTGTCTACACGCGCACGACATGTTGGAAAAATAGCTGATGTGTATTTCCAATTGGATAAATAATAGGCCGCCTTGATAAATAATAGTCAAAAGTTCTCACTACTCTTCTTTCTAAAAGTTGAAAATCGACGAAGTATCTTCTCTCTAACAGAGGAAAATCGACGAAGTAAAGGGCAGATTTTAAAGATTTTGGCTCACTAAGAAGTGTAATCAACGGAGGTTTTCGTGAAACTCTTGGTCGATTTGGGTCAGTAGTAGTTCTTGGACATGAAGCTCTTGCTCGATTTCGTGAAGCGTTTGGTCGATTTTTTTCGATCTTGTCTGAAATTCTTACCAAGTAAGTGATTATCCACTCTTATAATGTGTGATTGTTTGTTTTCTTTCTATTTTTTCATATTTTCCGTTTAGGGTTTCGCCATAGTTTTCGATTGAGCTTTCGATTAGGGATTTGATAGTTTTCAACTAGAGTTTTTACTTACTGAATGTATTATTATGAACTTGTTCAGGTTATGCATGCATGAGTATTAGGGTTTCTAGTATTTAGTTCAAAAAATTAGGGCCTTTTAGTAAAATCAAGCTTCCAGGTTCCTATTTCAATATTCTCTTTTGGTATTGTTTAATGTTGGGGTTTTTTGTAATTTCCTTATATGTATTTGTATGCTTGTAAGTAAAATTAATATTTTAGGGATTTTTAGGGTTCTAATTCATAGATTCTGTTTTGGTATTGTTAAATATTAGAATTTTATGTAAATTTCCTTGTATAATTGTATGCTTATGAGTAAAATTAATATTTTAGATTCTGCCTCTGTTTTGGTGTTGTTGCCTCTGTTTTGGTGTTGTTATATGATTGATTGTTATTGTAGTTATAGGTTTACACTATGGTTACTAAGTACCTCAATTTAAGGTTCAAATTTGGGGGTATTTTGGTGAGTGAGGTAGGTCTAATATATGTTGGGGGAAAGACTGAATATGTGTCTACTATGGATGAAGATCATTTGTCACTTCCTGAACTTGCAGATTATGCTAAGTCTTTTGTGATTAGTAAGTTAGGAGAAACTTATGCAGTTCCATCTCTAGGGGGTGATCTGGTTGAATTGAAAAATGACATGGACATTCGTGATATTGCACTGTTTTTGCATGATGGGGACACAATAGATATTTATGTGTGTCATGACTCTATTCCGGAGGATGTGGGTCCCACTGAAGGCCAAATTAGCCAATCTTTAAGTCAAGTTGGTGAGTCTTTTAATGTACTTGGGGAATCTGATGGTTCTTTAACTGCACAAGCAAAAAATCAAGATCTAGGGTTAGGTTTTTCTTCTACCTTTCCATCTAGTCAAAGAGTTGAGAATGAAGGGGTTGCAGGTGTCCAAGAATAAACTGATGATGGTTATTCTTCAATAGATTGGACTGATTCTGAAGAAGAAGTTGAACCTTCTGTCCAACAAGATACTCAAACAAGAAACTGAACCTTCTGTTCCAAAAGAAGTTGAACCAAGTGCCCAAGAAAATGTAGAGGAAGATATAGATAATGATTATATTTGTTTTGACCAATCTATTGACTATGGAAGTGATGTGCATGAGGAGTTGAGGATTGTGAAGGAAGATGTGAGAAAGTTAAGAGAAAATAGGTGGAAAAATAAGAAGGAAAAAACAAAAGGTTTTTTAGGTGAAGTTGGACTTGATGAAGGGTATGAAGATATTGAAAAAGGCAAAAAAAATTTCAAGGGTAAGCTAACAGAGGATGAGTCATACTATGACAGTTCTGATTGTGATAGTTTTCAAAGTGATGATGAGCATGTTTCTGATGATGAACTTAAAGAAGGGAATTTAAGGGGGAGAAAGAAGAGTAATAGAGTGATATATGATTCTACTTGTGATGTTGTAATATGGCAGTGTGGTTTGGTATTTGAAAGTGTAAAGGAATTTAGGGAGGCAATTACAAAATATGCTATAAAGAAGGGGGTTGAGTTAGACAAGTATGTAAATGAGAGTACCAGAGTAATAGTAAAGTGTAAAAGTGGTTGTCCATGGCTGTTGTATGCATCAAGGAAGGGAGGAGTGAGAACTTCACTATCAAGACCTACAAACCAAGACACAAATGTACCAGGACCAACAATAATTTCCTATGTAATACAAAGTTTTTATCTAAGTATCTGAAAGATAATATTATTTCTCAACCTAGTATAAAAGGGTGGGAAATACAAGATTGGGTGAGGAAAGAGTTGAATGTTTATGTAGGCAAGGCAGTTTGTTTAAAAACAAGAAAAATAGTTTTACAGGAAGTTATGGGGGACCATGTACCAGAATTTAACAGAATCCTACACTACAAGGATGTGTTACTCCAAACAAATCCTGGTAGCACTTGTGTTGTAAAGCTTACTGATTCAGAAAATGGGATGAAAAAGTTTCATTCCTTTTATATATGTTTAGATGCTATGAAAAAAGGTTTCCAACAAGGATGCAGAAGATGTATAGGGCTGGATGGGTGTTTTTTAAAAGAAATTTGCAAAGGTCAACTTTTGGTAGCTGTTGCTAAGGATGCAAACAATCAAATGTATCCAATAGCATGTGCAGTAATTGGTACTGAGAGTAAGGCCACATGAAAATGGTTCATGACCATTCTGTAAGATAATCTTAATTTAGGAGATGGTTCCAATATCACTATCATTAGTGATATGCAAAAGGTAACTCAATTTCTTTTTTATTTGTCTTTAATTTAATTTGAGTAAAATTTAACTATCTTTATTATTTTATTTGGATACTACATGGGCTATTAGCTGCTGCAGATGAAGTATTTCAAGAATGTGTGCTAGACATATGTAACACCCCAAGCTTCTAAGGGATTTTAAAATGCAGAACTCCCCTGAAGACAGTGACCTACGGAGGCCACCTACAGGCCGTAGATAGATTGGCGGGCTGTAGGTGGGAACCGTCAATGGCACTGTGAAATTTCTGCATTTCCAAGTTTCTAAACCTTGACCTACAGAACAGCAGGACGGTTCGTAATCCAGTCGACGGGCCGTAGATGGGTTCCGTAGATGCATTCCAGACTTAGCCAAATTTTCAGCCCAAAATGAACTTTCTGAATCAATTGACGGAAGTACAGGACGGTCCGTCAATTGATGTACGAACCGTAGATCCCGTCCGTCGATTGGCCCCTATAGTTTTTAATTAAGGGTTTTTTGGTCTTTTTCCTAATTGTTTACCTATTAAGCTAAGTCGGTTATACCCTTAATCTTAGACCTATAAATACTTTATAAGCCTAATTCCTTTAATTCTAATTCATTCCAAAACTCTCCTCTCTCAAATATTTCTCTCTCTAAAAAAAAATTCTCTCAACTCTCAAGGAAGAAGAAGGAGCTTGAATCCTCCATTGAAGACCTTCAATCTTCTCCAATTTCTTGTGGATTGCTTTGAGGTATGATAGTGTTCACCATTAGGAGTCTTTTCCTCCAATGGGCCCTTCCCCTTCTTCATGATTTTCAAAGGTTTACTTTAACCCAATTGAATTAGGGTTTGTGATCAATCATTGTGGGTTCTTCAATTATGATTTCAACTATTGATTTTATGATTCCTAGTGCACGATTTAGCGTGATAAAGTAACTTAGTGCACAAATTAGCGTGAATTACATGATTTGATGTAAAGATTGCATGAACCCCCATGATCCCAAGCTAATTCTCCCCAATTTGATAATTTATGCTTTGATTGTTAGGTTGAGTTATGATTTGATGAAGGTTATGAATTCTCTATGAAATCAAGCATGAATTAAGAATGAATTGAGGATAATCTTATGAATTTAGCATGATCAAGTCAAAAGCATGATTTTCCTCTATTATGTGAGTTCCTTCAAGTATGGGTAAATTGTCTTAATTATGGCTTTCTAAGCATGAGCTTGCATTGAATTGCAAGTTATGAGTTGAAATTGCATGAACCCATATGAATTCTATTAACTATGAAATATGAGCATGATGAAATAAAGGTGCTTTGAGAGTAAAGTGCCAAAGTTATGATATGATGATGCTATGGTTGAGTAGTGAAAGGTTTTCTCACGTAATTCTCTCATTATGATAAAAGAAGAACAAAGAGGCGATTACCCATGTTCTTAAGGAGCTATTCTAATGATGTAAGCTTGGACAAGATCCATGGAAGATGAATCTCTATAGCATGATTTTAGCTTAAATTGGTAACCCTAGTTGTACCTTTTCATGGTTGATGATATAAATAGGTTAATGACTAATCCGTGGGAATTATGCTAAGCACCGAGTGGATATTGAGATGGAAACCCTCCCGTTAGTAGAGGCCGAGTTTTCTAGATGGAACTCTCCTGTTAGTTGAGGCCGAGTTTTCTAGATGGAACTCTCCCGTTAGTTGAGGCCGAGTCTCCTAATGCAATCTCTATCCCATAAACTATGTTGCCACCATATGATGTTGTCTTTAAGTAGACATTAGCTAGTGGATCCACATAAGCTAAGAAGTTCATGGTCTTACCTTGGCAAGTAGGACACCCCTTTACGGTGTGGGGTAGACACCGGATTCCATGTTGATAGCTCACATGGTCTTATATGTCGGTTAAGGCTATTCCTCACAAGTTAATGAACAAGTGTTCTCATGATGAAGTAAAGAAAAGAAGGAAAGATGATTTAGCTTCCTTTGGCCTTGATATATGCTTTATGTTTCATGTTTCTCATGTTTATCATGTTTTTAGCTTGGCCATTACATGTCATGATTATGTCTCTATCCCTAGCATGATTTATGTGTTTATATGCATTGCTATCATACTTAGTACTTAATTGTGCTAACGCATACTTTTGCCTGCATCAACTTCCTTAGTGTAGGACGTGGCAATTCTCCTACTCGTGGCTAGGGCATTGACTTAGAGTTGGGAAGAAGACTTGGTGAGTCCTCATCCATCCGAGGACATGACCTAGTTTTTCTTATTTTCATGTCATTTCTTTTCAGTGTTGGATATTGTATTGGGCTGCGTCCCTATCACTTTTACTCGTATTCTATATATTAGAAGGCTTTGAGACATGAGTTGTAGACTTTCGCTGATTTGAGTAAAGTTTTGATATGAAATGCTCTTTTGAACTCTTATTTCTCTATTATCTTGTATGTTATGTATGCTAAGGGCTTGTATGAGGCCTCTCGGGGTCTTGTACGCCGTGTTACATCTAGGGGTTACCCTGGGTCGTGACAACATATATTAGCTAATTGGTCACAAAATTGGAGAGGCATAGAGAGCAGGAAGAAATTCTGGGCTTGTGCTAGATCCACTTTTGAGGCACAATTTAAATGGTCTAGCCAAGCTGGGAAAAGGTATAGTTCAAGACCTTATCAAATACAACAAGGAGAGATGGTGCAAAGCTTTTTTCAGACCTTTTCCAAATGTGACAGTATATATAACAACATGGTAGAGAGTTTCAATGCTTGGATCTTGGGACCTAGGAACAAGACTATTGTTTCTATGTTGGAAAAAATTAGAATTAAAGTGATGAGTAGTGTGAGTAAGTCAAGAGCATTTGCTGATTCTTGAACTGATGAAATATCTCCAATGGCAATGATGGTATTCAATGCCAATGTAGAAAGATCAGTGCAGTGCAACATTGATTGGAATGGTGATGAAGGATTTGAAGTGTTAGAAGGTGCATACAAGCATACTGTGAACTTGGGTCAACAGAAATGTAGTTGCAGGTCTTGGGAATTAAAAGGTATTCCATATGCACATGGTATAGCAGCAATGAACCACTTGAACATGGATGCATCACAAGCAATTCAAGCTGGTATAAAAAGAGACATATCTGAAGACATATTCTCATTTTATTCAACCAGTCCCAAACATGAAAATATGGCCTAAAGGTAGAAATTCAATAGTTGAACCACCTGAGGTTAGAAAAATGCATGGTAGGCCACCAAAGAACAGAAGAAGAGAAATTGGTGAAGTGAGAAAAGCTGGGAAGTTGCCAAAACTGGGGACAGTAATGACATGTTCAATCTGCAGAGGAGCAAATCATAACAAGAGAAATTGTCTAAAAAATCCTGAACCTAAATCTACACCAACACCCACTCAAGAGGTATAATCACATTAATTTGCTTAGACTTTTATAATTAGGTTACTTATTAATTTAGTCTCTTGTTTTATTCTTTTTCTTTTCACAATAGTCCTCCACTGGAAAAAAGAGGGGTAGAGGTCAATATGAAAGAGCTAGCAGCAACAATACTTGTATAAGAAGAGGTGCAGGAAGTGGTTATAGGAAGAGGCCAAAAGTTGTGGGACAAGGTGTGTTTGTTTACGATACTGGATATACTTGTATTAATGTAAGTGTCTTTTAACATTGTCAAAATTATATTTTTAAATGTGAGTCCAAAAATAACTAAGTTGTTAATGTTTCAGCAAGGATTGGCTAGCAGTAGGAGGGTTAATACTGGTGTGGTGAGTTCTGCACATGTGACATGTGATATTGGTTATAAACCTACCAAGAGACTGAAGTGGAAAGGCAAACAGGCCATTACTCAAAGAGAACTTCAAGTCCAAAGTGTTATGAATTGTATTCAAACCAGATCAAAAACTGTTGGAATTCAGACAAGGGCACAAGCTAAGGAAAAATCTCCCTCAAAGAAAACTTCTTAGATAATATGTATGATTGGTGGTTGTTAATGTACTTTTGGTATATTTAGTACTTGTGGTTGTTTTGTGTTTTGGTGGTTGTCTGGTTGTTCAACCAAACTTAAATTAGTGACTGTTTTATGTTTTGGTGGTTGTGTGATTGTTCAACCAAACTTAAATTAGTGATTGTTTTGTGTATTGGTGGTTGTTGGTTGAAAAAATGAAGCACTATGATGTTTGTGTTTAATGATCAAGAAAACACTATTTATGTCATGCCTTCATGTCATTATTACCTTTGTTGTTATCACTACATCTTTGTGTGTTTGTTACATATTACCTATTCCATCTAGTTGCAGTTTTATGAAAAAAGAACAAGTTAATTGAACATACACCAACACATATATATATATATATATATATATATAAGCGGAAACATACATCAGTAGTCAGCTAGCTATAACAATACACCAAACCAAACAATTACCTTAAGTCCTTACGTTAATAACACCT
Organism: Solanum appendiculatum; assembly: GCA_018342035.1. Lineage (NCBI taxonomy): Eukaryota > Viridiplantae > Streptophyta > Magnoliopsida > Solanales > Solanaceae > Solanum > Solanum appendiculatum. The sequence continues at coordinate 7,104 of JAGDQO010000503.1, read as the reverse complement.
TCAGTCCTAACATATCAATAACACCTTCAGTCCTTACATCACTAATGACGAGTCAACGACACATTAAATAAAAGAACAATATCACATTACATATCAAACTAATGCACAAAATTAGTTTTAGCATCCTTCTACACTTCAGCTGTTTTTGTTGTTTGTTGGTCTTCTTCAACAGATCCAAAATCACAACATTCGCCTGATTGGGAAATTCTAGATCATACCAATCGAAAAACTTACAAGAATTTCGAAATAAGGACTGTATTCCATAAAATCAAAGTTAAAAAATTACATAATAACAAATTAAAAGAAAAAAATTACGAAATAATACATACCCCATAGTGCCTACAACCGAGAAATCTACGTCCAGGATTATCATCTGTCCATGAAATTCTCAGAATTGGAGGAGTCTCACATAAACAAACAAGTCTCCTATTATAATTCATGAATTTAGCAAATTCAATTTTAAAAGGCAAAGATGGGGAAGGAAAAAACGAAAAAGAAATTTCTGAAATTTGAAAAGGAAAAAGGGTTTGGGGAGAATAAATAGTTAGAGAAGAGAGAGAGAGATTGTTCTGAAAAGAGGCCAAAAATTAATGAAAAATGGAGATTTTTATGTTTTTTAACGTTGGAGCTTTGTGACGTGGCAGAAATTTTATTCCCTCACGCGCCTGCTAGAGTTTATAGTCAATTTCTATGCCAGGTGGACATTGAAGGTTCACGCGACGGATGAATAAAGAAGTTCAGGGGGGTATTTAGAACAGGTTATAGTTTAGATGTACACTACATAAAAAGCTTCAACTTCGGGGGGGGGAGGGGTAATGAACCCTTTTGCCATTAATTTACAACAAATTAAATATTTAATAAGTAATAATTTATCTATTGTAATATCTACATAACTAAATCATACATAATTAATACATGCATAACTAATACCTGCATAACTAATACTTGCATAACTAATACCTGCATAACTAATACCTACATAACTAATATCTGCATAACTATTACCTGCATAACTAATACCTTCATAACTAATACATGCATAACTAATACCTGCATAACTCTAACCAGTAACCAAACGATCCCTTAATGTTATAAATTCATTGAATTAGTAGATTGTCCATTGATGTGAGGCCAAAAATATATTTTCTTATCATTATTTGCCTAAAATTTAGTATTTATATTTGTCTTTTTTTTAGCATGGATTTTATGAATTGTACTAAATAGTGTATTTTATTTGTAGGAGTAAATTGGTGTAAAGTTGAAGAAGTTTGGAGCTAAACCGAATTAAAGATGGAAAATTATAGAAGGAAATCAAGCAGACAGCTTAATGGATTAAATTCAATATAATAATATAATATATATAAGACGTGCAGATTGCATATTGCAAATCGGAACGGCGAAATTGGAAGAACTGACACGTGGTAGCAAACTGAAGACCCCTCAAATTGTGAGGCCGTTTCACGCGTACAAAAGGAAATTCAATTTCGTTTGGGTTTTGGTTTTCCAATTTATTTCGGACTCAATTATTTTATTCAGGGTTTACTACATCTATAAATAGTCCATAAGAGAATTATTTAGGGAGGGATAGACTGTGGAAGGAAAAATTGTCAATACTTTTTTGGGTTCTTTTCTTCTTCTTTTTCTTAGGTATTAGTAGCTAAATACCCTTGTTCTGGGGCTGTGGCTATGGCTAATTGTTGAACATCGATTGTTTTGAATTAATTATTGGTTATCGGTTAAATTATTTTTGTGTTCTTGTTTTAGTATTTCATGCTAGGCCACCATAGAAATAAATCTATTGTCTATTCTTGGACTCGAGAGATGAAGAGGTAGATAGATCAGAGAATGCAAAGAGCTTGTTCTAACTTTGACTAGATTCGTGTTCAGGAGTGACGCCCAGATGAACACCTCACTTGGTTATGAAAAAGGATGAAATATAAATGCTCGCCAATTAGAACTGCCTATCCCCGCTCAACGATGTAGTTAGACAGCTAGTTGGAGTAGGCGATTAGAGGTCGAGAGATCATGATCATAAAATCAACCCTGTAAATTAGTAATTTGATAACCGTATTTAATTCATTACATGAGATGCGATACATGAAACTTTAAGCATGCTGCAGCCCTGGAATTGTCCCAATTACTGTAAGTTAATCTTTTTCTTTAATTATTGCATTCTTTTATTTCTTTTGATACTCTTAAATAAATAATTAGACTAGTATAATTAAGTAAATAGTTAATTGACAAGTCCATATGAGTTCGATAATCCGGTTCTTAAAGAGCCACTTATTACTTATGCGACCACGTACACTTGTGTGTGCAATTGGGAGCAACAAGTTTTTGGCGCCGTTGCCGGGGACTTAGAAATTAACTATTCTTCTAGGTTATACTTTTTATTTTTATTTATTTATTTATTTATTTATTTATTGTTCTATTTTTTTAGTTTTTTTTCTTTTCCGAACAACTAATTTTTTTTTCCTTTGAATAATTTGGTACTCTTATTGATATGGCTTATTGGGATAAACCATGGTTGGGTGAGGAGTATTCTTATAAGTATCCTGGTAATTATTGTAATGGACCCCACTTGGATATCGATTGTCCTATATGTCATATATGTGGTGGTCAATTTGGTCATTGAAATGGTTGTCCTAACTCTTACTCCCCTCCCCCAGACCCCTATTATGATTCTTCTGTTATTTGTGATGTCGGCAGGGGTGATGCAATGGATAATGCAAAACAAGAGGTTCACAATGTGAATTCATTTATGGAATGTGTGGACATGCTGGACAAAATTAATTTAAAAATCTCAGAACAAATGTTGGAATGTGTGGAAGAGCAATAAAAAATCAGAGAAATACAAGCTACGCTTGACGATATTGGATTGCTAATTGCAGTCCTAGCAAAAATAGATGAAGATATTGAATCCCAACAAAGAGAAAGTCGTGAAGAAGCAGAGATAGTGAGCCAATATTGGATACAAGGACAAATTAAACTTCTAAAGTGTCAAGAGTCTATCCGTGATGGTCTGACATACATGACAACCCAACTGATAGAATAAAGGGTTGAGCTCACACAAGAAATAGATCAATTTGGCTAAGATATTCATGACTTGGAGGCTCACTTGAACAAAAAGATTGAGGCGTCTGATGCCCAATCACCAATTGTTGTGGATGATGACCAACTAGTGGAGCAAAAAGAGGAATTCCAACCATTCCACTATACCGTATTCCTTAATGCCGATGTTGAGAAAGAGTACAAAAGTGAGAATGTTGTAAATAATGTTGCTTTGGAGTTGAGGCATCGTGAATCTCATTCAAAACACTTGACTATAGATGAGGAACAAGGCCCCGACATCCTAAAGTTTTCTAATCCACGTAGACAAAATGACATTCCTCACATAAGGGCCAAGAAGTGCAAGATGCGACATCTATTACTTGGTTCCTTTATCTTTATACCACCTCCCCTAGAGAGGAGCAAAAAAATTGATGCAAAGTTAGAGATACAATTCATAAGTTCAAAGTGAAAAGAAAAGTAGTGAATTTACTTGTGTCATGCCGCGACATTAAAAAGCGTTTATTGGGAGGCAACCCAATTTATAGTGTAGCTTCTTATTATTTTTTTTTTATATAGTGTCAATTTTTTTCTTTTGGTCTTATTTTTTGCAGATTAGGGGAAGTCTGAGTACCCAAAAATTTGGAGCTAAGGAGCACGTTTGAGCTTAAGTGTGGGGGTGCGTACGACCCTTGATGAAAATTAAGAAAGCATGCTACTAGCTAGGCCTAGAGGCCTCAGGAAGTATTCCTAATCCTTGTTTTAAATTTTATTTGATGCTTTGGGGACATAACATCTTTTTAAGTGTGGAGTGGAGGAATGAATTCCTAGTTTTTACTGCTTTATCGAGTCTTTTTGTATTTTTAGGTGGGTTCCTCGGCTTTTGTTTTCGGTACTTTTCCTGAGAATAGTCCCTTTGAACCGATAGGGAGTAAATTTTTTATTTTTATTTTTATTTTTATTGGAGAGTAAAAAAATACCCTTTTGAGTTGTGTGATACTTGCTATTTAGGCCTAATTTTGAGTAGTATTTTCTTGTGAATGCTTGATTGCTATTGAAGTTACATACTCTTTGACACCGAGGTTCATGGTTGTGACTTTGTTTATAGCTTATTTTATTTTGTAGTTTGTTATGACCCTATCTCTCTTAGAGGTGGAATTGATCCATCTTGATTGATACTTGTGCCATGTGTGGTGAGAATTTGTTTATTCCATGTTTTACATCTTAGTCTAGAACTCGCCCTGATGTTATTGAAGCGAAATAAAAAGTGTTGCTCAGTTTAGGAGATGATAATATAGGCTTTCTTTGATTTGTCTTATAAATTTTAGCCTTTTCAGATATTATATCACTAGTTAGCCCTTTTTGAGCCTGTAGCCTTTTGTTGGTAGCCATATTTTGCCCTTAACTATTTTGTTGAATCCCTAGTTTTTGCACCTTGCTTCCTTGAGCACTGTAGCATAGACTGATTATAATTGTTATATCTTGGAAAAAAAGGAATGGTTGTAAGAAAAGAAAATCAATGATAGCTACAAAGTGTGAAAAAGTCCGATTGATACTTGTGCCATGTGTGGTGAGAATTTGTTTATTCCATGTTTTGCATCTTAGTCTAGAACTTGCCGTGCATGTTATTGAAGAGAATAAAAAGTGTTGCTCAGTTTAGGAGATGATAATATAGGCTTTCTTTGATTTGTCTTGTAAATTTAGCCTTTTCAGATATTATATCACTAGTTAGCCCTTTTTGAGCCTGTAGCCTTTTGTTGGTAGCCATATTTTGCCCTTAACTATTTTGTTGAATCCCTAGTTTTTGCACCTTGCTTCCTTGAGCACTGTAGCATAGACTGATTATAATTGTTATATCTGGAAAAAAAAAAAAGGAATGGTTGTAAGAAAAGAAAATCAATGATAGCTACAAAGTGTGAAAAAACCCTCTTCAAAATAATGTGACATGAAAAAGGAAAAAAAAAAGGGAGAAAAAAATATCCTTTCAAAACAAAGAAAAAAAAATTGTGAAAGAAAAAAAAATGATTGAAGCATTCTTGAGATGATGAGAATTACTTGTGAAATAATTGTTGAAGAGAGGGTTGAAAATAAAGAGAAGAAAATAATGGGTGATGAAGTCTAAATGTACAAAGTGCTAAGGGAAGTGTAAGTCACTATTATATAGTTTTTCCTACCCGTCCCCTAGCGAACATTACAATCCATTAAAGTCCTATTTGATTCTATTCAAACATGCTTAATTAGCGGAGATGTACATAATGGGCAAGCCTATGGTTCTTTGTGCATACATGTGATTTTATTTGTGAGAGTGAGAGTTGATCTTTGATGCTAAGTCCTTAATTTATATTCAATCTTTTGAATTGAGTGTGTAGATTGTTTCTTCTTGTGAGCGCACTTGTTTCATGATGGATAGGTGATGTTATTAACTTTCTTTGATGAGAGTAGGTGAGCAAGCTTAAATTTGATGAGTTCAGAGTCCTTCCTTGAGGTTAGGAGGTTAGAGGTTTGTCGTTCATTTAGATATCTTGCATAATGATTGAGAAGTGTACTTGATGTTTTGAAATTTGTGGATGGCCTAATTGTTTTGTATCAATCAAAGTGATGACATTCCTAGTATGATGTGAGGCCAAAAATATATTTTCTTATCACTATTTGCCTAAAATTTAGTATTTTTATTTGTCTTTTTTTGAGCATGAATTTTATGAATTGTGCTAAATAGTGTATTTTATTTGTAGGAGTAAATTGGTGTAAAGTTGAAGAAGTTTGGAGCTAAACCGAATTAAAGATGAAAAATTATAGAAGGAAATCAAACAGATAACTTAATGGATTAAATTCAATATAATAATATAATATATATATAAGACGTGCAGATTGCATATTGCAAATCGGAACGGCGAAATTGGAAGAACTGCCATGTGGCAGCAAACTGAAGACCCCTCAAATTGTGAGGCCGTTTCACGCGTACAAAAGGAAATTCAATTTCGTTTGGGTTTTGGTTTTCCAATTTATTTCGGACTCAATTATTTTATTCAGGGTTTTCTACATCTATAAATCTATAAATAGTCGAGAAAATAGTCAAAAGCCCCCTCAACCTATTAGTCAATTCTCAACTACACACTTATTCTATACGGGGTCCTATTACCCCCCTGAACTATTTAAATACGGAATAATCACCTCCCTAAAAAGTCATAACCACTTTTATGTCAAAGCTGTACAGCACACGCGATGAACAATTGCACATTTATTTTTTTTATTCTTTTTTTTTCTTGTAAATTTTAAACCTAATCTAAAATAATAATTTAATATTCCCCTGTAAAATTACGTAAAGTTTCCATTTTTATCAAACCTAGAAATTAAAATTTACAAAAAATACTTTTAAATAGAGATTGTTTTTCCAAAATCCTAATGATTTCTTTAGAGAATAATAAGAGAAAATGAGGAAAAAATCTCTACACCAAATTAAAGAAGAAGAATAATTCCATAGCTATACTACATAAACTTTCAATTTGAAATCAAACCCAAAAACAAAAATCCACAAATAAATATTCACAAATGCGGGAGTGAAAAATAAATTTGGTAAGAATGAAATTAGAAAGTGAAATTTCAAATTCACCATTGTTGGTTCATTGTGGTTTGATTTTTTTTTGCTGAAATTATGAGGGGTTCTAGAAAAAAACTTGAACTCCATGTTTGAGCTTCATATATGAAAGTTTCTTGTGAGTTAGGTGATTGTTGTTGCTAAAAACGATTGGTATATGATTAACTAAGCATAAGTCAGTAGCTACAAACTGATTTGGAGCTCCTAGAGATGAAATTTAGAAGACCACCATTGAAGGACTTCGAGAAAAAATTGAAGAAATCATGAAATGGGTATAACAATTTTGTGATATAAGAATCTCCAATGAGAGACTGACACATGGACTATTTAATTCAATTTTAGTCATTTTATGTCTTTTTGTTGAACCCTTACGCACCTACAAGAGGTGTATTCACCTTCTTGGACAGGTCAACATTTAAGGGTCACAAAATATCGAAAATAAAAAAATTCAAGGGGGTAAT